>JARHVA010001782.1:390000-1690000 GCA_037957365.1 Torreya grandis | reverse complement strand
TCCTAAAGAATTTTATGTTTGAGGAGAGAATGCTTACAAAGGAATAATATATATTTATACCATAATGTGTTCCCATTCCATGAAAAAAAATTATATTCATTATAACCTTGCTAAAGATTATGAATCAAATTCTTGGTAGCATTAACATTATTCCATTCTGATCTTGCTTCCTCTAGCCAATCTGCCTACCATGTGGTCATGGCACATAATAATGCCTCAACTGATTTATCCCACCAAGACAAGGCATCTACCAACACATTCTCTTTTCCTTTCTTATACACTATTTAAAAATCATATCCTAACATTTTAGTCACCCATTTTTGTTGTTATTTAGATGAAAAGCATTGTTCTAAAAAATATTTGAGGCTATCATGATCAGTCTTTACCTAAAAGTAATGACCCATCAGATACAGTTTCCATTACTTCACTACATGCAGAGTAACCATCATCTCTTTCTCATATATTGGTTTAAGCCTATTCTTCCCATTAATTATAAACTTTTAAATGTCATTGGTTTAGCTTCTTGCATAAGTACAACCCCCATGTTATATCCTGATGCGTCACACTCCATAATAATTTTTTTTGAAAAATTAGGGGTAGCCAAAACTGGAGTTATGCACATAACCATTTTCAAATATTAAAATGACTTGATAGTTGAATCATTCCAATGGAAGGAGTATTTATTTATAAAAGAGGTGAGTGGGGTTGTAATGCTACCATAACTTTTAACAAACAGATAATAACTAGGTATCCCCATATATATGTAGAGGTTCTTGAGGGTCTTAAGAACCTACCACTCCATCATTTCTTGAATTTTCATAGGATCAATTTCACTCCTTCATGTGAAACAATATGATCTAATTACTCCACCTCTTGGACACTAAAATCACATTTGGAAAGTTTGGCATAAAGATGATGTTGTTCCAGAGCTGAAAGCACCTATTTCACATGCTTCAAATGGTCTTCCCAATTTTTTCCATAGATAAGGATATCATCAAAAAAAACTAATACAAACTTTATCAAAAATGACATAAAAATAATATTCATCAAACTTTGAAATGTAGATGGTGAATTTATTAGTCCAAAAGGCATGACCATAAATTCATAATGGCCTTCATGAGTTGTAAAATCTATTTTAGGTATGTCCTCATTATGGATGTGAATTTGATAATATCTATAGAAAATATCTAACTTGGTAAAATAAATAAAACCATGCAATTCATTTATAAAATTATTAATTAATGGAATAGGAAACTTAACTTTGATGGTGTATTTATTGAGTTCTTTATAGTCTAGGCACATCCTCCAATTATCATCCTTCTTCTACACCATGACCACTAGGGAGGAATATTCACTTTGACTATGTCAGATGATTCTTACCTCCATCTCTTCTACCATATTTTTAATTTCACTCTTTTGGGCATGGAGATACCTATAGGGTTTGATATTGGGTGGTGTACTTCCTAAAATGATTATGATGGCATGATCATGTGTACAACTTGGAGGAAATCCTTTTAGCATGTCACCCCAAAAAATATAATGGTCATCCAACATTTTTTACAAATTAGAATGTGTATACTCCTTGGTTGGTTGAACCTCCATGGAAAACGAGTGTGCCACAAAAAATTCTACACCTTTTTTTTAGAATCTTCATCATTTGGTAGTTGTGGATATTTAGCCCATAATCCATGTAGTTCAAAATTCCTTCCTTCTAAATGGAACCTTATGAATAATTCCTCAAAATTCATCTCAATTGTGCCCAAAGTGGTAATCCATTGTACTCCCAAAATAATGTTATCTAATCCTATGGGAATAGTAAACATAAGTGAATCTAAAAAAATAGTCTCTCATAGCAAGCTTAATACTATGACATTTTATATAATAGGTAACTATACCACCATCTATAATTATGACATAAAAGTTTGGATTTGGGTAAATAAAATAATTTAAATGAACAACCAACTTACTATTGATGACATAGTCACCTTCTATTTTTTCAGGAATCCCACCACCTTAAGAGTTTGAGGAGTACTAATGCCTAAAAGTGCATGAAAAGAAATAGTAGGTTGAGAATCTTCAAATTCATCCTCAAGTTCTTATAACGCTTCCCCTGAATCCTCCTTATCTTATTCCTCATCATTGGCATGATCAAGGTAAAATAACTTATTTCCAATGAATTTATGCCTTTTATCTATTTTCTATCATAGCCAAAACACACACAAAATTATGTTTTTCTTCCACTTGTTGAGGTGTCAATTTGGTAGGCTGATGAAATGATAGTGCTAGAAAGGTGCATTCATGAACATTAGTGAAAGGTCTTAATTTGAACAACTATTTTTCCTCTACCATATGTACCTTTGGTATGGCCTCAAATATAATACTAGGATGAAATATTCAAACCTCCAATTGGATGTTATCTTTGAGGCCACCCAACAATAGGTCAGTCAAATTTTCCTCAGTGATGTCTACTACACATAAGGAGAGATTCTAAAATTGATAAATGTAATCCTTAACAGTATCAGTTTTGTGAAACTTGGATAGTTGATTGAAGCAATTTTTAGAGACATTATTTTGATAGTGGAGCTACAACTCCTCAAAAAATATTGACCATGAAACTAGGATACCCTTCTTTTTATTTTGTACACACAACCAACAATACCAAATGAATAGCTCATGATACAGATAGAGAGAGACCATAACCACTTTTTATAAACATGGAGTATTATTTAGATCAAATAAATTTTAAATTTGAGTGAGCCAGGTGAGTGTATCATTACCATCAAACTTTCATAGGTCCACTTTTGGTAACATCAACTTAGGGCCACAATTGGTATTGGTATTGTTTGGAGTAAGAGAACCAAACTGAAGTGGTGGAGTATTTTACAGTGGTTGAGCTAAAAATTTGGCCAACTACCTATATATTTGTTATAAATTATCCTTCACACTATCCAATTCCACTTTAAAACATATAATGTCTCCTTAAACCATATCAAAATATTTGTTTTCAGCATGCTCTACAACTCTAACTTAAGTTGTTAAACTACATCTGAAATAGATGGATCAAAAGTTTTAGATTTCATGTCATCCTTATGAGGAGTTTTTGGAGTTTTTTTTTCCCTTTCTCACATCTATGATGTTTAGACCAGCCATGTAAAAACCCTAGGAGGGTTTTAACCTCAAAAAAATGTACTGGTAGAACACACCATTATGATCATCTCACATAGATGAATCCAACTATTTTTATTATGTACCAAGGTGAAAATTTTTGACCCAAAAAAGTGTACAAGTGGAATAAACTATTACAATAATCTCATAGAGATGAATCCAATGAATACTAATTTGTAGAGATGTTTTTTTTCTTTTTTGTAAAACTTACAAACAAAATTGTGATGATGGAAAAAATAAAATCCTCTTAGATCACAAGTTATGTTTTTTCAACCTTTTGGTGCTTAGGATGCTAGATCTAAAAATAATTGTCACAAAAACATTCCCAAATTGATTATTTGATATCACTTATAAGGAAATTACTTAAATGAGTCATGATAGTAGAATTATATAGGGTATAATTAAGATTAAAATAATTATATACACAAAAACAATTAGCAAAGGAGCATAATAATTGAATATTATGACTAAGCCACTTCAAGGGGGCAACCTCCACAATAATGCAATAAGAACATAGTTCACAATATAAAGAGAAAAGACTAACCACTACCTCCTATATATACTTTACTTAGCCATGGTTATTTCATATGCTAACCATAGTAAGAACATTAATAAATGTAACAAGCTAATATGAATATGTGTAAACCACAAGTTGGCCACACATATCCCTAGATGCACTATAGGTTAAGGGCATATCACATGTAAATGAAATTACTATAATTTTAAACAAAATTGATGCACTTACTCTATCATTATGATCAAGATTATATCAAATAAAATTAGAAATGTATGGATCTAAAATTTGGATTTTAGAAATATAAACCCTAGAGTTATCTAGGGTTAAGGTTTGTGCAATATTTGAAGTAAGTCAAGCTCACCAAATATTTTAAAATTTTAAAATTTATCTCATGTAAATCCTATGTTTGATTAAGTGGATGAGTAGAGTAAATCAAGGAGATAATATGCATAAAATATCCATTGATTTGTTATATAATTAACTAGTTTTGACTTTCTAAAAAATTAATAAATAGTGAAAATAAAAACTTATCTAGAAAACACCTAATATAGATGATTTGAGAGTTATAAACTAATATGGAAGAAAGTCTAATTATCATCAACTAGATACCTATGTTAGAAACAATCCTAGATAATAGCACCACATTTATATAATAGTGACATGTGGCTTTAGTGTCTTGATACTGGTAGTAACGTCCTCTATGTAAGACTATCCCAAACTCTTGAATACACCTATGTTTATATTTATGGGATCTGTTCCTATGTGTATTAATTTTGGAGCTCTATATTGTGATTATAATTACTAATTTATGATGCAAACCCTAATTATCCTTGTAAGTAGGGTATGATATAAAAAATGTGTTTGTTAGTAGGATAGGCTAGACATCTTCGACCCCACTATGAAGAGAGTTGCCTACATACCAATACTCTAAGGATGGATCAATCCTGATGTAGTTACTCCCACCTAAGTACTACTACAAGTGCAAGTGATTGTAATATTATAGTGTGCTTGAGTGCCTTGAGTGTGTTTTAGATTGGAAATATATAAAATATGAGCTTAAGGCTACTTTCAATGGTAGTATGTATAAGTAAGGTAAAATAAAGATTGATAACCTTGATTTTTCTCAATTGGTTTCATGTTTGAATAGGTATTTTGTATCTAATTTCTATCGATTGAATACAGGGATAAAATTCACATATTTATAGTGTTTTATTGCTTATATAGATAATAAAATATGTCTAGGTTAACCTTAGGTGATCTTTGGTATACCCAAGTTGTTGAATTAACCAATTGGAGGTAACATTAATTCCTCACCCTTAATATACTAAAATGTTTCAAATAAGAGTGGTATTAATTGTGATTTTAATGAAAAGAGGTGGGTTATCAACATGAAAAAGAATTTCATCATTAATTATATCTTCTTCAAGGAATTATATGGAAGGTTTGAAAGAGGTATAAATAGTTTCAATATTATATACTTTTGTTGGTGCAGTATCTGGAAGAGGTTATTCCATTTCAAGGGAAAGAGATTCTTCAATGTCTTGTAATTGATGCATTAATAATTTGTGATAATATAGAGAAATACAAACTAAATCCATGAGAGTTATTTTAAAAGGCATGGATTTGAGATACTTTAAGAAATTCATATGAAATTTAGAAGATGAATAACCAACATGAGGCTTGGAGAGTAAAATGTTTCTGGTAGGAAGAGAGATAGTTTGAGGCTCTAGTTGTGGAAGTGTTTCCTCATTTGTGTCAAAGGGTATGCTAGTGGTAGTGGTAGTGGTATCTTTAAGAATTTGTTCTTCAAGTGATGGTTTATTTGGCTTAGTGATGATATCTTTGTGGGTGGGTTTACATCGATAATTGACTTTATTTGGATTCACATATTAAGAATTGGAATACTATTGGTCATAATTAGTGTCAATTTCACACAAAATCCTTGTTATAATGTTTTGGGTTGGAGGTGAATTTTTTTTGAATGTTTAGAGGAAGAAGGATTTATAATTTATTTTTCTCAGAGGCATTAACATAATCATGATGATGTGTTTTGATCATAGCTTCATGATTGAATGTTTCTCCTAAAATAAAATAAATAATAAATTTTTTAATCCCATGACATGTTTCATGGGAATGACTGACATCAACATGAAACCAATAGAATTTTTTAGGATCATACCATGTAGGTTCTTTATTAGTGTAAGTGAAAGGTTTATAAGGGGTTAAAGTTACTTCATTTGTTGAACAGTTAGGGTTACATTAGAAGATTATGGATTATACAATTTGTCTATTCTTAGTTTTGTTGGAGGAGGATTGCCAATGATTGCATTAATGGAGTTTAAAAAATATCCCTTGATGGTTTTGATTTTGGGATCAAAATGTTTCATAATAAAGTCTTGTATTTTAGCTTAATCAATGGTATCATTAAGATTTTGAGGAGAAAAAGTTCAAACCTTATATTTAAGGGAAGGTGTTAAGGTAGTTATGAATAGTTTGAATACATTATCATCAGTCATGTCATGATCATCTTTGTGCTAAATATTTTCATCATTTAATGAAATCATGATCTGATTCAGAAGGGGGTTGTATAACATTAATGAAATGGTTAAGACAATTTTTAGGAAGATCATTGTGTTTAAATTCCTTAAGTATAGGATTGAATAAATGCTCAAGTTTCCATATAGAATTTATAGGGATTTGATCATACCATTATAATACATCTCCTATAAATTTTTTGAATAAAACTTTGGTGGTAGAAAAGGTATTAGTTTGAATCCACTCTTTATAAAGATTACCAAATGTTTTAAGGAAAGATACAGGGTCTTTAGTCCCATCATATTTAATAGTTGGAGAGATATTTCCAATATAAATATAAAAAATGAAGGGAGATAAAGGTTCATTTTGAATATTTTGGATCATCTTGTTGTGCATATGGGTCTAGGAATGATATTTCCCACATCTCTAAGAGGTGGAGGGATAAAATTTTGGTTATTTTTAGGTAGGAGAATAGGATGTTGATTAGCCATGTTTAATAAATGATTTTGTATTTGAATCATTTGGGAAGTATTAAATGTTTACATAATGCTCATTTTTTCACTATTTATGAAATAATTTGAGTGGTGTCAACTGGTGTATTGGGGTTATTAGTTTTTAAAGGTGGATTATTAGGATTGGTAAGATGAACTATTGGCCATTTTTTGGCCCACATACAAAGTTTGTGCCCATATAGACCAAGTTGCTAATGGATGATAAGATAGATATGTTTTAGATACCCTTTGGAATGTAAAAAATTATTTGAATAAGTATGGGAGTGCATAACATTCATTTAGTACTTTTATGTGTTTATCTAGACATTTTGGGTCTAATGGCTAAAATTTTGTGTAGAAAGTTTGTTGATGCCATCATTACCACATGTGGATGAGTCGAGAATAATTGGTCATATGAGTTTGTTCACATTATTCATAAGAACATATGTGATAAGTTTTTGGTCATCCATTGAAGCGCTATCAAAATATATGAAGACCCAAAGTTGGCCTCTTAGGCAAAATTCTTTAAGTTTCCATACTTAGCCATTTTTGAAGAAGCTCAAATAAATCTAAGTGATCATATTGAAAATTCCATATCTTGCACATAGGGTAGTTTTAAGAGAAAATAATCACATGGGTTTTTCCATATTGGTCCTTAATTGCTATGTGCTATGTTTTAGATCATTCATCAAAGTGTAAAAGAAGTTATGTATGTTTCAATTTTTCTCCTTAGTCATATTTTGCTAAGTTTCCCATATTTATCCAAATGAACTAGACTATCATCAAGATGTAATTTGATCTTAGAATGGACTAGTCAACTTGACCATTTTCCAGACACAGTTAGAAGTATCCCAAGACTAGTGGATCAAATGAGTTCATTCCTTTTGGCCTCAAGAACATCTCTTAAAAATTTGGTTCCTCCATGACTTTTATGCTTCAAGTTATAGGCCTTCAAAGTTAGACCTGCAACATAATAAATTTGCACTAATGTCAAAATAAAGACACTAAAAAGATATATCTATGCTTAAATTTGACTGTCAATAAGATGTCAAATACATTTTGTTGGACATTAAATATGGTCCACATGATGTCAAATTTAAGATATAGAAACTAACCATTAGGGTTCAAATAGTGGGTCCCAAGTGATCTAATAGTCTACATTACATCATACATTCAGATCTAATGGTTATTAGAGGTAAAAGGGGTCAATAAATATCAAGAGTAAATATGTGTATGAAAAATGTCAATAATGCATTAAACTGGTAGAGAATCAATGACTCACGACATTTATATAGATCAAAATCAATGGAATGAGATGAGTCAATATGTCAATGAGCCTAGTCAAATTTTGACAACCAATTAGAGCAAAGGTGAGCCTAGGACTTTTGACAGAGGTTGAAAAGACATTTTTGACCAAGAGAAAATAGGTTTTGTAGGGTCATCCTGACACCATTAAAGATCATTCAAATGCCATGAAGTGATCAATATGATGTAGTCAAGTATAAGTAATATAAAATACCACCATTGGAGCTTAATATACACCTTTAGTTCAAAATTTTTATGGATTATAGGGTTCATTATTATGACTATATTTACCATTTCTAGAGAAGCACCTAGGTATGGTGAACTCTCAGCTCCTAAAAAGACTGATGGGTCTTTTTAGAACTAATGGGAGTTTAAAAGAGGCTACGGTATTAGGTCTACATTAATATGGATAATTATGGGGGGAAAATTACATTAGATTGGTTTTCCATCTATAGGTGAGACCTATGATCCAAACATGGAAATGGAGTAGATATATGGTTAATGTAAAAGGGTTTCATCTATCCACATGGCTCCATCATTGACAAAGTAGGTACAAACTTTGATTCATGTCATGACCCTATTAGTTTTAAAATTTGATTTTTTTATCCTCATGAGCACGTCAAGTGGACTTAGGGTCCCAAAGTGGTGAACTGGTAGTGGAAGAAGTAGTTAAGGGCATTGATTCTACCCAAACAAACTTAGTCATCATGGAATAAACCCTTATCTCTAGTAGGATACTTTTAGCCAATGAGAGTAGCTTAGAGACTAATGGGACAAAAGGAGGTCCATTTGTTGATCAAGACATACATGCAGAAGGCAATCAATAAGCTACCACCTCACTTCTTGATCATGATGATATTTTCTCCATTTTCTAAAGCATTGTTCCCATATCTCTTTCTCTCTTTCTACTAGATATAGAGGCATTTGATCCAAAAAATGGATCATCTATTGTATCACTATACTCCCTCTCTTGGGCATGAATAAACTCTACCAATATGGAGCTTGTAACCTTTTGAGATGAATACAAAACTATTTTCATACTTCATTATCCCAATATAGTGTGTATATGTTAGATTTACATAGGTGGTAGAAATATCTCCCTTGTCAAATTATGATCTCACCTAGTTACTAGTCCATCTTGTTATGTAGGTCATGTTTAGTGTTATACATCTCTTGATTAAAGCCCAATGTGGATATTGTGACTAGTTAGTGTCTTATTTTAGACCTCTCCTTCATTTCCCTTAGCTTAGATCATTTGGTGAACCTCTTCATGAAACAATGATGTATGATATATATTTAAGATCCTAGATCCAATATTTTACTCATTTCATTAGTGTTCTAAGAGTCAAGCAGGGTGGATCAACCATAAATTAGGTGCATCACCACTATTATCTTAAATTTCCAATTCATGTTTTCTCTCTCTCTCCCCCCCCCCATTTTTCTTGGTCATTAGTAGGTTTTAGTGTGGAAATGAGATAAATAATGAATCAAAGGATCTAGCCTCACTAAAAATCCTAGAGGTTTGTCCCTTTTATAGGATATCCACAACCTGGGGTCAGTCCCATGTTGAGCTAGATTTGGAAGTAGGACTTGAAAACTCCTACCTTTAGCTAGGATGCAATCTAGATCTCCAACATGAACATTCCTTGAATTAGTATTAGGGGATGCATTTTTAGGTGGAGGATTATTATTGGATGTGTTATTTGTGTTGAAAATATTTCCTATAGGGTTATTGGTTAGGATTATGTTAATTTCCCCTATAGTGTAATAAGGTGATTTATAGAGAGAATTGTCTTGCGAAGTGTGAAATGGATTTGATCTATTAGTGCCATCAATTGGAATAATTTAGACCATATTTTAGTCCAAATATAAGGGGTTAGAAAAGGTGCACCAAGAGTGAGAATCCTCTTGGGTAGAAAGGGTAGGAATGAAAGAACATCCCATATATCATCTAAATAGACTAAAGTTGTCTAAAAATATTTTGATAGAGGATTTCATGATTCTAGGAATAATAATCTAAGATTAAAAAGAAAAGGTGAAAAGTAGGAGCAAATTCAATTAGATACAGAACAGTATCATCCAAGAGATATAAATTTGATTAGGTTGACAAACTTTGGAAGGAAATTCAATAGAAAAATATAGGAATATACACAGTTAGGTCAGTAAACTATGTTCTATGGGGAGGAACTAAATACCATCATGTTTAAGACTATTTTATATAGAATGACTATTTTTTATAGAAAGGAATACTAAATGGCCCATGAGAGACTGCATCAGATAGCACAACTATGTCCTGTAGAAATAAAGAATTAGAAGACATAGTTAAGAAGATTGATTGTGTTCTAAATGTAGAGATAGGTTTTGATATTTATGAATATATATGATCTAGTGTGATTTTTTAAAATATTTTAAATAAACACACAAACAACTATATCAATCTAATTGATCTAATTGTGGCACACAACATAAGCCTTTCACCAATGTTGGCTAATATAAGTTTTACAATATAGCATAAAATTAATATAGAGTAATAAAAAAATAAAAATGTTAATATATGTTCATTCCTAAATGTTTTTAAATTATAATTGTTAAAAATAAATTTGATATATATTTGGCTATAAAAATAACTAGAAAGTCAATCTAAAGATGGTTTCAGGTAGTTAAGGTTGAAAGGGATCTGTATTGGTGATGATATTGACTTGTTATTGGGGCCTACCCCCTCACTTCACAATCCAATAATTATTACGGTGTCAAGTGATTTTCCAATATATACCATCAACCATGTATTTATTCTTAGCCAAAAAATGAAGTTGGCATCCCATTGGGTAATTAAATCTAAGTAGGTAGACCTTGGGTAGAATTTGGTTAATGTTTTTTGATGTTATGTGGTTTGGAAGTGTGTGAAAAAGAAAAAATAATATGACTAAATTGATATATTAAAACTTAATATTTAGTCTATGTGTGTTACTTTAAGTAATCAAGAAACAAAATGGAAAGTGAATTAATTACTAACTATTGGCCATTTTTGGCCCACATACCAAGCTTGTACCCATATAGATTTTGTTGATAATAGGTTAATAGATGGACAAGTTGTAAAGACCCTTAAAATTTTTGAAAGTGATTTAAATGAGTATGGAAGTGCATGATTTCCATTTGTTTCTTCATTGGTTTCATATTGACATTTTGGGGCTAGTGGCAAAAATTTTGAGTAGGTAGTTTGTCGATGTTATGTATCACACATTTGAGGATGCCAAGAGAGAATGACCATATGGGTTCATTAATTTTAGTCCCAAGATCATATACACTACGTCTCAAGTCCTACACCAAAGCACATCAAAATTTATGAAGATCCAAAAATGGCTTCTTAGCCAGATTCTACTAAAATTCCATACTTAGCCATTTGAGCTCAACTATAGCTAGGACATCATGTAGGACTAGATATGGACCAACCAATTTGAGAATTTAATATTTTCACCTAAAAAGATCCCAGGATTAGTGGATAAAATGGGTTTGTTTATTTTGACCTTAGTAACATCTCTTACAAGTTTGGAGCCTCTGTGATTCTTGTGCTTTGAGATCTAGACCTTCAAAGTTGGTTAAGAGGCATAAGACGTTCACGTAGATGTCAAGTTTTAGATAAATAAAAGGAAATATTTTTGAGATTAAATTTGAAGGTCACACAACCATCAATTATGGTCACATGAACATCATTTTATGTAAGTGAGGATGCCAATTTTATGATCAAGAACTAGTCATTGGCTTTCAAATAGTGGGTCCCAATAGATCGATGATTCATATTGCATCATACATTCAACTCTAAAAATGAGTGGAGGTTAAAGGGTAATTTAATAGAAAGGGAGAATGTGTGCATGAAAATTTTCAATGATTCATTAAATTAATAGATGATCAATGGTTCTCAGACATTCATACAAATTGAAATTGATAGACTGAGATGAGTCAATGTGTCAATGAATCAAGTCAAATGTTCACAACCAATTAGAGAAAAGGTGATCCTAGGATTATTGATGAAGTTTGAGAGGTTATTTTAGACCATGGATAATAGGATTTTATATTATCATCCTTATGCCATCAAAGCTAGTTTAAATGCCATAAATCAGTCTAACTTATACAATCAAGTATGAGGAACATAAGGGATTGCCATTGGAACTAAATATTGATCTTTGGTTTGATAATTTGTAACATGAGGGTTTATTTATCATGAATGGTTTTCCATTTATAAATGAGGACCCATGTATATGATGAACTTTTGGTTCTTATAGAGATAAAGAAGGTCTTTTTAGACATGTTATAATATTTAAAAGTGTTATATGGTCTATAGGTCTGTACTGATATGGAAACTATAAGAAACTAAAAACCTTACATTGGTATTCCACCTATAGATGGACCTATGATCCAAAAATTAAGACAAATCATAGATATGATTAATGCAAATGGGTCTTCATCCTTCAGTATGGCCATTGTCTCGACAAATAGTCACTTAAAAGGCACAAATCCATGATCTGGGCAAATCTATGAGCATGATATTTTGTCTTCAAGTGAAGATGGCATGAAGGATAAAATAAAAGGTTTTTATTGATAAAAAAAAATGTGTAAAGGTTTCCATTGGCTAAGGATCAAAAGGTAGTGACTCAAGTTCATTTACTGACCTAGGATAAGGTGTTCTTTTTAGGGGTAACACATTCCCACTTATTTTGTTTCTCTCTCTTCTCCTATATATCCTAGTCTCATTCCCATTGACGGGGTTATTAGATTTTATAATTTATAATTTTTATTTTCTAAGGATACTCACTAAGACTCTTTCAAAGGTGTGATCATTTAATATGGTTAAACCTTATTAAAATATTGTAAGAACTACCTTTTGAAGTAATAGGATCAACTCTTTTTTATCTCTTATCTTTAATTAGTGTAAACTCATAAAGGAGATTCTTCCTATTTTTTTGTCCTTTTTCTTAGCTCTTTGAAGGTATTTTCAGACTAACTTGTAGGTTTAGACTAGTGTCCCATTTGGAGCCTCTTCAATGAAATATTTATAAAACTAGTGATATTGAAAAATCCATAGTTGCCTTTTGTTGATCTAGTGCATGTTTAAGCTTATGTGAGTGTCCATTTAAATTTGGTGTATCATAATTTTATCTTTATTTAGATCCCTTAACCATGTTTCTAACCCTTTTCCCTATGTATCATTATGTTAGCATTAGTTTTAGGTGAACATCCAGAGGAAATTAACCTTCTCCATAGGTTCAACCCCAACATAGGTTACCCATAGCTATGGGTTGTCCCAATATTATAGATTAATTGGATGTAGATTTAATAACCCTATCCAAGGGTGAAAATTAAGCCTATAATAGTTTTTAGATGCTTGGTGGGACATACTTATTTTAAAGAGGAAGATTGATCAAACTGGATGCTCATTTGATAAAATTTATAGTAGTTAAGCTCTTCAATAACATAGTGAATCCAAGAGGAAGACTCAACACTCTAGTGTATAATAGTAGCCTCATCTCATGCCAACGGTAATAATAAGGTCAACCTCAAGAGGTATTCCCTTTGAATTTGTTGAACTACCTTTAAATTTAGTGAAAAGATTAAGTTTTTTAAATACTCGTCCATATCAAGGAAATTTTACTCCTAGGTCATTTTAGAGGCTTAAAAATATAATAAAACCTTTATTAACCCTTTGTATATCCATGGTAGTCCCTAGAGAGTTTACATCTTTTAATTGCCAAATCCCTCTATCCCTTGCTCACTATGATCTTATCCTAGTTGCAGCCCTTAAAAGTGTTCCATATTACATTGGAGACCAAGATATAACACCTTATGAGTGCTTCATAGGCATATCCAAATTTTTTAATATCTATAATGTTACTGATGATAATATAGCTATTAGGTTGTAAACTACTTCTTTCAAAGGAAAAGCCTTAAATTAGTATAGAGGCCTTACTACCAATTCCATTCAAACATGGGACCAATTAGGAGAGGACTTGTGTAAAATATTTAAGGATAAAAGTGACCATTTTCAATTAAAAAGTAACTAACTACCATTAGGAGAGCTCCTCATGAATTTGTGTAAGACTTCAACATAAAGTTCTAAAAAACTTGGGACAGCATCCCAGTCACAGTCAGACCAACCCCTAACTTTGCCTTCCTATATTATTTAAAGTTTTTAAATAGTGATATAGTAGTGATGATCTAATCTATGGGAGGAAATATACTTTTAGATGATTATGAGGTGGCCATCAAAGCATAAAATTATTTGGTCCAAGCTGGTAAGCTTACACCCAGACCAACAATTCCCTTATTTCTTAAAGTTAGAGCACCTCCTATTTATATCCTTCCACTTGATTCCGTCCCTCCTACACTAAAAACTATTGTAATTCTTGTACCGAAACAAGAGAAATCTTCTAATAGTGGACCTAGTTATTCACTAGAGTAGAAGAACTTTCAATAGCTCAAAAACATGTTTTAGTCCTTGGAGAACGAGTTGGTAAATGTCAAAATGAAATAGGATGTTAATAGGCCATATCAAAGTTTATATCAACCTCAATAACAAGCCTTTAAATTAAATAAGACTCCATATAAGGGGACCTTCCAAAGCTAGGGCCAAGGTTAAAACCAAAAAGATTACATCATGGCTACAATAGGAAAAACAATTACAATCCTAATGTTGCTAGCACTTCCAACACCTTGGTACTGGATCAAAATAATCTGGCTCAAGAAGCAAAAGGTATTATGCCTTGGAAGCAGCCCTTTGGTCAACATATGGTCCCAACTATTGAACATAACTAGGCCTTTAATGATGAATGGTAATAAGCTACTAATTTTGGATACAACCAAGCTCTCATGGCCCAAAATTTAGAGGCCCCTATGATGAATAAGCTAGAGCAGCCTCCACAAGGTCAAGGGTATAATTAGGGACCAAATAATCTAGATGCTATAATGATGAACTATAAACAAGAAGAGTGCTATGTAGCTAACTAGCAAGCTAGTTCTAGCTAGGCCTATATTCTAATGGTAGAAAACACAAGATTTAAAAGAAGGAACATGAATGGTAATCATGAAGTATTTAAAGATATTCCCACCATTACTCCTTCATTGATAAATCCAAGTGAACTTGTTGCTACTCCAAAGGTCTTAGTATCTCCAAAAAATTAGAGTCAAGGGAATAATTTTTTGCCCCAAGTCTCACAAGTTCAACAAGCAATAGTGATGGATCCCAAAGCACAAGTAAAGGTTGATGGTTCACCCATTAACATTATTGAAAAAATTGAATAATTAAAATGTGAGTGTTCCCATGTGGGATATGCTCTCCATGCTTGGTCAGGTGGACATTCTTTAAGAGGGTTTGCCCAAGATTAATGTCACAACAATTACATATAAGCTATCAAGCAAGGTGAATGAAGTTCTGACCAATACAGCCAAAGGCAAAAATGAAGGGAAATCAAGTAAAGTATTCAAGCCTCATCCCTTCTATATTTTATTAATCATCAATGACTCTCTAGTGCACAATTTCCTAGTGGGAAATAGGGCTAGTACCTCAGTGATGCCAAAGTCCATAGTTGATCAACTTGGTTTGAAATATGAGCCATAGTCTAAAGGAGTGATACAAATTGATGATTCTTCCCCCAAACCATCTGGTATAATTTGGGACATCTATATGACCCTACAAGCCTTCCATGGTGTCTTGATGTCTCAAGATGTATTGATCTTAGACGTGCCTCCTCACTTTAAAATAAACTTATCCAAAGAGTTCACAATAAATATAGGGGGATATATTGTAATAGACTAGTCCTATATGACATTTAGGACAAGGTATTGGGCTAAAGTTTCAGTCAAAGTTGAGCCCATTGCATAATTCCATATAGAACCCTATGGACTAGATAATGTCAACATCAATTTCACCATCATTGATGAAGATGAATTTGCAATGGAGAAGGAGTTAAACACTCATCTAAAAGAGGTACCAAACATTTTCCTTGATGATCTTTTTAATGATATCTAGTTGGGGTCCCCCTTAGATGGTATAGAAGAAAGGGACTTGGGTGTCTTTTATTTACTGAAGAAAACTAGACTACACCATCCCTCATGAGGCCTTAAAAAGATCCTAGTGGTCTATGGAAGCTATTCTTTGATGTTTCAATGGGAAATCATGGGTGTTTACAAGTTTCATTCTAATATCCCCTTCAAATGATAAGTACTTCTATTCATATATATTCCAATTCAGCTACTCTTGTAATGTAGTAGAATATGAGGGTCTCATCCATGGCCTTCAATGGGATAATAAGACAAGGATCAAGCAATTTTAAGTCTATGGGGATAGAGAATTGGTTATATACCAAGCTAGAGTTTAGAATTCCACTAAGAACCCTTTAATTAAGTCCTACAAACATAGAGTGTGGGACCTAATTGAAGACTTTGAGGCTTTCAAAATCTAATTAGTGCCAAGAGGCCAAAATCAACATGATAATAGAATAACAGTTGTGGGGGATCATTTTGACATCCCTAAATAATTGAAATATATGAAGGTTCAAACACATGTCAAAGTGGCTATAAGACTATCAGTTCTAGATAATGAAGCACATTGGAAAGTATTTGAAAATGATAAAAGATTGCATGTTTCTTATAGCAAGAAGAAAAGTTTTCCTCCCTCAACCAAGACAAATTACAACAACAATATGAGGAGAAAATTGTTTAATTAAGGTTAAATATTCTTCCTAAATGGATAGTCACCTTATAAGTCCTCTTTCATAAAGGGGACCATATGAGGCAAGATAAAGTAGTGATGTCAACTAATTAAGAAAACTATGAAAGATTTCTTATCTTTGAAGATAAGCTCTTCAAGATTGGAAAGGTAAGCACTAAAGTTGAAAAGAATGCTTTCATAGAGTTATGTAAGGAATATACAGACATATTTACTTGTCAATATAGTGACCTAAAAGGATTTGATCCTAATATATCCCAACACACAATAGAGATAGAGGCTAATTCCAATCATATCAATTAAAAGTAGAGGCCCAAAAATCTCAAGATTAAAGAGCTCATGATAAAGGAGTTGATAAAGCTTATTGAGAGTAGGATCATCTTCCCAATTAAGCACTCATCATGGGTAGATAATTTAGTACATGTTAGAAATAAGAGGGAATATTTAACTATGTGTGGACTTCAGGGATCCTAATAGGGTCTATTTAAAGGATCATTTCCATCTACCATCGATGGATCAACTCATGTACGTAGTTATTGGTTCAAAATTATTCTCTCTCTTAGATGGATATTTAGGTTATAACCAAGTGATAGTGAGAGGAGAGGAGTAATAAAAGACTTCTTTCACCACTAATTAGGGGACATTTTCTTATCATAAGATGCCTTTTGGATTTTCCAATACTAGGGTAACCTTTCAAATAGTGATAGACATGGCCTTCCAAGGACTGCTAAACCAAATGGTGTTAATCTAATTAGATGACATTATAGTCTTCTCCAAGAATGCTAGTGAGCATATGGATCATTTGAGTCTGATATTCTAGAGATGTAGAGAATGTGGGATCTCTTTAAATCCTCAAAAATGTGTGTTTTATGTACATGAAGGCAAACTATTGGGTCATATTATTCAAAATAAGGATTATCAATTGACTCTAATAGATTAAGTGTTATCTTGGACTTATCCTTGCCAAAGCATAGAAAGGGGATCTAAAGCTTTCTTGGGAAGATAACTCTATAAGAAGGTTCATACATGTATTTACAAACCTATTCAAACCTATCACCACAATGCTAAATAAGAGCTAAGTTTTTGCTTGGTTAGATGAAGGCAAGGCATCTTTTAAAGATATCAAGAAAGCCATTACCCAATCACCCTCACTCATAAATACTAATTTCACCAAGGATTTCATCTTGTACACCTTTGTTAACATTGACAACATATTAGCTATGGTTATGTAAAATAATGATGAAACTATGGAATAGCCAATTGTCTTTTTTAGTCAAGGGATAGAAGGATATGAGTTGAGGTACACTTTCATTGAGAACCAAGTTCTTGCAGCCTTAAGAAGCCTCAATAAGTTTAGGCCCATGCTCTCCAATAGTAAGATCCATCTTGTGGTGTCTCATCCTAAATTTAGGGATTTCCTCTTTAACAAGAATTTAAATGAGAAAAGTGTAGGATGGATCATAAAGGTCATGGAATATGATGTAGATATCAAGCTCATCAATCTAGTTAGGGGTAAGGGCTTGTGTGAAAATATGGTGAATGACCTCTAGGAAGACAAGGAAGCTATTTTTGTGACCCAAGACAACTCATAATTAGGTTCACCTCCACTTAAAGAGAGTTGGTTTCAAGGTATGGATCACTTCTTACTAATAGGAGAATGCCCCCAAGGTTTGGACAGAGCTAAATTAAGGTATTCTAGGATTCAATATATACCTTATGCATTTGTTGAGGGTGTTTTATTTATAAATGACCTTAATGGGGTACTCCTTAGATGTGTAGATGATGATTAGGTGACCAAACTCTTAGATTAGTTCCATGATAGACTTGTAGGAGGTCACTTTGTACCTAGAACTATAGTAGCAAAAGTAATGAGGGTTAGTTACTAAAGACCCAAAATTTTCAAAGATGTTCATGCATAGATTAGAAAATTATAGAAGTGTGCCCTCTTTATAGGAAATAAAAATTGGTAGCACTTCCACTCAATCCTATTTAGGTAGAATAACCCTTCATGCAATGGGGGTTATACTTTGAAGATAGGGGTGATCAATCCACCATCAAGTGCATGGCATAAATGGGTGCTCACTACAATTGACTATTTCAATAGGTGAGTGGAATCCATTTATTTGAAAGAGGCTAGTGAAAGTTTTGTCTTAGATTTCTATGATAGCCTTGTAACTAGGTTTGGTGTCTTAGCCACCATAATTTCTAATAATAGACCAGCATTCTTTGGTATGAAGATAAGTGAGTAGGCTCTCAAACTAGACATATATCTTAACACCTCTTCCAACTACTATCCTCAAGGAAATGGACTAGCAGAGTCCACAAAAAAGAATTTTTTGAGGATCATCAAGAGGACCATGGAAGAGAATCATAGAACATGACACACCAAGCTAAAGACAACCTTATGGGCTAATAGGATAACTCCTAAAACAACCATTAGTAATTCTCCATATATTCATGTGTATGGAAGGGAATCAAAATTTCCTATCTCTCTTGATTTACCTATTCTATAATTATCCCATTAGCTTGAGATGATGGAGGACAAGACCATGAATGTGAGAATGGTAGAACTCATGGAGCTGGAAGAGACTAGGGACATTGTTATGAAAACTTTGGAATCACATCAAGATCAAGTGAAAAGGGGCCTTTGACAAAAGAGATAGAATAAGGAGCTTAAATTAGGGGGACCTATTCCTCAAATGGGACTCAAATAGGGACAAACTAGGCAACCATGCCAAGTTTGACAACTTGTGGAGTGGTCCTTATTTGATTCATGGATGCAAGGAACACGATGCTTTTCAGCTTGCCCAATTGGATGGAGAGGTATTACCCATCCTAGTTAATATCATTCATTTAAATATATATTATTTAATATCATTGAATACATTGTAACATATTATACATGTTAAATTAGTTTTTATGCTTTCCTTTAAGTGCCTTGTGCATATCTCTTTTGTTTTCTATTATTTCTTTTCCCAAAATGGCTCAAGCATTTTGTTTTGTCTATTTTTTTCCTCATTTCTTTAAGATAGGTTTAGTTTAGTCATAGAGGCTAATGAATCCATGATCAATGGACTATATAAGGTATATGTTTTAGGTTCTCAAAGCATAACAAGCATGCTTCCCTGTGAGTTGCTAAAGTTGGCCATTTTTAACCCACATACCAAGCTTGTACCCATATGAATTAGGTTTCTAATAGATGAATAGATGGACAAGTTGTAGAGACCGTTTAAATTTTTGAAAGTTATTTAAATTAATATGGAAGTTCATGATTTTCATCTATTTATTCATTGGGTTTATATTGACATTTTGGGGCTAATGGCAAAAATTTTGAGCAAGTAGTTTGGTGACACCATATTTCACATGTATGAGGGTTATAAGAGATAATGGCCACATGGTTTTGTTCATTTTAGTCCCAAGATCATATACATCAAGTATCATGTTCTCTTATAAATCACATCAAAAGTTATGAAGATCTAAAGTTGGCTTCTCAGCTAAATTCTACTAAAATTCCATACTTATCCATTTGAGCTCAACCATAGCTAAGATGTCATGCAAGAGTAGATATGGACCAACCAATTTGATAATTTAATATATTTTCCTAAAAATATTCTAAGACTATAATATCAAATGGGTTTAATTATTTTGACCTCAGGAACATCTCTTACAAGTTTGGTGCCTCCATGATTCTTGCACTTCAAGATCCAGACCTTCAAAGTTGGTCAAGAGGCATAAGACGTTTGCGTATACATAGATTTTTAGATAGAGCAAAGGAAATACTTTTTATCTTAAATTTGATGGTTACATGAGTGTTAATTATGGTCATGAAAATTTCACTTGATAGGAGTAAGGACATCGATTTTAAGATCATGAACTAGCCATTTGCTTTCAAGAATGGGTCTTAGTAGATTGATGTTTCAAATTGCATCATAAATTTAGATCTAATGGGGAGCAGAGGTCAAAGGGTTAACAAATCTTAGTGTGCATGCTATTTTTCAATGACACATTCAAATAGTAGAGGATCAATGGTTCTCAGGCATTTGTATAGATTGAAATTAATGGAGTAAGATGAATCAATGTATTAATAAGCTGAGTTAGATTTTGACAAAAAATTAGAGCAAAGGAAAGCATAGGATTCTTGATGGAGGTTGAGAGTCTAATTTTGACCATGGATAATATAATTTTATAAAGTCATCCCAATGCCATAAAATCTAGTTCAAATGCCATAGAGTAGCCTAACTAATACATTCAAATATGAGGAACATAAGGGACCACCATTGGAACTAAATATTGATCTTTGGTTTGATAAGTTATAGCATGTAAGATTCTTTCTCATGAATAGTTTTCCATTTCTAAAAGAGTATCCACATATATGATGAACTTTTAGTTCTTAAAGAGGTAAAGCGGGTCTTTTTGGACCTATTATAATATTAAAAAGTCGTATATGGTCTATAATTCTATACTAATATGGAAACTATAGGAAAACTAATAACCTTAGATTGGTTTTCCACCTATAAATAGACCTATGATCCAAAAATGAAGACAAAGCAGAGATATGATTAATGAAAAGGGGCTTTCATCCTTTAGTATGGCCATAGTCTTGACAAGTAGCCACCTAAAAGAATAAACTCATGATCTGATCAAATCTATGAGCATGAGATCTTGTCTTCAAGTGAAATATGGTGTTAAGGATAAAAAAAGGTCTAGTGTTGGAAACTATAGCTGTGATCATTCAACGCATCCTCAAAACCTTTGTAGACTGTCTCACTTAATAAGCCATAAGTAGTGTCCTAATTGATAAAAAATGTGGCAAGGTTTCCATTGGCTAAGGAGAAAAAGGTGGTGGCTTAGGTTTATTTAATTACCCAAGATAAGGTGTTATTTTAGCAAGACAATGTTTTCCCACTTACTTTATTTCTCTCTCTTCTCCTATATATGCTAGTCTCATTCCCATTAAGGGGGTTCTCAGGTTTTAGAATTTAACATTTTTTTTTGAGACAAGGATACTCACTGAGACTCTTGTAGATGTGTGCTCATTTTATATGGTTAAACACTATCAATATATTATAAGAACTGCCTTTTTAAGTAATAATATCAACTCTTTGCCTATATCTTATCTTTAATCAGTTCTTAGCATGCTTGTGTATGGTAAACTCATGAAGGAGATTCTTCCTAATTTTTAGTCCTTATTCTTTCCTCTTTAAAGGTGTTTTAAAACTAACTTGTAGGTCTAGACTAGTTTCCCATTTGGAACATCTTCTATGAAATATCTATGCAACTAGTGAGATTGAGTAATCTATAGTTGTCTTTTACTAATCCAATGCATGTTCAAGCTTATATGAGTGTCTATTTAAATTTTTTGTGTGACCATTTTATATTTATTAAGATCAACTAACCATAATTCTAACCCTTTTCCCTATGAATAATTATTTTATCATTAGTTTTAGGTGAGCATCAAGAGGAAGCTGGCTTTCTTCAGGGGTTCAACCCTAACATAGGTTACCCACAACTTGGGGTTGTCCCAATATTATAAATTATTTGGAGAGAGTTTTAAGAACCTTATCCAAGGGTGAAAATTAATCCTATAACACTAACAATATGAGTTAATTATTTTTCTTGAATAGTACAAGGTCAGTTTAGATGACCAAGTATGCAAATAATATAGATCAAAATTAACTAGGTGAGTTATGTCTATTGAAATAGAAGCAAAAATAATGTATTCAAATGATTTGAATGATCCTTATAGGTAGTAAAATAAGATATAGAGATATATATATCTATTTGACCTATTTTTTTAGGGATATAATTTTATAGATTGAAAACTATGAAAAAATAAATGTAAATGAAGAACAAAAATGACTAATATAATGAGATTGAAATTGATGATTTTGAAGATGCTAAAATTATTATTTTTATACTATGTTGTCCATATGAATATTTTTAACCTACTAATAGATTTTAATTATTTTAAAAACATATATGTAATTCAATGAACTGAGTTGAGCTGATCGATCTAGTTACTTGTGGTTGAATATGACCTATACAAAGAAATATAGAGTTAATTAGAGTGACTGTATGTTAAACCTAGTAAACAATGTTAGAATAAGTTGATAGATTCAATTAAATACTTTAAAAATTAAATATATAATAAATAAATTCATGAAGGAAAACCTACAAGGGTAAGTTAACGTTAGGTTCACTAGAATGTATAACAAGGGAAAGTGAAGTTGATATACAAATCAATCATAACTCAGAGAAAATAAATCACATTAGCCCTTAGACTTGTTGATAAATTTAGATAATTAAGGTCATGACTAATATGGATTTTATAGACCTAATTAAGGGGTATATTACCACATAATATCACTAGAGAGGGTTCCAAAGCCTCTAGTCAAATAATACCACATAATAAACCTAGCTAGGTTGTATATTTTCTTATAAAAGTAAATGATAAAGTAAAGTAAATTTAACCTAGTTCTCACCAAATCTTATGGCACAAAATGGGGGTAATAAAAATAAAATTAAACATGTAAATAATAACACTACTCAAGTGATTGTAGATTAATCATAATGCATAAAGAGAGAAACATATTCATAAGCTAACAAATGTAAATCTATTTACTTAATAAAAAGGAATAAGAGTTAGAAATACTTACCTTGAAGAATAATCCATCAAGCCTCAATCTCTCCCTTGGATAATGGTTATTTTCAAGATATTTTTGTGGTTTTTAAGGATAACAAAGGTAGGTCAGCTTTAGGATACACTACTCCTATGCATCTGAAAGACTTCTCCCATAAGACAAGATTCTTATCTCCAATTGTAGTATGAAACCCTAAGCAATGGCTCCTCAAGTAGAATGGAGGATAAATATATGAAAAAATAAATGATTATCTCTATATATCTTTAATGAAAATGATGAAAATGATGTGTTTATATATCTAGATCTAACCCTAAACTTTTCCAAATTTTTAGCTAATAGTGTCAATGAAATCAACCCTATTCTTTAATAAATAAAGTAACTGGGTCTTAGACTAGGTCAATCAAGGCTGACCTAATACCATAATGTGATTATATTTTAATAACAAGGTTATCCTAGGCCAAATTTGTTTGGTAAATGACAAAAATAGGTTCTTCCTTAGGTAGGGGCTATTTGAGGTGTTGAATTGCTTGGAGGACTGTGTAAGGGAGTTATCAAATCTTAAATCAATGTATAAGATATGTTTTTATTGGTTTAAAGTGTTGGTATATGGGAAAACAATATATTAAAGTACCAATGGTCTTTCCACCCCTTTCTTAATGCACCCTTTAAGGCATGCACTTAGAAATATTGAAACTCGATGGGTTCTTGCAATAGAGAAAGCATTAATAATTGATAAAGTTTAAAAATATTGTGTATACAACCTAATTTTGGGTAACGTCTATTATCTACGTAGCTTATGGATTATCTCTATTCTTCAGTTCTTATTTTTTTATTTTAGTTTTTAAACACTATTTTTCAATCATTTAAGCCAATTTTCACATAAAATTATAGAAAATTGAGAAAATTGTTAAACTATCCAAAAACTAGATTTTTAATGAGCATGTGTATAAAATAAATTTTTTTGATCACTACCTAAATCACCAATCACATTAAGGTATTTAGTGTGTTTCATATCCCAAAAGGTAGAACCAACCATTCATACAACCCCTTTTTTTTTTAATTTTGTTTTCAAAGCATGCTCTTCCTTAATCTATAATTAGTGATACCTGGATTTCAAATCAATCTTAGTAAAATAATTGGCATGTTGAATTTGATCAATAATATCATATATCCATGGAAGAGGGTACCTATTATTGATGGTAACCTTATTAATAGCTCTATAATAAACACACATTCTCCATGTGCCATCTTTATTACAAATTAAAACAATAGGAGAGCTATGTGGAGAAGTACTAGGACATATTACACCTTGATTAATCAAATAATAAAACTTTTATTTTAACGCATTGGTATCCTTCAAGAAATACTTATATAACCCAATATTTAGAAGTCTATTATCAAGTATCAATTGAATTTTGAGCTTAATGGGCCTAGCTATTGGTAACCTTGTAGGCTTCTAAAAAAATCCTTGAACTACTACACTATCTCTCTCATACACTTATAATCTTTGTTATTAAACATGTTATAATAACTCTTATTTATAACTACATATTTATCTTGAATATCTCTTAAAATAAGCAAAAGAAACTTCTCATTATCATTAATAAGCTTGTTAGCTTTAGAGGCACTTACCAAAGATATTTGAGAATCACCTTTGTAAGTTGAAATGATATAGATCTTTCTATCCTTCACTAAGTGGTATTGCTTGGATCTCCTCATGAATATTGCATAATAAATGTAAAAATAAGGGTTGTGAAACACTACACCACACACACATCAAGAGTCACAACATCCACTATAACTTCATTAATGAAATGTTCATTAATACCAAACTTAACATTGCATTATTTGGTCCCTTTATGTCTACACATTTATTTACCAAACCTAATTAATATGGGCATGGATTATTGTAAGTATCAAACCCTAATCTGTCTATCAACTCATTTTTTAATAAATTTACTTGTCAATAAGTATCAAAAAGAGCATCCACTCTTGTTTTCTTCATTTGAATCTTAATATGGAAAATATTAGAAAGCTCACTCTCTTGAGCACTACTACTACACAAACATAACTCTCTATTGACTCCTCAAAACATAATTTTATAAAATATGATTTAAATGAATTGGGACTCACATTGACAATGAGAAGTATGAATTCTTGTGAATACATGTCTAGTGTTTTACACTAATTGACATTAACTAGTGAGATGTGACTTATATAATACCTTCTATGATTTGGTACCGATACTCACCAATGGAATTATTATGTATTATTTTTATGGTAGTTTAGTTAGTTTATAATTATTTATAAATGCTTAGATCACTCCTCTTGGCTACTCTAATATTTTTTTTTATTTTTAAAATGAATTAATTTATTTGTTATTAACAATTAATATTTTTTATTGTGAAAAAATCTATGTTTAAGAGATTTGTTCCTCAACATTTTGATCCATACTCTTGGATCATCATCAGGTCCATATTTTTTATTTTTTATTAAATTACTAATTTTTAATATTATATATATATATATATATATATATATATATATATATATATATATATATATATATATATATATATATATATATATATATATATATATTAATAATGTTCCAATATTAAGTGACATTTAAAATGGTTGAGGAATGATGTAGAAGTAAACCTATTTTTTTCCAATGTTTACAATATTTTATGGCATGTGGTGTACCCTTCTAGGCTTGTTTCTTACTAATAACATGGAAATGTAACATGACCTTATGAGGAGGTCCATATCCTCATGTACACAAAATTTTGATGTGGGTTCAGATCCACCGATAAAAATTGAGGAAACATATATTTGATTTTCATCATTTTTCTCTTTCAATATTTTCAATTATTTTTTTAACTATAAATATTTAACATTGATGATGAATTAAAAGGAATACAATAGACATTTTTTGGTAATAACTAATCCCACATCATTACATATAAGGCACTTGAATGCCTCACATGTTGTAAGTGTTGAGGAAACATATAATTAGAATTTATAATTTTTATGTGTGTTATATAAATTTATTTTGGTTTTTTTATTTCAATATTTTTAATTATAAATATAATTTTACATTAATGATGATTTTTCGAGTAATTATACTAGTCCAACCCATGCAAGAGCAAACTTACATGCCTCAAAAGTTGTACATATTTAAGTTTAAGTGTTATTAAACTAGTTTAAAATGTAAATATAATTTTATTTTATTATTAATTAAATTAAATTATTAATATTATATATCAACAAGATTAAGGGTGAGGATTGACATATATGTCATGACCAAGATGTCATATTATTTAAAAATAAATGCCAAATAATTATCAAAATGATTTACATTACCCTCTAATAATGAATGTTTGATATATCATATTTTTGTATCAATCATCTAGGTACTCATAGTGGAGCCTCATGATAATGAGATGGACGAGGATAATATCAATGTAAGTAGTTTATTATACCCCTAATAACGCCTTTCATATTATATTGATATTTTTTTTCCAATTATTTTTATATAAACACATGTCTTTAATAATTATTTACTTTAAATTTATTTTGAGAGTCCCATGAGATTAAACCATTTATAAGCCCACTCCTTTTCCCTCTCCCTCCATTTCAAACTCCATTTTGGTTTCAATATTAGATGTATGTTAGATCAAGTTGATATCTCATCCTCCCTACCACTCCAAGTCTCCATGTTTGGCAAAAAATAATCATGAAAAGACCCATGGTGGTTCATGATAGCCCTTGGGACCTACCAATTAGACATGTGGTTCATGGTGAGTCAAGAAGACTAGATCCATAAAGCTGCACTATTAAAAGTAGACATTAGGGTGATCCATGAAATAAAGGTTAAATATGGAGAGATTTCCCCTAGATATTAGACCCTCAAATTTACACTATGAAAATTTCTCTATTATGAGTAGTACAATGTTAGTTATCTTGTAAACCAATGGCTTTATTATTTTATTTCTAAGGAGATTGATGCCTATATGGCATTCTTTCCTGATAAAAATAGTAAAACCCACTTATTAGGGATGAATTTTTAGTGAGCCTCAACTCAACTTCAATGATAGATGGGAAAATGGGTATTCTATAGCCAAGACTTGGCTTCTTAGAGCCTATCTCAAGGGGGAGATAGTACCTATAATAGAATTTCACTCCATCACATAGGACCTGTAGACATTAAAATTATATATTAATAGATATGAGTTGTTTGAAATTTATCTTCACTTTGATAGCTTCATGATATATGAAAATCACATTTTTTCCACTCTTCATGTGTCCTATATAACTCCTAACCCATGTGGATTAAAGGAAAAATTTGACTCTTCTATGAGAATTGATCCAAAGGTGATCATCTTCCTAGTTGTGATGATTTGCTCTACTATTTGGTTAGAAAGTGAGGTTTTACTTAGAATGGCTAGTGAATATATGCCCATTAATGTGAATTTCAATCCTAAAATTTGTAATAATTTTTATCCCTTCAGATCTAAGACAAACAAATCTTAGTCAAAAAATATTTTCCACAAGTGTGAAGCTTCATGTTGGTGATATTGCTACAACCTAGATACCCTTTGGTGTTATTTCATGAGTATGAGGTTTTTTGTAACTTAGGTCCATATAGAGGTGGACCCATCTCAATATTTTTCCATTATGGTTCATAGTTGGCTTCGAAATAGTGGACTAGAAGTGGATTTTCCTAGTTATCTTTTGTTGTATCATTCTACGTCTAGATGTTTGTTTGGTTGGTGTCATATTATAGAGGTGGTTTCTTATGGATGTTTGAAAATGTTATATGTAAATTTGATGAAACAAGGGTGTTTCATGATGGTTTATAGGTTATTACCCTATTCCAAGATGTATTCAGATTGATGAATGACCAAATGCCTAACCCTGGGATTCAAACTATTTGCATACCATGCTTACTCCACCATTGTCTCAATTTATTTCAAGCTTACTCCACCATGATTTATAAATGGTAAACCTACCTTTAGTCAACATCACATATTTGAGGTTTGGCCTATGATTCACTAGATGGTTCCTTAGGGATGGTTTTAACTATACTTGGTGATCTTGTTCCAAGTCTAAGCTTCAATCTTTTCTTAATTGTTTACTACCCTATAGTTGTTTCACTATGTTTTTTCACCTTGTTCATTCCTTTAGTCATTTCTCAATTGACCATTTTTACATGTTTCAATGATGTATTAGTAATTAATCCTTTCTAACTCTTATTTTTTGTATCCTTATAATCTATTGTATAGGTTGGGGGTCCTATTTTCAAAACCCTTTTTATTTATACATAATATTTTTGGGTCCTATTTTCAAAACCCTCTCTTTGTCTAGTTCATAGATCTAGGCTCAAAATCATTTTTTGATGCATAAATCTAGTTTACCAAGAGTGTTTACCCTAAGCTAATAAAAAAAAATTACTTTAAAATTTAAATAAATAAATTAATATTTATAAATTATAAATTTTAATTTTATTATTAATTTAATTTAAAAAAATTACATTATTCATTTTTTAAATGATTAATATTTAATTTTAGTTTAAAATTATAATTTAATATTTCATTATTAGACTTTATCATCTGTTATTATCTTATTAATTACTACTTATTAGTAATTAATTAGATAATTTTAAATGGAAGTTTTTTTTTTTGTGAACTTATACAATATTTTATGACATAATTGCATGACATATGTATAAAATATGTATGACAAAAATAGAAAGAAAATTAAGTGGCATTGGTATGATATATTTACAATATTAATATGATAAGTTTAAAACAACTAAACAACACATAAAAAACATATGTGTAAACTTTAAATGTGTTGTAATAATGTCATGTAGGCAATGGAGATATTTTTTACCAATAAAAAACCACTTTATTATATATTTATAAACTTGAATGGTGTCATATAAAAAATTTAAAAAATAAATGAAAACTTGTGAAATATATGTCTTAAAACTAAATTAAACATGGAAAATGTAGTAATGGGATAGATTTGGGCATATTTTTTGAATTTTAAATTGATTCAAGTTATAGGCACAATAATTTTCTTAGTACATCATAAAATATTTCCACATTGGGTTTTTCTTGAAGAATTTATCCTAACTCATCATCATATGTATACTAGAGAATATTTTCCATATAGTTTGATTGGGAATCAACTATATTATTGTAGTATAAATGATATTATTAAACATGTGGTCTCAATTGATAAATGTTCATATGATTTATATGAAACACATTGTATACACATACTATTTTTAAACTTTTATTTATTACTAACACTTTGTATCTTGTAGGAACCTATCAAATTTCAATCTCTCTGAGTGCATGACTTAAGGGGTGCACTGAGAAAGGGGTGGGTAGACCATCGATGCTTCATAAGATTGTTGTTTACTTTTCCACTTGTCATCTACACACTAGCCTCCTAAAACCATTAAACCTAAGATTTTTTTCTTATTTATACCTATTCCAATCATTTTCTATGTTTTATCCTTTATTTATTGCCTTAGCACCAATTTGACATGTCAGTTATGATATGTTGATTAGGTTGACCTAACATAGTTTAGGGACTTTTTCTCTCTTTTAGTTTGTTGACCTCTTGGCCAACCTAGCAAAGACTTAGAGAGTTAGACCCAAAAATGTGCTAGGTCAACTGGTTTGACCTAGCACAGTCAGCATTCCTGAATGATTTTAGGATAAGATACTACTATATATACCAGGTCATTTACCAACATTTGTAAGAGTGAATAATTAAGTGAAGAAGTGCAAATGAACATCTACCTATTGACCATTCTACTTGGGGAATAAAGGTTTAGGGTTCAATACTTTCTTTAGAGCTCCTATCTCATCTTTTGGATAAGTCTTTTAGATGTTTGGATAGGTTTTGTAGCCTAAAACTGATTTATCTTAGTTATCTTACCATGACAATCTCTTGTGAATCACCTTGGCCAAGGGGGAGATTGAGGCTCGACGGAGTTATCTTCAAAGGTAACTATTTCTAACTTTATTCCTCCTTTGTAAGAGTAGATAGATAGTGCATTTGTATTCTTATATTCCATGTATTAGGATTTTGTGTACATTGACATGAGTATATGTCTTCTACTACATGTTCAGTTTAGTTTTTTATTTATTTTATTTCTAACCCCCACTTTGTGACATAATCTTTGGTGTGCACTAGATTAGATTTACTTTTATTTTTATTAAATTAGTGAAATATTAAATCATAAGACTCTTTTAGGATTATTGTGAAATTATGTTAGTCTATAGGCTTTGGAACCCTACTTCATATGGTTTGTTGTGACAAGTGATCCTTAATCGGGTCTAGCAAATCCTCACATTGGTCATGCTCCTGCTTAACAATTATATGCTCCCTAATTGGAAGTGTATGTGTTCTCTATCCCATCTAATCTAGGATTGATTATGGACATGATGCATTTATAATTGCATACACACATGACATAGTGTTGGTTGGGCATACATTTTCAAATAACATAACTCAACATGCAATGTTGTATAGTCTTTAGTGTAGCACCCTATTTTAAATGCATAGAATTGGATGCACAAGTGTGAAATTTTTCAAGTAAAAACATGATCTAAATGGAATTATTTCTCACCTCTAAAGATTATATTACTCACTATCACTTTTGATCATGGGATATTGACTTTACGAGAATGTTTCATATCACCATAAATATATTTGTGTATTCATTGATGTTTTAATAAATTGCCTAATTATTTTGCATTAAAATCCAATGATACTACCAAAATCATGAATATATTATATAATTTAATCCTTACATGTCTTAGATATACATTGTAACTATAAATTAACCTTGGAAGACATTTTATCAACCACACCATTTAATACCTTCTTATTAAATTTATGATACAATTCCAAGAGTCCACTATGTATAATCCTCATGAAAATATTTTGGTTAAAGAAGTAGTTAATATGTTCACTCAAACACTATTAAAACCCCATGAAAAAATAGATGAAATTGGGATGATCATATTTTTTAATCATCCTCGTCAATTTTCACTTCTTAAAAATAATTGACAAACTCCACATTGTTCTAAATAATATACAGGTGAATTTTATGTTCTACCTCTACACATTTCAATTATGCACAGGTGGATTAATAACAACTCCATGGAATTTGAAATAATAAAATTATAATTTCTACGTGGAATTTTTTATTTATAAAACACACAACTAGAAATTAAAATCAACACACAATTCCCATGCCAAGTGGCATTCCATAAATGTTATTGAATTTGTTTTGTTGTATGACAATTAATATTGTGAGAAGTCTTCAAAAAGAAATATATAATGGTTAGGATATTATTTTATTAATTATAATTATTTTAATGACTCAGATTATATCACATTTAATTTAAATTTGGCATCTACATTTCAAAGTATATATGACAGACCTAGTGTTGAAAGTATCATGTATAATATTAGACCTGACATTAAAAATATCAAGTGGGTATCTTGGACTAAGTTTTTGAAGTATCAAGTGTGTTTTCTAAGCCTAATGTCTAAATTTACAAGTTTTAATGTTAGACTCAATGTCTTAAGTGCCATGTAATATTATCATTTTAAGTATCAAGTGTATTCTAAACCCAATATTTGAAGTATCAAGTGTGTATTTTGGACTCAATGTCCAAAGTAGCATGTTTTGATTTTTAAACCTAATATTTCAAGTACCAAGTGTATATGTCATTACTAACATATAAAGTACAAAGTCATTATGATGGACTTCATGTATAGATTATTTTAAGTACTAGTTGTGAATTCTAGGCCCAGCATATGAAATATCAAGTATGAGTGTCAAACATAGTGTTTAGTGTATCAAGTGTGTGATAGAGACAACATCCAAAGTATTAAGTTGTCAAATGTTTATACTATAAATAATACTCAAATTATCAATATTATACATTTTACCCACCATTGAAATACCAAATGTGATGAAAAAACTAGAATTTGAAGTACCAAGTGTGTGTCAACCCCAACATCTAATGTATCATGTGTTTATGTTAGATGCAATGTCTAAAGTGTCTAATTTACCAAGTGAGATTTCCAAATATAATGTTTTAGGTATCAAGTATGAATGCTAGACCCAAAATCTGAAGTATAAAGTGTGTATTCTAGATCCAAATTATAAAGTATATATTCTATATACAACATCCTAAGTATCAAGCTTTATTTTTTTACCAAACATCTTAAGTATCTATTATATGTATGTTAAACCCATTGTTCAAATTATCTAGTGTGTATGTTGAGCCTAGTGTCTAAAGTATTAAAGGTATGCTCTAACCCCTATGTATAAGATTGGTTGTTTTGAAATTTTTATTTTTTCATTGAAATTATGATGAAAATAAAAATAATATATATTATACCTTATGTCCACAATTTCTAAATACATTTATAATTCTATTTTACACATTATTTATCATTGAACAATTTCATGTTAGATAAATTTTTATATTACACATAGAAACCATATTTTTTACACATTTTATCCTTATATAGGTTCAAATAAATTTCCAACCATAATTATTACTTGGCATGCATATGGAATGAATACAAAAATTTCATCATGTAACAAAATTTTCAATCTAGAAAATTTATAAAAATAAATGCTAAAAAAATCATACGTTTGAAATTTATCTTACTTATAATTTTTTTTAAAATATTTTAATGATGAAAAAAACTTTTGAAATCATCAACTAATATCAAATTCAACCTATACAACTATGCCTCATGAATCCAACCTTGTTTAATCCATCAATGAATTCACTTGTACACACAATATTTTACAAATATTAAAGCCTTAATTACCCCTTCTCTCCCAAAAACTTATTTTCTTAAATATATATTTAATTCCATGCAAACACACTCATTTCATTTCATTTTTATGACTAAATTTTATTTTATTTATACTACCCAATTTTCTCAAACAACCATTATTGACTATTTGGTTACAATTTTTTCCAGTAATGATGCATTCTCTAAGTTGCACTTATACGTTGGATTTAATATTGTATTAAATTTCATCATTTGGTGACTATCATAATTATTATCTTAATAAATATCCTTTTTTCCATTTTTTATTTCTAGTATGGTGCGTAAAATCATGTTATGAATCAGGTTGTTTTATTAAAATCTCCAGTTTTGAATATTTTGCCTAACAATCTATGTATGATTATCCAAGCTACTTCTTAAAAAATTATAACTTCCTTATGCATGGTTATGTAATATTTTGGTTTGAGACATGTTTATTATTAAAAAACACTTGAATTTCCATGGTTAATAACACTACATAATATTATTTTTTATGCTTTTAAACATATTGAAATATTGATTTTTCTAGAAATTATTTGAAGTGTAGAAAATGTAGTCTACATTATCTAAACAAAAAACTAATCCTAAAATATTTTATCTATAATCAACTCACACTAATAAAATTATAACTCAATTATCATAAACATTTATTTATATATCCATTTTCATGCTACAATAATCCATTTCACATTTCCCTTATCAATGAAGTGTATAATTTTAATTATGAACAAAAATAATTCATAAACATTTCCCTTATCTCTCCAAAAAATCATTTTCCCTAATATTAAGTTGTAAAACTAGAATAATAATTATTATACCTCCATAACACATTTAAAAAAAAAAAAAAAACACACTCGTTAGCTAAGTTGGTATGTGGGGTTTTTTTTTCTTATATGATGCAGCCATTTAGATGAAGCTCTTTTATTTTAAGACATCCAATTGGCATAAGTAAAATTTTTTTCTTCAAGTTGATTTTATTACCATCAATCCTTCTTAATATATTAATAAATTATCAACCTTTTCAATGAATATTTCACATATATATTCCCATATTAACCACTCTAATAAATTAGGTTGATCATATTTCATATCTCACATGCAAGTTTAAATAAGATGAAGAGGACCACTGAGTTTTAATTTTTTCACCTTATGTAAATATAATTTGACTATCACAAAACATTAATATTTATATACCCCTAGTTTAGGTGAATTAAAAATACCTAATATAATTCTTGACTCAATCCTTTCTTTGTTTGAAGTCTTTTGGGTAAGGCCGAATTCCACTATTGATTTTTTTTTGTCAATAGATCCCTTCATTTTCAAGTTTTATTTTTTTCCTTAAATATAAGTTAACAATACCCCACTTTTTTTAGGTTTTTTGGAAATAAATTAATATTAAGATATTACAAAATAATACAAATTTTATCTTTAGTTTGTGTTCAAAGATAATGGTTTCTATCAATGATAAATTTATAGACACAAAGACTTATGAGAAGGAAAAGGTGAAACCTAATGAGTGAAAATGAGATATCAAGTGCGAAATTTTTATTTCAAAGGATGAATAAATTGGTGGAAATAATTTGGATATAAAATATGTTAATTGGGTTAATCCAACCTTTTTGTGGTTTAAACTTAACTTTTATGGTGCCTCAAAAGGTAACCCAAGGCTGAATAGTGGTGGAAAGGTGATATCATATAGTAATAGATTATTTTTCATAGTTTATCTAGAACCCATTATTATTAAATATAATAATTTATTATATTCAACAAATAATGTTTAAGTCATTCAACTGGCCAATGATCTGGATTTGAGACATCTAGAAATTTAAGAGGATTCCCTAAATATCAAAAATTACCTCCATAGATTAAACACTTATAGCTATACTATCAATAACCTAGAGAATGATACATAATTTTATTTTAATTCCTTTAATATATTTCTATTAACCATATATATAAGGAAAGAAAAAAAGGATTAAATTGATTTCATAACTCTAGGATTACCAATCCAATCATTGTTAAATGGGTAAATCCAATTGATCTTCCTCATTCTATCATCTAAATTATCAAGGAATAATCCAAAAGATAATGTTAATCCTTCTTGAGATCAATATTTCACTTCATTTCAAATACACACCATTTCTCTAAATGGATCATTTATAGAGTTTCAATATCATTTATGGTATTGTTTAAGTTCCATATATTCTACCAATTATGACATTCTTTTCAAATGATAACCTATCTAAGGTGATTTATGTTAGATTAATCATGGAAATTATTTTGTTCATGAGAATTAATTTCTACACATGAGTTTAACCTCATTTAGAAATGAAAAATTGGTTAGAGGAAATTAATAATTATTTAACGGGCTATTCCTTTCACATGAATGAAGAAATATTATACTCTTGGACTTTTTCTTATATTCCAAAATGACTTTGTTTTTAAATGGTTTGTATTACATTAGGATTTTGCATTAATTTGGGGTGGGATATTAGTTTCCCATCACATCAATGGGTGAAAGAGATTGAGTTAGTATTGATCCTTCCTCTTATGGTGGAGCTAGAATAAACCCAATATTATGGCATATCTAGAGAAGAGTTGGATTGACCAATTGCATTGAAAGGATTAAAGGGTATGATTTTATGTTATCAATCATTTTTTTAGGGTTTGGAAGTTGAGTAAAATCATTGTAAGAGGTGTTACTATGGATATATATAATTAAAGCATTGATAGGGTCATTATCATGTTAGTAGATATCTAGAATATCTTCAAATATAGATGTAAAAAAACAAAGAAATTAAATTAGTATTTAAAGAAAAGGAAAGCCATTCATGATTTTCAATATGGAATGCTTAGATTTTATTCATCGTATCTATGTGGGGAAGTAAATCAATTTATAATTAAATATATGAATTTTTAAGGGAAGTTCAAGAGACTCTAATCCCATCATTTCTCATTACTAAACCATTTTAGGCATAAAATCCTAGTGAGTATCCCTTTACTTATATTAATGTCCTCATAAAATTTAGTGATGGAGTTTCAATTAAGGAAGGAGGAAATCCATGTTCATCATACTCTTATATATCTAATATTCCAAGAATTTAGGCCAAATATTTCCCTTATTGAGGTTAACCAAGTGATTAATTATCTAGAAGATAATGGAAATGAGATAGTATTTTCTTAAACCTCTTCCCTAGGTGAGTGGTAGCAAGACTAGGCAAGGGTTGAGATCTATCAAGATCAAAATTATAGTGATGAGTACTTAGGAACAAGATAAGGTGTAAGGATGTCATAATATGGATACTAAAAATAAGGATATAGAGGATAATATCTATGTAATGAATAAAAACACAAAGGTGTATTCCTCCAAAAATAATAATCCATGTATGCAAAGTGACATCCCAAGAGAGGAGGAAGGAAATTAGAAGTATAAAAAATGAAATTCATTGAAATAATGGATGAAAAGGAAGATACTTAGAATGGATAATAACCCATTAATGGGGATAACACGATCTAATAAACAAACACACATCCTTGCATGCACATACACACACACATCTATAGTCCCTCTTTTAGTGGAGTAGTGGATAACCAAAAATATCATGGGAAACATGGTCAATAATAGTAATCTCCAAAGTAGGGTTGACTCCATAGATAATGAATTGAATTTATAATTATTAATTTAAAATGCCTCTTTAGTAAAAATAGCTAGCTCAAAGATAAATTTAACTTCCTATAGTAGTAGATAAATGGGAAATTACATACCCATCAAAGTATATACTGTCAAAAAGGAAGAAATGGAGAATTGTCTAAGAGTTATGTCAAATAAGGGAGGAAAATGCAAATTTAAAGGGTATTTTGGATAAATTTGATTCTTAAATTTTTTATATTAAGGATAAACTCAATAAATTGGCTAAAAATAGTTAAGTTACCATAAACAATTATGTAACAAGTGTGTAAATGATGCAATGCTACTTAAGGAAGAGGAAATAAGTGGTAGTCAAAGGAGGCCTGACTAAGAGAACCAAAAATCAAAGGAATAATAAAATTTCAGAGGAGGACCTTGAGGATTACTTGATAAAATACATCTCTAAATACTAATAGAATAATATTGTAATTAAATTACTCATATAATTCAGACCAATGGCATACTATATTGTAGAAATATGAGTAAAATAAGTAGATTCACAATAATAATAGAATAATTGAAATATATGTGTTAGCCACTTTGAGGGTAAAACTATATTCACAAAAATTATCACATGCTAACCTATGTACTCAATTCCTCTAATCCTATTTGAGGCATCTAATGTAATGGATGGACTAGGGATTGGTTGATTTTTTTTTGGAATGAGATTTGGGATAGTGGCGGAAATGGGTTCTCATGATGGAATAAAAATACCTTAGTATCATATAAATTCTCATTGATAATTTAAATATATGCATAAACATAACTCCAAGGTCCCTCTATCTTTGATATCACAAGAATCCATAGATCTTTGATTTTGACATTGTTTTTGTTGTTTTGGGAATTTTCTTATTTTTTTATAAATAAATGAATGACTATTAAAAATAAAGTGTTAAAATTAAAATAATATAAATTAAATGAAATTAAAAACTCTATTTCAATCATTTTTCAATGTTTTATATGCATGTAAAGAAGAGGGGAAGAAATCTATGCTATCATGCAAGATGTTGATTTTTCCTAGTTATACCTATATGCAAACTAGATGAAATATTTTTTCTTGGTCTGGTTGTTTTGTATGAGATTAAATATATTTATAAATTTAACATATGTATTAAAAAAATTTATAAATATGATCTAAAACATCAAAAACAAAACACTTTATATGAATTTTCTTTTCCACAAAAAAACTAGACTAGCTTTTCAACATCCCTAGTTTCCTAGTAACAAGTTTTTATGAATGATTTTATATAATTGAAACAAGAGATGAAAGTTTGGATTTTATTTTTATAATATATGAAAATAAAATTTCTCTTAACTCTTCAATATAAATAGTATCAGAAATCTACTACCATTATTATGCACCTACAGTTGTCTATGTTGTTGTGTTCATCTAGGTGATTGTCTAAAATACAAGAGATTTGCTAAGATATTTTTAAGAATGATTATTGAAATGTATTTATAATTTTAAAGGAAAATAATATAATAAAATTCAATCAAAAATCAAAACTAACTATGTTTTTATATTAAATACAAATTAAAAGGAACATATATATTTCACTATCAAATTTCCTTATTTTCCTAAATATAGAAAGCTAATCTAACACAACAAAAAGCTACATTAAATATACTCTAATGAAGAAATAAAAATACAATAAATTAAAATAACTCCAACATGATTATAAAATAAAGTATTTTAATTGCATTTAGTGTATTGATAGGAAAATATTCAGTATGCTAGCTTCGTATGATCTTGTGTAAATTTTATAAACTCTTTAGCTAGAGGATGTACAAAGTACAAAAAAATGGGAAAAGGGGGAGACACAATAAACAAATGGAGATTAGTTGAATTAAGTCTATTTTATGTATTATCTTGTAAACTTTTAGTTACTTTCACCAAGAATAATTCTTCACTTACAACTATATAGTCGACTCAAAAATAATAGAGGCTATATCTCCTAACAATTATAGCAAGGTTGTGGTTGTAAAAGCTTTTCAATAAAAACTTCTAATGGTAATTTTTGGATCTGAAATTAAGCCAAAATTAACCTTCGTGTAGAAAGATATAGGAGCTTGCATGGATGATTTCAAGTAATTATGAATTTTAGTTCAACTTTAGAGGAAATTAAGAAGACTAAAAATAGAAGAGGGAGTGAGTTTGGCCTGATTGGAGTTGAACACAAGGTGATAAAAATAAGAAAAGTGAAACTAGTTGTGTAAAACATGTGAAAATTGGAGTTATAGGGGATAATTTTGTAAGGTATTTAAACTATGATAGAAGTGTTTCTTTATGCATGGGTGATTACAAAATCACCACTTAACTTGATAAAACCATTACTTAAAAATACTATACCATTACACATTTAATGCATGACCTCATTTTATCACTAAAACCACTGTTTAAATTACACAACCATCATGGTGGTTGTGTCAATAAGGTTTGGATTCATAACATAAGAGGGTGATTCTATCACCTAGGGTGGAAGTTCCATCACCTATGGTTAGTTTTTTAAACAGAGTGAAAACGGATAGGAAGGTTAGAATGGTCAAAATAAGAATAGGTAAGCATAGGGGAGGAATAGATCTAGAGAGTTAAGTATGGACCTCAAAACAAGAGGTCATTACATCATCATCAGATTTGTGTTTTAAGTGTCACATCATTTAAATTTTGGGTGAATACATATTTCCCCCTTAAGAAGGTGCATTGTCATGAGTTGGAAAGTTTAATCCTGACGAAGGCATGTAGAAAGGAAATGAGAGGTTAGAAATAATTACCTTACTTACCTAAATAAAGGTGTGAAGCCTACTGAGACTCCATGTAACCTAAAAATAGAAGACAAAATTAAAATGTGTTTTTAAATAGAAGTGAATATTAGGATATGTAATCAAAACATGAAAATAATGCATACCATATGCATGGGGAAGATAATAATACCTAGACCATCTCATCAAGGAACTGAGCCTAGTGTGGAGTCATGTGTACATGTAAAACCATAAAACTTTTTATAGGAGAACAAAAAATATTTTTAAAATTGTTAGAGATAAAATAATAATTAAAATATTCAATAAAAATAACTTATATATATGATAATAAACACTGTAATAAAAGGTTATGTCAAAAATGGAATGTTTGAATCAAAATGGCTAGTTTGGGGCCCAATATATTTAAAAATTTGCCAAAACATAGTCATTTTCCTTGAGGGATAATTTTGAGCTCTAGATTGATGGTTAATATTTTGATCATAGAATTAGTCATCAGAAAGATGGTGATTAGAAGATGGAAAACATATCAGTGGGAGGCATGGTTGGCCACAATCAAGTCAGTTTTGGTTAAATTTATGTTCTTGCCCCAAATTTGAAATTTTAATCCAATTTTTTTTAAAATGATTCATGGCCATTATTTAGTAGGGTAGGTTAAGGATTTGTATAATTTTGAGATTTTGGGTGAGTTTGAGTGGGTTATGGGGGATTTTAAGGAATATATGGATGGTTGGTAGAACCACCACTTAGGTTATAGAATTACCACCCTTTGTAGGGAGGTAGTTTTGTAACCATTATAGTGACATCATAACCACCATGAGAAAATTAATATATCACTACCTTGGGGTGGTTAAAAAACTAATTGAATTAGATAAATTAATACTTTAGGGTGATTTCATAGAAACTACCTAAAAATAAGGTGCTTTTACATAATAGTAGAATGTGAGTGTTTTTGAATTATCTAGACTATGAGGTCAATTTATTTAATGGATGTAAGATATTTTTTATTATTACATGGGGTATATATTCATTAGACTAGATCCCACGAGTATGATTGGTTACCTCAAGTGATATAACTTTCAATATCTGATTAGTTTTTCATACTCAAAAAATGAGTGATACTTCACATTATATAGGTAGGGATCACCCCCTTTTTAATCAGTTATTACGTGACTTACTGACTATTAGGACCCTAATCGAAACACTTTTGTGTTCCCTTAGGCCCTAGGAGACTATATTATCACTCTTATATACATGTTTTAAATCACCATTCTTCTTATGATCAATCAATTGGTGTCTACTTATGATGTTGATTGTCATAGTGAGGCCTATAACTAGGCAGAACATTTTGTAGACACTAATGCACCTGACATGGGTGAAAATTTTGGAGTGATACTTTCTCATGTTTAGATATACATGATCCTTAACCTAAGGAATTCCATAAATAGCATATTTACCTCCTTATTAGTGGGGGAAAGGGTACTAATAAGCTCTTGTAAAGTTAGTCATCAATCATGTGATGTATAGAGGAGAGAGGGGCTCATTATGATTAGATCTAGGAGATGTTTGTGCATACCTACAAAGGCCTATATTGAATGGGTCACTTGGGAGCCTTTTCCATTAGCCACCTAAATATCATTATGGGTTAGGTATATGATACGATGATCCCCTACTAGAGGGGGTATCAAATGGAGCACTAGGGGACATTAAGGCCATTAGATGGGAAAACATGGCCCCCTTTTGTGATTTTCCCTAGACTATGGTGTCTTTGATAGTGGAAAATTTTATTGAACCAACCTACCAATACATGGTATGGAAATGGGCCAATAAGGGATTATATCTCATAATAGCCACTAGGGATATGTAATTTTGAGACTTGTTACTACAAGTTAAGGCTCGAGTGCCTCAGTAGTTTGGTATAACCTACATGATAAACCTCCCAATCCTGGGAGTTGTGTATAAGGGACCCATGAGGTGAGATCTATAAGGGTGAGGTGATTAGCATGACACTTTCTGGTGAGAGGGGTGGCTATCACTCAACTAATTTGATAGGCATCTGGAAGAGGAAGAGGATAGGTTGGAGCCAAATAGCAATAAATGGGTATACCACTACCATCACCAACCCTACCACCACCATTGGACCATGCACAATAATAAAAATAGTATCCAAGAGATGGAGAGGGTGAGGCCTAGTAGTGCACTGAGCTAGAGGAGTACTTGGATATATATGAGGAGGAGGCTGTAGATGATGACTTTGATATCAAGTGGCAAGAAAGAGATCCAAATAAATTATTGATTTTGTTCATTCATGATTATAGGTTATATTTTGATTTATTCTAGTTTCTTAGTTATTTTTACATGTGATATATTTTTTCATGTTAGTAGGATCTTATTTATCTTGTCCCCTATGATTTTAGGTACTGTGGGTACATGGAGGAGGATGATCAGAGACACACTGATCAAACTATTTTAGTTGAACACTAGCTAAATGTGGGACTAGTTGATGGTAGATCATGGGCTTGGTATGGGGATTATGATCTATAAAAATGTTTTTTCCATAGCATACCATTCTTTGGTGATGGTGATAGAATTGAGGATAGATAATAACACTTTATTGGCCATGGTGAGGAGTGTGTAGGCCCTGGTAGACACCATGGTGGGAGGAGGAGGTGGTAGAGCTTATGGTCATAGGACATGGAATATTTTATTAAAGGGAGGTTTAGGTAGGGACCATATTATTCAACACTAACATGTAGACATGGAGGTAGAATCAAATGGAGGCATGAATGGAAGATTTCATTGAATCCCAATCCTCAGACATCCTACCACCTTAATTCCTTCCCAGAAGTAGAGGAAAAACCTTTGAGCCTTGTTTTAGATGTTTTGGATATACCATTGTAGATGTCTATTGTTTTTTAGATACCCTGAGGCATATTATCCCTCTATGGAGGTGCTTGTATTAGAATTTTCTTTTTGTATAAACTTGATGACTTACATGACACATATATGGATGTTTTAGTGTATTTCTCATTGATAATTATGTGATGTGACTCTTTATTTTTGTCTCAAACTTTTAGTTTATGCACTCTAGAGGACTAAATATGTGATGATGTATGTATATGTGTATCTCTTTTTTTTATATGTTGTTATGTAAAAATCTTATGTATGTGTGTAAATAGAATGTATGTAGTGTTGGAAATATTGTCATTGATGTCAAAGGTCTAGTATTATTGGTGATAAAGGCCACATTTCATCTAATGGTATTTTTAATATTCATATCTTGGATAATATGTGTTAATATTTATTTAATATTAATGAATATATTTTTGGTTTCATATAAGTGAAAAGAGTTCCCATGGAGAATTTAAAGAGTCATAGGGTAAAAGATGAAAGAGGAATGGGATGAATTTTCTCATTAAGAGTCATCTTGAGGAATTTCAAGAGTCACCATGTGAAGACAAAAGAGGTATGGCACATTTTTCCATGAAGGGACACTGTAAGGAATATGAAAAGTCACCAAGATAAATACAAAAAAGGAAAGGATGATTTTGCTTATGAAGGCTCACCATATGACTTTTCAAATGCAAGGATATGAAGGGTCATGCATGTTTGGTGCAATTTTCCATGATTATTAAAGGGTCACAAAGGGTGAATGCTGAAGGTCATTTGGAAAGCTATAAATAAAGGCTTGAGAATCCATTTGTTGCATGTTTTGTATTTGTTTTTGAAGAGAGAAAATTAAGAGATATTGTAGAGTTATATCATTTGATGAGTAAGCAATATTGAGAGATAGTTGTGTTTTATACACAAGAGGGGCTGGTGCTCTTGTGGGTTGGTGCTGATGAATATTTTTAATGGGTTGGCACTCCTATGGGTTGGTGCTCACAAATATTTTATGTGTTGGTGCTCAGCAAAGGGTTTGGTGCTCCTGCATGTTGGTGCTTGAAAACATTATATTTTGAGTTGGTGCTCATTCATATACTTGAGATTATTCTCCATGGTTTTTCCCACTTTAGGTTTTCATGTAAAACTCTACTCTCTCTCTCTCTCTCTCTCTCTCTCTCTCACATATATGATTGAGTGGTTAAATAAAATAAATTAGATTAAGCAAAAGATATATAATATACTGATTCACCCCCCCCTCTCATTATATTTTGTGCTTAACATGTAGATGATTTAATGTAATGGATTTATAGATGATTTATTGCATGTCTTGAATATATGATTGAGTGGTTAAATAAAATAAATCAGATTAAGTAAAAAATATATAATATATTGATTCACACCCCCTCTCATTATATTTTGTCCTTAACATGTAGATGATTTAATGTAATGGATTTATATATGTTACTATAACTACACTAGCATTTATATTTTAGGTGATTACTTAATTTCTTTATTCACATAATATATTAATTTTAATTTATAATAAGGGATGAAATGGGGAAATAACATAGATGTGAGGTGAATCATGACTCAAAAATTTGTAGGAAAAAGGAAGATGACCTAATCCTTATGAGAAAAATGGAATATGTACTTCTTTCTTAACCTATAGAATACTAACTTTATTGGCTTCATCTAAATGATAAAATGGAAAAGGTTACCTTATTTAAACATAAAGATATAGAAAAACCTTTTTTATTTTTAAGAATTTTTATTTTAAACACTCTTTCTGATTTGACCTTGATTTTACATTTATCTTTTACTTATTTTTACAACCCCCTATACCTAGTCTCATGTGACCAGGAAGACACAAGGGTTCATAACTAAAGGATAGATATAGGCAAGTAAGGGCATCTCTCCCCAATTACAACCCCACACAACTAGTAATATATGAGGTCTCAACACCAAAGGATAACAAAGGGAGAGAGACATAATTTTTTTTTTGTAATTGCATAATATTTTTATTTTTAGAGGAGCATCTACTTTTTTATTTTTAAGGCCTTCACACCCCAAAACCTAGCCCCATGCAACCAGTAAGATGTAAGGGCTCACCATTGAGGACCAAGATGGGTAGGTAAATCCATTTTATTTTAGGTGTGATAATTTTTTATTTTTTTCAAAGGCATCGTAAAGGGGGGACTCTATCATAGATAAGTTTCTTGATTCCATTGTAGGCTAGAGTTTTTCTAAGTTGTGAAAGAAGATGAAGGGAAAGAGGTGTTATCTGCTCATAAGAACTAATACATATACAAATGTGACCTATTGATTTTGAGAATGATGACTATAGGGTGAGAACATGATAATGAGTTAAATGTGATGTGTTATATTTTAAAAGTTTCTATATTATGTAAACTAATCAAATAAATGATCATAAAACAACACTTTTACTATTTTAGTGGATAAATGACATATGAAAATATTATGCATGTGAAAATGGGGTGATGTATGAAACTAGATATAAAAACATTTTATATGTAAAGAGTTTAGGGAGGCACCAAATTATTCACCCTCTAAAGTGCATAAAAAATAGGCTCCATTATTGAAATCTTATGTTACTAAATAGGGACCCAACCAGTTGGTTCTAAATTTTCAACCCTATCCTTTATTTTTCTAAATTTGAATTTTGAGTTTAATAATGAGGTCTCTAACATGGATTGGGCATTCATGTATGTTTTTATTAGCATAAACTATGTGATTATTGGTGGTGGTGATCTGATACTCATCTAAGATCTATAACATGGCCAAGTGCCAATCTCTATATTCTTATTCATAAATCAGGCCTTGAAGGGGGATGTGAAGGCTAGGTATTTCCACTTCTAAGGGTTAAAAAACCTCAAACCCAAACACTAGTGAATATAAGGTTGCCCTAGTTGGTGTTTTAATAGTTGTTCTATAGGCCTAGAGTGATGGATAGAGTTATATATGCCAATACCATTTAGAGTCTCTAACAATTTTGACCAAGATTAACTTCAATGTTTTATTGGTATATATGCTTGGCCATTAACTTGTGGATAGTAAAGAGTCTAAGTGGTAGGATATATTGAATTTATCACATAGTTAATGAAATTTAGGATTATTGAAAGGGGAACCATTATTTATAATGATGACCTTTAAGACCCCAAATTGATAAAGGATCTAGTTCAAGATTAACTTTACAATGACCAATCTAGTCATAGTTTTCAAGGGTATCACTTTTAACTATTTATTAAATTATTCAATCACTTTGATGATGAACTAGTGACCATATAAGGAAACATGGGAAAGTTTACCTATTAAATCTAGACCCCAAGTAGAAAAGTGAAATAGGGTGACAATGGGTTGCAATGCCCTAGTGGGAATATGTATCTCATATGAAAAATATTGGCACTTATTGCATTTGCATACATATTAAACAATACCATCGTCTACACAAGGCCATAAATACTCCATCCTATAGATTTTTTGAGTGGTCATGTGGCTATTAAAATTTCCATCGTACGTGTCACTATGAAAATGAAAGAGGACATTTTTTGAATCTACGTGGTCAACACATTTTATCAATATTTCATCGAAGGCCTTGAAATAAAAGACTATTTATAAGATAATGTACTTGGATGTGATAAAATGAAGACATCTCCTTTGTTATGAATTTGAACATTTAGGGTACATGTAGTCAACTAGGTAATTAATGATGTCCATGTACCAAGGAGTAAAACTGATGGTAGGTTTTTCTATATATCATATTACCTCACTGATAAAATTGGTATCAATGAGGTTGCTAACCTCTAGAGGGAATAAACCAACCAACTAATGATGATTTGTCCTTTAACAAACTTTTGGTTGATATAAGTCAATTTAAAATCACTTAAGAGTATAATAATGTATACATCCTTTTGAGAGAGAGTTATCTAGGTTAGGAAAGTCTGAAGAGCTTGAGATCTTATGAAAACTCTCATTTATTTATTAGTCATAAAGTGTCACATTCTCTAAGTTTTAAACACTATTTTTAGGCATTCCTTTTCTACCGGTGTGTATTATGTCTTGTAATTGAATAGATTTTATCTAATGAAATAGATCATATATTCCTTATCGGTGTCATCTGCATGAGCTAGCATACATGTGAGAGATACCTTGTTCTCTCTTATAAAAAGTTTCAAAGGTTTATTTTGATTAGGTCTCATGATCATGAGAGGATACATGAGAAAGTGTTTTAATACCTTGAATGTTTCTTGATAATCACTTGTCTAAGCTAGGCTATTTATCCTTTTGAGTAGGTTTTTAATGGGATGAATCATAAAATAACTCCCATATTTCATAGAAATTTCATGATGCCAAATTCATCTATAGGAGGGTTTATTTCTAATATTAATTATATATTAGAGGGGCCAATATCAATCCCACACTGGGGGATGAAGTACCCCAAAAAATTTCCATTGGTGAATCCAAACATGTATTAATCTAGATCGAGGGTGACTCCTTATTCAATCAATCATTTTAGGATTATGAATAACATTCATAAATGGTCTTCACATCACCTTAATTTTCCAATAAATTCATCTATGTATACCTCCATTATTTTGTGGATGAGGTCATGGAAGATGAGGGTCATATCTATTTAATATGTTTCCCCTAAATTTTTAGGCCAAAGGGAATTACAACATAAGAATGGTTCCCCAAGGTGTTGTGAACAAAGACTTACTTTGGTCTTTATTAGAGATTCAAACCTAATTGTATCCTAAAAATCCATCCTTGAGTGATTGAAACTTATATCCGATAGTAACATCAATAATAACATTGATAAATGGGAAGGGAGGTCATCCTTTATACATACTTTATTAATGCCATGAAATTATATGCATATTCAGATCTTACTATATTTTTTATAATGGGTAAAATGTTAGACATACATTTGGAGTAATCAATGGGTTTAGTGAAGCTGACTTTTTAGAGCTTGATGACTTCTTCCTTGACTATCAATGCAACCTTGGGTTTGAGTTTTTGTTTGATGGGTTTAGTTTTAAGTGTTGTAACTATATTATGGGAAACTAAATCAATATAAATTCCTATTATGTTGGTTTAAGATAAATTTAAGTCTTTATAAATCATTTTGAGGAGTTTCTTGTGGTCTTCTATCTCTTATTTAGATAGTGAAGATCATAACTTAAGGATTCTAGGGTTTTTCATTTTTATATTAATGTCAATAGTTCCCTCAATGAGGGACATGTTTCCCTCCTTAAATACATTGGGATATAGAGGAAAGTGAGGGTATTCACCCTTAGTGTTGAATATATATGCAATAAAAAATGCATCATGTCTATAAATTGATCCTAGCTCAGAGAAGATAGAGCATACCTACACTTTTTATTGGGAATACATTTGTTAAGCAAGGGCATGACTGATATGTGGATCTTATAGACCTAATTATGGTATCACTTATCACAATACACCATGATAGGAAGGGTTATAAAGCCTAAATTCTAACACAATCATGCAACAACCCTAAAAGAGTCCTAGGTTTAATATTCACCTATTCTAATAAATAAGAAATTAAATCAAATATAGTGCACACCAAAGTTTGTGGAACAAAGTGGGGGTTAGAATAAATCAAAATATGTACAATAGAATCTTAATTAATATAAGTATGGGTAAGACCCTAATACATGGACTATGAAGAGTAATATTATTTGAGCCAACACTTATGCTACTTCTATCTACTAAAGAGAGGAGAATAAAGTTAGAATATACTTACCTAAATATGAACCAACCAAGAATAAATCTCTCCCTTGGCCAAAGGGTCTTTTTAAGAAGTTTTTTTTTTCTTTTTAAGGCTCACTAAGAAAGGCCAAATCATCCAATACTTATCCACAAGACTAGATTCTCCAAGTAGAAACCCTAAGCTAAGACTCCTCAAGTAGAATGGTAGAAGACCAGATTGTGAAGAAGTATGAGAAAATAATAAATCTCAATTACTTATTGAAATAATAATGAAATGATCTTGGATCTTTCCCTAAATCCTCCAAAAAATATCATCTTTACAAGGTCAACCTAGTTAACCTTCTATGTTTTCAAGGCTAATTTACTAGGTTTGAAATAAGTCGACCAAAGGGATAACAAACTCAAAAAGTGTAAAATACCCCTAGACTATACAAGGTTAACATAGTTGACTTAGTATAGTTCACTATCTAAAAATTAATTAAGGAAAGAAAAGGAGGATGGAAAGAGGAAAAATATTGGATGAATGTGAAAATAAAGAGTAATAGTCTAGGGAATGGTTTTAGGAATTGGTTAGATTGGTAATAATTTGGAATAAGGGAAAACAATCCTTCAAAACACTAAAGGTCTGACCACCCCTTTCTCAGTGCACCTCTTAAGGCATGCACGTAGAGAGATTGAGTCTCTATGGGTTCTTACAAGATGTAAATCATCATTATTTGATAAAAGTTGAAAATATTATGTGTATACATATACCCCACTCAAAGCTCATCATATGTCACTAAGGTGAAACAAGGGATGGTAATTTAATAAAGAATAGGACACATAATGTTGATGCTAAAAAAAAAGTTTCATTATTTTAAAGTAAACATACCTAAAAGTAAATGATTGAAAAGTAAATAACTAAAAATTAAATGCAATGCATACCTTTACTTACCTTTTTCATGGGATGGTTATTTATTGTGTTATTATTTTTGATTGTGTATGGTGTAGAGACTAATTTTGACAAACCCAATAATATACAATTAAAGAGAAAAAACAAATAAATACAAGAAAAGCCAAGATAGTTGGTGTTATGAGGATGGGATGTACTTTGGAAATTTGGAAAGTTGTGGTGATAGGTGTTATTTTATACCAAATGACCAAGTCAAACAATGAGAGTAAATTAGATAACCAAAAATCCAAGTCTACTGATGACCAAAAAACTCAAACAAGTAAACCTTAAGTAAGAAAGGCAAAATCACTAAGTCAAACCAAGGATACATGTCAAAAAGGATGGTAATAAAACAAATCAATGGAAAAGTATAAATAAAATGGTAAAGCATTGATGAGTGAGAAGTAACAATCCTTATCTCACTCAATAATGGAAAAAGGTGCATAAAAGTAGAAAACAACAGTGTTGAGTGAGAAGTAATAAACCAACTTCACTCAATAATGGAAAAAGGGTACAAACTCAAGTGTCCATAATAGCAGGATAATAAAATAATGACAAATGGTAAAAATAAAGTAAATTAAGTCTAGTAATGTAATTTGATGGTAAAAAATAAAGAAGTGATCCATAGTTGCTCAAACATGTTGTTTTGCTCTAAAGATGGATAAAATTGAAACAAAGTAGTTCTAGCATTTTTTTAAGAGATGAAAAAGAAGGAATTAAAGAAGAAGGGAAAATTGAATTGTAATCACACTTTGCCTATCAAAGGGGGAAATGAAATGGGTGGAGGGGAAAATTAAGGAAAAAATAAGGTAGAGGAACTCTTTATCGAAGTCAAGACACTCAAATTAGGTTTGTCAAAACAAGAAGACTTTTTACCTTTAAGGATTATGAATAACTTTGATTAGCTACACAAGTCTTAGGTTAATAAATGAAGTATATTTATCATCCCATGAAGTCTATATGCATGAAAATTAAAATGGCTACCTTCCCGCATTGTGTTCCCCATTCCTCAAGACCCCTTACAAAGTCATCAGTCTACTATGAAGATTTGATTACTTATATGAGAACATAGGTAACACCATAGAGTTTTTTTTAATTCCCCTATTACAATCTACTATCCTACCACACCCCAAAGGACCTTAGTTCTATGTGAGGTGAATTTTGGATTTTGAGCTTCAATTAAAGATAGGAGTTGTGCTTGGAATCATGTCTTTTGGTGTTAGTTTGACTTTTAATATTTATATGTTACCTTTTAGATATCATTTCCTTTTGTTTCAAATGATTTGAATTTTAACTTTATTGATGTGTTTTTCTATTCCTCCTCTATACATATTTGGAAAACCAAACATGGGTTCTAAATATTACTTTCATTTGAATACTTGGGACATGCTTGCTAAAAGAGAGAACTTCATAGAGCATGGGGTCTAAGAGTATCATAAATCTAGATGAAATAAAAATGTTATCTTGATGTCGACCTTATTTTATCTAATTTGGAGATGAAAGGAAGGGTAAATCAAGAGGAATGACATGGAATAATTTGAATTTCTTCAAATCAAAAAAATGTGACAAAGGGTAAAAGGGGATATAATGGCAGTAAAATGTGGTTCCTTATCATAAGAATAAGGGAAATATAGGAAAACAGGCTAACATAGATTGTTGTGAAAATTCCATCTACCAAAAAAAGAAAAATATAAAGTTGACAACAAGGATAAAGAACATGAAAAGGTGGTAATTTTATGAGGAGGATCAGGTCATATCCATGGTTTTACATTGCAACTTCATCAAAGAGATGGTAGTTTTGTGAGGAACATCAGGTCTTATCCACAGTCTTACAAAGTAACTCACAAAAGAAAAACCCAAGGGTGCTAAAAAAACATTGCTAAGAAAAAAGTGAGACAAAAAAATGATAATTTTGTGAGGAATGTTAGGTCCTATCTATGGTCTTACAAAGCAACTCACAAAATAAAAACCCAAGGTGTGCCAAAAGAAAAAATGAAAGAAGAAAAAGAAGACTATGGTACTTCAAGAAACCAAAAGACCAAAAAGGAGGACTAAAATTTTGTGAAAAAAGGAAATTTTTTATAGTGGGAGAGACCCATGCTTAATTAACCCAAAAAAAGTGTTAGATAGATGTAGATAAAAATCATGAAAATAAGAAGTAAATTTTTAGGCAAAGTAATTTTTAAGGAATTGAGTATTGTTGGGATCTTTGAAAACATGGCCTTCATTGGTTTGAAGGCAGTAGGTTCTTGGACCAAGAATGTCTTTCAATAAATATGGGCCTCACCATTTTTGGGCATATATACCTTATTTATCATGAGTTTATTCTAGTTTAGGTACAATACCACCAACATTAAAAGTTCATATTTTAACACGTTATGTTGTCTAGCAATATGAGCCTTGTATTGGCAGTTATGTTATAAAGCAGAAAGATGGTGTCCATCAAGAAGATCAAGGGAATGAATTTGAGATTCACATAATTCTTCATTGGTAATAATACCATGAAGAGATATAATAAGAGATGGAAACTCAACTTATAAAGGAAGAACTAACTCAGAACTTTAGATTGGCAAAAATGGAGTTGCCCCAGTGGCAATATGTATGCTAGTTTGATAGGCCCAAAGTGTAGGGTAAATATGAAAATGCCAATCCATATGAGTTTTAGGAATTATATTTTTGAGAATTTTTTTGAGAATTTTATTAGTGGCCTTAACTTGGCTATTGTATTATAGATGATAAGGCATGGAAAATTTGTGATTTATTTTGAATTTATTACAAAGTTATTTAACATGTTTGTTTCTAAAGTTACCACCATTTTATAGAATGATGGTATGGGAAATTCCAAAATAGAAAATGATTTGATTAAGAATAAATTTGGAAAGGGTAGGACTGGTGACATTAACAAGGGGCATGGATTTAGCCCACTTGGTAAAATATTTAGTAGTGATGATAATAAATACATGCCCATCTTGGGAGAGAGGTAGTTTAACAATGATATAAAATCCCCAAGTAGAAAATGGTCAAGGATATTTAATAGTTTGAAGTTTGGCGAGAGGTGAATGAATTAGATAATCATAAAGCTAATAAGGATTACATTTTTTAGCATATTTTATTGCATCTTTTTTGAGAGCAGGCCAAAAGCAACCCATGCATAGGTATTTGTGTGTTGTAGCATGTATAATATAGTGACCACCACAAATGTCACCATGTGCTTGTTCAAGAAGAGGAGGGACTTCATCTTGAATAACATAATGGAACAAGGTAACTTCAACATTATAATAATAAAGGATGTTATGTCAAAATACATATTTGAAATCTTATTTATGAATGCATGTATTTTCATGAGAATCTAAATTAGGAGGATAAGTTTGGTGTTCTAAAAATTAAATGATATCTTGGTATCATAAGCTTTGGAGAATAGTAACATCCTCGATATGGAAAATAAGTGAATCTAATGGTTGAGTTGAAGATGGGGATTTTCTTATTTATATAAGAAAATAAAGATAAAAAATTTGATGAGGATGAAAGAGAAATGTTAATGAGGCAAGAGAATCAGTAATGGAGTTTTGATCTCTAGGAATAGGCTCAATAGTGAAAGTGATAAAATCCTTAACAAGAGTGGTTGTAATTTTATGATAGGTAATAAAGTTCTCACTTTTACATTGATAATCACCACTAACTTGATAGCAAATAAGTTGAGAATCACATAAAGCATGAAGGTATTAAATGTCTAAATCAAGAGCAGCTTTCATGCCTAAGATAAGAGCTTCATATTCAAACATATTATTGGTGACATCAAATGTGAATAAAAAAGCTAAAGGAATGGTATTTCCAAGAGGACTCATGAGAATGAAAATTGTCCTAGCTCCTTGAAAACATTTAGCACCATAAAAGTGAAAGGTCCAAGTATCCTCATGCAAATCATCATTAATTTCATGGAGCTCCTCGATAACTATTTTTAGTTTAGTAATACCAGAGGGAGTGGAAGATTCATCAAGATGATTAGATTTAAGATTGGTAGTAAAGCTATGAAAGTAATCTTTGAGAGGGATAAATTAATTAAGACATTTAATGTAAAGGATATGTCATCTGGAAGATCATATTGAAGGGAAGAAGTGGATGGAATAGGATCTATAATAAGTTGATCAGCTATGACTTACCCTTAATAAATTTTTGAGTGATGGTGCTAAGATCAAATTCCATAAGTAGGACCATCCATTTTCCAATTTTATCTCCAAGAAGAAATGCTTTGGAGAATAAAAGATGAAGGGGGTTAGAATGAATGATGACATAAGTAGTCTGGTAAAGCATGTAATGATGAATATTTTTAGCTATGAAATAGATAGCAAGGCAATTGCATTTAACTTTGGTATAATGTGTCTCATAATTGATAAAGCCTCAACTAATGTAGTAGATAACATACTCTCTTCTTGTATCATCATTTTTGGAAATCATTTTCCCAACTAAAATAGGTGTAGAATAAGTATATAGAATCAAGGGTCTATCATTAAAAAGAGGAAAAAGTATAGGTGGGTGAAGCAAAGACTCTTTCATGCTATCAAAGGATTTTTGGCATGGATCCATCCATTTTATAGCAATACCTTTCTTAAGAAGGGAATTAATAGAGTGGATGTGATAATCCATTTTGGGGATAAATCATCTAATTTCCCCAAGTTTTATTAAATAATTATGAATGTCAAGATTAGATCTAGGAATGGTAATGTTGACTATGGCACTAATATTGGTGAGGTCATCATTAATGCTATGGAGAGAGACTAAAAATCCTAACAATTTTATAGATGACTTCAAAGACACATTTTTAAGGATTAAGTCTAACTCTTTATTTAAGGAGATGGTCAAAGATGATATCAAGATTGAAAAGATGATTTTTAAGATTTTTAGATTTACCAATGAGATCATCCACATAAGTTTCAACAATTTTATGGATGAGATCATGAAAGATGTGAGTCATTACTCATTGATAAGTGGCTCTAGTATTTTTTAGGTTGAAGGGAATTTTGACACAATAATATGTACCCAATTATATGGTAAAAGTTATCTTATGTTGGTCCTTAAGAGTGATATGAATTTGATTGTATCTTGAGAAGCCATCCATAAGAGATAGCATTTCATAACTATTCATGCAATCAATAATGGCATCTATTGAATGTAAAGGGAAATTGTCCTTGGGATAAGCAAGATTAATATTGTGGAAATAAATAAAAATGAGAATGATCATAGTGACCTTCTTCCAAATGGAAATAATGTTAGAAACCCATTCAAAATGATCTACTAGTTTGATAAATTTAGCATCAAGTAATTTGATGATTTCCTTATGACATAAATTGTAAACTTTAAAAATAAATTTTCATAATTTTTGATGCATAGACTTGGCATCAAGATACATAATAATGTTATGAACCATAATGTTAGGTTCAATGACATGCATTTCCTCATATGACCAAGTGAAATATTGATGATACTTATAAAATAATAAGCTAAAATTATCATGTTCAGTAGGTGAGAGCTCATGAGAGATAGTAATTGGTTGAGGACACGATGGTGTACCATATTCAATTTGATTATTTTTCTTGACAAGAATGTAATTACCATCTTGAAAGTGGTATGGTTCATTGCATAAGGCTAAAATTGGATTTATTTTGGGATCAAAGGTAGTAATGAAGTTTTTGAAGCAAGGAGTTTTAGTTTTAAAATTCCTAAGTTTATGATGTTGTCAAGGAAGTTGAGGTTATTAGGCATAAATTACCTCAAGGATAACTTCATCACTAGGAAAGGTAGGAAGAGGACCAAAATATTCAACATCTACTTCAAGATCTAAAATTTGATTACCATGGTGATTAGACTCAGAACATGTTGAACAAACCTTAGTTGCCTTGGCATCAAGTTTAGTTTCAAGAATAGAAGAAGTAGAAGAGATTGGTGTGTTGGTGGATTTGGTGATGGGAGAAGGATAAAATATAATGATTGGATTCAAAGGTGGTAAAGAAGGTGTAATAAATTTCATATATTTGGAAGGCATAATTTTCCTACCACCCAATGAGTATTGATAAGAGGAGAATTTAAAAGAGGCACATGACCCTCAGGATCTAAGGTATGATCCATGTAAATGATATGAAAATCATGATTAAAATCATGAATTTGGGCTAAGGTTTTTTGATAATGCTAGACATCCAAGTGTCTAAATTTATATTGGTCCATGTTGGATAAACTTTACATGTTTGAGAATTAGGGGGAGTTTAAGAGGGTGAAATATTGATATTCCTAAATTTACAAGGAGACATGATGAGAGGGTATTGAAATAATTTAACCATTCTAAAATAATTAAAAGTGAAGCCATCTTCTAGTAGATAAGGATCCTAAGCATTGTATGGAGGGGGAAAATTAGTAATTTCATCCATGAGAGGAAAAATATGGTCTCTTAGTAAGAGAGAAAGAGGAATCCATTATGAAATGTAAGGAGGTAACTTGGTATTATTTCAATTATGTTAAAAATCATTGAACTCATCATCATCAAAATACACAAGAGTAATTTGTAAATCAGGATTCATGTTGATGAACTCAAGTAATGGAGGATTATTAATTTTAGGAATGGTTGGAATATGATATTGTGATTTAGGATTGGGAAGCTGAATGATCCAAGGGTTGGGATCAACTTCATGCTTATATCATTTTCCATTATGCAAGAATATAATACATTGACTACTAGAAGAATCAATGGCCCTCATTCAATGAGTCCATGGATGGACAAAAAGTATGTTATAAGATAAAGGAAGATCGAGGACCATAAGCTTGGTTTAAACTATCTTAGGTCCAATGGTTAATGGAAGCCAAATGAAACCAAGTGGATTTTGATTAGTCTTATCAAAACCATGAAAAGTAAGATGAGTTTTCTTGAGATGATCCTTATTATGACCAAGTTTTTGTATAAGCCATAAATATGTCACATTCATAACAAAGCCTTCATCAACTATAAATTTTTAGATATGAGTGGTATTAATGGATACTTTGATAAAGAGTAGTAGATCATCAGCACAAAAAATAATCTCATCATCGATCATGTCCTCTTCAAGTAATTCAATAGAAGGTTTGGAAGAAGGACACATAGTTTTAATGGTATTTACATTGGTAGGTTGAGAATTGATATAAGGTGGATCTTAATATATGGAAGAAAGATATTTAATTTATTAAAGTTGTTGCATAAGGAATTTATGATGATATGTTGAAGAATGAACCAAACCCATAAGTGGAATCTTACAAGGCATAGAGTTAATTTCTTCAAGAAATTTCCAATGAGATTTAGAAAAGCCAACACGAGGTTTAGGAGGTAGATTAGATTTTGGAGGAATAGATGGGGTTGGAGGATAGAAAGGAGGAAGTTGTTCCTTAGGTGCTTCTAAATTAGGATTTGTGGTGGTGGTATTATCTTTAAGAAATTGTTCTTCTAAATATGGATTTTTAGGCTTGGTAACATGAACTCTATGAGCTAGTTTGTGATGATAGTTGACCTTAGTATTGTTGACATATTGAGAATTGTTAAAGTATTGGTCATAATCGGTGTCAATGGCATAAAAATCCTTAGAAGCTGATTGATTATTTAAAAATGTGTTTTTATTGTTAAGGTAGAAGATTTATAAGTTTGTCATTTTTGAGAGGTAGTAGTGTACTCTTAATGATGAAGATTGATCATAGCTTCATGGTTAAATGAATCACCAGGCACACAAGAGATAATAAATTTAGTGATCCCTCTAAAAGATTCATGAAAATTCCAAATGTCAACATGGAACCAACAAAATATATTGGTATTATACCACTTAATATTAGTATTGGGATGGATGAAAGGTTTCGAGGGTAGTGAAAATTGTTTCATTTGCTAAATCAAAAGAGGTGTGTGATAAGGTAAAGGAACATCAATTTTGGCAACTCCTAGTTTGGTTTGAAAAGTATTACTAGTGATAACATTATATGTTTGGAAAGATCCTTTAATAATTTTAGGATTAGGTTTTAATATTGCATGAGAAATTATTAATGTTTAGCTAAATCAATAGCTTCATTAATTATTTAGGGAGCAAAGATTCAAACCTTATATTAGAGAGTGGGAATCCAAGAAATGATAAAGAGTTTGAATAAGTTATCATTAGTCATGTTATGGAAAAATTTATGGGCCAATGATTTACATCTGTTGATAAATTCATGAGTTGATTCAGTGGGAGATTACTTAGCATTGATGAAGTGGCTAAGACAATTTTTGGGAAGATCATTATGTTGAAACTCTTTAACCAAAAAATTAACCAAATATTCAAGTTGCCAACTAGAATGTTGGGGAAGTTGATTATATCATTATAATACATTGTCAGTGAAGGTTTTCACTAAGATTTTAGTAGTGGTGAAGGTCTTATTTTAGATCCATTCCTTGTAAAGGTTGACAAAGCCTTTAAGAAATGAGGCAAGGTCTTTAGTCCCATCATATTTGATAGTTGCAGATATGTTAACAATATCAATGGATATAATAAAGGGGGATAAAGGCTCATTTTTAATGGTTTGAAGAATTTTATTATTCATTATGGGTTGAGGAATAACATTGCCTAAGGCATCCATAAGAGGTGGAGGAATGAAATTAGGATTAGCTTGAGGATGGATAGTTGGAGGTTGATTAGCCACATTGATTAAATGTTGTTGAAGCTACACCATTTTTTTTGTGTTAGAATTTTGTATAATGTTCATTTGTTAGATGACTTGGGCTAAAAATTTGTTTTGTATCAGAAAGTGGGTTGGTTTTGGTAGGAACATTCTCTAAATTGGTATTAAATGGAGGATTATTAGAACATAGGTTATTAGTGAGGCTATTGAATAAACTTGTGTCAGTCACTCCCACATTAGTTTTAATATTTTGAATATGATAAGTATCTTGGTAAGTAAATAAAGGATCAAATCCATCAACTTCATCTGTAGGTGTTATTTACACCATATTACATGTCATAGATGAATGATGAGGAGAGGTACCATATGAGTGATGGTGATCTTGGGAGGAAAAGAGAGGTAAAAATTAACATCCCATATGGTATGTAAATGGATTCAATCTATCCAAGAATATTTTGATAGGAGACTTCATTCTAATTTATGATAAATGAACATAATCCAAAATTAGAGAAATAAGGAACTAGATTGAATAATAGATAAATAAAAAAATAGTAAAAGGATGGTTGGGTCAACCTAGCATAAGAAATAGGGCATAAAAACTATACAAGGTCAATTGGGTCAATCCATTATAGTGAATAGAGATAAGAAAAGAATGAATAGGGTATACAAATAGTACAAGATCAACTGGTTTAATCTAGAACAATGCATAGAGGCTATAAAAAGTTACAAGGTTGACTAGGTCGACCTAGTATAATAAATAGGGAAAATGAGAAGGTTGACAATGAGTTATGAACTGAAACAAGATAATTTTTATAGCTAATATAAGAATGTAAAAACTAAAAAGAAACAAATGATTAATTATATAAGTGTTGGCTAATCTAATTGAGGCACACAATACAAAACCTTCCACTAATGTTGGCTAATACAAGTTTTTACATACACAATTGAGAAAAGAGTAAGTAATCAACTTGCAAAGTAAGGAGATAAATAATTGGTCAACCTAATAAGTTTATTATATTATTAAGAATATTATTTTAAATGTGATTGGAATTTGGTTGTAAGCAAGGAACTAGATACCAATCTAAGGATAATTTTAGGTAGTTTGGGCTGAAAGGGACTATAGTGGCAATGATACAGGATTGGTATTGGGGCCTACCCCCTCACTTCACACACTGTAGTGATAAGGTGTTGAGTACTTATCCATAATATGCCATTAACCATGATTTATACTTGACCAGAGTATTAATTCAGCTTCCCCCTTGGTGATGAAATCCAAGTAAGTCGGCCTTGGGTAGACAAATGTTAAAATGCTTTTTTAGTTTTTATGATTTGGCTATGTGTGCATAAAATATAAATATTGAAACTAAATATTTATTTAAAAAAAAACTAATTAGACTATGTGAACTATTATAAACATGTAAGCAATAAGAAAATAAAGTGTGAATTAATTACTAACATATAACGTTAATTTCAACTTAAAACAAAGTATAGTGTTGATACTATATGCACCAAAATATAGAACAAGGTCATTAGGGTTGAACTTGTACTATAAAATCAAGGTACGAAAATGAATAAGGTTGACTAAGGTTGACCCAGTTATTCAGATAACACATAGAACATAGAACTAGGTTGATAGAGTCGATCTAGTTGATTGTGTAGGGGTAGTTTTGAAGACTACAAACTATGAAAGGAAAGATAGAAAAGGAAGAGACATAGAGATAAAAAGGAACCTTGGTGGATCATAGATTATAATAATGAATATTTCTAGTCAATAACCTTGGAATATGCTTTAAAACTTTGATAACTAGGTTGACTAGGTCAATCAATCTTTGTAGAATATTGATGATGAGTGCCTAGAATGTACAAGGTTGATTGGGTTGACCTAGTAGCTAAATGTGGATGCCTGAAAGTGTAAATGTTCAATTGGGTTGACTTGGTAGTCTAAACTAGAAGTCTATAAGTTTTGAAACTTGTACTTGGTTGTCTAAGTCAATCCAATTTCCTATTCCTAAAAACCTATACACAGAGATTAAAATTGGGTCGATAGAGATGATCTAGTATGATAGATATATGATTAAAATAATGAAATAAATGAAATTAGATGAAAAAATATTGTAAGGGTTAGTTCACATCAAGTTCACTAAAATGAAGATAATGATAATAAGAAAGGAAATAAAAATGGAAATGTGAAGACAATCCAAGTAGTGGTGGGATAAGATTCACATCAAGTTCACCAAAATGTATGCAATCAAAAATTCATTATCTCTAGAAATTGATCCTAGATCAAAGAAGATAAAGCATACCTACACTTCTGATTAGGAATACATTTTTTAAGTAGTATCATGACCAATATGGGGATCCACTAGACCCAATTAGGGGATCACTTATCCTTATAAACCATGCTATAAATGGTTCCAAAGCCTACATTGTAACATAATCACATAATGACCCTAAAAGAGCCCTAGGTTTAATATTCACCTATTCTAATAAAAAAAAGTTAATCTAATCTACTGCACACCAAAGTTTGTGGCACAAAGTGGGGGTTAAAATCAATCAAAAAATATATAAGATAATCTCAATTAAGATAAGTATGAGTAAGACCCTAATACATGAAATATGAAGAGTAATATTATTAGATCCAAAACTTATGCTACTTATATCTATTAATGAGAGGAGAAAACAACTAGAATATACTTACCTAAATGTGAACCCATCAAGACTCAATCTCTCCCTTGGCCAAAGGGGATTCACAAGAAGTTATTATGTTTGTAAGGATCACTAAAAAAGGCAAAAGAATCCAAGTCTTATCCAAAATACTAGATTTTCCAAGTAGAAACCTTAAGCTAAGACTCCTCAAGTAGATTGGTGGAAGAGTATATTATAAATAAGCATGACTAAATAATAACTATTGATTGCATATAGAAATAATGACAAAATGATATTATATTTATAGGTGGATCTTTCCCTAAATCCTCCCAAAAATATCAGTTGTATTGGGTCAACCCAGTCAACCCTGTATGTTTTTTAGGACAATTCACTAAGTTTGAGCTAGGTCGGTCGAAGGGCTAACAAACTCAAAAGGTGAAAAATACCCCTAGATTTTGCAGGGTTAACCTAGTGCAATTAACTATTCAAAATGGCATTAAGGAAAGAAAAGGAGGATGGAAAGAGAAAAAGGACTGGAGGAATGTTCAAGGGAGGAGTAATAGCTTAGGAAATGGTTTTAGGAGTTGGTTGGATTGGTAATAATGTGGAAATAAGGGACAATAATCTTGAAAATCACCAAAGGTCTACCCATCTCTTTCTCAGTGCACCCCTTAAGGTATGCATATAGAGAGATTGATTCTTGATGGGTTCCTATAATAGGTAAAGTGTGAGTATTTGATCAAAGTTAAAATTATTATGTGTATATATAAGACATTGTGTTCATCATCCTAGGAGATATATTCCTCCACATGTAAGTATGACTCATCAAACTTGGTTTCAAGGGATAAATTAGGATAACAGTTAAGCAATTAGCCTCTCTTATGATAGAATGAGGGGAGGTCATAGTAAGCCTATAAGAATTTGAAGATGGCCTCATCATTATTGGTTAGGTTCAAGACAAGGGGGATTTCATCTCATATAACATGGTGATTATTTGGTTATTAGTATTATTACTTATGAGAGGATCTATCTTGATTAAGATTATAAAATTTTATTTTGGGCTCATTGAATGAGGGGTGAAATATGTAGATGAGGCAACCATACATTCATCAAGTTGGTTACTTTCTCTAGGGACTACTTTGATGGAGATAAACTCTAAGTCCTTAAAGACATCATGAATAATGGTTTTATACAACTAGAGTTTCTTGACTTTGGTATGGTAGAATTTAAACACTTAGTATGCCACTAGATATGTAACTACTTGGATTATCAAGTTTTGGACACCTAAGTGCTTTGTAATCAACATACCAAGAAATAGAGCCTCATATTTGACTTTGTTTTTTATACACTTGAAGTTTAGTTTGAACCCAAAAGGCATAAATCATACCTTAGGGGAAATGAGAATAACTCATACCTTGACACCTAGATGGCACGTATCCCTATCATAGTGCAAGGTCCATTGATCATGTGTAAAATGGGTAGTCATCGAGTAAAGTGTCTTGGTCTTCTAATATTTTAACCATGTAGACATTAAATATGTTGGGTAATATCTCTCTTAGTCTCTAGTGTTGAGGCTTCGACAAATAATGAGTGTTATGTGAAACAAGTGAAAGGGTTTTAAAATGTGCAAAGAGTTAAACCTTGTGTTGAAAATGAAGTATGGATAAAACCTCTAGGAACTCAAAATGATGTCTTTTAAGCTCTAGGTAAGGGTAAATGAGTACCTATAGAAATGTGAAAGATTTTTTACTTGCCCTTTTCTTTAGGTTTGGAAGAATAACACAATAGTTTAGATCTCATTTAGGTGTGGGAAGTATGAAAACATAATTAGGGTTTTGTCTTCATGGAGGAGATGTAGGGGTGTAATTTTAAAACTTGTAATATTATGGATAGTAAATGACTGATATTGTTTGCCTTGTCACTATGTGTGGCAAATCTTGTATAAATTTAGTGAGTAAATTCTCAATGCCCTTTTATTATGTGATGGGAAAGAGGGGACCCCCCTTGGTAATATAGGGGTAACCATGAGTTATAATGTCAATTTCTACCCTTCTCACTATCATAATGTAGTTCTTATTCTTATTTAACATGGTAACTGAGGGAGGGGAAATGGTTTGATTGACTACCAGTGGACCCAAAATGTGATGAGAAATGTAATTGGGTATAGCTTGATGTAAGATAATTGACATTTCTTAAGGGATTAATCTTGATAGATCAAGGATTTTGAGAAATTAGTATGGTCCAATCATATCATGACTAACCAATATACTCTAAAGTGGTTTAGAAGTGACAAGGGTATAATTTTGACTATGGCTTACCTTTATATGGTTGAATGCTGGGAAACCATGTTGAGACTTGTTGGAATGGTTGTTATGAAGGGAAGATTTATTATCCCTAGATACCTCCACCATAAAAAGGTCAAGAAGGCAATCTAATCCCTCATAGGTCTGCTAGCTTAGAGATATAGAGAATCCATTGGTTCCCACCCCTAGTGGATCTAATGGAATAAATAATAGAGTATCTTTATCCAAGATACTAAAAATTTATGTTATAGATAGGGTGGAAACCATCTCACTAGGAACTAGTTTTGAGTCAGGGATCTTTTTGGTCATCTTTATGTGCCTCTCTTCTGATTTACCTTTTAGTAGGGTTTGGGGTACATCTTCCCCTTTCATTAAAATTAACATTTTAGGCTTCAAGGATTCAATGGCATCAACTTATTTTGGCAATTTTGTAACCCCATTAGTAGGTAGGTGATAATCAATGTGTAACCCAAGCTATTATTGTGTGGTATCTTATAACATATTGAAGGGCTTAAGATCCCTTTGATCTACAAAAATATTCCCCATGTGTAAAAATTTGATTTATTAGAATAGGGTAGAAGGAATAGACTTCATCTAATGTATCCAAGGGTGCCTTGAGATCATATTTTTATTGGTGTCCTTATCTATGATGTTTAAATCAGTTAGGACTATTTTGGGGACCAAAGTGATTGGGAATACAATAGTCCCTATTTAAGTTTACTTGAGGATATCATATCCACATAAATTATCACATGTTATCAAATAATTGGATCCCTAATAACAAAGCTTTTGTAAGAAGGAAGAGGGGACAATGTTGACAACCACTCCATCATCAACCATGGCTCTTTTCACATAGTTTTGTATATCCATACTTGTAAAAATAAGAATGGGTCTCCCCTCTTGGCTAACTCAAAGTCAGGTGGGAGGCTTCATAATTAAAATAAGTATTTAGTGTCACATGATTCCTGACTAGGAAGGAACCTATCCAAATCAATATGGATTATTTGAGCTTGTAGAGGAGGAACAACACTATATAAATATCCTAATACTAGGTCATCGATCAAGGCTAACCAATAAGAAGGAATTTTTTTGAGAATATCTAAGAAATAAATGTGAGATAATTTTTTGGTCAAATTAAATATCAAGTTGTAGCTCCCTTCAAGTTTAGAAATAGATTATATTTTTAGGATGTTTGAGGGATAGAGTGTTATGGGATGGTACTCTCTAGTGTGAGTAAATATGTTTGCCTCTTATTTGACTTATAATTATATGACTCCTATTATTTAAGTTTTGTATTGAATTCCTAGGTGAGGAACTACATTAGTGTTTATAGATTTGAACATGGAAGCTTCATCATCATGAGTGCCTATCATCATGGGTTGGCTATGTTGAATGGGGTGGCCTTATATGTTCCCTTGTTGTTGGCCTTGAGTAAGGTATGTTTGGTGGTTGGGGAAAGGGTTGTGATATGTTTTTAGGTTCTAGTTTTGGGGACTAATAGGGATATTTGTAAGGGTATGGGTGTTTTTACTCATGCTTCCTAGGAACATATCCAAAAATGTTTGTCTCTGGTCCTCTTAGAGTCTTTATGTGATTTTTTTATATTCCTTATAGTTCCATGTGTCATAACCTATGAATCTAAAGAAGATATAATATATGTTGGTGTCATATTCTCTAGGTCACATGTTTTTTCCTTGCTACCCAAACCCTTGTTAATTGTTCTATTGATATAAACTTTGATTCTAGAATTGGGGTTATTGTTCACTTGATTGGTATTGACTTTGGTTGTGGTTTTTTTATTGCATATTATGAGGTTAAAATTGGTTGAAATCAATATCATGAATGGTAATGGGGATTTTATTCTTGGCCCATGCGTTACTAGTGTTTTTGGTGTTGTTTTTAGGTTGGTATTAACCTTTGTTTATGTGGTTTTGCTTCTTTGTTTAATCGGTGATGCTATCGGTGGTGGTGTTCCTATTATGGTTTAGGACTTTGGTACTTTAGTTTTTTATGTTGTTTGGGTTTATATTTTGAGATCCTCCATTGTTTTGGTTAGGGGTGATTTTTTTTTTGTTTAGGGGTGATGTTATACCCATTGGTTCCATAGGTTTAATGACCATTATTAATGGCCACTTAGTCATTGTATACAATACTCTCAAGGGATTATTCATATGATCAATATGGGAATTTATAGACATATTCCCTTATTTCCTTATTTAGGTAGTGGAGGAAAATATCACATAATTCTCATTGGTCCATGTTAGGTGCACTGACATAGGAGTATAGGACCTGCCACCATCTCATGATGAAATGGGCAACCAATTCATTACATTTTTACTTTATATGTAATAATTCATGTTTGATTAACTTTAGAAGCTTTTTCATGTCAAATAATTTTATGAACTCAGCCATAAGTTGGTATAAATACTATATGGACCCCTCATAGAGGTGGTAATACCAATATAACACTATCCCTTTGAGACTCTTTATAAAAATCTTCACTATAACCCCATCCAAAGGTAGCATTTCTTTGACAATGATAGTGTAAGATTTTACATGTGCATTAAGATCACCTTCCACTTTTAATTTAGGAATATTTGGTAGGGGACATGTTAGAATTAATCCCCATATATTAGTGTCAATGGGATCCTTGAGGTATTCAACATAGGTTCCCATGTTGTTAAAACCTATTGTCATTATAGTGAGACTAGATGAGGAGGTAGGGCCATGTATGGATTGGTCTAGTGGTCCTTAGGAAGAATGGAATAAATTTGATAAGGTATCATGGAATAGGTCAAATAATAATGATCTAAATTAGTTTAATTTTAAAACATATAGAAATACAGAGGGATATTGTGACACACCAAAGGCATTCGAGCCTACTGCAATAAAGTGCATGTGGCGTGTTGTGGTGGTAAATAGGTAGTCAGTGTGTAGCCTAATGTTTTATAGGGTGATACATATCCCATCTATGAATTATGAATATACATGAAAGTAACATGGCCTAGAGGTTTAGATAATAATATATTTATTGTTACTACATTATTTTGTAGTAGTGGAGCATATGTGTATACACCCCTTGTTGGAGTTTTAATAGGTATTTGGTAAGATAAAGGAATTTTTAAGACACTAGGGCTATGGAACCCATGAGTGAGGATATATCCAAGAGGTTGATGAGGGACGTGATTCTATGGTGGGACCTAATCTTGTAGTGGGAGCATGTAGGATTGTTATTGTGACATGGGGTAAGTTGTTTAAATGGGATAAGAAAATAAGTGCATTAGTGTAAGAGGGCTTGGGATTTCCCCTTGACTCATATCTTGTTGATTATTTTCTAGGTCATTGATATGACATACTAAGGTTTTAATGAGTTATATTAGGTCGGTGTTGGTGTTGGGCCCATGTGCCTCTAATGTGGGAAGGGTAGATGCATGAGATGAGGCTACATGAAGGGGTTGGCTTAGGGTGAGAGATCAAAGATTAGTGATTTTGGTATTCATTGGTGGCTTGGAGGCATATTTATTCCTACTATGAGGATGAGTAACAACTTACATGATATTGACCTCATCCTCTAAGTGACAAATCCTTCCTAAGTAGTGATCATATTTTGTGATGCTTTTTGCATCTAGGATCTATAAGTTGATATATGTCCTTATGTCTATATTTGAGCGTCCATGCTTCCACCCATAAGGGTTATGGAATTGTATTCAATATGGTTACTTATGGTTTAAAATACATCATGTATCTCTTGAATAACAACCTTGTTCCTTGTTTGGGTGTTAGGAAGAGGTTAGTCATAAGATTGGGATTTTATGTTAGTTTTAAAGGTTGGGTTGTTATAAATCATAAATGAAGGCTCACTAGAGCTAATATGGCTTCTCTTATAGCCCTATATGCTAAGAGATCCACTAATCTCTTATCCATACATATTTTGGGGGTATATGGCTACCCACATAATAAGTGGAAGGAGGAAAGATGGAGAAAATAAAAAGGAAAGAGGAAGAAAGGGATATGCAAAGGATGACATCCTTCATTTTAGGTTCACCAATTTATATGCATATAAATAATCATACTCTAACCTATGCACTCAACTCCCTAAGGCCTAGCCAAGGTAGCTGACATAATGGATGGGTTATGGATTTAATTGATTGTTTGGTGGAATAGGATTTAGGATAGGTGGTGGTAATGGGTTCTCATGATGGAACCAAAATACCTCAATAGTGTCTTGATGCTCATTAAAGGCATTGATATATGCATAAATGGAACTAAAAGGTCCCTTAGTCTCTAATATCATTATAAGGTGGAGTTCTTGGTTAATTATAGGTTTGGGTAAATGATGGATATCAAGTTGAATGACTCATAAGAAAGTGTATACAATGTTGGGTTGACTCTACCTAATCAATGTCATGTACTAAATGTGAATCATATAATATGAGGTTAGACCCGAGGAGAATAAAGATGTATGGATGAGAGACTATGAGTGGTTAACATTGTGTTGATTTCTCTTTTTATATGGAATTACAATGATAGGTGGATTGGGGAGGGTCTCTTAGTCTTCTAAAGAAGATAAAGACTCTATGATGAGGTGGGGAATTGGAGTGGATCAAAATACATCACATCTCAACTCAATACTAATGTTAGATTATGTGATGATGGTGGTACCAGGTTCTCTAACTCTAGAGAATAAACTATGTTGAACAAGACCTAGTATCTTAGTGAGGGTCATCTAAAGGAGACTAGGCAGAATCCAAGGAAAAGCATATGAGTTTGTTCAAGAAATGGATTTTAAAGTGTGTTTTCTATAATTTTAAAGTAAGGTTTGATGTAAGATGTTTATGTGTATGGACAAGGTTTATATGGGATGTGATTTCTTTCATGTATTGGCAAGGATTTTAGTATGACTTGCATGTGTTAACAAGGATTTTGACACTATTTTTGTTTGTTTTTATTATTTTTAGACTTTTCTTGGTTTTTCATAAATAAATGCTTGATTACTTAAAATAAAATAGGTGAATAAAGAGTTTATCCCATATTTATATAATTCTAACACAAAAATCACACTCAATAAATATCATTCAGGTAATATAGTTATATATAGGAAAGATTTTCCTATATTCATGGAGATCCTTCTTCTCATAATATCTCCTAATAATACTCAAACCTATTAACATACTATTTTTATAATAATATTATGTTTAACCAATAATAACCTATGAATTATTTTTTATAAAAATATATACGACTAACTATCCAATAATAACCATGTGAATACTAAATTTCCAACATTATCCCTTAGTGTTTACAAGGGGATAAAGTACATTATGTGAACTAAAAAAAGAATCTTATGCCAACACATAGTTTTAGGTCTGCATATTATTATTTGAATATTATTGTATGGAATTTTATACAAATTATCAACTACATACAATAAATTATCTCATTTTCACTTCCAGTTGAATGTATTCATCGGCTAACCATCTTCCAACAAAGTATAGCGGTCAAAGGATCTTTGTAGTTAGAGTATTCATGAAATTAACTACCCTATTATACAATTTTTTACATATTAAATGATATCTACATTCTCATATTATCCAAATTAGTATAATAAGGTTACAATGTTTTATTTTTACACACAATAAAAACAACTAAAAATTAAAAGTGCCACCATAACACAATGTGACCTAGTTATTAGTGGTTGATGAGAGGATGAAAAAAATCATCTAACCTCTTATGTCCTCCATCCTTTGTCATGATGTTATTTATTTAGAGTTTTAGATTTAAGTATAAATTATATAATGCATTCCCATAATTTTTTTACTTAGACATCGGTTTCAACTCAAAGTGCATCCAATTACAATTGAGGCATTTTTTTAATTTTTTGACACTTTAACTTAACAAATTGTTGACTAATTTTACCCCTAGGTTAAATGAGGTCAAACCCATTCATATTAAACATTTTCATAGGGAATTTATAGGTTTAATGTGTCCAACATGGTACTAATATATATATATAGTCACATTTTGAAGGTTACACAACATGTTCTATCATTGTCACATTTGTCTAGTTCTTCTCATATCTTTTTGGCCACCTTTTGGTCATCAAAATGAATTATACAATTTAATATAAAATTAAAAAGGTTTAAAATATGAAATATAATGTCCCATATGTCATAAAATTTCATATGAATAGCTTTATATTGGCATGTTGTAGGTTTAATGCTATATGTAAGAAGACCACTTGGAAAAGGGGGAGTTTCTGATGTTGTACAGACTATGATATCTTAGATGGCACATGGGAAGGATTCAGGTAAGTCTCTTGAGATCCCCATAGTTCAATTCCAATATTAATTGGATTTTAAATCTCCAAAAATGAAAAAAACCAACCTCTCTCCCCCATCACTCTCTTGAACAAATCAAAATAGGTCAATAATTTTCTATTAGTACGGATAGAAGAAAATAAGTTGGTTTAAATGCACATGGTGGATGAAATTAGTCCTTATTTACTATCTTTAAATGGTAATATTTTATGGCTTGGTGTTCTATACTCTATAAACAAAATTTAATATTGTTGATGCCTTCAAACTGCTAGCACATCCCCAACACCTCATTTTTCCTTTTATATTTGCATTGGTTTGAGTAAACCAGGTGGTGTATGTGGTCTTGTAGAGTATTATCATCCTTATAATATGGATTTCAGTTTAATTTTAACATGTGAACATGGAGTGATAGGTATAAATATCCTCATTCTTCTAGGAATGAACATTATAGTTTGTAGAATAATTACTTTTAGTTGCAGAGTTTCATCTACTTGTAAGTGTCTTCATATCAAAGGTAATACAGTGGTTTCAACATATCAAAGCATGGTGGTTAGTTTATCCAATGAATTTTTTTACTCAATAATATCAATTTTAGTAAGATAAGGTCTAATAATGTAATCAAACCTTCTTATGACTATCACCTACTATTCATAGTTGTAAATAAGCCTTCAATAGTCATATGGATGATGATTGGATTTTCAAGGTTTTGATGAGATTATCAAGGTAAAAATAGTAATAATAATTCATTCAAAGGATTAGATATTGGTTATGAGAACCAATTCAACAAACATAGTCATATATGTTCATATAATTGAAGAAGGTTGTTCAATGGGAGAGCTTACCTTAACTTCTTTGAAAAGGAACTCTACCTCATACAATGTCACCTGTTAGTAAAAGTTCATGAAGTTTGAGTGAGCCTAATGGATTCATTATTTCATCCTAGGCCTATAAGAAAAATATTAATTAAATAAAGGATTGAGATATTGATGGTGGAATGGTTTCCAAATTATTCAAGTTCTTGATGAAAACATTCAGACAGTTATAATGACATTTGAACCAAAATGAACGTGTAGCTTACAAGTGGCACATAATACATTGATGATGAGAGATGAAAAGTATGGTTTTTAGGCATAGATGCTAATTAAGGTTTGAGATAACCTAATGAAGTCAGTTACTTAAGGATAGAATCATAGTGTTCACACATAAATGAGCATATATAGGAATACCTTGTTTTTCTAATATACACACCTATAGGTGACACAATCAACACATATTACAAACTATCCTAGCAAATGGAAAATTCAAGTTTGGCAAGGTGGGTAGAGGTAAAATGGGATGAAAATATATATTCCATTATGAAAGTTATGACACCATTTATCTATGTTATCCCTAGAGCCAAAGATGAGAAAATAAAATCACATCTAAATTATTAAGCCCTACCTAGATCTTACACAGTCATAGGCATATAGTCTACCCAAGTGACTTAAGGAGTTCCCAAAGCTTGAATTGGTGGATATATAGATATTTAAATATTTTAAGGGTGTTATAAAATCATTAATTAATTAGTTAAAACACTTTGACTCAGGTGAAGATAGAATAAGCTCAACTCTACTTAAAAACCTTTCCTGCAGTCACAGTCTTATAACTAGTCTTGAGATAATTTGATGTTGAAGGCTCTATAGGTATGATATATCTATAAGAATTGGTAAAATTATTCAACATGAGTGGATAAATATCTCCATGTTCTTATATTTTTCAAATTCATAGCGTACATGTCTTCTATTTTATTTTAGATAGAGGGAATTCCAAAATCAACATAACCTATAAAAATATGGTGCATGAATGATAAAAGGATGCAAACAAGAGTCTTAAAACACCATGGAAATATTTATAGGGTTATATTAAGGATTAAAATAATTTAAAATGTCCCTACAATCACTCGAAACCCTTAGAGGGGTAAAATACTCAAGAAATACAGTCTAATCCTACCAATCCTGAAACTAGGCCTAAAAACTCATGGCCTCTAACTTGAGTCATATGATCATATGAAAGTTATAATCCATGTGATAAATTTTAGGGAGAAGTGGTCATTTTTGTATAATTATCTCTCAGGTAGGCCTATCTATAATGAAGCGTATGAGCTCAAAAGCCAATTTCATTTTCTCATATCTAGAAAAATGGTGTGCATGGTTCCCAAAGAAACTAGGGATAGTTGAGGGAGAACCTTAAATTGATCTTAGTGGAATTTTTTTGAAGGTTAAGCATATATATTTTAAGAATAATTATCAATAATATATATGACTTAAAACCCTCTTAAAACCCTTTTTATGAACCCAATGGATAAAATATCCTTGACATCCAATTGTTCCATACTATCACTTGTATGAACAAACCTAATTTTGGGTTTTCTATAAGTTTTGATGTGTTTCATAGGTGTAAAAAGGAATGAATAGATGAAATTAACTATGAAAGGTATGTAGATACTTAATATAATTCATCATATTCAAATATCACCATGGTTTTGGATGTAAACCCATTTTATAGACCATTCATTATAGGCAGTCTGAAAAGGATAGTGAGAAATCAAAGTGACTGCTAAGTATGAAATTGAGAAGAGTTAAATTGAGTATCCTAAGGTTTTTTTGATATAATATAGGAAAAATAAGGTATAAGTTAGTTTCATAATACTTCTTCAATCAACCTTCTTGGATATCTTAAGGTCACTTAAATGAAAAGTGTGAAGATCTAGGCCTAGAGGGCTAGTGAGTGATTGCAAATAGTGAATGATAAGAGGTGAAGGAGAGGCTAAAAATTGAAGGTCATAGATGAATATTAAAAATATTTTTCCTAACTTCCCAAGTTGTTTTAAATTTTTAAACAACTTACACAAGCTTTTTTAAACCATCAAGTGGACTCCTCATCATCATGAGGGCAGTTTCAAGTAAGACAATGAAGATTTTTATGCCAACTTGAAGAAGATGCTATGTTTCAGATTAACACATGTTCAAGAGGATTTTATAACCTATTTTCAACTTCATTATCTTGAATTTTAACTATTTTTCACACCTTGACACTTGAAATTGTGAGCCTTGGGCTTCACTTCTTCCCTCTCCTATCCTATGTTCGAAATATGCTTTAAAGTTTATTTTATCTCTAAAATATCTTTCCTGAGTGTGTCAAGTGGTTCATATGGTTGAAAATTTATGAATGTCTTCTCCTTCCTTCCATTCTACTCTTGCATGTTTTGTGTGAGTGATATCTCTTATAATAAGTCTCATGAAGTGTATGTGTTTTATAAGTATGTTTTCAAGGTGAGAGGGCTTCTCAATGTCTAGTATCAACCTTATTTTCATCCACCTCTGGATATGCATATAAATATACCTCCATGTACAAATACTAATGTCTAGTATCTTATACTATAGGCATCTATTTTTATTTCTAAGAGTGTTCTTACTATATACCTTCCTACTAACCTTGTCATAACCCATATTATGTCCCTCAACAACCATATTTAGGTTTTTATCAATCCTATGAGCCATGGTATCCATATGATCACCCTACTTCTTCTCCATATGAACATGATGTTGTTGATAATACCTATGATGAAGCTTATGGATAAACTTATGAATAAGGATATCAATAATATATGATTAAAAACCTTAACGTAGAAATCCAAGATCTTAAAAGGCAAATTATTGGATGAAATCCTCCTCAAGATATATTTACCCCTCCTCAAGAGTCTTCTTATATTCCATATTAGTTATCTTGTCTCCCTTATCCTCATTAAACCATTCACTATCCTCAAAAAGAGCTAATCCAATCCTCAAGGGAACTCAATAGATTTAAAACTCCAACTTGGAAGCAAGTAGTGAAGTCTTGGGGAAACAAAGATGAAGAGAGTGAAGACCAAGAGGTTGTGTTAAGGAGGAAAAACTTGTGTTTAATCAAGCCCAATTGTACTCTCCTCAAGAGCCTATATCTTGTCCCTCATGTAAATATATCCAAGAAGAGTTTCAATGTGAAAAATAAACCTTAGTTAAGAAAGGGGGAGATGAAGTTGCAAATGTTGAAAATGATCAAGAGGGATATGAGAAAACTAAGGTGTTCATTGAGGAAAATGGAGAACCTATAATAGATTTTAACCTTCTCTCTCTTCAAGAATTCTTTCAATAATATCTCATTTCCAAATCCCCAAAGTTTAAGTGTGCTCCTTCCATCCCCATAACCATTCATGAAATTTCCACCTCACCTCATATTTCCCCTCCAACCCATGAACTTATTCACCACCCTCACACCTCATTCCTTCTTGAATGAGAACTTATCCTATGGGAGATTAGTGAAGAAGAGTAATCTAAAGTTGTAGATAATAAATAAGATGATTCAAGAATCTATGATAAATATCTCACTATGGGGACTCCCCTTGGTGAATACAAGTACAAGTCAACCTTGTTGAGTGAAGAAAAATATGTTGAAGACCATGTTGTAGCTATTTAAAAAGAGCTCAATCAAGTCATGAGAGAGGAGGTCCTTGAGAAGGACTTAACATCAGCTGAGTTGGTTGACATTTATGTGTATGAGTAAGAGATTGAACCTAAAAATACAATAGAAGAAGAAGTTATTGATGAATCCATGAAACAAGATGATTTGTGGAAAATATTTAATGAGGTATGTAGTAAATTTGAGGAAATTAAAAGGATCATAAATTTTTTTTGTCCAAGTTAAAGATATTGTTGAAGATGCTTTACCCTTTAAAATACAACATGACACCTTGCAAGGCACCAAGCTTGTTGAAGTGGTAGCTAATGATCTTACAGTTGATAAGAAGCTTAATATCATTCAAATTACCATGGAGATTAAATAAACATGCCTTGATGAGGCATCATTAGGTCAATTTTTAGCTAAATAGTATCATGGGAAGTGTGTTGGAGTAAAATAAAAGTTCACCTTCATAGGTGGCATGTTTGCAGCTATTATTATTACACTGGAAGTCATGCCAAGAAGATTTACAAGTATGAAGGTAATAAAGAATAGGCTCAACAACAAGAATCTTTCTTCATGCCATTTTCCCCTTCATGGAGTAATATATGGTTCAAAATTCCCTTTTGATCTAAGATGAGGAGCTCTATTGAGGTTATTTTTTGCATAAGTTAGTCTGCTTGAGTTATTTGTGTGTTTTCCCTACATACTTAGAAAGCAAAAGTGTGTTTACTTTGGTGTCTTATCTTTTGTGTTTGTTTTCTATTGTTTTTGTGTGGTTTGTATTCTTTTCAGAGGCTTATCAATGTCAATATCAATTTATAGGCAAATATATTTCCCAAAGATATGAGAAAGCAACTGGTCCTTAGAATAACAAGCATGCTACCCTTAGGAAATCACCAAAATGTTGACTAATTTTATCCCTACATCAAATTAGGTCAACCCCATACATATTAAAAAATCTCATAGGGTCCTTATAGGTTTAAGGTGTTTTTACATGGTTGTAAGAGCTATCTAGTCACATTTTTAAGGTTACACAACATGTTCTAGCATTGTCACATTTGTCTAGTTCTTCTCATGTCTTTTCAGACACCTTTTGGTCATAAAAATGAATTTTATAATTTCCTATCAAAGTGAAAATGTTTCCAACATGAAATATAGTGTCCCATATGTCATAAAATGTTAGAGGAATAATTTAAAACTGACATGTTGTAGGTTTAATATTAGAAGCAAGAAGATCACTTGGAAAAAGGGTAGTTTTTTATGTTGTATGGACTAGGATAGCTTAGATGGCACATGGGAAGGCTTTAGGGAAGTCTATTTAGATCCCAAAAATTCACTTCAAAGATTAGGTGGCTTTGAAAACTATATAAATTACAAAAAATAACCTCTTTCTCCCATTTCTCTCTTAGATAAATCAAAATAGGTTAGCCATTTTTATTAATACAAAAAGAAGAAAAGGAGTTGGTCTGAATGTACTTGGTAGATGAAATTAGTCCTTGTATACTTCCTTTATATGTCAATAGTTTATAGTTTGGTGGTATTTACTCTATGAACAATCTTTAATATTTTTGATGCCTTCAAACTGCTTGCACATTCCTAACACCTCAGTTTTCCTTCTTTGTTTTCATTGATATAAGTAAACTAAGTTGTGTACATGGTCTTGGATAGGATGAAGATCCTTCTCATATTTATTTTAGTCTAATTTTCATGTGTGAACATAAAAGGATAATAATAAATATCCTCATTATGCTAAGAGTTAACATTATGGTCTATATAATAATTATTTTCAATCACAAAGTTTCATCTTCCTGTAAGTGTCTTCATATCAAAGGTAATGCATGGGTTTCAACCTATCAAATCATGGTGTTTAGTTTATCCATTTAATTTTTGTACTAAATAAGCTTAAGATTAGTAATAAAATATCTAATAATGCAATCAAACCCTCTTATGACTATTAACTATAGTTTTTAGTTAGAAATAAGCCTTCATTAGTCATATGGATGAAGATTGGAGTTTTAAGGTTTTGATGAGGTTCTCAAGTTTAAAATAGTAGTACTAATCCATTAAAAGGATTAGAGATTGGTTGTGAGAATTGATTAAACATACATAATCATCTAGGTTCATATAATTAATGAATGTTGATTAATGGGAGAACTTACCTTAACTTATTTGAAAGGGAACCCTACCTCATACAATGTCACCTATTAGTGAAAGTTCATAAAGTCTGAGTGAGCCTAGTCACTTCATTATTGTATCCTAGGTATAGAATAAACATGATAACTAAATAATGGGTTGAGATACTGATGGTGGGATGGTTTCAAAATTATTCAATATCTTGATAAAAACATTCAAACAATTACAATGACATTTAAACCAAAATGAACCTGTAACTTACAAGTGGCACATAATGCATTGATGATGAGAGATGAGAAGCATGGTCTGTAGGCATAGATGCTTATTTAGGTTTGAGATGACCCAATGAACTTAGTGACATGAGGAGAAAACCAAAGAATATAAGCATAATATTCACACATAAATAAGCACCTACATGAATCCTTTGTTTTCCTAGTATGCAAACCTATAGGTGACACAATCAACACACTATAGACTAACCTATAAAATGGATGATGGAAGTTTGACAAGGTGGTCAAAGGTAAAATGGATAAACACATATATTTCATTATTATAGTGATGACACCATTTTTCCATTTTATCCCTAGAGCCAAAGATGAGAAAATACAGTCATAGCTCAAGATTCTTAATCCCTACCCAAATCTTACATAATCACGTGCATACAATCTACCTAGGTGACTTAAGTAATTCTCAAATCTTAAAGTGGTGTCTATTTATATACTTGAATATTTTAAGGGAGTTATAAAATCATAAATTTATCAAGGAAAACATTTTGACTCAGGTGAAGATAGAAAAAGTTCAAATCTACTTAAAAACACTACCTACATTCATAGTCTTATAACTAGTCTTGAGATGATTTGATGTTGAAGGATCTATAGGTATGATATATATCTAGAACTTTGTATAGTTGGTTAACATGATTGGATAAAAACCTCCATTGTCTCATATTGGTCAAAATAATAGTGTAATTATCCTCTATTTTATATTAGACATAGGGCACTCCACAATCAACATAACTTGCAGACCTGTGGTGCATGAATGATAAAAGGATGTAAGGAAGAGTCTTAAGACACCATGGGAAGATGTATAGGGTTGAATTGAGGATTAACATAATTTTAAAATGCCCTAAAATCATTGGAAACCCTTAAGAGGGGTCAAATACTCAAGAAACATAGTCTAGGCCTCTAAATCATTTAACTAGGCCTAAACCCTCATGGCTTCTAACTTGAGTCATATGATCATATGAAATTTATAATTTATGTAAGAAATTTTAGGGAGGAGTGGTTATTTTTTCCTAATTATCTCTCAATCATATCCAAAATGTAGTTTAGGATATCAAAGGTCAATTTTATTTTCTCATATTTGTACAGATGGTGTGCATGGTGCCTAAATTAGCTAGGGATAGTTTAGGGTGTCGTTAACTTGATCTCACTAGAATTTTTTTTAAGGTTAAGCATCTAAATTTTATGAATCATTGGTAAGAAGCTAGATGACTTAAAACTCTCCTAAAACCCTTGTATGAACCTTACGGATAAAATATGAATGGAGATGCATCTAGAAGTGATAAAATAGCCTAGAAAGTGATTTCAACATGTTTAGAACTCTCCCAATATCCTTGGCATTCAATTGTTCCATACTATCACTTGTATGAACATACCTAATTCTAGGTTTTTTTCAAGTTTTGATGTGTTTCACATGTGTAAAAAGGAATGAATAGATGAAATTCACTATGCAAGGTGTGAAGAGACTTAATCTAACTCCTCATACTCAAATGTCACCATGGTTATTCATGGAAACCCCTCTACTAGACCATTCATTGTAGGTAGTCTAAATAGGATAGTGAGAAAGCAAAGTGACTACCTAAGTGTGATAGTGAAAAAACTAAAACTAAGTCTCTTCAGGTCTGTTTGATATACCAAAGGATAAATAAGGTCTAAGTGAATTTCCTAAAACCTCTTCAATGAACCTTCTTGGATATCTTCAAATCACTTAAGTGATAAGTGTGAAGATCTATGCCCAGAGGGCTAGTGAGTGATTCCAAATAGTGAATGACAAGTGGTGCAGGAGAGGCTATCAGTTTAAGGGCATAGATGAATGTTAAATATCTTGTTCCTAATTTACCAAGTCAGTATGAACATTTCAATAACTTCCACATGTAGTTTTGAACTATAAAGTGGACTCCTCATCATCATGAGGGTGGTTTCAAGTAAGATAATGAAGAGTTCTATGCCAATTTGAAGAAGATGCTATGTTTCATATTGACACATGTTTAAGAGGATTTTATAACATGTTTTACACTTTATTATCTTGCATTGTAACTAAATTTCACACGTTAACATTTGTCATTGTGACCTTTGGGTTTCACTTCTTCTCTTTTAATGGATCCATAATTGGTATGGAGAATCCATAATGGTTTGAAATATTTTTTTGCCTTAAAATAAAGTTCTAAAGTTTATTTCATCTCTAAAATATATTTCCTATGTTAATTGGTTTATGTGGTTGACAAGTGATGAATGTCTTATCCTTGATTCCATTTAGCTCTTGCATGTTTTGTGTGAGTGATATCTATTCTAATGGGTATCATTAAATGTATATGTTTATTAAGTATGTTTTGAAGTATGAGAGGGATTATAAGTGTCTAATATCAAACCTTATTTTAATCCACCTCTATATATGCATATCAATATGCCTCCATGTAGAAATATTATGCTAGAAGAACAATGATTTAAGGTTAGTTTTACAAGTCTTCTTTCTTAGTGAAAATGCAAGTGTGTTTTTTTGACTTATCTTTGGTGTATCACATCATTAGCATAAGTTACTTTCAATTTCCCTTATTCCCTTTTCACCCCCAATATTGATTAGTCTAGTGTAGTGTGTGAGACTAAGATAAAGATCAAGGGAACTAGCCCTTTCAAATCTAGAGATCTATCTCTTGTAGTAGCTTAACTATTTGTAGAGATAGTTCTATGTTATCCCAAATTTGAGATGTTTTACTAAGATTATCTAGGGTGAAAATTTGGGCTATAACACAAACATATACTCAAAAACTCTTTTTGAATTATATTATTGACATATAATAGACTAAGAACCATTGACTTGAAACTATACTAAATATTATACCAAAATTTTAAACATCCTAACACTTTAAAAACTTATAGACCCATTATTTTTTAACCAATAAAATAAATCTATTGTTTAAACTAAAAATAATATATCTAAACCAAATTCAACCTAAAATATACATATAAAAATACCCTATACCACTTCACCATTTATTTTCATTTTCATTCCTAATTGTGTGTGTGTGTGTGTGTGTGTGTGTGTAAGAACATAAAAACTTGGGAAATTTATTTTTACAAAAATAAAAAATTATATAAATGACTTAATACTAAACAATAAACTACTAACCTAAATGACTTTTGACCAAAACACCACTTAAAGAAAGAACAAAATCATGGTATTTATTTTGGTGGTAATGAGATGAAATGGTAGTCCATTTAATACAAGGAGAATAGAGGGAGATAATTATATATCATGTATTTAATTCAATGGGAAATTTCATCAAAGAAACTATTGTGACTAAAAAATTAAACCATTAATCTACCCTTCGATAGATTTTACTAGTTGTACCAATGAAAATTTTCATGTGAAGAGAAGTTTGAAAGATGAACTATTGGAAATAGTGTTGATCAAGGAATTAAACATTGGAAAACATGATAGATATGATCTAGATATATACATGGATTTGATAGTAAATTAGATTGCATGGAATAAAGGTAATTGAGCTTGTTAAACCTCATTTGACATAAGTCATGGCATTTAGGTTAGGTCATAATTATTTAGGCACAACATAGGTATATTAAGTATTTTTTAGGATATATATGACACATTACTCTTTAAAAACTCTTATTTTAGACTCAATTGGCTCAGGAGAAGACTACATATAAAGCTTATGTAGGAAGAAATGTTTCACATAAATTGCCACATCAATTCAAGTGAGTCATATGATGCATACCATATATATTATATGGATATGAACGGTTGAGATGAGTATAAGGTCAATTAAACTAATTAATTTATTTTATTTTATTCAACGAAACCCCAAATTATAAGTTGAGCATGATGAGATTTTTAATGTGGCCAATGTGCTTGTTATTCAAGGTAGTGTAGAGTGAATAGTCAAGCTGAGTGTATGTCACCTTTGATTTTATATTTGTATTCATATATTGAAATATGAATTAATAATTTCCACAAAAAAAACATAAAACTATAATTCATTTTACCTATGCTATGAATCAGACATAGCTCTAATACTAGATAATGAGTTTAGCCCATATTTGTAGAATTTTAACACATAAGAATCACACTCAATAAAAATCATCTAGGTAATACAATTATATATAGGAAATATTTTCACGTATTCATGGATATCATTATACCCATAATATATCTTAATGATACTCAAACTTATTAATGTATTATTTTTTATAATAATATTATGTTTAACCAATAATAACCTATGCATAATGTATTATTTGTTATAACAATATATACGACTAACCAACTAACCAATAATAACCACATGAATATAAAATATGAAATTAAATGAAATAAATAATTATATTTTTAATATTTTTTCAATGTTTGATACACATGCAAATAATAGGTTAAGAAATATATGTCATCATGCAAGATGTTGATTTTTCTTAGTTTTACCTGTATGTAAACTAAATGAAATATTTTTTCTTATTTTGATTATTTTGTATGATATGAAATAGATGTATAAATTTAAACTATGTATATAAACAATGTGTTAATAAATTTTATCTAAGACAACAAAAACAAAACACTTTATATGAATTTTATTTTCTACAAACAAACTAGACTAGCTTTTCGATTTGCCTAGTTTGCTAGAAATAAGTTTTTATGAATGATTTTACAGAATGGAAACAAGAGATGAAAGTTATAGTTTTATTTTTTAAAGAATAAAATTATATTTATTTTAAATCTTAAAAATAAATAGTATCATAAATCTACTACCATTATGTATTTACCTACGATTGTCTATGTTTCTATGTTCATCTAGGTGATTGTCTAGAATGTAAGAGACTTGTTTAGATATTGAATAAAAGGAAAGGGTTATTATATGGAAATGACTTGGATATTTTATAATATAATTTTCAATATTATTTATGAATTGTTTTTATAATTTTAAATTAAACTAATCTACTTAAGTGTAGTCATAAATTAAAACTAGTTATGTTTTTATAGCAAAGACAAATGAAAATGAACACATTTATTTCATTGTGATTTTTTTTTATAAATATATTAATATAATATAAAAAAATAAAAAACTACACTAAATATACTCTAATTAATCAAAATAAATATATGAATTTAGAACAACTCTAATCTAATTCTGGAATAAATTAGTTGAAGTGCATGTAGTGTGTTGATAGGAAAATCCTTAGTATGTTATCTTCATATGATCTTATGTAAATTATATAAAATATCTAGTTATAAGATGTAAAAATTCTATAAAAATAATGGAAAATGGATATACACAATATAAAAATGGAGAGCAATTGAACTAAGGTTGGCTAATGTCTTGGCTTGTAAAGACTGAGTTATTTTCACCAAGAACACTTCTTCATTTGCAACTGTGTAGTTGACTATGAAATCAATAGAGGTTGAATCTCTTGACAAGTATAGCAAGGTTATGACTAGAAAATATTCTTAATAAAAACTTATAATGTCAATTTTTAGATCTAAAATTAGGCCAAAATTGACCTTTTCGTAGAAAGAGATGGGAGCTTGCATGGAGGAGTTCAACTAAGTTGGAATGTGAGTTTAACTTAAGAGGAAATAAATAAGACTAAAAATAGAAGAGGAGGTGAGCTAGACCTGATTGGAGCTAAACACAAACGTGATAAAAATAAGAAATATGAATCTATTTGTGTAAAATGAGTAAAAATTAGAGTTATGAGAGTTAATTTTGGAAGATGTTTCAACCGTAAGAGAATCATTTCTTTATGTAGGGGTAGTTGTAAAACCACCACTTAACTTGAAAAAATTTCCACTTAAAATTACAATACCTTTACACATTTAATTCATGTCCACCCTTAAGGACCAAAATTACCACTTAAATTAAAAACCACTATCATGGTGTCAAACAAAGGTGGTTTCATAAGATAAGAGGGAGGTTTTATCACTTGGGATAATGATTCTATCACTTGGGATAATGATTCTATCACATATGGTCAATTTTTGAAATAGAGTTAAAATAGATAGGAAGGTCATAATCAAGGGGATAAAAAGGGGTCAACATAATAATATGGAATAATTGGGGAGGTATATAACTTTAGATTTCCCTATAAAGCAAAAAATAAGAGGTCATTACATCATCATCATATTTTTATTATAAGTGTCATACCATTTAAATTTTGGGTGCATATAGAAACATCCAAAACAATGAAATAAGAATAGAATTTACAATATGATACTCCAATACTAATCATTACCTATTATATATACTTTACTTAAGCCATGATTATTTCATAGGTTGACCTTGCTAAAATGTAATAATCATAGATAAATGTGTTTAGATATTATGAAACATTGTGTAAGCCACAATTTAGCCACACATATTCTTAGACACATTAGAGGTTACTGGCATAATATTCATCTTCAATTAAAAATAATGTTTCCCTCAACATTGAATAATTCTAAATGCTACTTCAAAAAGATTCATCCTCCCACATTTCATCGTCATAATTTAAATTATTCCATTTGATCAAATACACCTTAATTTATCTTGTTCTAAGCCTTTTTGTGTATGTGTATATGATCTCCTCATGGTATATAATGACTCATCCTTCATCCAATTTAGGTAACTCAATTTATTTATAAACTCTTTATCCAATTCCCTTATTTAGGAAATATAGATGAAATACAATATGTATGTGAGTGGACAAGGATAGCTTCATCTTGTATGCAACACTACTAATTTTTTGTAGGATCTTATAAGGGCCATAATAATTTGGATAAAGTTGTTTATAATTTTTATATTTATTTATAAACATTTGTTAATATGGATGCAATCACATAAATCACTAATCATCTATGTCAAAATGTCACTCAATCTGGTATTGATCCACTTGTTACTTTAATCTACTTTATGTCATTTTCTAATTTTCTCTAAAACTAGCTAGTACCTCCTATTTATGTTGGTTATGTTCTTCAACAAGTCAAACCTTATGTTTCACCCTTAATAAATAAGTTATGAATGAGGTCCAATAAATATAAATCACCAAAAAATAAGACATTTTGGAAGAAGTGTGGAAGGAAGTGATAACATCATTCTTCTATTGGTAGCTAATGACCCCACCATTCTTGTTTATTTAATGCAAAACAATAGAGATACCCTTCTAAGAATTTTTTTAACACCTATGTTTTCTCATTATATTGAGGATGATATGATGAGCTATGATCCAACTAATTACCTAAACATGAGAATAAATCAATTCAAAAATTACTAGTAAAGATTGGATCATGAGAACTTAAAATGGTCTTGGGAGTACCATGTAGCTTTTGAACTATATCCAAAAAAACAATAGATATTATACTAACTAAAAAATGAGAATATTTTATGATCCTTTCCATAATTAACATGATGAAATTTTTACCTTTATACCTTGAAACCCCTATAATTAAATCCATGGAGACCTCCTCCCACATCTATTTAAGAATGGATAAAGGTTTCAAAATACCAAGTGTATTAATTGTTTCACCCTTGTTTTATTGATACACCTTGTATTTATACTATATATATATATATATATATATATATATATATATATATATATATATATATCCTCCTAGAGTCATTCCAAAAATATATTCTTCTTGATTCTTTGATGGTTTCTACAAAATCCTAACTACTTCCTATTGGATATGCATGAAGTTCCTTATGGATCTTGTGCTTAAGGATATAATTCTTACATAGGTATAAGTAATATTTATACCCTAATTCATTACCTTATCACTCAAATTTGGTTGAGGCATCATAACCATGTTGGATATTCTGAATCAAAACCTGTGTATCCTTATCATTCTCAAATTCTTTGGATGTCTCTTCCAACCAATCTACCTACTAGATAGTCATTGCACATAACAATGTCTTATTATATTTATCCCTACTAGATAGTGCATCTACTAGATAGGGTAGATAAAATTGGAGTGATGCACATAGTTTCCTTAATCTTTTGAAAATCAGTGGTAGATGCATTGTTCTAATGGAAAGAGTATTTAATCAATAAGTTTGTGATTAGTGTTTCTATGTTGTCATATCTTTTCAAAAATATGTGATAGTAACTTATTATCCCTTAAAAAAAATTAAGATTATTAAGGGTTTTTGGGACATGCGATTCCATCATATCTCTAATATTATAAGGATAAATTTTGACTTCTTCATGTGAAATAATATGACCCAAGTACTCCACCTCTTGGAATTTGAAATCACATTTTGAAGGTATTACATAAATCTAATGTTGTTATAGAACTAATAGTACCTATTTTACATATTTAAAATGTTCTTCCCAAAAAAATTTAATATTAAGATGTCATAAAAAAACACCATCGCAAATTTAATCAAAAAATGCCTAAAAATGGTGTTCATCACACTTTGAAAATTAGATGGTACATTTATGAGACCAAATGACATTACCATAAACTCATAATTGCTTTCATGAGTTATGAAAGTTGTTTTAGGGATATTATAATCTATAATATGAATCTGATGGTACCCATAATGAAGATATAGTTGTGTAATTCATCTAAAAAATCAATAACTACTATAATAGGGAACTTATATTTAAAGGTTTACTTGTTGAGTTATATATAGTTTGGGCACATCCTCTAAGTGTCATGTTTATTATGCACTATGACCACCAAGAATGAATATTCACTTTGTCTATGTTTGATAATACCTACCTCTAGTATCTCATATATCGTATTTGTAATTTCACTCTTTTAGGCATATGGATACCTTATGTTCTAATGTTAAGTGGTTAACTACATAAAAGTATGTGAATTACATGACCATGTTCTCTACTTATTGGTAGTCCTTTTATCATGGAACTAAAAATAAATGGGTGGTTATCAAGAATCTTATGTAGATCAAGATGTGTAGACAACTTTTTTGGTTGAACTTCTATGGATAATAATAATTATACAAATAATTTAGTCCCATTTTTTATAATATTTTTCATCTGGTGTGAACTAAGAAATTGTGTAAATTTTTACCATCATCCACATTGTTAAAAAATATTACCTTTAGAATGAAAGTGAATGTCAGTTCCTATAAATTAATATATATTATGCCCAAGGTTGTAAGGAATTATAATCCAAAAATAATGTATACCCCACCCATGATAATATCAAACATAGGATATTTTTGGATTTAGTTTCCCATATCAAGCTTAATAGTATGAAATTTCCTATAATAATTGACTATGCCACCATTTATAATCATGACCTAAAATTATATATCTTGGTAAATGAAATAGTTCAAATGAATAGCCAACTTAATATTGATGAAGTTATTTTAGTAAAAAATTTCACCTTTTGTTTCTCTAGGAATCCCACAATCTTAAGGTTTTTCAGCATGATAATACCTAAAACTTTCATGACAAGATATAGTAGGGTGGGAATCTATAGATTACTCATCTACCTCTTCCTCACCCTCCCCTGAGAATGCATCATATTATTCATCTTAAGTATATCCTTAAATGTATAACAAATTATCCTCATCACATATATGTCTTGTGATCCACTTGATATCACAACCAAAACATAATCCTTTTGCACACTTATCCCTAATTTGTTGAGGGGTCAATCTTGTAGACTAAGGAAATGATTGTGTTTTGGATTTATAGTCTTAGCTAATTATGAAATATCTTCATCTTAATATATCTCTTTACTTTTCCTTGTGTGATAATGTTATGGATTGAGATACTAAATTTGGAGAAAACATGTGAACATAAAGTTTGATCTTATCCTTGAAACCACCCAAGAACATGGCATTCATGTTGTCTTAATTGATGTCATATATGCATAAAGATATTTTCTTGAATTTCTAAATATAATCCTTGACATGTTATGTTTGACATAACTTTATAATTGGTAGAATTATTTTTTAGAGACATTGTTGCAATAGTGCATCTATAGCTCATCAGTAAATATTGATGAGCTAACAAGGCCCTTATTTTTATTATGAGAACACAACCATTGATATTGAATGAATATCTCAAGTTCCAATTATAAATATGCCATGACCACCTTTCATGCACATGGGGTCTAAAGTAAATCAAATAAAATTTCCACTTGATTCATCCAAGTGAGTGGATCCTTACCATGAAATTTATGCACCTCAATTTTTGGTATCATGTGTTTTAAATAGGTATTAGATTTATTTTTTTAGTCAGGAGAACCTGAATGGAATGGTGAAAGATTATTTAGCTAAAGATGAGCCACAAAAGTGGTCAATTTTCCTTTTATAATTGTTAAATAAGTCTTCACACCATTAATTTCCCCTTTTACCTTAATTACATCCCCTTTTAATACATAAAAATCATCTTTTTTCACCATGATTTGTATATATGACTAAAGTTGGTAAATCACCTTAGAAACCAAAGGATCAAAATTTCTAGATTATATGTCATCTTTGTGAGGCATTTTTGGGTTTATTTAACTTTTCCACATTCATGAGTGTTAGGACCATCCTTGAATGAACCTTAGGATTGAAGGGTTTTGGCCCAAAAAAATTGTATCAATAGATTATACTATTGTGATCATATCATCAAGATGAATCCAATGACTACTAATTTGCACAAGGGTACAAAAATAGTTATAAACTATTTTTTAAAATTTTGAATAATATCATGCTAAAAAAAATTAAAATTTCCCTAGATCATAAGTTATGCTATTTATATCCTTCATCTCTCAAAATAATAACTACACTATATCCAAGAAAAAAAACACTGTAGAAACTTTCCCAAATCAATGTTTTGATACCACTTGTAATGAAATTAATTAGATAATTCACACCAATAAAATAATGTATTTAATAAATATGAGTAGAATAATTGGAACCACAATAAAAATGGATGAAATATAAAAATACTCAATGCATATGACTGGGCCACTTTGAGGGAGTAACCTCCACAACAATGCAATAAGAACAAAATTTGCAATATGATGCTCTAAGACTAATTACAACCTCCTATATATAATCTACTTAAGCCATGAGTTTTCAATAGGTTGACCCTAATAATAACATAAAAATAATAGAGAAATGTGATAAGATATTATGAAAGGTTATGTCAGCCACAAGTCCACCACACATATCTTTATACACGCTATAGTATAAGGGCATAGAAAATAGGAAGCTGAAACTACCCTCAATGATCTTGTTTTGACTTAGATTAATCTTTACTGATATTTTGTTATAATTGTTTTTACTATTGTTTTGTCAATGTTTTGTTAGTTTTTCACATTTTGTTCACCTGTTTTGGTTTTATAAACTATTGGTTTTTTTAGATTTATGTTTTTGGTGCTCATTGTATTATCTTATTATTATTTTTATACAAGGTATTGGTCCGTTTCAAAAACCCATTTTTAATAGTAAACCAAAAAAAATTACAAATGCCTAAAGTGCCTAATAATACCCATGTTGTTCTCAATGTGTGCATCAATTACATGTGGATAGGAATAAAGTTATATTTTAAGACCAAAATCATCATTCACAGACATATCCAAAATTGTCTTTATCTTAATCACATTTTTATACTCATATAACTATCTCCAAAGGTTATTATGAAATGGGCACAAAATAGAGTGGGGAGAAGTAGATTATATGGGAAACATTTAATTTAATTGATGGCTTGTACCAAAATACAAACTTTAGATAAAGTAACCCTTATTTTATTATAAAACTAAAACAAAACAAAAAATAGACTTTATCTCCCAATAATCTCCGTATTGTAGTCACTTTGTTTTAGGGACCAAACTAAGTATGTTTTTCAATAACAATACACACATGTTATAAGGTATCTTATATAGGCACAAAACCCCAATCAAAATATGTAGTTAAAAATTGGGTGGCAAAAAAATGCAACAAAGCACATATTTATTTGGATATGTAGGTAACCCACTAAAGTTCCCAAAAAAATATATGAGTGTTGTAGTTATTAGATCATTTTAGATCTATTACAACATACATTACTATCATAGATAAAAACAATAGAGGAATTCAAAAAATATTTTTAAAATGTTTATATACAAAATATTATTCTCAACATTATTTAATTTATAGGATTAAACTTATATTTATTACTAAAATTATCCCCAAACAACCTACAAAAAAGTGGACCAAATTAAATTTAAACTAGTTGAACTGGAGTTAAAATGGGATAGTTTTTGTATACGTGAAGTTGTATATTTATTCATATTAATCCAACCCTAAGTATTATTTTTATTTTAATTATTTCCCATAATAATTAATTACTTGATTAATAATTTCTTTCTTAATGAAACAAATAAATCTCTCATAATTGCCTTAATAAATATATATTCTAATTGATTCTCTGTCCTGTAAAACTATAATTGCACTTATCCTTATTGAATCAAATATATAAAAAAGTGATGATTAATATTTATATTATTACATGAAAAATAAGATTATTTTCTATTTAAATTTTATTTTTATTATCACAATGTAAAATGGTATGATAATTACATTTTTGATGCAAACTTCCCAAAATTCTTTGTAACCAAAGTACTTGACAACATGTTAAGGTTGTCACTATATACTTTTCCTTTATTTTATAAAGATAAATATTCCTTTGATTATTTAATCTCTAATTTGTAATTCCACTAACAATACTAAAATAATATCATTAAAACAATTTTTAGTCATCTATTAAACAAGCCCAATCTGAATATGAAAATCCAACTAATTTCAAACTCTTTGTTGATGTATAATGAATGCCATGATCCACCATGCCTTTGATATACCAAAGTATAATTTTTATTTTTATCATTTTATTTCATGTGGATCTATCATAAAAATGGAAATAAGACATATTTCATGATAAATATATAGTCTAGTAGTTGTAAGGTACATTAGACTACCAACCATGCTTCAAAATTAAGTCTCATTTACATTTCTCATCTTATCTTCCTTGCTCAACTTTTAAATTATTTTTGATGGAGTTTCCACTTCCTTATACTCATAAATTTTGAATTTGTCAATATATTTTTGGCATAATTTACTTTATAAATAAATAAAATGTTAAATGATTTGATATACATACATGCCAATAAATTGATTAATTTAAGAATAGTCATCTTGAACTCCTTCATCATTGTTTGATTGAATGTATGCATCATATTGGAACTATTACATGTAAAAAAAAAAGTCATCTAATAAAGACAAACCATTAAAATATTTTTACGTTAAATTATCAGTTATAATGTTGGTTCATTTTGACTTCTAAAAAATCCATGTTGCTAGAAATAAATATTGATTATTGAATGCCAAGTTTTATGATATTAGTTTAAGCCATACAATTCCCTATTTAATTTATATACAGAATATTGTTTTCCTTTTAATTTAAACCTATTGGTTTTTTTACATAAAACTATTCTTCAATGAATCATTCAATAATTTTGAATTCACATACATTTGATGAATTGCCCACTTATTATGGGATGTGAATTCTAACATTATTCTAAATGTATCCTAATGAGAAACTAGTCAAAAAATTTCTTCATATTCTATTACATATACTTGTGCATATCCATTTGTGACTAGCCTTTCCTTATGCCTTTCACTTTTCCATCAATTTTTAACTTATTTTTTATATAACCATTTTCCTCCTACTACCTCTTTATCTTTTTGATTTTCAATGAAATCCCAAGTTTCATTCTTATCATTCCCTCATTTATTCTTCCTATACCTCACAAAAAAATCCATTTTCCAATACATCTTCACAACAACTTAGTTCAACTTAAATTTGAGAATATAAATAAAAGTTAAAAATATGATTTGTATCCTTTTGATTGGTAGTCCTTTTAAAATTTTCATTGAGGATTTTTACCTTCCTTGGAGGACTTGGAGTTGATGTTATAATTGCACTTAAACTTAAAAGAGTAGTTTTTGGTGATGAAATTGGACTAACACCAGGACTTGAACTACTATAATAAATAATGGAGAGAGGAATGATGTCATTTTAGGATGACTCTATTTCCATAGTTGGTAGTATTTCCTACTATAAACCTTATTTCCACACTCTTCCTTAGTAAAATATCATATCACATGACACAATCACTCTTATTTATTTTGTATTCCATAGCTTACATGCTTTAATAATTTTAAAGTAATTATAAAAATACATGCTTCAATTTTGTATCAAGTTTATTTTTAATATACACACACACACACACACACACACACACACACACACACACACACACACACACACACACACACACACACACACACACACACACACATATATATATATGTATATATATATATATATTTGATTTGAATGGTCTTGTGAACATGATAAATAAACTTAGATGAGAAATTTTATAGTACTGATATAACATAGCAAGAGAAGATAACAAGAACATAAACATAAACAAAAAATATAATTTTCACCTAGGAAGACCCTTTTAGGTCAAAAAACCAACACCATAACCTACCTGAATTATAAAATAAACTAGACATACTACCATCTTATGGTTAAGTCAGAAGGTTTTGTAACCAACATACAATTTTTTATTGTATATTTAAATGGATACACTTAAACATGTGCATTTTAAAATAAAAAACTTTATTGCACATATATTATGTGATCATTAGTTCAACATATCAGCCTCTGATGACAAATTGTGTCTTATAGGAAACACTTTACTTACAATGTATGTTTTTTCACAAGAATCTATATGCACTATCTAATGCACCAAGTGAATAATGTGTAATATAGCATAGTAGGTCTATGTCATATTTCCATAATTATATTTCTAACACCTCTATAGTATGAAAAATATGGTTAAATAGGTGTTTATAATGCCTTCAAATTAATTTTCATTTATCTATATGTTGAGTAGCTCCTTTTAGCACCTTACTAAAACATAACCATTGAGCACCACTTTAAAATATTCCAAGTTTATTTGAAACTATGAAGACTTCCCTACATATATATATTCCATCATCCTTACATGTTTTCAACCTTGTGTAATTTTTAGATACAATCTCTATGTAATATTATGCAACCAATGTACATAATATCTTGCACATATGCAAAACAAACATGCACACAATTTCCATTTCATAGATTCATGAAAATTTAACAAATATCCTAAAAAAAATCCTATTTTTTTTATAACTTTACATAAGGTATATGCATTCATCCTTCAACATATTTGTGTAGTCATGCCCATATTCTTCCTACACTAGGAGAAATTCTCATTATTCACTTCCTTGGTTAATGAACCCATAATTTTTTCTTTTATGTCCACCTTCTCCTAATATGTATTCCTCTTTTTCACCATTTCCATCACAAAGCAATATACCACATCAATGTGATTTGTCTAAGAATGATACTCAAGGTTCCTTACTAAAAAAATATTTCTTTGATTGTCACAACTTATCTTTACTACTTCTTGCTTGAACCCAATAGTAAAATGCAACATTTTAGACCACATCGTTTCTTGATTTAATCCAATAGTAGATTGAAACCTTTAAAACCACACCACTTATTTATTTTTTTGAGTAGATATAATTTATTATTTTTTTGGGTAGAAGTGGCCACACTATGATGTTTTCTCATCCAAATTACAACACCACCAAAATAGTTGAAGACACAAGCCATAGTATACCTATGGAAATCAATATCATAAACCCTATTAAAATCCATAAATACCTATAAACTCAAAGTTATAATTCCATAATATGTACCCTTATAGTATAAGCATGATCAAACCATCATTACATATATCTCAATATCTTCTTCATCATCATCCAATGTTCCTTTCCTATATTGAAAATTAATATGTTGACTACTACCACTACTTGTGCAATTTTAGGTCTTATACAAACCATTTTTTACATCAATATTCCTATCATACTCACATATGGAACCTAAATCATGTACTCCAACTTCTCTTGTGTCTATAGACCTTACATAGTTGATAACTTCTAGCCTTCTGGGAAATGGGTGTACACCAACTTGATATTATGCATCCTAAACCTTTCCAAAATCATCTCAAATTAATTTACCTAGTATAATGAAATTTTCCTCTTTGCATGATCCATTTTAATTTTAATTACCAAAATTAATCTTAAATCACTGAGATATTTCATGTTTAACTTGTGTATAGTTGAGACTTTACCTACTTTATCATGCATGTGCTATTTCTGATTAACAGCATTTGATCTACATAGAGAAATATGATGAAAATTTTATCACCCTGTTACTTGTAGTAGACACAAGGATCCTCCTTTTTTTGCACATTTCCAAGTCCAACCATAATATTTTCAAACTTTTGATTCCATATTATGGGTGGTTTATTGAGGCCATACAAGTACTTCTTTAACCTATAGACTAAGTACTCACTCACTTTGCTTCACCTTAAAGTATTTAGTGTTTAACATGTAGACTTATTATTCAATCCCCCCATATAGGAATGATTTATTCAAATCCATATTATATATCTCTATATTGAATTCAAAAATAATATCTAAAATAAAAATGATTGAATTTAGTTTTACAATTAGAGAAAAGGTCTCACCAAAGTCTATTCTCTCAAATTGAGAGAATATTTTTTTCCACCAAGTGAGATTTGAACCTATCCATATTTCATTAAACATTATAATTCCTTATAAAAACCCACTTGTATCTAGCAAGTTTTTTTCTATGTGTTAGATTCACTAGATCCTAAGTCTCATTTTTGTCCAGAGACTCCATTTTGTCTTACATATCATTCTTCTAATAATTCCTCTCTACGTAATCTAGAGCTTTATTCATTTTTTAATCATTGATATCATTCATTGATAAGAGGTATGTAAAACAAAATTATAATGGGTTATACCTTACAATAATTCCATGCACCCATTTTGATCTCCTTGTAGTAGGATTAGATGTATTTTCCTCTTATTGTGACTCATCATCTATCACACTATACTCAAACATTGGCTCTTCATATTCTAGTTCAACCTATATTTATTATATCTCTTATTTTGGTTGTTTATTTGGTTATTGGCTCAAAAAAACCTTATTCACTTCTATTAATACTAGATTTTAGAATTATATTTCCTTAGTTATCTTAGGATTCCACAACTTGTATCCTTTAACAACACCCTAGTTAATAATGAAGATGTACCTTACATACCTAAATCCAAGCTTAAATATCTTTTCTTTTGGGACATGAGAGTATGTATTGTAAAAATAATGTGTATATGGGTCAAAGAATAATATTTTGTCCCAATAGGTGAATAAAAAAATTCAAAAATAATTCAAAAATAAATCATAAAAATACTTAATGATTTTTTTAAAATTTTAAAAAATGTATATGCACTACATTTTTATTTATATAAGATGAAATGCATGTTTTTTATTAATATCAATGATCCAAACTCAATATATTTTTAAGATATATTGGAAGTGTATGTGATATTTTAATGCCAAAAATTGGGACACTATTATGTTTTTACCTAGATGTTTCGATCATGGATTCTTTCTAGTCCATGCTTATTGTAGAGTATTTTTAATTGGTGTTGATGTTAGGGATATATTGACCAAGTAACAAGTAGTAGCCACTACTTCAACCCAGAAAAATTATAAAAATATAATCACTCAATATGCTCTAGGATAATCCATTAAACTCTTTTGATTAGTACTCACTCCCATCTTCTATGTGTAGCATCTTGATCCTCTTCTGTGTTTAGTTCTCCACAAACTAGAATTTATTGAGAACTTTATATTTATTCAAGATGAATCATATTCAAATATTGAAAGTGTAATCATTTATGAAAGTCACATATAAGATATACATGCTTAATTATGGGACATCCACTAGTCTAAACACATCATTATTGTTTGCATGTAATATTTCACTTACACATACAACACATTTTGGGAACTTTACCTAGTTTTTCTTTCCATAGACACAATGTTCATAAAATTCAAAATCCAAGGGGAATGTTATTGGTTTAGACTTTTGTCCCATTGGGTTTTATCTACACAGTCTAGCCAATCTTTCTTAGGTTTAATAAATGTCCTTAAAGGGTAAATATTTCCACCTACTTCAGGATGTTGGGACTTTTCTATTTTCCACCTATATAAAGAACCTTCCTATGTACTTTTTGTATAATGATGTTAATGCTTCTTAACACAATTTCTTTATTGTGAAGATATTTTTTATTCCTCTTTTGAGTTATTCTTTTCAAGTTTCACTACTCCATACAATTTTTATCCATGTATTTGATCTTATCTAATAGATCCAATATTGGCCCACTTTAACATGGTATCATAGCTTTTCTAGTAGTTAAATGCCATTGTTCCTAATATGAAACCTTGCATTCAACTTGTTTAAGTGTTTCTCTTGATTTCAATTTTTCAAGGGTTTAGTTTATAATTCATGTAGATCTATATAGTTGGGATATCCTAATGAAAAATGGATGTTATAATTATATCCAAAAGGTGTCAAAACCTTAGGATTGGTTGTAAACATGACATGGTTTTGTGATATTTAATTTTCACCATTTTTTTAGGGTTTAAGGGATTTTTTTTTAAATATGTAGGTTTTGTACCATACATTACTTAAATTTTTAAAATATTTCTAAATTTTTATGAGTTTTTCAAAATATGAAGTGGGTATTTTCTATATTTTCATAAAGACATATAGAATTTCTAAGATCTAGGTTCTCTTTGCAAGCATTTTTTGCCATTAGAGGAAATTTCCTATATAATCCATGACTTGAAAAAAAAATTTAGCATCTTCAAGTTCTCCTCCAGGTAGTGACATAACACCTAAACTATGCACACATTTTCCTACATCCACAAGACTAAAATATTTTTATCTCAACTTTAGGTGATGTGAACTTATAATTGTGATCCTTTATGCCTCATGCCTTCAAGAGGCCCAAGGCCCACTGACATAGCTACCTTAGACACAATGACATTTTTTCTCTATGTTTCATGCCTCTATGTGGCCCAATGACTACTTAGGATGTGATGACTCAAATTTTTGCATTGTGTCATCATGGGCCCCAACACTTGATAGCCCAACCATTAATTTTGTGATGAAGTTATAATATAAAATACCACCACATGATTGTGCCTCTATGAGTCTATAGGTCTAGAGGCCTACCTTCTTGTTAGTTCCTAATCCTAACCTTTATCCCCATGGTCATATGGTGTGGTCATATGAATGGGGCTTAAATTTGGATTCCTACTAGTGGGGGCTTAACTCTAGCACCCAACTCTAAGTTTTGAACACTTAACACTTTTCCAATCTTTGTAAAGTGGAGGATCACTTGGAATTATTAAACTTCACTCAAGAATAACTTTCATCCCATTGGTTTTTTAAAGGTGATATTTTTTTTAAGTGCATGTTTTTTTAGATCTTCAAATTTGTTCTATTCTTTTCCCTTGTCAATTTAGAAAGTCAAAGTGAAAATACATTTATGCCTTGTGAGTATTTTCACTTTGACTTTTAATTATATTTTTATACCATTCAACTATCACAAGTGGAAAGCAAAGTGATAATCCTCTCAAGGAGTAAAGGCTTACACCAAATCATGATGGGTACAAAAATAGAATTGATATATGATATAGATAAGATGAAATGATACAGCTAAAGTGATGAAGCCTATAGTCTCTTTTTCCTATCTATATCTTCCACTTTAGTTTTTCATATTAAATCTACAATAACTCCAAATCAAGTGTGGACATTATTGGATAAACTCTTTAGAAATAAATATGAAATGAGGGGTCATGAGTTAGAGAATGATCGCATTTGTTTGATCCTAGGTCCTAGGTGACTTTGATATGATATAAGACTTATTTGCAAAGTTCAAATCACTTAGGTTATAGTTGAAACTATGCAACATTGACAAAAAGTATGATCAATCGATTCTTTCCATCCTTGAAAAATTGGGATCTAAGTATTCTATATTCATTTTTACCTTCCATGCTACTAAGTGTGCCCTTATAACTACATGGATAATGCCACATTTGGATTAATTTATCACTAACTTGAATCAAGATCAATACAAATTCATTAAAATGGGTACACTAAATTCCTCCAAATCTCATGCTTTATTCTTGAATCATGACAAATAGAAGGCTTCCAATAGTAAAGAGAAGAAATAGGAAAAGAAGGACCCAAAGTAAGAAAAGGGTTATAAATCTTATGTTAAGATAAAATCATCAAAATATTCTTCATATTTAGAATATAAACCAAAGAAAGAGTGACTCACATGTGGCTATTACAAGAAATATGGGCATGATGAATCCAAATGCATGAAAAAGCATATTTATGAACCGATAAAAATGCTTGAGAAGCATAATATTAGTTTCCTTGATTATTCAACTTAGAGTTAATTAGCATAGGGGTATTCTAAGCCCAAAGATAGTAATAAGGGAAAATATAATTTCAAATCACTTGTTATAGTTGCATCCCACCCGTCCACATGGGTTATTGATTCTGGTGCATCATACCACATGGATTCATCATATGACATGTTTGAGTCCTTGGATCCTTATTCTATGCCTTCCATCTTGTTAGGTGATGATAATTTTGCATAATTTAGTAGGAGTGTATCATTTGAAGTGAATGATGGGACATTTAATAATTTTCTATGTTCCTTCTTTATCTATAAATCTCCTATCTATCTACAGATCACTCACATTGGTTTAGGTAAGAGAGTTAAGTTCACACCCAATTATGTGGTTATTAGGGAATCTAACAGTGACTTCATTATTGAATTTGGGAAATCAAATCACCAGTCTAAGTTTTATATTATTATTCAAGGAATGTGCATACTAACCACTCACACATAGGAACATGCCATGTGGATAGGGACCATGGCTTCTTCTTAGTTAGTAGTTATTCTACAAGATTATTATGATAATATTTTATTTCTATATAGGATCATGTACATGGAATATTTATTAATAGAATATAGGTTGACTTAATTAGATTCTAAGTATAGACATTAGGGTTATAACAATATATTTTTTAAGATTACATATTATTACAGATTGTAGGAGAATGGGTTGGATATTTTTGGGTAATATTGTATGAGGATATTTTGATTAAGTTTAAAACAAATGCATGGACTGAGGGTATACTTTAGATATATATAATTAATGTTTATTGAGTTCCTAATAGTATAAAAATTGTAATTAAGTTTCATACTTTGGTTATTAATATGATGGCTCGGTGTTCCCTACTATAGTTATATCTTTTATGTGTCGACAAGTATTATAAAATTAATTCTCATGAAAATGGATTTGTATTATATATAATACAATCATATTATTAGATATTATTTCATAATATCTCTATGTAATTATAACATTCCTTGGTAAATCTCTATGATCTAGTTCTAATAGTTAAAAGACCTCTTAGTGATCATCTTTCCTCTATAATCTGACATCTATGTAGTCACCCTTGAGTATTATCATTACATATTTGTCCAATTAGAATTCCTTAATATTACATAATAATGTACTAACCATATATGATATTAATGTAAAATGAGTACTTTTCAATGATTTTTCATTTTGTGCAAGCTTTGTCCCTAAATCATAGAATTTATCCCTATAATTAGCATGTTTTAGTGAACCCAAGAACGTCTACAAATAATGGTGCAGAGAGTATGGAACTCACTAGTTAAGGATATTATAAGGTGGTTGCCTAGTCAAAGAGACATGGAACACTATCTATATCATAAAATCATAGAGTTTTTCTAGATGGAATCTCAAATAATAAAGTGTTCTAAATAATAGATTATGTAAGAACACATTTATGGTGAAATCTATTAGATATTATGGTGTGAACGACCTATATTTTTAGTTGATTGGTTGGATCATATAGAACACTATTATTTTATATCTCATATGATCACTAACATTATGTGGTCTAAGGAAAATATCAAACATATTTAGGCCTTAGATACTAGTTGGAATTATGTGATAGAACATTGGTTGGATTTTACCATTAATGGGTATGTCATAGAATTCATAGTACAAGGTTACATATAATTTGAAATGTCAAAAGATATATTTATGATAAGGATAAGAGGAAATTTTTTGTAGTGAATTCCCACACTCATTAAGACGTTGGCTATGGAGAAAGTATTGGTACCTATTCCCTTCCATATAGATTAGTCACTTCAAGTGCCATGGGGGTATGTGCAACATAAGGGAGAATGAATAAAAGATGACAAAGTAGAGATTGAACATGAGTCTATAATGAAGAATCAATAGGATAATAATTGAAATAATACTCTAAAGTTACAAAGAGAGTTACGACAAAAAAGGAGTTGGAATAAATAAAGTGCACTTTAGGAAGATGTGAATAGGTGTGATAGTAGTATTGATGATTTGGATGAGAGGAGAAGCCAATGAGAAGTGTATATTGAGGAGAGATAGAGCAAGGAGACTAGGAAAATAAAGGATATAGTGTGAGGAATTGATGAGTATATAACATGGCTAAAGGAAAAAGGTATTAGTAAATAAGTAGATCATATGGTTAATATCTCAGTTTATAGGAAGGTTATTCTAAATAGAAAAATAATAATTACCTTATAGTCATAGACATAGTATAGGTTTAGGTTTTAAGAGATATATATTTGGAGGTAAGGATCATTTCCTAAGGGAACACACATCCCCTGAGCCTAATGTTTTTCAAAATTGGAATAATTATTACATAGTTTTAGATGATGACGCTTGATAAGGACCAATTCTAGAAGTTCATAGGAAAACCTTAGAAGTAAAAAATATTGTGTATCATGAAGTTACCCAAAGTTTTTCATCCCAAAAGAAGAATAATATAACACCATTATTATTAATAGAGACAAACCCCTTAATTCTTGTGTAGGCCAAGGATTTAATTACATAACTTCAAATTTTAGACTAAGAGGAAGGAGATGATGGATATATCTCAGTAATTACCACATCCAAAAAACTAGAGGGGATGTTTTAATAGCCACCATCCTAGGAGGCACCTCAAATCCCATAAAAGCCCCATAAACTACAACCATCCCAAGTGTAGGTGCAAAAAAATCAATTATGATACCTACAATAAACCCAACTATTATAGCTCAATTGGGGGATCTAACCCACCTAGCTCCCCATGATGGGTATGTAAACCCAAAACAAAACCTACTCACCTATACTATGAAATGGCAAGATAAAGGAATAAATGATGAAGTGGTGATAAGGTGTAATTTGATTCAATTTTTGGTTGGCAGAGAATTAAAATTTATATTCTATAAAGGTGTTGACCAAGTGACACTACAAGAAGTCAAAACAATGCTAATAATATAATTTAAAGTTTATAAATGCTCTAGTAAGACCATACAAGATCTCAAATAAATTAAACAAGGAGCCAAAGAGACTATTTATGAATATAATCATATATTTTTAGATGTAATGAACAAATTCAAATTTCTTATGGAAGACAAAGATAAGGTTTTTTAGTTTGTAGAGGGACTATGACCAGGGATAAGGTTTATTATTATGAAAACCTAATTCACTAATAAAGCAGAAGCAAGGATAGATACAATATGAGTGGAGTAGATTGAAGACTACAAAGGAGCTTTAGATCTTATTTCATAGATAGAGAACACCTTACAACTCATTATAAAATGATTATAACAACAATAAGAAGTAGCATAGAAACCTGGGTTAGGTCTTTGGTGTATAAAGTATGGAAAAGAAGGGCACCATAGGAATGAGTGCTCAAGAATAAAAATTGATATATATCACATAGTAAGACATGTGACATCTCACTATCACCTATTACAATAATACATGAGGAACTTGAAAACATTGTACTACAACTTCTTCAAAGCACATAATCATAATGAGAATAACTACTGAGCTCTATAAGAACTAAGAGAAGACATCACCAAAAATTTATTTGTAGTGGTTGCACATAAATCAAATACTACAACATAGGCTATTATCATACTTGAATAAAATAGGCTTGACACTAATCCTACTACTATAGCTTGGAAACTAATGCTCCTAGTCTATTAACCTATGGACATACCTCGTTGGAATCTGCTTATTTGGAATTAGACAACCTTTGTGAAAAATTGGAATCTATGAAATCTTATGATTTTGCAGCCAATGTAGTCTAATTAGGCATTATAACTAACTCATGCCCAATACAGTAGATATGGGGGCACCCAAAAACTACAAGGGTGAAATCCACAATAGAATTTTGTGAACTATATACCACAATAATTTGGTAATTGGGGTTTCTAAATGGATAGAGAGGATGTTAAGGAGGAAATAGGGGAGGTTACTAAGGAGGATAATAAGAAGCTAGATAAAATGGACTATGACCTCCAATTCAATGTTATTTGTGTAGTGAGTTCAACCATATACAAAGGAATTTCCCTATGAATTCATAATGTCAATACTACTATTATTATGGTAGGTTTTTTATATAACATCATATAGAGGATTACCTGGTATTATTAAAGCAATGAGAAGAAAGGCTATAATAAACATAAACATGGTAACAACACAACCCTAAGAGGATGCATTCTCATAATCTATCACTTGTCTGCAACACATAAATAAGGGATTACCCCTTTAGAATTTCCACAAAACCATGAGATTAGGAAATCATAGCTAGAAAAGTATCTAGAGCCAGTCATAGAGAAAGGATTAATGTGAAAAACAACATAGTTTCTAAAAATGATTCAACAAGAGACCCCTGAAGATGATGTTATAACCACATATGCACAAATGTATGGGTAGATAGTGTGCATCATGCAACAAGATGGTGTGTTCACCACCTTGATAGACATGATGAAGCTCCTTAGTACATTGTATAATGAGGACATCTCACAAAATATCACCAATTTACTCCAAAATTTGATATAGTGTACATAAAATGGCCAAAAATGAGAAAATTAGATGAATTGGTATGTCAAAACCAAAAAATTATGGGATATTGATTCAAGAATAGACATTGAGATAGTAGGGTATGAGCTACCTAATGTAGTGTTTGATTTTGGAAACACGATCAATATGATCCCTCCATTAACATGGGTCTCTATTGGTTAACATGTGTTAAGTTACATCCTTGCTACACTAAGTCTTATGGATTATGGGCATGTCAAACCAATTGGTTGATTTGAGTACTTGGAAATGAAATTAATATAACTAAGCTTGCATGGTGAAATTAAAGTCATAGATGTGAAGATGGATGAAACTCACTATCCTATGCTAATTTGTAAAAAGTAGGCCTATGATGGTCAAATGACCATCAATATAGTAAGGAACTAGTTAGAATCTCATTAGGGAGACAATATTATAGTGATTCCTTTAAATAAGGATGGAAAAAAGTTATAATGCATCCCTAAAGAGCCTAATTCCCCCTATGTCTGTAAAGAGAATATTTGGATGAAGCTAAACACTAAAGATAGATGGTAAGCCTTACAAGTTACTAAATGTGACTTACTCTACAATCACACAAGATTACCAAAGATACCATTATGTTTATAGGATTTACCTCTCAATCTTAAGCTACCACATGTAGATATTCCACTATTAATGGAAGATTATGTATTCTACATGTCTATAACATCACCAACTCAGACATAGATTTTATATATCAAGTTGGTCAAATAGATCAATATTACATAGAACCAACAAGAGAAGGAATTATACCTTAGGATAGGTATTGTTCTACAATTTGATATTCTAACACTCACATTATCAATTGTTTGAAGGGTAACCATGAGTTATTACCTTTACACATGGTCTGTTCAATAGAATGCCAACTACCACACTACTTTTCCACTGAGGATGTTGGCTAGTTTATTATTTGATTATAGTAATATGTGCTTGAAATCAACTAAATAGTTATTGATCTCACATATGAACTAAATGGGATTATATTAAACTAGTGGTCTTTATATCAAAATGCACATATGCAATGGGATGAAACTTGTAAAATCCTTCTAACTTAATTCTAGTTACTAGAGGGAATCAGATAGGATTGGACAATATTTCATGAAGGTGATTACCCCAAGCTTCATATTTACCAATGTATTGAGGTCTATACTATAAAATTGTTGCCCAAAATTACTAGGTACATATATTCCAATATACTTTAGGTACCCTTCTTATTTTTTGGTACATACACCAGACCATAGAAGGGAAACAAGACATTGAGCATAAGTTCAAGGAAATTTTATTAATATCTTTATTTTTGAAGATGATAACCCTCCAACACCCAAGGCATTCAAAAAGTTAAAGGTTTTTTTTTCATGAAAGGATTAAAGACTTAAATGGAATTATTAATTCCTCAACCTCCCACATTGCAACCTATGATCTGAATAAAGCCCATGATTTGAACAATGCAACAATTTAAATCATGGGTTACATTATTCCTTTTTTATTCCAATAATGCAACAATGAAACATATTATTTAAACTAACAAAGGTTGAAATTCTTTCATTATTTAATTACTCTATTTGGGATATGATTGGGATCATTTCTAATGTCACTACCAAAGAGATGGTGATGTTGCATTGATGTCGTAGACCTATCAAATATAATTTTTTCTATAGAATTTGATGGTATGCCTCATGATAGAACACTATGGGGGCTTTTAAAAAATATACATAAGGACTAACTCTTGATATCTGATACTCAATGGAAAATAATTACAATAATGATAAAACCATGATGATAATGTAAGCATTTGAATATGGATAAATTCAAGAATAATGTGCAAGGAATCACCTAATGAACACACATAGACTGAATCAAGGCCATAGTGTTGAAAGAAAACAAATAAGCACACAAACAAATAAACAAAATAGACAAACAAAGAAACAAACAAAACAAATAAAGAAACAAACAAGTGTTAGTCCCTATGTTAGTATAAACAATGTGATGAACATTACACCTAGAAACTAGGTGACAACTGAATAAATAAACAAGATGGGGGAATAGAAGAAAAAGAAGGGGGTGGCCAAGCTATTTGCATATATGCTAAGCAAGTGGATGTTGCCTACATAATTATATGGATATGATAATCTAAAAAAACTTTAGGCTAAATGTAGTTCTTTGAAGTAATTGGAAGAAAATGATGATTGATAAAAAACATGATGGATGTGATATAATAATAGGGATGAACTCAAAAAATGGTGATAGTGTAGGATAAAAGGCCAAAAAGGATGGGGAAACTAAAGAACAAGTGATTTGTTTGTGACTTAGTGAGGGTTCTTAGAATCCTTAAGGCAAAGAAGTGGTTAATGTTTTTGGTTTTTCAAAATTATTTTAAAATGTTTTTGTAATTTTTGAAGTATCTCAACTCAATCGAGAATGATGAGACACTAAAATGGTCCAAGCTCATAAAATGGTGAGAGCATTATAACTTAAAATGATGCTTTCAAAGTGGTGAGATCATGGTTGAAGTTAATTAAAAAATCATGAGAGTGTTATAAATTGAAATGATGATCACAAAATGGTGAGAGTGTGGCTAAAGTTTCTCACAAAATGGTGAGAGCATGGCTGAAGTTGCTAAAAAAAATGGTGAGAGTGTGGTTGAAGTTGCTCATAAAATGGTAAGACGGTATGGAAAAATGGGACTAAAGTGACCAAAAAATGAAGTTAACACATCCTAAATAGTCCCAAAATGACCTCAAGTCATATTAATTCCATCCACACAAAAGGTAGGGAAAAACAAACTAGGTCCCAACAAGTTATCATATCTAGTAAATGGCCAATCAAATTAAAACAACAATGGCAAGGTGATGCGATAATACATGATAAAAAAATGTTTCCCCTAGTTTTCCCATAGGTGGTTATAACTAGGATAAAATGGATTAAATAGTTTATACTAATTTTCCCATAGGTGGTTATAATGAGTATTAAGGCTGGTAAACATTGATTTGCCCTAGTAGGTGATATAATCAGGCTCATGTAAACAAACTTGATATAGGAAAAAAAAGGAAAGATATCTTTCCAGATCAAATATCAAACTAATTTCATAGATTTTCATTGTAAACACAAATGTTATTAATTATTGAAACTTGATTGAAATCCCCTCACAAAAAGTGTAGGAAGAACCAAAGTAACCAAAAGCAAAATAGGATTGGATAGGATAACTAAAAATAGGATTTGGTCTAGATAGGAATGATATGGTAGAAAGAGATATGATAGAATAATTATTTATTAGGATAATGATTGGTTTGATAGATTGGATAAAATAGTGAGAGGGTTTCCCCTATGTGAAAATATGAATGGTTAGGATATGTGATATTGGAAAAAGGATTGATAACTTGAGATGATATGGTACATGTTTGGTTCTATCCTAGGTATGATAAATGATTATGTTGTTCCTACTAAAGTGGAGATGCACATCTTGATCAAAAAATTATACAACCAAAATATCCAATCATGTAAATTTCTAGCCCACACCTCATCTAAATAGTTTCTCTATCAAGAACTGGTTGTAGATTCAGATGTTAATAAGGTTATTATGATCTTAATTGGTCATTGATTTTGATTCCTTCAAGCATCTAAATAAGGTATCGTTGTAGCCTTTACAAAATAAAGTGTGACCATGGATGGTAAATAGGGATAAATATTGGATGATAGGTTTTTTGTGAAATGGAATGATGGAGGATAATGGAATGAATGATGGTGGGGCAAAAAATAAAAATTAGGATTTTCAAGCACACATAATGTTGCTAATTCTAGATTCGACATAACTTTAGATGTAGTGGGGCCAAAAAATTCTTAATATTATCTTGATAATACCACCATATTCTTATATTATTTATTCCTAAGAGTGGATTTATAATTAGGTTGTATATTGGAATCTATTTTAATTTGATCTTTGATAATTTCATCATCAAGAAGTGAAAAAAAATTGTGTTCAGTTATTAGCACCTCAAAGAGGTTTCTACCAATGAAATTTTCTTGATTATCCTGTAGTGTCTCCAAAAAGGTTTCACTAAGTAATATTGACTTTTGAATTTGATTTTCCCCTAGATCCTTCAAAGATATTTCACTAGAAGATGTTGAGTTTTGACTTTGATTCCCACTTAGCACCTTTGAAAAGGTTTCACTAAGAGAGTGTTATTCTACCATATGATTGTGTTTTTGGCCTCCTTACTTTTCTTCATCTAATATGTAACCATGGATGTAATTTAACAAGGTATGATTTTTTTGGTTGCAACCAACACTTGTAGGAAATGGAATGTCAATGGCATAGCTATGGTGGTTGGTGGTAATGGTATGTGGAACAATAATGGAATGGGAAGAGACTACACAATCCTCATAGAAGATACTAAGAAAACTTGTGTCAATCTTGAAGTACTCATCCTCAAAAACCTTAGAAGTATCACAAATGTATTCAAATTGATCTATGATGCATGTGTAACTAATGTTGTAATAACCATGAATGTATTATATTTTTGAGTCTAATTTTAGATCAATGGATTCTAGAATTGATGTTGAGACTAATGTTGATTCTACTTCTAATGCTAAATCTGATGTCAATTCAAGAGTAGAACCTAACTCTAATTTTTATTCTTCATTTGATGGGTAATTTGTTATAATGATGTGTTGTTGAATGTTTGGTATTGGATAAGTAACGATGTATGATGGCATAATGGGCTCTATAAAGACTAGTTTATCATAGTGAGACTCCTCTAGGATGGGAAAAAGGTCAAGAGATAACTCCTCAAAGATTTTATTTTCAAAGGGAGGCTCCTTAAAAATAGGCATATGGTCAAGGTAATAATTTTCCTAAACATGGTTATAATCATGAAGAAGTGACTCAACAAAGACTATCTCATCAAAATGAGACTCCTTAACAACTGGTATAGGATCAATAGGTGATTCATCATAGGTTGACTTATCACAAGTGGTTAGTTCAACAAAATCATATTATATTGGTTGGTTTTCTTGGCCTTGATTTCTAATGAGTTGTAAAATACTAGTTTTGAACATAGTTTGGTCTTTGAATGATTGGCTCAATTAGGTAGGTATTGATTAGATTGGTTGGGGTTTAGGTTGAATGATAGGCTGAGGCTGAATGATTAGATGAGTTTTAATTTGAATTATTGGTTGTGATTTTGATTGGATTGGTTGAGGTTTGGATTGGATAATGATAAGGAATTATGGAACTTGATTTCTCACATGATCCAAAGGATGAGGTCTTGGAATGGTAATAATAGGGTAGTGTGAAGATTGATTATTCACACAAGCTAAAGGACTAGGTCCTAAAATGATGAAGGGGCATTATGAAGCTTTATTACTTGTACAAGCCAAAGTATGAAGTCCTCAAATAGTCATGATAGGGAATTGTAAAGCTTGGTTGCTATCATAATCTAAAGGATGAGGTCTTGGAATGGTAATAGTATTTTTTAGATATTATGGAACTTGGTAACTTGCATAATCCAATGTAAGGTTAGGAGTAGCTGAGGGTTAGAGATAAAAAGGGCATCATGGAGGGTGATTTCTCACCCAATAAAAGCATCCAATTCCTCCTCATAAACCATATCATCCAAATCAAAGTCCTGAGTTGGGTTATAAGCTAGTTTTTTAGTATGTTTATTTTATTCATCATCATAAAGAGGGTATGGATCCATATCCCAAATAACATTTCATTATATAATTTTGTACCCAATTCCTCCTCACCAACCATATCATCCCAATTGAGTTCCTGACTTTATTCCCTAATTTTATTTTTGCATGGTGGATAAAATTCCATCTCACAAACCATGTTATTATCAAAAGGGTCTTAAATAAATCCACTAAAATCAAAGTCATTTTATGTATCCATTATATCATAACATGGATTTTACGTGACTCTACTTAAGTGTATCAATACATATCTACATAAATGATGAAAGCTCCAAAAACAAAAAGGCTTAGAGTTATAGAAACTCTGAAAAGAAATTTCCAAAGGATAAAAGGTTCAAAATTGGTCTAACTTGGTCAAAAGTGGAGTTGTATCTCCAACGTGGTCTAAAAATAGAGTTGTATCTCCAAAATAGTTTTTGTTAAAACTTGGCATAAAATAGTTTAACATCAAATTTCTAATTTCAAATGTCATACACACAAGAGATTAAGCATATGAATAAAACCAACATGTCAAAGTCGAAGCCAAAGTGTTCTAAACAAGGTCTAAATTAAGAAAGGTAAAAGTTGAGTTGCTAGGGCTTTCATCCAAATGTGGAGTCAAAATCTAGGCTCAAACAAACATGATCTACTATGACTTTAGGCTAAACAACATCAAAATATAGACTTTGAAAGAAATGTTGATGTGATTTTATTTAATCTAACAAGGTTCGAACAAATTTAACATATACCTGACATACAAAATCAAACATAAACATGATCAGTTGGTATAAGCCATAAGGCAAAAGGAACCTAGAGAAAAGACTTTGTTTTCCAAAATAAATGCATAAACAATAATGAGAATAGTCTAAATGAACAAACAAATGATAGTTTTAAAATTTTGGCAATCTATTATCCTATATTATGCACCCCAAACGATAAATATATGTGTATCATCCACTATGAAATGAGTCCTAAATAGAAATAAATCAATGTTTAAATTTACACTTGAAAATGTTAATTGAAAACTCAATGGTTGAAAACTATTATTGTACTAAAAAAGATAGACAATATTGGACAACATGATGGTGCATGAACAAGGTCCAAATGGCATATGTGACATGGTTTTTTGGTTTGAAATAATGGTTTTTGATACAAGGTCAAACAAGTCTTAAAATAAAATGAGCAGTCTAATGGTGTAAGTATGCTTTAATGATGTGAGAAATGTTATGTTTCAAAGACTCAAAGGCTCAAAATTGATAATGATGTGGGCAGAATAATGGTATCAATTTCAAACAACACACACACATAAACATGTTTATCAAAAAAATTAAGGCATAAATGTGGTATAAAATGGCTAGCATAATGCCTCTTCAATCAAGGAGTGATATATAAACAAACTAGTTTTTGACATGGCTATAAACAAATGAATAATTTTTAGTCTCAAAACATACCAAGTAAAAATTACCAAAATACACTAAGTATAATATTATAAATCCTAGCAAGGGTATGGTAATGTTGGGTTGACTAAACTAATTAGTTTTCATTCATTCTAGATGGATCCCATGTCTACTGAATTTCATGTCAATAAATAAGAGAAGCAGCATGTCATTTGGGTTTGTATCATATGGCTTGTTGTAAAAAGGTATTTCCCTTTTTACAACCATTACATCCATCACTCACTCAGTGTAGTGTGATTTCCAACATGCTTAAACATCTCGAGCTTAGACTCTACTAATGGATATGGTATAACCATTCAAACCATCATCCTAATGAGGGGATCTCAATTTATATATCCCCTATAGAAAGGGGTTGAAGATGATATTGGGAGATGAAACTTTGAGTCAGAGATTCCCTAAATAACTTATGGGAGGTAATAAATTCACCCTCACAAACCAATATGCATGAAATAAATGACACAATAGAAAGACTTTAGGGTCACCTCAAGATCACCCAATACTATTACAAGTTTTTAGTGAGGGATTTAAATGACATTCTTTATATGCCTTAGATTAGGCTCAAAGTGTGATGAGATGGCACTTTTTTTCCTAAAAGTTTCTTAAATGGGATATATGGGAGATCATACATGCACGTCTCTTTTTGCTAAAAATACACAATCAACAAGCAATTTTGTAAATAATTAAAGTGAGGTTAATTTAATTGCACCAAATTGAAAGTGTTTTATTATATTTTTTACTATCCCCTTATCTTTAAGATACATAAATATAAATAATTTCAAACCACCCAAAAATAATTTGGTGCTTTTGATCCCAAAAAATCCCTAAAGGGGACGAATAGGAGAGCATACATGCACAACTCCCTATTTACTCAAAAAAGTTTAGAATAAATAAATAATGAAAACAACTTGTAAAAACATTGAATTTTATTCAATTTTATAGCACTAAATGAAATGTATGGTGATGTTCTTTAACCCCTTGGCTTTAAGTTGTGAACTTTGAAAGAACAATCAAAACATTTAACACAAACATGCAAAAAATTCTTTTTAAACTCAAAATGAAATGCATAATTCATTTTAAAACATCCAAAAATAAGTATTAAATAACTATTTAAGCTTATTTTGAGGATTTTTCAAATGGGCCCTGCAATAAAAAGGTCATCACTTAGTTTAGTCTTGAAGCTTATTTATCAAATGAGACAAACAACTTTAAAGGGTAAAATCTGTCGACCTGAAGGCAAAACAACAAAAGATAAAAAATTTAGGTTAGGAAATGATTAGAAAAAATATCAATAAAAAACTTAAAAAATCTCAAAAAATAAAATAAACATATTGAAACATGCAAACAATAAGTTAGAAGGTTAAAACAAAGAAAATCGAACACATAATTCATAAAAACTTGCAGTTAGTATTTTAACCATAACTTTTAAAATATACATCCATTTGTCATGAAATTTTTGGAGGTTGTTTATAGGTCTATTAATAACTTATTTGAAAAAATATAGGTCAAAATAATGAATTAAAAAAATATTATCTCTGTACTAGTCGTTTTTACTAGAAAATTAGAAAATTTAAAGTGGTAGTCACTAAAAGAGTCATAACTTCTAAACTACACATAATATTTTAATAAAATTTATTGATAATTAAGATGAAAATTTTAATAAAAACCTATAAAAAAAATCAAAAAAAATTGTGAACTAATTAAAAATAAGAACTATGTTAATAGCCATTTTTATTCAAATATGTGGGGGGTGCAATCATGTCCCATCAAGTGTGCAATTTGTGATCTAACATTTTAATTAAAAGGAGGAGATTATTATAGATTTATTATAAAAAACAATTAAAAATTAACTCAATATCAATATAACATCCTTTAGGCCTAATCATGGGGGAGCATAATGAACAAACAACAATTGAAATCCCAATTAAAATGCAAAGAACAACAATCTTTACCTTCCTTGAGAGCTTCAAATGATTTATTCATTTGGCTTGCTTAGTTTATGAATAATAAGTATTCATCAATTTAATATGGATAAAATCATCTCTTCTATGCACCATTACTAATTTTTATTGGTATGGTTTGGCTCAATTTTGGCATTATAACACTAGGCTTTTAGCTTCATGAATCTAGTCCTACATTATAACTCTACTTTGATTGAGCTCCCTAAATTAATAGCTTTAAGATTGATTTTATAAGCTTTCAAATCCCTTGAAATGGGTTAAATATGACCATGGTTGATTTTATTAACTTTGGTTGAGTTTGACATATTCCTAGAATATTATTTTAGATATTTTTCAAAAGTAACAACTCATAAAGGTAATGAGTAACTTCTAGGATATTCTAAGATGCTCTTGAATTTCCTTTTTATTAATTGATTTATTAGCTCATGGGTGAACCTAATTAGTATTTTAAATTTATTTAACTTGATAATTTATTTTGATTAGGGTGTGAAAATTAATTAATTATTTTTAGGCATTTAGTCATTTATTTGATTTTGATTAATTCAATGTGTGTATTTGTTAGAATCCTTAAGGAAAATAAGTGGTCAATGTTTTTGGTTTTTCTAAATGATTTTCAATTTTTTTTGGATTTTTTGAATATCTCAACTCGATTTAGAATGATGAGATATTAAAGGGTTCAAGCTCACAAAATAGTGGAGCATTACTTATTAGCTAATAAAATGGTGATAACATTGCTTAATAGCTCATAAAATAGTGAGAGCATGGCTAAAGGGGGACTGATATGACCTCAAAGTGAATCAAACATGACCCATATAGTCCCAAAATGGATTTAGTGCATATTAGTTCACTTCACATCAGAGGAATCCAACTAGTGCGGCAACCAATTCAAATAAAATAAGCATAGTTGGTATGATGGCATAGTACAACACAAAAATGGCTAGGTGATATGTCAAGGCACACTAAACAAATGATTCCCCTAGTTTTCCAATAGGTACTTATAACTAGGATATAATTTATATATCAATGATACTAATTTGTCTGAGCATGTGATATAATTAGTATCAAGATAGGTGAACATGGATTTGTCCTAGCATGAGATATAATCAGGGTTACATAAATAAAATTGATAAGAAGGGAATAAGAAACAAAGGATGCAACTACCAAAATGTATGTCATACTACTCCAAAATATTTCCTCTATCTAAAATTATTGAAATAACTACTAAAATTGATCTAATTTTGTATTTTAAAAATGTGAATCTAATGGACAAACCAAGGTCAAATGGGCTAGGTTGATAGGATTTAAACCATGTTTGGTCAATTAGGAATGGAATGGTAAAATGGTATGATAGGATAGCCTTGTTTAGGATATTAATGGTTTGATTGATTGGGTATAATGGTAGGAGGGTTACCCCTAAGTGGTAGGGTGAAGGAAATGATTATGTGACAATGAAAAATGGATATGCGATAATGGAAAATGGATATGGAAAATTTAAATGGTATGTTACATGTTTTTTACTGATGATGGTCATTGGTTTTTTATGTTTGTGTCCTGGGTATGTGATTTTATTGTTCTTATTGATGTGGAGATACACATCTTAATCAATAAATGATAAAAACAAAAATAGTCAATCATGTTAATTACTAGCCCACACCTTGTTTGAATAGTTACTTTGTCAAGAATTGGCTACAGATTTGAATGTAAATGATGTTGTGATATTTTTTGGTCATTGATTATGATTCCTTAAAACATTGAGACAAGTTATTTTTGTAGCCTCTACAAAAAAAAGTGTGACCATGGATGGTAAATAGGGATAAATGTTATATGATAGGTTTGATGTGGCAATGTAATGGTGGAGGATTAATGGAATGAATGATGGTTGTAAAATAAATGAAGATAAGGATTTTTAGGCACACATATTGTTGTTGATTTCAGATGTGACATAGCTTTGGATGTGGTGGGGCCAAAGACTTCTAAATATTCTCTTGATAAGACCACTAGATTCTTATATTTTTTGATCTTGAGAGTAGTTACCATCTAAATAGGCTATAGATAGGAAGTTATTTTGGTTTGATCTTTGATTTTGTCTTCATTAAGCATTGAAGAAATTTTATGCTCGGCTATTGGTGCCTCGAAGAGGTTTTCACCAATGAGGTTGTCTTGGTTGTCCCATAGCACCTCTGAGAAGGTTTCACTAAGGAATGTTAACTTTTGACTTTGATTTTATTATAACACCTTAAAAAAAGTTTCACTAAAATATTTTTAGTTTGAACTTTGATTGTCTCCTAGTGCCTCCAAAAATGTTTCACTAGGAGAGTGTTCTTCTTTTATATGATATTGGTCTTGGCCTCCTTGATCTTCTTCATTTGATATGTCACCATGGATGCAATTTAATAAGGTATGATTTTATTGGTCCCAATAAACACTTGTGGGAGATGGAATGTTAATGATATGACTATGTTGGTTGGTGGTAATGGCATGTGGAACAGTAATAGAATGGAGGTTGGCAGCACAATCCTCATAGAATATATTGAGAGAACGTATGTCAATACTAAATTAATCATCCTCAAAAACTATAGAACGATCACAAATGTATTTATATTGATCCATTAGGCATGCATAACTAATGTTATAATAGTTGAAAACATATTCTATATTTGAATCTGCTTCTGAATCAAGGGACTCTAAATCTAAGGTCAAGATTGATGTTGATTTTACTTCTAATGCTAAATTTGATGTTAGTTGAAGAGTAGAACATGAATCTAATTTTTATTCTTCATTTGATGGGTACTATATTATAATTATGTCTTCTTAAATGTTTGGTTTTGGATAAGTAATGGCCTATGATGGAATAATAGGATCCATAAGGATTGGTTTATCAAAGTGAGACTCCTCTAGGATGGGAAAAAGGTCAAGAGATAACTCTTCAAAAACTAACTTGTCAAAGGGAGGCTCTTGAAAAATAGGCATATGGTCAAGGTAATGATGTGTCTAAAGGTATTTATAATCATTAATAAGTGACTCATCAAATACTGGCTCATTAGAGTGAGACTCCTTGATAACATGTATAGTATTGAAGGTGATTAATCATAGGTTAACTTATCATAAGTGGTTGGTTAAAAAAAAAATATCTTGGATCAGTTGGTTCTCTTGGCCTTGTTTTAGAATCAATTGTAAAATGCCAGTTTTGAACATAGCTTGGTCTTTGAATGATTGGTTTGGTTGAGGGATTTATTGACTTATTTGGATAGGTAATGATGTGATTGGTATTAGATGAGGAATGGCCTATGACTGGATAATGGTAGGGCATTGGGTAGCATGATTGATTACACAAACCAAAGGATGAAGTTCTAAAATCATAACAATAGGGAAGCATGGAGCTTGATTGTTTACACAAGCCAAAGGACTAGATCCTAAAATGATGAAAGGGTGTTGTGGAGCTTGGTTTCTCACACAAGCCAAATGATTAGGTCCTAGTATGTAAATGGTATTCCTTGGATATTTTAGAGCTTGTAAGCTTGTATAATCCAAAGAAGGTTTAGGGTAGCTGAGGGTCAGAAAACAAAAGGGTGTCACAGAGGGTGATTACTCACCCAAGCCAAAGCATCCAAATCTTCCTTAGAAACCACATCATCCCAATCAAAGTCTTGAGTTGGGTCATAATTTGGTTCTTGACTATGTTCTATGTATTGATTATTATAAATAGGGTATGAATCCATCTCCCAAACAACATTTTTTGTAGTTGGGTCTTTAACAAATTCCTCCTCATAAGCCTCTTCATACTAATCAAGGTATCGAGTTGGATTATAAGCAGGTGTTTGGTTATAGTCAATTTGTGTAGCCATTATATCATCATTTGGATTATACATGACTCCACCATAAGTGTAGCTAGTCATATCTACATAAATGATGAAATCTATAAAAACAAAAAGGCTTAGAGTTTTATAAACTTTGAAAAACTATGTCCAAAGGATAAAGGGTTCAAACATGATCTAGCTTGGTCGAAAGTGGAGTTGTATCTCTAATGTGGTCTAAAAATGGAGTTGTATCTCCAAAATAGTTTATGTTAGAACTTTGCATAGAATAGTCTAAATTTAAATTTCTAACATCAAATCCCATACACACAAAAGGTCAAGTGTCTGAATAAAAATAAACATGTCAAAAGTCTAGGCCAAAGTGTTTCAAACAAGGTCTAAATTGAGAAAGGGAAAAGTTGAGTTGATAAGGATTTCATTCAAACATGGAGTTAAAATCTAGGCTCAAAAAAACATGATCTACTAGGACTTTTGGCCAAATAGTATCAAAAGATAGACTTTGAAACAAAGGCTGATGTGATTTGATTTAATCTAATAAGATTGGAACAAATTTAACATAGAAACCTGACACATAGAATCAAACATAAACATGATCAATTGGTATAAGGCATAATGAAAATGGCACCTAGAGAAAATACTATGTTTTCCCAAATAAATGCACAAACAATTATGAAGATAGGCTCTGTGAACAAACAAGCAATGGAAACAAGGCTCTTTTGAACAAACAAGTAATAGTTTCACATTTTGGTAATCAATTAACTGAATTTATGCAACCCAAAAGAGAAAGATATATGTATCAGCCCCTATTAATTGAGGCTTAAACATAAATCAATCAATTTTTGAATCTAAACTTTGATAACATTAATTAAAAACTCAACATTGAAGACTAGGGTTTGACCAAATAAGCTAGATAAGATTGGACAAGATGATGGTACATGAATAAGGTCCAAATGACATACATGACATGGTTTGAAATAATGTTTTTTTGATACAAGGTAAATAAGTCTTGAAATAAATTGAGAAGCATAATGGGGTGTGCATGCTCTAATGATGTGATCAATATTTTATTTAAAGACTCAAAGGCACAAACTTGATAAATGATTTGGGCAATATAACGTTAACCATATCAATCAGTTGACACACACAAATGAGTTTAATAAATATTATAAGGCACACGTGTGGTGTAAAATTACTATCAAAATGCCTCTTTAGATAAAATAATGATGTATAAACATATTGGTTTTAATGTGGCTATAAACAAACACATTAGTTTTAGTATAAAAATACCAAATAAGAATAAGATAAATGAATAAAAGACAACTAAGTATAATCATCCTAAATACTACCAAGGGTGTGGCAAAATGGGGTTGACTAAAGCTAATTAGTTTTCAATCATTCTAGATAGATCCCATGTCTATCAACTTTCACATTAGCAAACAAGAGAATCAACATGTCATTTAGGTTCACATCATATAGCTTGTTGTAAAAAGGTCTTGCCTTTTTTATAACCACTATATTTATAGCTCACTCAGTGTAGTGTAATGCCCAACATGCTCAAACATCTCAGGTTTAGCCTCTATTAATAGATATGGTTTAACCTCTCAAACCATCATCCCAGTGAGGGGATCCTAATTTATATACCCCCATGGAGAGGGTTTGAAAATGATGTTGGGAGATGAAACCTCAGGTCAAATCTTCCCTAAATAACTTGTGGGAGGTAATGAATTCCTGCTTACAAGTCAAGATGTATGAAATAAATGACACAATAGAAAGACATTACGGTCACCTCAAGATCACCCAATACTATTTCAAGTTTTTGTGAAGGGATTTAAATGACATTATTTTTATGCTTTGGACTAGACTCAAAGTATGATGAAATTGTGCTTTTATCCCAAAAATTTCCTAAAGGGGATGGATGGGAGAGCATACATGCATGTCTCTTTTCACTAAAACACATAATCAACAAGCAAGCTTGTAAATAATTAAAGTGAGATTAATTTCATTACACCAAATTTATAATGTTTGATTAAATTTGTTACTATTCCCTTGGCTTTAATATGCACAAATGAAAATAATTGTAAACCACCCAAAAATAAGTTGGTGTTTTTTATCCTAAAAGTTTCTTAAAGAGGATGAATGGGAGAACATACACACACAACTCCCTATTTACTCAAACAAGTTTAAACTAAATAAATTCAAAAAAAAAAAAATGTATTTAGTTATATAGCACTAAATGAAATGTGTGGTGGTGTTCTTTTATCCCATTGGCTTTAAGTTGTGAACTTTGAAAGAACAATCAAAACATTTAACATAAACATGCAAAACTTTCTTTTTAAACCCAAAAAAAAATGCCTAATTCATTTTTAAAAATCCCAAAAGAAATATTTAAAAGAACTAATTAATCTCATTTTTAGGATTTTTCAAATGGGCCTTGGAAGAAAAGGGTCAGCACTTTGTTTAGCCTAAAAACTTATTTATCAAATGAGACAAGAAACCTTGAAGGGCAAAATCTATCGACCCAAAGGCAAAAAATCAATAAATAAAATGTGTTAGGTTAGACAAAGGTTAAAAAAAATTTCAATATATCTCAAAGAAAAAAAATTAAACCTATTAAACATGCAAACAACAAGTTAGAAGGTTAAAACAAATAAAACCAAACACATAAAACATAAAAACTTACAATTAATATTTTACCCATAAATTTTAAAATATACATCCATACATCACTAAATTTTTTAAGATTGTTTATAAGACCAGGTCTCACCCCTCTACAAAAATTTATGTCAAAATAATGAATAAAAAAAATTATTAGCTCTATACAAGCCATTTTTATCAGAAAATTAGAAAATAAAAAGTGGCAGTCACTAAAAGAGTCATAACTTCTAAATTAAAAATCAAATTTTAATAAAATTTTGAGAGAATTAAGATGAAACTAGTAAGAAAAATATATAAAAAATTTAAAAAAAAATAGTAAACTAATTAAAAATAATATTTATTTTAACATCCATTTCTGTTCAAAGATGTGGGGTGTGCAATCATGTGCCACCGGGCATGCCATTTGTGATAACTCGAATTTGACTCAAGAAAAGAGAAGTTTAATATAGATTTAGTCTCAAAAATAATGAAAAATTAAATCACTAACAATATAACATCCTTTATGCCTAATCATGGGGGGAGCATAATGAATAAACCAAATAAAAACTCAACAAAATATGGAAGGAAATGAGAAATATAAACATAAAAACATAAATTCTTTACCAAATCCTTGATAGATCTAAATGATAATTTGGTTTGCTTGTTCAATTTATGAATAATAAGCCTTCATTAATGGCATATGGCTAACATCATCTCCTCTATGCACCATTGTTAAATTCTTAGCTTGATTGATATGGCTTGGCTCAATTTTGGCATTATAACACTAGACTTTTAGCTTCATGAATTTATTCTTGCATTATAAATCTACTTTGATTGAGCTCCCTAAATGAATAGATCTAGTCTTATTTTTAAAGGTTTTCAAATCCCTTGGAATGGGTTAAATCTAACCATGGTTGAGTTTGTTAACATTGGTTGAGTTTGGCACATTCCTAGAATATTATTTTAGATATTTTCCAAAAGTGACAACTCACAAAGGTCATGAGTGTGTTGTAAGATGTTCTTGAATTTTATTTTTAGGAATTGATTTATTATCCCATGGGTGAATTCAATTAGGATTTGAAATTTATTTAACCTTCTAATTGATTTTGATTAGGATGTGCAAGTCAATTAATTCTTTTTAGGCATTTGGTCATTTGTTTCATTTTGATTAATTCAATGTGTGTGTTTGCCTTGTTTAATTAATTTAATAATCCAAATTGATTTAATGTAAGTTTATGAATCCAAATTTGAGACTAATATAAATTCTCAGGTTAAATGTTTGATGATTGGTAAGAATTGGTCTAATAGTCTAATGTAAAGCCATTGGTGGCTAGTTTTACATGTATACACCCTCTAAGCCTATAAATCAGAGAAGGACAAGGAAAATATCTCTATTCAACCATGTCATAGAATAAAAAAAAGAATATGCATGGAAAATAGATTTAGTTGATGAGGAAGACCTATCCCTCATAGAATTATTTGAACTAGAATGGGAAGTTGAGATACTTTCAAGTCCAATCAAGAATCTTCTGAAGAAGAAAGGTTACAACATCATAATAATCCAAATTGATTTAATGTAAGTTTATGAATCCAAATTTGAGACTAATATAAATTCTCAGGTTAAATGTTTGATGATTGGTAAGAATTGGTCTAATAGTCTAATGTAAAGCCATTGGTGGCTAGTTTTACATGTATACACCCTCTAAGCCTATAAATCAGAGAAGGACAAGGAAAATATCTCTATTCAACCATGCCATAGAATAAAAAAAAGAAGATGCATGGAAAATAGATTTAGTTGATGAGGAAGACCTATCCCTCATAGAATTATTTGAACTAGAATGGGAAGTTGAGATACTTTCAAGTCCAATCGAGAATCTTCTGAAGAAGAAAGGTTACAACATCATAATAATCCAAATTGATTTAATGTAAGTTTATGAATCCAAATTTGAGACTAATATAAATTCTCAGGTTAAATGTTTGATGATTGGTAAGAATTGGTCTAATAGTCTAATGTAAAGCCATTGGTGGCTAGTTTTACATGTATACACCCTCTAAGCCTATAAATCAGAGAAGGACAAGGAAAATATCTCTATTCAACCATGCCATAGAATAAAAAAAAGAAGATGCATGGAAAATAGATTTAGTTGATGAGGAAGACCTATCCCTCATAGAATTATTTGAACTAGAATGGGAAGTTGAGATACTTTCAAGTCCAATCGAGAATCTTCTGAAGAAGAAAGGTTACAACATCATAATATTTTATAGCAATAAACTGAATTATTACTGTATGATTCCATTCTTAAGGGAAAATTAAATTTTTAACATAAACCTTTGAAATAGCACATTGAGAACACTAGAACAAAGGCCATTCCAAAATTGGCACATTGGTGATTAATAGTCACAAGAATATATATCCAAAGTACTACAACTCTTGCAGGAATATCAAGATCTCTTCCCAACCAAATTCATAGAATTCAAGGGTATGTACCCATATCTGTGGGAGATCCACATTGAATTGAAAGAGTTTGTATAACTAATAAATAAAAGGCCATACCATTTGAACCCAAACATGAAGCTAAAGGTCAAGGATGAACTAGACCACATGCAAGAAGTAGGAATTTTCTTTCAAATGGATAATCTAATTTTGTGAGCCACATGGTGGTCCAACCAAAGAATACAAGTGAGATCAGTCTCTATAGAGACTATCATATTTTGAATGAGGCCTACATTAATGACCCTTTCCCTATCCTATTTATTGATGAAGTTCTAGAAGTGGTCGTAGGCCATGAGGTGTATTCCTTTACTAATAGTTTTAGTGGGTACCATTAGATCCCAATTATAGAAGAAGATAGAGAAAATATGACCTCTATAATATAATAGGGTTATTTTTTTATACAAGTTAATGTCATTTGGATTGAAAAATGTACATAAAATTTTTTCAAGGGATGTTGTAGTTACATTTAAGGGTTTCATCCATGATTTCTTAGAAGTCTATTTAGGTGATTGAGAAATATTCTCATTATTTACAAATCATTTATCCAAATTAAGAATTATGCTATAAATATTCAAATGTCTATGGATAACACTCAAATTTAAAAAATGATTATTTTTACACCCTTTGGGGTTTTGTTAGGGCATATAGTCTATAGTAATGGTATCTTGTTAGATATAGACATGACCATAGTAAATATGAGAATTCCACCACCCATAATAGAAATAGAGATGTGATCCTTCCTTATACATATAGACTACTATAAAAAAATTATTAATGGGTATGCTATAATATCTACCCCTTTAGAGAAGTTAATAAAGAAGGAAACATAATTCATCTGGATAGATGAATGCCATGCAACATTCATTGATTTAAATTAGAGATTGATAACTACACTAATATTTATTTTATCATATTGGAATAAGTCCTTTTATGTACATGTGGACTCATCTGGTATCATAGTTTTCACTATGTTGGTTCAACTATAATAAGGTGGATTGGATCACCCCATTCATTTTTCCAATCAAAAACTATCTACATCTAAAAAAATTACACTGTCACTAAACATGAAGCCCTTGTGATAGTAATAGAATTACATAAATTTTTCCATTACCTATTAGCTATGCCATTTGAGATATTCACTAATCATCAAGCTCTACACTACCTAGTGAAAAAACACTTGTTGAGAGGTTACATATATTGATGGTTAATTCTTTTATAGGAGTTTCAATTTTGAATTAATGTCAAACCTAGTTCAGAGAATGTGGGACCAGATCATTTGAGTCATATCCAAAATGGAAAATAACCAAAATAAATTCATGATGAATACCCTAATGTGCACATATTCCATGTGTCTATGCTTCTTAAACAACTAGAGGAGATCACATAATTTTTAGAACAGGCAATATTACCATAACACTATATCAAATGAGAGAAGAAATTGATTGATATTACCCTTCCATTTAATATCATCAAAATATTCATGTATTATCTAGGTAAGTATGAAGTATTTCATAGAGTATCACTCGAGCATGAATGACCTTAAATACTTGAAGAAGCACATCAATGCATCATTAGAGGTCACTTCACTAGATATGCTATTGTAAGAAAAGTTTTTAAAAGTGGCCTATGGTGATCTTATTTATTTTAGGATGCACATCACATCTCACAATAGTTTGATATCTATCAAAAGATAGGAAGGCTAAACCAACAAGATAAAATGCCACTTTCGTCAATGCTTAAATAGCAATCCTTTGAATAATGGGGGATTAATTTTGTTAATCCTATCAATCTACCCATCAAATTCAAGAATGAATAGTATATAATCATTGAAACTAACTACTTTACCAAGTGATTCAAATTTACTGTGACTACAATTTATGGTGTAAAGGATATAATGAAGTTCTTGTATGAGAACATAATCCCCAGTTTTGGGTGTCTAATAAAGTTGGTAAGTGATAGAGCTATATAATTTTTTAATAAAACTATAAATATAGTCACTGATGAATTTATCATATCACATCATAAAAGTACAACTTATCACCCTTAAGTGAATGGTCAAGTGGAGGTTGAAAAGAAAGTATTAGGTTAGATGTTGATGAAGGTTTGTGATATTTAGTGAGATGATTGGGAAGAGATATTTTGTACAGTCTTATGGGCATATCATATGCATTACAAATATGCCTTAGGGTTTACCCCCTTTTAATTGGTCTATGTTTTAGAATCAATAATGCCCTTAGAGTATGTTATACCTAGCTTGAGAATCACAATCATCATGCATATGAGAGACCAAAAATATTTGATGATTAGGTTATTAGACCTAAAAAATGGATGAAGACCATCATATAGTAGCCTAAAAACAAGAGATAACTACACAAAAACAAAAATCTTGGCATGATAAGAATCTATGCACCAAATAATTTTAGATAGATCATTCAATCCTATTGTATGATAACTAATTTCAATCCTTTTTAGGAAAATTAAACATATGTTGGAAGGGACCATATATTATTCATGAGTTACCACAGTTAGGAAAGGTGGTCTTAATGGATTTAAAAAGTACCATTTTACCTAGAAATGTGAATGGTAGTAGGCTCAAACGCTACCACTAGTAATCTATGTGCCCAAGAAAGGATAGGTGTTAAATCGCACCAATTTAGTATAGGATTAATTTTCATTCATGTTATGTGGATTGGGTGTGATATTTTGTATTTTGTATGTGTATCTTAGAATTATGTGTAAATAAATTTGCACAAGTAACCCAAAATTAGGAGACATTATTCATGATCAGGAGGAAGGAGTAAACACTAATGTTAAAATAGGAAAAATTGAGAGACAATTAATTCTAGGAAATTTATGTATTGCATAGATATTTGATGATGGATAAAATATAAGAAGTGGTTATTAATAACCAAGCATGTGAGTTGAGTGGCATAGATCCTAAATCACCATACCATTCAACATCATGAAAAGGAATAATCAATTCAAAGATTTAATAGGTCACGTCATTCCACTAGGCCACCGTAAAAGGGTGCCACCTTAGCACAAATCATGCCAACTTATCAATTCAAATATTTAGTTACCAATACTTTCAAAGGAGGATCCTGAGATAGCTTAGCACATTTAAACCAAATGTATAGAAGAGGGCACATGAAGACCTATATATAGAATGTCTTACCAATTTATCTACCATTTCATACTTAGTTGACCAACCATTTTATGCTCATATATCCAAGTCTATTGTAGAACTGTGTACTCCTTATCTTCAGCCTAGTTTAACCCAAAAAAATAGGTATTCATGATGGCCACATCTAGATATCCACAATTCATAAAAAAGTTCCCCATTACACAACTATAAAATATTGGGATTGGAGAAAACGTATGCCAAGCTAAATTTTTAGATCAAAGCATATATTTCCATCAAAAAAATTCTAAAGAAAAATTATTTATCCATGAAGTACCCCTAAATGCACAAACCTTATCAATTTCAAAACCACATAGGCTTTATAACACTGATGTTGAATGGTTAATTCAATTACCTATGTTTGGCCAATTGAGTGATATCATGAAACTCCTATTGGAGAAGATTTAATGATGGAAAAATATATTTATCTATGAACATCAACATCTATGTGAATAAAGCTATGATGGTAAGGTCTATAGGCATGAAGACACGAGGATGATCTTTTAGGCCTTATAAATCAAAATCCCCACTAATTTTACCTAAGATTAAGTATGCCTATACCTAATGAAATTGAGTAATTATATTATATGACATCCTCGATGAATTAATTTGCATTCTATCAGAGTGAATTACTATACAATTTTGGCAAACAATAAAAGCCATGAAGGAGGCCTCAAAAGGATTAATCAATATTGATCATCACATGATTCACAAGGAGGAATAATTTAATTGGCTAGAATTTATTATTTTAGAGTTTACAACTAATATTTCAAAACTCATTACATCTATAAAATAGCCTTTTCATTAAATCAATTTTTCTTTTTGTTGCTCGTGTTCACATAATGGAAGTCTCTAGAAGGCATAGTCCATCCATATGTTGATTACTAACTAGACTTTAAATTTTATAAACTCACTTAAAAACATATCAAAATTAGTTATATCGCACATCAATAATTATTTAGTGTATGGTGGGATGAACTCATGGAATTGGTGTTTAGTAACCCAAGAATCCCACTACCTATGATGTAATTTTTGGGCCAACATGTGGTGGTTGTGAAGCTTCCAAATGGAATTTTTGTCTACATTCATAAGCTTCCAAAGGCTCCATTTTAAAATTTTCCTTTATTTATTGATATGAATATGGAATAAAAGGAATTAATGTAGAAAAAATCTTGTTGCACATAGAATGACTCCACTATAGATAATTCCATTTGATGTTCCTATTCTTGTAGACACTACACAACCTTCTATGATGGCATCTACTCCATTAGACTGATAGAAGTGTAAAGATATTTCAAGTCATAGATCACCTTATCCTCTAAAAAATAAGCTTGTATTTAGAAGACATAGTTAGATTATCCCCATGTTCCTTGGATCACTATGGAATGTCAGTGGTAAAACATTCAAAATGATGAATAGAAAGTTTATCAAACTATGCTTGCAATCATGGCCAATGATTTATATGAGAGAGAAGAAAAATAATTTTTATTTTGGAAAGTGGTGCATATATTAAAAATCTATAACCATCATTTATTGGTGGAATTCCTACCTTGCCTGTAGTCTATTATTTTTGACATTATGAGCAAGAAAGCCAAACTCTAATGACTACAAGAATAAATTGTTATAGAAGGTGGATTTGGTAGTTCATCTGAGACCCAATCAATTGATCCTCTTTCTAAGATCCCAAAAAAATATATTAATCACAAGTATTTCACTCTATAGAGATACAAACTTACTACTAAGGAGGAAGTCACACTCATCCAATAGATCACAATAGCTCTAGCATCTTTAGGGGGAACTATGCCATCAATTCATGAGAACTCACCAAAGGGTCATGTGTCATAGGAAATGGTGTGTGGGGCCATTATGATTTCTTATTCATCTCAACTAAAATAACCTCTCATTGATACTGAAGAGGTGGTGTTAGATGGATAAATTCTTGAGAAAAACTAGGATATGAAAGATGTGCAACAAGTTATAGAGTACAAAAAAAGAAAACAAGAGAATAAATAATAGAAATAAGAATCAAATTAAAAGTCTTTAGAGGTGAAACATAAATATAAAATTGAAGTGATACTATAAAAAGTGAGGCCATAATGTGTTATTGATAAAAATATCCAATAATAGTGATTATGGAGGAAGTTCCATAACCAACTGTGAAAGAAGTTCAAGTGCCACTAGACACCACTATCTAGCCCATGCAGATTGAGGAAACTGAGGCATGATAGAAGAAGCTCATTAAGACTAAGGAAGTGTAGAAATATAACATCATTTTTGAGTTAGCATAAAAATATGTTGAATATTCAACCAAGTGCAAGTTTGTTGTAGAGGTAATGAAGACACATCCTGACACTCTATAAACATGAACATAGGATACATTGAAAGTCTTATAAGTGATGACACTATGACCTACACCTATTACTAATCAGCATCCAATAATAACCATAGAGACCATAGATATATAAACATTTCCAAAATATCACACCTCTCCTCTATAATAGGTTGAGGCCACACTAAAATATCCTCCACAACAACCATCTAAGAATCTACCTACTACCTCTTTTACTTCTCAATCTCTCCTAACCCAAATTTAGGCCTTGCTAAAAAATGATTTAGCTACAACATCAAGATTTTATCACTTATCCCTTTGTATGTTCCTTCTATACCATCCTATCACACCATTTTCTCATTCTCACTTACTCCCTTGTAGTGCCTTCCTACCACTACCTCCACTATTATATTTTATATGCCTCCACCTACCACTAAAGCATATTTAGATGTTTCTAATATTTCATTGGTCAAATATTTAGAAGGTGATTCAATATTTGATGAATCCATCACATAAAATATTGATTCTTTGAAAAATAGGTTGTCTTAATTTCTAAAGGATAACTCTGACTAGTAGAGTGTTCTCAGTAACACTATTAATCTAATTGAAGATGTCTATCCCACCCTCTACTCCCAAGTTATGCACCCTGGCTTTATGCTAGATCACATAAACATTTCAAAACTATTGGCCCAGCTTATGAAGAATTGGGTGAGCATCCAATAAGTCACAAATATGGGGATTCAAGGTTATACCATCAAGGTGGAGTTGAATGAGTTATGTAAACTCCTTGAGATTTATCAAGTTAACCTCACCACTATGATCAGGCAAGCCAAAGCTATGGTCCATCACTTGATCGATTGGAAAACACAAGTGGATGTGGTATAGAATGGTGTGTTGCCTGAGTTTAAAACTATAAGTTATTCTGAGGTTACCATGCAAGCTTGAGACTCCTTCATGCAATAATTATAAACTTGATAGACTTAGATGTTTTGTAACAACTTTTTAGGAATCCAAGTATAATTCCATGTTAATAATCTCACCCATCTTCATGTAGACATCTCTCATAAAATGACTACTACTAAATTCGCTCTTCTTTATCTACCTAATAATGATATTTTTTATCTTCTTTATGCTTATATTTTATTACGGTAACTTATATAGAGTTTTCAAGAGTACTTGATTAACTAGTATAATTATAAGATGAACTTAGTGAAGTTTGATAGTAATGTCACTCTACTAGTTGATGTACTTGTCATTATTCCTCCAAGTCAAATTTAAAAGTAGCTATACCAAAAGAATATTATTTATCCTAGTTCTTCATAGAGTGCTCCATCAAATTTGCAACCATGCATTGTATATATTTCTCCAGATATTACTCCTCAATCTATATAAATTTTTTTTGTAGTGAATAATTTTGAAATTTTACTTGTCATCTTTTTATTTTCTAGGACCATATTGAATGCAGGGATATGTTGGTTGAAAACCCATAAAGGGTGACCATCTGGTTTCACTATTTTATTGAAAATCTGAAATGGTGGTAGATTGGCTTGATACATAGTTAAAAAGCATGAGGAAAGCTACATAATATGCAATGGGTGAAAACCAACAAATGACACCTTGAGTGATCTATGGTTCATGTGTGTTCTACCTATATTTTTTTATATAGACTCTAATTTCTTTATGATTTTGTCTTAGTATGAGATAAAATTTTAAATCTTGGAAAGTGTTAGTTGGGGAATGTGCACACTAATGACTTGCACATAGGAATGTGCCATGTGGACAGGGATGATGGCTTCTTCTTGGTTAGTGGTTATTATACAAGAGTGTTATGATGATATTATATTTCTAGCTAGGATAATTTACATGGAATCTTTAGTAACAAAATATAGCTTAACATACCTATATTCTAAGTATAGACATCATAGTTAAAATAAAATAGTTCTTAGGATTATATATTTATATGAATTGTAGTATAATGTGATGGATAATGTTGGGTAATATTGTATAAGTATATTTTGATTATGTTTCTAATGAACGCATGAAGGACTGAGTGTAGACTTTAGATATTTGGAATGAATGTGTAATGAGTTCCTAATAATATAAATATTTTAAGTAAGATTCAATAATTGGTGATTAATATGATGGCTCTATGTTCCCTACTATATATATATATCTTATGTGTGCCAATATGTATTACAATATTAATTCTCATGAAAATGGCTTTGGCTTCTATGTAATACAAAATAATTATTATGATATTAGATGTTATTGTATAATATCTCTATTTAATGGTAACATTCCCTGGGAAATATCTATGATCTACTTCTAATAGTTAGACGACCTCCTAGTGATCATCTTTCCTTTATAAGTTAACATCTATGTAGTCACCCTTGAGTATTTCCATTGTGTATTTATCCAAGTATACTTCCATAAGATTACCTAAGAATGTGCTAACCATCTATGATCTTAGTGTAAAATGAATAATTTTCAATGATTTATCCTTTCTCACAATCTTTATCCCTGAATCATAGGAGTTATCCCTATAATTATCATGTTATAGTGAATCCAAGAAATTTTGCTAACATATAATTTCTCACATTTCTCCCTAGATCAACCCTCTACTACATTTCTCACTCATTCAAATGAGGTGAGTAAATAATGGCATGAGTGATTCAACCATCTTAACTAATGCTACCTAGATAAAATTGATCATCAAGACATGGTTTCAAGGTTTCAATGAGTTAATTTTTCTAATGGGGTTTTCTAGGGTTGCACTCTTGGAAAGCATCTTGAGGTGAAGTAGGACAAGGGAAAATCATAGAGAGATAAATAGATATTAGATATTGTTTGTAGAAACATTACTAGACTATTTTCAAAACCTTTATTCAATAAGAAAAATTACATGCTTAATTTAATTGATGACTATTTAAGGTATACTTGGGTGTATTTTATCATGTATAAATTAGAGGTATTTGCCTATTTTTAGGACTTCAAGGTGCTTATAGAAAATAGTCAGGTAAATCCATCAAGATTTTTTTCATCAAAAATGGTGATGAGTATGTAAGTAACTATTTTGAACAATTATATACATTAGAGGGGGTTGAAATGCAACATATAGTTTCATATAGTCCTTAATAAAATGGTGTTGTAGAGCATAATAACAAGTATTTGAAGGAAATGGCTAGCTTTATGCTACCCTCCAAGTCTTTTGCACCCAATATTGGGATAAGGCCATCAACTATGCTTTTTATATCTAGAATTAAGTTCCTCATAAAGAATTGAAGGGATTCACTCATTTTGAATCTTGGAGAAATCAAAAACCCATAGTTTAGTACTTCTAAGTGTTTGGTTCACTTGTTATGTCTCACATTACCAATAATAAATGTATGGCATTAAAACCTAAAAGTTAGTCTTGCATCTTCATTGGACATCCTAAGGGTGTTAAAAGATACAAGCTTCTCTATCCTATTACTCATGATTTATTCATTGATAGTAGTGTTTAGTTCATATAGGTTCCCTCATACTCCACACTCAACACATCTCACCCTTTCTTAGATGCACTTGGATTTGATGATAATTTTGATGATTTAGATCTACCTGATCAACCTCCTGATGATCCAAATTCTTCTAGTTTTGAAGATGAGAGTAGTGATGATGATTCCCCTCCTCTTTCTCCTATATTATCTTCATATGGTGATCAATCTCCTCATAACTCTTTGAGCACTAGTCCTCTTTAGGATAGACAAACAATGTAAATTTTTGGCCAATGTGTTGGAGATCCATCAAATAATAGGTGAACCCATTCACAATTATAATATGCCCCACATGATTTCATTGTATATGCTTTCAATTTATAAGAATTTTATGAGGCATTAGGTACTCTTGATTGGGATACTACTATGGAATATGAGTATATATCCTTTTAGAGGAATAATGATTGAGATTGTCTCACTTCCCAAGGGAAGAAAACTTTTTCAATGTAGCTAGATCTAACAAATAAAGTTTGCAATAGATGGGTCTGTAAACAAGTTCAAAACACATTTGGTAGCAAAGTATTTTTCTCAAGTTCCTAACATTCAATACACTTAAATGTTCACCCTAGTTTCTAAAATTAACTCAATCTAACTCACTCTCACTATTGCCATGACACATCACTAGGATGTTCATCAAATGGATGTGAAGAATGCCTTTTTTCATAATGACCTCAAAGAGTAAATATACATGGAACAACCACAAGGATTTATGGAATATTCCTCCGTAGTTTGTAAACTTTAGAAATCTATTTATGTCCTCAAACATGATCAATTGGTATGCTAATATGGACTCCTTTTTTCTTTTGGTTGGGTTCACTAGATGCCATTATGATTTGAATGTCTACATTTTATGGTAGGATGATTTACTATTGATTCTAGTTCTCTACGTGGATGACATATTAATCATAAGGAGTTATAAACCCACCATCATAGTAGTGAAAATTTCTTTATTTGACAAGTTCTCAATGACTGACTTGGGCTTATTACACTAGTTCCTTGGGATTGAAATTACTGAATTATACTTTGGGTTCAAACTTGTCTATTTTACACCTATATAAGGAACCATCCTATGTAATTTTTGGCTAATGATGTTAATGCTTATTAATATAATTTATTTATTGTGAAGATATTTTTTCTTCCTCTTTTGAGTTTTTTTTTTCAATTTTCACTACTCCATTAGATTGTCTATGTGTATTTGATCCTATCCAATATATTTTATCGTGGCCCACTCTAATAAATTCTCATTTCCTTTCACCCTATTCTTTGTATGTAGAATATATAGACCTTTCTCACCAATATGTCCCAACCTATGATGATACATTATTTTATCCTTTGTTAGAAGTAATGCACATGTTCCTGATTCAATCTTGGGCTCAATGATAGTAAATTTGTTACATGTGTTGTTTACAACAATTGTATCAACCATAAATAGAGTACATGTGCATGTATCCCTTTCTAATACCATGGATTTGTGTACCAATTCTACACTTGTATCTACTAAATGAGACCTAAACACCAGTATCATTAATTTTAATTACAAATATTCAATTTCTTGCAAGGAGATGAATGTGAAAATCACATGATAGAGTCTTAATACTACCATTTCTAAATCTCATCTTCACTCTTCCTCTTTGTATAATCTGATAGGTTGATTTGTCTCTTATAAAAACATTGACACCATCATATTATTCATATTCATAAAACTAATCCTTCATAAGATTAATATTATAAGAGACTCTATGGTTGATATGTGTGTGTGTGTGTGTGTGTGTGTGTGTGTGTGTGTGTGTGTGTGTGTGTGTGTGTGTGTGTGTGTGTGTGTGTGTGTGTGTGTGTGTGTGTGGGTGGGTGTGTGTGTGTGTGTGTGTGTGTGTGTGTGTGTGTGTGTGTGTGTGTGTGTGTGTGTGTGTGTGTGTGTGTGTGTGTGTGTGTGTGTGTGTGTGTGTGTGTGTGTGTGTGTGTGTGTGTGTCTGATTTTATGAGTGTGTGTCTGAGGATATGAGACATACATATCTATATCCATCATTAGAGACTCTATCACTTGAGGGTTTTGTATAATTTTGTGGTTTACCCTTCTCCACCTTATTTTATCTATTGTCCTTTTTAAAATTCCATATCTTTATATAGTTATAACATTTATTAAACAATTTTTTAATAATATTTTATCATTCCTTAGACTTCAAGTATTTTCCCCTATATTTATCTTGTCTCATTCTTAAAATTAGCCTCACATGGCTAGGCATCATTAATCTAATAGTTGTCTAAAGACGTTTTTCTCATATCCTTAAATAACAAAGTTTTCATTCCATATTCTTATTTTATACATGATATAGGATAGGTAATAACCATCACCATATTATCCCACTTATCTATAAAATAACACATAAATGTGATGTAACTCTCTTCATCCTTCATTTTAGCATATATGGATTTAAACTAACTGACCATATTATTGAAGGCATTTAAATGTTATGCAAGTGAGTCACAATCACTCATTCTTAATTAGTACATCTTATTTTTTAGGAAATTTTTATATACCAATGACTTTGCTTGATATAACATGATAAACTTGTACCATAGAAGTTTTATGGTTTTTTTAGGTGATACATTCAATAAAATTAAATTTGGACAAGATATTATAATAGAGATTCACACTTTTCTATTAAATTTTTTCCATTATTATAGTTCCATTCTAGTGGGTATAATATTTATTATGAAAATCAATAAATCTATATCCACCAAGAGGTTTTCCATATTAAATTTCCATAATTAAAAGTCTTGACCATTTAATTTTTCAAATCCCACTATGGTACTTTCAGTCATCTTATTCATAAAATATTTTCATAAAAGACTCCCACTACGAGAATCCATTTATCACAAGCTATACCAAATTATAAAATTATTACAATGAATCTTTAATATAAAATGTTGGGAATAGGCTTATGAACATGATAAACAAAAATAGAGGATTTTTTTTACTAATGTGAATCTAACATAGGTAGATAAGATGATAAACACCTATAAGTATACACACAAGATAATTTTCACCTAGGAAAAACCTTTTAGGTAAAAAACCAACATAATAACCTACTTAAATTGTAACATCAATTGGACATCTAACAATGTTATGCTCAAGTTTTAAGGTTATATAACCTACATATATCACTTAATGTATATTTTAATGCACAAAATTTATTATATTTATTCATAATTCAATAATGTCATGCCTATTTTTTCTCTTAAAAATAAGGACACAACCATTTCATAAACAACCAACTAAAAATAAGAATGGATTCAAACAATCATAACACATAATTATAATTCCTACAACTTCCATTATTCCATGAATGTTGAAATCTAATGATAATAAGTCTATAAATCTATCTATTTGGCCAATAGCTATGAAATTCATTCATTATCTCATGCCAAATTTCAATATACTATGACATTGAGATAGGTGTCAAAATTGACCTCAACCATTATTGACACAATTAGTTTCATGTGGATTCTTTGGCAAGCTCCTTGGTCATGTCATCTTATCTTCAGATTATAGGGTCATTCCCTACCATTTGTTAGTCCCCCAATAACATGGATCTTCCCTTATTATTCACAAACTATGCAGACTACTATCTTTACTAATTTAGTGGGATGTTAACATGTAGATGGATCATGACACTCTACTCACTTGATGTTGCTTATATAATGAGATAAGATAACATCACTCATAGGTTAATATGATGATGACATGTGTATGGATCTTGGCACTCTACTTACCCACCACTAATCATATAATGAATCCTACTAACATCACTCATGGGCTAATGGGATGATCGCACATACACAAATTCTAGTGCTTTACTTGCCTAACATGAATCATACATTGGATCCTATTTATGTCACTCCAATGTTAGTGAGATGATGACACATATATGGATTTTGATGATATTCTTTCCTAGAATCAACTCTATAATGGAGCCTACTAATGTCACTTTTAAGTTAGTAGGATGATGACACATGGACATATCCCAATGATTTTCTTATTCAGCATCGACAGTACAATAGTACAAGATGATGTCATTTATAGGTTATTAGGATGATTACATGTGGCTTCCTCTGACCAAGTCAGAACAAGTCAAAAAAATGACTAAGGCAAACTTTAAAACAAAAATACCAAAGAGATTAATTAAATAAGGTAAAAATCCATGGAAATTCCCAACTAAAAATATTCTAAGGCAAAATGTTGCACAAGGGAACTCGACAAATGGCTAAGATCAAGATCAAAGGCAAAATGTTTCACAAAGAAACTCAATGAATGGTTAAGGAAAATAAAAATTCGTGCGTTAACTATTATTGACTATAATATCTAAGTAGAGTCTTCATTCATCAAAATATATTCTACTAAGCTAAGTATGCATCACATAATGATTAAATAAGAAGGTACCCTAATCAAAATAAACTTTTTATGCTAAAATAATATTATTATTGGTTTAGTCAATTATATAGACAATTTAAAAGACTCAAATTTTCATATAAATCTCTAAAGTTAAAATGGATCTACCCATAATGAGGACTAATTTAAAGGCTTATTCAAATTATTTGATGGGTAATGGCACCAGGCTCATTTCAATCCATTCAATGGGAAAAGGGTTGAATGACATTAATTTACTATGAAGTATATGCAACTTATACAAGAAATATTAACATGAATTTTTCTATCATTAAAAGTTGGTCTTCTTATCAGGAATATTTCTAATAGGCATCTTACTCAACTGCTAAAACCTCTAATGTTCCTTTCATAAGGAATATTTTAAACTAGAACATCAATATTTAGATTAAGCAAACAAGCTATATTTTGATTCCCAGTAACAATATCAAAACTATTTAATTGAATTATTCTAAATAAGATATGTTTGATTCATTAAATCACATCACATTCATATCATAAAGAGAGACACAATACTTATTTGATAAGCTTCTCATAATTAATATTTAAGAAAGATAATTGAATTGTTTATATTTATTAAAGAGCCAAATATGATAAGGAATCATTCCTTTCACAAATATCCTTCACTTGTATTTACATACATAATATATACCATTTATTTACATCTTAGTTTATCAAAGAGGTTCCATAAAAAGATAACATAAGTCTTTACCCACATCTAGGTCATTATACAAAAGACTATATTTCATAAGATAATACAAGCATGATGGTTGTATTAACATTTATCACTACAAGAAATTACATCCATCATGTACATAATAATGAGCTAAAACTCTAGCACTGATTAATTAATGGAGGATCCACTAGTCTTCAATAAGGTCCAAATATACTCCATAACAATTTTTGGTCATTTATAATAAGGCTCACCATCCAACCTTTTGTCATCATCAAGTTATAGCTCTAAACACCCCAAAAATTTAGAATCTTAGCTCTGATCATGTTTACATCACTTAGAAAGGAAAGGGTGGATATCTAATAAAGGGTTTGAAACTCATAGGAATGACTGAGTGCCCACCTATAATCTTATTCTTGATTTTTACCCAAGGAGATGCCCAATCCCAAATACAATTTCAATAAGTATTCAATGAACATTCAAATAAAGCTAAGCATTTATACATTTAGAAAATAAACAGGTAATATTTCACAACATAAACAAGGCTCTTCATTTGGTTTAATTATCAAGAGGATACCTCACTCTATTTATTTCTTCCAATAATCATCGGGGAGTCAAATAACCTACCACCATGGTTATCATAAGAGGACTTTGACAACCCACCTCCTTAATGTTCATGCAAGAGTAAAACAACCTACCACCATGCCCCACAAAGGATCAATTTGATAAGCCACTACCATGACATTCATGAGAGGTTCTAAAAACCTACCACCATGCCCCATATAGGATGACTTTGACAAACCACCACCATAACATTCATGGGAGGGTCAACCATGCCTTGCATAGGAGGACTTTGACAAGCCTCCACCAAGAAGTGTTACTCACAAATAGACATTACATAGAGTCACAATAGTATTAATATAATCACATATGATAGTAGATAATGTTTCATTTAAATAAGGAGGAAATAACCTCTCTAAATCTGTCAAATGGGTAAATAACTACATGGTAGCTAGTGAACAACATGGATAAAATAATAAAATAAGGAGAATGAACCAAGTGATATTATTATCCTAGAATTTAAGAATCAACATAAAATATATTTTTTTCAATCAAATAATAAGCTATAAAACAAGATAATATAACTCACACCCAAGTGATTAAAGACCTCTTGAGTTTTATCCTTCATTTTACTAAGACTTATCTCTTCTAACTAGCTATTTTTTCTTACTTCTCTCCTCCTCCTTTTCTCCTCTACTTAGGTTATTATTTTTCAAAATGGCCAAAATTCCACATATAAAGTGATCAAATTCTACATATAGACATCTTAGATTCAACCAACCACCCTCTTCTCATCATAACATGCCTCATTACAGTGTATGGAAGTTATACAAGTTCTTGTGGTTGCTTCCAAGACTCCCTCAACTCTTCCCATTTGATTATAGTCTTAAGTAATCAATGGAAGATCTTCCAGTTGGCCATTAGAAATTTTATATGTCAAATGCAATATCTCAATCCAAGGAAACAATAAGTTTCACCAACTTAACTTAAAATCTAACACCCTAAACCACACACTAAGTCAAAAAGAGGCGATGTCATCATCATATATAATCAAATAATTAATATGGGTTTAATAAAGGTCTAAGGTAAGGTTTTTTAGTGATATAACCATGCTTGGAATAACATATTTCATTAATTAGCTCCTTCCCTATTCCTACACACTTGATGCACACATCAAATTCCTCTAACCTAATAGTTGAAGCTATTGAATTTAATCAATCAAGAACTCAATCAATATAAGTAATATCCAATCATCCAAGGACTACAAACATTCACATAGATAGATTCATATAACCTTATACACATGAAATTACCAATATAGAAGTTTATGAGCAATTATCCAACATCATTTAAGTCAATATATCTTATAGACATCATCAGATTCATAATTGCAACATCTTATAAAGGAAATGTAAGCACTATACTTTTATGAGTAAGTAATCAAAACATAACTAATAATATGTCTTTCTCATGGTTCCCAACACAAGACAAGCCTTCATAAAATCCACACACTATAGCTAGATGTGAATAACAAAATAAATTCATAGTCATCAAAGTTAAAGATGATCACTAAGTGAAATAGGGCTTTACATCCCCCTCCCTTTATACAAACTTCCTCTTAGAAGTCACTAAAAGAGGTGAGGTATTAAACCCTCAAAGGTGCAAGATCTTCCCAAGTAGCTGTTGATTCATCATATTTGTCCACTAGACCCTGATCTAGTCCAAGTCTCTACCTTAAAGAGCCAACATTTTGTGCATTATAATAATAAGGGGCTCCAAAATCATAGATCCATAGGTTTTGACCTATAAGTTCATCCAATCCAATACATGAGCAATGTCATTAACATATTGATGCAAAATAGAAACATAAAATATATCATGAACTTGAGATAGGTTGGGTGGAAAGTCTAATCTATAATCTAATGGGCCAATGGTCTTCAAGATCTTGAATGGCCCTATAAATTGAGGTGCCAAATTTGAACCTTTTCCATAATGGATAGGGATATTTTTGGGTCTCACTCTCAAAAATACTTTACCACTAGCATTGAAATGATCATAAAGTCTCTTTGCATTAACATGGTAGGGCCAATTATCTTAAGGTGTTGTTGAATATTATCTAATTATCACTTCATGTCTTCTAACATGGTATGGCCAATCAAGACTATCCTCAAGTTAATCCCAACTCAATGGGGTTTTACAAGTTTATCCATATAAATATTAGAAAGGTGTCATCTTAATTTAAATATGATAGCTACTATTTTCAAAAAATTTAACAAGATACAAATAGTTCTCCCAATGGGATTATTGGTCCATGATATGCATGTGGATCATTTATTCAATAACCTAATTGACTCTCCTAGTTTGTCCATCAATATTGGTATGGTAAGAGGTATTAAAATTGAGATGCATGCCCAATGCCTTATGCAAAGAAGTCTATAAGTGGGAAGTATACACCAGATCTCTATCTAAAATAATCTTACGAAGAATCATGTACAATCTAAAAATGTCATCCAAGAATACCATTACCATTAAATTAGCATTTTAAGTAGTCTTCATGAGATAAAATTAAGCTACTTTGGTCAATCTAAAATAATCTTATGAGGAATCATGTACAATCTAAAAATGTCATCCAAGAATACCATTACCATTAAATTAGCATTGTAAGTAGTCTTCATGAGATAAAATTAAGCTACTTTGGTCAATTTATCCACAAGTACCATAGTTAAATAATGATGATATGATGAGGTAGGAAAACCTATGATGAAATAAATGGAGATAGTATCCCATTTCCATCATAGAATCTCATGAGGATATAACAATCTTGTTGGATGCTGATGCTCGGCCTTAACCCTTTGAAATTCTAGGTAGTGAGATAAAAAATTATAAATATCACACCTCAAACCATCCCAATGATATAATTATATTAACTCAACATGCATTTTCTTAATTTTAGGATGCACTTGATAAGGAGTTATATGTGACTCATAAAAAATTAGCTCATGCAATCCACTAGATGCATGAACATAGATATGTCATTTATGGTGTAAAATGCCATCTGGATTAAGATAATATCATTAAAATTTGATTTTTAGGTTTTAATCATAATCCAATAGTTTCCACACTTCCTTATAGAGGTTGTCCTCTAAAAGCTACTCCAAAATATAACTTCACGAGTTAGTACATAAAATTATTACTACCAACTTGTGGCATATCCTCCTCAAGGAATCAAAACCACATTTGCCTTTCCTTTGATATACATAATTTAAAAATCATACTTTTGTGATACTTCCATCCAATGCCTTTGTCTTGCATGTATATTAGGCTGATTAAATGGATTATTCAAACTTAAGTTGATTGTCTTTAGAATAAAGCGATGACCAAGAAATAAGTTTCACCACCTTAAACATGCATGAATAATAACTAAAAATTCTAAATAATTCAAGGGATATATCAACTCACATTCCTTGATTTTTTTGTATTCATATACTATCAATCTAACATATTTCATGAATATATCTCCCAAACCTACTTTGGATGCATTAGTATAAAAGAAGAATTCTCCTGTAGGATTAGGTATAGCTAAAATAGGAGCACTAGTGAGTCATTCCTTCAATAACTAAAACGATTCCTCACACACAATTGTCCAAAAAAAATTATTTCACTTCTTCTAAAGTGAATTTATAAGATTCGTAATGTGAGAAATTTTTTTCACAAAACATTTATAATATATTGCCAAACCTATGAAGCTTTGAACCTTTGAAACATTTCTAGACATAATGGCATGAATCTTGGAGGGATCTACAAAAATTCATTTCCTTGATATGATGTGACCAAGTTATTTCACTTTATACTATGAAAAATAACACTTCTCCAAATTTCCAAACAATTGGTTTTCTCTCAAAACCTACAGGACTTGTCTCAAGAGGTCTTCATGTTCTTCTTCATTTTTTGAATAGATTGAGACATAATCAAGAAATATTAACACAAAATGGTCCAAGTAAGTTTGAAACACTCTATTCATAAGACTCATTAACATTTTTTGAGCATTGGTCAGCCCAAATGGTAAAATTATAAATTCATAATTCCCATACCGTGTTTGAAATGCAATCTTGTGGATATAAGGCTTTGTGATTTGCAACTACTGGTATCTAGATTTCAAGTCTATCTAAGAGAAAACCTTAGATCCCCACATCTAATCAAAAAATTAATAAATTATAGGTAAGTTATAATGATTCATTATTGTTAAATTATTAAATTGGTGGTATTCCACACACAATCAAAGGGATTTATCCTAATTTTTTATGCATATGATTGGTGCTCCCCATGGGGACACACTAGGATGAATTAAACCTTTCTCAAAAAGTTTATCAATTTATATCAAGTTCACACATTTAGGTTTGGTCAATCAATAAGGTTATTTAAATATGGGATCATCCCTTGGTATTTAGTTAATCTATAAACCATTCTCTTAGAGTAGGCATACTTTCCATTTCATCTAGAAATACATCAATAAAGTCACAAATAATAGTATGGTCATCTAGAGAAGCCTTATCTGACTCATATGACCTATCACTTACCATGATGGGAAAAAATTGAAAAATATTCCACATGTTATTCTTGATTTTCATTATGGGAATCATATGGAGGGAAATGAGTCTCTTGACTCCAGATATCACCATATGAGTCCCAAAGTCATTTACAAACATGATAACCTTGTCATGGCAATCTAGCTTGGATTTATGAAACAAAAGTCAATACATTCCTAAGACAACCCCATATGTGCCTAAGGTTATAATGTGTAAATCCATTGTGTTGGAAAATATACCAAGGTCTAAAACTCAACTGCTCACCAATGAGATAACATACATCTTGGCTCTTGTGGCTAACTCAACTATCTAACTTTCTAATGACCTAATAGCCACCAACCCATAATGGTCCAAAATAGAAGGATAAATAAAAGTGTTTTATGTTCCTAAGTCAAATAAAAATACTATAGAAACTTCATTAATCATAATTTGGTATCAATGACCATTTTTTAGTGCTTGGCTTAGTGGTCATTCACCACCACATAAACCTTATTTCCTTAACCCACATCGCCCATTGTTTGCTCTAAAATGGGATCCTTTTTCCTACTGGTGGTTGATGGTACATGAGGATAATATCATACATAATTATCATGGGATTGTCATGTATAAAATTCACCTCCTTTTTGGTTTCTCCTTGAGCAAGCTCTAGTTGGCCTAGGTCTGACTGAAGTGGTCAACCCTGATGGTCTCATATGTGTTGACTTCTAAGTTTCTATAGGTCTAGTTTACTGATGGGATTGAGGCCCAAACTCACCTCATCTTCAATTTTATTTTTAAAATCTATTCATATTCTATCTATCACTAGAATGGTTACTCTCATGCTTTTTTGTTGAGGGGATATAGAGTTGGATTGAGTTATTCCCCAACCTCCCCTAGGTGTAGGTTGTGCACCTTTCAACCTTGAGTCACATTAATATTTCATCTTGCCTTTAAATTTATCCCAAGCATCTCAATTCTTCCCTCAAGACTCCTCATCCAAGTAGGCCTTTTCAACTACTGTTTCTAATGTTGTGAGAGCTAAAATGCACACTACACTAGCCAACTCCAAATTAAAGCCTCTAATGTACCTATTTACTTGGATATTATCATCTGTATAACCTTGACATATATAATAAAATCCATAATATGAAACTCATATTATGCCATTATGATATTCCCTTGTTGAACGTAATGAACTCATCTACCTTCTTCTGAACATGCCAATGGGATAATTACCATGCTCTAAAATTCTCCTCAAATAATTCCCTAGTGAGGGAACTTGGTTTCAAGTGGAGCTTGTGTTCCTCTCCTTCCCACCATATCATAGTTATATCTCTAACAAGGTGGGTTCCTAAATGGGCCTTCCCATTGGTGTCACAATCATACAAGGTGAATCATCTTTGCATATTGGCTAACCAAGTCTCTACTACAAATCCCTCCTGAGTACCATCAAAGTTAGGGTGATGAAGTCTAATGAAATCCTTTAGAAGTCTCTAAGTACATGTCTAAGAGGATAATATAAGTCTCATCTCTCTTTATGCTCACCTCAATAGTTTAAATCACCTTTGTCACATTTTGAATAGTGATGTGGACTTTTAAACCTCTCTCAATTTATCTTTTTTCACGTTTTGAATGTTGTGGAGAGTGCCTCTTGGCCTCATATTGTTCTAGTGGTAATCTCTCCTTCAAGGCATCATGCATTTGATGTATGGATAAAAGAAATTTGGGTCGTATATCATCCAACCAAATTTGATTTGAAGGATATTACTCACAATATCATTATTATTTTGATGTGTTAAATATTCTCTCCTCATTTTTCACATCAATAAGATAGATGTTAGAGTCTAGTAAAAACTAGAAAGGCATAGAATAAATCTAAATGCCCATATTTATCGATGTAGTAACTAAGTCTCTGATAACAAAATTCCATGTCCATTTTTTCTCTTAAAAATAAACACAACACAAACATTTTGTAAATAACTAATAAAAAAAGAATGGATTCAATTAATCATAACACATAATTATAATTCTTTCAACTATCATTATTCTATGAATGACACAAGATACTGATAATAGGTTGACATATCTATTCATTCAACCAATCACCAAAGAGTTCATTTACTATCTCATGCCAAATCTCACTATGTTATGATGTTGATATGGCCATCTAAATTGACCTTATCCACTACTGACATAGTCAAATCCACATGGCTACTTTGATAAGCTCCCTGGCTATGCCATCTTCTCTTTTGGATTTTAGGGCCATTCTGTACCAGTTGTGAATCCCCTAATAACCTATATCTTCCTATCTTCTTCATAAACTACATAGAATAGTAGTATCTCTTCCAGTTTATTGGGATGACAACACATGTATAGCTCTTGACACTCTACTCACCTAGTGGTGATTGTATAACAATCTAAGCTAGAATCACTCTTGAGTTAGTGGTATGTTGACACATTGACATCTCTTTTCACTCCACTTTCTTATCATAGACCATATAATGGATCATAATGATGTCACTCCCAGATTAGTAGGATGATGACACATGGATGGTTTTCAATGTTCTAATTTCCCATTACGAACCATATAATGGATCTTGTTTACATCACTCCCAAGTTAGTGGGATGATGATATGTTGATATATATGGATGATCTTCTTACCTAAAATCGACCATATAATTGAGCTTGTTGATATCACTCTTAGATTAGCAAGATGATGACATGTAGATAGCTCTTAATGATTTGCTTGCTAGGCATTAACCATAAATGGGATAATATTATGTCAATTTTGGGTTAATGAGATGATGACACATGGATTCCTCTAACCAACTCATGATAAGTTGTAAAAATGATAAGCAAACTCTAAAATAAAAAGTCCAAAGTGATTAATCAACTAAGGCAAAAGGCTATATAAAGTCACAATTAAAAAGTGTCTAAGGTAAAATTATATGCAAGTGAACTCGATGAATCACTAAGGTCAAGATCAAAGGAAAAATTTTATGCAAGGAATATTGATGAATGGCTAAGGAAACTAAAAATTCTTGTGTTAACTACTTCAGACTATAATATCTAAGTAGAGTCTTCATTCCTTAGAATAGATTCTGCTAAGCCAAGTTTACATCACATAACAATTGAACAAGAAGACGCCCTAGGAAAAATACTCTTTCAATGCTAAACCACTATTCTCATTAGTTTAGTTGAATATTTAGATAATCTAAGAGACTCAAATTTTCATAGAAATATATAAGATTAAAAAGGATCTACTCATAATGAGGATTGATTTAAAGGGTTAGTCGAATGAGTCAATTGGTAATGGCCCTAGGCTCATTTCAATCTATTCTAGGGAAAAAAGGTTGATACATATTTAATTTTATTTAAATAATATGAAACTCATACAATAATTATTCCATCATTATAAGTTGGTCTTGCTATTAGGAATATTTATAACAAGAATCTTACTTAACTAGTTAAACTTATAAGATTCCTTTCACAAGGCATATTTTAAACAAGAACATCAATATTTAGATTAACAAAGCAAGATATATCGTTATTCCAAATAACAATATCAATTCTATTTAATTTAATTATTCTCAACAAGATATGTTTGATGCATTAAATCACATCACATTTAGGTCATAAAGAGAGACACAATACTTATTTGATAAGCTTATTGTAACAAATATTTAAGTAAGAGAATCAAACTATCTATATTTATTAAACAACCTAATAAGCTAAGGAATATTTCCTTTCATAAAATAACCTTCCCTAGGATCTACATACATGTTACATACCATTTAGTTACATCTTAATTTATCAAAGATGTTCCAATAAAGATAACATAATACTTTACCCATAGCTAGATCATTATACAAAAGACTATCTTTCATAAGAATAATACAAGCAGGCTGGATACAATAACATTTATCACTATAATAGATGACATCCATCATATACATAAGCATGAGGAAAAACTATAGGCTTAATTAAGTAATGAAAGATCAAACAATCTTTAGCAAGGTCCAAATATGCTCCATAACAATTGTTGGTCATTTGAAGGAATGCTCACCACCTAACCTTTTGTTATCATCAAGATATAGATCTAGAAACCCCTAAGTTCAAGAATACTAGCTCTAAGTATGTTTGCATCACTTAGAAAGGTAAGGGTGAATATCTAAGTAAGGGTTTGAAACTCATAGGAAAGATTTTTAACCCACTTATAGTCTTATTCTTTATTTTTACCCAAGGAGACTCCTAGTCCCAAATACAATATCAACAAGCATTCAATGAACATTCAAATGAATCTAAGTATATATACATCTAGAAAATAAACAACCAATCTTTCATAGCATAAATAAATCCCATCATTTTTTGAATTAGCAAAAGGATAATATTGACTATTTTGACCACAATTCAAAATAAGTCAACCCCCTATAGTTGAAAACTTAAATAGGGGCCTATTATGGTCAAAATATATTCCATGGTCCTAGATAGGGGTCTTTTAATGTGTCATTACCTTGGTCATATTCATCTTTAGTCCTATGTCATTTTAGGGGTCATATTTGAGACATTAATAAGGTTTGTAAGGTTTTAGCATTAAATACAAGTTTTTCAAAGTGTACTTCAATGTTTATGATGTCATAATATGTTAGTATTCAGTCCTGTAATTGAAAATTGGTAGGGGTTTATGTTGAAAATAAGAAAATAGTTGGAAAAAGAAGTTTGGGTAGTTGTACAATTTGTGTAGGAGTGTGGCACATGTGTGTTTTTATACAATGTCACTTAAAATCCCCTAAACTCATTTCTACACTTTAATAGCTTTGAAACACTTTAAAATGGCCTAAAACCATTCTGATCCTCCATCACTCTTCTTTGCATGTCAAAAAGGTCAGTCAATTTTGGTTTGTTATGGCTAGTAGGAGAGGAATCAAATTAAATACACTTGGTGGGAGGTATAATTCCTTATCTAATTAAAATCCATGGTAGGTTTTCCAATTTTGGTGAACCAAGATTTATGAACCATTGTTTAGAATGCTAGTCATGTTTTCTACTTACTCATTCCCATACCCTGTAGGTTTCCTCTTTGTTTGAGTTGGTCCATATAAAATAAGTGTTTTACATGATTTTAGAGAGTGTGTAAATAATTATCTCATGTTTTATAGACTTAGTTACACATGTGGAAGTGAATTGATGAGCCAAACATCTCAAGTTTCTAGTTGATGTCACCATTAGAGTTATACAGTCAATGTTTCATCAATAACATAGGGTTTTTTTCCTATAGTTGTTTAAAAGAAAATATTAAATGTTTTGTTTCATGCCTTTTATGTCACAATTATCACCTCTCATTACAAATATTAGTTTCAAAATGTTTCACATGAATATCACAGTTAAGGAGCATATTAACACAATCAGCTTTCTAAGTGATTATCATACATAGTCAGGAGAAAAGAGAGTCTTGAGTAATCATGGTGGTAAGATGAAGAGTTTACAAGGTTTTTAATACATTTTAAAAGTGTGAGAAACTAATATTGAAACCATTAAATTTTTTTAATGATTGGTTTTGAGAACTAATTGAATACATACTCAAAAACCTTGCCTTCACTTATAAGTATACTACTAATGTGCACCTATAGAATGTCCAAATAGAGGACTAAGTAGTTGAATGTAATTATTTAAGATTTTATGAAATAATCATCAAGTATCATAACATGTAAAACACCATAGCATCAATGATGGATTCATAATGTAGAAAATAAGCTTGAATCTTAAGACCTTAGTTTGAGAGAATGACTTTAGGTATATGTTACCTTAACATCTCTGAAATAGGTATTTTAGTTTGTTTTTGATCCTTTCATAGTAGAGTATCTTAAGTATAAATAAGTATAGTGTTTTTCCATATTATTTCCAAATCATAGGGACATTTACTTATAAAGGAAAGTGGTTATTTATCCAAAGGAGGGTGATGTAAGAAAGCCTCTATTTTAAGCAATATTTCACTGTAGTTTTTTAGTGTTATCTACAATACTCAGGAGACTAAATGACACTATAATGCTACAAGGACATAATAGTTGCATAACTCATGAAAAAGTGTCATATTTTATTTTAGATAGACTAAATGGATTAAAATAAGATAAAATCATATTATTATTCCAATTCAGGGGCACATCATCAACTACTAGTCTCATGGCTTGTGTATGGGAACCTATAGTCAATCTGCAATATATAGTGTGTTGGCATTAGAAATTAAGAGAATATACTACATACAAGTGACATTACATGATATAAATGGTAATAGTGTCCCAAAGATCATTTTATGGAGTTTAAGCATAGATTTTTGACATTGAGCAACACCTATAGGAACCTCTTTTTGGCTCTTAGAATGATCACCTACAATTTGATTGTAGTGTGATAGTGTACTAAAACATGATAATTTGGTCTTATCACAAGTATTTAGGCATGACATTTGAATAAAAATAGTTATTATATGATATAAAATATTATAATAATAACCTAAGGCATTAAATCCATGTCAAAGGTTGAAGACACCTACAAGTTAATGATAGACTGATAACATATTAGAAGTTGGTAGTTTGACTATTATTTTGGCCTTAAGCCTGATATGAATATGTTTGATTTGAATATGAGACTAAAGGACTTCAATTATATATTATATAATGATATTAAATGTATTATAATGTAAAACACATCTATTAGAGCTCCAAAAACATGCACTTACAGTCAACACATAGTACACAGTCTACTACAATAAACTTAATTAGGCCTAGTCAAGTAAATAGAGAGGGATTGAGGAGATTAACATAGATGATAATGAATTAAGATGATTATAATACCTTTAATTTTTTTATATAAACATCATTATATGCTTAAGATAGAGAAACAAGGTGTAAACTGAGTTCCTAAACACTAAACCTATAGGCAATCTTAAGCTCATGAACATAGTCACTATTATACAAGTCTACCTTGGATTCTGTAATGTTTAGAGGTGATAGTAATATGATCCAAACCTAATATTTTTTTTATATGGTCCTTACTACCCAGTATATTCCCCCATAACTTCATTTTTCCTAATAATATAGGGGATATTTCCTATATTATGTCTCAGATAGAGAGCACTCCCAGGCAATCTATACTGTAAGATTAGGTGAATAGATGACAAAAAAAGATATTGTGAAGGATTTGAACATTATAAATGGGTATATAAAGTTATAATAATTTTTAAAAAAAAATTATGACCTCATACACATTATAAACTACACATGGTGGTTTTTAGCATCAAGGACATGGTCAAGCCTATTAGGACTAAACTAGGCCTAAAGCCCTAAAGGGGCCTAATCTCATTTATAACACAAAGTAAACCTTATGATTAATTGTATCATATTAAAATGGAATTATTAGGTTGTTTTAAACCTATGGTTGTCAAATAATTCCAATAGAGGGTTTATTTTTGGCTAAAACCTACTTTAGGGTATGTAGAATACACTCCCAAGTTTGAGATGCCAAATTCAAGAGCTCACAATAGTAATGACACTTATCATGGAGGTATAAGGAGTTATGATATGTTTAATACAATCAATAAAATTATTTTAATGGAATTTTTTTGAGGTCTAAATGTCAATATTGTATGAGCAATCCTTAAGAGTCAAAACCACCTAAAACCCTCGAAAACCCTTGTTTGAGACCCAATTGGAAAAAATTGGTTGTAGATGAATTTAGGAGAGATATTATGACCTGGTAATTGTTTTTATATTTAATAATACTCTCTCAATCTCCATCCCATCCATTTGGTGGGTACCCTACTTGTATAAACAACGTACAAAATAGGATTTATTGATAGATTTTATGTGTTTTGTAGGTGAATGAGAGAGTTAAAGGATGAGAATAGTTGGAGACGGTAAATTAGGACCCAATATAACTACATATATACATTTTTTTCTTAATTAAATCACACAAAAACTTTTTCAATCTCCTTCACTTCAGGCAGTTTATGGAAGACAATGAGAATAGAGGATGACCACCAAGTGAGAAAGTTATAAGTCTAATTAGGAGGCCTTTTAAGGTCTGCCTAATGGATTTTGAAGTAAGGGGAATATTTAAATGTGTCATATCACCACTTAAATGGATTTAATTGATAAATTTAAGTCCATTTTGGTGCCAAATATGAAAATAGACCTGTAAAGCTAGTGATGGTGATTATAGATTGTGAAAACAAGTATCTAGGAGAAGACTAGTAGTTAGGGACACATATAATGAATGTTTAATATTTTTTAAAACCCCACATTCACAATTAATATGTTTCAAATTTTCCTAGTATTACTTATAGTGCTCAAGAGAGGTTTAATAATGAAGGTAGTTTCAAGAAGCCAACTGTGAGTATCCTATGCCAATTTTGGGGAGTTTGATGCTTCTAAGGGACATCTATCCAAAGATACATTCCATGATATATGTCATACTCCATTATCCTAAAAATATAACTCTCTCTCTTATCTTAACACTTATTATTATGACACTTGAGCTTCATTCTTCTCTCTCTTCTCACACATTCTATAAAAGCTAGCCTTTTTGTCCTTGTATTCTAATTCCACACCTAGTATGATGAAGCGTTATTGGTTTGATATTCAAATTTTCATTTTAATAATACATTAAATCTATTTTTTAGTTCATAAACATATTTTATAAGTATGTGAAGTGATTTATGGTGAGTTCTAGTGATAATATTCTATCCTTGTTTCTCTTTATCCTTTCGTACTTAGCGTAAGAAGTTCTCATTCTAGCATGTCATATAGAGTATTTTACTTCCTTCAATTATAAAAGTAGACTTATTTTATAAAACTAACCTCTAGTCCACTTTCATTGAGTATTTTCATGTATATCACCTCCATATTTGAAATACTAATGTCAGAGTATTCTATAACTTTGAAGCTAGTGTTGTAAGTCATGCCTCTTAATGAAAGAGTATGATAATCTTGTGGAGGTATTTATGGTGTATCAACACCTTATATTATTTTAATTTCATGCATATTTATACCTATTTTCATCCAATAAATTATTTAGTGTAGGTGATGAGCACATAAAGATAAATCTAGGGAGATAACCCTTAAACCTAGAGGTCTACCTCTACTATAGGTAACCCACATGCCTAGAGGTTTTCCAATGTTGCCCAAATATTATATTAGGATTTAAAACACTCTTATATTTTGTGATATTTGGTGAAAATCAATACCTAAATCAATTTATTTCTTCCAATAGTCATGGGGGAGTCAAACAACCTACACCACAATTAGCATATGAGGACTTTGACAACCCACCTCCTTGATGTTCATAAAAAGGTCAAAAAGCCTACCACCATGACCTACATAGGATGAATTTGAAAATACACCACTATGATGTTAATGGTAGTTTAAAATAACCTAACATCATTACCCACATAGTAATAATTTAATAAGACACCACCATGACATTCATAGGAGGGTCAAACAACCTACCACCATGCCTTGCATAAGATGACTTTGACAAGTCTCCACCAAGATGTGATACTCATAAATATACATTACATAGGGTCAAAATATTATTAATATAATCATTCATGAAATTAGATAATTTTTCATTAAAATTAGGAAACAAACTCTCCAAATCCCTCAAATGGGTGAAGAACTACATGGCAGCCAATGCACAACCATGGATAAAATAATAAAATAGGTAGAATGAAAAAAGAGGACTTATTCTCATGGAATTAAATAATCAATAGATAAAATAATTATTTTAATTCAATGAATAATCTATAAAAAAAAAGTTAATATAAATCCCACCCAAGTGATTTAAGACCTCCTAAGTGGTATCCTTTAGTTGTTTAAGACTCGGATCTCCTAATCAGCTCATCCTACTTGTTTCTCTCCTCCTCCTTTTATCCTCTACTTATTCTATCCTTTTTTTAAATGAAAAAAATTATCCACATAATTTTTTTTTACCTCTACATATATATGTGTGTGTTATATTCATCCAACCACCCTCTATTCACTAGCACATGCCTCATTATAGTGCATGGTGGCTCTGCAAGTTCTTGTGGTTATTTCTAAGACTCCCTCACCTCTTCCTACTTGATTATAGTCTTAGTAAATTAACGGAAGATATACCATTTGAAAAGTAGACATTTTATTAAAGATATCAAGGTAAGGATAAAAAAATTCACCAGTAAAACTTAAAATATATCCATCTAAACTACACACTAAGTCAGAAAGGTGTGATGATGGTATTATAGACAACCAACTAATTAATATAGGTTTAATAAAGGTTTGATATAAAGATATTTAGTGATATAACCATGCTTGGCATAGTCTCTTTCTTTCATTGGCCCCTTCCTTATTCTTAAACACTTGATGTACACATAAAATTTCTCTGGTCTAATAGTTGAAGCTTTTGAATTTAATCAATCATGCACTCAATCAATTTAAGCAATATTTAATCATCTAATGACTACAAGAATTCACATAGATAGATTCATATAACATTATACACATGCAATTGCCAACATACAAGTTTATGAGAAATGATCCAACATAATTTAATTCAATATATCTCATAGACATAATTATATTCATAATTGAAACATCTTATAAATTAAATGTAATCATTATAATTTTATGATTAATTAATCAAAACATGATTGATAATAAGTCTTTCTCATGGTTCCCAAAACATGACAATCCTTCATAAAATCCATGCATGCCATAGTTAGACATGTCTAACAACATAATTTCATAATAAAAATCATATTAACCATAATAAGATAGTCATAAATGTCAAATATGAGCATTAATCAAAATGGGGCCTTACAAACAACCTTCATTTTATATCCTATGTAGTCATATATTTTACATATCAACTTTTCGAGAGTAATTTTGACTTATAGTAGACACTGTATTTGTAACGTCTATAACGCAGGATAATATGCATGTACCAACTAGTGTGTGAAGTGAAAAAAATGTAATTTTCCATATAAAATGTGTCAAAGTACCACTAGGACCTTGTACAAAACCAAACGTGCACATAATTACTATTGCACATATTCATGAAAAATTGATACAATTCCCAACACTTTCAATACATGAAAATATTATAATGAGCTAAAAAATATCAATTTTCCCATGTTAGGTATTCTAATAGACCAATATTATTCTATTATATAATTATTTACATCATATGTAATACTATGGTCAAGGATATAAATAGTTGTAGCTAACACTTCTACACAAAACTCATTTCCTATATGATTTTCATGGAACATAGACCTTTTTATTTCAATGATGGCCTAATTTTTATACTTAAAAACTCCATTTTTATGTGTTAATATTGTTTTAAGTTACCTTTTGATTCCATTAATATAAAAATATTCATTAAATTCTTTTGTAGTGAACTCACCCAATATGTCAGTTCTCAAAATTTTAATTGAATACCCACTTTCCTTTTAAACTAAAACTTTTGATCCAAAAAACAATCAAATGTTTCACTCTTATTTCTCAATAAATATATCCATATATTCTTGTAATAACCATATATAAATTTTAAAAATAAAAAACACTTACCAATGCATAGTGTTTGCATGGCACCCTAGATATTTTAATGAATCAACTATAGTGGTTGAGAAGCTCGTTATTATTTCCCAATTGGAAATTTATCTTTGAGTTTATTCCCCAATGTAGAGCCAAAGCAAACCTCATCATTTAATTTTAAATTAGGCAATCCTTAAACCATTTTTTCAAAATAAACTCAACCTCTTGAAACTTAAATGACTATATAATCTATATTGCACATAGTTAATGTCTTCAATTTTTTATTTGAAAACATTTTAGCTTGCTGGATGAATGTTCATTGACAACATTATATTTTTTGTCATGGAAATTTATACCACTAACTAGAAACCATTATTTTTATAAAAAAATTACAATCTCCATTATCAAACAATACTCCATAATTTAGTTCAACCAACTTGCTTACACTCAAGAAATTAGTCTTAAGACTAGATGTTAATGAAATATCCTAAATATTTTGGTAACTAACCTTTCTTGGTGTGTGTAGCCAAAGTGTTTTTCCAAACAAATTATAGTGAAATATCCTCTCCAAGATTCACTTTAATTTTATTTTATTCATAAAATTTCACAAATAAATCATTTTTCCTATCATATGATTGGAGCAACCAAAATTAAGAAAATAAATATAATTGAGGCTTATTTTCCATATGACAAATATTAGATCTGGAATGATCTCCTTCACCATGGGTGAAAATTTCCTCTTGTTTTTCATATCACTTTACTTGAGTCTATACTTCCTCTCAAACTAACCAATTCTCTTATAATAATGGAATTGTATATGTCGCTTATCTAAAATTTCATGTTTATGGCCTCTACCTTAACATCCTCTTCCTCTTCCACTTGAATAATATGATAATTCCCCCATTATCTCTTAGTGAATGTCAGTGACATTTCTTCCTTATCCAAATTTGGCCTTCAATTTAAATGTTCTTTATAAAATTTCTAAAGTTCTATCTAATCTACTTTCATGAGATGATAATTATCCCATGAACTAGTATAACTTTTGTGTGATAAGATCATTGTTTTCTCCTATTTAAATAACAAATGAATTGAATTTTATTGGTAAGTATTTAATAAGTTTTTCATTAATTACCTAATTTTTAATGGTCTTTCCAATTTTTTTAAAAATTGGTTTATAATATCTTGAACTCAAACATAAAAATCAGTTATCTTTTCATTGTCCTTCATTTGAATATTCTAAAATTTTCTCTATAAATTATGAAAATGAATCATTTTAACTCTATTTGTTCCTTGGTAAGAATAATTCAATGTGACCCAAGCTTCCTTGACATTTTTAATTACATAAATTATAGGAAAAAAATTTAACATATGGATCGCTCTGGATTAGAAACATGCATATGGGATACTTCTTCTTTGTATTTTTATTTTCATTCTTCTCTTTTAGTGTCAATTCATTTTAGTCTTGGGAATATACATACCCAACTTGAACTATTTCCCATGGATCTTTAAAATCCATCAAGGTTTACATTTGTATTTCTAAATATTCATAGTGATCACCATTGAATGGAGGAATACGAATAAAATAATTTTTTGATGCCACATTTATTTTCTTTATAGTTTAAAAATTCAAAAAAAAATGATCTAAATCAAAACATTTGTAATTTGGATCTAATACCAGCTATATATATTAGATCATTATACAACTATTATATCCTACACTTCTATTATAGATTAAAAGTAGATGATTTCAGATAATATTGGTAAAATAATATATACATAATATTAGTCTTTAAAATATTTAATTTATATAATTAGACTTATATTTATTACTAAAGTTAACCCCAAGTAGTGTACAAAAAGATGGAAAAAACAAAATTTTATCTAATATAACTAGAGTTAAAATAGAACATTTGTTGCATATGTGAAGTTATGTATTTATTCAACATAATCTAACCATAATGTAAGCATTATTTTTATCAACAAGATCTTTTTTTATTGAGGCTAAACCTCGGTTTTTTTAATTAAGGACCCAACCCTATATAAGAAACATGAAGACTAGGCCAATCATGCCCAAAAACATAAGAAGGTCTACTGAATATAGTCAAAATGCAAGATTAAACAAAAAGAAGGGTTTTTTAAATTAGGGGCCCAACCCTATACATGTAACTAATACCAAAATCATTATATTCTAGTTACATTCTCTTTATAAGATCTAAGGAACACATTAAGAGGGGCACCTTCTCCTAAAATTTTATATTTTTATTGAGGTTTACCACCTTCCCATTCCCTCTTTCCCTAGTGTCCTATTGTATGGGAATAGAGACAACTAGGTTTTCAATTGGATCAAAACTATGTGTCGACCTTCCCTATTCAAATTTAGGAGCTTGGATGGTTTTAATGGAATTCTAGATAACCACCCCTCCCCTAACACAAATAGGGTTTCCAAAACCACTTTTGGGGTTGTATATAAGTTTTTATAATGGACTACTACCTGGTTCTCTTCCTTTTCATTCAAATTTGCTATACTTTATTCCATCTCCAAGATGACTTCTTTGAATGCCTTAGTGTCTTTCACTTCTACTTTCAATAGGTCTTTGTGAATATTTTTCCCACAACACATTCCTTGTTTATTTTTTTGACCTAACATGAAATAATTATCCAAACTACTTATATCATAAAAATGCCTATATATGAAAGACAATCATTTATAATTAATATTTTGAACCCAAATCTGATTTTCAACATTCAACTCTAAATTTGTATGGAGTTGATCATTCACATAAATATTAATAAGGATACTTGCATATGTAATATGAAGATAATATTTATTGGATTAATCTATGGCTAAAAATCCTCAAAGGAAATCACCTATAACCTTAATACTATCCTTGGAACAAAATTATAAGGGGAAGTAAGGGAGGCGAATCCACACTAGCCTAGTATTAAAGGATTCAGTAACTAGTTTGAAATCAAAATACCATGGCTTCATCATGAGGATATGATGATCCATAAACTAGATCTATTATTATATAATCTTATCCTTATCTTACCTTTTATCAAATGAAACAAAAAAAACCCTTTGTACAAGGGTATATTTCAATATTTCCTTTCAATAAGAGTCTCTAGACCTCTAAAATCCACCCATGAAGGGTCTAAATATTTGGCAAATATTGATTAAACTTACAAATTAAACCCTTTTCAAAATACAAGGCTTCCCATTTCATAACCCAATCAAGGGAATATCCCTAAAAACAAATATATTTACTAGATTTAGTAGGGGTTAATATTTTGTTTACCTTTTTAAAGCCTCCATGTTCTAGTACCTTTTTGGAGATTACTACAACAAAACCCATCCTCTAATCCAATGTTTCCTTTGTCATCATTGGTTTAGCTACTTTATGTAGGTTACATGAAATCTTCTACCTCATATCTAGACTAATCCTTTCATTGTATATCACCTTCATCCTAATGCAAGTTGGTTCCCCTATATTTTACCTACATTTTTACCCACCAATAATAGTCTTGGTATGTATTTTCTTATTTTCCACATCCCCTACATCCTAGAGTTTTCCACCAGCTATCACACCTCCAACCACTTTATTACATACAAACCCTTGTATATCCTTTTTGTTTTTTTTTAAATCACCATATTTAATCCCCTTTGGTGATATTATAGCATCAACCATTATGTCCACCATTTATTGAGCGGCATCCATCACTATCGAACCCTATCACCTTTGATCTTTCCTTATTCCATCTACCTCTTCCTTTTTGGTAGATCCACCTTGTCCAGACCCCTTTGTCAAGTCTAGTAGATTAATCACCACTTCCTCAATATGCGGGATGATCCTTCCATCACCATGGAACCCTAAGGATTGTTTGTGTTCATTCATACATGCATTTATATTCCATATACATGTTTGTGTGTAAATGCATGCATTTATCTACTTTTATATTTCACATAGATATGTTTGTGTATGCATGTATGCATTTATCTATTTATTTTCTAGATACATGTGTGTGTGTGTGTGCACATAAATTAATTTATATATTTTTGTATGTAGACATGTATGTGTATCCATATGTAACATCCCCACTGGGATCTACCTAGAAATATGTGGATTTTTTTATTTAAACACATATACTTAAAATATATTACACCATGAGAATATAATTAGTGATCATATAAAATAATATAAGTATGATAACTATAAATTAATCAAACTACATCATACATCATTGATCACTATCATCATAAAAAACAAATCATAATATGTATATAGAAAGTAATTATAATTAGCTAGCCACGACTGATACATGCTTACAACCACTATTATCAATGAAAAATAAGTAAATAATTATAGCTCATCATGATAATTTCTCAATAATAAATAAAATATAATGTACATATATAAGTTACATGGCTCCATGGAGCATAAATTCCTCAAACTCTAGTATATGTGGTAATCTCAAGTGTTGTCTCAAAAGTAGTACTAGTATGGGGAGGGAGAGCATCATTTGAGTGATTTTCCACACCAATGATAGACCAACAGTCCCCAGAATATCCCTCCCTTCATAAATGAGTAGATAGTGATGGCATAGTAATCCATAGAGACAAGTTAGTACCCGTGTGTTGTATGATTTTTAAAACTAAACATGTAGTGTATCATAGAAACCTGTTCTACTCAAGATATCACACAAACATATAAATTATACTCATGAAATTATAATGTCTCACTAAACATTATTATATCTTAATTTTTCAATAAATAATGATCTAAGGATCAGTCAAACTTCATACACATCACTTGATTAGATTACCTTCATCTGACATTGTGATGTTAGTAAGCTAGTGAAATCCATCTCATTACTTACTCAATATCAACAATGTAAGATTTGGTTAACTTAGTATAATAAATATATTCACGTATAGTAGATAATACTAGTAATAATATAACATGCACAACATAGTAATATTTTAAATGCATACATTTATTTCATCAAATGTATGAATAAATCTCACAATATTATCTATCACATAAATAACAAAATGATAACTATAGTTTATACTACCTAGGTAAAATATACATTTAACAATAATTTATAATTACTATAATTAGTTTTCAAATATAATATATCCTATGATAATATATATTATCATAGTATAGTGTTTTTAAGTACAATTAATAATGCCACAATCAATCATAATAAAGTAGTTAAAAATCAATGGAAGCATAAGCTTCTATTCAAACAACTAGTTATAAAAATAAAGTTTTAGTTCTCAAAAAACATATAATATTCCATTATATCATATATTATATTATTTATGGGGTTGTATGCATGCATAAATAAGGTCTTACTAACTATAATAAAACATGCTATTCATAATAATTACCAACATGCATACATTTAATCCATCAAATGGATGAGTGAGTCTAGATATAATAATTATAGTTTTTACCACTCAGGTATAACCTACATTCAGACTATAATTTTAAAATTAAAACACTCTATGACATCCCATAATATCATATATAATTTTACATGATCACACTACTCAATCACAAACAACCAGTCTCATAATTTAAAGAATCAAATGTCCCTTAATCCTAAATAATAGGTAAACAAGTACATTTTATACCAAGTATATCCTATTTTAAAACTACATACTAGAAATCAAAAGAAACATAACTTATAATCACACACCATGATGCACTAATATATGATATATATGTCTAAACATTTGTATATTTTAATCTACTCACAATATGTACCACTCACCAATTTTCATTACTATATGTATATATATATATGTTAATAATAAATCATGTTATTTTCAAAGAGTCAAATAACTCATAACAAATGTATACCATAATATTTAATTTTAACAACTTAATTCATTTTTAGGAGACTATTTTCATATGGTTATAGTTGTAGTCCCTTGGGCACAATATGACTCATTTTAACCACCTATTTAGCTATAGGTATATTTCTTATATATGAGTACTTATACATCATAATATGTATTGTATGGGAGTACTCAAATGATATACTATATCAAAGTTCATTTATATTTATTAATCAATAAATCCCTATGATTTAAAAAATAATTAAAAATTTCTTGTTCACAAAATATATATTGATGATCTTTAAGGGTTTTAGCAATGTAAAACTCCATAGTTTTTATCCCTAACTAAATAGGTTTTCATCCTGATTATCCAAAACATATATAACTCCATACATAAGTTATTAATAAAACATAGTATTTATTATTATGGTTCACATATAGGTATTCAACAACATGAAATTTTCTCTTATATGATACTCAAAAGATTCAATAATACACATATATACGAATCACCAAAGCTATGACAATGTACTAGTCAGAATCTATACTTAAAGTCAAGCACCCCAATGTATATATAAGATATATATGTATAAAAGTACCTATGTTCTCACATTATGCACATTGCATAACATGCACTACATAAAGCATATGTTTTAATACACAATTACCTTTTTACCAAACTAACACTCCTTTCTCTAAAAGTAAACTATTGTGTCTTTAACAAATATTTGACTAAGAAAGAGCATCAAGTCTATATAGGGTTTTTAATTACTTCCACTAGCCTTAAATTTGACCCACTTTATCCCTGTGTGTGTGTGTGTGTGTGTGTGTGTGTGTGTGTGTGTGTGTGCGTGTGTGCGTGTGTGCGTGTGTGCGTGTGTGCGTGTGTGCGTGTGTGCGTGTGTGTGTGTGTGTGTGTGTGTGTGTGTGTGTGTGTGTGTGTGTGTGTGTGTGTGTGTGTGTGTGCGCACGTGTGTGTGTGTGTGTGTGTGTGTATTCATAGTTTATAAAAAATTATACATAGCTTGCTTATACAAGGTTATAGTGTTTATGGCATAAAATGTTAATCTTTTTAACCTCTCTATCTTAACAATATCATATAATACTTACACATACTAAACTATTTATTTACACACACACACACACACACACACACACACACCTTCTTTTATGTTTTTAGAGTACAAAATAGGCTATGTGACAATAATTACCACAAGTACCAAATTGAGACATCCACCACCACAAGAAGGATAAAATTAAACATCCTATTTATGTGTATTGTATACTATGAGAGTAATTCACTAAATTTGACTTAAATCTTATTAGTCCAACTCCTCTAATGCCAAGAATTTATTAAATCATTAAACTAAATTACATTAATTCCCATATTTACACTGGAATACAAATTTGTACAAGGTATATCACCAATATTTCTCCAAGTGTGAATAAAATATATATATATAACCATTTACATTATCAAGAAAGAATTAAATATAATATCCATATTCTTTTTTAGTATATCTCCCTTTACATATTCTTTACATAAAACCATACCTAATAAAACTTATTTTAGGATAATCAAGTAAGATAAGAATGTGGCAATACCTAAAATGATATGATGTATAATTCACTTATAGATCACATAAACTTATTTAATATTTTTAAATCATACCTAAAAAGTTTTATGAATATGGAGATATACCTAATATGTTTGATGGCGATATATTATTTTTATTTTTTTATTCTTCTCCATGAATATAACACTATATCTAAAATCACCATACCTATACAACTTATTTCATTGTATTTGAATGAATACTATTCACTTCTTTAAGTCATTGCAAATGTAAATTATTAATATACTCACATATAACCAAATAAATTACTAGATATATTATTTTCTATATGCATCAATACCTAGGATGTTTAAAGGTATGTACAATGGTTAGTCAAATGAAAAATTACTCTGTTATCAATAGTAACTGGGCATCATTCCTAAAGAACCTAAAGGAATGAATTTTTGTAGATTTATTGGTTTGTTGTTTTATATATGTTATTTTCTATAGATAGATTTGAAATATATTATTCCATCATTGTATTAAGACACTATCAAAAATAAAATACAGATCATTGAATTATTTTTACACAGAGATTGTGCTTTTAGATCATAAAAAATAATGTATAAAATATAGACTCATTACATTGTATACATAAATAACTGACTATATCTATAATAATAATTTGAAGTGTATAGATATATCTATATGTATTTATATTAAGTCATTATTTTATTTTGACTAGCATTATACATAGCTAGACCATATATATAGTTCATTAATATATATAGTATCTTTCATTATAACTTATATTAGTAGACCAGACATATATATCACTAAATTTAAGACATAATTATACTAGATCTCTTTATTCCAATAAACACACACACACACACACACACACACACACACACACACAGAGAGAGAGAGAGAGAGAGAGAGAGAGAGAGAGAGAGAGAGAGAGAGAGAGAGAGAGAGAGAAAATTAAATCAAATCACCTACCTATCCCAGGTGTTAAAAAGGCTAGATCTGACATTATTTCTTATTTACCCCTCTTGTTCCCCTTTTCTCCTCCATTCCACGCTTTATCTTTTTTTTCTCTTTTTCTCTTTTTTTTTTTTCCTTCTCCATTGTCTCTCCCCTACATGGTGTGCTCTATCTAAATCTTTATTCACTTACATAAACAAGGTGCTACTTTTTTTAAATATATATTTTTTCTTTTTTATATATTATTTAGTCTTTTTAAAATATTTCCATAGTGCTAAGTCTTCTTTTTTATTTAATTTGCCTTAATGGAAAAATCCAAAATTCCTTGTTTTATTCTAATTTTTATGTTATTTTTAATTATTTATATAATTTACTAAATTTAATAATAATTATCTCATTATCAATATGTTATTTTCTAATTTATAATTAAATATAATACATTTACTAATTATGAAAAAATTTGTTACCTAATACTAACTTAGCATAGGTAAATAATTACTAATGCAAGTCAATTATATTCCATTTTTATATAACTACAAATGCATTCAGCTTTCCCATAACATAATATCACTAGATTAATTCCTCATAATCATTTCACTGAGCTAACAAACTACCCACATGCATAAACAATTATCTAAATGTAACAATAATAAAAATGCACTAATAATAACAATGAAAACCATGCATCTAACATGTACTAACTAATGTGGTGTGTGCAAGGTTTTAGCCATTTCCTTTGTCATCCTCCAAAATCTCCATCTATGACACCTACCCTGATGATGTTCTCCCTCCATCACACTCTGAGGGATGAGTTCTCCTGTGTCAAATCCATAACAAGTAGGTAATTAGACCACAACATCATAACATAAATATTATAAAATACTTATAAAATAATAAGTTAACATGATCTTAATATAAATAATATACACTACAACTAACTCATATCAGTGAAATCATGAAAGCAAAGAAACATACCACTGCCCCATAATAACATGTGACTTAAAACTTAGTCAATAATAATCAAACCAAATTATCAACTATAGAAAGTCCATGGATAATCAAGTAAGTTTAATTAGCAAGGATATCAGAATATAACACCATAAATTTGTTTATCTTTGTATTTGTTACACAAATACATAAATTGATTTTGAGCAAACTAGAATGATCAATAATAAGAATGGGGGTAGATAAATATTTAGAGTGTATGTTCCCATATTTATTATATATTTTTTAATTAATCACATTTTATGAAAAGGTAAAATAGCCTTAAAATTTTTTATTATAGAACATTTAATGTTGTAGTTAGCCTTCTCACAATTAATGTGGTCAGTAGGGCAAGATGGTTATATATGTATTATTAATAAAATATATTTGAAACATATATTTTACCACACTATCACTATTTTTTAATGTTCTTTAAATGCATTCTAATATAAATAGTTTTTAGAATTTGATTTTTACAGTTGCAAATTTATTTCAGTTGTTCATTTTATTTATGTTTATTTGTGTTATCAATTAGAGGTAGATAAAAACACATAAACAATTGGTGATTTCCCATTATATACATAACCAAATAATAAATTTTGTATTTGAATTAAAAACACAACCTCAATGATAAATATTCTAGAGAGCACATACTTGGTACTAGAGTGGTCAATTTGCCTAGAATCACACTTACGATTTTCAATGTGCTAGGAGTAGGAAAGCCAAACAGAGGTGGCATAAACAAAAGATAAAATGCTAATAAAAGTTGGAGAAGTATAATTCTCTAAATATAAATTTATCAAAGGCCTCAAATAAATATGAGGAAACAAAATGAACAAATTTTTTATAATATTTACCTATAAATATCCTACCAATATGGCAAAGAAATTATAATAGTTTCTAATAATTATCTAAGAAGCTCATTACCTTTGGTTATCCACCCTAATGACATGATGTCATGAAGAAAGTGGGAATTAAACTCCCAAATATGGAATCATTATTAGGTAATTTTATGATCCTTAGGCATCCTAATAAGAGAAGGATTTCTAAATATGTGTCTTCAAATTCATGAATAGAACCTACCTTCATTTTAGGAAATTGATCTTGTAAACACAAAAGTATCTAATTATATCAATAAATCTTATAAATAATGGGAATTTTTTTTCATGATCAATGGTTCAATCTAGTGGTATCCTCACCATATGAAATCCTTAAAATCTCAAGGTAATTTTGTCCTCCAACCAAAATCTAATGGCAATTTATAAGTTTAGAACTACAACAAAAAATTTAGATCCATACTCATCAATATTTATACTCCAAATATATATTTTTTTTTAAATGGACTGATATAAAATTATTCCTGGAGTCATGGTTATGAAAACATTATTCTAAGTGGGTTTTCTAACATAGTTGCTTCCCATGATTAAATGTTGGGATAATTTGATAGTCAATCCAAAAGATATTTATCCCAATTTTTACAAATATATGTCATCAAGAATATCATTCCTAATTATACTAACTATACTTGATGTAATATATGGAAAGGTTTCACTACCATTGAGAAAATTATTGATTAATTTTTATCCTCAACAAGATATCTAAAACAAAATTGGTGATCAAGTTGGAGATTCTCAAAGCCCTAGGTTCTATAGATGCCCTGATAATTTTATTTATCAAATTTGATGATTCCCCTCAAAATTTCCATTTTAACTTTGAATTGACGTGATTTAAAGGTGATAAATTACCAATGTCATACAATAATGGTGTGATAATTTCCCCATGGTGACAAGTTTTCAAATATTTATGTTGGTTCATAAGATAAAAATACCAAATGTTGCTTCAAAATTTGGAATAACTCATCTTTCATAAACAAATTTTAGGATAAAAAAATTAATGGGATCATGAAGTGACAAATAATAGTTTTAAAATTCAAGGCTTTAAAAATGAACTAATGTATCAATGGAAATATTTAATAGGTATTTTATAGGGCATATGTCAAAAATAATAATTATTTTAAAGAAACGTTTTGGGGGACAAATCAAGTTTTTTTAAGGGAACCTATATTGATGAAGGATAATAATGGAATATGTGAGGAATATCATCAAGAGGAGGAATCAAAATAAGGAATGATTTAAAGGTGATAAGTTATAGGGTAATATTATGGAAGAAAAGAGCATAGGGACAAGCCAAAAATAGGGAAAAAATGAGAGATGAGAATTAAGGTTATGAATATGATTTAATCACTTAAATTAGTAATCTCTACAAGCTAGTCAATGATATTGAGCAAATTCAACATCCAGTTGAATCCTAATTGCATCTATTTATAAAAAAATTCAAATAATTTTAGAAGCCAAAACCCTAGAGGAAGTAGATGTGATTAGAGGACCTGATTGGATTCTAATTTAAACCCCTTATTAAGAATACAAAAACTATGGGTCTCATATTGAATCAAACCCCCCTTCAAATAAATATTCAAAAAATTGCTCAAGAAGATTGGTTGGTGGTGTGATTCTTTGAGGCTATCCCTATTGTGTAAATTAATGATAGATTGATAAATAGTTGTGGATATGTTTATTTCAAAAGTGTTTTAATATTTATGTTTATTGGGGCATGGCTAATTTTGGAGGCTCTTTGAAAATGGATGGGGATAAACTAGACCTTATGTTCAAAGATAGAAATTAAAATTCTAATTGAGCGATATTTTTTGGTGTTTTTGGCAACTCGAATGATTATGAGTGGGTATTAATAAGAGGTCCTTATTTTTTGGGAGTGAAAAATTATATATTTAAAACTAGTCTCCCTATTACAATTTAATAGATTAATTTATTTGGTAAGTTCTTATTTGGGTTAGATTATATAAACTCCCCCTAAAATATTGGGATGAGTAAAATATGAAGAAATTTGCAGGTGAAATTGGTTAGTTCATTCATTTATTTGAGGGAACTTATCAAGAAAAATTATTTTCATATTCCATAATTTGTTTCATGATAGATCTTAAAAATAATTCATCATGTCATTCAACTTCCTCATTTATTGGATGCTAGAAATAGGACTTAAACGATGAGTGTCTACCTTTTAGGTGCTTTTAATACCACAAGATTGTACATATGAAGAATTTTTCCCATAATTATCTATGAAAAAAGATAGGGAAGTATTATTTGGATATAAATTAAAAGGTTAAAAATTAAAAATGGGCCTCTTTTATGAAACAAAATAGGTGGGAAAAAACTAGACACATTGTAATAGAGAAGAAAAGATACATCTAATGATAGATAAGAATGGTTTAATTAGAGAAATAATTCTTAGTTATTCTTCCATAGTGAATTTTTGATATAATTAAATCCTCAGAAGGGAAATAACCATGACCTCACATCAGTTTCCAACACTTAAGGGTTGTTAACCTGGGTTCTTGAATTTGATAAAGATCCCCTTTTAATGACCAATATACTGAAACTACATTCACACATTTCCCCCTCTCCTTCAATGGAAAAATACATCAAAGAAAAGGAAATAGCTCTCAAATAATATGTGGATAGCTTACAAATAAAATAAAATGTCCAAGTATCATCAATATAACCTGATGAAGATAAATTAAAGGCAATGACACACATATTACATTTGGATCTAGTATTGGCTTAGGATTTTCTCAAAGGATATGAGAAATATTAAAATTCAAGATATCAAGAGTAATGTTTGGACTCATATTAAAAAATCTTGGATGATAAGTAAATAATTAATCCTATAATGCAATCCTAAAAGATACTTATTTCGATAACTATAAAATTATAGCCATCAAACGGGCCTTAAATCACTTATGGAATAAATCATAAAAAATAAAAATATTTGAGTGGATACTCAAGATAAAGTAGAGTGATCATGAAAAAAATTCTCACTGACATATAACTAGGTTTAAATATTATAATATTATTTTATATTATAAAATAATCTTGTACACATGAAAAATGTCACTCATGGCTCAAACCTTCATTTCAAGACATTCACCATCTCATTATGCCTAAATGCTTATCTTATAGTTTGAACCTAATATTATGATTAAACATATCACTTTTAACCCAGAGTTTACTTAAAACTTTATTAATTTGCTACTCTTGAAGTTATAGATATTCAACAACTTTCTTCCTCCTAGACATAACCATTTAAACTTGGACACAAGTTTTGATGCTAACATCTCAAGTCTAACACTAGTGTCCAAAACTTAAAAATGACCAAATTTGTAAATATCTCAACATATATAGATTCACTTATTAGTCTTAACTAACCCTCTCATGATATATTTTACATATGTGTGGTATAAATTCACATTCATTATGATCAAGTACAAAATTAAGAACACATATATCTTATACCAAGCAAAATCACATTTCAAACTTAAAAAATTTCCCTACTCTTTCCTATTTCCATACCAATCATAGGATTAGTATTATTATATATTTTAAGAATTTATAGAGAATCCATGAGCAACATTTATCAATTTTCAATATATATCACTACATGCATTTACATATATTATATTGAAAAATTATTCACACACAAGCCCACATATGGGAGAGAATTAAATTAGTGTGAGTCCCTCTTTGGAGTATTGGATATTTAGGTATAAATCAATAAAAAAGGGGTATTTTTGGTCATTTAAACTTCACTTGAGCCCAATAACCCCTAGTTTTCAAGGTTTCATGCCCTAATTAGAGGGCTTAGGGTTTTGATCTATATATTGATATCCATAACCCATGCATAAGATCCAAATAGATAATATGTAAGATGAATATAAACCATAATAGGAATAGGTGGAATTTATATAAAAGTAAATTTACTTAATTACATAAAAAAATCATATAAACTAGGATAAAATCATTGATGTTAGTTTCCATATTCTGATAGTGGTGTCAAGGCAACTAGAAAACTAATTTTTAGAATCTGATGAATCCTTGTGGAGAATCAATCTATCTTTTTATACACATGTATCAATAAAATATTCATGTTTATTAGTGAATAATATTATAATTATCTCTTTTTATTGGTTAAACATTCAAATTATTATATGGCATGGCACTTTATATATCTAACATACTTTCATAATTCAACACTATATCATAATATTGTGAATCTCAATTATTTAAGTGGCATGATTTTAGAATAGCTTCCTACAAGTTCAATATGTTATCCCCCCATTAAATATTTACAAAAGGGATTAAACATTTGGTTAACCTAAAGTCTTAGTCTTCTTACACAACCCTAACTTGCCTTAAGATTTTTAGCCTTCTAAAGTTTTATCTTGCTACATTTATTTTATAGATCTATTTTTTTGCATGGGAATAATATAGATGATGTTTGTTATCCTTATTTCCCTAACCTTAGTGATATTTATTTTGAACGTATTTGTGTTACAACCATAAAATTAATACCCATATTTAAAAACCTAAAGAGCCTCATCATTTGGATTTGATATTCATGATGATGAATACATTGCTTATGAGGATCTCATGGCTAATAATAAATAAAATAAAAATCCTTCTTTTATAGTAACCCTTATAATCATGCTTGAATGAGCCAATAACGTAGTTGATGTAAATCAAAATATTTATGATAATATAGATACTAATATAATCAATTCATATTTCTCTTATGATTATGTTAGTCACTCCATATACTTAGAAAGAGAGTGTTTTATAACATTCATATGAATCTTTTTTCCTATTCTCATATTATTCTTTAGAAAAGGAACCTCTTCCTTATCCTAACACTAATGATGGTGATATCTAATTTACCTCTAACAAGTTCCATGTTATCACTACTCTAAGGGGTAAAGTATTACATCTTATAGTACCAAATGAAGGTAATGAACATATACTTCATCAACGACCTCCACCTCCCACATCTCGTCTTGATGGTGTGTGTATGAATATTCAATATGAAACACCTAGGTTTTATTCTTATTAATACTTTAAGGATAAAATAATCACTATAACAAGGCCAATAAAAGAGTTATAAACATAAAATCAAGATTTGGTCATAAATATCACAACATGGGAAAACAATAGCACACATATAAATAATCCATAATATGTTAGTATTAATCATGTGTTTACATCTCCATCTAGACATTTTATGCCTAATAAGACTTTAATGCAAAATTAGAAGACATAAAAAAATACATCTACAACTAGTGCTTTAAAAATTAAATAAAAGGATATTAAGAGTTCAAGTGAGATTTTAAGAGAAATTCATAAAAACAAAGTGATCAAATTGCCTCTTATACAGCCTCCTAGAATATTAAAATACTACTATGAATATCATATAATGTATGGGCATCATACAAATTGTTGATTTTATTTGAAGTATGAAATATAAAATATAATTAATAGTGGTGATCCTATATAAGATACATAAATAAAATAACCCATTCATATTATGAATGAATATCCTAAAGCACAAGTGCCAAAATAAAAATATATGGATACCAAAGGATAATTCAAAACAAAAATAATTTTAAATGCAAAAAATAGAGTAATAAAAGATAAAAAGGTAAAATCAGAGTAAGAAAAGATTCAAAAGGAAAAAATTATTAAGCCATGTTCCAATAATATCAAGAATTCAAAGCATATATTACATATTTTCCTAGTGTTAAAGTAAAGATAAATGACTCTTCTCTAGTCCATAATGATATACAACATTTTGACAATGATCAACATAATAAAAATAAACTTTTAAAAATGAAACTCCAACCTATGGTGAGATTGTTTTTCTTATACAAATGCTCAAAATGGTGTATCACAAGTTCAAGAACGACCTAAAAAGTTAGTCCTTTCCTATGTTAACTATGGTTATGAAAAATATGATCAGAATGACATATTAATATGTAATATGAATATGTAATTATAATTGAGGGTCATGACACACATAATATAGGGCCTATACAAAGGCATCCCTTTGATGACATCCTTTTCTTCTAGTAGCACTTTTCCATTTTCCATAGTACCTTTGATAATCATACTAATATTTAAAAATACATAAACTAAATAATAAATAAAATATAAAAACATTTAAATAAAATAAAAAATACAAAAATATTTAACATTGACATGTTTACTAGTTTTTGCATATGTTGTTTATTCTTTGTTAGTAGATAACATATCATTTCCTTTCTATACATGCATATGTTTCATGGGTACTTGAGTGTGATATAGGCATACACTAGATCCATGATACACGAGCCTAATGATGTTGTAACTTTCCTCTACCCATGTGACACACTGCATTGGATGCTCTGCTTCTATTGAGCATGATTATTGTAGGTTCCATTTTTTATGATCACTTTACATTATAATTTTGAGATTATATACTAATGCTTACACATGTATATACTCATGATTAGATATTACATGGTGTACTATATATGTTATGATATAGAACATTTTATTAACACATGTATGTAAGGATTGGTATGATATGCTTATGTTAGTTTCTTATGTTTCACCTATTCATCTTCTCATATGGCTTCTTGGAGTGTAAATATTGTTTTCTACCTTGTATTTATTATGTAAAATTTTAATGTGTTCATTTTTTATTGGCCACAATTCCACTGAGTATTTTTATTTGGTGTGTATAAATTTCAACATGTCCTCCCCTTGAGTGTATAGTGTAGATATTAAATCTGAGTTATATATCACCTTAGTATTATACACTTATAAAATACCAATCATGGTTGTATCTTTTAGTACTAGTATATTATCATTATTGAAAGCCTACCATTCACTATCTCTTTGTGCCAAACTAATTATCTTGTAGTTTAACCACTATTATTATAATGACTAGGCCTTATATACTATAAAAAATGATATGAACCTAATCATAATCCTTCTCTACAAATTTTTGACATGTACCTAGTTTATAGATTCCAATACACTTATGTCCTAGCTAGGTGCCTACATTGATGCAAGTGTCCCTTTTAAAACTAAGTTTCCAATGCCTAAAAAGTTATTTAATTTGTAAATTAAATTTATCCTAAAGGTATCAACCCTCAATTATACCTAATACCTATCCTATAAAATTCATATCTCTCATTTAAATATCAAAAAAAACACTATCAATTGATCATTCAAATGAGAAAAAGTTACCCTATTCATTCATATTTCCATATTAGTCATAGGAGTACTCTATCTATAGTCTAAAGTAATAAATTAGTATCCCATAATCCATAATTTATAAGTTACAAGATACATCATTATATTTACTTACTTATCACCTATTACACCCTTATGCTGACACAAGCCAAAAATTAAGGGAGAAATACATAAGTTTGAGGCCATATTTAGTGTATTAGCTATGTAGGTAGTGCCCATTTACATATGGGTGACTGGGGAAGATCAACACCATGTTCCCATTAACCCATTTTTACCATAGTCATTCCAAGGGTGAAGAGTCTATGGTTTGATCATTTGACAAAGAATGTCATCTTATGTGAAATATTTGAATAAAATAGTGGCAAGGTAATAAAAAGCTTAGAAAATTACAACTAACAAAGCTAGAAAGAGTCAATATTTTGGGAGGGACACTAATGTCCAAAGGAGGACACTAACATTGTTGCAGGTTTTTGAATCTACTAAAATTTTTTGAGGAAGAAAAATAATAAAAAACCTAAATAAATGAAACATAGATCTAGGTTATAGGAGTGAGAGTTATCTAGGAAGTATTAAAAGTCTAGAATATAGTAAAAAACAAGATGTTCTCTCTCTTATCCCTTAGTTTTGTATATATATAATCATTACTATATTTATTGCACATGCATGAATGAATGTATTGATAAAAATATTATATTAGTTTAATGTGTTTGTGTATAAAAACCATAAATCATAAAAACATTTTGGTTAACCCATACTCCATTATTATTTGAACCAAACCCTAATTTGAATTTAGGATTTATCTTTCTATGTAAAAATCATTTTCATATTACTATATTTATTTTATATATTTGATTTATTATATATGCATAGATTATGTATTGATTTCTTCTTTTTTTTACATAGGTATTGTTCTTCTCCTCTTTGTGGTTGAATCCAAATTTGTATTCTTCCTCAACAAATTTACTTCTACTAAAAGTTCTATAAAACCCCATATTTTGGATCATTAGTTTTATTCCTAATGAACAATTTATTGTATATGAGGATCTTATGGCATCCAAAAAATTCATCAATCCTCCTCCTTTGCTTATAAATATGTTAATGAAAAAACTAATGATGAACATATAAGCCTAAATGAATATGTTTGAAATCATATAATTATTTCATATTGTTATGAGTTTTATTATACCCCTCTTAAATATAAATATGAGGAACCTATTTCTCCTATTTCCAATAATGAAAGGCCTAAAACTTTATAAATCAATAATTTTTTTAGTTCATCCCTTAAATATGATTTAATATACATGTAATAAATTAACAATTATGATGTTGAGATTAGCAATGTTTCATGAAAATATTCTCAAGATGAACCAGAAATTGAATGCTTCTCTTCCCTTTAAAATGATGAAAATAATGAAGAAATTTAGTTTTTTCCTTCATTCAAAAGTAATGACAATGTGGAATATAGTTTTCCTATTTATATCACTCAAATTAAACTAGTGAAATCAATTCTCTCTCTAGAGCTCAATGATACAAATGCATGCACTACTTCTCTTCCTATTCTTTTAGATTGGAAATATGAAAATGATAATACTACCCAAATTATTGTAAATGATTGTTCTTCTACTCTTCTTCCAATTAAATATAAACAACAAAACACCCTTTTCCAAATGTTTCATAATGAAATAATTTCCAATTTAAAGTAACAATAAAGAAACTCAAGATTAAAATGCTAATTATGATAATGTTCCTTTCTCATATAATAATGATGTACCTAAATTAGAAATTCATATTACATCTTATATCCCATTTTATTTTTATTTCAAAAATTAAAATTGAGCTTTCATATTTTATTCCTATGATCATATTTCAAGAAAAATGGATAACATTCTTATTTATCCCTCTTTTACATTTTTTTGCTAAAAATCATGTTCTAATTATATATGAAAGCAATAAAATTGCATCTTCTAGCCCTCTTAAACGTAATAACAATAAAAGTACCAAAGATATTTCAAATAATTCTTTCATTAACCTTAATGATATCTAAAATGATATAAATATATATCTTGACTCATCATGCAAAGTGGATATTCCCTTACCTAATGTTTACAAACCACATGATAATCCTATCCTAAAATACGAGGGTGGTAACTATCCTAATATTCCTACGTTCTATGGATGGAAAATTATAACCTATAATCAATTTTTCAACCTCTTTACCAACACCTCTTAGTGATATGATATCTCTAATGATTACCATGGGAGATATTCAACGACAAATGACTATTTTTAAGTTTTAAGTTCCCCCCATGAGGCTATCTTTAATGATATTATCTTATAGGACCAAACCCTTACTAGATATTTTTTGGTTTATCCATATCCTTCCACCTTTATCATGCCTATATTCTCTTATTTTTATGGGAAAAGAGATATTGAAAATCACTTGAAATAATATATACACTCCTTTGAACATTGGGATAACTATGGACACTTGTTATTAAAAGGTTTCCATAGAATTTTGGATCAATAGGATTTTTATTGGTTCTATACACTCCTAAATGATTCCTTATCAAAAAATTTAAAAAAATGTGCATGTATTCTTATCTAATTTCCATAATCAAACAGTATCCAATCTACCATTTGTAATAGTTACAGGCCTTAACTCAAAAAGGGGATGAATCCATTTAAGAATATTCCATTAGATTTAAGGATATCTTGTATTCCTTAAACTACACACCCTTAGATTTGGAATTACAATTCATATGTAGTATGGGTATTCTTTCTAAACTTCAACAAAGAGCATTACATAACCCCTTTACTTCATTCAATATTTTATATAAGGATGTGCATAAATATGCATGTGTTTTAACAATTACCAAAATAGAATTACTTATTTTCCCACCAAAAGGAAAACATGTTATAAATATTTTTCCCAAAGTAAACAATAAAACCAAGAAGGCTCTAGACCCACTTCAAATACATTCTAAAAAATCAAATAGTACCTACCCAAGAATAAAAAGTAAAAGTTTTACATAGAAGAAAATATTACACCTATTACGTACCTCCTATAGTAAAATGATATGCCTATATTAAAAGGAAACCACTGTAATTTGATTGGTTATTTTATAGACCACATGATATATTAAAATCACTTTTGGATAAATGGATGATAAACCTTCCTCCTGATTACTACCATCGACCACAGATTTTAAAAGGTAAATTGACAACCTTTTTGCACAAAACATGGTATTAATGAGTATCGAGATAATGCTTTTTTTAATCTCAAGTAAAACTTACATAGATTTTTTATTATGGGGTCATTACTTTTCATAAAGATGCATCAAGGTCTCTTTCTCATAATTATTCTATATGTTATTTTAAGAGGGTCAAGACATCCCATGCCACTCCTCTTAATAAAGATGTGGTCCATTTACCTTCACATAAGTTAACCACTATTTGAATTCCTTTTATTAATTTACCCTCTATTATGACTGATCTTTCCCATATTGATACTATTAAGGAACCATTATTTGATTAGTATCCTGATCGATGGACATGTGGAGGAGACATTAGACCAAACTTGATTGAGCTTAGTTGCATGTATACATATTAGATTTGGGTATTAAAACTATCATGCATACATATAGATCAAAAATATACACTTGATACTCCCATAGATATATTAGTTATAATGGTATAATAAAAAGTAGAAACTTAGTTACCACATGATGCTTACAGTTGAGCATTTTTATTCTAAACTAGATTCCATTATCTATGGTGATTACCTCAATTATCATTAAATCAAAGTAAATGAGAAACTATCAATACTTTACCACATAATAAAACATCATATTTCAAACATATTTCATGAAAAAAAGTAAAGTATTTGACATGGTACACATAAACATGGTGCAGTACCCATAATCCCATTTGAGCATCCACTTGAGTAAAACTAGTTTATAATCAGGTAGTTAGTTATCAAACTTACAAAGGTTAATCCTCAATGAAAGGGTAAGAAATAGATAATCCCCTTTATTATGAATCTAGTACTTGAGATGTCATTACATCAGAGACACATAGTGGATTCTATGGAATCCTCATCTGATCCTACATAGCATATTCAGCTATCTAGAGAAATAAAACATGTTCCTATTTCTAATATTCTAGAAAAACCATACAACACTCAATGATGAGTTTCATTAACCCATATTCCTTACATGATTTCCTCATAACCATAGAGTCCTATTATATATACATAAAGCATCATAGATCTTATAGTGACATATATTACACCTATACACACTCCTTGGTGACACCACTAGTTTATACCATCAAGTTAAGTGGGGAGGTACTTATGACCATCCCCTAGATGAAATTATAGGACAATCCTTTCTTTTCAAATATTCCAAAAATACCAAAAAATAAAAAATTTAAAAATCCAAGAAATGTTTAGCATTTCCATATCTTATTAGTTCCTCAGCATATATGTTTTTGGTTCCATGTTGTTATATATCATATCATTTATTTATATATATACACATACATTCCATGCATCTTTTGAGTGTGATTTAGGCATACCTAGGCATGTGATATATGCACATATGGATGTTGGTCCTTCCATATACTCACATAATCAGTACATTAGGGAATCTACTTCTTTGATCATGATTAATCTAGGTTACATTATTATATGATCATTTACATTAGCATGTTTGAGCTTATATACTTTCACATGTCTTTATCCATGCGTAGATCTTTCACATTGTACTTGATATGTTATATGGTTCACATTTTTTATAGCAAATAGATCCATGGATTAGAATGATATGATTATCATCATTTATTATGTATTCATGCATTTATTTTTTCACTTACTTGAGTGTGTTCCTTTCTCACTATGTTATTGCATTTTATTACTTGTTCAAGAATTTGAATATGCTCCATTACTTATGACCCTCGTGCCTCTATTTTCTTATTTCAACATTTAATTTTTATTGTATGTAGAGATTTAAACATGTCATTCTATGATTTTTAAATTTGAATAGGTCATGTCCCTTTGATTGTGCAGCATTTGAATATGCCCCTTGTATGCAGCCTCTTTAGACCATTTCCTTTTATCTTGATTTTGAGTGATCTTGTACATGTGATTTATTGCTTGTTGAGCTTGTATTGTTACTATCTATATGTTTACATGATTTATATCATACATATTATAAATTGATGTGATCACATACTACATACCACATTACTATATCTACCTAAACATGTTACTATTATAAGCTACCTAATCCATACATAGATTATATAATTATCTTATCCTTTTGAGATAAGGTAACTACCATTTTCTACTTCCCCTCACCTCAAAATGGGGGCATATTAGTGGAGGCATGTTATAGAGGAATGGCTTCCACATTTTTAGCATCTCCATATTATAGTGGGGGAATGCTATTGAAACATATTATCCACAATTCAAAGATATTATATTATATAGATTCATTGGGGGCATGTCATGGTAACATGCCTTTCACACTTGAAAAAAATAAAATTGGCCAAATTTCATAATTATATGATTAAGATCCACATTTGTGGTAACATTTAATACATCGGTACCATTGTTATACCTAGGTTTCATCTTGAGACATATATGAGGTGAATATTCCATGTAAAGAGAACCTTAAATTGCAAAATCAAATCAGCTTTTTATATTTCAAATGCTACTATAGAATATTATTATACCTAAGATGGACTTACATGGACCTTATTGATCCAATCCAATGTAGTAGTTTATTCACCTTTTTTCAAGGTTGAGGTGATCAAATCCCTCAGTATTACCAAGATTATAATTTATACTTGATTAAAACATCTAAATTCACCATATATAGTGTGTGATTTAATTAGATCAGTTACACTCTCTAGGTTATAAGTATGATTGGGTTACATGATTGAGATATACTCAATGACTGTGTGGAAACTCACCTTTTCTCTAAGGTTAAGGGCATATTTTTCTTCAATATATATAATGATATGTATGTGTGTACTTGTAGGTTTACAAAATATCCTAATATCCATTCTAAGGCTTCATAATAAAATATCTCTTCAAATCAAATTGCCAAAAGGAAAGATGGCTGCATCGATACATAGTCATATTTATAACTTTTATCTCTTTACTTCCAAGCATTTCAAATTATTTAAATTCTAGATTATATGACTTTATTATATACTATAACATGTTCTTGGTTGTATTCTAGTCACCAACAAAGCACTCAATTTGGACTCATGCAAAGCCAAGGTTGTTATATACACCTAGGTATGTGTTTTTTTCCTTTAAACTAGAAATTTCATTAATAGATTAAAGTGGGGGGGGGTGTTGTAGACACTAAATATAAATTATATAGCACCTCATTTTTGTACACTTTATAAGTACCTATCATGGTTATACCATTTAATTCTAAGATCTTCCTATTATCAAAATCCTTGCATTCACTATATCTTTGTGCCAGACTATTTATCTCTTAATTTCACCATTGTTATTTTGATGAATAGACCTTTAATATTATGAAAAATACTATAAACCTAATCATTATCCTTTTCTTCTAGTTTTAAACATGTACCTATTTTCTAACTTATCAAACACTTGCATCCCAACTAGATGCATACATTAATGAAAGTGTTCCTTTTAAAACTAAGTGTCTAATTCCCAAAAGTCATATAATTTTCAAATTAAATGTATCCTAAATGTCTAGCTAAGTGTTTTAGTGATATATATTTCTAAAATAGATTGGTATATATACAAGATCAACCCTCATTCATACCTAAGATAGCAAATTCATATGTCTCACATACTATAAAAGAACTATCAATTGATCATTCATGTGAGAAAATGATGCCTTATTCATTCCTATATCCATATGAGTCATATAAATAGTCTATCTACAAGTCTAAATTACTAAAGGAGTATCCCATGAGCCATATTTTCCAAGTTACAAGATAACTTATTTTATGTATGTTCTTATCACATATTTCACCCTTGTACACACATAATAAAAAACATAGGGGATAAATTATTATTTTGTTTCAGACTTTAGATGAATCCTTAATCCCATGGATAAGATAAGGCTACTGAATTTTAGCATAGTAGGGATGCTACCCCTATGAGTCACCAATTATTGACCAATTTTGACCTTATAGGTCAAATTGGGAACCTTATAAGTAAAAACTTGATATTTAGGTCTTTTTAGGGGTCTATTATTATTTAATAGTGTGTATTATAAATCTTTTGATTTCATTCCATATCATATTATCCTTGGTCTTAGTCATTTTAATCCTTATGTCTTTTTGAGCCATTTAAAGGTCATAAAAAGAGAATTTAATGACATATACAACCTCCTTGGATAAATTGAAGGTGTAAAAAGGTTATTTCACATTTCATATTTCCTATTATGCCTTAATAAACTATTTTAAACTAAAAATTGGTAGGTTATTTAGAAGAAAGAGCAATTTTCTTGGAAAAAGGGGAGTTTTCTTAAGGTGTATAGATTTATACATCCACCTACAACTAATGACAATTAAATATTGTCCTTTTATCTTAAAAATAATTTTTCCATTGATAATTTTGATTATAATATCAAAGAAATTAGTAAAATCTCTTCTCTCTTCTTCCACTAGGATTGACAAACAAGAATGACCCTCAGGTTTTTAGATGGTACGACCAACTAGAGAGGTTTCAAGAAAAATGATCTTGGGGGTGTATTATATACAAAATAATATTCCATTTTATGTTTTTTTGTAGATTAATGATTGATTTTTATTTATGAATCATTCTTAATAAGTTGACCTATCTAATTTGCTTGCCAATCTGTACACCATGTAGCTTTTACTCTTATTTGAGTTGGTCTATGCAAATCAGTGAGTGGGATGGATTAAGAAGGTATTTTTCTCTAATATAAAATTTTAAACATCCTTTTTTTCAAGTTTTGATTTTATTTTATGAGCCAACTAACCTTAGTTTACAAGGAGTGAAAGAGTGGTGTTGCAATCATTTTTTCCAATTACTAGAGATTCCTTCTATGTTATGGTTCCAAAATGATGTGAAGTGATGTATTCTAGCTCATATATGTATATTAATCATCCTAAATTCCAAATTAAACTTAAAAAACCACTTCAAGAGCCAATAGACCAATGCAAGTTAGCAAATGACCACCTATAACAGTTGTATGGCCTACTACCTCTTGGAGAAATGTGAAAATGTGTGTTTTAGCATTCTTTGATATTTGGAAGGTCTAAGATGATTTTTAATTATTTTTATGAGTTTTTAAAATATTTTTTGTAGGTATAACCTTGAGAAGACCTTCCAATTAAATTTTGGAATTTTAGGACAAATTTCCCAAAATAGGTAAAACAGAGGTCTAGGCCCTTTTTGGGTATCCTTATACAGAGTTGTATTGATTTATAGGACCTCTAAGTACACTTGTATTCAATATCCCACATAGGTATATAAATTTTAAAAATAAGATAGGTGTTTGAGTAGAGGAATATGGTTTTAAAGAGCCCTCAAGTTGCTCTTCTAGATACTAAAATCACTTAGTACTATCTACAACCATGTGAGCTAAGTCGGTCTCTCAAATCAATTAAATAAGTTTCATTTCATGATAGTAGATTTGTATAGTCTAATTTAATTTTTAAACACATAATTTCCTTGGAAAATCATCAAGGTGGTACATGTAATATGGTTTGCATTCATTTAGTGAAAATGAGAAAGTCTGTACAAATGGCCTAGGCATAGTCACCTACAGCCAGCCTAAGGTTCAAGTTTGAGAAGGTGTTTCTTTCTTGAAAGTTTTGGGTGTTATGTTATTTTTTATGGTTTATAAGTTTATTTGAGGTTTCATCAAAGTTTTCAAATTATATTAAGAAATAAACATGATGGTCTTTAAGGTAAATTAGACTTCAAGTTCATAATGAAGACCTACAGCCATACTGGATTTCTCAAAGCCTAGTTGGTGAAGGTCAAGAAAATGAAGGTAGTCCTATAGAATTATGTGGAACTTTTTAGTAATTAAAACACTTATATAACTTCATGGAGTAATGGAGAATAAAATAATTCATATCCTAAAAGCAAAAGATAGAGCACATGGTCATTTTATGGATGTCATATGATAAGGTTTCAAAAATATTTGAGGCATATAAATGATCAAACCTTGTAGCCTCCAAATAGGAGTATAGATATAAAAAGGTTGAATGGAATATTACTAGTGGAGTTTAGTTGTTTAAAGGCTCAAAGTTTCCCTTTGGCCACTAAACTTAAGCAGTGAGATCTACAGTTTTAAACATCAAAAGACCTTCATACCCAAAATTGTGACTAAGGCATGTATCCATCTAGGATGGAAACATTTAGTTCATGATCATAATTTTAATATATATTCATCAAATAATTTTTGGAGAGAAGGTTGGAATTTTTTTTTTGAGTCTCATCCACACTTATAGTTCTCTCACCTAAGTTATTAAACATGGAAACCTATGAATATGGAAATATATATCAGCTAAAAAAATTATTATTAAGGACATAAAATGGTCCCAATGGATATTATGACATATGTTTCAAGGATTAAGGTCACCTATAGTGCCCTACATAGCCAATTGTAGCTGATTGAGAGATTAAAGTAAACTAGAAAAAAATGGTTGGAATAATATCAAGTTATGAACATGACTTGGATTGGTATATAAATTAATTGGTGTGGTTATTAAAACCTTTAAAATTTATTTAATCACTATACTCAAGGATTAAATAGGAAAAACACACTTACAAGTATGATGCCTTGGAATAAAACACAATCAGGAAACATAATCAAATACCTTGACCAGTCAAACAGGGGGCATGATTAAGGGGTTTTATCAAGGGTTGAAATGAATAAGTGATTTGAATGTATTGAAAAAAATTAATTGACATCTCATGATACCCTAAAATCAGGGAATTAGAACATATAACCCTTTTCAAATGCATCACACAATCCATATGGTAAATCTTGCACACAGTATCCTTCTCTAAGTCTATCTTAGATTTAGAGAGAGTTGGAAGGTCCAATGACATAATAAATGGGAATTTTTTTAAAAAAATTCACCTATATGGTTTATATAATCACCTCCAACTTTTATTTTTTCTATAAAAATAGGGAAACTACCCTTTATTTTGTCTCAGAGAGAGGGTACTTCCCTAGAAGCATAAATCCTACAGTCTTGAAGAATGCAAATAAAGGGATGATATAAGAGGATAATGAGAAATTAAATTAGGTTTAATAAGATTAATTTAATCTAAAAAAACATGGGAAACCAATCACATGAAGGATAATCCTAACAGGATGGTCTATATCCTCAAGGTTGTAGACAAGCTTATTAGGCATGGTTAGGCCTATAATCCAAATGAAAGGTTAACTTCAATTATAAATATAGGAGAGAACTAAAATGTATTAGGACATGTTTATAGGGTCATTTAAGATGTTACAAAAAAAATTTAAAGCATATAAGTCATGAAGAAGGCCACTTTTGGCTCAAGGACAACATTAGGCTTATGCAAATGAGAAAACAAGCTCGATAAGATAACTTTAAATTCTCACATATTCTCCAAGGTTGTGCATGGATATCCAAGGAGTTTGGGGAGGTTTATAGGGTTAATGAAAACCAATTTTATGGATTTTTTTTTCAATTCTAATGTCATAGCTTTATGAACATAGCTTAAGAGAAAAAAGGACCTAAAACCCTTATAAACCCTAGTTCTAGACCTAATAAAGGAAATGAAGATGTAAATATACCAAAATGGAATATAATGACATGGAAAAAGTTTGGATGTTATAGGGTACTCTCTCAAGATACTCCCCATCCTTTTGGACTATACATAATTATATGGATGAAGTACAAAATAGGGTTTTCTTAACAATTTTTATGTTTTTATAGGTTCTAGGAAGAGTATGAAAGTGAAAATAACATGGGAGGAAATATTGAGACTTAATATAACTCCCAATTTATATTTTATGCTTCATAAAAACTATTAGGTGCCTCAACAAGAGCTCTCATCTTAGCCAGTTAGAACTGGGATAGTGAACATGATAGTGAGAAGGGTGAAAACTTTAAGTGGGAGCCCATTTAAGGTGTACATGAGAAATATAAGGCCATGGATGTCCTTAACACATTTAATTCACCCCATTTTATAAATTTTCATGAGAATATATCCATTTTGAATCTTAAGTATGTAAGGTGTGTGGTTAAGGAGTTTCTTTGATTGTAGGAAATGATGGCTCATTTCCAAAAGATTTTAGATTTAAGAATGTAGACAATGAATGGAGTAGCATATATATAACCCCTCAATCTTATTCCAATAATTATATATATTCCTATTTAGTTTTGGAACATTCTAATAGGGGTAATTATGAAGATAGTTTCTTGGACCAACAAAAGAGACTTCATGACAAATTTCAAGAGTTTCATGACTTGGGGTGCCACTTTAAATTTACATGATTAGTTTAAAATTATCTTCTCATGAAAATTTAAATCCTTTTCTTATATTTAAACTTGTCCTTATGACCTTTAGACTTATTTATTCTCTTCTCTCTCTCAAGTTCTATAAGAACTAGCCATTTTGGCTACTGTAAAAATGTTCAACTTGAATATGGAAAAGCCCTACTCATTTCCATAGCATGGATCAATAAATACTACTGATTTTACCTCTTCTATGAATATTCATAATGTGTTCACCTAAATTATTGATATTACTTAGTGATGAATATTGTTTCCTTTGCATTGTTGTCTCATTATCTCACCTATTTTTAGCTTGAAAGCTTCTCCTTGTAGGTCATGTGAAGTGTTATATGAAGTGTCAAGGTTAAGTGAGTTAGTATATTCAATAATTCCATTCTAGGAATATTTTATATTCATCTTAGACTATAAATTTATCACAACCTCATAATTAAATACTGATGTGAGAAGATCCATATTAGACAAGTTTATACCTAGTTAGTCTCTTGGTTTCAAGTGTGACATGTAGACAGTTGGTAGTTATCAATTAATTTGGTGCATCACCAAATTTAGGATAGTTTAATTTTAGTTTTATCACCCTTTTTCTTCCAATAATAGGTGTATTAGTGATATAAAAGTGGTACATCAAGGGAGCTATCCCTATCTAGATATTCACCCCATTCTTAGGTTACCCATAACCTAGAGGTGTTTCAATTTTGCCACTTATATGAGGAGAGATGAGACATATCCTCAAGGGGTGAAAATATAATTGATAATAGTCTTTTGCACACCCATTAGGATTCATTATCTAAGAATTTAAAATATTTTTGATTTTTTCTTTCAACACATTAGCCATTAGAGGCATCTATTCAGGCATTAATGGCAACTCCAAAGTTACATAAGTTGGTCAAGCAACCCATGTTTTCCTTTTAAAGATTATTGGTAATTTTTATCTATGTTCTTGCTTCCTAATGAATTTAAATGGTTGGTTTTGGTGTTGAGTATTGTTCTACACAATTTGATGAGATATCTCAAGCTTATGACATTCCCTATAATCTTTTCTATGATTCTTATCATCCTTTTCATGATCCATACCAACTCCAATATGATTATTATCAACCTTATCATGAATTTTATCAATAATATAACTATCCTTCTCAATATCTTGCTCCTCTTAGTCAACCTATTCACTTCTTAAATCAATCGATTTCAACTTTCAAGGAAACTATCTTGAGTATGATAGGAACATGATGGATCTTGACATACAAAGGGGACATGGTCAAGATGTTACTATTAATATCATTGATAATGTGATAGATTCATTATATATATTAAAAAGAGAGTGAGTAGCTATTAAAAGAGAAAATTGGAAAAGGCTCACAAGTGAGATGTTAGATGTGAGAGGTCTGGTTTCATCCTTAGAAGATAAGCTAAGAATTCAAGTAGAACAACCTCAACAAATCTATCAACCCTCATACTCACCTCCACAATATCAGTTCTACTCAACCCCTACTCATGAGCCCAATCAATCTTATCAAAGTCATCTTTTTCCCAATTAATTGGAAGAGAGAGTTAGAAAGACAAACTTTTTTTTTGAAGCAAACCTTGATAGAAATATTTAGTTAGATAATAAGTATATGAATAAATACATATTATCAAAAAATTAAATGGAATCTAAATCCCTCATTTCCCTCTCCCATACATCCCTACCTTAAGAAGAGACTTTTAGATATGAAATTCTAAGTTGGAGACAAGGTGGAGAATCCAAGCCTAAGGAGATCCCAAGTTTTTTGAACACTTCATCCACTCCTAAAATTGCATCAATACCTCAATAAGAGACTCATACTCCTAAATCATAAGTTTTAATAAGTTAGTGTAATCATGAGAAAATAAAGGATATAAAATCCTAGATAAAGAGTGTGAAGTTGAGAAAGAGCTTGATCCTATGCAAGCCCCTCCGACCCTTCCTAAAGAGACTTCTTCTTTTCCATATCAGCCCCCTTTTACTCCTTATCCTCATGAAGATTCATATAAAATTTAGGAGAGACTTTTCTAAGAGAACCTAGCTAAGAAAATTGAAGAGTTAGAGTCGAGAGTGAAATTTTTGAGTTAAGGTATGATGAAAGGTTTAGAGCCAAAAGAAGATCCTATGCCTAGACACACCCCATCTAACATTACTCAAGAGAGTGATCAAGATAAATCAGATTTAAATGAATTTATTTTCAAATGGAAGGAAGAAAACCAAGCTATTTTATCCAAAGTTTTGCTTCCCCTTCCTCAAGAACTCCTAAAAGGATCCCCTACAATTCATTCTCAATCTGATGTTGAGTTATTTTTTCCACATCCACCAACTAGTTCATCTTGTCCTCACCCTATCACCCTTTACCTTGATGTACCAATAGTGTGAGAACCTAAAGAGGATCATTTGTTTGATAAGAATTTATAATTATTGTTTGAATAAAACATAACTCCTTGGTAGCCTCACTGGGTTAGGTCACTTGATTAGAAAATGCCTAGCATTGGCATCACCAAGAAGGAGAAAGAAATTGAGAATCTTGTAGTCCTTGAGAAAAAAATCTAAAATATAAAAGTTTAGATAAAACTTTATATCCCTCAATAGGTTCTAAATGTTGAATAATAGGTGATTTATTGTGTTGAATCTTCTAATTGTGTTGATATTGAATAATGTCTTCTTTGTGTCAAAGAAGAGGAAATGATCATTGGTTCTTACATTACTATCCAAGATATCATAGATGGGAAATAAAAAGTATATAATAAGCCTTAGGATGAATTTTTTTCAATAATTTTATTAGTGTATACTCCTCTTTAAGGATACTATGATCTATTTAAAATTGATAAGGTAGCCTTGACACTCAAGTGGGTATGCAAAGAAGAAGTAACTTTTCAAATTTGTCCTTTCAAGAGGAATATGCAACCCATGATGTTATGTTTGAAATAATAAAAATGGGTTATTATTATCTCAACCATTTGAGATAAAAACATCACCTTTTGAAGGATAGAACATGCTTCTATTAGCCTCAATCTTTCAAGGAACAAGAAACTACTCCTCTTGAAGCCATGCCTACCAAGAAGATACAAGTTAATCATGTGATGAAGAGTGGGAAGTAGTATGAGGTATGTGTACAAGTTCAAGAGGAATAAATTTACATTGGAGACATATTTAAGGAAGATCTTATTGAGATCATATCAAGTGATGTGCCAAGGAATAGGTTTGATCTACCAAGCATCCAATCCAAAGAACAACAAGTTTGGTACTATGATTCATCTCATGAAGAAGAAGATTTAAGGAACTTTCATTTTGATCTTAAATAGTAAGTATGCTTAATTTATAGTTGTGCATAGTTGTTTATTTTCTATTTTCCCTAAGTGTTTGGAGCACACATGTGTGTTTTATTAGTGTGTTTGCTTTACTTTTTGTGTGTCCTTTATTTTATGTGGTTGAGGTAATTAGCTATCTTATCTTATTCGAAGCCTTGTTATCAAGTGTTATGTCTTCTTATTTTTTTTATACGTTATATAAATCCCTAATTCCATGGATAAGGCTACTAATCTTTAGCATAGCAGGCATGCTACCCCTATGACTCACCAATTGTTGACCAATTTTGACCCTGTAGGTCAAATTGGGACCCCTATAGGTAAAAAAATTGATATTTAGGTGTTTTTATGGCTCTATTATTATGTCATAGGGTGTATTATAAGGATTTTTATGTCATTTCATATCATATTAGCCTTAGTCTTAGTCATTTTAATCCTTATGTCTTTTAAAGCCATTTAAATGTCATAAAAAGAGCATATAATGACTTGTACATAATCATTGAGTAAATTTAAGGTTTAAAAAGGATATTTCATGTTCCATGTGTCTTATTATTCTTTATTCAACTATTTATAACTTAAAATTAGTAGGTTCTTTAGAAGAAAAAGCAATTTTCTTAGAAAAAAGGGAGTTTTCTTGAGGTGTACAGACTTATATAGCCTCCTTCAATTGATTATACTTAAAGAGTGTCCTTTGATATTATAAAAACAATTTATAGTGATAAATTTGATTATAATCTCAAATAAATTAATAAAACCTCTTCTCTCTTATTTCACTAAGCTTGGCAAGCAAGAATGACCCTCAGGTTTTTAGATGGTATGGCCAACAAGAGAGTTTTTAGGAAAATTGATCTTGGGGGTGTCCTCTAAAATAATTCATATTCCATTTTATTTTTGGTTTAATAATAATGGTGGTATATGCTTTATGAACCATTCTTAAGAATTTGGCATATCTATTTTTTTTGTCAATCTATGCACCCTACAAGTTTTACTACTGTTTGAGTTGTTCTATGAAACTTAGTGAGTGCGATGGATAATATAGGTATTTTAATCCCATATAAAAAATTTCCCATCCTTTTTTTAAATTTTGGACTTTATTCGATGATCTAAATAACTTAGTTTTCAAGGAGGAGTGAAAGAGTGGAGTTGCAGTAATTTTTTTCCAGTTGCTAGAGATTTCTTTTATGTTATAGTTCCAAAATGATGTGAAGTGATGTATTATTTATCATATATGTCTATAAATAATATTAAATTCCAAATTAAACTTCAATAACCATTTTAAGATCCAAAATATCAATACAAGTTATCAAATGACCACCTACAATAGTTGTACAGCCTGCTACCTCTTAGAGGAATGTGAAAATGTGTGTTTGAGAATTCTTTGATGTTTTGAAGGTCTAACCATGATTTTTAATTATTTTTAGGAGTGTTGTAAATATTTTATGTAGGTATAACCTTTATAATACCTTCCAATCAAATTATGGTATTTTAAGACAAATTTCCCAAATTTAGCAAAATAGAGATCTAGGCCCCTTTTTGGATATCCTTATACAGAGTTACGTTGATTTATAAGATATCCAAGTACACTACTATTTAATATACCACATAGGTATATAAATTTAAGAAATAAGAGAGGTGTTTTATTAGATTAATATGACTTTAAAGAGCCCTCAAGTTGCTCTTCTAGACATTACAATCACTTAGTGTTGTCTATAACCATGTGAGCTAAGTTGGTCTCTCAAATCAATTCAATAAGTTTCATTACATGATATTAGATTTGGATAGTCTAATTTCATTTTTAAACACATACTTTCCATGTAAAACCATCAATTAGGTACTTGGAAGATGGTTTGCATTCATTTAGTAAAAATGAGATAGTCTGTACAAATGGCCTAGGCATAGTCACCTATAGCCAACCTAAGGTTTAAGTTTGTTAATGTGTTTATTTATTTCAAGGTGTGGGTGTTATGGTTTTTTTAATGGTTTAAAAAGTGATTTTATGATTCCTCAAAGGTTTCAAAGTGCCTTAATAAATAAACATGATGGTCTTCAAGGTAAACTAACCTTCAAGTTCCTAATGAAGACCTATAACTATACTAGCTTTCTCAAAGCCTAGCTAGTAAAGGTTAAGAAAATGAAGGTAATAATAAAGCATGATGTGGAACTTTTTAGGAATGAGAAAACTTTAATAAATTCATGGATCAATGGATAAGAAAATAATGCAGATCCTAAAAGTAAAAAATAGAGCACATGGTCATTTTGTGGATTTCATATGATAAGGTTTCAAAAGGATTTGAGGCATCTAAATGATCAAACCTTGTAGCCTCCACATAGGAGGAGAGATATAAAAAGGTTAAATAATATACAAATAGTGGATGTTATTTTTTTAAAGGCTCAAATTTTCCCTTTGGCCACTAAACTTAGTTAGTGAGATCTACAATTTTGAACATCAAAAGACCTTCATACCCAAAATTTTGAATAAGGCATGTATCTATCTAGGATGGAAAAATTGAGTTGATGATCATAGTTATAATATAGAGTCATCAAATAATTTTTGTAGATAAGGTTTTAATTCTATGTTTTGATTCCCATCCACACCTATAGTTGTCCCTTACCTAAGATGTTGATATATAGTTGACTGTGAAGTCCTACAAATACATAGTAAGAGTTTAAACATGGAAACCTATGAATATGGATATATATATTAGATAAAAAAAAATTATTATTAAATACCTCATATGGTTCCCATGGATATTATGACATAATTTTCAAGGGTTAGGGTCATCTACAAGGTCCTACATAACCAACTATAGTTGACTGAGAGTTGACAGTAAGCTAGAACAAAATAGTTGGAATCATATCAAGGTATGAACATGACTTGTATTTGTATAAAAATGAATTTGTTTGGTTATTAACACCTTAAAAATGTATTTAATCACTATACTCAAGGATTAAATATGGAAAACACACTTACAAGTATGATGCCTTGGAACAAAACATAGTCAAGAAACATAATCAAATACCTTGACCAGTCATATAGGGGGCATGCTTGAGGGGTTTTATCAAGGGTTTAAATATGTAGGTGATTGGAATGGAATGAAAAAAATGTAATTAAAATATCATGATACTCTCAAATAAATTAAGTATAACATAAAAACCCTTTTTAAATTCATCACACGGTCCATATGATAAATCCTGCACATAGTACCCTTCTCCAAGTCTATCTTGGATTTAGAGATAATGAACATGATAATTAAAATTATAGTGAGAAGGGTTAAAAATTCAATTGGGATCCTATTTAAGGTTTACCTAAGAAATATAAGACCACGAATGGCCTTAAAACATGTCATTCACCCCCTTGTATTGATTTTCATGAGAATATAAAGACATTTTAGAATCTGAGTATGCAAGGTGTGTGAACAAGGAGTTTCTTTGACCAGAGGTAATGATGTATCATTTATATAAGATTATAAATAATTAAAAATGTAGAAATTGAATGGAAGAGAATTTATATAACCCCTCCCTCTTATTAAAATAATGAGATATATCCCTATTTAGTTTTGGGACATTATAATAAGAGGGAATGATGAAGGCAGTTTCTTGGAATAGCATAAGAGACTTCATGACACATTTCAAGAGTTTCATGACTTATGGTTCCACTTATCTCTTACAAATTTTCATGATGAGTTTCACATTCTCTTCTCATGCACATACAAATCCTTTTCTTAGCTTGATACTTATCCTTTTGACCTTTGCACTTATTTCTTCTCTTCTCTCTCTCTCAAGTTCTATAATAACTAGCCATTTTGGCTATTTTAATTATGTTCCACTTGATTATGTTGAACCCCTACTCATTTACATACCTTATATTAATAAATACTACTAATTTTACCTCTTCTATGATTTTTAATAGTGTGTTGACTTGAATGATTGATATTTCTTAGTGATGATTATTGTTTCATTGGCATTGTTGTCTCATTATCTCACCTAATTATAGCTCGAAATATTCTTCTTGTAGGTCATGTGAATTTTTATATGAAGTGTCAAGGTTTAGTGAGTTAGTCTATTCAATAATTCCATTCTATGCCTCTTGTCTATTCTTCCTAGTCTAGACATTCATCACAACCTCATACTAAAATACTGATGTGAGAAGATCTATATTAGGTAAGTGTATGCCTAATTAGTCTCTTGGTCTCATGTATGACATGAACATGGATAGTATTTATTAATTAATTTGGTGTATCACCACATTTAGGATAGTTTACTTTCAGTTTTGTCTCCCTTTTTTTGAAACCATAGGTGTACTAGTGATCTAGAAGTGGTACATCAAGGGAGTTATCCCTATCTAGATATTCCCCTCATTCTTAGGCTACCCACAGCCTAGAGGTGTTTCAATTATTCCACTTGGATGAGGAAAGCTAAGACATCTCCTCCATGGGTGAAAATCCAAGTGATAATAGTATTTAACACCCATTGATAGAGGGGCCCTTATGTTATCTCAATACCATGTGCCCACTAACCCATTTTTTCCACAATAATTCTAAGGGTGAATAAGCTAGGGTTTGATTAGTTGATAAAGAGTTTCATCCTATGTGAAAGACCTAAATATACAAGTGGAAAGGTGACAAAAAACCTAGAAAATTGAAACTAATAGATCTAAAAAAGAGTTCTTTTTTTTAGGGGCATTAACATCTAGACTATGACACTAATGACAACACAAGTGTCTACATCTAATAGAAGTGTTTGGGGAATAAAAAATCAAAATCATAAATGAAAAGAACACATATATGCATTATAAGATTAAGAGGGATCTGAGAAGTATTAAAAGTCTAGAATAAAATAATAAACAAGATATGCTCTATCTTATTCTTTAGTTATGTATATGTACAATACTTATTATATTTATTACACATGCTTAAATGAATTTATTGTCAAAAATATTGTATTACATTTCCTAGATCTAAATATAATTATATTGCTTTCAAATCATTTTATTATCTTAGTGTATTTGTGTATAAAACTTAAATAGTGTTAAAACATGTAACTATTGAACATTCCCCTTTTTATGTCTCTTTATACCCCTTTTTGTGATATTGAGTTCTCTCATGTGTGTGCTTGATTATTTGTTAATATTTTTATTATTACTCCTAGACATTTCCATGATCCATATCATGCATCTTAGGGTTTGTTATGTTTGGATACTACAAGTTTTATTGATACATATACTTATACATGATACCATTATATGCTTCATTGCTACATAATTGATAAATATCTAGCATGGTTATGTTATCCTTTTGAGATAAGGTTACTATCACATTTCATTCCCCTCACCTCAAAATTATGGGTGTATCATAAGAAGCATATCATAGAGATATGACTCCACATACATATAGTTGGTAGAATTGGTTGAATTTAATACAAATGTGATTTATATATACAATTGACTCTAAATCTTATGCATTTGGCATCTATTTTATAGATTTCAGATAGATTTTTCATATTTATGATAAATATTATATATAATATGCATATCATAGGTTACTTTTTTTAGATAATTCAGCTTAAGACACATTAGAGGTGTATATACCCTAAAAATGCACCAAATATAAGATACATACATATATATATATATATATATATATATATATATATATATATATATATATATATATATATATATATATATATATATATATATATATATATATATATATATATATATATATATATATATATATATATATATATATATATATATATATATATGTATATGTATATATATGTGTGTGTGTGTGTGTGTGTGTGTGTATATATATATATATATATATATATATATATATGTATATATATGTGTGTGTGTGTGTGTGTGTGTGTGTGTGTGTATATACATATATATATATACATATACATATATACATATATATGTATATATATATACATATATATATATACATATATATATATACATATATATATATATACATATATATATATACATATATATATATATATACATATATATATATATATACATATATATATATACACTGACCTTACTAAGATGCAACAATTGATCTTTATCTATCTACAATAATTATCCCCCTTGATTAGTGTAGTTGAGACTTAGTTCCCTCAATGACCTTAGCATTACTTCTTTTTTATAGGTTGGATAGTTACACCATTTGACCTAGGTGATATTAGTTAAATTGGCTATATTATATATAAACTTGAGTTGTGTGATTTATATTTAGTTATTAATGGCCTTAGCATAACTCACCTTTTCATTAGATTTGTGGAATGATATCCCTCCAATTCTCATCTTCACATCTCCAAGATTTATTTGAACTTCTTTCTCCAATGCCTTAACAAAGAAGCCTCATTACCAAAGAAAACTACCAAGTGGTAACATGGTTGCATTGACACACAAGTGTACTCCTTTGTTTCTTTTATTTAAAGTATTTCAATTATTAATTTTTTATATTGTATGCACTAATTACACTATAACATGTTATTCATTGCAGATAATACACAAATAAAAAATTCAAATAGGGCTCAAGTCAAAGCAAGGTGTGTTTTACACACAAATGTATGCATTTATTTTCCTTTAACCTAATAATATCACCCTTATGAATTATTATATTAAAGTGAGGGAAAATTTATATACTAAAATATCATTTTTATGATAAATTAGTCTTTTACACTTGATAAATGTCACTCATTGTTCAACCCTTCAATTCAAGACCTTTCTATTGTTAAAAGGCTCATGTTTACCATTCCACTATGTATAAATGTTTATCATATAGTTTGACCCTAATATTCTAATTACCCAAATCACTTGTAACCCATAGTCTACTTAAAACCTAATTAATATCCTACTTTTACAATTACAAATCTTCAACAACTTTTTATCCTCCCAAATACAACCATCCATACTTGAGCATAAATGTTGATGCTAGTGTCTCAAATCTAATGCTAATGTCTAAACCTAACAGGCAATCAATTTTTCAAATAATTAAACATGTATGGGTTGTCATATTTTTTTTAATTAACCCTCCCATGAGATATTTTCAAAATTTGTGGTATAAATATAATTAAAATATCATTCATTATCATCAAGTACAAGATCACATCTATCTTATACCAAATAAAATCACTTATCAAACTACATATTCTTCCCTATTTCCAAATAAATCATAAAATTATCCTTATTATATGTTTTAATAATTCAAATAACATCCCATGAGTATTATTTTTCAATTTAAAATCTAGATCACTACATGCACTTGTATATAAAAATTATTCACACACAAGCCCACATAATGGGAGAACTACATCGATCTGAGGCCCTCTTAAAATTATTGAATATTTATCTATAACTCACTAATATATGGGTATTTTAGGTCATCTCAACTTTACTTTAACTCACTAACCCTTATTTTTCAAGGTGTCATGCCCTAATTAGAGGACCTAGGGTTTTTGATCTATATATTGATATCTAGAACCTATGCATAAGATCAAAAAAAAGAATATGCAAGGAAATTATGAACCCTAATATGTCTAAGTGGAATTTATATAATAATTTAATTTACTTCATTACATATATAATCATCAAAAATAGAATAGAAGCATCGATCTAGTTTCCATATTCTAACAGTAGTGTCTAGGTGGCTAGAGAGCTAATTTTTAAAATATGATGAATCCTTGTGTAAAATTAGCTTATATTATTCCACACATATATAAATTATATTTTATTGTTAATTAGTAAATAATATAATTATTATCTATTCTTCACGTGTAATCATTCATATTACTTTTTGGCATGGAACTTTTTATATTTAGCATACTTTCATAATTCAACATTATATTAGAATATTGTGAATATAAATTATTTAATTAGCATAATTTTATAATATATTTATCTAAATTGATTATTTTATTCCCCCATTAAATATTTCCAAAAAGGTTTAAACACTAGGTGGTATAGGTACTCACATTATATGTGCAGTCTAGGATGACCTAAAACAATCATCTTTCTCTCAATATACTATGACTCGAATAAGATCAATAAAATAAAGTATGTGTATACTAAGATGAGCGAGTAAGGACATATGATATTTTTATACATATTAAAGGGTGACCTAAAACTCATTTTTCAATAATAAAGGGTTCTAGCTCCTAACCTTATGACATAGGGATATATCTCTTACTCGAGATAAATCAAGGTAAATGATCATAACTATTATTTTAAGGGCTATAAGTAAATTAAATGATGAATAAGTGATAAAAATAAATTAAATTATGTGTAGGTGATTTTAAATAAGGTAAGGTTTAATTGTAACTCAAATGGGGGTTTATATAACCTAAGGTGATAAATGGAAAGCCTAATCAATCTTATATCTATACCATCTTATTTGGTATAAGGAAGATCCTAAGTAAGGATACACATATACATACACAAATTAATAAATATAATCTAATCTAATAAGTAATAGATATAATATATAGATATAAATACTTAACATGGGGTGGACCCATTGATGCTTCAATTCCTTTCTCTAGCTCAAATGGAGCTTTATAAGAGATTTTGTAGGTTTGAGACCTCAAATGGTTGTATGAAGACATATATATCCTTAGTTACTAACTCCAAAATACCTACCCTATTAATATTCAATGATACCACAATACAAGACCTCCTAGATAATATTTTAAACCTCTATCTCAAATATTACTTAAATAAAAAATTCAAGGGTAATTAGATTGTATGAATATGATATTTATATTAGGAATGAAATGTTCCCCTCTATATAGCTTTAGTACTTAAAAATAACCATAAATTTTAATCTAACATTATTATCCAAGTTGATACATCTATAATATATTGGTTGACACATTACACTATCATCCATTTTGATTCATTACAAATTTTAGAAGATAGGATCATAATTGTCTCATGTTGGTTGATATAGTATAAATAACAATTAATCACTAAACATATGGTATTATCTAGGAAAATAACATAGAATATAGGGAATATTACAAGACTTTATGGAAAGTATATGGAGAATAAATATAGAAAGGGACTTGGAGGATTTCATACTGATAGAAGTGATGGTGTGATAAAATAATATATAAACATATATTTCAAAGTGCCACGAGCCGATCCTACCCCATTATTGGTGCACCATTTAATGTATTCACTCAAGGATATTTATGTGTTGAAAGGATGTTTTAATATAAATCTTCAATAAAATGATAAAGTAAAAAATCATGTATATGCATATGCCCAACTTGAAGTTCATCATGTGTGTCACAATAGTGTAACATGGGATAGTGATTTGGGATAGACTCATATCAACACTAAAGATCATAGCTTAACAAGATTTATAAAATAATTCTTGATAAATTAATAACTTAAATTAACATATACATACCTTGACTTACCTTTCAACATAAACTATGCATGTAAATACCATAGTCTTGATCATGGAGGGCACAATAACTACATTTGATAAACCCTAAAGATACAAGGATAAATATGGATAAATGAAAAGCACACATATACAGGATGGTAAATAAATGGATGTAAATTAAAAATTCTCATAATAAGGTTTTAAAACTTGGAAATTTTTGGTAAATTGAGATTGATAAGGTTAAATTAGAACCAAAATATTCAAGGAAGCAACTAATAAAAATGACTATAAAAAAATATGTTTTTAGATGGATGGAAAACCAAATAAAAAAAAGAGAAAATTTAAATTTAAAACATCCTAAGTAAGATAGGTTAAAACCTAAATCAAACAAGGAAATGTGATAAAGAAAATCGAAGACTCTAATGAGTGAAAACTTGAATCAATTTTTGTGCTAAAGAAAAATGTAGGAAAACACAACCATCTAAAGACATGACTATGATTATGGAGATGCTTTAGATATGAATGGTAATGAGAATTTATGATTAAGGCCAATTTATATTCCCTAACATATTATGATGCAACTCACAAACTAAAAATCAAAGAGGCACTAAAAATAAATTGAATAAAAAATACACCTTAGGCATAATCCGATGGTTTAGGAAAGACAAGAAAGTAAATAAAACATAAGTAAAATGATTATGCCTTCCTCATAGACATTCCTTCCAATCTTGATTCAATTTTTTTATGCTTGGATTGTATAGCCAGAATTCCTCAACAATGTCAAACATCCATTATATAAACATATCCCTTATCTCTAAGTGATTTTTATTTATCAAAGTGAGGAATGGTTGAAGCTTTTATAATATTTTTTCATTATAAGTCTACATAAAAAAAGCTTGTTATACCTAGAGGGGTCACCCTCTATTTATAACCTAGTTAGATAAATTACAATAATTGGATCAATAATGAGATGTGTGGATATGAATCAATTCAATTTGGAGTGATAAATGCCATAAATATTTTTGAAAGAGGTTGTATTAATGAAATATGGATTCTGAATTATGCATTTATATGTATATTTCTTGCATTCATGATAGTGTTTGTCAAAGTTTTGGGTGATGTCATGATGATGTCATTATTTAGATATTTTTAAAATATTTTAATGTTTCATGATTATAAATTAGCCAATTTCTATGATTTTTTTTCTTATCCATTTTATTTAATTTTATTTGATGGGCAATTAAATCCTAATTAGTTCTAGGTGATTTATGTAATATAAAATTTTGAACTAACTATTCAACCTAATTAATCCAAAAAGTCTCTTATAAAGTTGTAATTTGACTTAAGATGAATTAGATGAATTTGGTATTGAATTTTGTGTATTAACCCAATCAAGGATGCACTAATATATTTTATAATATGTACGTCAAGTGTGTAGGTAAATTTGGGTGTTTTAGTTATTTCTGGCCTAACTTATGCATTATTATATAAAATCATTTTAATTTCAAATTATACATGATAGTGATGATAATTGAGTGCCTAAATCTTCCCCCCATTTGATAATGTGTTATGAGACACTAATGAAAGTAACATATTTTTAGATATTGAAAGAGTCATTAAAATTGTCTGATAAATATTGAAGAATGATGTGTTTACATTTTTTGAATCTTATTCAATTTACTAAAAATGATTTCAAAATGGTTCCCCAAACAATGTTTGGGATGCCCATGATTCCTCCTCGAGGGTGTGTCCAAAAAATATATTGATGGATGGACCCTTAAAAGGAAGAAAATTTCAAAGAAGAAGAGTGAAAATAACCCATGGATTATTTTAATCCATGTGAACTAATTATTCTAAATTGTGATGCCCAATGATGATAGAGTAGAAAAATTATTTTCCCAAAATATGGCCAATTGGGAAGGATGAATTGCAAGATAAGATACACAATTTGACTTGCCTTAAATAGGGTGAAATTTGTGGGCTAAATAATTATCTATCCCAAAACAAATTGCACACTTTTATTTTTCCCAAATAAGGTGAAAGCTATGAGATTGATTTATAAGATAATGAATTATTGAATTTCCCCAAAGAGGGGAGATTGGTTAATTTTTATAGCTTTAATTCTCACCCTTTGATAGGGTTTTTCAAATCCTCTCAATCTAAAATACACATGGTAATAATCCTAGGTTGTGGGTGACCTGAAATGTGGATTGAACAACTAGATAAGGGTTAGTTCCCTTGATACATCACTTAGGACCAATCACTAATCTACCAAATTGAAATGAAAAGATAGAAATAAACTATGAACTAATGGGGTGATACACAATATTTTATGGGCACTACCACTAATTTGCATGTGCACTGAGACCTATAGGACTATAAGAAACATACACTTATCCTAAAAATAACCTATTACATCAATGATTTGTAGATAAATAAGATAATTTAAGACTATGAGGGAAGATACTTGCCACTTTTAACTCTCATGGAACCCATGATGAAAATTTCCACAACCTATAATAAATATTCAAATTGTATGAAGGCAATATGAATAGGAAAACAAATTAAGGTGAGCTAAATCTACACTTGATTATATCAACCATTCAAAAATCCACACTATATACAACCTTACAAGGGTGTAAAATGCAGTAATTTATTTATCAAAGGCATATAAAAGAGTAGGGGTTTTTCATACTCATAGTGGAAGGATCCATTCAATGCCAAACAAGGTAGTACATATTAGTAGAAAGAAGAAGAGAGAGGTAAGAGAGGTATCAAGAACCAATGATGGTTTCCAATCACTCAAAAAACTATTTAAAAAAAAGAAAACCTACCAAAATACTAGTCTAAATTCTCTCTTAAACATGTGTGCACTTCATTTGATGATGATATTTTCAAGGTGATGTAAGATTTTTGTCTTGCTTGATGACTCATCTTTGAGCTCTTGAAACTGCCCCTTATGATTGGTTAGGAACTAACAAGTCATCTCCTTGAGGTATAACTACTTATCGTTGTCTTGTACATCTATTAAATATATATAACCCATTATATTCCCATATCTATTATATAATTTCATTCATAATTTTCACATTTGCTCCCTTTGAGGCCTATCTCTTGTAACCCTATTTTGACACAAAGCTCCTAGATTTGAATTATATACTACACTTATATTAAAAAAAGGTATATTTGGGTACCCTTTAACCTTTATCATATTCAAAAAAAATTTCATGACTCAAATCCCAATGTAGACCTACTAACCTAATACCCTCTTTCATAATTAAGCTTAATTAGGCCTAAAACAAGCACATAGTACTAGGTGACATACCATATCATAATTTAATACTCAAAAACCACCAAAATATTTTAGGTTACATAAAATAAAGTTAGAAAACAAAGTTTCATGAAATTATAGGGGTTGAAAGTCAAGTTAGAAAAAATGTAATATTTTAGCCCTAGGTTGGTCTTAACATAGACTTGTGTAGGCCAAGATTGAACAAAAGGGGGGAAAAGGTTATTTAAATAATTTTAAAAATATATATACATTTTTTGGGTCTTCCCCAACTCCCCTAAACCTTTACCATAGTCATTTTCTCTTGAAAAATCATTATACTTCTCCAACATGCTATTTTTTAGAATTTTGCATTTATTTTAGTATTATACAATGGGTTGTGACTTTTATTGTCATTTTTAATCACTTATATAAACATAATGGTATATAATTAATATAAATAAACTTTATTTTACATCCAAACTCCAATCCCAATGAAAATATTTCATACTTTCTTAAATTATTAAAAGTAAACTTGTAGTTCTCTAGCAGGCCTATAAGTGCACATTTGGATTTCTTGACTATCAGGCTCAATAAATTGATTTATTTTAGTTTTCATATTATGATATTAAGTTTATACAAATTAATAATATTATCTAAAACATTTTACACCTCTTGGTCTTCCATCCAACACCACAAAATTGGTCCTTTCTTGATTTAGACCTATGACAGGCCTGTAGGTGCTCATTAGGCCTAAAGCTCTTCCTTGATTATGTTACCATTACTACATAAATATTAATTGGTGTTAATATACCTATAAAAATCTTTTTAATCACTTTTAAAACCCATATTTGTATCATTTCCCTCATATTCATATAAAATTGTCCCTTGGTTGTAGGTGTTATTTTAGGTCTATCACCCCATCAATACTTGTTATTGTACTTATCTTGACTATTTATTATTATTCATAAGGAGTAAAAAATTTTAACTATGATCACCAATAATTATCACACCACTCATTATATTTAGACCTCATATTAATGCATGATCTCCCTCCTTTACATGCCATCCTCATATAAACCTATAGGTGTTCCCTTTTTCAACATTATATCACCATAGACTTAATTTGAAGAGGATTAATTATGTTTTTTTCAATATTTCATAGTATCTTAGGAACATTTATATAATTTTTAACCTATGAGAAAAAAAATTAAATGTATTTTTTTCTTCAAGTCTAGACTTTCACAGCCATACTGACTTTGTAGGTCTGTTATAGGCCTAAATAGGCTTTCTCTCTTGAATTCAACCTTCTTGAAATATATTTAACAATAATGATCATGGATTTTTTAAAGTTGTTTAATATCTCATTAATTTATCATATACCTATCTATTATGTTCTAAACCCTTACCTAAGGTGTATGACCCTTGAAACATGGTTGTGGCATCTATCCAAGACTATGTCTCTCATATTTGAGCATGTGTTAGAACATTACAAGAATATCTCTTGGAGTAGAAGAGAATTGAAAGGAATACTATAAAGAGTGTGAATTTATATTAATATACTTTGTAATTCAATGATTACTTCATCATTTACTTGATATTTTTTGGGCTTGAAGAACTCTTTTCTTGTTCTGGTAATTAACTCAGTCCTATTGACTTCATCCTTGGGGATCTTCTCAACCATTATAAATATGTTAAAATATTAGAGATATTTAAGTAAGATATAATATTACATCCAAAAAATATTTTATCTATATACAAATATCTCTATGAGTGAAAATACTTCAAACTATAAAACCTACCTGTTAGACTAAGAATCATCCAAAACAATGAGGTTTGTCGTATGGTACAAGAATGATCAATGGAATTTTTCCATAATTTTGAATTTTCACTAGTTATATGCCTCATAAAATACATATTTAAACCATTACCATGCATTAATTTAGTCCCATAATTTTTTGGAAAGAGAAAACCAACCTTGTGGGGTTTTACAGGGGATTTTGATAACTTTTTTTGTAAATGATTGTTCATAAAGTATGGATCCTATAACCCCAAAATAATGCATATAATATTAATGAAATAATGTCATATATCTACCCATAATATAATTTTACCCAAATCACTTTCTTATTCATGAATCATTGTTAATAAAACTACCTTCTTAAGCTTGTGAAGGAGATCTTTAACCTGATGGAAAGAATGGATAGGTTTTTTTTCTCTTATTTGGTATTTATAATATTTTTATGTATTTTTTGAGTTTTTTAAACATATAATAATCCTTTTAGGGACTTAATATAGTAAATCCAACATAAAAATATCTCAAAGATAACCCCATACACCCTCCTTCCTTAATAAATATTGTACATTCTACCAAGACCCTATTGTATATGTTGAAATAGATGTCAATGGTGTTCCTCCTAACCTATACAGTGATAATGTAACATATCAAGATCATTATCACCCTTATTTAATGTTAGATATAGTGACTAGGTAGTTATAAAGAGTGTTTTAATATTAGATAAATAATTTTAAGACACTTTGGGAAAAATGTACATCTAAGCACATATCATGACCTTACACACATGTAAAATGACTAAAAAACACCATATATAATGATATAAACCTTCAAATTTTATCTCTCCTAGTATCATATCAACATTGGAGTATACCATAAGACTAAATCAAATGAAATACCTTAATCTTATCAAAAACACCTTAATTTTTGTTAATCACATTGGAAGTGACCACCTTGAATGACCTTGATAACAAGACTAAGTGATTTGAATTCAATTATAACTAGACCATTCTAGGAAACCCTAAAAGATACTATGAAACACATAATATTTATCACTATAATTTCTATTATGACCAAGATAAAGCATTTCATATGACTATCAAGAAGGTTAGGAACATTATGACCAAAGTTTTAAATGATACTTATCCATGGTAGCCAATTTTGGCTAACATCTTTGGTGACTTCCTGGGGTTGAAATCTTGTTATACATCATACACCATTTGCCTCATGCATCCATTAGGTTATGGAGTCACCCATCACTAAATTAAATACATGGTTTGGACCTTGAACCTAATTTTAAATGCCTTAAAATAAGAATAGATAATTGATGAACCTCCATCAACACACAATAAAAGGAAACAAGGAAACACACAAAAAAATAAAGAAAAAAGATAAAACATTATGATATAAAGCACTTAGAGGAATAAATACAACCAATATACCCAATAATAACCTACTCTAATAACTTGAGACATCCCTAAACGAAATCATTAACTGGTAGAGCAAAGTAACTAACTAAATTTTTTCACCAAGCTCATGTGATTATCAAGCTTTATGGTATCCATGAGAGAATAGAAGAGGAGAAAATGTATGATCATCTTGAAAAATTATTCTCCTTCAAAATAAATATTGTACACTTCCTCTATCATTATTTAAGTATGAGTAATCAAAAGTGTATGCTTAAACTAATCTTGGACATGTTTAGACTCATCTTCTTGTTATAAAAAAAACATGATAGGCAATGGATTCTCCTTATTATCTTCTAACCTAGATAGATAGCTGATAATACATGATCTTGTACTGGTATACACCTCATCATTATTCACCTCATGACACTTCAACCTCCTCATAAGATGATGAATCAAACTAAATGGATTGATATGTAGAATTGACTTTAAAAGGAAAAGATTTTTGTTCTTTGAGAGGTTGAAGCTAATAGAGATATGTATTATCTTCCAAGGGTGAAAAAGTGTTTATAAATGGACTAAGAGTTTTATATCCCACTTTGAAAACCTCAAACAAGTCAAGGTCAAATGTGGCAGCTTCTTTAAATGACAAACATGGAGAGTTATCTTCTCCATGTTTGTTGGTTTTCTTGACAAAACTACCTTCCATAGTATATATAAAACCATAACTTCCCTATAGAAGAGTGTAACCTACTCCTATTAATTCAAACAATTCTTCTAACTAAACTTCATGTGGTTTTAGTTTATTTATAATTTATTCTAGTTTCATGAGAGTTGGTATAGAGGTATTCACAACATGAATTAAGAATGAATTAAGATTTGTACCTACTTGATCATGTTCTTTGGATTTAAAATAATACTTATCCAATTATAATCAATATTTAGGAGATTATTATTCAATAAAGTAATTATCAGTGATGATATCTTCATCATACACACTTGAATCACTCTCCTCATAGCCTTCTTGAGGCTCACTCACATCTACAACTTGATCTTCTTCATTTTCCTCCCATAAAAAATATATTTTTCAAGGATGTGCTACTCAAACTCATGAGTAAGCTTTGTTATTTTGATATAAATGATATTATCATTATTTTCCTTCCATTCACCATTCAATCTCTCAATTCTTGATATTCTTTGGTATGCAACCTTCTCAAAAAGGACTTCTATCCTCTTTTGGATGATTTCTTGGATTGACCTCCATTATGGGAAGGTTTGAGATTATTGAGGAGGGATAGGTGGGGATTGTATAGGAAAAGGTTCCTCTTTACCCTCAATTTCCTAATCTAGTCCTTTTCCATTTGTATTATCCCATGACTCCACCACTTGCTTCTAACTTGGAATTTTAAAGGACCTTTTTGGGAGCTCTTAGGAAAAGGAAATGGAGTTTTGTGGCAAGACTTCCTCATTATTTTCACTCTAGGAACTAATCAAACTCTAAAATTCTAATTTATCTTAGTCTTGATGGGTAACTCCAACTTGAGGAGTGGGTGAAGGATCTGGGAGACATGGAAACTCTCTTGATTTAACCTTTTGAGGAAGAATGGGTGGAAATTGTATAGGCATAATCTTTTCTTGATGGTATATTACATCTTAGTGTAGATTGGGAGAAAAATAAGGTTGATGTGGATTAAGATAAGGCATATGATATTTATGGTATTTAACTTGTTTCATCACATGAACCATTAACCAATCCTCTATACATTGAACTAAGCCACTTATATACATCATGTCATTGATTAGCCTTTGTTGATTCTATCTCTCAATAGGTTCCCACTTACCCTTAACCAACTGTAATGAGTCCCTCATATTTTAAATGAGATGAATAATAACCTTTATATCATACTCCTTTTATCTATCAATCTCTCTCATATACTTTTCATAGCTTAATAGAGTTTGTTTGAAGCTTGAGATAGACTGAGTATAAATGTGACTATGTTGACTAGGGGCAATATAGTTTTGACAAGGCTGATTAGAGGGATGAATATGATACCATGAATGTTGATTTATGGTGGGAGGGGGAATATAAGACTATTGATAAGCTTGATAAGTCTGATATACTAATATTTGAGTAGGAGAGGAAGGATAATACTCTTAATAGCAAGGTTGTTCATATTGATAACTAGAGCCATATGGGGGATAAGTAGAGTCATTTTAGGATTGATATTGATCAACATAACACTGATAAGGATCATCATAGTTATTATAAGGAGGTTTAAAATAGGTAATATCTCCATATCCATCCATCACACTTCATGAGGCAAACAAAAACAAGAGAACCTATCAACTATTCTTTAAAATAAGTATTGGGTTGCTTAAACTAGTTATGGTTCACTTGGAGTTACCATTGGTGCTTGAGGGCATACCTCCAAATGCTGATATATTGAATTAAAACACCAAAAATCCTTCAATAAATGAGTTATTTGTAACCATCATTAGTTCTTGACACCTCTCTCTCTCTCTCTCTCTCTCTCTCTCTCTCTCTCTCTCTCTCTCTCTCTCTCTCTCTCTCTCTCTCTCTCTCTCTCTCTCTCTCTCTCTCTCTCTCTCTCTCTCTCTCTCTCTCTCTCTCTCTCTCTCTCTCTCTCCTCTCTCTCTCTCTCTCTCTCTCTCTCTTCTTCTTCTTCTTCTTCTTCTTCATATAAATTTGTAGGTGTTCCCTTTTTCAAGCTTAGATCACCAAAGACTTACTTTGAAGAGAATTAGTGATGGTTTTTTTTAAATATATCAAAGTATCTTAATAAAATTTATATCATTTTCAACCTATGAGAAACCAATTCATTCTATTGGTTTCTTCAAGTCTGGACTTTCACAACCATACTGACTTCTTAGGTCTCATGTAGGCCTAATAGGCTTTCTCTCTTACATTCAACCTTATTGAAATGTCTTTACCAATGATGATCATGGATGTTTTCAAAAAAAATTATATATAATTAATTTATCATACACATATCTATGATTTTCTAAACCCTCACTTGAGGTGTATGACCCTTGTAACATAGTTGTGGCATGCCTCTAAGACCATGTCTCTCATGTTGGAGTCAGTGTGTTAGAACATTACAATAATATATCTTAGATTAGTAGTGTAGTTATAAAGGAATAGTATAAATAGTGTAAATTTATATGAATATTACTTTGTAATTCAATTATGTTTCATCATGCACTTTATCTTTGTTTGGGCTTGAAGGTTTTTTTTCTTATTTTGGTAATTAACTTAGTCTTGCTAAGTTTATCCTTAGGGCTCTTCTTAGACATTATAAACATGTTAAAATATTATAGATATATGATTAATATATAATATTATTAAAAACACATATTCTAACTATATACAACTATTTCCAAGACTTAAAATACTTAAAACTATAAAACCTTCTTATTGGACCAAGAATCATCCAAAACAATGAGGTTTGTTACATGGTACAAGTGTGATCAATGGAATTTTTCCCCAAGTTTTAATTTTTATAGGTTATAATGCTCTTATAAGACATATTCAAACCATTACCAATTATTCATTTAATCCCACAATGTTTTATAAAGATAAAACTATCCATATGGGGTTTTACAAGGGTTTTTGACACCTTTTTTAATTAATGATTGTTCATAAAGCATGGCTCCTATAACCCTCAAATAATGCATGTAATATTAAGGTAATAAGACCCCTATATAACCCTAAGATTTTTTTACCAATATCTAATTATTATTCATGAATAATTTTTATTAAAATTGCCTTATTGAGCTTGTGAAGGAGATCCTTAACCCGATGGAAAGAATAGATAGGTGTTTTTCTCTTATTTAGACTTTGAAAGATTTTTTTTATATTTTTTGAGTCTAAGAAACATATATGAATACTTTTATGGGATTAAGAGAGTACATCCAACATAAAATATCTTAGATATACCCCCATATACCCTCCTTCCTTAAGAAATCATGTATATTCTACCAAGACCCTAATGTAGATGTTGAACTAGATGGTAATGGTTATCCTCCTAACTTATACGATGCTGATGTATAATGAAATATAATTATCATAATATTTTACATACTATTTATCATTATCACCTTGATTTATCATTATAAATATTAACTAGGTAATTATAAAGAGTGTTCTAATTTTGGAGAAATAAATGACACTTTGGGTAAGATGTACGGTCAAATGGGTTTTTTTATTTTATAATAAAATCAAAAAATATAGAACATAAAATGATATTGGGTAATATCATGAAGATGGTGATTACTATGGAATCAAGTGTGAATTCTTCAATGGATACTATTATGTTTAAATAATGTCAAGATTTTGATGGTCACAAAGAGCAGATGCTTAGAGCATTGGTGTGACACGCACAGAGTTGGGTGATAGTGGTAGAGGGAGAATTTAGGAAGATGTAGGTTTTGAATCAAATAGGCATAACATCAATAGGATTTAGATATTTTAAGGAGAGATAAGGGGGAATAAGGAAACTTCCTATCCCAATAAAATTGGAAATAAAAATAGATAGGGCTTATGTGGATTCAACAATCTCCCTTTTTGATCAGGGTAGGGTTTTAAAGGTGGAAAAAAAAACCTCTAGTTTTCAATTTTGAAGATAAATCTTTAAAGGAGGTCTTATAAGGTGAAGGTTAGTATGTGGATATGGGATTATCCTACTAATTTTACAATTTCTATCCCTCTCTTCCCTTTCTTCATCAGTGAAATTTAGAATCTTGGCAATCAATGCTGGTAAGCACTATAGAAATTTATCCTTGTGTCAAATATTTTTTTATTGTGGATTTTGATAATTTAGATGATCGTAATAATATTTTTCAAGATAAATCATGGAGTTTTTAGAATCACCTTATGATCATAAAACCCTAGTCTCCTAAATTTAACCCTCTAATAGAAAATATTTCTCTTCATCCCATCTGGGTGAGGTTGTTGTACCTCCCACCTCAGTTTTGATTTGAAACTAGTCTTTCAATTATTGGAAGTGCACTAGGTGATTTTTTGTAAATTTATGATTGTTCATTGAATTATTCTTGGATAAAATTTACCAAGGTTTTGGTGTGTTTAGACATTACTCATAATCTTCCTAAAAGGAATGAGTTAAAATTCAAAGACAGGTGTTGGTCTCAAATCATTAATTTTGAGGGGATACCCTTCAGATGTTGGAATTGTTTCCAAATTGGTCATATTTCTACTTCATGTCAAAAATATAAGAATAAAATATAATATTCATGGGGGAAGGAGGCTAATGAGAATCATCTTATAGTATTTTTAAAAATTGATCCTAGTCTATCTTTAGGAATGGCTTTGAAGTTTATAATGGAAAAGAATGTGAAAATTATAGCACCATTTGTATTACGACCTTAGAATGTTGAGTTAGTTAGAAATAGTGGTAAAAAATAAATAAGAACAAATAATTTAGAGAAAAAACCAAGGATAGAATATTTTTTCTAAGTTTGGTTTCAGATAAATTGGGTAATGAAGAAGAATGGAATATTGTTAGATGTAGAAAAAAAAGGTCATCTTACTCCTAGCTCTTTGCCCAAGCATTGCAGATCAAAGAAGGATGAGAATTAGTAATTGTGGGAATTTCATTTGATAAAATTTTGTTTATTAGAACATAAAGTAATTTTAATACTTTTATTATGTTTTTTCTTTTAAATAGGTTGTCCAAAGGCCTTGATAGTTAGACTATTAAGTCAAGCTATTTTTATTTTATGAGTTTTATGTTTTTGGGGAAAGAGACCTATATAACCCTGATATCAAGCTTTAAAAAATATGTATGGTAAATTATATATCATTATCTTACACACATGTTAAATCACTAAAAAAAACCCTATATAATGATATAAACCTTCACATTTGATCTCTCCTAGTAAGTATCATCTCAACATTGGAGTATACTATAAGACTACAAAAAAATGAAATACGTTAATCTTATCAAAACTACCTTAATTTATTCTAAGCACATTTTAAGTTACCACCTTTAATGACCTTTATAAAAAGAATAATTGATTTTATTTTACTACCAACTATAATTTTATAGGAGACCTTGGAAACTACTAAGAACTAGACAAGATTTATCACTATAAGATCCATTATGGCCAAGACAAAGCAATTCATATGTTTATCAACAAGGTTAGGAACATTATGACCAAAGTTTTTAATGATGATCATCCATGATAGCCAATTTTGGATAAATTTAACTATTGATTTTTACCCAAGAGGATATATTTTATCATTTATTAAATGATTTTCCCTAGCATGGTTGATTTGGTCATTTATCAGTCTGATTAACTAGATTCATTGGTTAGTAAGCATATTTCAAGAAGTTAACATATTATGCATATTAAGATAAGATGAATGATGAAAATTAACATGCATATGGTATAATGACTTTTAAAATAATTAAGAATCCATAAAAAACCCATACACATGAGAATGCTCAAAGTGATGAAAGAAAGGGTTGGAAGAATAACATGATGATGGAAGAATAATGAGATAATGGTAGTTGAGTTGACCCCAAAAACTTAATGTAACTAATAAATTTATAAATATTATAATTATACTCAAGGTAAATATATTTTTAATAAATATGAAATAAATTGGGTGAGGAATAATATAATATAATAGATGAATAGAATGAGAATAATGATGGACCAATGTGTATGAATTTGATACTCACTCAGAGATGAAATTACTAATGAGCATATATACATCTAGCATGTTCAAATATTGTGATTGGATCTTGTAAAAAGTGATGATGTGATGTAGTCAAAGATGACCAAAATGGTTGAGATAGATACCAAATGATTTTTCAAGTGAATAAACCACCATTATAGCATGAAATTGTATATAAGCCTCAATCACTTGTTTTTTGTATGTATCACATAATGGTATACACCATGATATAAAACACCATAATGTCATGGTTGTGATGTGCATAATGATTAACTCATGACCCAATATAAAAATGACACAACCTTAAGATGATATAGAAAAATCAAGATGACATTATGGTCATATTCCAATTGATGGACTCAAGTACTAATGAAAGGAATCACCTTGTAGATGCATAAGGACTGAGTCAAGCCCAAAAAAATTAAATAAACAAATAAATAATCAAGTAGTAAAATAATCAAATAAACACACACAAATATTGAAAATAAAAGCAATGAAAATCATCTTGTCATTAGCCAAGTCAAAATCCACATGTGAAGGTGTAATGATAATGATAATTTATATGGTGCCCCCAAGCAAGGATACATGTAAGGGAAGGACACATGCCATGGAAGAAAAGACACATCCCAAGGTGGCTAAAATTAATGGAACCAATAATGAACTTGCCCCAATATATTGTGTATGCAATCAAAAATGCATCAGATCTAAAAATCAATCCTAGCTCAGAGAAGATAGATCCTACTTACACTTTTGATTGGGGATACATTAGATAATTGAGAACATAACCAATATAGGGATATACTAGACCCAATTATGGGATCTCTTACCATAATAATAATAATAGTAGGGAGGGTTTCAAATCCTCTAGTCAAGAAAAATCATGCAATAACCCTAACTAAGTCCTATGTTTTCATATTCACTAGATTAATAACAAGTAAATAAAGAAATCTAATCTAGTGATCATCAAAGCTTGTGGCATAATATGGGGGTTCATAAAAAAATGAAAATAAACATGCACAAGATAATCCTAATTAAGCTATATATAGGTAAGATCCTAGTTCATGGAGAAGGAGAGTAATATTATTCAAAATCTATTACTTGTGCTAATTATATCTGTTGACCATTTTTTGGTCTAACAGGCCAAAAATTGATCCCCTTCTTCCTCTACTATTTTAGGCCAATTCATTTTTGATTTTACACAAGTCCAAGAATTTTCTACAGACTCTACAGGTCTATGTCTATGGACTCTACAGGTCTATTTTATGGACTCTACAGGGCTTGATTTTCTACGAACTCTACAGGTCTATTTCTATAGACTCTGTAGGGATTGGGTTCTATGGACTCAGTAGTGAGATTTTCTATGAACTATGTAGGAGTATTCTTTTGGTAGGTGAAGAAATAGTTCAGAGAGTGCAAGGTTTTATAAAAATTCTTCAGACTCTTGTCTAGAAATTCACAAGGAAGGTTAGCATTTTTGAACCATTAAACCAGTTCAATGCCTTGGTTCAACACCTAAGTTCATTGGCTCGATTCAAAGGCTTGGTTCAATTTAGTTGGTTCAATGCCTTAGAAAAGTTCAATGCTTTGGTTTAATGACAGAGTTCAACATTTTGATTCAAAGCTCAAGTTCATCAGCCTCCATTCATCGCTTGGTTCATCAGATGGTTTAATCATTCAAGTCACTTAGACGGTTCATCGGTAGGTTAAATCAAATGGTTTGGTGCCTTGGTTCAACAATTTTTTGAACCATTGAACTAGTTTAATGGATTGGTTTAATGCTTTGGTTTAAGTGAATGGTTCAAAGGCTTGGTGCAACAAAGGAGTGGTGTGTAGTATTGAAATATTGAACCATTAAACCATTTTTGGTTCAATTGATCAGTTCAATGCCTTGGTTTAATCGGTCAGTTCAACACCTTGGTTCAATGCTTTAGTTTAACATGTTTGGTTTAAGTGATAGGTTCAAAGGCTTGGTTCAATGATTGAGTGGTGCATAGTGTTGAATTGTTGAACCATTTTTGGTTCAATCAGTTAGTTTAACAGCTTGGTTCAAGGGAGTGTCCTAAAGCCAAAGGGCAGGTGCCCTTGTGGAGGGTAGTTCTAGGTTTAAAATCCCTTGCAGAGGGTAAGGATCACTTCAAAGGTAGCCAAAGGATTTTAGGAAATGCACAAAAATTCTTAAGACATTAAATCCTTCAGACTTTTATCTAAAGGAATTTAGAGGAGGGCCACTAGCATGAAGAAAGGACCCAGGGAAGTCAAAGCAGCCAATTCTCGTAGACTTTTTGTTTGTGGGAAAAATCTCATAGAAAAAGCCTATAGAAAAGGCCTGAAGGAATTTACCAAGGATGGTGACATCCTGGAAGCCATCAACTTTAAGAAGATGGATTAGCTATTGTTTTTCAAATGATGATGGGTGCACAGACGTCAAATTCAAGATGGTGAAATAGCTATTTGCTTTTAAATTGCCTAAGCACCAACCAGAAAAGAACCCAAGGAACGCAGTAACCCATCAAAATATAGCCTCGAGGGTTGAAAGAGTAGGAAAAAGACAAAGAGCCTAGAGAAAAAAGAGAGAAAAGTGCCAAGTGTAGGAATAGGTAGATAGTCCAAGTGGTGAAGGGAGGCATCGATTCAATAAGTTACTCTAGTAGGTGATATAGTGTCTATGAATTGATTATTAGGAGGTGCAAATGGCTAATGGTGCAACCCATTTTTATTCATTTTGCATTAATGAGTAGACAAATGACATGGCTCATAATTTCTCATTGATGTTTAAGTGGCTTGCTCTTCCCAATGATCGAAGCGCAAATGGGTCATTTGTAAAAAGGGCACCAAAAGGCCTCCTTCCTTCCTCTATTTATTATAGACTTGTCATTTGGAAAATGATCTTTCACATTTGTAAGGTGAAGCTCTGGAAAATTTTCACTTGAAATCAATAAATGCATTTTTACCTCTATTTTGGTTAGATATCTCTGTGTGTCTGAGTGTTATTTCTATGTTTAGTCATTACTTTTTTAATGCTTCCATAGGTTTAACACCAACACACCTAGTTTTTATAAGGTGCCATTCCTGTAGGTGACAAGAAGAGTTGTATCTAAAAGCGTAGAGACAGAAAGAATCTACTATACAGTGTGTCCCTTCCACAACACCTATGGTGAGTCTCTATTTTCTATGTGTTCCATTAAAACCTTCTTGTTAAGCTTCCTACAACCTAGTCCTTCTGCTAGTTTGAAGTGTATGTATGTGTTTGTCTGGCTTCAAGTGTGAGTGTGAGTAGGTCAAATCATTTAGTGCATCACCTCTTTTAAGGTAGTTTTGTTTTCCTATAATCCTTCTCCCTTTTCACCCCTCCCCCATTATATATCTATATACCTATATTAGCACTTATTGGAACAACTAAGATGCATCAAAGGGATCTAGCCTTTACTTAGAGACTCTCCCCTCTAGCTTCACCAGTCCCACAAGTGAGAGGGGGGTTTCCATTTTGACATGTGGAAGGCAGGAGCTCAGCCTCCTACCTTGGGTGTAATCCACGGTGTCAATAGTTTTTGGCATGCCTGGTGGGACTCAGTTTTTACACTCAATAAAGTTTTAGGATTGATGTTGGTTCTATTATAGCAAATCAACTTTTTTTTAGCATCTGACAGATCCACTGGTAAGAACTTCATTTTATAATCAAAGACCAGTCTTAATTCTTATGCCTAAAGTCACCACACGGTCTGCTTCTAAGGGTGTTCCTTTTGACTTCATTGAGTTGCCTTTGAACTCAAAAAAAAGACTAAGGTTTGAGAGGACCCATCCTTATTCAGCAAACCACCTTCCTAAACCTGCTGTAAAGAACACATACGTAGCAAGGCCGCAGTTACATCCCGTCATAGCTATGGCACTTCCCTTTGTGACTTTTCATGGTTAGAGTCCATTGAATCTCCAATGTTATGACCCAATTCCAAGAGCAGCCCTCAAACATGTGCCTTATTTTGATGGAGAGGGGCCATCACAGTCATCAAACACATTAGAAATATCTCTAACCTTTGTAATATTCATAATGTCACTAAGGAAAATATTGCAATCAAATTGCTGGCATTGTCTCTCAAGGGCAAAGCTCTTGACTAGTATGGGACTTTGACTATAAATTCAATCAGTTCCTAAAATGAATTGGGCACTCACTTGATAGACCGTTTTGGAGAAAAGAGCGACCACCTCTCACTTGTTGAGCAGCTGACTACCATAAAAAGAGCCTCACATGAATACATGCAGGATTTCAACACTCAATTTCAAAAGACATGGGATAGAATCCCCATTATAGTAAAACCTACTCCTAGCTATGCTTTCCTATATTACTTAAGAGAATTGAATAGTGATATCACTATTATGATACAATCCATGGGAGGACATGTGCTGCCTGCCACCTATGACATAGCCATAGCAGCTAAAAATTGCTTAGTGTAGGCTGGGAAGATAGCTCCTAGACCCCATATGCCACTTTTCCCCAAAATGCTACCTCTAATTCAAACTGCTACTCCCACATTAGCTCCTCTACCTAGCATAGAGAAACTAGCTGCTACTCCATCCAATGAGCTTCATGAAGTTAAGATTTTATTGCAAAGTATGTCAAATGAACTTGTGGCTCTTAAAAGGTAGCAAGATCAAAGTAACTGACCAAACTAAGGATACCAGCAGTATGGTCAAGCTCCTAGACCCCCTTTCCAAAATTACAATCAAGGACAAGGTCAGCTTACTTAGACTAGACCCTTTCAAGGCTACAACCCAAGTGCCCCTTCATCATCTAAGGTCATGGTGCCCATTCAAAATAATCTGGTGGAAGAATAACCAAGTTGTTCAACCATGGGATATGGTTAGGAACAAGTTGTTTATACAAATGAAATGATGGGTTATTACCCAAATGTACAAGACAATCAGGTAGCAACCCATTCCCAAGTCTTTGAGGCTCTAATGCAACCCAGCATGAGTAGCAGTTAGGTCCAGCCTGATTCTACCCTCATGAATCATCTGGAAGGAGAATTCTATTTAGTCAATTATGTGGGTGCTGCAGATAATCAGACTAACTGTGTTGTAGCCAACACAAGATTCAAAAGGAGAGAAATGGAAGAAACTCAGGCTACTACCCAAATTTTAGTAACACCTTCTTCATCACACATAAATCAAAAGGTCCCAAGTTTTAGACCATCAGTTGTACCTTCAGCTCCTCAGCTTGCACTTCAGGCTGTAAATAATTCTAAAGAAATTTTGAAGGAAGGCAACCCTCAAGTCAATGTGGTTGACCAAATGAAGAAGCTACACATGAACATCTCCTTGTGGGATTCACTATCAATACTAGGGAAAAAGGACATGTTTCAAAAGGAATTACATCAACTAGATGAACAAGCTATCCTAGTAAAAGTTGATAATGTTTTGATGATGAATGGATAGCCTTCCACCTCAAGTCAAGCCTAGAAATAAGAAAATGTTCCTCCTTTTTATGTGTCCTTGGTCATAGGAGATTTCTTGGTACACAATTTCATCATTGATAGTGGAGAAAGCACCTCGGTGATGCCCAAATGCATAGCCAACAAGCTAGGCTTGAAATATGAAGAAATGACCAAGGGAGTCCTATAGCTGGATGGAACTCTAGCAAAGACAATTGGGGTGGTAAGAGGTTTGAGCTTGACATTGCATGCTTGCCTGACTTTCTTAGTTCCTCATGATGTGGTAGTGGTAGATGTCCCTCCTTACTTTGCCATCTACTTATCCAGGGATTTTACATCCAAGATAGGTGGTTACTTAGTAGCAAATTGGTCTTATCTACTTTTTAGAACCAAGTATGGGACTAAATTCAAGATTGAATCTGAACCACTCCATAGAGATCATCTGAAACCTTACTCACTCAAGGTATCAAATTTTAGCTAAACCATCATTGACCAAGAAGAGTTCCAAGTAGACCAGTCTCCATCCTCTGCCCTTGAAGGAGTTATAGACCTGCTCTTAGATGAATGGGGAAGTGACAACTTTGAGCATGATCCTTACAAATTCATAGAGGAGGTAGGCCTTGGAATTTATTACATGCATGAAGAGGGTAATTTTGTACCAAATTTGATGAAAGCCAGCCAAGAGAGCTCAGGTCTATGGCAGCTATTCTTTGACAGTTCAAAAAGTAAGTTGGGAGCTGGTGGTGGAGCATTGTTGGTCTCTCCTTCAAAAGAGAGGTATTTTTCAGCCTTCCAATTCCAATTTTCCTACACATGCAATATTGTGGAATATGAATCCCTCATCCATGGTTTAGAGTGGGTGAGGAAAAGAGGAATCAAAGAGCTACAAGTTTTTAGTGACAGTGAGCTAATTTTCAACTAGGTAAGAGGCCAGAATTTGATGAAGAATTCTCTATTGAAGTCCTACAAACATAGGGTATGGGACTTAGTGGAAAATTTATTCACTTTCAATATTACCTCCATTCTTAGAGAATAGAACAAGCAAGCAGATAGGCTAGCATTAGTTGGTGCCTAGTTTGATATTCCTTAGGAAATATGCCAAGACCATATCTCACATCACTTGAAAGTAGTGATCCGGCCTTCTATACCTAACAACATCACCAACTGGCAGGTTTTCAATAGTGATCAGCAAATAACACTCTACTTGCAAGAAGAAGCAGAATTCACTATAAAAAACCAAGCAAAGCTACATTAGCAATATGGCAGCCAAATTGTTCAGCTGAAGAACAATAAGCTCCCAAAAGGTTTGGTCACTCTAGAGAGTATCTTTAATCAAGATGACCAATTGAGAAGTGACAAGGTGTGCATTACAACAAAGGAGGAGCACCATGAGAAGGTGGAAATATTTAAGGAAAAGTTGCTTGGACTTTGAAAAGTGTGCATGGACTAGGAAAGGTAGGCTTTCATCTTATTGTGCCAAGAATTTGTTGATATCTTTGCTTGGGAGTATAGTGATTTGAAGGGTTTTAACCCAAGCTTGGCCTAGCATACCATTAAACTAGAAGAAGGTGCCAAACCAATCAAGCAAAAGCAGAGGCCTGTCAACCCAATGATTGAGCCTCTCATGCGCAAGGAGCTCACCAAGTTGATTGAGTTTAGGATAATATTTCCAATCAAACACTCTTCTTGGCTAGCCAATCTTGTTCCTATCTAGAAAAAGAATGGGGAGATCAGACTATGTGTCAATTTTAGAGATCTCAATAGAGTCTCTTTGAAATACCATTATCCTCTCCCAAGCATGGAGAAAATCCTTCAAATGGTGATAGGCAACAAATTTTTCTCCCTCCTAGATGGGTATTCAGGATATAACTAGATCTTGGTGCAAAACTGTGACCAGCACAAGACAACCTTCACAACCAAGTGGGTGACATTTGCTTATAGGAAAATGCCTTTTAGACTATCTAATGCTAGTGCCACCTTCTAACGAGCTATGGACATGGCCTTTCAATTCTTGATAAATAATACTATGCTGGTATATCTTGATGATGTGACAATTTTCTCCAAGGAAGCGAGCCAACACATGAAACACCTCAGGAAAATATTTGAGAGGTGTAGAGAGTTTGGTATATCTCTCAATCCTAAGAAATTCATGTTCATTATCCATGAGGGAAAGCTCCTTGGTCACATTATTTCTTCAAGAGACCTGACTATTGACCCAAAAAGAGTTTGCTCCATCTTGGAGCTATCCTTGCCTAAGCACAAGAAAGGCTTGCAAAGCTTCTTCGGCAAGATAAATTTCATACAGAGATTCATCCTAAATTTTGTAGAGATGGTTAAGCCATTAACCTCTATTCTAAGAAAGGGTGAGGAGTTCACATGGACAGCTCTAAGAAAAGACAGTTTTGAAGAAATCAAGTAGGCCATAGCCCAGGCTCCTACTTTGATTAGCCCTAACTTCACCAAAGATTTCAACCTTTACACCTTCAACAATGAAGAGGTAATCTCCACCATGCTTACCCAGGAAAGTGATGATAACCTTGAGCAACCAATTATATTTTTTAGCTAAGGTCTAGAAGGTTTTGAATTCAAATACACATATGTGGAAAAGTAAGTCTTGATAGTCATATGAAGTCTGAAGTAATTCAGACACATGTTGTCTAATAGCAGGATCCACCTCATGGTTCCACATCTCGGCATCAAATATTTCTTGATCAACTGAGACCTAAATGAGAAGTGAGCAAGGTAGATCACTAGGGTGATGGAATATGATGTAGATATCAAGATCACCAAACTGGTAAGAGGAAGAGGCCTGTGTGAACACCTCACTATAGACTTTAAGTAGCAGAAAGAGGACTGTCTACTAATTCATGATGTAGCTATAGTAGAAGAACCAACTATCATGAAGGATTGGACATCAGACGTGAGGCATTTCCTTCTCACTGGTGAGTGCCTATAGGGCCTTGATAGGACCAAGAGGAAATATTTTAGACTCCAATATCTCCATTATGTCCTGATTAATGAAGTGATATTTAGAAATGATCTCTCAGGAGTCCTTTTAAGATGTTTAGATGCAAAATAGGCCGACAGGGTGTTGTCTGAGTTCCATGATTGGCTAACTGGTGGTCATTTTTCTCCTAGGGCTACTGTAGCAAGAATAATGAGATCTAGCTATTTCTAGCCTACTCTTTTCAAGGACACCCATGCCTGGGTATGAAAGTGCCAAAAGTGCACACTTTTTGATGGGAAGCAATGGTTGGCTGCCATGCCTTTATAGCCTATTCAGGTGGAGTAACCATTCATGTAATGGGGCCTAGACTTCATAAGGATGATTAATCCTCCCTCTAGTGCTAGACACAAGTGGGTCCTAACTGCCACAAATTATTTCACAAGATGGGTAGAGGCTGTTGCTCTGAAGGAGGCCAATGAAAGTGCGGTCCTAGATTTTTATGAGGACCTAGTGATAATGTTTGAGGTTTCAGCAACCATAATCTCAGATAATGCATTAGCTTTTTTGGGAACCAAAACAAGTGAATGGGCATTGAGATATGGTATATATCTCAACACTTCATCCAATTACTACCCATAGTGGAATGGGTTGGTTGAGTCTACAAATAAGAACATGATCAAGATCATCAAGTGAACCATGGAAGAGAATCAAAGGACTTGGCATGCCAAGTTGAAAATAGCCCTGTGGGCAAATAGGGTCACCTCAAAGAGGGCAATTGGTAATTTGCCATGCATGCTTGTCTATGAAAGGGAAGCTAGGCTCCTTATTTCACTAAAATTGCCAGCCTTGGACCTCACTCTCCAGCTACAATTAGAAGAAGGAAATAGCATGGAGGTTAGGCTATGCGAGTTGATGGAGCTCCAAGAGATGAGGGACTGAGTTATGGCTTATATGACCAGTCACTAACAACAAATGAAGAGACACTTCGACAAGAAATCTTCATCAAAAGGTTTCTCTAAAGGAGACATTATCTTGAAATGGGATGAGGACCGAGCTAAACCTAGAAAGCATGCGAAGTTTGATGCCCTATGGAGTGGCCCATACGTAATCACTCATTGTAAGCAACATAATGCATTCTAACTCTCTAGGTTGGATGGTGAAGAACTATGTATCTCAGTTAATGGGATACATCTTAAGCATTGCCATTGACCCCCTTTTCAGTCATGTATATATTTCTCTTACTTTTCTCTTGCTTTCCCTAAGTGCTTTCTGCACATGTTAGTAGTTTTCTTAGCTTTGTGTGTGTTTTCATTTCCTTTTGAGGTAAATTTTCATGATTGGTTCTAGAATTTATCAGAGCTATCGCTGATCTTTAAGTTACAATCTGACCCCGTGCCCAATGGATTTTGAGACAACTGGATTCTAAGCATAGTAGGCATGCTTCCCTTAGGAGTTGCCAATTTGTTGACCATTTTTTGGTCTAACAGGCCAAAAATTAGTCCCCTTATTCCTCTACTATTTTAGGCCAATTCATTATTGATTTTGCACAAGTCTAGGAATTTTATATAGACTCTACAAGTCTATTTCTACGGACTCTATAGGTCTATTTCTACAAACTCTGTAGGGTTGGATTATCTACAAACTCTACAAGTCTATTTCTATAGACTCTACAGGGCTTGGGTTTCTATGAACTCAGTAGTGATATTTTCTATGAACTCTATAGGTGTATTCTTTTGGAAGGTGAAGAACTAGTTCAGGGAGTGTAAGGTTTTATAAAACTTCTTCAGACTCTTGTCTAGAAATTCACAAGGAAGGTTAGCATTTTTGAACCATTGAACCAATTCAATGCCTTGGTTCAATGCCTAAGTTCATCAGCTCAGTTCAAAGGCTTGGTTTAATTCAGTTGGTTTAATGCTTTAGAAAAGTTCAATGCTTTGGTTTAATGGCAGAGTTTAACATTTTGGTTTAAAGCTTAAGTTCATCAACCTTGGTTCATCACTTGGTTCATCAGATGGTTTAATCATTCAGGTCACTCAGACAGTTCATCGGTAGGTTCAATCAAATGGTTTGGTGCCTTGGTTCAACAGTTGTTTGAACCATTAAACTAGTTCAATGGATTGGTTTAATGCCTTGGTTTAAGTGAATGGTTCAAAGGCTTGGTACAACAAAGGAGTAGCACATAGTATTAAACTATTGAACCATTGAACCATTTTTGGTTTAATCAATTAGTTTAATGCCTTGGTTCAATCGGCTGGTTCAATGCCTTTGTTCAACACTTCAGTTCAACGTGTTTGGTTCAAGCGGTAGGTTTGAAGGCTCATTTCAATGATTGAGTGGCACACAATGTTGAACCATTGAACCATTTTTGGTTCAATTAATCAGTTCAATATCTTGGTTCAAGGGAGCATCCTAAAGCTAAAGGGTAGGTGCCCTTGTGGAGGATAGTTCTAGGTTCAAAATCCCTTATAGAGGGCAGGGAGCACTTTGAAGGTAGCCAAAGGATTTTAGGAAATGCACAGAAAGTCTTAAGACATTTAATCCTTTAGACTTTTATTTGAAGGAATTCCTTCAAAAAAAAGGTCTGAAGGAATTCAAGGGAGGGCCACCAACATGAAGAAAGGACCCAAGGAAGTCAAAACGGTCAATTCTCGTGGACTTTTTGTCTACAAGAAAAAGCCCATAAAAAAGGCCTGAAGGAATTCACCAAGGATGATGACGTCCCAAAAGCTGTCAACTTTAAGAAGATGGCTTAGCTATTATTTTTCAAATGATGATGGGTGCACGGATGTCAAATTTAAGATGGGGAAATAGCCATTTGATTTTAAATTTCCTAAGTGCCAACCAGAAAAGAGCCTAAGGAATGTAGTGACCCACTAGAAGATAGCCCTGAGGGTCGAAGGAGCAGGAAGAAGACAAAGAGCCCAGAGAATAAAGAGAGAAAAGTGCCAAGTGTAGGAATAGGCAGATAGTCCAAGTGGTAAAGGGAGGCACTGATTCAAGAAGTTACTCTAGTAAGTGATATAGTGTCTATGAATTGATTATTAGTAGGCACAAATGGCTAATGATGTGACCCTTTTTCTTCATTTTGCATTAATGAGTAGACAAACAACATGGCTCATAATTTCTCATTGATGTTTAAGCAGAATGCTCTTCCTAATGATCAGAGCACAAATGGGTCATTTATAAAAAGGGTGCCAAAAGGCCTCCTTCCTTCTTCTATATATTTTAGACTTGTCATTTGGAAAATGATCTTTCACATTTATAAGGTGAAACCCTAGAAAATTTTCACCTAAAATCAATAAATACATTTTTACCTCTATTCTGGTTAGATATCTTTATGTGTGTCTGAGTGTTAGTTATATGTTTAGTCATTGCTTTTTTAATGCTTCCATAGGTTTAACACCAACACACCTGGTGTCTATAAGGTGCCATTCTTGCAGGTGACAAGAAGAGCTATATCTAGAAGCACAGAGATAGAAATAATCTAATATACAGTGTGTCTATTCCACAGCACCTATGGTGAGTCTCTATTTTTTGTGTGTTCCATTAGAGCCTCCCTATTAAACTTCCTAAATCCTGGTCCTTCTGCCAGTTTGAAGTGTACTTATGTGTTTGTCTGGCTTCAAGTGTGAGTGTGAGTGGGTTGAATCATTTGGTGCATCACCTCTTTTAGGGTAGTTTTATTTTCCTGTAATCCATTTCCCTTTTCACCCCCCCATTATATATCTATATACCTATATTAGCACTTATTAGAACAACTCAAATGCATCAAAGGGTGCTAGCCCTTACCTAGATACTCTCCCCTCTAGCTTCTCCAATCCCATAAGTGAAAGAGGGGTTTCCATTTTGATGTGTGGAAGGCAGGAGCTCAGCCTCCTGTCTCAGGTGTAATCCCTTGCGTCAACAATATCTACTAAAGAGAGGATCAAATTTAGAGATACTTACCTGAAAGATGAACCCATCAAGGCTCAATATCTCCTTTGGATAAAGGGGTTTTGAAATAGGTTATTGTGGTTTATAAGGATCACTAAGAAATTCCAAAGCATCCAAGACATCTCCATAAGACTAGATTATCCAAGTAAAAACCCTAAGATAAGACTCCTCAAGTAGAATGGTGGAATAACAGATTGTAAAGAAGTGTAAGTGAATAGTAACTCTTGATGTCTCTCTAATAATGGTGGAATGAATATGTTTATATATGTGGATTTAACCCTAAACCCCTCCAAATGTTTCAATCGATAGGGTCGACCCAGTTGACCTAGCATCATTATTGACAAAAACTCATTAGGTCACAATATAAGTAAGCCAAGAGCTGACCTAGACCCAAAATGAGTTTCACCAATGAGAGTACAAGGTCAACCCAATTTACCTAGTCATGTAAACTATCAAAATGATCTTTAGGTTAGAAAAAAGGGTACATAAGGTGGTAAATTACTATAAGAGTGTGAAAAAATGAGTAATAGCTTAGGGGAATTTTTTTAGGAATTGGTTGGATTGATAACAATCATGTAAAACACTAATGGTCTGCCCACCCCTTTCCCAATACACTCTTTAGGTTATGCATACAAAGATATTGAGACTCGATGGGTTTCTACAAGATATAAAGTATCAATATTTGATAAAAGTGTGAAAATATTATGTGTATATATATTCCCCACTCAAATCTCATCACATGTCACTCAAGTACAATAAGGAATGATACTTCAAGAAAGAACATAGTAACACACAACACTGAGGCTAAAAAAAAGTTACAGTATTTAAAAAAAACTAAAAGTAAATGACTAAAAAGGAAATAACTAAAAAGTAAAATGTGATGCATACCTTGAATTACCTTTATAATTTGATGGTTATCTAATTTGTTTATAATTTTAATTATGTATGGAGTAGATATTGCTTTCAACAAACCCAATAATACAAAACTAAAGAGCAAAAATAAACAAGCATAGGACAAGATGTACTTAGAAATTCGGTAAGTTGGGGTGATAATTTCTATGTTAGACCAAATGACCAAGTTAAAATTTAGATTAAATTGAGAAACCAAAAATCCAAGGCTAATAAAGACTAAAAAACTCAAATAAGTAAACCTTAAGTAAGAAAGGCAAACTCATCAAATCAAACCAAGGATACATGTCAAAAAGGATGGTAATCAAACATCAATGTAAAATTAGTAACAATCCTTATTTAAACAAAGATGGGAAAGAAAAAATGGTAAAACAACATTGATGAGTGAGAAGTAATAATCCTTATTCAATCATCAATAGAAAAAGGTGCAAAAAATGGAGAACAACATTGATGAGTGAGAAGTAACAATCCAACATCACTCAACAATGGAAAAAGTAAAGGAAAGTAGAAATAGACTCAAGTGTCCATAAAAATAGTAGTACAACAATGACAAATGGTAAAAGGAAAATTAAACAATTATATAAATGTAGAGCCATGGTGTAAATAAATAAATAAATCCATGATCACTAAAACATATTGTCTTGATCTAAGGATAGATAAAACTAAAATAAAGTAGTGCTAGCATGTTTTTAAGATATGAATAATAAGGAATTATATAAGAGGAAAAATAGATTTAAAATCATAATTTTTCTACTAATGGTGGAAATGAAATAGGTGGAGGAGAGAACGAAGGAAAAACCAAGGTAGAGTAACTCCTTATCAAAGTCAATAAACTTAAATCAGGTTTGTCAAAACAAGAGGAATATTAACCTTAAGGAATCTAAAGAACTTATATTAGCCACACAAGTCTTATTTCAAAAAATTAAATATGTAGATCATCCCATGAAGGCTATATGCAAGAAAATTAAAATGGACCTACCTTCTCACAATGTGTGACTCATTCCTCAAGACCCCTTATAGATCCATCAGTTTACTATGAATATTGGGTACTTGAATGAAAAACTAGTTAGCACCATAGTGTTTATTAAATTATTCTATTCCAATCTACTAGCCTATGACACCCTAATGGACCTTGAATCTAGTGTGAGGCCAATTGTGGAGTTGAAGCTTTGATTGGAGATAACATATGTGCTTGTAATCATGTCTTTGGGTGTGATGTTAACTTTTGAAATTGATATGTTTCCTTTTATATATCATTACCTTTTATTTCAAATGTTTTAACTTATAACTTTCTTGATGGATTTTTTCTATTCCTCCTCCATATGGATTTGGAAAATCAGACATGGGTTTTAAAGATGACTTTCAACTGAATACTTAGGACTTGGTTGATAAGAGAGATAACTCTAGAGAAAATGGTGTCTAAGAGTCTCATGAAGTTAGATGAAATAAAAGTGCTATCTTTATTTAAACATTGTTTTATCCAATGTGGAGTAAAATCAAAGGAAATCAAGGAGAATAAAACATGAAATAATTTTAATTACTTCAAATCACAAAAAATGTGACAAAGGGTGAAAATAAAGGATATAATGATATAAAAGTCTGATTCCTTATCATAATACTGAGGGAAATGGAGTAAAACATGCTAACATAGCCTTTTATGCAAATTTCATCTATTAAAGGAAGCAATAGATAAAACTAAGAATAAATATCAAGAACTTGTAATAGTTGCTAAAAATATTCTAGAAAAGGAATGAAAAAGATGGTGACTTTATGAGGAAGGTCAAGTCCTATTCATGGTATTACACTATAATTCATAAAATAAAAACCCACAAGGGTGCCAAAAAGTATTAGAAAAAGATGGTATTTATGATGAAGGACAGGCCCTATCCATGGTCTTACACTACAACTCACAACATAAAAACCCAAGGGGTACCAAAAAGTGTGTAAAAAAATATGAAATCAAAGAGAATGAAATCATGAGGAAGACTAGGTCATATCCATATTTTTAAAATTTAGCTCATGAGAAAAAATGAAACCAAAAGAACATAAGGAATAAGGTTTGTGAAAGGAAAGAACTACTATAGAGGGTGAGATCAGTGTAAGTATCCTACAAAAAGTGTTAGATAGATAACATATAAAAAGCATGAAAAGAATGGAAGGATCTTATACTAATGTCTATATCAAGAATGATCATGTGAGAGACAATATTGTGTCTTAGAAGGTTTCTTGAAGTTGAATTAGTTTGGTAGCATGTAATGGAGAATAAGAATGGGCATTGCAAGATTCCCCAAAGGGTAATTGGATGTAGGGATGGGCATCATAAGTTGCCCCAAAGTCTAAAATGATATGTGAATGGGCATCACAAGATGAACCAAAGGCTATAGTAATGTGTGGATGGGCATTGCAAGATGCCACACAAGCTAAAAAAAGGAAGAAAAGATAAGAAGCAAAAAGATCCCCATATAGAGTATAAATGGATTCAATTTTTCCAAGAAGATTATGATAGGGGACTTCATGATGACTTGAGAAAAATGAACAAAATGCTAAGGAAAAATAGAAAATTGAATCAAATGGACAAGATAGGTAGTAAGAGTATAGAGTTGATTGGGTTGACCTAGTACTATAAATTGGAAAAAACAAGGTCTGATAAGATTATAGAGTTGACTAGATTGACTTAGTACTATAATATGATTGGTAAAAAAGAGATACAAAGTTGACTAGGTTAACTTAGTACTAAAAGAAGGAAGAAAAATAGTCTATAAGATATTGTGTCAAATAGAACAATAATATATTGAAAACATGGAAATATTTTGAAATGTAATTGAAAGCAAGAAATGGAAGGAAACACATAAAAAATTGGGTCAATGAAAATGATCCAATTGAGGTACACAACACAAAACTTTGTACCAATATTGGCCAATGTAAGTTTTTACAATACAACATACAAAATCAAAGAGCAAGTAGTCAATTAAAAATTAAATGCTAACTAAGTTTTCACATTAAATGTTTTTAGATTATTATAAAGTGTTAATTTAAGTGTGATAGAGAAGTTGGGTTAAAATAGGGAACTATAAAGCAATCTATGGATGGTTTTAGGATGTTTAGGCTGAAAGGGATTTATGTTGGTAATGGTATAGACTTGGTACTAGGACCTACCCCCTCACTTCACAATCCTATAGTGATAAGGGTGTTGGGTGCTTTTCCAATATATACCATTAACCACATGTTTATAATTGGCTAGAAAACTAAGTTATGTTCGCCCTTGGTGATGAAATCCAAGTAGGTAGACCTTGGGTAGACAAATGTTTAAATGAATTTTTAAATTATGTGATTTGGTAATATGTGCAAGAAAGAGAAAATTGTGAAAATAAATTCTATATTTTAAAATAACCTAATTAGACTATGTGATCTATTATAAGAATGCAAATAACTAAAAGTTAAAGTTTGAATTAATTACTAGCCTATAGTTAATAGTTCCCAATTTGAAATATACTACAGAGTCAATTTAGATGATAGTGTATGCAAACATTATAGAACATATTCAATATTATCACTACTATAATGTTGAATCAAGAGTCTTTTAAGAATTATGTTGACAGGGTCAACCTAGTATTTTAGACAAAAGATAGAATACATAACTAGGTCAACCAGGTTGACCTAGTTTGTTGTATGATGGTAGTTTTAAAAACTACAAACTATGCAAAATAGAACTGTAAGGAAGAACTAAAATGAAAGAGAGAGAAATAAAGGAATCTTTGTGGGTTGGAGGATGTTAAGGAATGTGATATTTTTATTAAAGTAACTTAAATATTACTTGTATATTTTACCAACTATGTCAATTGAGTTGACCTAGTTTTGCAATTCCCTGTTTGTTGAAGCCTATCAAGATGACTATACTAGCTTGGTTAACCTAGTATGTTTTTGGAAGCTATCTAAAATACTCTAATGGCTTATTCAACCTAGTATGTTTTTAATATCTAAATAAGGTTACTATGTCAACATTTTCAACCCAGTAACTTGTATATGATGAGGACCTAAAAGAAATAACATAGTCATTTTGATGTGACTATGTGTTAAACCTATGCATAGAAGTTAGAAACTATACCAGCCTTGTTAACCTAGTATCACAAATATATAAAAATAATAAATAAAATGATGGAAAATTAAAAATTTGAAAGAAAACCTACAAGAGTTAGATTCATTTTGGGTTCACCATAATGTATGCAATTAGAAATGCATCAGATCTAAAAATCAATCCTAGCTTGGAAAAGATATATCCTACTTACACTTCTGATTGAGGATACATTAGATAATTAGGAACATAGTCAATATGGGGATTTTATAGACCCAATTAGGGGATATCTTACCAAAATAATACTAAGGAGGGTTGTAAAGCCTCCAATCATGAAAAATCATGCAATAACCCTAACTAAGTCCTATGTTTTCATATTCATTATACTAATAATAAGTAAAGAAAATAAATCTAATCTAAAGCTCACCAAAGCTGGTGGCATAATATGAAGGTTAGTAAACAAATGAAAATACACATGCATAAGATAATCCTAATTAATCTATGTATAGGTAAGACCTTAGTGCATGAAGAAGAAGAGTAATATTATTCAAAAGCCATTACTTATACTACTTATATCTACTAAAGAGAGGAACAAAGTTAGAGATATTTACCTAAAATATGAACTTTTCGATACTCAATCTATCCCTTGTCCAAAAGGGCTTTCCAAGAGGTTGTTTTGGTTTGTAAGGATCACTAATAAAGGCCAAATCATCCAAGACTTATCCACAAGACTAGATTATCCAAGTATACACCCTAATCTAAAACTCCTTAAGTATAATGGTGGAAGATCAGATTGTAAAGAAGAAAAAATGAATAATAACTCTTGATGTATCTCTAATAATGGTGGAATGAATGTGTTTATATAGGTGGATTTAACCCTAAACCTTTCTAAAAAATTTAGCTAACAGGGTCAACCCAATTGACCTAGTATCATTATTAACAAAACATCACTAGGTCATGGACTAGATCAGCTAAGAGTTGACTTAGACCCTTAATGAGTTTCACCAATAAGAGTACAAGGTTGACCTAGTCATGTAAACTATCAAGAGGGACTTTAGGTTATAAAAAGGGGTATAAAAGGTGGTAAATGATTGGAGGAGTGTGCAACAAAGGAGTAATAGATTAGGTTAATTTTTATAGGATATGGTTGGATTGGTAACAAGTATTGATAAGGGAAAATAATCCTATGAAGCACCAATGGTCTACCTACCCCTTTCTTAGTCACCCCTTAGGATGTGCACTCAGAGAGATTGAGACTCGACTAGTTTTTACAAGTTAGAAAGCATTAGTAATTGATAAAAGTGTGAAAATATTGTGTGTATACATAGTGTATTTGGGAAGGACACATCCAATTGGTTTTTAAAATGAGTGGAATAATTATAAATCAAATTAATGACTAGATTTAGGAAAAGACAAATCTTTTTGAATTTTGTAGATTCATATATCTCTTGGAGATTTTAAACATTTTCAAATGTTTAGGATTTTATGTATTTATATCTCCCATGAAGATTTTGAGCATTTTCCAATTTTTAAGTATTTTTGTACTTTTAAATGTTTTGATTGATTTTTAATAAATATCCACAAAGGAGTAATAGAAAATGGAAGACATGTTCTAGCAGTTTAAGGTATAATGACTTGAAATATGGTAAGAGCATGGGGGAATAGAGGTCAAGATGACCACAAAAACTTCATGTAACTAAGTGTTGATTGTATGGCCCTAATAGACCTCAGTTCATTATAATTCTCTTAGAATGGGAGATAATAATTAATGAAGGATGGATGGATATTTTTGTATGATAATAGATGATAATGAATGAAGGGACTAGATATCTCTAATGATAATGTCATGTGAGAACTGTTGTACCCAACATCCCCCTATTCATTTAAAAAAGAATGGGGACCCACTTTTTATTGATTTGGCCCTATTTGGTAATTTGTCTACTTAATTCTTTAGAAGTATAAATAATGGTGTTTGACATTTTAGACTAACTTATTAATGTCCTTCAGGAGTTTTGTACTTATGTAGGTTTTGTACTTACCACAAGTTTAACTTTTTAGAAATTATTAAGTTCAAAATTTATTCATCAATATTTTTTTTAGACATTAAGTTTGTAATTTTGTTCAGTAGAGAAACTATTCAAATTTTCCATGTTAGACAATTTATTTGGGACTTTGGTTCGGGACTTTTGTTTGAAGGTTTTACTTAGAACTCCTTCTTCAACATTTTCATTTAGAGATTTAGTTTTCATACATTTTTTTAGGTTTTATGTTTTTATCCTTTGATTCATGATATTTTTTGGCTTGGTTCCAACACAAAACCCAACTCTTAACTACCAAAAGCCTACTAGACTTAGATAGCAAATAGAAACTACTTCACAACACTTTTTAAAGAATATAAGGACATGGCTTCCCTACCAACTAAAATAAAAATATTTGAATTGTGTAAGTAAATAAAGTATATGAACATTGGACATTAAAATCACATGAAATATAATTGAATACAAAATTTTATATCAATAAATTGTGGCTATTAACGTGCTCATTGATCACAAGCAAATTTTGAGCTCAAGTGATACTCTATGAAAAAATCCCTATCCACCTACAAATGTGAATCCATTACAAATAAGAAACTAATAGGACTTTTTAAAGTCTAAAAAACTAAATTTAAACAAACTAGACAAATTGCAATGGCTTCATCATCCTAAGTGTTCAGAGGAGTGTTGCCACCATCCTAATTTTTCATTAATAATTCTAAATAATATAATAACACTATGTTACATGCTACAATATTTAATGATAGGTATGCCAACTATTAATAATTATGGTATGTTATTGATACTATCAATGCATTTTCTCATGAAGGAGATTTATCACCAGTATAGCACCAATTGGTGATAAACCTAATCTCTCTCAAGAGACAAGGACTACCCTTCTCAATAGCCAAGCCTGAGGTTATGCCCTATATCAACCTAATATAAGATGTGTTTTTTTTTTTAATAAGGTGACATAATATGTCTTCCTACATTACATATATCATAAGATAGTCATGGCATGTATCTTAGGAGATGATTTCTAAATGTATTTGTCTTTATTAATTCTAGATGCAATATTTGATATTTATAGGGTAGTAACATGGAACAAGAATAATTCAATTGAGAAAAATCTAATCTCATGGATTATTCCTATGGATTCTATGGTCCTAAAGTTAAAATCCCTTGTACCTATCATCACATTCAAAATAAGGGTCCACATCAGGATAGCCCTATTGAACAAGCTATATGGCATGCCAAGTTTCCATTTTCTTCACGTAGATTGGGTGCCACTTTTAGATATGTTGATGACCTCTGACGTGAATTTTTCCCTAAGGTAGATTATTAGTTTCAATATAAGGGAAAATTTTTTACATAAAGTCAAATAGCCTAATTCATCAGGCTATTTTTATATGATGTCATACCTCCTTGACATTGTAATGGGAATAGTGTACAAGGACTTTGGGGAACTTTGGAACCCAGCTACTAGCTGTAGAAAGAATTTAATTTGTGATTAATATTAATATTCCTAAGATTGTAAAGGATGTATATCCATAGGTGTGGCATGTTATTCATGAGGCTTTGCTAGCTAGGATATCTAAAAGTATAGTAGATATATTGGAACCTTGAGGTGACCATTGGTTATATCCAGACTATATAGTGATCATGGTCATTATAAATAATTTTAATACCCTACGCCTCCCCAAATACATGCTTGATAAGCTCATAGATTAAGAAATTGCATTCTAGCTTTGGTGGAGTGTAGAAGATCTGATAAAGTAAAATAAAATCATGTTCTATGGGTCCCATATGATAATAAGTTGAATGTGATATACAATGAGAAAACATTTTAGGGATATGGGAAATAAAAATAATAATTATCTATTGTTTACCTTGACTTATAGAGATTAGGACCCTCATGGTTGGATTCAAAAGCATATCTAAGGATTTGTTATTCCATTCCAACACGTTCCCTTTGATCATGATTTTTTGTTCTTAAATGCAAAAGATGACACCCAAGTAAAAAAAAGGGCACAAATTATGGGTTTGAGAGAAGAAAATTTTAAGAAAATTCAAGGATAACCTTCAATTTTGGTTCAAGATATGCAAAAAAGGCTTCCACCCCCTAGAGGATGGACTACTTTAGACTTATAGGTTAATAAAACCCTACAAAAAATAGTGAAACAAGGGGAACCTTCTCAAATAATCTCTGTAAAATTGAAGTCTATGAAGATAGAGCCTAGTGGGAGTGAAAATAATCATAGAGGGGCTCAAAAGGATCCTATTAACTTGGAATCCTCTAATTCAGAAGGTCAAGATCACCCAACTACATTATCACTATAGAAATTTGTAGGTAAAAAGGTTGTTACTACCTCAATTTAATGAGCCTCCTCCCCAACATTGAAGGCCATAATCCACTAAAATAGGAAGTTGAGGTCTCCTCCCCCTCATAGAGAACCAAATTGATAATGAACCAAAAATAGACACATCTTTGGTTTAGAGACCAATACCAGCAGGACAAGAATTGGAGGAAGAGGAAGAATTAAAAAGAGCAAAGGCACTAAGCCTTGTAGATGACAAAGGGAAAGACAAATAAAAGATGACAAATTAGGTAAGAAGTTTTATCCTTCAGTCCCTTATTCCCAAATTTCATTTGATTTAGTACCCCTTTATTTAATAAGTTCATTTGATTTAATTTTCCTTAGTGCCATGGAAAAAACACCTCTGATCACACCAAAGATAGAGGATGTTACTTCTACCCCTATTTTTTCTATTCCCCCAATAGTCCCAACCATATCTATTACTACCACCACTATGTAAATTACCTCTAGGACTATTATAGCCCATCCTAAGACCAAAAGGATGGATTGTAAGAAGGTTGAAACAACATTAGTGAGCTCCTAGCTCCATGTCTCTTCCACTCAAATTAACCTACCAATGCCTTCCACCAGCTCCTCCCAAGATACTAATGTAATATCCCTATGGAAGGCCAAAAGGGGAAAAAAGGTATATACAATCCACCCACTACCTCAATATGGAGGTTTTGATTGGTCTAAGATCATATGGCCCTCCCTTCCCAACTCAATACTTAAAGGAGATTTAGATCAATAACCAGAGGATCAATTGGTTGAGAACACAAATGAGGATAAATAACCAATAAACCCATCATATCTAGTCATCGCTCCATGGGAAGCTAATCTTAGATCAAAGGCTTCTCAAAAACCAAATATCAAAATCATAAATTTTCCTTCTATAAGTTCCATGTTTGATAAACCCTCAGGAAGCATCCAAAGAGTCAAGAAGAAGAAAATGGATAATGAAGTAGGGAGAGAGATCATTTTTGAGGAAAGGTAAGAATTTTTTATATTAGCCAAAAGGAACAATAGGAAGATAGGGTAACCCCCATAAATAGAGGACTGTAAGTCCCTTGTTGAAACTCATTAGGATGTTATGATAGCATTACATGAGGGTACTAATATGGATAGGTAGGAGCTTGAACAAGACCTAGAGAAAATAAAGGAGAAATAACAAACTATACATATCCCTCAAGGATTAAGATTGAAGTTTATTAGGTTGCATTAAAGTGTTATAATGATCTTGAAGTAATTGAGGCAATGAGGGTAGAATTGGCTCCCCATATTATAGAGACTCATAAATTATTTAATTTTTTAAAACATGATGAAAATAAATTAAATTTTATTATTATTTATAGTAATAATAAGTTATATATCCATCTTGAATTAATGACACCATTGGATCAACTTGGTGGTGATTAAGACTCGGGAGGCTAGAGAGTGGATTATAATATCTAGGGTAGTAGTGCCCAAGTATCAAGAACATAAATTTCTCTTTTTTCATATCTTGGAAGAATTAAAATGATCCAAGGAAAGAGACACTATTATAAATCTCATTATTAAGATCAATTTTGATCAAATCCTTTAACATGCATCTAAAAATTTCAAGCAAAGCCTACAAGGATTATCAATTGAATAAATTGAAGTTGAGTTTTTTTAGAAAGAAGGTGATGAAAATAGAGATTTTTGAGATCAACTTCTAGAACACTAAGTCAAATCATGAAAAACTCCTCAAGTACATTAACAAGGTGCATAAACCCTCATTACTCAAATTGGACATCATCAGATAACAACATGATGTGGGACACAACTGTTATCTAGAATTGGAGGCAAAGAAGAAGACTGATGTTGTAACTTCTAATTCAGCATAAGTATCTATAGAAATCACTCCCACAATTAGTGCATCCATGAAAACATTCATTCAACCTTAGTTTTAAGTCTAATTTTATATGCATAAATATAAGGGCATTAATTTATGTACTTGTAATCTAATTTTGTTAGAACTTAAGCATGAAATTTGTCCAAATTTTTTGTAAACATGCATACATTGCATCACATTGTAAAGGCTAACTTTATTTTTGACAACTATAAGTCAACTATGGATATGTTTACATTCAGTTTTGAAACTATAATTAGAATCAAGGTTCTAATTATGCCATGTAATTATAAGTTTGCATGTACTTGGAAGATGAGGTGAACCCTCCCTAAGTCTATTTATATGTCATGAACCCTCATTTTCAAGGGTCAAAAAAATCAATACAAGAGCAAAATCAAATTTTGATTATCACAAATGTCTTGGTTCCTTTCCTTTATATATTCTATGTAATTAGGTTTTATCTTTTTGATTATTTGATTTAGTAATTATGTATGTGCAATAGCTATGAATAATTCCTCTTGTGATGATTAATATGTTAATTTTAGATGTGTAATATCTATTAAAAAATTAGAAATGATTATTGATTATTTATAAATAGATTGATTGGCTCATCTTTCTAAGTGTGTAGAGGTGTTTTCAATTATATAGTATTTTATGTGTGTGCCATATCTACCTTAGATACCTCTGTGATCTGAGTCATAATCTACTAAGTACATGTGTGTAATAACTACTCCAAAAGGAGAAACCTTTGGCCTAGATCTTTGAGTTTCCTATATCAACTTTTCCTAGACTACTTGACTATGTTTATTTGTGTGTCTACAATAGCTACTAGTAGTAAACATCAGTTTTGAAAACACTTGTCCATGAAAAAACCAACTTGAAAGGTAATTCTTGAAATCATAGAGCCTTCTTTTCTACTCTACCCTTCCCTCTTTTTGGAGCTTATTTCTAAGATCTACCCACTTTAGATTAATATCCACCCCTCCACCAGCTCACCTAGTTTTAGATTTTTTATATATCATCCATCCATGCATAGTCCTAGTTAAAAACTCACATACCCTACCCACATACTCATGCCTTAGAGTGGAGTTTACCTCCATTAAGATCCTAAAATGTTAAAGTCTACCTCATTATGAATTATTATGCATAAAAAATTCATTAACATTTTTTTTACCATTAAGAAGGCCCAAGCCTTTTGATAAAAGAGGTTAATTTCTATGTTAAGTTGCATTGGAGTCACCTAAGAGAGTAACCAGATCTAGAGCTTAGGCAAGTCTTCTAGTTTCACCTTTGTAAAATCATAGAAAGCCTAGATTTTTACCAATTACCCCTATCAATAATAGATCTAGAACACCTTCCTCAATAAGGAACACTCCCCATGATACTAATCCTATGGGTCAACCACCTTGGTTAGTCAGATCTACTATTACCATCCCAAGGGATGTGCATGACCTACAAAGGAATCTCGAGAAATGTATACCATCCTTCTCTCCTTCAAGAGGAAGAATTATAGATTGATGAATGTTATTAATGAATATGTTGTATGCAAAATTTTTCCTTTTGCACTAATGGATGTTGCTTATGATTAGTACCTTAAACTATAAGAGAATTTCATTACTTCCTAGAATCAGTGTCAAACTATTATTCTTGCATAGTTTGTAAAGGTCACCAACCCCAATTTGATATATAAACACTTTACTAGCATGAAGAGGGAGACCAAAAAATAATTTTAGCCTTCAATGAAATATTTTAGAAGATGTATACATGGTTAATCTTGGCATATAAACCAACAAAAGTGTTGGCATTATAAATGTACAAGAATACTCTGGATCTAATTACTACAATTTTTGTAAGAAGGGTTGTTATTGTCAACACTTTGGCATTGACCTATGAAGAGGATATCAACATTAATAGATAGCTTAATCCTTATTTTCCTGGCACACCTAGTTTCAGCAATGGTCTCCTAGCTTTGAATCCAGTTCCACATGTGAATTAGAATGTCCTCACATTTAATCAAAATCAGCTATACACACCACCTCTTTTAATGCAGATGTCACATCTAAATTATAGTTTCTTAAATAACCATGCACTTGGAAATGGTTACCAGTAGAACCAATATTTAGTTCCATCCCTTACTATAGTTTTCTAGGGTATATACTCTACTAAAGCAAAGCTAGATGCCATACATAAAATGGTTCAAAAGTTAATCAATGATTTCCTTAGCATGCAAAGAAAGATAGGTAATGATAATGACCTGAATAATAATTAGAATTCTAGGTCCTAAAGGTATAATAGACCCTTCAATATGCCTATGAATACTATAGAGTAGTCCATCAAGCCTCCATAAATCAATATAGTAGAGACAACCTTGCCCAATTAGTGTAAAATTTATAACACATCCTAGCATGGTAAATTTAACTATGTTGAATTTTGTGTAGCTTTTGAGATCTTTCAAAGAGAGGTGGTGAGGCAAGATTTGATGCATAACCCAACTAAATTCCACCATGATTTTGGCTCTTCAAGTGCTGTTATGTTTTTGAGATTGATGAATTTCCATTCCTAAGTGAAGATGAAAACATACCAGAGGACAACATTGATGATATCCATGCCTTCCAATAATATTGGAAAGGTGGTTAAAACCTAAATAACAAATAACCCTTCACAATGTCTACTCCTCCAAATAGTAAAATTATTCCACTACTTCCAAAAGCTAATAATAATCCAATATTAGAGATACAATCATTGAAAGGGGGAGGTGAATCAATGATGTAATATAATCCAAAATTCAATTCCAATTATTTCAAACTCTTAATCAATCACCATAAGCATTCATAAATCATACAAGTCATTCATAATAATGAATAAGAAATATGATGCAAGATCAAGCACATAACACATGAATTATGTGAAAAACCATCATAAGGAATAAAACCCACTCTCAAGCCTAAAAACACATGGAATACTTTTCCTATAAGATGATCATAAACATGAGACCTTTTGGTGAAGCACCCACTTCATAAGGATCACCCACCCCTAAGTATGAACAAGCACCAACTTGTTCTAGATGTTGAGCACCCACACAACATCTATGAAACCAACATCCCTAGAAATCTGATTGAATTTTCAATCTAATGGAGAAATAATGTATAAAACCTATCTTTAACCCTTCATACTCTCTCAATCTTTCACACATAATCAATGCATCCAAAACACCCTTTTGGATCACTATAGACTTCTTCACTCATTCTCAATATTCAAATCTGTATGAAAATTTTTATGACATAAAAATTATGACCTAACAATCATATACACAATTATTAACTTGTTCTAATTTTCAATTCATCTAATAGTCACACTCACTCTCTTATTCATTTGCATCACTCATCTCTATATTCTAATGCTTAACAACAGAAACCATCATCATTGATTTCGCTCTTTTTAGAGCATTCATGAATATCATGTTCTTAATCAGCCATAAGACTTACCTTAACCCTTAAGGATTATATCACACTAATACATAGCTCAATACCACCCACATAGGTTATCCATAACATCCATGGGTCACCCTTAAGAAACTACACCTTTCAAATAGGCCTTAATATCCCTTATAGGTCTCATGGAGACCAATTCACCCCTTTAGTACTTCCCAAAGAAAATTATGAACATAATATCATTTCCAAATACATAACTCCAATTAAAATTACCCATAAGACACATAAAATTAATTACATCCATTATTACACTCCTCGATATATGCATAATCTACTTAAACATTAGTCTTGTACATAAGAACACCATGAATAAACAAATAATCAACTTCTAATCATTTTTTAATACAAAATATGGATTTTTCAAACCTCCAAAAACCACACATATTAACCTCATGGATTTTAAAATATTATCCAATAGTTAATTCCCCTTGAAACATCCAAATACCATCAATACAAACATAAACATCCCTTTTAGCTCACTTACAAAAGATAGTCAAACCCACAGTCAAATTTGGAGCTCAATAACTAAAATTTTATAGACATTCAAACCTATTAACATATTTTATTATATGTTCCTTTGATTTCCTTATAACTTTCCTTTTTCCTCCATCAACAAATTCATCATACATCAAAAGTTATAGCTCAAATAATATATACTAGTTTTATTTTATTAATTTAGATATTCAAATTCCAATAGTCATTGTGTAATGTAAAAGATTCAAACACATGTCTTCATATTGTGCCCCTTGGAAATTTTATCAAATATGCTCCATAAATTTCCTTAGGAGTATCCTATTCTTTAATTAAAATCACTAAATGTTGATATTTGATCTGTGCTTTTGAGATTGTAACACTTGGCAACCCCATGTGCCTTTTGTGTACCCTATTATAAATATCCATTTACTTAATGTGCTTATGCCACTTGGAATCCTTGGATGATTTATATGGACCTTGTTATTTAACTCTCTATGTGCTTATTCCACTTGGCATCCCCTCATATTTTTTTGGTACCTTTGACTTATTAACCTCATGCTCTATGTTAGATCTCCATCTGCACAAACACTCATGTGTCATTTATCCTTGATCTAAATGATTGATCTGTTCAATCTAGATTTTTACACTTGATAGCCCTATATAAAGGTCACTTGATATTTTAAATTTGGCTAAGTATGGGAAACATTATAATCTACTTAGAAGGCTAAGTTTTCACCTTGATATCTTTTGTTACACACCACTTCATGAATTTAAACTTGGACCATAAAAACTCGGTACAAAAATCATCAAACCCATGTGACAAAATACTTTAGACACTACCACATGTGTGAATTATTATTTCATCAATATGCTTACTCAACCTAATATGTCAATATGACTAGGAGAACCTAGACATTCATATGATTATTTTAATGAATTCCTTTCAGTTCCACAAACACTCCAAGCACTCATAACACCCCATAAAATCTATGTAATGTGACCATACTATTAATAACATCCATCAACCTACCTATATGATCTTTACCATCTTGGAATATCACATTGACCTAAAACCACATCAATAGGTTCGATACAACATGATAAGCCTCAAACAATACTTACCTTTATCAACCTTCTTGACATCAATGAAATTGATCATACTATGACATCAATTTATCATTATCCTTGACATCAATGAAAATACACATGCCAACAATATCCCCCTTTGTCATTGATGAAAACCTCTTCTTTTCCTTCTCCAATTTTTCCAATAATGATAAAGTGGATATATCCTCCTCTTATATTCAACTACATAGTATTTTGATCCTATGACCTAACCTTTTACAAAGTTCCCCCTTTGTTTATGCATGAAGATTCAATGCATTGTCAAAGCATCTGACTTATTTTGAATAAGGCATTAGATCAACATGCTTGATTTCACATCTGTAGTAGACTCATTCAAATATTCACCATGATTGAAAGTCCCCCACACATCATGTTCCACCTAGATCATGACATCTTCAATAGGTCTTCTTAACCAATTCTATTTTGACACCTGGAAACCTCCATACTCTGTCAAAATGGTTAAATTAGACAAATTACCATAACTAACTCCTTTGACCAAACTAGCATATGAAACAATTTGGAATCATTTGTACACATCCTTCTCATACTCCATATCAACCTTGCCTTTAGGACAAAAATCACTGAACACACCTTGAGCATGCATACTTTCTTATCCATAATAAATATGTCTCTTAAGAAGCATAGGTAGAGATACCCATTTGTCATAAGAGACTACCAATCTCAAAACTCAAGAGACTCCCACATCTCCATTCTCTTGACTTGAAGTCTTGCCTCATCATTAGATTGACTTTGAATGAGTCCTTAACTTCACTTTTTCTTTTTAATTCAAAGTCTTGCATGATCTTCTTGTCTATTTGGGTAGATAAGGCTTACTTTTTGATTCTTGGACTTGTTTCTTATTCTGTCATGAGAAACAACCCATTCACTTCCTTGGGTCTCCATTCATTATAGCTTCTTTTCTTTGTGTTAGGATTGATTTTATTTGAAGTAAAATACTAATCATTACTATAGAACCTTGTTATGTGACCTCTCTCTTAACACTTGTAGCAAACCATACTTCTTAATAAAAACTCATTATTTCTTACCTTGTGTTGGTTGACAAATTTGTCCTATTCTGATAATGTTTATTTTGACCCTTTAGCCCATTAATATTAGAAAAACTAAGTAAAAAACATTTGGGTTAATTATCATAAATAATTTCCCTTTGAATTAAGGTACAACTCCCTTTTTAAATATCTTCAATGAATAAAAACTACACTAACATTTGGATATACTTTTAACCAGAAAGCATTTATGGTAGACTAACATCCATACATCACTATGATTTGAATGTAATATTTCCTTCTGTGAAACTATTCAATGATAGAACACATAGATTCCATATATAAAAATGATCAAGTATATGCATATACCATTAGATTTTGTGAACTAATAACAATTGATCAAATGTATATGATAAGACTCTCAGTAGAAAAAAAATTACCATATTTAAATCACAAATTCACATAGAAAATCATCTTCATTCACTCAAATTCATAGATTTAAGTCTGCAATAACTTTTTTCTTTCTTTCATTCATAGATGAAATAAAGAGGGAAACATCACATTATAAAAGCAAATTTTAGCAAAATTCCATCTTTGCGAGCCCTTTACATGTCCCATTTAAAACATATATATAGTTTTTCACTTCTAACTATTATTTAAACTTAGAGTTAAAAAAACTCTAACCCTTAGTAGGATTTAGTTTTCAAAACTGATTTAAAAGATAAAACCTTTAGGTAAAGTATGTAAATTAAAAAAATAAAGATTGAAAATGGCATGATCACTATTAAGGAGGTGCATTGGAATCTTCTGATTTTTTTTGCTCCATAGAAGAGACACATTGCATTTTTTGTTACTTAAATGCAACAACAAATTCTTGGATTATCAGAGAATGAGGAACTCTAATATGTTTAATTCATTTTTTCTAGACCTTCTTAATCTTCTAAATATTAGCTACTTTTTTTGCATGCTTTGAAAGTACTTTAATGTAAATATGAATTAATGATTCCACTTTTGACACTCTATAAAAATCATATATTACAAGGTTTTCATTTTCTTTGATGAAATTGATCTTTTATTTAAATGACTATATCACAGTATTGATATCTTCCTCAGGTTTTCCATCATCTTTCAAATACTTTACATTAATACATTTTAAATCATGATGCAGAGACTGAGTAAATTTGGTTAACTCTTTAATCAACTTTATAAGTTCTATCCACCCCTATTTCAACATTGAGTTTCTCCATTCAAGATTCTTTTTGCATACATATAGTGTCCTATCATTTAAATTTGCCACATTCTTCTCTGATAAATTTTTTATCACACCATACTTTTATATTTCAACTATTTGGTTAATTTTAGTTGTCCATTTTGTTTCATCTTTATCCCATTAGATGTTCTATATCTTCAAATCTTCAATGGTAATCAGAGTTTCATCATATATATTCTTTAAACCATTAATACATTTGGTGCCTTATTTGATTATCCTATCTAACCAATCATTGAATAATTTCATTACCATATTAATTCTATGTATTTGATCAAGAATTTTATTATTAATTGGAGATTTTGGATCAAAAGATAGGGGCAACTGAGAAATAGACTAAGGAGCTAGATTATGAATGGCATCAATATATTCGACCATCAAGTGCAATGCCTATTTTAGTTCCTTCTTATCTCTTTCATCCTACCATGTTTAATTTACTATTTTCTCGGTGGATGTTTCAAGATGATGTACATTTATATCTCTTGATGCAACTCCAAGGTTTATTCTTTCCATTGTATAATATTGTGTTGTGGGATTTTGAACTTCATCATTCATCACTGGTGGAGCTTCTTTCCACTGTATAATATTGTGTTGTGGGATTTTAAACTTCATCATTCATCACTGGTGGAGCTATCTCTGTACTCCAATTTCCTATATTAGGATCAATGTCTACCTTGGAATGATTTTTAGCTTTTTAGATTTAGGAGCTTTCGCTAAACATTTTCTAACCATGTTCTCTAATGGTAAAGAAAATGAAACTCTTTTATTTTTCTCATTAAATAAATTATATAACCACTAAGATGTAGTAACTAGGGTTTCCTTATCATGAATAAGTTGATTTGAAGGGGTATTCATTAATTTTATTGAATTGGTAGAATCCAAGGTGATTCTCACCTATTGATCTATATCAGTTCCCTCTACCATTATTGAATCAAGACCTTGATCACTTATCATCCTATCTGAGTCTTCTTCAGCACTTAGATATACAATCACTTTTTCTAGAGATTCTTTCTTCTTCCTATTCTTAGCTTTTGACCTAGTATTGCGTTTAGGAAAATTCCTTACAAGGGGTTTCTTAGAATTTTTAGAGGTAGAATCCTTTTTAACCTATTATTTTTAAATACCTACATCATATATATCAATAAGTTGATTAGAAGAGCTTACAGGAGATGATGGTTCATTGATAGGTGCATATGGTTGAAGATCTTCAATCTAGATTTTTCCTAGTCTCTATTATTTTAACCATTTTTTATTTCTTCTTATCATAGGGGGGATTTTAACTTCAATTCAATCTTCTTCATATTTATTCCAATCAAATTATAGAATAGGTTTTTTCTCTACCTATTCATACTAAGGATCAATCATATCCTTACCATCATTTGTTATATCAGCAATATCCATCTTCAGATTAGAAGTAACTATATGGCTTAAAGAAAATTTACACCAAAGTCTTATGTTGACTTTGAACTCATTTGAGAAACCTTCCTAGTAGTCTTCTATTTGGATAATGTGTGAAAAAAAAATTCCAAACTCTAAATGATCTTTAGCAAAACCCTTGATATCAAAGTTAGGCCTAGCCTTATAATACTAAAAAATAAAGTTTTTTAGACCCACTTCCAGATTTAAGGCATCAAAAATTGATTGGCATATATAATGACCAAGTTCAATTGGAAAAGATATACCTGACTCTCTTTTTGACAAGATTTTCTTGTCTATATGAGCCAATTGCCTACATAGTTCAATTAACACAAAGCAATCAAGGGCATATCTAGGTAATTTTATAGGTTCACCTTCAAAACCTCCAACTCTAATATAGATGGATTTGGAAAATTTAATGAAATAACTAACATATATGCTAATAAATTGCATATATTTATCATACATCCTTTTATTAACATTCCCTATTAGTTCATAAACCATTCTGCTAGCGAAAACATCATTAACCTTTTTGTAAGTTTCATAACATTTTTACATTTGTAAATGGGGATAATAATCATAAATTATGATGTCTTCAATTAAGGGTTTATGAGGTAACCCTATCCATTATTTTTTAGGTGCCAGGTAGTAGAAAATATATGAATACATATAAAAAAATTTACTCCCCAAGAGATTGCTTAAACCCTGATGTAAGCATTCTGCTATGATCTCTGCCTAGTCTAGATATTGTTCTCCACTAATAATTACTTGAATAAAGAAGTACATCTAGTCCTCCCAAAAGAATGCTTGAGGACTACCTTTCAGTCTATGCAACAACATGATAATATCTTTCACTTTTGGTATCATATATTCTCTAGTTAAAGGTCTGGGTAACCTTGAACCTCCCTTTTGGAATTTTAGCAACAAATTTCTTGTGATTATACTCTTATAGTTTGCCTTTTTTAATGAAAAATAACTATAATAAGAAGAGATGTTAAGGTCTAAATATGGTTCTTTGGGTAGGATTTTCATTATAGCCATTATGGTTTCTATATTAGTAGGTAGTAATACATCTCCATTCATAGTTCTGATGCATCTATCATGTGGGTCATATTTGTTCATGCGTTCAAGGACTAATTTTGGGCATTGTATGGCTATGGGGAAGGCTACAACTTTAATTAGACCACTTTCCACCATCTTCTCCAACATGGGAGTAGATGCAGGATTTTTATCTCTTTCTTTAAAATATTCCAAATCATATTGAGCTAAAAATGTATCCCCATATTTAGGCAAAGAACAAACAAGACTTGAACCATGTTCAAAACTAATGCATGCAACTTTCATGATTACAGTTTGGATAAATTGAACAAAAAATGTTTGAACCTTTTAACATTATTATAGACTCAAAATGACTTTTATTTTTGAGAAATAAATATCAATATTTATGAGAAAAGTCAAAACTCACCTTTTACTAGATCTAAATTATCTGTCAAATTGAGCAAGAAAATTTGATACCTCTAGCACTATCCTCCTTTAGCGACACCTTGTGTTTTTTATTTTTCCAAATTAGCCTACTCATTATTTGATAAGGGAAAAAAACCCATCAAATAATTACTTAATTAATACATTCATGTTGAATTCCCTTGATATGATGTAAATTTTTACACATGCATTAATTGTAAGTGATCTCCGGACTTGACCTTAATGTAAGATCATTACCCTTGATTTTCATGAATTAAAATTTTTCACTTTATAAAATGTTCTAAATATATTCATTTTTTTTAATTCTCTCCATATTTTTTTTTTCTTTTATACTTCCACGTAAAATAAACTCTTGTATCCCAACCAAAAGAGTACATGGGTTCAAGCTCAGTTTCTGTTGGTTCTTTTATACTCGCAGATTTCAACTCAATGAAATTTTTAAGGGAATAAAAAAGAATCAACATAAAGACATGTTTTTAAAAAAAATTCTTATGATTAACCAAAAGTGAGTGACTTTTCAAGAATATAGAATAGTGAACTTTGAACCTATGAATTATTGAATTTTGAAAAAAGGTTCAAGTTTGGTGGTTTAAGATAACAAATTCCTTTGCAAACCAAGACAACAAGTGAATGATTTATAATAATAAAGGGATGACTCAAAGAGTGAACATATTGACCAATTAAAGGAAAATGATATATCAATGCTTGCTCGAGTAAGAGTTATGAAAAATCAAATAAGGGTAAAAACAAGGGTAACAATTGGCTCTGATTGTAGACTGCATTTTATGACAAAATGTAGAGAACTCAAAATATCTAGTTTCACACAAACTAATTATAAATAAAGGGATAAAAAAGGAAAGGTCAAAGCAAACCAAAACAAAAAAATAAAAAGGTAGCACACACAAACAAAAAGAAAACAATTATGTACAAAATAGGGGACAATCATTTTACAATTGATACAGCTTAAGGTCCTATCCATTATAAGATAGGGGTAGAACAGATTCATCTAGATATTTTAATTTGAAAGAATTAGGGCCCAGTACTTGATGAATTTTTAATGGTCCCTTATAGAGTGAATCAAACTTACCATGTTCTCCTTTAGGTTCTCTTCTCCTATCCCATAAAAGCACTTCATCTCCTTCCATGAATTTTCTCGGTCTGGTTTTTCGATCAAAGATTTTCTTAACTCTAGATTGATGAGCAGTAATATGATCAACTAGTTCATTCCTTTCTTCATTAATTTTGGTTAAATACATAATCCTCTTTTTCAAATAATCTTGAAAATATTGATCTTCAATGACCTTTTACAATTTGGCTACTGATAGTTCAAGAGGTAATGATAATTGAGCTCCTATTCCATAGACTAACTCAAAATGTGTCATTCCTATTACTCTTTTTATGGTTACCCTATCAGCCCAAACTACTTCATACATCTTTTTATGCTAATATCTGTGATTATCACTCACCAATTTTCTCATGATGGCTATCAATTTTTTGTTACTGGACTCAACTTGACCATTACCTTGAGGAAAATAGTCTAATGAGTGAGAAAGAGAGATACTATGATCATAAAAAAATGAGATTAGTTCAGATAAAGAAAATCTAGTAGAATTATTTACCATGATTTTTTGAGGAACACCAAAGTGTACCAATATATTTTATTTAAGAAAATCACACACAACTTCTGATGTGGTTCTCTTTGTAGGGATCACCTCCACCCATTTTATAAAATAGTCCAACACTCAAATAAGGTGAAAAAGGTCCAATGAAGTCTAAGCCCCATTGCTTCAAAGGCTCTTCAATCACAACTAGCCTTAAAGGTAATGATGTAAGTTGCAGTTTTCCTAAAAATATCTTGCACTTCTCACAATTAGCCACCCATATGTATGCATCTTTAAACATGCTAGGCCAATAACAATAATTCTTAAGAATTTAAAAATCTATAATTGAGGAAGATAAATGTCCATCGTAGGCTTCATCATGGAAAACCTTCAAAAGCTTATGCTACTATTCTTTATCTACATATCTCAAAAAAGTTCCATCTAGTCCCTTTTTGTACAAGACATCACCCTCGATGACATATTTGGTTGATTTTAATCTCAAGTTCCTTTTTTATTTGAAGGATAAGTGGTTGGGATAATCTCCATAAGTAATATAATGTCCACATTTAGAAACCATGGATCTTGTAAACTCACTAATAAGATAGTGGGAAGTTCCTCCTCTTTTTCTTCTTTATTTTCAGCGATCAGTCTACACATGCCTTGGCCTCAAATTAATTTAGCTAGCTTGATATCCAAGTCATATTCTTAAATTTTAGAAACCCATGATGCTCTATTATTCATCCTCACATCTTTTTAAGTCAGAATGCTCTTGATAGTTGAGCTTAGTAAAAATACAATTGAATGAAAATGAAGTATTTAGTACCTAGATTATTTGACAACTTTTACTACAGAAAAAGCTTGTTTTTCAATCAATGAATATTTAAGTTCATGTTTCTTAAGAAGAATACTCATGAGATATATTGGAGCTTATATATTCAATTCATTTTTATATATCAAAATACTATACATGGTGTGTTTTGAATCATAGCAATAAATAATAAAATCCTTTTGGAAATCAAGATTTATCAGAGTAGGTGCTTATGCAATCACTTCTTTAACATTTTCAAAAGCCTTCTTAGCATCTTAATTCCACTTGAATGCTTATTTTTCACTCATCAATCCTAAAATATGTTTTGTAATCTTAGAAAAATAAAGAATGAGTCTTCTAAGGAAATTAACCTATCTAAATAAAGATTTAACTCTAGTTCTATTTGAGGGGAGGCTTAATTGTCAAATTGATTTAACTCTATCTAGGTCGATCTTGATTCCATCTATTGAAACTAAATGTCCCAGTAACTAAACCTTTGTCACATAGAATATTGAATTTTTGGATTAAGAGATATTTCATGGTCTCTACATATTTTCAAAATAGTCTCAAGATCTTTTAGATGATTTTCTTTCTTTTTAGAGAAAATAGTCAAATCATCAAGATAAATAACAATAACTTTATCTATCATGCCTTTAAAATATGAGTTCATTTCTCATTAAAAATTTACACCAATGTTGATCAAACCTAAAGGCATATGACCATAGGTGAAATTTCCCCATATCATTTTGAAAGTGGTTTTATGTTGATCTTCTTTAGCCACACCTATTTGATTATAACCAGAGAACCCATCTAACATGGACATCATCTATAATCTAGCTACTATTTGTAAAATGTGATCCATCATGGGTAAGACATAATTATCTTTCAATTTGGACTGATTTAAGTTTCTAAAATCAACACAAATCCTTATTTCTCCATTTTTCTTGTGCACCAGGATAATATTTACCACCCAAGTAGAGTAATGAATTGGGTAGATAATCCTAGCTTTCAACATTTTATCAACTTCTTTATAAATGGCATCTATAAATTTTGGGTTGTATTTTCTTAATTTCTACCTGAATGGAGTTGTATTTTATTTTAAAGGAATATGATGCTGAAATTGACCACTTATAAAAAATTTCAAATCATCATAACACCAAGCAAAGACATCTTTATATTTAGTTAGTAAATTGATTAACTCACATCTCTCTTATGGTGAGTAGCATTTACCAATGGAAACCTCTTTAGGATCAATTTTATTTCCAATATTTACCTTTTTGCAATCTCCCAATTTATCATGAGCTTGAGCATGTTTTCCTTTGATGTATTCATCTTGTCAATTGAACAAATGTTCAAGAGAAACTAGCCCTCTAGGAATCTTGTTTCATTTTAACTGAATTACTCCATCATTTGAATTGATTCTAGGATCAAGACTAAATTCTTTACACTATATTTCATATCCTTCAAAATAGGTCCCCAAAAATATCTTAGCACTTTCCATTAAACTTTTAATTTGTCGATCATTTTCAAAAACTTGCAAGTATTCAGCATTATCTAGGACATTAGGATGATAGATCAACTATATTATATGTGATTTTTCTTTAAAATAAGAATGAGGAAGAAGAAGAGAAGCTGATATTTCCAAAGAATCTACTTGTGTGTTTTAATCTCTTGGAATTGACTCAATAGAGAAGGCATCAAAATTTTCTATTTATTTCCAAACTGTATTTTTGTAATGTCTCAGTCTTTCATTCTTAATAGTAAAAATCCATCTTCCTATTTTAATAATTAGTTCTACATCTCCTTTTAATTTGAGTATTTTTATTCATTTTCTTTTGGCTTCATTTATTCCAAGCAATAGAGCTTCATAATCTATGGTATTATTAGTATTTTTATACTCTAACTTAAAGGAGTAAGGAAAATTTTTACCTTCAGGGGAAATCAAAACTACTCCTACTCTAGAGCTATTAGTTGTGAAAATACCATAAAACTCCATGATCCATAGATCATTTGAATGAGTGTATTTTGAAATATATCCTTCCTTCACATCCTTAGAAAAAAAATTACCAAATTCACATTCCTCGAATAATATTTGATATTTAGGATCATCAAAAGGGAACACAGTAAACCTGCATTTAGTTTCAAGCTCTAGTTTTACTTTCCATTTTACCACTATAATTATGTCCTCTAACCAATCCATTTTAATTTCCCCACCTAGATATTTTCAAAAACAAATTTCTCACCAACATTCCATAATTGGTAGGGATGTATGCCACTAAAATAGTCAACTTTAATCTTTTATCAGGGTAAGCTGTAAGAGCAACCTGTGCATCTTTAATCTACCCAAGTAGAGGAATCTAATTTCCATATAAAGAATAACACTTACCAAATGTTTTTTTAAGGGATAAACCTAAGGATTTATCTACATAATAGGGCATGATGTTATCAGAAGTACCTGATTCTATAATTCAATTACTAATTTTATGACCAGTTATAAATAAAGAAACATAAAATGGGTTAGGTTTCATATCAACCAAATTATATGTATCATTAGATGCATTGATGTCCATTTCAAGCATGTATGTAGGTTATTTAGGTGGAGAATCAAATAGTTCAACAATTGATGACTCAGCATTAATATTTTATCGATTATTGGATTTAATTCGTGAATGATCACCTTTAACGTATTTCACCAATTTATCAAGCTCTTTAGGATTTAACTTAAGGTATTTAGCAGGAGATATTTGAATTCTTGAAGTCTTACAAAATTAAATAATATCAAAAGAAGTTTCATGATTAGATCTTCATGATAATTAAACATCTTGAACTTTTAAACCAATGTCAGTAGTTATAGTGAGAGATTCCTTACTTTTGACAGGCATTCCTTGAAAAGATTTAATGTTTGGAGATTTCAAATTCTTTTGACTTTGGATCAGCACACCACATGAAGGATCCTCAAGAGTAACCAATACTTCACCACCACTTTTTGAGTCAGAATCATATTCTAAAAAGTGTACTTTAGAGTCATCAAGTTCCTCAGAGTTCCTTTCTTCCTCAATAGTTTCTCCCAACATATCTTTAGTAGAAACCATTTGAGTATATCTAACCATCTTTGGGAAATAATTTCCATCATGATTAGTAGTCAAATGAAAGGCACACATGTTTCCTTTTCTAGTGGGAACTTCAATAGCTAACCTTGGTTATGCTGGTGTAATTTGCAATGCCTTATTGGTATTTATCCTTCGATTGACATCCTAATATGGTTGTTGGAATGGCATACTAACTTTAGGCATTTGTCTTTTTAGAGTGATCATATCATTAAATAACCTTTGAACCATAGGATCTGTAGGGGATGAGGATTGAACATTGGGTATTTGAACTTCTTTTTTCCATTTTCTAGCCATGATAAGATCATCTTCTAATCCAACTACCATTGTTTGTGCATCCACTAAAGTGGTAACTCCACCTCTTCTTAGGTGAAAACTAATATCAAGAGGCATAGAGTTGATAAAAAACATTTTTGATTTTTTGGAATTGACCTTTTAGTAGTTGGAATCCTATGCATGATTTTGTTGTATTTGGCTATAAATTCTCTCATAGGCTCATGTATTTCTTTTTTAAGATGAGTTAATTGAGCAAAGAGAGAATGTTCATCTTCTACACTTTTGAACCTATTTTCAAATGCATTTTTCATATCATCCCAATTTGTAATAGTAGCATCGTGTAGGTGATAGAACTATTGCACTACAGTATTAATTAAAGTTTGTACAAAGAGTCTTATAGCCATATCTTGATGTTATACACCTAATATACCACATGCTATATCAAATGCATTCAACTGTTCATTTGGTGATTTCTTTCCATTTCTATTAAATTTAGGTAAATTTTCTCTCACATTTTTGGGTAGAGGATTTAGATTAGCTCCAATATTCAGAGGACCTATTATTGCTCCCCAAGGTTGGGTCATTAGTAAAAAGTGTATGGTAGAAGGGATAACAGTGCCAGAGAGAGTTAAATCTTGAAAAATAGGGGATGCTAAGGCTTTAGGATAGGATGTATACTTCTAGATCTTCTATTAGGATTAGGATTAAAAGAAAAATTTAGGTTTAGCAGTGCTTCAAAATTGAGATCATCAATTTTGTCTCTCCTCAAATATCTTGTATATCTTCTAAACTCTAGCTTGTTAAATCATAATTAAATAACTAACTATTAATTACTAAGCTATTCTTGACCTCTTGAGACTTTATGGACTTAATTTCTAACTATTTTTTAGCTTGTCTCCTTCTTTGTCTAAGCAACAATAATCTTAAATTGTCAGCCAATTCTTCTTTTCTTTCTAATACTCAACTTGCTCTTCTCAAATCATCAATAGTTTGATGAGTGAACCATGTAAGGGTATTTAATTGACTGATTATGTCTTCTTTCTCATCTTGTAAACCAAGATTAGGTTGTAAAATAGGAATTATGTTCTCATGGGGAAGAACCATCTTACTTCATATTAGGGTGACTGATCATAAACAACAGTTCGATCATCCCTAGTAGAGTCACCAAAAATCTATTGGTTGACAAATTTTTATTATTTTGATAATTTTTATTTTGACCCTTTAACCTATTGTTTTTAGAATAGATAAGTAAACAATAGTTGGGTAAATTATCATAAATAATTTCCCTCTGAATTAAGGTACAACTCCCTTTTTAAATATCTTTAATAAATAAAAACTATACTAACATTTAGATATACTTTTAACCAGAAAACATTTAAGGTAGACTAACATCTATACATCACTATGATATGAATGTAATATTTCTTTTTATGAAACTATTCAATGATAGAACACATAAATTCCATATATAAAAATGATCATGTATATACATATACCATTGGATTTTATGAACCAATAACAATTGATAAAATGTATATGATAAGACTCACAGTAGAAAAATAATTACCATATTTAAAGCATGAATTCACATATAAACTCATCTTCATTCACTCAAATACACAGATTTAAGTCTGTAGTAACTATTTATTTCTTTCATTCATAGAAGAATAAAGAGGGAAACATCATATTATAAAATCAAAGTTTAGCAATATTCAGCTTTTTGAACCCTTTACATGTCCCATTTAAAACATATATATATATATATATATATATATATATATATATATATATATATATATATATATATATAGTTTTTTCAATTGTAACTATTCTTTAAACTCAGAGTTAAACAAACTCTAACCCTTAGTAGGATTTAGTTTTCAAAACTGATTTAAAAGATAGAACCTTCAGGTAAAGTATCTAACTTTAAAAAAAGAAATATTGAAAATGGCATGATCACTACTGAGGAGGCACATTAGAATCTTCTAATTTTATATGCTCTATAGAAGAGACATGTTGCATTTTCCATAACTTAAATGCAACAATTAATTCTTGGATTGGTAAAGAATTAGGAACTCCAATAGTTTTTAGACCTCCTTAATCCTTTGAATATTAGCTACTTTTTCCACATGCTCTAGAAGTGCTTTGATGCAAAGATGAAGTAATGATTCCACTTTTGACACCCTAGAAAAATCATCTATTACAATATTTTCATTTTATTTGATGAAATTGATCTTTTCTTTAAATGACTGTATCACAATATTGATATCTTCCTCAGGTTTGCCATCATCTTTCAAATACTTTACATTAATACATTCTAAATCATAATGCAGAGGCTGAGTAAATTTGGTTAACTCTTTAATTAGATTTATAAGTTCTATCTCCGATATTTTGAAACTAATTTGCTCCATTCAACATTCTTTTTGCATACATATAATGTCTTGTCATTCAAATTTGCCACATTCTTCTCTGATAAATTTTTTATCACACCATACTTCTAGATTTAAATAATTAGTTAATTAAAACTATCTATTTTGTTTCATATTTCTCAAATAAGATGTTCTATATCTTCAAATATTCAATGGTAATCATAATTTCATCATATATATTATTTAAACCACTAATATATTTGGTGCCTTCTTGGATTATCCCATATAACCAATCATTGAATACTTTCGTTACCATCTTATTTCTATGTATTTGATCAAGCATTTTTTGACTAATTGGAGATTTTGGATAAAAAGATAGGGGAAATTGAGAAATGGACTGAGGACCTAGATTATGAATGGCATCAATATATTCGTCCATCGAGTGTAATGTTTATTTTAGTTCCTTCTTATCTCTTTCATCCTACTATGTTCTATTTACTATTTTGTTGGTGGATGTTTCAAGATGATGTACATTTGTATCTATTGATACAACTCCAAGGTTTATTCTTTCCACTTTATAATATTATGTTGTGGGATTTTAAACTTCATCATTTGTCATTGGTTGAGCTATCTCTACACTTCAATTTCTTCTATTAGGATCAATGTCTACCTTGGAAGTGATTTTTAGCTTTTTAGATTTAGGAGCTTTCCCTAAAAATCTATTGACCATGTCCTCTAATGCTAAATAAAATGGGACTATTTTCCTTTTCTCATTAATTGAATTATGTAACCATCAAGGTGTAGTAACCAAGGTTTCCTTATCAAGAATAAGTTGCTTTGAAGGGGTATCTAGTAATTCTATTGAATTGGTAGAATCTAAGGCGATTCCCACCTATTTATCTATATCAATTCCCTCTACCATTATTGAATTAGGACCTTGATTACCTATCATCCTATTTGAGTCTTCTTCAGCACTTAGATCCATAATCACTTTTTCTAGATATTCTTTATTCTTCTTATTCTTAGCTTTTAACCTCGTAGTGCAGTTAGGCAAATTGCTTACAAGGGTTTTCTTAGAGTTTTTGTAGGTAGAATCCTTTTTAACCTCTAATTTTGAAATACCTACATCACATATATCAATAAGCTGATTAGAAGAGCTTACAAGAGATGATGGTTCATTGATAGGTGCATATGGTTAAAGATCTTCAATCTAGATTTTTCCTAGTCTCTATTATTTTAACTATTTTTTAGTTCTTTTTATCATACAAAGGATTTTAACTTCAATTAGATACTATTCATATTTATTCCAATCAACTTCTGAAATAGGTTGTTGCTCTACCTATTCATACTAAGGATCAATCATATCCTTACCATCATCTGTTATATCAGTAATATCTATCTTCAGATTAAAAGTAACTATTTGGCTTAAAGAAAATCTGCACCAAATTCTTCTTCTAACTTTAAACTCATTTGAGCAACCTTCCCAATAGTCTTTTATGTGTGGAATGTGTGAAAAAAATTAATAATACTAAGCCAATTTTCTATATGAGCCAATTGCCTACATAATTCAATTAACACAAAGTGGTCAAGGGAATATCTAGGTAATTTTATAGGTACATCTTCAAAACCTCCAACTCTAATATATGTGAATTTGTAAAATTGAATGAAATAGCTACCATATATACTAATAAATTACATAGTTTTATCAAACATCCTTTTATTAACATTCCTTGTTTGTTCATAAACCATTCTTCTAGTGAAAACATCATTAACCCTTTTGTAATTTTCATAACAATTATACATTTGTAAATGGGGATAATAATCATAAAGTATAATGTCTTCAATTAAGGTTTTATAAGGTAGCCCTATCCATTCTTTTGTAGATGCCAAGTAGTAGAAAAGATATGAATACATATAAAAAAATTTACTCCTCAAGAGATTTCTTAAACCCTGATGTAAGCATTCTACTATGATCTATACCTAGTCTAGATATTGTTCTCCACTAAGAATTACTTGAATAAAGAAGTACATCCAGTCCTCCCAAAAGAATGCTTGAGAACTACCTTTCAGTTTGTGTAGCAACATGACAATATTTTTCACTTCTAGTATCATATGTTCTCTAGTTAAAGGTCTAGGTAACCTTGAACCTCCCTTTTGGAACTTCAACAGCCAATTTTTTGTGATTATACTCTTATAAGTTGCCTTTTTTAATGAAAAATAACTATAAAAGGAAGAGATGTTAATGTCTGAATATGGTTCTTTGGGTGGGATTTTCATTATAGCCATTATGGTTTCTCTATTAATAGGTAGCAATACATCTCCATTCATAGTTTGGATGCATCTATCATGTGGATCATATTTGTTCATGCATTCAAGGACTAATTTAGGGCATTGTATGGCTATGGGGAAGGTTGCAGCTTCAATTAGACTAATTTTCACTATCTTTTCCAACATGAGAGTATATTCAAGATTTTTAGCTCTTTCTTTAAAATCTTTGAAATCATATTAAGGTAAAAATGCATCCCCATATTCAAGAAAAGAACAAACAAGACTTAAACCATTTTCAAAACCAAGGCATGCAACTTTCATGATTACATTTTGGATAAATAGAATAGAAAGTGTTTGAACCTCTTAACAATATCAGAGACTCAAAATAACTTTTCCTTTTTATAAATAAATATCAATATTTATGAGAAAATTTGAAACTCATCTTTTACCAAATTTGAATTCTCTGTCAAATTGAGTAAGAAAATCCTATACCTCTAACACTGTCCTCCTTTCATGGCACCTTGTGTGTTTTATTTTATTTTGCCAAATTAGCCTACTCATTATTTGATAAGGGAAAAAATTTGTCTAATAATAATTGAATCAATACATTCATGTTGAATTCCCTTGATATGATGTAAATTTTGACATATGCATTAATTGCAAGTGATCTCCACACTCGACCTTAATGTATAATCATTAACCTTGATTCTCATGAATTAAAACATTTCACTTTATAAAATGTTCTAAATATATTATTTTTTGGTTAATTCTCTCCATATTTATTTCCCACTTTTATACTTCCACACACAGTAAACTTTTGTATCCCAACCAAAAGAGTACATGGGTTCAAGCTTGGTTTCCGTTGGTTCTTTTATACTTGCATATTTGAACTCAATGAAAGTTTTAAGGTAATAAATAAGAATAAACATAAAGGCATATTTTTAATAAAATTTCTTGTGATGAACCAAAAGTGAGTGGATTTTTAATAATATAGAACAGTGAACTTTGAACCTATGAATCATCAAATTTTGAAAAAAGGTTCAAGTTCAGTAGTTCAATATAACAAATTCCTTTGCAAACCAAGATAACAAGCAAATCATTTATAATAACAAAGGGATGACTCAAAGAGTGAACATATTGAACAATTAATGGAAAATTATATATCAATGCTTTCTCGAGGAAGAATTATGAAAATTTGAATAAGGATAAATACAAGGGTAACACCTTGTTAGGATAAAATCTTGTAATGTACCCCATGTCATAATAGTTGTATCATTTAAATTTAACTACACCACTTGAATAATGATTCATATCATAGTTCCAAAAAAATCATTTCTTGAGGTTTTTTTACACTCTCTTGACCTATGCCCAAATTGATTTTAGGAGTAACACTGACCATTGAAATTTGTATACCTCATAGCATTTGGTTATTTGATAGAATTATTTTTCAATCTATTATCACCATTATTTCTTGATTGATCATTGACCTTTAAGTTCTAATTCTTATTTTTTATGTTAGACTTTTCTTTCTTTTACATTGCAACCTTTTTCTCCTTTTTGAAACCTAGACTAGATCTATCACTTATAGACATTTTACTTAAAAAATTTTATCAAGATCATTAGTACTCTTTTTAAACTTCACAAAATACCTTACCTTGTTAGATGTCTTCTCCAAATCAACCTTCAAGGACTCAATTTCAATAGCATGCCTAGAGCATTCATTTTATTTAGTTTTTAGGCTTGTAAACATAGTTTCCAACTGAGTATTAAGATGCTTGATTGTATCTTCATGTGCCTTGGTGTCATCATTTATCCTTTCCACAAACACATTGAATTTATCCTCATAGTCCTTGATTTTTTACATCATCTTCTTGTTCTTTGTATTATCAATCTTTAGATCTTTAAGAGCATTCATAAATTCAGCCTCATTATCTACCTTAGTTTCTTTATTATCAAAATCATCAACTACATCTTTGTTTGTCATAAGATCATCTCTTTTAGAGTTGTTTGCTTCTGACTTCTGATATGTTTCAAGATTGATCATAGCCTGATTTAGTTTCATCTACAAATACTCCATCTCTGATTGATACATGATACATTTTTCATCCTTACTCTTTACCTCTTCATCAAGATTACAAACCTAAGTTTCAAGTTGTTGAGTGATCTCATCATGCTCCTTAACTTCATTACCCAGCCTTCCTTCAAAAATTCTAATTTTTTCCTCATAGGATTTGATCAAGGAAGCTTGTTTTCTATTCTTGCCTTATAGTAGCTTCATTTCTTCTATAGTATTTAAATATTTGTATTCAATAATTACTTTCTCATCTTATTCCTCTATTCTATCTCCTCTAAAGAAATCTCTACTTAAATAACATTCACCTTCATCATCACTAAGAGTCATGAATAGTGTCTCCTTGTCCTTATTATGAAATGAATCATCATTGTCTGATGTGTTTTCTTCTTCTTTTATAGATGAGTTACTATCTTCTTCATGGTAAAGACTCTTACTACCTTTGACTCATTCTTGCCATTTATCTTGTTGAAAAACTTTCTATACTTGCTAGGACCCTTAGATTTCTTATGTTCATCCTCATGAGATTCCTTATGAGCTTCTTTGTTTTCAAACTTGCCTCTATCTAGGCATCTAGATACAAAATAACAAATTTTACCACATGAAAATAATTTAAAAGGAATTTTCCCTTTATACTTACTTGATCCTACATTCAATTTCCTTGCAATCATGGCTTCAATTAGATCTTCACTAAGGTCAAATTCTTCAAGACTTAAATTTTTCTTTCTAGATTTTGTCTCCTTGATCACCCTAAAGGTTACTTCCTTCTTAGGAGGTCTGTCCTCATTGACTCTCATCTCATAGGCATTAAGGATCCCATGAAATTCATCCATCTTCATCTGAGTAAGATCATGACTTTCTTCTATAGTAGATACTTTTAAATCAAATTTGAAAGTGAGAGACCTTAATACCTTGTGTACTATATTAGTTTCTTTAATATTCTCTCCAAGACCTCTGATCATGTTTACTATATCATCAACCCTTAGAAGATAGGATATAATAGTGTCTTCTTCCTTCATTTTGAGGCCCTCAAATTTCCTTCAATAAGTCTATAATTTAGCCAACTTAAATTTTGAATGTCCTTCATATATATTTTGTAGTTTATCCCAAATTTCCTTATCAGATTTACAATGGATAACCTTGGTGAACTCAATTTTTGAAAGACCATAAATGATGGCATACATTGCCTATGAATTGTTTTCACTTAGCTTCTTATCATTTGTACTAGTTGGAGGAGTATTCATAGTATAACCATCCATAATAGATTTCTAAATATTAAACCCTAGAGATATAATGTATTTTTTCATCCTTATACTCCAAAAAGCATAATTAGACCCATTGAATAGTGGTGTTTTCTTTGTATAAAAACCCTACATATGTTGACTTGCCATATTGTACCTTAGATCACGTTTAAGTGATTAAAATTAAAAATATGGTGTGGCTCTAATATAAATTTTTATAGGTATAATCACTGAGAGGTGGGTGATTCGATGATGCAAGATAATCCAAAATTCAATTAGAATTCTTTCAAATTCCTAATCAATCACCATAATCATTTATAAATCATACAAGTCATTCATAATAATGAACAAGAAATATTATGCAAGATCAATCACATAACACATAAATTATGTGGGAACTTTTCCTATAATATGATCACAAACATTAGACCTTTTATTGAATCACCCACTTCACAAGGAGCTCCCACTCCTAAGCATGAACAAGTACCAACATGTTTTAGATTTTGAGCACCAAAACAACACCTATGAAATCAATACCTCTAGAAATTTTATTATATTTTAAATCTAATTGATAATTAATGTATAACACCTCACTTGAACCCTTCATACTCTCTCAAGCTTTCACACACAAGCAATGCATCCAAAACACCCTTTTGGATCACTCTAGACTTCTTTACTCATTCTCAATCTTCAAACCTACATGACCATTATTATGACATCAAAATTATGACCTAAAATTCATATTAATAATTATTAACCTGATATTATTTTCAATTCATCCACTAGGCACACTCAATCTATTCTTCATTCACATCCCTCATCTCTATATTCCACTACACAACAATAGAAACCATCATCATTGATTTCACTCTTTATAAAGCCTTCATGAATATTATGTTCTAGGTCAGCCATAAGACTTGCATTAAACCTTAATGATTCTATCAAATTAATACATATTTCAATACCTCCCACATATGTTATCCATAGCATCCATGGGTTACCCATAAGCAATTATACCTTTCAAATAGGCCTTATCAGCCCTTAATAGGTCTCATGGAGACCTATTCACACCTTTATTACTTATTCAATCAAATTAGGAACACAATACTATTTAAAAATACATAGGTCCACTCCAAATGACCCCTAAGACACCTAAAAGTTATTACATCCATCATTACATTCTTTTGTATATGCATAATCTTCTCAAAAATTAGTCTTGTACACAAGAACACCATGAATGAATAAACATTCAACTTCTAATAATTTTTTCATACTAAATATGGATTTTTCAAACCTCCAAAAACCACATATATGAAACTCATGGAGTCTATAATACTCTCCAATAGTTAATTTCCCTTGAAACATCCAAATACCATCAATACAAACACAAACATCCCTTTCAGGTCACTTGTAAAAGATATTCATACCCAAAGTCAATTTTATAGCTTAATAATTGAAATTTTATGGATATTTAGACCTTTTACCCATTTTTTTATGACTCATATTGTAGTTATTTACAGCTTTAATTTTTATTCCATCAATAAACTCATCATACATCAAAATTTATAGCTCAAACAATATAGACTAATTTTCCTTTATTAATTTGAATATTCAAATTCCAATGGTCATTGTTTAATGAAAAATATTAAAACATGTCTTCATCTCATGCACCCTAGAAATTTTATCGAATACATTCCATTTATTTCCTTAGGATTATCCTAGTCTTTACTTATAATAACTATTCATTGATCTTTGATCCATGCTTTTGAGATTGTAACACTTGGTAGCCTCACATGCCTTTTATGTACCTTTCTATCAATATCCATTTGCTTAACATTCTTATTCCACTTATAATTCCTACATTATTTCTATGGACCTCTATATTTAACACTCTATTTGCTTATGCCACTTGGTATCCCCATGTGTTTTTTATCAACCCTTTGACTTATTAACCTCATACTCATCATTATATTTCCATCTACATGAACACCCACGTACCATTGATCCTTGATCTAAATGATTGATCCATTCAATCTATATTTCAACGCTTGTCATCCCTATATAAAGGTCACTTGATATTGTAACTTTGGTTAAGTATGTGAAACACTATAATATGCCTAGGAGGCCAACTTTTCACCTTGATATATTTTTATACACACCACTTCATGACCTAAAACTTGGACCATATAAACTTGGTACAAAAATAATCAGACACATGTGACCAACTCCTTTTTACACTACCACATGTGGGAATGTTTATGTCATCAATCTACTCACTCAACCTGATATGTCAAGATGACTAGGAAAACCTAGACATTCATATGACTATTTTGATTATTTTTTTTCACTTCCATAAGAACTCTAAGCACTCATAACACCCCATAGGTTCTTTATAAAATTACCATACTATCAATAACATCCATCAACCTACCTATATTATCTTTTCCATCTTAGAATCTCACCTTGACCTTAAAACCACATCAACATGCTACATACAACATGATAAGTCTCAAAAAATAATTACCTTGCTTAGAATTCTTGACATCAATGACACTAATCATACTATTACATCACCACCTTTTCATTATTCTTGAAATCAATACACACATGGCATCAAACCTTTAACATCAATTTCAGCACGCATGCCAACATGCACCTCCCTTAAAATGAAATGATCAACTTTAGAATAATGAGGAATAGAGTAGAGGGGGGTATAACATTGTTGAAGACATGAAGAAAATAAAAGCAAACATCACCCTTTAATTAATTGGCTAATATTACTATATATAAATAACTCCTATGGAAATCTATCATAGGGAAAGTCCTTGTGGAAAATACAAAAGCTCCTATAGATAAAATAAAGGCCTCTGACACCAACATCATATACAAAAGCAATCTGAATGTACTACACTTTTTGCTAACCATTAGAGCATTTGGTAAAAATATTCATAATTACTTGGATGATTCTATAGATTTATCCACTATGATGTATACTTCTATTTGTTAAAATCTTGGCCTAAATCTAAGCCTGTCAAAGAGAACAATCTCACAGTTAGATAAAAGAGTGTTACTAGTGATTGGAGAGATCACTAATATGTATATTCAAGTAGCATTTAAACCACGAGTATATATGACTATAGACATCCTTTTAGTAGACATAATTTAAGGGTATGGATTTTTGTTGAGTAGAAATTGGTTTAAAACACTCAATGGATACCTCTCAACAGATTTTTCTCACATTTGGCTACCATGGAGAGGCCTTCCAAACCAGATCTGAATTGATCAAGAACCAAGAATGAAGTTTCCCATCATAGAGTACAATGTAAATAATGAATAAGTTAGTTATGAATCCCCTATTCCTAGTATTTATACTTTCACTAAATGAAATGAAATAAAAGAACCAAAATCCAAGGGCCTTACCCAGCTATGGACTCTCCACTTTGATGGTGTTAGATCCAAATAGGGATCAAGATAGGAAGTAAATTTTTTGATCTATAAAGAAAGAAGTTCCTAGAATAATAAATATTATATTTCCTTTGCACCACCAATAGATATGAATATGAATAATTGATTTTGGTATTATACTTTGCCCTTAAAAATAGTGTTAAGTAGTTATTGGTATATAGGGATTCAGAGCTGGTAGTCAATTAGGTTAAAGACAAATACCAATATAATATATCATATTTGAAAAGATATAAACACATATCATGGGATTTTATTTAATCTTTTGAGTCTTTTAATATAGTGGTTATTCCCAAGGAACAAAATCAAGCTATAGATTTACTAGTTACTTCAGTTGCCAATTTGGAGCCTCTCTAAGAATCTAAGGTAAAGAGATTCTCCATCGAGCTAGCACCTTATCCTTCCATTCCTAAAAACATAGATAATTTATAATTATTCAATGATTTCCAATAAATCATCTATTTTCTAACCAACTCAAGAAAATTTGAGTCCTAAGTCATTGATGACAAAGAAGTTAGTTATCTATGCCAAGAGGAGTCAAGCAAGGAAGGTTCCATCTAGCTCAAAGAAAATCATCTCCCACTTTGAATGGTCTCCTTAGAAAGAGTATTTGATATAGATCCTTAAGATCAGTAGCAAAGGCAACCTAAGGTTAGTGATTTTAACTTTAAAATGGAGAATTTAGGGGATGAGAATAGCCCATGCTATGGCAACATTGGCCCTAGTTGCACTCCAAAGGAAAGAAAATGGGTGAAGTATTTACTCACCCAATACAAAAATTTAATTACATGGATGTATAAAGACTTGAAGGTTTATGACACAAAGTTCATCACCCATATAATTCTACTAAAATTAGACCACAAGCCATTCAGATAAAGATAGAGACCAGTGAATCATATCTTAGAACCTCTCATTCAAAGAGAAGTAGAAATTTTTTTGAGTGTAAGGATAGTCTTCCCAATCAAGCATTTGACTTGGATGGTTAATTTATTCCTAGTCATAAATTATAATGTATAAATTAGATTATGTGTTGATTTCAAAAACTTGAAAAAATATTCTAAGAAGGATAACTATCCACGACCCTCCTTGGATGAGGTTATTCAAATAGTTAGTGGCTCTAAAATCATGTCCTTCTTAGATATATTTTTAGGTTATAACCAGGTGCTAGTACAATCAAAAGATATAATGAAAACTACATTTACCATAAATTGGGGTACCTATGCATACAAGAGGATGCCTTTTAGCCTAATTAATATAGAATCCACCTTTTATCAAGCAATAGATCATGCATTTCAAAGATTGATAGGTAAATTTACAATTATCTATATGGATGACCTCACTATTTTATCCAAGAATAGGAATGATCATGTAGGCCATCTAAAATCAATCTTTGAAAGATGCTAAAGGTTTGGAATTTTAATGAACCCAAAGAAGAACATATTTAGAGTTATTGAGGTCAATATTTTGGTACATATCAATACCAAATAAGGGATCATCATCAATTGAGATATAATCCAAGGGATTTCAAAGATTGTGCTACCGAAAGTCAATAAGGATCTCAAACCTTTCTTTGGGAAATAATTTTTTTAAGAAATTTCATTTTAGGATTTATAAAAATTATGAGACCCTTGAATGCAATGCTCAAACAAGATGCTAAAGTGGAATGGATAGCTGAGGTTTGGAAGTATTTTCAAGACATCAAATATGTTATATCTCTGGCCCTAGTACTGATTAGTCTAGATTTCACAAAGGATTTCTAATTATACTAATTTTCTTCAAAACATATGATTGTTGTTATCATAACACAAAATAAATATGAGACTGATCATCTCATGGCATTCATGAGTATTAATTTAAAGGATGTAGAACTCAATTATTCCATGATAGATAAGCAAATCTTTGCTCTTGTAAAAGTTGTGAAGAAATTCCATCACTAGATCTTGAGAAATAAGACTATCACTATTATGCCTAACCTTAATGTTAATTTTACCTTATCACAAAATGAATTGAGAGAATGTAAAGGCAAATGGATGCAAAAGTTGTAAGATTTTGATATATAAATCAAGCCTACTAAAATAATCTAGGGTCAAGGCATCATCTAACTCATGACTAAGCCTTACCCATGTATTATTATTGAAGAGGTTTTTGAAGCCCAAGTGTCTAGAGGGGAATGATATACTAACATAATTCAATATCTACTTATAAGTACTTGTCCCCCAAAACTCAATCAAGAATGAAGAAGAGCTTTAAGGCTCAATGCCACCCATTACATGATTAAGAAAGGATTTATTTATATGATAAATTATGAAGGAATCTACCTTAGGTGTGTATCAATAGAAGAGGTTCAAGAGATTCTATAAAACCTACACTAAAATATAGGTAGTGATCATCCATTTAGGAACACCATAGCTCATAAAATACTAAGAATGGGCTATTACTAGTCAACAGTCTTCAAGGATGCCCATGCACATGTAAGGACATGTCATGAATGCCAAACTTTATCAAAAAGAGAAGTACATACAAAAATTCCCTTGTAACATGTTGTTGAGGGGAGGTAATTTACCTAATGGGTGTTGGACTTCATTGGCATTGTCAACCCAAACTCTTTAGTAGGTCATAATTTTATACCCACTACCATAGATTACTACACCCAATGGACTGAGGCAGTGGACACTAAAAATTCTAGAGCATAAGATGTGATTCACTTCTTATAATAACACATCACAACTACATTCATCACTCCCATCTCTCTAGTTTATGATAATGGGCCAATATTCATATCAACTCAATTCATTGAGTGAGTTCATGATAATCAGATCACCATCAGGTCATCTTCTAACCACTATCCTCAAGGAAATGGATTATTCAAATTAATGAATAGGAACTTGATAGATGTGATTAAGAAATCAATTGGGGATAAGCCTAGTGACTAGCATAATCTACTTAAGTATGCCCTTTGGGTAGACCAAACAAGGTATAAATAGGCCCTCAAGGCCTCACCCTATATGTTTGTGTATGGATGATGGCTAATATTCTTGATCATGATGAATTTTTCAACCTATAAATTCATGTAGGAATATATGGAACCTAATGATAAAGTAGAATATCTATTATTGGATATAATAGAAATGGAAGACTCAAGGACTGAGGCCCTACAAACTTTTAGTAAACATCAAGATGTAGTCAAAATATAATTTGACAAAAGGGACAAATTCAAAGAATTTAGGATCTTTGATCTAGTGCTTCTGTAGGATAAGTTCAACATGATAAATTATCCCCACTATGGATTGGACCATACCATATTTTAGAGATCTTGGTCAATAATGCATTTCATCTAATGGATCTTCAAGGTAATAAACTCATTTATCCAATCATGGATAGTTTTTTAAACATTACTTCATGGCTATACCATATGAATTTTCCCTTGACTGATGAAGAAAACATGATATAGGTTATGGTTTAGTTTTCCTACTTTCTAATTTAGTTTTTTTGCTTTTTAGTCTAGTTTTTTTTATTTCTAGTTTTCCTTCTTTCTAGTTTAGTTTTCCTACTTTCTAGTTTAGTTCTCCTACTTTCTAGGTTATACATTATATTGTTTCCTATGACAATATAAATTGGTTTATCTTGACGTAAAAAAACTAACATCCTACCTATTGGACTCTTATTCATGCTTAAATTGATAAATGGGAAAGGTAAACTACAAGGGAACTCTTGGGATCTGTTCCCAAACTGGTTATACTTATGTGTCTGAGGTCTTCAATATTTGGGTATGTAATAACAATCATTCAAGGTTGTGTCATAATTGAATATTTCTACTAGGTGTGTGAAATTTGCTCTCAAATACTCCATATAAATTTAGAAATTTTTCTCACTCCATTAGATCAAGCACACTTTTCATACTAATACTTTTTTAGAGGTGATAATCACTAGTGTGGATCTAGATGGCAGGGATGTTTTGGTAAATAATTTTTTTTTTTATAATTACACTAGCTCATAGTGGTTTTGGCTCTCATTTCATTTAAATAAAAAAGAAGAAAAGAATCAATGTGTTAAAAAAAGAGCAACCAGTAAAACCTAAAAAAAATCAAAAGGGGATCAAAGGCTCACAAGATGAAATAAGGTCAATGTACCATGCATAATGCTCAAATAATTAAAGAAAGAAGAGAGAAGGAACCTAAAGGTACCTCTATCAAGGCTATAAATGCCTGGATGGCAATAGAATAATGCTTAAGCTTCCCTAATTTAATAAGCTTTAAATGAACTAGACCGAAACCTATAGCTACTCCAAGTCTTTGAAAATATCCTCATAAAAAGGGTTAAATAATATCACTTTAGCACACACAGATCCATGGATGAGAAGGCAAGTATGTTTTATGATATAATTGGGAGTCTTTTTCATATCTATGATTCAAATATTTTTATTTGGCACAGTGCATGTCTGATTTGAAATTATGAGGCAAATTTCTAAGTTCTTGAATACTCAAAAGTATTCCCCCTATAAGTTGTCATTTCTTATACCCAACATCCCCCCTATTCTTTTTTTTAAAAATGAGAACCCGATTTTTATTGATTTAGCCCTATTTTTTAAGTTTTATTCTTAATTCTCTGGATGTTTTATGGATTCCTCTTAATCTCTAAAACTTAGAAGTATAAATAATGGTGTTTTATATTTTGGAATAACTTGTTGATGTATTTTAGGAGTTTTATACTTATGTAGGTTTTTTATTTATCACAAGTTTGACTTTTCAAAAAAAATTAAGTTTAGAATTTATTCATCAAGATTTTGTTTGGACATTAAGTTCAAAATTTTGTTCATTAGAGAAACTATTCATATTTTTTTCATCAAACATTTTATTCAAGACTTTTGTTTGAAGGTTTTACTCAGAACTCCTTATTTAGAATTTTTGTTCAAAGATTTGGTCTTCAAATATTTGGTTCAAATGTCACTTTGAATATTTGGTCTTTATGCATTTTTTTTAGGGTTTATGTTCAAAGCCTTTGATTTATGAGATTTGTTGGCTCAGTCCCAACATGAAACCTAAATTTTGACTACCAAAATCCTACTAGACTTAGCCATAAAATTGGAACTACTTCACAAAACTTACCAAAGAATGTAAATATGTGGCTTCCCTACCAACTAAACTAACAAGATTTGAATTATGTAGGTAAATCAAGTATATACATATTGGAAATTAAAAGTGCATGAGCTAGAATTGAATGTAAAAGGTTATATCAATAACTTACAACTATTGATGTGCTCATTAATCACGAGCAAATTTTGATATCAATTGCTACTCTATGAACAAATCCCTAGCCACCTACATCTACAAATCCATTGCAAAGAAGCAACCAATAGAAAGGAGTTTTCAAAGTCTAGAAAACTAACTTTGAGTAAACCAATAAAATTACAATGGCTTATCATCCTGAGTGTTCAGAGGAGCACTACCACCATCCCAATTTTCCATTAAGTATTCTATAGATTATATTGACACTATATTTACTGCTATAATATTTAATGATAGATATGCCAAATATTCAGAATTATGGGATGCCATTGATGTTGTCAACACATTTTCTCATGGATATTTATCACCATTTCAAAACCAATTGGTGATAAACCTAATCTCTCTCAAGAGACAATAACTGCACTTCTTAGTATCCAAGCCTAAGGTTATGCCTTGTAACAACCTAATTTAATATTTGTTCTTTATCAGTAAAGTGACATAAGATGTCTTCGTACATCACATGGATCACAAGAGAGTCATGGCATATATCTTAGGAGATTATTTCCAAATGTATTTATCTTTACTAATTCTAGATTCAATATTCAATATTTATAAGGTAGTAACATGGAACAAGAATAATTCAATTGAGAAAAATCTGATCTCATGGATTATTCCTAGGGATTTTATAGTCCTAAAGGGAAAATCCCTCATACCTATCATCAAATTTAGAATGGGGGTCCACATCAGGATGGCCCTATTGAACAAGCTATATGTCTTGCCAAATATCCATTTTCTCCACTTAGATTGGTTACCACTTCTAGATATTTTTATGACCTCTAAAATTAATTTTGCCCTTAGGGAGATTATCAGCTTCAAGCTAAGGGAACAAGTTTAACATAAATTCAAATGGCCCAATTCATTAGGCTATTTTTATATGATGTCATCCTCTTTGACATTATAATGGGAATAGTATACAAGGACTTTGGGGATCTTTGGAACCCAACTATTAAATGCATAAAGAATTTCATTTTTGATTACTATAAATTCATGTACATATATTTATATACCAACTATATCCCTTAGATTGCAAAGGATGTGTATCCATGGTTGTGGCAAGTTATTCATGAGGTTTCTCTTCCTAAGATACCTAAAAGTATAATAGATACATTGGAACCTTGGGGTGACTATTGGTTATATCCAGACTATATAGTGATCATGGTCATTATAAATAAGTTCAATCCCTAGTGCCTCCCCAAATATGTGCCTAATAAGCTCATAGAGTAATAAATTATATTCTAGCTTTGGTGGAGTGTAGAAGATCTGATAAAGTAAAAGAAAGGCATGTTCTATGGATCCCATATGATAATAGGTCAAATGTGCTATATAATGAGAAAATATTTGAGGAATGTGGGTAATAAAAGGAAGAATTATTAGTTGGATATTTTTCCTCATAGATATTGGGACCCTTATGGTTGGATTTAAAAGCATACCCAAGGTTTTGGTATTTTATACTAGCACATTTCCTATGACCATGATTTTTCATTATTAAATGTAAAATATGATGCTCAAGTAATGGAAAGGGCACAACTTGAAGGGATAAGAGAAGAACATTTGAAGATGATTCATGGATAACCTTCAATTTTGGTTTAAAATATGTAAATAAGGCTTCCACCCTTGAAATATGGATTAATTCAAACTTTTGGGTCAATAGACCCCTACAACAAAGAGAGGAACAAGGGGAGCCTTCTCAAGAAGTTCCCCAAGTATTGAAGGTTATGAATATAAAGCCTAGTGTGAGTGAAATTGAGCATATATGGGCTCAATAGGATCTAATTAACTTAGACTCCTCTGATTTTGAAGGCCAAGATTAACCATCTACACAACCATTAAAAAAATCTATAGGTAAAGAGGTTGTTATTACCTCAATTTAGTGAACCTCCTCACTACCATTGAAGGCAATAATCTGATACATGAGGAAGTTAAGGGCTCTTCCCCTCATAAAGAACCCAATTGTTGAAGAACCATAAATAAACACATCTCTAGTTTAGAAACCAACACCAATAAAATAAAGACTGGAGGAAGAGGAATAATTATAAAGAGCAAAGGCACTAAGCTTTATAGATGACAAAGGGAAAGACTAATAGAAGATGACCAATTAGGTAAGAAGGCTTAGCCTTTAGTCTCTTCTTCCAAAATTTCATTTCATTCAATCCCCCTTTTTAAAATAAGTTCATTTGATTCAATTCCCCTCAGTGTCATGGAAAAAACACCTCTGATCACACCAAACATAGAGGATGTTACTTTTACCTTTATTGTTTTAATTCCCCCAATACTACCAACCATATATATTGCTACCACCACTATGGAAATTCCCTCTAGGATCTCTATATCCCATCCTAAGATAAAAAAGGAGGGCTTATAAGAAGGTTGAAACAACATTGGTGAGCTCCCAACTCCATGTCTCTTCCACTCAAATCAACCTGCCAATGCCTTTCACTAGTTCCTCCCAAGATACTACTGTAATATCCTTAAGGAAGGCCAAGAGGGGAAAACATGTATCTACATTCCACCCACTACCTCAATATATAGGTGTAGATTGGTCTAAGATCATATGACCCTCCATTCCTAACTTATTACTCAAAGGAGCTTTGGAGCAAGAATCATAGGATCAATCAATTGAGACCACAATTGTGGATAAATAATCAATAAACCCATCACAACTAGTTATCCCTCCATGAGTAGCTAATCTTAGATCAAAGGCTTCTCATAAACCAAATTTTAAAATTATAGAGTTGCCTTCTATAATTTCCATGTTTGATAAACCCTCAAGAAGTGTCCAAAGAGTCAAGAAGATGAAAATAGAGGATAAAGTAGGGAGATAAATCATTTTTTAGGAAAGGTAATAAGTTTTTACAATGTCCAAAAGGAATAATAGGAAGATAGGGTAGTCCACATATATAGAAGACTTTAAGTCCATTTTTTAAACTCATAAGGATGTTATGATAAAATTACATGAGGGGAATGAAATGGATAGGTAGGAGCTTGAGAAAGAGCTAGATCAAATAAAGGAGTAGAAACAAATAGTCCATATCCCTCAAGGGATTGAGACTAAAGTTCAACAAGCTACATCAAAGTGTTACAATGCTCTTGAAGCAATTGAGGCAATGAGGGCAGAATTAGATCCCCATATTATAGAGACTCATAAATTATTTAATTCTTTGAAATAGGATGAGAATAAATTGAAATTGATTATTGTTTATAATACTAATAAGGTGTATAGCCATCTTGACTTAATGACACCATTGGAGGCTTCAAATTCTATTAATTTGGTGGTGATTAAGACTCAAGAGGCTAGAGAGTGGATTAAAATATATGGGGCAGTAATGCCTAAGTATCAAGAGCATGAAGCTCTTATTTGGTAGATCTTGGAAGAATTAAAATTATCTAAGGTAAGAGACACTACCAACAAGCTCATTAGTAGGATTAATTTTAATCAACTCCTTTAGTAGGCATTAAATAATTTCAAGTAGAGGTTATAGGGATTAGCAATTGAATAAATTGAAGCTAAGTTGAGTTTTCCTAGAAAGAAGGTGACAAAAGTATAGATTTAGAAGATCAACTTCCAGAACACTAAGGTAGAGCATGCAAAGCTCCTCGATTAGGTTAATAAGGTGCACAAACCCTCATTACTCAACTTTGACATAATCAAATAGAAAGATGATGTAGGAAACAAGTGTTATCTAGAGTTGGAGGTGAAGAATAAAACTAATACTATAAATTCTAGTTTAGCACAAGTATATACAACAACAACTCCTACAACTAGCACATCCATGCAAACATATGTTTAGCCTTAGTTCAAAGACTAATTTTTTATGCATCATTATAAGGGAATTAATTTTTTTACTCATAGTCTACTTTTTTTAGAACTTAATTATGAAATTTGCCCAAATTATTTGTAAACATTCACACCTTGCATCACACTATAAAGGCTAACTTTATTTTTGACAACTATAAGTCAACTATGGATATGTATACATTTAATTTTGAAACTATAAATAAAAATAAGGTTATTATTACTCCATGTAATTATAATTTCTCATGTACTTGAAAGATGAGGCATCCCCTCCCAAAGTCTATTTATATGTCATGAACCCTCATTTTCAAGGGTCATAAAATTCAATACAGGAGTAAAATAAAATTTTAATTGTCATAAATGTGTTGGTGCCTTTTCTTTTCATATTTTATGTAATCAAGTTTTATATTTTTTGTCGTTTGATTCAGTAATTATAAGTATGCAATAGATGTGAATAATTCCTCTTATTATGATTAATATGTTGATTTTAGATGTACAATCTCTATTTAAAAATATTAGTTATTATTGATTATTTGCAAGTAGGTTGACTCTCTCATCTTTATAAGTGTGTAGAGGTATTTTTAATGATATAGTCTTCTATGTGTGTGTCATAGATACTTTAGATACCTCCCTAATTTGAGTCATAATCTCCTAAGTACAACTATGTAACAACTACTCCAAAAGGAGAAACATTTGGCCCAGATCTCTAAGTTTCATATATCAACTTTTCCTAGACTACTTGACTGTGTTTGTTTATGTGTGCAGTAGCTGCTAGCAGCGACCATTAGTTTTTAAGACACTTTTCCACAAAGAAACCAACCTGAAAGGTAATTTTTGAAATCATAGAACCTTATTTTCTTCTCTACCCTTCCCTCTTTTTGGAGTTTATTTCTGATATCTACCCACTTTAGATTAATATCCACCCATCTACCAACTCACCTAGTTTAGATTTATTTTAGATATCATCCATTCATACATAGTCTTGGTTAAAAACTTGCATGCCCTACCTACTTTTCCATCACTTGTCTATTTAATTTCATACCTAAAACTCATGCCCTAGAGTGGAGTTTAATTTTATTGAGATCCTTAAACACTAGAGGCTACATCATTATGAATTGATGTGCATAAAAACCACATTAACATGAAACAAATGTGTCTAGTTGTTAATGTGTCAGCTGAATGATATGTCAAAATTTCCCCCCCAATAGGTTTCAATATACCTTCTACTTTCATAACAATGTCAAGATAGGAATAATGATAGTCACAATAAGATGAGTTAGAGCTAAATAAGATTTGAGGATTAAAATTTTAATGGCCAAGATAGTTGGGATAGAATTAAATGGTCTATAAAGAAAATTAGGTTCCGCTAAATGTCAAGATACTTGCAAAAAAATTATGCATGATGTTAGAAACCTAGTTTTCATCATGGTACTTGCCCAAGGAGCCACTAACATGGTTTTCACCATTGGACTTATTATTTTGATTTCTCTTTTAATTTTTATTCTTAATTATTTTTTATTATTCTCTTAGCATCTCAACTCAATGGAGGATTATGAGATGCATAATTATAACCCTTTGATGTCTAGGCAATACCCATTAAAAATAGTATCTCCACCAAGATTATGTTATTATTTTATACTATATTGATATTGTTTTGATCTTTTTTGTTCATTAATTTTTATTCTTTCAAAACTATAGATAATATGTCTTTGTAGTCTCTTTGAAAAATAGTGTTGCTAGGAAGGGTAAGTAAGGATAGGCATTGGATAAACGATCTAATTTGGTAATATAATATAAGAGTTTAATGAATAATAGGATCACAACAAAATGTATAATTATTGGGGGACAAATGAATATTGGTATTTTAATTCAAACACATTATTGTTGATTCTAAATTTTATGTGATTTTGGTTATGGTAGGTCCAAAAACCTCTAGAAATTCTCTCAATAAATCCACAAGATTATTTTGTTGTTTAGGCCTGAGAGATGCTAAAATCTGAATATGTTTTGGATTATCAATTTTGATGATATTGACTTCAATAATGTCTTCATAAATTAATGAGGAATAAATTGGCTTAGCTATTGGCACCTTAAAGAGGTTTTCACAAATAAAATCTTCTTGATTCTGATTATCCCATAGCACCTCAAACAAATTTTCACTAAGGGATGTTGACCTTTGATTTTGATTATCATCTAGTACCTTAAAAAAGGTTTCACTATAAGATGTTAAGTTTAGAATTTGATTGTCCCCTAGCACCTCAAATAGGTTTCACTAGGATATTTTATTCTTCCTGAATGTTTCTTCAATCCCAAAAAAATTCATAACTAACATGTCACCATGGAAAATTTTCAATAATTTGAGACTCTTTTAGTCTTAATCAATTGATTTGGGAGGATAAACATCAATATAATGGCTAGGCTGGTTAATGTTAAAAGATTATATAATTTCAATGAAAAGGTAAAATGTAGCACAATACTTATAGAATCAACTAGGAGAATTGTGTTAATTTAAAAGATAATATCCTCAAAAACCATAGAAGGATAAAAAAAAATTTCATGTGAATTTTCTATAAGTGTGTAACTAATATTAGAATAACTATTATTATATGCTAATTTTAAATTTGATTCTGACTCAAGTGGATTTGCTAGAAGTGTATAGCCAATGTTGTGATATCCACTAATGTATTCTTATTTTGAAGTTGATTGTGACTCAAGGGGATCTAAATCCAATGTTGAGACTAAAATTTATTCTTCATCTAATGCTAAATATAATATTGGTTCTAAAATGGAAATTAATTCTGATATTGATTCTAAAATAGAGCCTAGTTTTGATGTTGATACTAACAATAATATTGTTTCTAAAATAGAACCTATTTATGATGTAAATGTATCCACGAAGAGGGAATGTTTAACTATGTTTTCCATAAGTAACTTGTTCACCTTTTTCTTAGAAATGAAGGCTTTGAGATAAAGGAATTTTGTAAAAGGGGGAATGTTTGGCAATGGATGAGTAATGGGTTGCTAACCAATAATGGGTTATTCAAATATTAGTTCATCTAAGATGGTTACTTTAAATATATTACCTTAATAAAATAGAGGTGGATCAATAATGGTTTGGGTTTGTTAAATATGGGTGATTTGACAAAAATGTTGAAAATGGGTTAATTATCTTGACCTTGCTTTGAAGTGGATGAATTTGATCATGTTTGGGAAGGGGATCATGACATATTTTGATCTAACAGTTATTAAAATTAGACATATTTGGGTCTTCAATAAATAATGGCCTTTAGAGGGGAAATTATAGGCTTTGTTGTGGCTCGAAGGCTAGATTAGTTTTTGGACTAATATATGAAGTGTTAAGAGTAGATGAAAAGTGGGATAACTCTTTGTTAAGCTATAAGAGTTGATATATCATGTCTTTAATTATGAATGGAAATACTATAATAGGATTAGGATTGTGATATTCCATGACTTAGATTAACCTTAGAATAATGTCCCTGGGCAAGGATTCAAGAAAGGTAAATTGGATTGGAATAAATTTGCCATAAAGAGGGCAAAGTGTTTGATTGAAATAACCCAGAAGAGGGTAGTATTGGTCTTTGATTAAAATGGGAGGGTGAATTATATTTAATGTAATTGGCTTAAAGAGGCAATTTTGGTATTTGATTAAAATGGGGCCTAAATAGGTTGATCTTGGCCTTTAATTAAAATAGGGCCCAAAGAGGGTAGCCGTAGTAGTTGATTAAAATAAGGATAAAGAAGGAGGTATTGATCTTTGACTAAAATGGGACCCAAAGAGGGCGGTCTTGGTCTTTTATTGAAATGGGGTCCAAGAAGGTAGTCTTAGTCTTTAACTAAAATAAGACCTAAAGAGGGTGGCCTTGGTCTTTGATTAAAATGGGACACAAAGAGGGTAGTCTTGGTCTTTGATTAAAATGGACCCTAAAGAGGGTAGATTTGATTCAATATAGTTAACTTGGCTTGGCTTGGCTTGGCTCCAAAGAGGTTGGAATGACTTGATATGATTTAATTGAAAGAGAGTGTGGATGACATGGCTTCATCATTCCCAATTAATAGGTATGGGAGATTGAATGAAAATACAATAAGTGATTTTAATCAGAATGTGATTGATACAAAAAAAATTATATTTGGTCAAAATAGGATTGATTTGGTGATGTTTTCATATGTGGCTTTGAAGTTGACTTTGGTCAAAGTTGGTCTAATTTAAAATGTCAATTTAGCTTGATTTTAATATTTTTAATTTAAATGGGTGAATTTGGTTGACTCTTCAAAAGTTGATGAATTTAAAATAAGAATTAAAATTTGGTTCAAGACAAAAATACTTTGGATTTGATTGTCTTAGTATGTGGTTCAAAATAAACCTAATTTATCTTTGATTAGTTTGGTACGTAGTTAAAGATAAACCTGATTTGGCTTGAAAAGGATTGGTATGTGGTTCAAGATAAAATTGATTTAGTTTTGATTGGCTTAAAGATTTGGTTTAAGACAAACTTTATTTATATTTTATTAGCTTGGTACATGGTTCAAAATAAACCTAATTTGACTTGATTGGCTTAAAAAAGAATTTAGTGTTTTTAAAACACTTCATTTCTTGTCATTTTTGGCTAAACATGTTTTCTTGGCACTAAATCCACTTCTTTATCTAGTGAAACCTATGATAAACAAGTTAGGAATTTGAAATGTGGTCTGTATCAAGTGAAACATATATTTAAAAAGTTAGATTTTCAATATGTTCTCTTCAGTAGGAAGCCTTCAAGAAAACAAATTAGCCCTCTTGTACATTATATTTTATGAAACATATATACAACATGAATCCACACAAACTACATAATCTAAAAACTTGTGACAAAACATATGGATTAAAAAAATCATCAAAAATAGTGTTTGGATGACCCCAAATGAGCCTCTAGAAGTTGGGAAGTTTACTACCTAGCGATATCATCATTGTGTAGAGTAATCTAGTCATTTTGTAGAAAAATCTTGCCAATTTTAGTTATCTCACCAAATCAATCTCACCATTACAAAAAAATAGAATAGAATAGATATCACTGATTTTTAGAGCAATCTCACCATTTAGAAAAGTGACCCCACCATTTTTTAGAAAAACATAGAAAATTAGAAACATAGTGGCAAATGATCTTATTGATTATTAAAGTGATATAATTGATTTATATAAGTGATCCTACTTGAACTCAAAGTGATCCAATTTATTCAAATAAAAGGAAAACATGATAAAAATAGTGGAAATGAATCATAAAAAGCTCAAAATAATATTTTTTCTAATTCAGATGATGCTAGAATCTTCTTAAGATATTTTGGGGTGCATTGGTCTCGCTAAGCATACCAAATGTATATTATGATTATAAGAGGGGTTAGTTAATTTGTTCATGCATTCAAAAAAAAGTGAATAAATAAGAAACCTTAGACAAAATCCCTCATAGTGGGAAAGACAATAAAGAAAATAATAAATAGAAAACACAATAAAAAGGAATATACCTTCCTCATGGATGTTCCTTCCAACCCTGATTCAAGTTTGTTTGTTCTTAGATTGTAGATTTAGGAGTCTTCAACAATGTCACATGTGTATTCTATCAGAATCTCCCCTTATCTATGAGAGGTTTTTATTTATAAAATTGATGAATGCTTGAGGCTTTTATAATATTTTTGCATTATAAGTCTAGACAAAAAAAGCTTGTTATGCCTTGAGGGTCCACCCTCTTTTTATAACCTATTTATATCGATTATAATCATTAGATCAACAGTGAGATATTTGGTTAGGAATAAATTCAATTTGGAGTGGTAAATATCATAGATCTTTTAGAAATAAGTTATATAATGAGGCATGGCTTCCAAATTCTACATTTATATTGATATTTATTGCATTCATGATAATTCTTTCCAGCTTTATGGGTGATGTCATGATGATTTCACTATTCATATAAATGTTGAATATTTGAATATTAAATAATTATAAATTATCCAATTTATATGGATTTTATTCTTAGTCATTTGATTAAATTTTATGGGCTAATTAATCCTAATTAGCTTTTGGGTGATTTATGCAATCTTAAATTTTGAACTAACTATTTGACCTAATTAATTTAAAAACATCTCTTGTGAAATCATAATTTGACTCAAGATGTATTATATGAAGCTACTAATTATGTATGGGATATTTTACTAATTAGGGATATATTTTAAAATATTCATGTCAAGTTTGAAAGCAAATTTGGGTGTTTTAGTGATCTATTACCTAACATACACATTATTGCATAAAATCATTCTGATTATAGATTCAACATGAAAGTGATGAGAATTGATTATCTATAGTAATGAATTTAAAATCACTGAAAGGAAACTCACATAATGGAAACACTATATAATATGATAATTATGTCACTAGAGAAGCCATAATAGCCTATATAGGGTCTAGCATAAGCATTGATATGATAAATCATCCCAAAAGAGGGGAATGTAAAAAACACCAAAAAATCATAAGGAAACCAAAAAAATGGTGAGATTTCAAATGTGACAGAGTAAAATAAAGGCACTACCAAATATCCACAAAATAAATCAAGGATATTATAAATCATCCCAAAAGTGGATGAAATTAAAATGTTAAAAAAAAAAAAAACCTAAAGGTGTTACTTAAGATCCACAAAGGAAACTAAACCAAACTATAGTAAATATAGAGTGTTTATATAAGGAAGTAAAAAGGATGGGCATTTATGAGGAGGACATTATTGATTCCATATATCCTACCATGAAACTTAAAAAATAAAAAACCAAGAGGTGGAAAAAAATGAAAATACACATAGGGACTAAGACTGATGTCAAGAAAGCTAGAGGTGTAAATAAAGATAAGTTGTAACATGATAAATTTTTAGCAAAGAACATGCATGAAATTATTAGAATAATCTAGTAGAATATAATTATGTATGATAAATAAACTATGTGAAATAAAACTATTAAACATAACACATGGTTTCCTCTTTGAAAATTTCTTCAAGTTAGATTTGTTTATGATTATATAATTTGGAAGAATATTATGTATCATAGGATTCCCCAAAGGGTAATTTGATGCAAGGATGGGAATTTAAAAATGTTGTAAAGTTTGAACTAAAAAAAGAGTGGCCATTTCAATATGCCCAAATATATGAAGTGAAATTTGGATGGTTTGAAACTAAAACAATACTTATAAGAGAGATCTGAATAGTCTTACAATCTCTAGGATTATGATCACCTATAATGTGATTTGTATAAGGAATTTAAATTAGGTTTTCATTAGGTTTATTTAACATAAGAGGTTGAGGAGTGATGCATGAAACCACACACTTTGTGTTTTAAAAGTGATTCAAGTTTTCCTTATTATTATAGGAATCAGGGTTAATCTTTAAAAAAAAATTAACCCTATATTGACTTTTGGTATAATGGTACACTTTAGGGTTAATAATATAAAAATGAATAAGTAAAATGGTAATAAATAGGCCTATAGTAGGAAAATTAATTTTAAAACTTAGATAAATAATATTTTGAATTTATAATACTGATATATACTTAAAATAACAAGTACAACTATTAATTGATATTGTAATAAATTACAAACAAGAGTACTTAGCTAGTTTATTGTGCATATGTAGATCTGGGATGAAACAAGATAGAAGTCAATTGGATTGATATTTTATAATATTTATTGGATTCTAGAATTATGCACTCTATGGCCTCAACCACTTGCATCAGATCCAGATAATTATGTTGATGTTGGTGTTTTATTTGGGTAGTGTCTAGTATGAAATAATGATTAGATTTGGATGCAACCACCTAGAGAATTCATGTTTTTCTATCACCTTTATTATAATGTGTATAAATCATGCACATAAGTTGTTTCTCTTTGTCAAATGGTTAAACTCTAACTTCCTTACCCTTGAAGTGACTATGGAAAAATAAGGCTAGTGGGCACATAGTGTTGAGTTTCCCCAAGGAATCCTTTATCAATGGGTGATATCTACATATCCAATACTCTAAAGAGGGCCTCATACTTATATATTTTTCCCCTACATTTTGTTTTATGTGTGTATAAGGATGAAATGTGTGATAATAAAGTACATATAGTGATCTAGATTATAAATTAGAAAATATGTCTCATAGGCTACTCTTTGAATTATTTAGACATGTGTAAATATTTCTCCTATGACTGATATATAAATAAGGATGAATAAGGTAGGTTTGATCACTTGAGTTCTTGATTGGGTGATTTTGGTATGTTTTCTTATGATTATATGTGATTTGAAAGTGAGGAATGAATGAGGGTTGATCTTGTATATATACCAATCCCTTTTTAAAATATCTCACACTAAAGCATTTATTCTGACCTTTCAAATATGTTTCATTTGAAAATTGGATGAATTTTGGGCACTTGACAATTAGTTTAAAAAAGGACACTAGCATTGATGTAGGTATTTGGCTGGGACACAAGTGTCTAGGAAGGTACAAAAAAAGGTACATATCCAAAAATTATAGAGAATGATAATTACTAGGTTTATATCTCTTTGCATAGTATAGAATGCTTAGTCATCAAAATAATAGTGGTAAAACTAAGAGATAAGAAATTTGGCACAAATAGATAATGAACGTGAGTCTTTCAATAGTCAGAAGTGTTATAGTCATGATAGGTATTTTATGAGTGTATAAGACTAATATGTTATATAATTCATATTTAATGTCTATATTACCCCTTTAATCTATTGATTAAAATTCTATTTTAAAGGAAAAATAATACGTACTTGGGTGTTTACAACACACCTTACATTTTCATGAGTCCAACTTGAGTGATTTATTGGTGACTCACCTGAAAATAAGAACATGCTACAATATATAATAAGTGTATATAATCTAGAATTGAAATAGTTTTAAATTCTTGAAATTAAAGAGAGAAAGGTTAGGAGTACACCTGTGTATCAATGTAACCATATTTCCTTTTGGAAATTTGATTTAAAGAGATGCTTTCTTATGAAGTCTTGGATCTGAGATTAGGATAATTTATAAACCTATATATATGTATATATATATGTGTGTGTGTGTGTGTGTGTGTGTGTGTGTGTGTGTGTGTGTGTGTGTGTGTGTGTATACACACACACACACACACACACATATATATATGAGGACAACCTGCCCCAAATATTGGTGAAAAGATGAGTTGCCACACAACCATTTAACATATCTCAATCTTGAAACCCAATCATACTTATAACCTCATGAATGTGGGTGATCCAATAAAATCACATTATATATTTGGATAATCTAGATGATTTAATCAAATTTAATGTATAAATTTGGTAAGATTGAGTGATTTAATCACCTTAACCCTACTAAAATCTGAACCAACTACTGTAATAGATTAGCTCAATAAAGTATGTATAATTCCATCTTAGGTATGATAACATTCCATAGTAGTATTTAATATCTAAAATTTGATTTGATTTTTCAATTTAAGGTGCTCTTTGCATGGCATATGCACCTCATATATGTCTCAAGCTAAAACATGGGTATAATAATGGTATCAATGTATATAATTTTGCCATAAATGTGTATATAAATCATATAATTATGAAATTTGGCCAAATTTTGAAATTTTTCAAGTGTGGAAGACATGTTTCCATGACATGTCCCCACTGAATCTAAATAATCTAAAAACTAGTGTAAATGTGGAGAACATGTTTCCATAGCATGCCCCCATTATAATCTAGAGATGATGAGTACTAAATAAGTGTAGAGGTCATGCTTTTTTGGCATACACCCACTAAATTTTGAAATTGTGAAGGTGTGCAATCCATGACTCTATGACATTCCCCCACTCATATCCCCCCTTTTTAGGTGAGTGTAATTATAAATTGGTAGTTACCTTACCTCAAAAAGATAAGATAACTATATAATTCATGTATGGATCATGTAGCATATAGGAGTAGCATGTCTAGATATATTTAGCAAGAGAAACATAGTATGTGATCATATCAATTCTTATGATGCATGATGTAATCATGGAAACGTCTAGAGAGTAATAGTACAAGATTAGTAAGTTGTCAGTCACACACATAATATAACTCGAAATGAAAACAAAAGGAAATGCTAAGGAGAAATCATATAAAGGGCATGTTCAAATTTCACACAGTTAAAGGGACATGACTAACTCAAATATCCATAAAGGATAGAAATATATGTTCAAATTTCCACATATAACAAGTTGTCACATATACAAATTTCAAAATAGGAAAACATGGGCATGTGGGTCACAAATGATGGATCATATTCACATGCTCAAAATTTAATACAATATAAATCAAGGAACACACTTAAGGAAGTGTAAGAAATGAAATCATGGAATCATAAGTAACTAACATAAGCATATCATACTAGTCCCTAGATATATGTGTTAGTAAAACATCTTAAATATATAGTATATCAATTACATTATGAAATATCTAAGCATGGATAAAAGCATGTGTAAGTATAAAATCTCAAACATGATACTGGATATGATCATATAATAATGTAACATGTATGTATCATGATCAAGTAAAAGAAGGATGCCCTCAATGTACTAATGATATGAGTAGAAGGAAGGCCCAATATCCATATGTGCATATAATATACATCTGGGTATGATTATGTCACACTCAAAGTATGTATGAAACATATGTGTATATATATAAAGAAATGATATGTTATCTACCAACATGGAAAAAATAACATATATGCCATGGAACTAATAAAACATGGAGATGATGAATATTTTTAGACTTTGAGTTTTAAAAAATATGGTATTTTTAGAATATTTAAAAATAAAATATTATCCTTTGATCTCATCTAAGGGATGCTCATGGGTATTTCCCCACTCATACCCTAGTGAAATAAAAGGGTGTACTAACAAGGAGCATGTATAGGTGTAATATATATCAATGTATGACCTATGATGCTCTGTGTATATATAATAAGACTATGATCTTGAGGAAACAATAGAATGAATGGGGATTCATGGAACCCATCATTGAATGTTTTGTGGTTTATTTGTAATAGTAAAAATATGAACATGTTTTGTTTCTCTAGGTAACTAAATGTATTATTTAGTAGTATATTAGTATTCTATATAATCCATTGTGTATTTTTGATGTGATGGTCTATCAAGTAATAGCCACCTAGTTAATGGGATTTCTTATTGCTTACCCTTTCATAGAGTACTAATCTTAGTAGGTTTGATAATTAATTATTTGGGTATAAACTTCTTTTTTTAAATTGGATTTTCATATGGAATTTTGGAAACTATAATTACCCTATTGAAATGAATGTATTTATCACATCCATGTATTATAGATAGTATTGTAATATGTGTATGTATCCAAGGTCATCCTAAGAACATATCAAAGTTTCTCATGTATGGTATAACTAATAATGTATTGAAACACATGTGTGGGTCCAACCTGTAAAGGTAATTCAATTGCACTAAGGACATACTATGAGGTTCCATTGAATACTCTGACCATTTTAGTTAAAGGGTGTAAATAATCATGTGTATATCACAAATCCATAAGTAATTTCATAGTGTAAACATTCTCACTAGCACCATTATCAAGCATAATAATGTGTATAGGCTAGTGTTCAATGTATACTTGAATAAACAATGAATGAAGATCTTAGTCATCATCCTCAATATCACTATCATCAAAAGTAATAGAAGGTATTTAAATCATGGGAGGTGTATGTCATATATAAGTACTAATAATCCCATCTAATGATTTCCCATAATGTGGTGGAGGAGGACATTTATTATATATCATTTTCACTTCTATTTCTTTCTTAGAGTGGTATTAAAAAGGGTTATTAAGTATCTTTTGATTCTTGTGATCATTAGGTTGTGAACTTGATTCCTTTGGATGATCATTAAATATAATTTTTTGTTCATTGATAAAGTCTTGGATCTTATTATTTTAGGTAAAACATATGTTCATAGAATACCTAGGGCCTTGGTGATAGTCACATTAAGAATCTGAATCATATCCTTTAGGTAGATGTCGACTCATATCAACCTCTATAAGATGAGAGAGATATATGAGGTGACACTCCAAAATCTGTAGATATAACAAAGTTAGAGACCTAGGTAAGCATGAAAATTATCTCCTTGGTGGGATTAGATAAGACAAGCTGATTAGGTTGTTTTGACTTTGCATTAACCATAATAGATATTTCATTTTTAGATTCTATAGGTTTTACCTTATAACTTGGTTTAATAGTAAATTTTATATTTGATGTAGTCAGTGTGTTTTCTACATACTTAAGTTTGTTCAATGAGGTAAGTTTCATTTCATTATTGTAAACAATATGGCATAAGTCATCAAAAGATTTGATTTTTTTAAAAACAATGGACTCATTCAATGGGACAAGCAAAATTTGCTTTAAAATGTCTTAAATATATTTATCTTCTATTTTATTGGTCATTCTTACCAACATGTCTTATACCTTAAGACATAATCATTGATAGTTTCATTGGTTTTTTGTTTTACTTTTAAAATTTGGGCATAGGAATTTTTTTCAATAATATTGATAGAGAAGTACACCAAAAACTAATCTGCAAGAGGTTTGAATGATTTTACTAATTGGATTGTTAATTCATATAACCACCTTAGAGCATATTCCTTGAGGCTCCTTTGAAATATTTTACTCAAAATTCTATCATTAGAGGAATAATCAAGGCATGTGGCATAAAAATATTAGAGATGTTATTTAGGATCATCACTGCCATCATAAAATGTGAACTTGGGTGCCATAAAACTATTTTTCAAGGGGTGTAAATATATTTCATATGCAATAAGGTTATACAACACCTCTTGTAAATCAATTACATAAAGTGATTTCATATAATTTTGTTCAATATTTGTAACCTTGGCTTGAAAACATTTTATAGTTTGGAAAAGATCATGCACATCTCAACCACTAAGATTTAAAGTTTGAGAATTACCCAAAGGAGGTGTACCCATAGTTTGAGTGGATATAAGCATTAAAACTAGTAATTTAGTTGAATTATTAATGTTTAATATGTAATATTTAGCTAGAATAGGAATTGTTTTGGTGAACAATGGTGTAAACACATATTATTTGCCCCCATTAGAAGTATGAAGTAGTGATGTGCTTAAAGGGAGGGTTATTGGTATAAAATTAGATTTAGTACACCTAAGGATTCACCACCACTAGGTGAGGAATACTTAGCCTTATCATTATTACTAATGTCATCTCTTATAACATACAAAAATGTATCCATTAATCCATTGTTGTTATTAAGATAAGTAACTAATGCTTCTTTATCTTGTATTTGAAAACTAGTTTTTTTATTAACATTTTCCATTGCTTATAAATAATAATTTTGAAACTTTAAACAAATTATAAAAATATAAAACCCTAAGGCATATTAGTTTTTTTCATACAAAGACACATAGATCAAGTTTACCAAATGTTTTAACCCTAGATTGAATTTTGGTACAAGGGTACACTATAGGGTTGAAAATATACAAATGAATAACTAAAAGGGTGATAAAATATCTATATAAATATAGATAAATTGTAAACTATGATAAAAAAAGATTCTAAATTTACGACACTGAGATATGCTAAAAATATAAATATAATTTTTTGTTGATATTGCAATAAATTAGAAACAAGAGTATTTAGTTGGTTTATTGTGCATATTCATATTTGGGTTGAAATGAGATGGAAGTGATTTAGATAAAGATTATAAAATAGTCATTATATTATATAATTATTCACTCCATGGCTTTAGATGTTTATGTTAGATCCAATAAAATTCATTGGCATTAGTGTTTGAGTCAGACACAGGTGCCCAGTACGAAATAGTGACTAGATCTAGATGCAACAACTTAGAGACTGTTATGTTTTGTTGTCTTTATTTTGATGTGTATATATCATGTGTGCATTATATCACTCTTTTTAAAATGATCAAACCCCAAATTCATCACCCTTAGAGTGACTATAGGAAAAATGGGTTAGTGGGAACACAATATTGAGTTTTCCCAAGGACCCCTCTATCAATGGGCACTACCTACATATCCAATACTCCAAATAGGACCTTAGAATTATGTATTTTTCCCCTACATGTTATCTTATGCTTTAATAAGGATGCACTATGTGATAATTAAGTATGCATATTGATGTATGTTGTAACTTTGAAAATATGGCTCATGGGCTACTCTTTGAATTCTTTAGACCTATGGAAATATTACTCCTATGACTGATATGGAAATAGGGATGAATAGGGTAGTTTTTCTCCATTTAATACTTGATTGATTTTTTTTGGTAAGTTTATTTGTGAGTTACATGTGATTTCCAAGTGAAGAATGAATGAGGTTTGATATTTTATATGTACTTAACCCTTTTGATAATATCTTGATATTGTATATGTACTAATCCCTTTTGAAAATATCTTGATATTTTATATGTACTAATCCCTTTTTAAAATATCTCACACTAACACACCTAGGCCGACCTTTAAGATATGTTCTATTTTCAAATTAGATGATTTTTGGGCATTAGACACTTAGTTTGAAAGGGGACACTAGTATCAATGAAGCTTTGGATAGGATGAAAATGTATGGGAAGCTTGAATATGAAAGATAAAAATTACAATATTATTCATCTAGAAATAAAATATTACATGGGATTTTATATAGCCATAACAATAGCACAACTATATCCTAGAAAATAAGATGGTGCACAAATAATAAACCCATAATACAAGTCACAAGTGTAAAAATAATAATAAATGAAATTATAATATTTATGGTGAATTAATCACCCTATAATATAATCTAAAATTATCCCCCTTAATTCAACATAGATTGAAGTGAACAGGGGAGAAATTCTCTAAATGCCTCAAATTTTTCATGTGCAAGTGACTTGGTAAAGACATATGCACATTGTTCTTCTTTCAGGCAATATTAGAGCTGGATGTTGTGTTTTTATACATGATTGCATATTACATGGACTTTTACCTTAATATATTTTATGAATTCATAAAACACTAGATTGTGAACAAGTTTAAGGAAACCCTCATTCTCATAGCATAAGATAGTAGATTTCTTTTGTGGTACTCCCAATCCTTCCAGTATGTGACATAAATATATCATTTTACAAATAGATACTCTTAAAGAATAATATTCTAATTCAATATAAGATTAAGAAATAAAGTTTTCTTTCTTTCTCCCCCAAGATATAAGACCAAAACCCAAAAATAACACATATCTGAAAGTATATTTTATGTCATTAATATTTCCTAAATGATTTGAGTTTGAATATCCTATCAAGAATAAATTATAATTCTTATTATACTTTAGGCCAAAGTCCATTTTAACCTTCATATATTTTAGTATCCACTTTGTTTCTTTCTAGTGAGACATCTTCATCTCATGCATGAACCTTGAGAGATAGTTGATAGCATAGCTAATGTTTATCCTAGTATATGTCAAGTAAATAAGACTCCTAATCAATTATCGATAGCATATGATATAACTGAATCATTGTCTCTATAGGTCTATCAATTAAAATATTGTTCATCATTCATAATTTCTTGAGTGATTTCTTGGTATATTTCATCTGGGACACAAATATGTGGTATTCCTTTTTCCATACTTTTAATGCAAGATGATAGTGTAGAAGCTTAAGATCTATCATGTCAAATGATTAATTAAGATGTTTCTTGGCTGCATCAATCATATTCACTAAAATTCCAATGATTATTAGATCATCAACATACACTACAACAATCCCAATCTCCCCCTTGTTATTTGAGGTAGAGATTTGGATCATAGGGATTCTTCTAGAATCTATGTTGAATGAGATGCTCATTGATTTTTATGTATTAGGCTTGGGGAACGTATTTGAGATAATACAAATATTTAATGAGTTTACATACATTTATTTCATTACCAAGAGTGATAAAATCTTTTGGTTATGTCATGTAAACTTCTTCTTGTATATATCCATTGATATAGGCATTTTTTACATCTATTTGGTGAATCATCCATCTAAATTGTGTAGCCAAAGAAAATATCAATCTAATAGTCATGATCTTGGCCATAGGAGTAAATGTCTCCTCATAATATATGCCTATATTTTTTACATATCCCTTTGCTATGATTCATGCCTTGTGCTTGCCAATACTATCATCTACTTTGTATTTAATTTTAAAAACCCATTTATAGCTAATTATCTTCTTCCTTGATGGAAGATATTTAAGGTGTCATGTTTTATGTTTCATCAATGATTGAAATTTTATATTCATGTCATCCTTCTAAGGTTTAGACTCTAGGGTTTCCTAGATCATAGAGGGCTCTATTATTTCTACAACTATGCTCATTAGGGCTATATTGACCTCATTTTGAGTCATGTTGTGAGTCCTTGGTCTAGTAGTTAAGGTGTTTATAACTATATTTAATTTATAATATCTTAATGTACTTGTATGCCACTTAGAAATATGTTTCATTATTCTTATGGGTGGATTGCATTATATGACTGATCATCCCCATAATCATTATCACCATTAGTGTTTTCATAACCTTTTAAAATTTATATAGGTCTTGTTACTAAATAAAGTGAATTTTTGGGAGCCAAATTGGTTTTACCTTTCTCATCAAAATCTACATCCTTGTTTATTGATATTTTCCATGATTTAGGATTCATGAATTTGTATGCTAATTATTATTCATTATATCCTAAGAAGATGTAAGTCATGGATTTGTTATCTAATTTATTTTTCTTATTTTTATTAACATGCATATAAAACATACATCCAAAAACTTGAAGATGAGAAATGAAAGGGTTATATCCTATCCAAGCTTCATGTGGAGTCATATTATTGAGAGTTTTATTAGGTGACCTATTCAACAAATAGACTATTTTTTTACTTCTTCTACCCAATATGTTTATGCTAAACCTGAATCTTCAATCATACATCATACCATTTCCATGATAGTATGATTTATCCATTTTTAATCACTATTCTACTAAGGAGTGTATGGTGGAATCATCTGTTGATGAACTCCATGTTCTTCAAATAATCAAAAAAATGCCTTACTGGTACCAGTATTCTCCCCCTTGATCTGAGTGGAGAGCCTTGATTTTATGATTGGTTTTAGTTTATACTACTACTTTAAACTCTTTGAAAGTATTTAGACAATATACCCAAATTTTTGATGAGTAGTCATTAATAAAAACCATAATATATTGAAACCCATAGTGACTAGGTCTCATTGGTTTGCATAGATCGATATGTACTAGATCTAGCTTATCAGATTATGATAAGTAATTTTGACAAAAATATGTCCAATGTTTTTTTATAATCAGATAACTATGGAAAAGGTATATATTTTATTTAATGGAGTAAGTCCATGAACCATGCTATGATGGCTTAATGATTTTAGGTATCCAAAATTGGCATGACCATATATGTGATGCCACAAATGTATTGAGTCTGAATCCTTAGCTATAATTTACTAATTATTCAATATAACAAAGTAAATTTAGAAAATTTTGTTGACTCTTAAGGCCAATAAAACAATTTTAGATCATTCTATAGAGAATATATTTTTGGTGAGTCTGGGAACATATAGGACATCAAAAATCTTGAAACATTTTTTCTAAGTGGTAAGGAGATATTCCCAATACCTTGAACATTATAGGATGAATCATCACCCAAAGAGATATGATTTTTTAGATAAGTCTCATTAATACTTTAAAACCAATCTTGTATTCTAGTCATGTGTCAAGTTACACCTGATTCGACAAACTAGATAGAACTTTATGGTGTTGATGCTTCATGAAACTAAGAGGCATAGAGTAAGTTCTCATCAGAGTGAGTATCCTCTTGTTCAATAATGTTTCTTTGTTTATTGGATGTATTCTTCTAATTACCTTTATTTTTACTTTGTCCTTTTTTTAGATGCAAGATGTGAGGATTTTTGGTTACTGGGATTATTGGTGTTTGAGGAACTATGTGTGAATTATTTATACCAACAATCCTTTAGGTCATATAATTTCTTTCCATATATAAAAAAAAAAATTGTTTATTCCCTTAAGAATTGTGTTTATTACATTGATTTGGTTTAGAATACTTGATCCATCTCTTCCATTTATATTGATGATAGGATATAGCATGTTATTCTAATTCTCTTTATTTTGTATGCATAGACTCTTCCTATTACAACATGTTTACCAACTTGTAAAAATATGGTTTATGTTCTATGATAGTCAAATTAGTCATGAATGTCCTATAAGAAGTTGGAAGTGTTATCAAAACTATGGGTATAAGAGAGGCATCTACCAATTTCTCACCCAATTCTTTGAGAAAACCCCTCAAGGTTACAACATGTCATAGAAATGATTCTACTATTTCTTTGATCTTAAATTTGAGTGAATGAAGTTAACTCTAAAAATAGAGAGTGGTACCTTCATTTTTGGCCTCATAAACTATTTGGAGATTATCCCAAGCATCTTTTTTTGTCATGGCCTCATGGATATGAGGCTATACCTCATCTGATATCCCAAACATTATAATCAACTTTACCTTCTAGTTTACTTTATCAAACTTACATTGTTGACTAGCATCAATGGCATGTCAGGTGAGTGAACCATTGACAAAAGGCTAAATGTCTTCAAATTCCTTATGTGTCCCAAATTTTATTTTTTCAAGTGGCATAGTTATTGTCACATAGAATTTGAGTTTGGAAAAAAGAATTTTGGGCCATTTTTGGCCATTGTATAGAATCTAACCAAATGTGATGGACTAATTCCTTATCACTCTAAGTATCAAGGTCTCTCTTTCTATATATTATCAAACTGATATACCAAACATTTATATATACATTCCCTTCTTATATACCTATTTTTATGTGGAATAAACTTGCCCTTTTTATATACCTGGTGGTATGTGAGAGAAGTGAAAAACCACATGAAAGAGAATGGTAGGTGGTACTTAGATAATACTAAAAGAGCTTCAAACAATCATTAGCACTTGCTTAGATGGAATTATACATATGTGAGTGTAACTTACTTATATAATTTGAATTTTCACCTATCATAATTTATGCCTATTAACTGAATCAAATGGGTAAATAGAGGGATGGATAATGAAAAGTTCAACCTTATTTCTCATTGAAGATTTTATAGGGTTGATGCCCAGACATCATTGTTAAATCTATGTTAGCTTATGTATGTTATAACTTAAGCATGATTTTCTTACCTATAAACATAAGTCAAATGCATCACTTGCATCAAACATTGTGATTGTGCATAAATGCACTATTTTGTGTTTTTACTTGTATTTGCCAAAAATAAAATAATTACAATGTTTTTTTAAATAAAATATTATAAATTAAATAAAACACTGATTTAAATTTTTTTTTTTTTTTAAAAACCTTGCCCATTTCAAAACAATTTTATTATGGGCTCTTTGGTTTCATTTGAAAAAAAATATGGCTTTTCTAGCTAACTTTAGCTAGCTACAACTAAATTTAGTAGAATTTCCAAATTTAATGAAATGGATTTTAAAAGAAAAAAACTTATAAAAGTTCTTTTGGGGGATTTTAACCTCACACCTCCTCTTTACTAATTAGTATCCATACCACCCCACCTATGCATCATACTAATCCTATAAAAGACTGTATATTTAAAGGCTTAAAATTTATATTTTTAAGGGAAAACCACCTTCATTTTCAATACCATGGGTTGGTTTTTATTAAAAAAATTGAGGAAATTTTTACAAAATAAAGTTTTAAGTGGCAATTTTTAAGGTACAAAAGGGTGGTTTTAGGTATAAAAAGGTGGTTTTGGGCCTAATCAAGCTCTTATGGTGTTTTTGTTAAAAGATAGTGTATATGAACTAATTTATTTTTTCTTTGAAATTTTATATTCAAAATCTAAAATAATACCACCAACCTCATAGTAAAAGACCATTGGTTTGAAGGGAAGAATTAATATAAATATTCACTATGTCTGACCAAAATGTAGTTACGTTGAGATTGTGATTAATTCCAAAAATCCAATCAAGAATATAGTTTTCCAGCATAGAAATTTATAAGAAATTATATCAAATGTAGAAAGGTGTAAGAGACATTTTTTTTCCAATGCCAAATAGCCATCTCACAATGTTGATGCTTTAATAAAGCTTACAAATTTTAAGTCTACTCTTCACTCCAATAGTATATACACAACATACATAGGTTCCTACTAAGGATCTGAGCTCTAGGGTTTTGAAATAGATTTGAGACTCCAAATAAGGTTGGATGGCTAAATTATAACATAGGAAATGAGAGCAAAGACTTCTCATTTCTTCCTCCTAGATTTCATGATCTAAAACCAAATGAAAGAGTATAATTATAATATTATTCATCTAGAAATTAGATATTACATTGACTATTATATAGCCATAATAACATCACAACTATATCCTATAAAATAGGATGGTACATAAAAAATAATCTTGAAATAGAAGTCATATGTGTAACAATAATAAAAAATTAAATAATAATTTTCTATGGTGAATTAATCACCCTATAATACAATCTAACAGAATATAAGTATAGGTCTAAAACATTTAGAAAATGATAATGATTATATTTATAGAACTTTGCATAATAAAGAATCATGGTCATTAGTATAACAATGGTCAGACTAAGAGATAAAAATTTGGTACAAAGAGATAGTGAATTCAAGACTTGTGATAATGAGAAGGTATTAGAATTTAAGGGTATAGCCATGATAGGTGTTATCTAGGTTTACAATACTAAATTTATATATGATTTAGATTTAGTGTCTACAGTTTCAAAAATATTAGTGGTTAGATGGGAATTTTGAGTATGTTGAGGCTAATTATTATATGGTCGTTAAGTGTGGATTTTATGCAGTTGGTTTGATTTGTAATTAAAATATTTGAGATAATCATTATAGTATTATTGGGTGATGGCTTCATGGTTTAAGTTTTTTCCTAATGATAAGATAAATAAAATATTTGTAGATCATGAAAAGTTTCATGAGATTGACCTATTATTATGTGCCACCAAAAAAAATTATTATGATTGTACCATGGTGGGGGAGGCTTGGAAGGGTCAAGACTCATGGTTCAATAAAGTAACATATTGTTCTTGAGTTCTTAGATACTCAAATGAGTGTGTGAATGGTTTTCATTATTTATAGTAGGAGCTCATACTTGAGATTATTAGGGAATTTTGAGGTGGATTAGTGTTGATTATATCAGTTGATGTTGGTAAATATTCCTTAATAGTTTTTTTCATATGGTTCATATTGGCTCATAAGGAAGTCTTGTCTTTATTCTTGATCTAATTCCTCTTTTAAATCTATATGGGAGAATATCTAAACTTTTTATTGAAGATTCTATCTTAGAGTGGTAACAAAGAGATTGAAGATATTTTCTTCACTAATTTTATGATATTCTTTATGCACCAAATATTTCCATCATTTGATGAAATCATGGATAGATTACTTAGATTTTTTTTAGCATTAATGGATTTGATAAGGATGTTCTTGGGAATTTTTTTATGTTATAATTTGTCAATTAGAGCATTGACTAATTATTCTAGTTAAGTAAGGGAATGGTTTGGAAGTTGGTTGTGCCATTCTAACACATATCCAATAATTTTTTTGGATATAAGATTAGTATTTTCAAAGGTCTTAGTTCTAATCCATTCTTTATAGATAATTAAAAAATATGTAATATGTAAGGTAGGATTAATAGTCCCATTAGATGTGATGGTTGGATAAATGATTTCAATATCCATTAGGTGCACCGCGAGAACTATATAGAGTCTAGGGATCGTACCGTACCCCCCTCTCTATCTATGGGGATAGAGGGGATCGTTGGTTTCACCAGCAAACCCATATAAGATAAATGGGGCAGGGATCCTAAAATGAAAACTAACTCACTCTAGTTAATGAGTTTAGTTTAGCATTCTATCTATTCTATTATATAAGTAATACACGAGATCAGATCCATATTTATGTCGACTCTTAAACTTCGATCTCTAGATTAGATAGTGAGTTGAGTCATATTACTTAGATAGGCCGAGGACCAGATCTATGTGGATGCGACCAACGGGAGAGAGCGATAGATTTATATTCTCTAAATTGAATTAAATTGAATCAAATTTCAAATTAAATTGAATTTAATTAAATAGGGTGGGGTGCTCAACCCCCCTCTCTATATAGACTGGATTAGCCGAGGGCGGCGTATCTATATAGAGGTCCCACCCCCTATATAGATAGACTTTGTCGGTGCCCCATATCTATATAGACTTCGTTGCTATATAGAAACTCTATGGGCCAAGATATAGATAGATAGATAGATAGATAGATAGATAGATAGATAGATAGATAGATAGATAGATAGATAGATAGATAGATAGATAGATAGATAGATGGGCGTTGGGAGAGTGGATCTAGATTACGTACATGATACGACTGCCCTCTAAAGTGAGTTGATGAAGTCTAGAAGGGGTCCAAATGTTTATTTTTAATATTTTTAAGTAGTTCATTTCAGATTGGAGATTGGGGGAGAAGATTTACATTGGCATATTTAAGAGGAGGAGGAACATAATTATGATTTGGTTGACTCATGATGACTTGAGGAGCTAAATTAGCTATTTCCAAAATATAAATTTCATTTCAAGCATTTTATTTCAATTAAAAGCTTAAATAAGGGCTATCTATTGAACCACTTATGCAAGGACTTGGGAGTTATCAAGCACATGATTTTGATTAGAATTATTATGATTATTGGTATGAGGATTACTTCTAGGGGGAGGATTCCTAACATTCACATTAAGATGAGGACCATTGTTGGTTTCCCCATCCACTGTTGTATATGAATTGATAGGAATAAGGTTCCCATTCTTGTTTGGGGTATAATAAGTGTTATTGTCTAGATTTTTTATAATTTTATTTGGATATCTTAGCTTGGGAATCAAATATATTTGAATCATATTGAATTTTTATGTGTTAACTATTTTTTTTCTTATTGGTGTAAAAAGAGGTTTTTAAACATTGGTTTTAATAGGTAGAACATAATGTAATGTTCCAACCATTGATTTAGATTTGTTTACGAGTTTTTCATTTCTATGTTTGGAAGGAATAAAAGTGGTTTAATGCATATTGGTAAAATGGTTCTCATTATTTTATCTTTTCCTTTGAGGATTTTTTGGATCTACTATATGGTGTGGGTGAGATAATGATTAAGACTGAGGGAAACTACACCCTAAAGAGTTGCCTTCAAATGTGGAGGAGGGATAAAAAAACACCCTATATTAAATATAAATAATATAATAGGGGACATCATGGTGTAAAAGACTAAAAATATGATGTAAAAGAAGGTTATTTAAAATAAATAGATAGTATTGGGAAAGTTAATACATTTTGTTAATAATTTTGTAAAATAGACTATATTGGTTAGTTAATACAATTAGTAGAAAAAACAAAATTGTATCAGGATAGCTAATAGAGTTGATTAGTAATTATAAAAATATATTGTATTAGGTTCACTGACATAATTGTTGGGAGTAATTAAATTGTATTGGGTTATATGTTATAGTTGGATATAAACTGATAAAATATAAATTTATCAAGTTGTAAAATGTAATTTGAAAGACTTTAATAATTATATTGGGTTGAATGATGTAGTTTTCAAATAAAACATAGAATGGTATCATGTTGGTTGATAAATATTGGAAAGCAAACAAATTGATAGTTTAACTAAGTAGTAGTAGAATGAACAAATTAGTGAGGTATTACTAAATTGGGTGTGTTTTAATTATAATCTCTAAAATATAATAATATTAGGTGTACATAAAGAACAAGTCACAAAGGGAACTAACTATGAAGGACTCCACTATATCATATCCATACTATCCCATATCTAAGGTACATTGAGAGTAACTTCCCAAGGTTAACCACTTACCAATGCACTAAAAAATCAAATTTCTAAAAGGCTTCATATAGATTGTAAAAAAACTATGGGATTTTTATATATACCATGAGATACATGACAATTAAAGTTTGTACATAATGTTTTCTAGTGGATTGAGTACTAAGGTCACAACACATCTTTGGTAAGACTAATGACTACTTTTATCAGAATGACAACTCCTATAAATTATTGAACTATCAAAAAATAGTTCTAGGAAGACAAAAATAAAAAAATAATTAAAGATTATTTAGATCAAAATTTTAATATACAACCTATAATGAAATAAATAAGTAATCCAAATTGTATTAGGCTAGCTGATACCATCAAAAGAAAAACTAATAAATCTAAACTATATCAATTGGTTGATGTAGTTGGTAGGAGACACAAAATTATACTAGGTTGGTCAATATAGTTCAAAAAATACACAAAACTATCCAATGTAGTTGTAAAAAGACATAAAATTGTACTAGGTTGGCTAATGCAATTAGTAAAATACATAAAACTATATTTGATTAGCTAATATAGTTCATGTCAAGTTCACCAAAATGTGCGCATGGGTTAGGATGACCTAAAACTATATTATTTCTCTTAATAGACTACAATTTGAATAAGGTTGATAAAATAGAGTTTATGCATACTTGGATGAGTGAGTAAGGTCCTATGATATTTTTAGACCTTCCAGAGGGTAATCTAAAACTCAAATGTTAATGGGAAAGGGTTATAAATTATAATCCTTTGGCATAAACATATATCTCTTATTAGGTCTCAAAAAAGGTAAATTATCATAACTATGATTGTAATGTGTACAAGTAAATTAAATGATGGGTAAGTGATAAAACTAAATTAAATTATATGTAAGTGATTGTAAGTAAAGTAAGGTGAAATGGTCAACCAAATGGGGGTTTATGTAATCTAGGTTGATAAATGAAAAGCCTAAGCAATCATATAACTATAACATCTTATTCAGTATAAGGAAGATATTAAATAAGGATACACACATATATCTAAAAATAAATACACAACATCTAATCTTCTAAGTAATAGAAAGAGTATAGGGATATAAATGCTTATATCTGGGTGGGCCTATCGATGCTTTAGACTCCTACTTTAACTCAAGTGGAACTTTTCAAGAGATGTTTTAATTTTAATACTTCAAATGGTTTGATGAATATCTAGATATCCTTAGTTAATAACTCTAAAATACCTCTCTTATTGAGCTTCAATGACACCATAAGACAAGACATCCAAGATAAGGTTTTAAACCTCTAGTTATCTAAAATACTACTTAGGGTAGAAATGTGATAACAATTAGAGTGTATGAATATGGTATATCTATTAAAAATGAAATATTACCCATATATATGGCTCCAATACCAAAAACTAGCCTTGCATTCTAAGATGGTAGTATTAGCTAGGCTAATACAGTTGTAAGATGTCAACTGACACATTATTGTATCAATCTAGATGATAAAATATAAATGTCAAAAGATAGACTTATAAATTTATCAGGTTGGATGGTATGATAAATTGGATACTTGAACATCAAACATATGGTAACAACTAGGTTTATACCATAATATATAGGGAAGATATCAAGTTTGGATAGAAAGTATATGAAGAGGAAATATGAAAAAAGACTTGGAGGAGCTCTAATGGATAGTATTAATGATTTTAAATAATATTATTCAAACATATATTTTAAATTACCATCATCCCATCCCACTCCATTCCCAATACACCCTTTAAGGCATGCACTCAAGGAGATTGATGTATCGGCAAGGAGTTGTAAGAGAAAGTGTCAATAAAATGATAAATTGAAAAATATCAGGTTTATACACCTACAACCAAGGCATTATGAAAATATTAAGTTGTAATATCATAGTATTAAATTCCTCTAAATAGTGTTTCCTAGTTAGTTATTTATTTAAGGAAGCTAAACCTAACATCTTACTATTATAAGAAATAAAAGTTGGAAAAAGTTAGATTAAAAGCTTGATAGAGTAAATTTGGATGAACTCAAAGTAAATCATTCAAGAGCATCTAGGATAGATGTATATTTAGTTATTTATGTAACCCTAAGGTATGTAATTTCAGCCTTATCTCTTGTAAAATTCAAGCTATTAGTGTCTTTATCAAATCAATTACAAGAAAAACACTTTCACTGGGAAATCTTGTGTAAATTTAATGGTGGGATTCTTGTGATGGAATATATTCTTGTGTAGGAATTAAATGGTATCCTAATACTTCAATGAAAATGTTAAACTTTGTTATAATCTTTCATGTTATGTGTGATTTCAATAAATTTTGTTTAGATGTTGGGTTGTTAGATTTTGAACCCTATGGCTTTGGGTTCACTTGTAATAATTGAAGACAAATAGATCACTTAATATTTTAAAGGTTGGATGGATTCTTGGTAAATTCAAAGGTGTTATCTAAAAAACTCAAGTTCATGATATAAGTTGAAAAAATTTATAGCTTGAAAATTTTCCAATATCACTTAAACTATATATTGTTAAAAATCCCTAATATATTCTTTTTAACTTTGAATTTATGTGGGCACAATATTAATCCTTTGATGTGCTTGTCAAAAAAATTTCAAAAAATTTAGAGAATCATTCCAAATGCTTCATTATTTCTCAAAAGGTAAGTATGTCCAAACAGATAATTAAAAAATGTAAATAAAAAGTGGGAACATTTTTTACAAGAAGGATTTAGTAGAAGTTAAATAGAGAGAAATGCATGTGCCTTTGGATCATGGTGTGTGTGATGAATATTTTAAATCATAAGGTGTATTTATATAATTAAATATCAAGGATAATTTGTATTAAATAAGTTGATATAAATACACACAAAATCTATCTCTCCATGGTGATTTGTAAGAATAGGAAAAAAAAAACAAAATAATTATGCCAGATGGTATATAGTTACAAGAACTAAAATACATCAAAGGTGAAAAAGTTTCTTCTTAAAAAACCATAATATTTGATTATGGATGTTAAATATCAAAAAAATAGAATTGGTTTCCTTAGTTTATTCCTAAAAAATAGACTAAAGGGATTAATCAAATGTTGATGGCCCTTATTTCAACAAAGGAGGTTAAACAAGCATTCTTCAACTTAGGAGTAGAAAAAATCCCTAGGTTGAATGGATTTCAAGATATTTTTTAAGCACTTGTAGGATGAGTTGGGATTATATGTGATTGAAATATTTTAGGAGTATATGTGAAGTAAGAATGTCTTCAAATAATGGAATAATAATCTCTTAGATTTTTTCCCAAGAAAGAGGATTTCCTATAGTTTTATGTCTTTTGACCTATATCCTTATGTAACTCAATTGAGGTAGTGATATACCATGAATCAATCCTTTCCTTAAATCATATTAATATACCTACCATTTTTATATGGTTAAATAATATGATCAAGTCAATGTCAAACTTTTAGACCTAATAATGGAGAAACTTCTAATTTAGTGAAGATTGTAGAAATTGGGTATGGAATTGCATCTAAATCCTTTCATTTTTTATCTTATTTAATAATGTACTAGTTATTTTATTTAAATACTCTATGCAAATAATTTATGGGAGTTCTCTTTCCACCTTCTTCTTTATCATTCTAGTAGAGGCCCTTAGCAGGCCCATCAAAGTGTTGTTGAGTAATGAAAATTGAAGATATTATCCATTAGTGCTAATTTGGGTAGCTTACCACACTTATAATTTGTTGATGATATTAATTTGTTAGGATAACCTTTTGATAAATAGGATAGAGTGCTTAAGTAAATTTTAGAGAGAGATGAGATCTCTACAGTCAAAATGTTATCCCATATAAGTCCTAGATATAATTTATAAATGTGAACACACTAATGAATGAACAAATTTAAAAAAAAGGATTCATGGAAGGCTCCCTCCCAAGACACTATTTGGGAATTCCTTTATTTTCAAGGAGATATAACATATAGGCATGGAAACCAATGATTGACTTAGTTTAAAATAAAATTTGAGCTTGGGAGGATAAGTGGTTATCCTTGGCAAGTCAAGATTTAGCTAATACAATCCACTCTCTAATAAATGTACATTTAATTAATTCTCGTTTTCAAGGTTCCTAGAAATGTTTTAGATGGAATAATGAAATTTATTCAAAATTTATTATGGAATGGATACAATAAAAGAATAAAATGGTTTTTTTTCTTGGGATAAGGTTTTTACACTAAAAGAGTTGGTGGGGGGGCACTTGGTTTAAAGTGGATTTAAAATATAAACAAAGGTTTAGGAACTAAACTATTGTGAAAAATCTATTAAAATAAGTAAAATCTATAGAGATAAATTTTAAATCATAATTATTTAGATTTTTAGCTTAGGTTTAGGATATTTACTCAAATATAACTCCCTAGGGACTCAACTATATGGAATTTTATTAGCTTTTTCTAGAAGTATATTCTCTTTTTGCTCAGATGGAAGATTGGAAATGGAGAGAACATAATTATTTTGGTAATATTTTTGGATCATATTTCATGGCTTGGTTGACTTTGAAGGATTAAGGCCTCTTACCAACTATGAAATATTATTTTAGGTAGAAAATTTATGTATTATTAGGAGGACTTCCTTGGTGGGAAGTCATGGAAAAACCTAGACTCACTGGACATCTTGAACCAATAGGGAACATAATTATTGATGACTAAATTAGAAAACACATTGATACCTTCAACTTGAGTAGAGGACTCCTTGATCTAGGAATGTTGTCCATCAAGGAAATTTCTATTTAGTTTACATATCAAGTAATCCTCAAAATAGAAGGAATGTTTCCTATAAAATTTCATTCCAATTTTTTTTAGAATCATAATGTCTTACCTAAAGAAAACATCTTCCTTTGTGCTACTTCCCAAATTTTAATTTTGACCTATAACTATTTAAGAGGTGGATTCATCAGGCCTTCCTTGTGAATGTTATGTAAGTTACATGAATAAATTTATGATCATATCCTTTTACATTGTCTTTATGCATGAAGGGTTTGATAATTATTTATTAACAAATGTGGGATCCAAAGTTATTTTCCTAAAATAGTATTCAAACTCATAAAAAAGTGAAATAAAAAATTATTTATAATTTCACGTCAATGATTTGGGACTTAGGCCCTTCTCTCATTTTCTTGAATATCTAGTTAAAAATAATCACGAGTATTTTTACCAATGTTGAACATTCAAAGGAATAGTTATGAATGGCTATGAAAAAATAATTATATAAATTGTGAATTCTCAAGGTGTAGGGGTTGTATCCAAATTATAATGATGAATATAGCTTGGTTTAAGGATATTTTGGTGTTTACTCAAGTAATAAGGGATTGGTGGTGTGGCAAGAGATACATCTAGACAACCTATTTTTTGGAATCCTATTGAATTGGGATGTATTAAGCTTAATTTTGATGACACCTCTAGAGGTAATTCAGGCCCAATATTGGTAGTGTCTTCTAAGATCATTAGGCTCAACATTTTTTCATCATATATTTAAATATTAGGTCTGATACCACTAATATTTTTGAAGCAAGATCTCTCTTGATATTTTTAAAGGATAGAAGGCCATCATAGCTAATGGGTACTCATATCTAATCATCAACATGGAATTGGTGATTAGTTTTAATGAATATATAATCAAGACCATAATGGAGGAGATCGTTTGGATAATACCAAATTATGAAATGATTGGTTACCAACATACTAGGAGAGATGGAAATAAAATTGTTAATTAGGAAGCTTACATGCGAATTGAACTGCTTGGATCTTTGGATAGAATGATCACCTTATTTGAACAATGAATCCCTAAGGATATGCAAACCATATATATCTATGATTCCTCCCACATAAATATCTAACTATAAGCCCATGAATGGGGTGGAAAAAGAGAAATGAAAATACCAATCCTTGAGTCTAGGTATTATAATCATTGACCATAATCAAGATAAATCATGGTAAAGGCTAGCCATATATTTTTATTTGGTTTTATTAAGCATGGTAATCATTAATTAGAACTCCCCAAATTTTTATTCCAAATAATTTAGATCATGTTTTTCATGACTAGCATATCATTCACCACTTTATTCTCATCTCAACAATTGATGCAAGTTTGATTTACAGAGTGAATGTGGAATGGTTATGAATCAGTTTGCCTCTTTTATATGCCCTTAAGCTTCATTTATAGTGGTAAAAAGATGAATAATACCAATATTAAATAGGATTCAATCTCCAATTCCTCAAATGGGAAATGAAATAATAAGGTAGAATAACAAATGGGTGAGTTTTTTGAAAAATAAATTAGTGCATAATATTGATCAAGAGATAAGAAACCTCTTTATATAGATATGGGTAAGAAGAATGTGTGTGGAGGATAAAAAATTATGAATTGGAATACAAGGACATTAATAATATTATAAGATCTATGATGTTATATATAAATCAATTTATTAGTTATGGGAATGTTTTTGAGGTGGGTAAATCTTATATCTATGATAATATGCTCTCTAATGCATTCAAAATTACACTGTACACAATGAACATAGGAATTTGGAGACATTACTATAATCAATTGGGTTGGAGTGTAATATCACCAATTTTTAATCTTGGGTGGTATGAAGAAGATTAATAAAAGTTCAAATCTTTTTAGGTGCAAATTTGGCACAAATTTTTTAGAGGAATGCTTCTTCAACCCCCCTTAATGATTCTTAAATGATGAGGATTGTGAGTTTCATGTGATTGAAGAAGAAGTAGGAAATGGGAATATGGATCCAATGGTTTTTTGTGAAGAATAAGAGTATAATAATGTGATGGTATTATATTAGTGTTCCAAACAATCATTTTTTACTATATATATGTAGTATAATCATTTGGTTTTAGGGAGGCCTAGATAATTTTCCTTCCCTTTTAACTTTCAAACCTCTAGTAATTAGTATCGAACTTGAAAGGTACCAATATTGAAAAAAAAAAATAGCATATATATTTTAATATATACATTTTTTTCTCTAATTTTTGTTGGTCTTATTTATGTGGGTATAAAATTATACACTCTACACTTACTACCTAAATCTCTTTTTGTAGAGAAATTTAAACTTTGTTTATATCTACAACCTCATAATAGGACTAGGTATATTCATGTTTTAGTGGGCCACAATTGAGAATTGGCATTGATTGGATTGAATGCACAAATTTTAACCTATATGGAGTAGTGAAATCTAAATAAACAACACAAATGGAAGAATATTGTCTTCATAATAATTAAATTATATTAGCAGCACAAGTTATAAAAACATTAGGAAGATACATTATATAGGTTAAAGATAAACATGTCCTCACCTCCTCATTAATGTGAGATTATATTTCATAATGACCTTTATTAAACACCTAAGTGATACCTAATAAAGACAACTAAACATGTGTAGGGAAAAACTATTAAATATAATAAAAATCTACACTAACACCCCCTTAAGATTAGCTTAGGTGGGTAGTAGAATTGGGTCCAAGCATAAAGACTTGATGAGGTACTGTTGGCCATTTTGGCCCACATATAAATCTCTTGCATGGTTTGATGAAGTAGTGGATCAAAGGTTTAGAAATGGATCCAACATTTTCAAATAGAGAGGATCCAAGCAAGGTTTTCAAAGATCTAGCATCAGTGTTCAAGGATAAGCCTGCAACCCAAAAGCTAAGTGAAAAATCTTTTATTCAGCTAGGTCTTACTTATTCATTTTTTTGTACTCTGTGGGGACTAAGTGTTTCTTTTCTCTCAGGAATTTTATTGAGTTAAATTTTAGGCTCTTTTTGGGAGAATTGTCCGCATAATTTTCCTAAAGGAATCTTTATTTTTTGCTAAGTGTTCATATATCTCAAGGATTTTGTTTTTGACCAAGTGTTGAAATTATTTTAGATAATTTGTCCAAAATAAAAGTCTCAAAGACATATTTTTTTGGGTAAAATGGACCTAAGCAGAGTTTCCAAAGGACCATTCCAAAGAGGTGAGGGGACATTTTAAGAACACATTTCCTTCAAGAAAATTGTCAGAGATAATTTTCCCTAAGGCAAAATTCCTTTAAACTTTTTATTTGAAATGAAGATCCCGAGAGAATTTATCAAAGGCAGAGACAAATCAAGAAATTTATTTTGGGGAAAGTGTTCCACACAAAGGTTGAAGGAATTTTATAAAGGACATATTTCCTTTGGGAAAATTGTCTGAGACATTTTTTTTAAAGGCAGATTTCTTTTAAAAATTGTGTCCTAAAGCAAAATACCTTTTCCAAAGCTGAAGGGAATCTTCCAAATCCAAAGGCACTTAAAAAAATTTTGAAGGGTTATTCTCATCAAAATGGACCAAACAAATAAACCAAAGGGTACTTTCTTTTTGAAAAAGGCATTTTCAAAAATGCGAAAGGTATTTTTAGTGTTTTCAAAGGGCATTTTTAAAAAAGTTGAAGAGCACTTAACAAATTTCCAAAGGATATCTCCACCATAAAGGCACCCAAAAAAAAGGTCCCAAAGACTTTCTCTTATGGGAAAGTGGCCAAAGGAAAAACTTTTGAAGGAATTGGCCTAGTACACATAGCCCAAAAGTAAAAGGGAGAAATAGATTTTTGAAGGGTAGATCCTGTGGGAAAATGGCTAAGGAAAAAATTGAAGGAAATGACCTGAAAGAATTAATGGTGTTCACACCAGTGTCAAATTTCAAGCTCAAAAAATATCCATTGGGATTCAAATATCCCATGACAGGCCTGCAAATGTCAAAATCTAAACCCCTGCAAGTAGCCATTTGGATTTGAAAAGCCTAAAATTTATACATAGATGTCAAATATGGGTCTCATAAAATTAGCCTTTTAGACCTAATAAAGATCAAAATAAGCTACATAATATATGGACTTACATTGACATAAATAGATACAAGAAAACAAATGTCCTTAGATTGGTTTTCCATCTATAAGAAAGATCTGGTCTAGGTTTCAAAATAGGAGCTAGTAGGTGTAATTAATGGAGAGACCCTCATCCTTTGACATGGACATCATCTCTAACAAATATCCACTCAACACAGAAGCAGCATGGCTTGGTATAGATTCAAAGATATGGGGATTTCATCCTTATACATGTAGGACATGCAAAGTGAATGAGCATGCTAAGTTTTTAATGCAATGATCAAATCATTCACACATGGTAGAGACATGTAGCTACCTTTGACATGGCTCTCTCATCTCCAAGGGGAAAAATTGAATGCATGAGTGGCTTGAGGATATTTGTGGTGATCTTGGATGGTTTATCTCATGGTCAAGTCAGTTACATACTTTGAATGCAAAAGAGCTTAAGGACAATAGCAAGGATCTTGGTCATTATGACCCCCTCTCTATCCTCTCACATAAGCCCCTCTTCTCTCATCCTTTTATGCTATATATATAGGATTTTGATCCTTAAAATAGATCCCTCAATTGGTGATAGAGTTACTCTATTAAAATCACCTTGTAACACTCTCTTAAATAAATAAGATAAACATTCTGATTCTAGTTTGGAGCTAATTGTGTATTATTAGGGTTTTAACTTGCAAAATGTATGTCTATTTTCATCATCTATGAATCCTCCATGCACCTTTCTAAAATTCATTTTGTTCCTTAAAGTTTGTGTGAAGTGTTAGGTATTGGTGCCTTCTTAAAGTGTCACAAGTTTATAGTGTCTCATACAGACCTATTTATTTTTGTCCTTTAAATTACAAGGTTTTCCTTCAACCTCCATGTAAATACTTATGTTTTTAGTCTTGAGATAAGATCAAATTAGTTTGTGTCTTTATTAAATTCATTAGTAGTCATTAAGGCTTATAGGTTGAAAGTGGATCATTCTATATTTGGTGCATCACCATCTTTATTTTAGATTTCCCTTTCATGTTATCTTTCTCTCCCTTTTCCTTAGTTAGTAGTAGATTTTAGTGTGGGAAAAAAATCCAAAGTGAAGCATTTGAGGAGCTAGCCTCATTAAAAATCCTAGAAGTTCAACCTCATTATAAGATACCCATAGCCCGAGGTTGTTCTAATATTATAGCTGGGAGTGAGAGATCCTTAAAAACTCTCCCACAAGGGTTAAATTCCAACCTACAATAGTTTTTGGAAAACTTAGTGGGATGTCTTTCAAAGATTGGTCAATTTTGATGCTAGTTTCATCAATATTCAATGGTTATAACTTTCATCTTTTAGTATCTGGTGACTCTGAAGAACACTTAGTAATCTGGTGGTAGAACAATAACTATCTTTCATGCCAAAGGTGACTATAAGATAAACTTATAAAGGTATCCCTTTTGAGTTTATTGAACTCCCCTTAAATTCAACCAAAAATTTAAGGTTCACCAATACTCTGCCATATGTAAGGAAACCTTTTCCTAACCCAGTCTGAAGGCCTACCCTTGCAAGAAACCTCTTTATAGTTTCCCTTATTACCATTATTCCTTAAATATATTTTATAGGCTTCAGTGGCAAAAGTCCTTTGAATATGCCACAATAAAATCCTATGCCAATAGCAGCTCTCAAAAGCATCCCATATTTTATAAGAGACCAAGCCATAAGCCCACTGAACACATCAATGACATAGCCAATTTTTTCAATATCTATAATGTCATTGTAGAAAATATAGCTATGGGAGCCCAGTTTGACATTATAGTTGAGGCTCATTGGTAGGTATTTAATAGTGACAAGTAGATTGCTTGATTTTTTTAGTAGGAAGCATAGTTTTCCTCAATGAACCAAGGTAAATTTCAACATCAATACAAGGATCTCAACTGAGGTCTAACAAACTTCCTAAAGGTTTGGTCACCCTTGAAGGTCTTTTCCTTGATGGAGACCATATGAGTAAATACAAGGTAGTGATGTCATCAGATGAGGAAAACTATGAAAGAGTCCTTTTTTCCAAGGACAAGCTCCTCAATCTTGGGAAGGTAAGCAATAAGGCAGAAAGGCATGATTTCATTTAACTTTTTAAGGAATGTTTAGACAGATTTTCTTAGTAATATAGTGATCTAAGAGGCTTTGGTCTTGAGCTAGCCTAACCTACTATATAATTGGAGGCCAATGTTAAGCTTGTGAGGCAGAAGTTAGGGCTTGTCAATCAAAAAATCAAAAATCTAATGAGGAAAGAATTGGCCAAATTTATTGAATCTAATATAATTTTTCCCATCAAACACTCCTCATGGATAGCCAACCTAGTACTTATGAGGAAGAGGAATGATGAGATCTGATTGTGTGTTGATTTTAGAGACTTGAATAGGATATCCTTGAAAGATCATTACCCTTTACCATCCATGGAGAAACTTCTTCAAATAGTTGTAGGTTTAGAAAAAAAAATCTTTTGGATGGATATTTGGGTTAAAACCAAGTATTATTAAAGAAAGAATATTAGTACAAGACTACCTTCACCATAAAGTGGGGCACATATACTTTTCAAAAGATGCCTTTTGGCCTATCAAATGTTTGGGCCACTTTTCAAAGAGTAATGGACATGGCCTTCCAAGGATTTCTAAATCAAATGGTGTTGGTCTACTTGGATGACATCATAGTTATCTCCAAGGATGCCAAAAAACACATGGACCACCTGAGGTTAATCTTTAAGAGATGCAAAGAGTATGGGATCTCTTTTAATCTTAAGAAATGTGTGTTTATCATGCATAAAGGTAAGTTCTTGGGTACATTGTTTCAAAAGAAGGGTTGTTTATTTATCTTCATAGAATAAGTGTCATCTTGGAATTATCCTTACCCAAGAATAAGAAAGGAATCCAAAGTTTCTTTGGGAAAATAAACTTTGTGAGAAGGTTTATACCTAGTTTTGAAAACTTGGTCAAACCCATCACTATCATGCTTAAGAAGAACTAAGTGTTCACTTGGTCAAATGAAGGTAAATTAGCATTTGAGGCTATCAAGCAAGCCATTGTCTAAGCACCCATGCTCATGAATCCTAATTTCTCAAGGGATTTCATATTGTATGCCTTTACCAATATTGACAATATATCAGTTATGATGATGCAAAATAATGGTGAAGGATTTGAATAGCCAATAGCATTTTTCAGTTAGGGGTTTGAGGGATATGAGGTAAGGTATACTTTTGTATAAAATTAGGTCCTTACAGTGGTAAGAATCCTTAAAAATTTTAGGCCAATGCTCTCCAATAGAAAAATATATCTTATGGTGTTTCATCCTAGAGTGAGAGACTTCTTTCTTAACAAAGACTTGAATGAAAAGAGGGCTAGTTGGATTACCAAGGTCATGGAGTATGACATGGAGATCAAGGTCACTAAGCTAGTAAGAGGTAAAGGTTTGTGTGAGCATATGTTTGATGACCTTCATGAGGATATATAATTTTCCATCATGATATAATACAACTCATAGGTGAAGGCACCTCTATTTCATAAGAGCTAGCTCTATGATATGGCACATTTTCTACTAACAGGAAAATACCCTTAGGGTCTAGATAAGGAAAAAATAAGGTATTTAAGACTCCATTCCATACCTTATGCATTATTAGATGGTACTATTTTTAGAAGAGACCTAAATGGGGTACTCTTTAGGTGCATAGATAATGACCAGGTGACCAAGCTTTTCGAACAATTCCATGATGGACCTGCAGGAGGTCATTTTGCACCTAAAAACCACATCAACAAAGATAATGAGGGTTAGTTATTACTGGCCAAACCTCTTAAAATATGCTCATGTATGGGTAATAAAGTGTCAAAAGTGTGATTTCTTTATGGGTAAGCAAATATTGGCATCCCTTCCTCTTAACCTAATTTAGGTGGAGCAGCCCTTCATGTAATGGGGGATAGATTTCATAAGAATGATCAACCCTCCATCAAATGTAGGGCATACATGGGTTCTTACTACAACTGACTACTTCACCAAGTGTTTGGAAGCCATTTGTGCTGAAAGAAGCTAATGAAAGTGTAGTCCTAGACTTCTATGATAGTATTTTGACCAAGTTTGGGGTTCCATCCACTATCATTTTTTTATAATTCATTAGCATTCCTTGGTCTAAAAATGAGTGAATGGGATCTCAAGATGGGAATCTACCTTATCACTTCTTCCAATTATTATCCTCAAGGAAATGGACTGCTAAGTCCATAAATAAAATTTTCTAAGAATCATCAGGAGAACTATGGAAGAGAATTAGATGACATGGCAAAGTAAACTAAAGATAGCCTTGTGGGATGATAGGGTGACTCCTAAATATTTCATTGTAAATTCTCTATATGTCTTAGTATATGTAAGGGAGGCTAAGTTTCCCATTTCTCTTAAGCTACCTACATTAGAACTAGCCTGTCAGCTAGAGTTGATGGAAGATGAGCCCATGAATGTGAAACTGGCAGAACTCATTGAGCTTGAAGAAATGAGAGACCTTGCAATAAAAACACTAGAGTCACATCAAGATAAACTCAATAAATACTTTGATAATAAATCCATATCAAAGGACTTTAAATAAGGGGATCTAGTCCTCAAGTGGGATTCAAATAAGGCCAAGCCAGGTAACCATACCCAATTTTAAAACTTGTGGAGTGGTCCTTATTTGATCCACAAATGCTAAAAACATAATTCTTTTAAGTTGGCCCAATTAGATGGAGAGGTACTACCGCTACCCATCCCATTCAATGGGATTCATATAAATCTTTGCTATTAAAAGAGTTTATAGCTATTGTATATACTGTACATTTTGTATAGTTTTTATTTTTTCTTCAAAGTACCTCATGCACATCCTTTTTAGTTGTGTATTTCCCTTCCCTAAGTGCCTTGGGCATAGTTTTTATTTTGATTTATCATTGTTTATTCAAGGGGAGTTTCCAAATAGGGTCAAATTTATCAAATAAAGTAGTGACTTCATGCCCAATGGATTAGATGAGACAACATGGTCTAGGTTTTCTTGCATCAACAGGCATGCAACCCCTATGAGCCACCAAAGATGTTGGCCATTTTTGGCCCAAATATAAATATATTGCATGGTTTTATGAATTAGTGGATCAAAGGATTAAAAATTGATCCAAAATTTACAAATAGAGAGGATCCAACCAAAGTTTTCAAGGATCTAGTAGCAGTGTTCAAGGATAAGCCTATAAGCCAAAAGCTAAGCATAAAATCTTTTATTTAGCTAGGTATTTACTTGATCATTATTTTATACTTTGAGGGGACTAAGTTTTTACTTCTCTTGGGCCTTTTATTGAGCTAAGTTTCAATCTCCTTTTGGGAAAATTGTCCACACAATTTTCTTGAAGGAATATTTATTTTTTGCTAAGTGTTCATATCTCTTAGGGATTTTGTTTTTGACTAAGTGTTGGAATTCTTTTAGACAATTTATGCAAAAGAAAAGTCTTGAAGACTTACTTTTTTAGGGAAAGTGGACCTGAGAAAATTTTCAAATGGACCATTTCAAAGAGGTGAGGGGCCATTCTAATAACACATTTCCTTTGGGAAAATTATTCAGGATAAATTTCCCTAAGGCAAAATTCGTTCAGACGTTTTATCCAAAAAAAAGATCCAAAGGTAATTACTCAAAGGTAGATAACAATCAATAAATTTCCTTTAATGAAATTTCTCAAGGCTAAAGGAATTTTCTAAAGGACATATTTCCTTTAGGAAAATTATCTGAGACAATTTTTTTGAAGCCAAATTTCTTTCAAAAATTTTGTCCCAAAACAAAAGACCTTTTCCAAAGTCAAAGGGAATCTTCCAAATCCAAAGGAAATTTAAAAAAAATCTAAAGGGTTATTCTCAGTAAAATAGACCAAATAAATAAACCAAAGGGTACTTTCCTTTAGAAAAAGGCATTTTTAGAAAAGTCAAAGGGTATTTTCAGTGTTTCTAAAGGGCATTTATAGAAAAGCCAAAGATCACTTAAAAAAATTTTGAAGGATCTCTCCACCATAAAGGCACCCCAAACAAAGGTCCTGAATACTTTCTCTTTGAGGAAGTGGTTGAAGGAAAAAAATCTGAAGGAATTGGCCTGATACACATAGCCTAAAAGCAAAATGGTGAAATAGATTTCCAAAGGGTTGATCTAATGGGAAAATGGTTGAGGAAAAAATTTTAAGGAAATGACCTAAAGGAATTAATGATGTTCAATCCAGTGTTAAATTTCAAGATCATTAAATATCCATTGAGATTCAAATATCCCATGATAGGCCTGTAAATGTCAAAATTTAAACCCTTTCAAGTAGCCATTTGGATTTGAAAAGCCTAAGATGTTTGCATAGATGTCAAAGATGGGTCTCATAAAATAGGCCTTTTAGAACTAATAAATATTAAAATAAGCTACATAATCTATGGAATTACATCAGCATAAATGGATATAGGAGAACCAATGTCCTTAGATTAGTTTTCCATATATAGGAAAGATCTGGTCTAGGTTTCAATGCAAGAGCTGGTAGATGTAATTAATGGAGAGACCCTCATCCTTCGACATGTCCATCATCTCTAAAAAATGGCTACTCAACAAAGAATAAACATGGTTTGATCTATATTCAAAGAGATAGGGACTTCATCCTTATACATGCAGGACATACAAAGTGAAGGAGCATGCCAAGTTTTTAATGCAAGGATCAAATCATTCACTCTTAATGGAGACATGCAGCTACCTCCAACATGGCTCTCTCAAATCCAAAGGGGGAGACTTGAATGCATGAGTGGCTCAAGTATATTTATGGTGATCTTAGATGGTTTATCTCATGGTCAAGGTAGTTACATGCTTTGAATGCAAAAGAGCTCAAGGATAACAACAAAGATCTTAGTCAATATGACCCCCTCTCCATCCTCTCATGTAAGCCCCCTCTTCTCTCATCCCTTTCTACTATATATACAATATTTTGATTTTTAAAATAGATGCCTCAAATGGTGATAGAGTTACTCTATCAAAATCACCTTGTAACACTCTCTTGAATAAATAAGATAAAATTTTTGATTCTAGTTTGGAGCTAAGTGTGCATTATTGGGGTTTTAACTTACATAATGTATGTCTCTTTTCATCATCTATGAATCATCCATTCACCATTCTTTGATTCTTTTATTTCCTTGCAAGTTGTGTGAAGTGTTAGACATTGGTGCCTTCTTGAAGTGTCACACATTTATAGTGTCTCATACCGACCTATTTCTTTATATCCTTCAAATTTTAGGGTTTTTCTTCAACCTCCATGAAAATAATTATGCTTGTGGTCTTGAGATAGGATCAGATTAGTCTATGTTTTGATTAAATTCATTAGTAATCATTAAGGCTTCCAGGCTAAAAGTGGATCATTCTGTATTTGGTGCATCACCATCCTCAGCTTAGATTTCCCTTTCATGTTATCTTTCTCTCCCTTTTCCTTAGTTAGCAGTAGATTTTAGTGTGGGAAACAAGCCAAAGTGAAGCATCTAAAGAGTTAGCCTCATTAAAAAGCCTAAAGATTCAACTTCATTATAGGATACCCAAAGCTTTAGTTTATTCTAATATTGTATCTGGGAGTGAGAGAGCCTAAAAAATCTCCCATAAGGGTGCAATTCTGGCCTACAATAGGTACCCAAGTATATAAAAATTCCCCTTAGATGAGGATGTCAGAGCTTCCTAAACCCTAATAAGAGATTTAAATAAATATAATTACTCTCACTGAAGGTTTTGGTAAATATATCAATAATTTGCTCCATTATCAATGATTTGCTTATAGAGGAGCTCTCAAATGAGCTCTTGAATGAAATACATGTGAATCTTAATATGCTTGGTCCATTAATAGAGAATAAGATTCTTGTAGATCTAGATTGTGCCTTGGTTGTTACAAAATATGATTTTTTATCATCAAAACTAGATATCAAACTTAGTGAGAATCCCTCAAATCCAAATATCCTTAGTGGTAACATTAGTAACTCCTCTATATTCTACCTCTATAGAAGATAAAATAATAGTATTCTAATTCTTTTTTGACCAATTAATTAGACTTGAGCTGAGGGAAAAATTATATCTTGAAGTAGACCTATGATTCTAAAAATCACCAACCCAATCTGAATCAATATAATCAACCAACATCTATTCTTGATCCATAGTGAATCATGAAACTATGTGTACCTTGAATTTAATTAAGAATTTACTTAGTTTTTTTCCATTGCAGCTCATGTGGTCCCCATATAAATCTAGAGACCATGCCCATTACATATGAAATGCTAGGTCTAGTGTGTCTAAGGTAGATGAGACTTCCAATAAGTTTTTGAGATGAGTTGGCATCAACTAAAGGATATTGATAATCAGCCTCAAGTTTCACACTAGATAGAAAGGGAGTTGGAGTTGGCGTATAGTCATCCATGTTAAATCAAGAACATATGTAGATTATGTAATAGTGATCTCAGAGTCAAATTGAGAAATTTTAATCCCAAGGAACAAATGCAATAATCTCAATTTTTTCATTGAAAAATTGTTAAACAAAGCAAGTTTCAATACTATAATGATGGATGAATAACTTCCTATGATCAATACATCATTCATGTAGAGAACTAGAATCAATAGTTAATCATCTTACTATAAAATGTAGACATTCAAATTAGAATTGCACCTAGTGAATCCAATCAAAAGAAGAAAGGATTCCATCTTATTATACCAATATCAAATATCTTGTTTGAGGCCATAGATAGATTTTTGAAGTTTGAAAACTAAGGATAAATTTGTATATGATAAAAAGTGAATCTAATATATAAATCAATACTAGCTTAGAGAAGATAAATAAAGCTAATCATTTCACTTATTGGTACATTTAGACAATTAGGATCAAGATCAATATGGCTCCACTAGACCTAACTAAAGGGTATATTACCATATGATATCATTAGAGAAGGTTCTAAATCCTCTAGTCAAGTAATACCACATAATAACCCTAGTTAGGTCTTATAGTTTATAATAAAGTAAATTAAATATAATCTACTTCTCACCAAAGTTTTGGCCCAAATGGGGCATAATAAATATAAACAATAAACATGCAAAGAAAAACTCTACTCAAGTCAATGTATAGGAAATCCTAAGAAAGGAGAGATAAATGCATTAATAAGCCATTACTTGTGCAAATCTATTTACTAAAGATTAAAATTTAGGAATACTTACCTTGAAGATGAATATGTCATACCTCAATATCCCTCTTAGCCAATGGTGCGTTGTAAGAGGTTATTTTGGTTCATAAGGATAACAATTATAGATTAGAACTAGGCTACAAGACTTATCCTATGCATCCAAAAGACTTTTCCCATAAGACAAGATTCTTCTCCAAGTGTAAACCCTAATCATTGACTCTTCAAGTAAAATGGCATAAATAAGGACTATAAAGAAGCACAAATGAATGATTATCTCTATTGGAAATGAGTTGAATGATGTTTTTATATATTTTTATCTAACCATAAACCCTTCTACAATTTTATCTAATGTAATTAGCTCAATCCACCTAGTAGAATGGAAAATAGTGTAGTTAGGTCTTAGACTAAGTTGTTTAGGGCCAACATAGTTTGGTAACATGTGATATTCTTAGAATCAAGTTGATCCAATCCACTACATTCATAGTCTAGTAAAAATAGGTTTGGCTTAGGTAGGGGCTATTTGACGTGGTGAATTTCTTGGAGGAGCATGCAAGGGAGGTGTTAAAGTTTGGGTAAACATATAAGAGTGACTTATGTTGGTTTTAAGTGGTAGTATAGGGAAAAACAATCTTGTGAAGCACCAATGGTCTTCTCACCCCTTTTATGATATACCCTTTAAGGAGTGCACTCAGAGATATTGAGACTCGATGTGTTCCTATAAGAAAGAAAGCATCAGTAATTGATAAAGTTAAAAATATTATGTGTATACATATGCCTCATCTAAAGCTCATCATGTATCACATAATTATAATATGGGATGGTGTTTTGAAAAAATAATATAAACTCACACAATGTTGATCTCAATAAACTTCAGTAAAAATTAAGATAAATGAAAGGATAAAATTGAAAAATGTATACTTTTACTTACCTTAGTGTTGTAGAGTATAAATTAAGTGAGAGAAATGTAAGGGTGTCCAATTTAGGGAACATTAGGTAAACCTATAAAATAAGTGAAAAAATAAAAATAAATAAAACATCCATGCTATGTATAAAAACTCTCTACAACATCAATATTTTAGAACATCTTTTGGTTCAGAAAAAGAGTTGGTAGAAACAAATTTATGAGCAAAAAATAGAATCTAGGCAAAAATAATTAGTAATTAAATAATTTTAAATTGTAAATATAAATAAGGTTAAAAATAATTCATTTGTAATTTTTCTATTATGAAAAAATAGAGATTTTACTAACCAATATAAGCATGGAAAGTGACCATGGCGAGGATATAATGGATGCGATGTGGAGGACACCTAGTAGTATTAGATAGTGCAACTTAGGTAAGTGATGCATTAATTTTTTTTAAAAATAGTATTTTTTATTGAATCTAAAATAGGTACAAAAAATAGATATTAGGCAAATTTTAGGATGAAAAATTTGCCTTGGTAAATTTTTAGGTAAACTAGGAACAAAGCAGTTTAATGGGTAGGAAAGGGTTAGAGTAATACACGCCTAAGGAATTTATGGTAAATAGTTAAAAATTCACCACCATTTTGTAATAGAGTTGGCCTAACTGACTCGGTTGGAAAGAGGGAGAGGTAACAAAGTGGTTGATTACATAGTAGAGGGCCAACTTAGTATTATTGGGGGTTCTTGAATATGTATCAAAGGATTAACTCAGTTAGAAAGTGGATGGGTCTAACTTAGTGCATGCTGGCTAATTTAGTATGTAGTAGGGGCCAACATAGTTTGTTAAATTAGGTTGACTTTGTAGTAGAAGGTTGACCTAGTAGGCAAAGATGGGGAAATGGCTGATTTAGTATAAAAAGGGCTAACTATGTTTGCATAAATGGGCCAATTATGGAGTAGAGGGATAACATAGTTGGTAAAGAGGGGTGATAGTGTTGATTTAGTATTAAAAAAGGTTGATTGTGGTTGTAATATTGGGTTGATTGAGTAGTAAAGGGTTAACATAATTGGTAAAGAGGGGTGATAGGACCGATTTAGTATAAAAAGGATTGGCTGTGTTTGTATAAATGGGCTGATCACATAGAAGAGGGATGATATAGTTGGTAAAGAGGGGCGATAGGGCTGATTTAGTATAAAAAAGGCCAATTTTGTTTGTAAAAATGGATGATGGGGTTGATTTATTACATATTGGCTCATTGGTTTGGCTGGTAATAGGGTTGAATTAGTTTTAAGTAACTGACTATGTAGGAAAAGGGTGGGAAATAAATAAGAATAATAATAAGAATAGGGTGACAAAGTAGTTATTTTTAGTAATTAAATAAATTTAAGAATGTATGTTTATCATTTTTATATAGAGATCTAATAGATTTATGGTGTTTGATTTTTTATGGTGCTTGGTGGATTCATTTTAGTTTCTATATTTATTCAAGATACTGATAGATGATGACCAAGTGTGGCTAACCTCCATAATATTTGGAGTCATAATGGAGATGTAGAGGATCCATGTCAATGTTGATCTAATCATCATATTCTTATGAGCATGGGAGAGACTGACCAACACTTTCTAGTGGGAGGTGGATGGGGATACTATAGAGTTGGGCATCACTTTGGAGGATGTCCATGCTTTTATTGGACTTCCCATTATTCGGGCTCCAATTATTTGTGATGCACTAAAAGCTAAAGAGGAGAGGCAAGCCCTAGCCCATTCTATGATTGGTTCAAATAAGATATATTTTAGATTAAGGGCATGCTTTAATGTATATATATCAATCATGTTGGATATCTAAAAGGCTATGATATGACTTATGATAGCACATGTGTTATGTCACAATTCAAATGCGAAGGTGTCATTGTATGTTGTAGCCTTATATTAGGTGATCTTAGAGTAGAGTACCCTATATGATTTAGGCTCAGTTATTTGAGTGAAACTCATTCATGACATGTATGTCATGTTAACTCAAGAGCATAAGACTATGGTCCCCATGATTTTATTAAGTACATGGATATATGAGAGGCTTTTTATGTACTAGCTAGTTGGGTTTCCCCATGTTGTGGATGATAGGCTACCTCGATTGGTGAGTTGGTGACAAGATAATATAGTACATGTTGTGCCCCATGCCTTAGCCTTATATACATTTACTCATGGGTAGAATGTATAGCATCCCTATATATATATATATATATATATATATATATATATATATATATATATATATATATATTAATATATATACATATATGTGTGTGTGTGTGTATTATATCCTATTGGTTGAATTGGGTTATTATGTCTATTAGCATGTGTGCATTACTTGACACTATACATTATGGGTGGAGCCACACCCTATAGTTCATATACCTATATATTTGGGCTTACCACATCTAGTGTCTCCCCTAATAATGTTTTCTTGTTGGGCACAATATGTTATAGATCATAGAGGTAGAGTGGGTGTAGGAGTACCTATAGAGATACCTATCATTAGGCCTCATCAAGCGATATCTTGGGTGGGTCAAAAATGAGAGCCAAGGGTGGTTAGGCTAGAGGAAGAGTATGTGATAGTGTTGGATATATAGGGTGAGGAAGTAGGTGAGGCTGATGTAGAGCCACAATAGGGACTATAATTAGGACTAAATATACCACCATGATCACTTAGGAGATAAAGCCACCATCAGAGGGAAAATACATAAGAGATAGAGGCCACACATGGAGATCCCACAATGTAGGCTAGACACAACTAGTTTATAGAGAAACATATGAGGAGAGGACCATGATGTATATGAGTGGTGTCTACAAGATTTGTATTTTCATGGAAATAGCCTATAGTGGAGGTACTCAATGGTTGAGATAATGGAGAGAATGTTATACGTGGTATTTTTATTGGTAAGTAATGCTTTAAGTTTTAATTTTTGAAATATGACTAGTTATATAGTTGCTTATGTACTTGGTATGGATAGATATTTTGGAGATATATACATATGAGATCTAATGTATATTTGATTTCTTTTTGTATACATGTCCAAGGAAGAGTTTTTATGGGGTATCATGGTCCAAGGTGCCCACTAAGATATTTTAAATGGGGTACTAGGTCATCCCAATACTATTGATATGGAGGACCCTATGGTACCATATACATCAGCATATGTTAGCTAGTTTTGATTGGTAGGAGAGGTAGCTAGGCATCTAAATATAGGTGGAGAGGGCCTACAGCTACCCATAAGATTTGTAGAGGGAGAGGCCCAAGCTTATCATACTATAATTAAGGATCAAGCAAAACATATGGCTACTATTAGAGCACTTGGATGTGTGTATGCGTAGGTGGCCAAGATATAGAGATAGGTAGAGGGATTGCAATCCTAGACACCCAAATTATATAGATCTATTAAGAGAGGGAAATCCTAGGCATCTATGGGGAGTTTAGACTGACTAGGAGATGGTCATGATATACCACAACCTTAGAGTTATAGACATTGTATTTGTACTTATGTTATGTTGTATAGACTCTTGTTATATATTTATAAGGGCATTTCTTAATATATGAGCTATATTGATGTTATTGATGGATGTATGGATGTATTTCCTTTATATCACATGTATTTTAATTTTTTTTGTATATACTATGGGAAAAATATGATGTATGTTTTATTTTATAGTATTATGTGACATGCATGCATGTTTAAAAATAAAATCATATAATTTGGAAAAGTATATAAATAATCATAAAATGTAATACATAGTAGATCATGATGGGAAATGTGTAAAAATAAAATATAAATAAATATAGTAAACCAAAATGGTAAAGTAAAAGTAACAAACATTTAGAACCATGTATAAGTAAATTCACCAAATTAAAACAAAAAGTCATACTAAATCAAGATGGGAAGTATGAAAATTTTGTAATAAAATGGAAAACATGTTATAAAAGTGACATGAAAAAACAAATGTACAATAACATTAATAAATCATACTAAATCAAGATGGGAAGTATGAAAAGAAAAACTAATGTAATTATAAATTAAATTAATCATACTAAATCAAGATGGGAAGTATGTAAAAATTAATAAAATGGTTGTAAAAATACATGCAATCAAAAAATAAGAAGATAAATTGAAATGTTTATGAAATAATCTTAAAACATACTAAATCAAGATGAGAATTATGTAAATGATGTGTAAATCATAATGTAAAACAAATTATATCAAATTTGAAGCATGTAATATAGGTAGGTTATTATTGTGACTTTTTCATAGTATGAAACTTTATGGGATTTCTTTGTGAGGAATGTCTGGTCCTATCCAAGGTCTTCTACTAAAACTCATAAAGTGAAAACCAATGAGGTGACTACTAATGTTGGAAAAAATTAATGGGATTTAATGCACTAATTTATGAAGAATATCTAGTCTTATTCAAGGTCTTATATTACAACTCACAAGAAGAAAGCCAATAAGGTGAATGGTAATAATAATAATAATAATAATAATAATAATAATAATAATAATAATAATAATAATAATAATAATAATAATAATAATAATAATAATAAGGAAATAGTTTGTGAGGAATGTCTTATCCTATTAAGGTCCTATAATTTAACTCAAAAATGGAAACCCGAGGGGTATGATTAATTAGCAAAACAATATTCATCAAGGGGAAATATCGAGATTATTATAATGAAATATGGAGTGTAAGAATCATGGCATATGTACTTATAATAAAACCTTAGTAAACATGAGGCATACTAGGTAAAAAGGAAATCACTAAGAGTCTAGTGACCATCAAAATACAGAGGATACCTACTTGCAATAAGAATAAAAATATATAATAAAATAGGTGGAATACTAAGGTCAAATCATAAAGGTTATATAAACAAATAAAGTAAGATAGACCTACCTTCCCACAACATGTTCCTTGTTCCTCAAGACTCCTTATAGAGTTGTCAATCTACTATGAAGATTGATTACTTATGTGGGAAATTAGGTAGCACTATATTTTTTTAATTCTCAAATCCCAATATACTGGCCTACCACACTATAATGGAACTCATCTCTATCATGAGGCCAAATGTGGAGTCTGATATTCAATTAGGAATAGAAGATGTGATAAATTTAAGAAATCACATCTTTTGGTGTGATTAGACTTTTGTATTTTATATTTGCCTTTTTTATCATTTAATTTTGTTTAAATTATTTGGATTTTAAAATTTTTATGGCTTTTGTGATTCCTAATCCATATAGATTTGGAATAACCAACATGAGTGATAAAATTGATACACACGAATGAGCTTGAGACTTTAGTTATACAAGAGTAAGTAACTAAAGATATGACTGACTAAACAACTTAGGATTACATATGAACCAATATGTAATCTCAAGTTTCAACCATATGTATGCTTAGTATGTGAAAATAAATAAGGGGAAAGGGAGATCAAATAGATCCATGTATATAAATAGTATAATGAGAAGTAATGTTTTCTAACTGATCATATGGTAAAGATAAAATACTAAGGGAATATGGGTTTTATAACCATGTCACAATAATAATTATCTTTATTTGAAATGAAAGTAGTAAAAAATCATCAAAGAGAGGATAAATGAATCCATGTGAAATAATTTAAACCATAAACATAAGTTCGAAGCCATGAAAAATAAGAGTAAGCCATAGGAGAAAGCTAAAGAGAATGAAACCATGTAAAATACACAAATCATAATATAATGATTCATGAAAATGATATCATGTTTGATAAATAGGTAAAAATATAAGATATATAAATGAATCACAAATCTTATCCAAATCATTTAATAGAATGATAAATGATGTGATAGAATACCATGTTGTGTTCACAAATACTAGTAGGTTTGACCACAATGACACATCCCTATGTAATTTAATTCTAACATTAGTCAAAGTCTCATCAATATTCATATAAATTCATGAAAATACTTCCTTTCATATCATCTCTACAAAAAAAGTAAGTGTGTTATTAGAAGGGTGATGCTCATGAAATACCTCCTATGTGGGATAATTAATGCAAGGAATAGGTATCTCAATATGAATGGTATTTGTATATCTATGTGAAGGTACAACTAGAAGGAAAATATGAGCCTTCATTCATGTACAACCTATAAAAAGAGAAATAATTAATGTTGGTGTAGATTGTGGGAAATCTCAATGATGTTTTTGAAGCACTTAGAACCTATTAGTATGGTGTGTAGTTCACTAACACAAAAGACAATACACTTCCCCATATTTAGGGATGTACTCTGGAAGTAGCTTGGGAGGTGAATAGTCTTGTATTTAAGTTTTATTATGAATGAACTAATTTTTTGGTAATGAATAAAGGAATAGTTACATGTACTATGAAATCAAAAAATATGTGTATTAGATGGTGCAGGTATTCTAGTGGGAGTATTAGAGGAAGATGCCTATTGATGCTGAGATGAACTAAAACATTGGTCTAATGACTAGCATCTCTATAGATCTCATAGTAAGGCTCATCTTCCCATCATGTTAGTAAAGGATCAAGTGAAGGAAAATTTATTATTTCATCATCTGTAGGATAAATTAGATTAGAATCAACAATAGGTTGAGATTTCTACATGGTTGACCTTAGAGTGGGTCAGATAAAAGTAGTTTACATCTCTAGAGGAATTTAACTAGAATAATCATGGAATATATCAAATCGATAGGGACCTATCATGGCATAATCCATAATCATACTCTTAAGAGGCTTAGAAATGATAGGAGGTGTAAAAGTGTGTGATACATATCTAACCTATGAACATCATAGGAAGATATAAAATTAGGTATTATAGCATGATAAGGAACTACATAAATAAAACTAGGTGACTACTATAAATAAAAATGATAACTAAGAACCATGATATTTAACTTGAGTGAATATAGCTAAAAATGGATCATCTAAAGAATAACCATCATCATAATCAGGTGTGTGTAATTTAATAGTACATGATTTAACAATTTTATCAATCAAGGAAGCATGGTGAATGAAATGTTTACTTTTTCTTAGAGTAAATGGTATTTCATCAAAAATTTGTTGATGGGTTGAGGTTGAAGAGAGGGAGGTAGTTGAGCAATGATGTTAGGGGAGAAATCAGAAGTTTTGATCTTTAAACTTATCTCATATGGTTCATCATCATTTGAGTCTAAGAGGTTTGATGGAATATTTATGATTAATTTGATGACCATTATAACCTCTAGTAGAGTTGATGGGATAATTAAAGCATTAAGATTATTGAAATGGAACACTAGGTATGGTTTCAAGGGTGGGTACATTAAAAACACATCATTATTTGAATTATTTAAAATTCTAAGGATTTGTATCCCTTTTAATCTTATATATGGCACCATTATAATGGAATTTAACATATTAGCATGCAAAAGAAGCAATTGCTTGCATGTGATGTGTCTAGGTTCAACCAAGTAAGATATTATAGGAAAGTAGAAAGTTAAATATCATGAATTTCACACAAACAGTGATGGGAGGAATGATAATAGGAATCCAAACATAACCTAAAGGATGAATTTTCCTTATATCATATCCTTGACATGTGCTACATGTGGATTTAAGGTTACATTTAGAGTATCCAAGTGTTTTAATAAAATCAAAGGAAGTAACACAAGTGCCTATGCCTTTATCAATTAAAGTGAATTTGACTTGGATCTCTTATTTGTAAGCTAATTAATAAAAGGGTTTCATCTGCATGAAGAAATATCTCATCAAGAATCATACAAGAGATAATAAATTTGAGTGAGGGATAAGTGTCCACTATTTCATCAATATAGATGGACATCTCTTCACAATATTGGAGAATGCTATCCTTAGATATGGATAAGGTAGTTTCTTTCCCTACTGTTAGAGGATAAGGGATGTTCATTTTTAATAGTAATTACATTAGTTGATTGTGATGGTGATGATAAGTTCTCATAATTTATAAGAAGGTTGTTTGGGATGGAAGATGGAAAATTTATATTATGGGAATCCATTCATCATAACCCATTAGAAGATTATTGGATAAAGGTGCATAATGTTGTAATAAATCCATTAAATGAGGGGTGGATTTACTTTGAAACTTATGTTGATAATTTATTTTTTGTTTAGGTTGGTTTAAACTAGGTTGATTGATCTTAGGTGACGTGTTTTATTATTGAAGTAATTTTTGTGGTTGAGTAAAATAAATATTGTTTGAAGTTTGAGGGATGTTTACTTAAGGTATGGAAGTTAGGGAAAGAGTAGAAGTTATATCAATTATATGAGAGGTATTGTTAAATTTTATTATTGGATTTTATGCTTATATGTTTTTTGGTTTCACATACCCCAATTCTATGAGATAGGGTGGGGAAGTGTCTTGAATAGAGAAATTTTTTGAATAAATGTGATGATTATGGGTTGATATTGAATCAATATACTCTCCTCATATTATTCATGATAACCACATTATCATCATTAGTGTTAAGATCTATAGTATTTTCTATTGTTCACTCTAGTTTGATCCTTCTCATGACATGTACATGAGATAGGGCATTACTTGGAAAGGGGAAGGTGGGGATAACTATGGACTTTCATCCTCCATTTTTAGATCAGTCTAAGATTAGTCGAGGGTATAGATGTAGTTATTTTACTTCACAAATAGAGTCTACATGAATAGTGTCAAATAGATGTACTATCACCACCAAATTTTCAATCCAATTTCTTACATGTAGGTTAAATATTGTTATGAATACTTGAGTGTTGGGCCTACTCTTTATAAACATAAGTGAAAAGGGTACTTCAATTCCATGAAATAAACACAAAAGAGAGATAAGGGTAAGGTAGAGAAGGGAAGCCTATAGATCTAAAATAAAATCAATGCATTGGTCATTGAACCAAATGACTACCATAGTTATACCCCTATAGACTAAGTTTCACTAGAGTTCTATCTCCAAGAACATACAGTGGGAGGAGTCTAAGGGGAATGGTAGTATACCTTCAATACAAATTTTCACTAATATTGAGTATTAGGGTTTATTGTCAAAAATACATAAATTTTGTATGAGAATTTATAACTTAGCACACAAATTATCAGTACTACCAAAGGGAAAATTAAATAACTCACACAAAGATTATAATATTTAAGAACATCATAACTGTGATATACATACAGAAAAAAAGTGTTATTCCAATTAACCTAACATTGATAATCATTTAAACATGAAGATGAAAGAAAATTGAACACATAACAGACCCTCTTAAAGAAAATAGAGATTATATTAATTAAAAGAGTAAAATGATATTACAATATGGATTTGGGATTATTTTACAGTCTATAGTGATGAAGGAAATGTAGGTGAAATCTTTCTAATAATTTGACATCACTTTTGAGTAATTTTGGTCAACCCCTATAACACAATATGGATCTTCCTTAAATATAAAAGGATTTATGCTCACATCCAAAAATCATGAGGATATCATATTGTACCATGATGGCCACTCATTAAAAATATAAACATATTTCAAAATTTAAACAAAATAATCCTTAGAAACCTAAAATAGATCTATGTGGGACCAATAGTTGACATGAGGAAGTAGTTGAGAGCGACCAACTCCTAACTACTTTAATTGGGCACTCCCAAATTCTAATATGGTTGATAGGAGATTAAACTCCTTATCCAACTTAGCCAATTTCATTGGGTGCTCCCTAAACATTATCTTAGCCTATGTTACTACTCTCTAAGAGATTTATAAGGTTGATTCCATTGATTATTTGAATTTAGAGGCCTGGTTGATGCTCGTCGTGGATTGATTTGATAGGTCTAACACATATTGGGCCCCTTAGTTTTCCTTGGACACTTTTTCCATCATAACCTAGTTAAATTAACCTAGGTGGACTCTGAATTCCCCTTAGTCAAGCAAGGTTCCATTCAAGTGGAATAACATGGAGATATTGACCTCTTTAAAGTAAGTCAATATCTTCTTCTCTCCCTTTTTTAAGGGTCTTATTGTTATGTGGGCCAAAGCTATCCATTCCTCTATTGTATCTCTCGTGTTCTTGACATATGTTTAGTACAACACCAATTCTAAGGTTGGCATGAGTTTAAGTTTTGGGAACATTTCATTATTGACCACCACCTATAGCTTTTAGCATTTCCCATCAATATATATAATCCTCTCTATGTAGGCTTGAGTCTATTATATAATTATGTTAGTCTCAGCTAGAGTCTCTACTATTTTCCTAATGATTGAGAAAAGTAGTAAGAGGGTGTATTTGACCTACTCAATTAGCCTAATTGGGAACATTCTCTTTATTTTGGATTTGAGAGTTCAAACTTGGATTTGTATGTCTTTAAGGAGCTTTTCAAGCATGTTATGGGTATCTTGGAGGATAAATAGTGGGCCCTCATTCATCTTATTCTCCCTGGTAGAATTCCTCACCTTTATGAGGGATAATAGATCTTGATGGCTCTACCATATCATCAGTTTCCCTCTTAGACAAACCCCTCATGTTGTGTGGGGTGTAGGAGGTATGGCTAAAATGGTGGTGAAGGGTGGAGGATGAGGTGGAGGGGAGATGGAGGAAGTGGAAGGAGTAAAAGAGGAAATTAGTAAAGGAGGGGGCATGGGAACAAAAGGAGGGAAAAAAAGGGAGTCTTAGGGGAACATTTGTGCCTACCACTATTCTTGAGTCAAATTTACCTGAGGTAGAATTTACCCTAGGAATGGGTCATAGAACAACAGGGAAGATATGGGTTGGTTGAAGGCAAGTCGCATGGGGCCTTGGGTAAGGGAGATGATGGATTAAGGAGATAAATGTTGAGCTATTATTACTAGGGCTATAGGAGCTATTGAGGCTTACATATGATGTGGAGGTTGAGCATAAGGCCTTAAGGCTAGAGTTGAAGTGTGGGTTACCTTATGTTTCTTCTTCATAATCTTTCCTAGGTCATCTATGGGTGTTATAGTGGATGGTTCAACTAGGATTATAGGGGACAAAGGGGCTGATGGTAGAGGACTTGGAGTTGTAGATGGAAGGGTTAGGCTAACTCAAGTTATGAACATAAGGGTCCCTACTACAAATAGTATGCTCCCAACAGTTGTAGTCATACTTGTTGCTAAAGGTGTACCCAAGGGAGGCACTTAGAGGACTCTAGGTTATGAGATGGGAGGATTGTAAGGGAATAAAAAATCAAGGACACTTGGGTGATCAAGGCCAAAGGTACTTGGGAAAAATATGGAAGGGATATAATTTGAAATAAAGGGGGTGGATCCAAACTAGTGGGAACTAGAATTGGGAATTAGAACATGGTGGGAGTGAGGGGTAGAAGGAAAATGGGAGGAAATTAAGGAGTGAGTATGGGAACATTAATGGGTTATTATTGGGTTCCTTACTCTAGTTTCACTCTCAAGTTTCTAAGCACATCAAATCTCAGGGGATGTGGTTTTAGTGGCTAAGCAAGTTATGTTTGGGTTGCCTAGCATCATGTAGTCTAGGCTAGCTCTATCATAGCCTAGTTACTTGAGTTGTTAAAAGAGATACTATAGGTGGTTTATGAGGAGCCTAATCATTAATATTAATTATATGAGGTAGAGGGTGAGAGGGATCATGAGGTTTAGGAGCTATTTGTAGAAGAAAAACTAGAGTTGACGCTCGAGGGGGGAAAATGGTGGGATGCCTTACAGGATCCTCTGGGAGATGGTTGGAACAATCAGGTCCACTAAGGACTAAGCAAGAGTATGATGATGCATAGAGGGGCCTACTTTATCCTTCTTTCCCTTCTTATTATATATGGACACTATCCAAGATAGCACCTCCTTATTGTTAGTGGCATCAAAATAGATCTCATCATCATTTTTATCCTAAGGACCATAGTTGATGTTGAGGTGAGTTAAGTGTTACCCCAAATGGGCTTGAATCACCCCTTTAGGGTCACACTATCATAATTTTAATTTTTCAAGGTCAAAGGAGTCTCACTCAACCACCATATTCTATATTGAAGGGAAAGTCTTTTCGATGTGGTGTTGTATGGTGATAGAGAGTTATGGGCATGCCTTTTGATAACACTATATGTACAAATTAAAGATTCCTTTCATCAATTTATAGGTGATATCTTATTATACTAGGTTTTTAGGTACATAATGTGGTAGGTAGATGGGGTCCTTGAAGAAACCCATGATCTAGATCATTGTGTTGTCATTGTATAACCAATAGTCCCTAATGGTTGTGATAAAATACTATATTTCTTGTGAGAGTTGAGGCATCAGAGCTTCATTGATGGAATAGTAGGCTACCAAGTATAAGTTTTCATATATTTATTGTATTTAATGGTGGAACTAATGGCTATAGAGTTTGTATAATATCATGTGGACAATTAAATTATTGTAAACCCATGCAGGAAAGGTTGAAGGCTTTAAAAAGAGCATCCCACAAATAGCATCTAGCAAGTAACTCATCATGTAAAAGTTTCCCCCAACTCAATCATCTATGATGACATGGACCTACTTGAATTTGATCAATCCCCCCATATCCAATACATTTGAGCATGTCAAGATCATGTGTAGAAGAGGCACCCATAACTCATTGATGTGTTGCTAGTCTAGGGCTCTAAATAGCTAGTTCAGTGTGATCATGCCTACCCAAACCTCCTCTTAGAAGGTGAGTATAGGGTAGGAATTGGTGTTATCCTTTTTAACACATTTTTATTTAAGGTTATCAACCCATTTATGGAGTACATCATAGATTTAGTAGGTGATATTCTAGACTGACACTACCACTACATCATAAGAGAAACTAGAGATTGAGACAGATCAGTATGCCTTGAATGTGTTATTAGATATATTTTAAACCTATTCTCAAGAATTTTGATATCACACATATATATTGGCCTCATCTTGGACATGGATGTATTTTTGAAGTATGTCAATCAAGAGGTCAATGCAGGGGAATGACTCTAGTTTACTAGTGGCTTAGTGGAGGCCATACTTCTTATAGTACATAAAGGCATCCTCATACTTAGTTTATTGGGTATTATATTTAGAAAAATCCTTGGGGATTATTGGGCATTATATTTATAAAAATCCTTGGGGACCTACCCAATCACTTTAAATATATCATTATAATGATTATACTAAATCAATATAACATAGAAGGTGATGTCCTTGTACTCAAGTTTGGCCTTTGGATTTGAGGATGAAACAACCATTAGAGTAGGATGGGGGCAATTAGGAAGGTCTAAGTGTACAAGGAATGAGATACAGGGGCTCTTTGGAATTTTTAAATCAAGGAGTTAGATATTTGTTCTAAGGAATATATGGTAACTATTATCAAGCTTATCTTAAGCCTTTATAAGTGCATGCATACATATCCTTATATTAATGGTGTTTGGTAGATTAATTACTATGAATTTGAATTTGAGTTGATGGCTAGATTTTTTCCATTTATTTATAAATATAAAATTGAAATCAAAGCCCATGATCCTCCACTACTAGTTGGATATATAAATGATGATGGGATGTTTTAAAACTATCTAATTGGATCTATATTTCCATTTTTTTAATACTCAGTGCATGGTAGTCACATAATCACATCTCTTAGAAGATTCTTAGCTAACACATTCTTTCTAACATGTGTCATCTACTCATTGGTCTTCCCATTCATTATCAACACCTAAGCATGTCTCCATATCCTTGTCATTTAATAGTTTAGGTGATGTGTCACCTAGGGACAAATGGTGCATCCTAATTAGATTTCTAGTTTTATCCATACTTTATTTGGATTTTCCTAGGGCCTTATTTGGGTGCTAGCTCATTTTCATAATGGGAGATGTGGTGCCTTCCTATTTTTTTGATATCTCTTGATCTTTGTAATCTCTAATAGGTCTGGAAGACTAGAAATTTTGAAATTTAGTGATGTGGCACCTTCCCATTCAGCCAAGCTCTCTCAAGTTCTGTCATCTTTGATAGGTTTATGGGATTAACCATTATAACATTTAGTAATGTGTCACCTTCCCATTTATCCAAGATATCTTAGGCTCTGATATCTCTGATAGGTCTATGGAACTAGTTATTTTGACTCATGATGATGTGGCACCTTCCCATTTGATCAAGCTCTCCTAGGCTCTAACATATATGATAGGTCTAGGGGACTGGATACTCTAGCATGTGATGACATGGTGCCTTCCCATTCATCCTAGGTATTTTAGGCTCTAAAATATCTAATAGGTCTAAGGGACTAACCATTATAACATTTGGTTACATGGTACCTTCCCATTCTATTTATCACTCCCAAGCTCTAACATCTTTGATAGGTTTAGAGGACTAGCCTCTCTGACATGTGGTGACATGGTGCCTCTACATTTGATTGGCATATCATAAGCTCTAACATATTTGATAAGTATATGGGATTGAAAATTATATCATTTAGTGATATGGCACCTTCCCATTCGACTAGGCTCTCCCAGGTTCTAACATCTCTAATAAGTTTGAGAGACTATCCATTTTGACACTCAGTGTTGTGGTGCCTTCCCATTTAGTTGGGATCTCCCAAGATTTGACATATCTAATATTTCCAAGGGATTATCCATTTTAACTCATGGTGATATAGCACCTTTCCATTTAATCAAGCTCTCCTAGGCTCTATCTTCTCTGATAGATTCAAGGGACTAGCCATTCTAACATTTGATGACATGGAGCCTTCCCATTTAGTCAGGATCTGCTAGGCTCTAACATGTTTGATAGGTCTAGGGGAGTGGTTGCTCTGACATGTGGTGATGTGGCACCTTCTTATTCAGCTAGACTCTATAAAATTCACAAAATAACTAAGTTATAAAATTAAAAAGAATACAATACTTTAAAACTTACTTGTTAGATACAGAGATCTCAATTTTCCATGGAGGGAAATGGGTCTATTGCTCTAGGAAGGGAACTAGACTCTAGGATATTTAATGAAAAATCAACTTACAATATTAGTTCCATAATTCATAAAAAATAAACACTCCTTAGTCTTAAATAAAAATGAAAGAGGCCTCTCACTGCTTGGGGAAATCAAGGTGGTGCATATTCTAAATATCTGAATAGGTGTCAGTGTTAAGAACAAAGGAAAGGACCCTAAAGCTTGGTTTAAGATATTTTTAGAGGTGTCCCCTATTTTTTAAAAAATGGGGAGTGTGCATTAATAAGTGATTTTTAATTTTCATTATTAGTTTTAAATGTATGAATTTGGTTAAGAGTTTTTAATAATAGTTGATTAGTTTGATCATTATTTTGGCTAGTATAAGCAAATTTAGTGTTATGTTAGGTATTAAGAGCTTGAGATGCATTATGAATATGAGATGATGTAATAACATGTGCCACACTAGTAGCATGAGAAGTAGTAGTAGCATGAGATAAAATAGTATAATAAGAAGCATTAGTAGAATGAGATGCACTGGTAGTATAAGAATTATTAGTATCATATGATATACTATTAGCATGGGTATACAAGTGGGTATTTTGAATAGCCCCACTAAAGGTTAAAACTACCATGTTTGTATAAATACATGGCATGGAGGTAAAATAAGACATATATTATGATGTTATAGTGTGAGAAGGAGACATGATAGAGGGGAAAGGTCTAGATGAAAAAAATTAACTTGCCTCAAATCATATGGAAAATGTAGGTGAAGGTGAATGGGTTTCTCCAAAATCAGGTCCTATCATGATGTTATAAATGACTGTAGGATCCTTACCTCTATGTTGAGGATTTTTATTGATGAAAATAATAATTTTAGCCATGTAATAAAGGTCACTTTCATCTTCTATCATTCACATAAGTAAGGGGTTAAGATTCATAGAAGAAAAAGGAGTTCCATAGTTGGTAGTGTAGGTGGTAACAAGAACATTGCTTTGATCTATGTTAGGTACCACAAAGTGTGTTTTAGAAGTATATTGGAATTATTGAAACTCATCATGTTGGTTTGATTTAGGTATGTATTATCTTCAAACAAATAATCCATGATAAGGGAGGGAAGCTAAACACCTATTGGAAATGAGGATAAATTGGTATGATATTGGGTCAAACCAATCGACACTATTCTATAATAAAATAAGTAAGATAGGCTATAAGAAATAATCAAACAAGTTAATTGTGTTCTATAAATGGTTAATTTGACAAATTATGTAAGATACACAATTAGACAGGTTGATTATGTGTTGAAGGTACATAAAATAGATAACCTATAATAGACTAGGTTGAAAAGGATGAATATATTCTATAAGAGGGGTAAAAGACCAAATTATGAGAGATTAGGTCAAATATAATGACTATGTTCTATGGAAGGGTAAAAAGACCAACCTGTAAGAGATTGGGTTAGATAGAATGACTATGTTATATGGAAAGGAAATTGTAGGAGACATAGTCAAGTGGGCCAACTACATTCTAAGGAAATAAAAAGTCTAAGAGACATGGTTGAATGGGTTGACTATGTTCTGAAGATAAAGATAGGTTTGGATATTTATGACTCTATATGATCTAGTGTTAAGTGGTAGTGAGATTGAAATAATCACACAGGAAACTAGTTCAACCTAGTCAATCTAGTTGTGGCACATAACACACACCTTGTACCAATGTTGGTCAATATAAGTTTTATAATATAGCATACAATTGATACTGAGCTTGGAATAATGTTGAAAATAGAAATGGTAATCTATGTGAACATTCCTAAATGTTTTAAAATATAGATTTAAAAATAAATGTGATATGGCATTTGGAATTAGAAAGGAACTAGAAAGAAGTAATCTAAAGTTGGTTTCAAGTTGTTAAGGATGAAAAGGATATATATCGGTGATGGTATTGGTTTGGTATTGGGGACTACCCCCTCACATCACAATCCCGTAGTGATAAGGGTGTTAGGTTATTTACCAATATATACCATCAACCACGTATCTAAACTTAGCTATAAAATTGAGTTAGCTCCCCCTTGGTGATGAAATCCAAGTAGGTAGACCTTGAGTTAAAAAATTAAATCTTTTTTATATTTTATGATTTGGTAGTGTGTGAATAAAATAAAAATTAATGTGACTAAATTGATAAATTAAACTTTCCTAGTTATACTATGTGTGCTACTCTAAGAAAGTAGGTATCAAAATAAAAGATGAATTAATTACTACTAATTTGAGTTAATTCCTTTTACTTGAATATTACTGGGTCGATTGGGTCAATTGAGTATACAAATATTATATAATATAATCGACTTGATTGATTCTATTTGTTAAATAATAAGCCAAAGAAACACAATCAAACAAATTAATTGAGTTTCTTGGGTAAGAAACAACTACATAACTAATTCAATCTAGTTAACTTAGTTTACTATGGGTTTATAGTTTTATATAGCTAAAAACTATGAAAAATGGGATTGAAATGAAGAAAAGAAATGACTAAGTTGGTTAGAATGAACCTGATGATTTAATAATAAATTTTTCTTTACAAATGTTGAATTATTATTTTTATACCATGTCATCAAGATGAATATTTTCAACCTAATAATAGAGTTTATTAGGTCAATTTATTCTAAATATCTATATAAAATAATAAAATTTATTTGATTAGATCAATCTAGTTGTCTGTAATTGAACATGACCTTCATAAATCCAAATAGAGTCAATTAGATTGATTGTGTGTTATAACCTAAAAAAATTAGACCAAGTCAAAAAAGTCAATCCAATAATATAAATATGAACATAATAAATTAAATCATGAAGGAAAACCTATAAGGGTTAGTTTCACATCAGGGTCACCAAAACGTATACAAGAGAAACTAAAGTTGATCTATAAATCAATCCTAGCTTGGAGAAGATAACTCAAACTAACCATTTTTCTTGTCAGTACATTTATAAAATCAATGTAATGACTAATATGGATCCTTAAAACCTAATTAATGGGTCTCTTACCATATAATATCACTATATAGGGTTTTAAATCCTCTAGTCAATCAATAGCACATAATAACCCTAGCTAGGTCCTTTAGTTTGTAACAAAGTAAAGTAAATCTAATCTAGTGCACACCAAATCTTGAGGCACAAATGGGGGATAATAAACATGTAAATTAAAATCCTACTTAAGTCACTATATAGGTAATCCTAATCAAGGAGAGATAAATACATTCATAATCTATTACTTGTGCAAATCTATCTACTAAATAGTAAAGGTTAGGAATACTTACCTTGAAGATGAACCCATCGTGCCTCAATCTCTCCCTTGGCCAATGGTGATTTTAAATAGGTTATTTTTTGTCATAAGGATAATAAATATAGGCTATATATAGGATATAATACTTTTCCTATACATCCAAAAGACCTTTCCCACAAGACAAGATTCTTATCCAAGTGTAAACCCTAAGCAATGACTCCTCATGTAGAATGGTAGAAATGCAAACTATAAAGAAGTGTAAATGAATGATTCTCTCTATTATAAATGAGGTGAAGGATGTGTTTATATAAATATATCTAACCTTTAACCCTTATAAAATTTTAACTAACATAATCAACTCAATCAACCTAATAGAATGAAAAATAGTGTAGTTAAGTCTTAGACTAAGTCGATCAGGGCCAACTTAGTCCTGTAACATGCATTATTCCCAAAAATAGATTGACCCAATAGACTAAATTTTTAGGGTGTTAAAAATAGTTTTTTCTTAGGTAGGGGATATTTCAAGTAGTGAATTACTTGGAGGATTGGGTAAGGGAGGTGTCAAAGCTTAGGGAATGTATAGGAGGGACTTGTGTTGGTTTTAAGTGGTAGTATAGGGAAAAATAATCTTGTGAAGCACCAATGGTCTACCCACCCCTTTCCCATTAAAAATTTTAATTCAAGAAATCAGATACATTAAGACTCAATGGGCTATTATAAGACATAAACCATTAGTAATTGATAAAGTTAAATATATTGTGTGTATATAGAATCTTCCAAAAATCCTTATGGTCACTCCATGTATATTTCCTATTTGAGTTCATCATGAAGAAAGACATTATTCACATCCATATGATGAAAATCTCAACAATGTTTTATGATAATATCAAGAGTGAGTTGGATTGAGTTCATTTTGGAAACTAGGGATAATATATCAATATAGGTAATGTCATGTTATGATCAAAGAATTAGATATATTTTACCAGGAACAAACTAAGGTGGGGGATGTTGGAAAAAAATATTTAAATTAGGTTAAAATTAGTATATTTTTATATTATTATGTTGACCTATATTTATAATTAAGTAAAAAATTATTGGAGGTTGGAGGCATTGTAGGAATGAGGCCTTTCAAGCCTTTCATTAGCCATTAGTAACATGGCCACTTTAGTGGCGTGTGTTTTTTAGTTGTGTGGATTTCATTTTTTAGTTTTTTTAGTGTGGTGTGAAAGAATAACATATGTATATTCATTTTCACTTGTGATTATTCCCCATGTAAACCTTTTATGTATAAACATTGTATAATTTTGATCAAAATGTATTGTAATAATCATGATGTGAAGGTTTTTGGTAAACCAGGAAAACTAATTATGAATATTTTTGGTAAACCAAGAAAACTAATTATGAATATTTTTGGTACACCTATAAAACCAATTGGATAAGGTTTTTGGTTGAATATGATTAAAACCATCGAAGGACAAGTGTGGAGGATGAACAGAAGCATAGGTCTTGTTCATGCATGGGTGTGGTTGTATCCATACATGAAAGCCAATTATAAGAATATAGTTGATCATGAGAACACAGAGGTGGCACACTATAATATAATAATAGGATATATTTTATCATGTAAAAACTAAGGGGGAAATGTTAGGAAATAGTCTTTACATTGGGGTAAAATTAGTATATTGTTATATTGTTATTAATTTGTTATTATTAGGAATTTTATTCTCGTAGGTTTATTATTACCTGTGTCTATTATTGGGTTATTTATTATTAGTCCTCCATATTTATTAAGAGATGGTTATGTTTTCTCTATGTCTATATAATAGCCAAATTTATTATTTAGATATCATAAGGAAATATTATAATACATTATATGTTCAATATTTTTTATGTGTATGATTTGGATCTTTGTGTAATTGTATGAATTAAATATCTAATAAGATCACATAAATACTATCAATTATCTCATTATAAAAATCATGACCCATCATGATGTTCTACTTCCCAAAGAGTTTTCCCAATGTGGTCTAGACATCATTAAGATTAGTTACATATTCAATATGAAAGAGTGAGTCTAGAGACATAGACAAGCATAATAGAACATAAGATTCATCACTTCTATTAAACCATCCCAAATTCTATGAATCAAGTGTCAATTCTTTTTTTGTATCCATCATGATTTAGTGTATGTTTTTTCTCCTCAAGAGGATTTTCACTTTGACTTTTCACTTGTGATAGTTGAACAATGTAAGAAGCAAAATTGAACTTTAATCCATGGTGTAGAAAGAAAGTATATTTTAAATTGTGTGTGTTAGAAATAAAATAATATGCAAGCCCTCTGAATTTATAGAGGTTCAATTTTACAAGGCATGAGAATATCACCAATTCATAAAACTTGAAAAAAATCTCACTTTTAAAAAAATGGCACTTGAAAAGGAGATGTTAGCTAAATTTTTATGGAAGTTTTAATGTTTCTTGCTCACAAAAATATTGATCTCCACTTTGTATAATTCTTTTTGTGCAAATAGTTTATCCCAACTTTTGTGAAGAAAAGTTAAGCCCCCTTGAATTGGTTGACTAAGGACTAATCTCCCATTTTAATAGGGGCTAAGGGATAAGATGAGTGCCTCCCCTTGATTGATTTGATTTTAGGGGATTGATTTCACCCTTAAATTACCTCCAATTTTATAATTAATAATGCCACTTAACACTATCTTAAATTTGATGACTATATGGATGTCACTAGAATGCATAGGCAAAAGGAGACATGTAGTCACAATAACTAGAGGGCATGAAGGTGTAGAGTTAGAGGATATTCAAGTAGCCATGGTAAGACACAATCCATGGGTAAGGATTTATATGTCAAGCATATGTAATACATCATGGTGTGGCATGACACATAAATATGGTGTGGTGAGTAGGTATGACATGGCATGGTAGGTGAGCATGGTGCATCAGGTAGAAGTAGGCAGACATTAAAAAGAAGCATAATGTATCATGAAATGTGGACATAGTGTGGTGAGGAGTCATAGTGTGATATGGTAGGTTAGCATAGAGCATCATTTAGGCATGGCATGATGAGCAGGCATGACATAATAGGCAAGAAAAGTGTGGCATGAAGGGTGGATGAGATGAGTCTTGCATTCACATGACTCATGGGGACATTATGGCATGGATCACATTCATGTGAATCATGGAGATATGATGGTATATCTTGTGGGGATATGTAGGTATATAAGAATAAAATTTTCTAAGTTTGTTTAAGTTTTGTATAAGTTTCCAAACCAATGAAAAAGGGCCAAAAAACCAACAAGGAAAACTTCAAATATTGAAAAAAATTATATAGTTTCATTCCAAACTAGAAAAAAACCACTTGGTATTTTAGAAAGATTAGAAAAACCCAGTATTTTTTTCCACTTCAAGTACTAGGTAGTATGGAATCTACATTTTTTTTTAAATTCCCTTCAAATCCTCCAAAAATGGTGAAAATTTGCATGTCATGAAACTAAGTTGTGTTTATAGCTAATTCAAATATTTTGACACATTTTTTATCCAATGAAATAACCCATTTTTCATTGGAAGACCCCATAGGTACATATCTACATGGATTTTTTAGGAACCCCGCCAAACCCTTGAAAACTAAAATCAATTAAAAACATTTAAACAAGCTATAATGTTATATCTCACAATAGAAATAATAGCATTTGGCTACCAAAAAAGCTCTGATACCATGTCAGAGTTTTCTAAATTTAAGTATTAGTCTAGATAGGATTGAATTCATAAATCTTAACCTATATGGAGTAGTGAAATCTAAATAAATAACTCAAATGGAAGAAAATTGTCTTCACAATAAAGAAATTATATTAGCAACATTATCCATAAAATAATTAGGAAGGTACATTTTATAGGTGAAAGATAAACATGTCCCCAGATCTTCATGAATGTGGGATTATATTTCACAATGACCTTAATTAAACACCTAAGTAAGCTAACTAAACATATGTAGTAAAAACCATTAAATGGAATAAAAACTTACACCAACATCCCCTTAAGTGTATATAAGGTGGGTAGTAGAATTGGGTCCCAGTACAAAGGATTGATGAGGTACCCAAGTACATAGAAATGCCCCCCAGATGAGGATTTTGAAGTTACTTGAACCCAAAAAGATATTGAAAATGAATATACTTACTCTTAGTAAAGTTTTTGGTCAATATATCAATAATTTGTTCTATTTTCTACATGTAGTAGAGATCAATGACTAGTTTAAAAATGATCTCTAGAATGAAATACATGTGAATATTAATATGCTTGGTCCTTTGATAGAGAAAAGTATTCTTGAATATTTGGATTATGATTTGGTTGTCATAGAATATGACTATTGGTCTTTGAAACAAGATGCCAAAATTAGTGATAATCCCCTAAAGCCAAATAGCCTCAATGGAAGCATTAATAGTTTCTATAAATTTATCCTTTGTAGAAGATAAAGCAATAACATTCTACTTCTTGCTTGACAAGCTAATCAGACCTGAACTAAGGGAGAAACTATAGCCTAAAGTATAAACTTAAGATTATAAATATCACCAATCTAATCTAAATCTATATAATCAATAAATTCAACATCTATGCATGCTCCATAGTGAATCTTGAAACTATGTGTACCTTGAATGCAATGTAGAATCCACTTAGTTAATTTCCATTATAAATCATGGTTCCTACATAAATATGGAAATCATGCCCACTGCATATGAAATGTTAAGTCTAGTGTGCATAAGGTCTATGAGACTTCTAATAAGTTTTTGATATGAGATAACATCAACCAAAAGAGATGAACAATAAACCTCAAGCTTCACACTAGATAAAAATGGAGTTAGAGTTGGATTACATTTAATCATGTTAAACCATGCAAATAAATTAGGAGCATAATTAGATTATGCAATAGTTATCTCAAATTCAAACTCATAAATTTTAATCTTGAAGAAGTAATGCAATAATATTAAGTTAGTCATTGAGAACCTATCAAATAAAGCATTTGTTACTATTGCAATGGTGGATGAATAACTCCCTATGATCAATAAGTCATCCACATAGAGGACTAGAATCAATAGTGAATCATGCTACTAAAAAATGTAAACATTAATATTAGAATGGCATTCATTAAACCTAACTAAAATAAGAAAGGAGTCCATCTTGGTATACTAATATTGAGGAGCTTATTTAATGCCATAGATAGATTTATGAAGTTTACAAACTAAGGAAGAATCTTCCAAAAATCCTTATGGCTACTACATGTATATTTCCTCTTTGATTTCACCATAAACAAAGGAACTCTTCACATCCATCTGATGAACATCCCAATAATGTGTTGTAGTAATAGCAAGAGCAAGTAAATTTGAGTTTATTTTGGCAACTAGGGTGAATGTCTCAATGTAGTAAAAGCCAAGTACCTAAGAAATACCTTTCTCTATTAAACATGTTTTGAACTTATCTACGAATCCATTTTCTACAAAAAAAAATTGTAGATCCACCTACATTGAACAAGTTTTCTTCCCTTAGGAAGAGGGACTAAATCCAAAGTTTTATTCCTCAACAAGTAACCATACTCCTTTTCCATAGTAGTATCTCACTTAGGAGTGCATGATGCCTTATGAAATAAATATGGATTGGAATCAAATGAAATTAAAGCATGTGGGGCATTTTATAATTATGAACATGTTTGCATATTGTCTAATAGATCTCTAACCCATTGGACAACACTTTGTAGTGTCTATCTAACCCAAAGAGTACTAGTGATTAGAGTTGGGAGGAGATTTTTCATCCTTTGAAGATATTTTATAAGGAGGAGGTGAATCCTCATCACTACTCTCATAATCAAAACTAGAAGAAGAATCTAGATCATCGTGAAGCTTCTCAAATAGATCTAAATCATCAAAATTATCATAAAATCCTTGTTCATCCAAAGAAGGGGGAGAGGTGTCGAGTGTGGAATATGAAGGACTCTCTTGAAATTGAACACTTCTCTCAATGAAAAACTCATGAGTGATGAGATGGATAATCTTATATCCCTTAATAACCTCAAGATATCCTATGAAAATTCAAGGCTAGCTCTAAGGTTTCATTGACTTACATTTCTCTTTTAGAATGCAGGACATAGTAGGAAACCTAAACTCTTATAAGTGTTTCACTCAAGGTTTTTAACCATTCCAAACTTCAAAGGGAGTGACTCCATTCAATTCTTTAGGATAAATTTGGTTCTAGATATAACAAGCATAGCTGATGGTCTCAACCCAATACTAAGGTGAAAAAGACTTAGAATGTAGCATACAATTAGACATTTCCTTTAAGGACCTCTTTTTTCACTTTAAAATACCATTATGCTAAGGACAATATGGAATTACACATTTAATTCAATCCCCTTTGAAGTGTATAATTGTTTAAAATAGCTACTAACATACCACCATTATCAGTGTGCAAAATCTTGATGGCATTTCCTGAATGTTTATCTATAACTACTGTTAAATCCTAAAAATGATCAAAGACCTCATATTTATACTTAATAAATTACACCCAAGTATACCTCAAAAAATCATCAATCAAAATAAGCACATATTTATCCATTTTAAATGAAAGAGTTAGAAATGGTACAATAATGTCACTATGAAATAACTCTACTATCTATGTAGCTCTCCAAGAATTATCTTTGTCATACTTATCTTTAGGATTCTTACCAAGTATGTAACCTTGGAAAACAATGTAATAAAACTTGACTCATCAAAACCCTGAAACCATGTTGTGATGACTGAGTTGCTCCATGTAGCGATAGTTGAGATAGCTAAATTGTTCATGCCATAATTGACTCACCTCATATAAATGAGTGAGTAGTGTATTAGAGGGTTGATTAAGTGAAATATGTGAGAAAGTATATAATTTTTACTGATGATCTACTTTTTCAAATGTAACTATGGAGTCATTATCTTCTTCCCTAATAACCACTGAATTAGGTGTGAACTCAAATCATTTTCTCAAATTAATGTGAGTGATCTAATAAAAAGATAGGAGATGGTGGATAAAGAGGAAACACATTGAAAATAATGAAATGTCCCATCATTCATTTCAAAAAATCCTCTCACACTAACTTCAACATAAGTATCATCACCCAACAAGATGGAAGGCATAGAAAAAGGCTCCAAAGATGAGAAAAGGTCCTGAGATGAAGCCATGTGGTGAAATGCACCAGAGTTGATTACCCATGTGGAAACCTAGGATGCAAATCCAAAAGTGCTTTGCCCTTATGTTTTCCCTTTCTATCATCTTTGGTATTATAAGACTCCTATATGGATGAACTCTGATTGGTTGAATTAGTGACACTATTATTATGCTTCTCAAGCATCTTAGTTAATTGGTCAATCTACTTCTTCGTGTACTTAGCTTCATCATGACAATATTTATTATAGTAACCACATTTGAGTCTCTCTTAATTGGGTTTCTCATCTAAAGAGGATGACTCTTTGATGTTTTTTACTTAGCATTAGATTTATGACCCTTTCTTTACTTTAGGTCCTTGTTTTCTTTCTTCTCCTTTTTACTAGAAGCCTTATGTTTGTCATGACTCAAAATTAAGGCATGCAATTTATAAGACTTTAGTTTACCCATTTGAATAAGGTTGTCTTACTCCTAAGTCAAGTTAGTATAAAAGTCATCTAAGGATGACATGGTCCATGTAGCTCTAAGTGTACACTTGGTAACATGGAAGGTATAAACAAAGACATAATAGTCTGAACCCAATTTTTCAATGATGGAAAGAATTAATTGATCATATTTATTGTTAATATCACATATTTTAAATTGTACCCTAACTGATTTGAACTTAGTGAAGAAATCTTGTATAATGTCAAAGTCACCTGGGCTCAAATTGATGAGTTCATTATCTAACTCATGACCCTTCATGATGTCCAACTTCCCAAATATTTTTTTCAATGTGGTCTAGAATTCATTAGGATTAGTTACATATTCAATATGAAAGAGTAAATTAGGATACATAGACAGGCATAATAGATCATAGGCTTTGTCACTTCTATTAAACTACTTCACCTTTTCTACATCAAGTGTCAGTTGTTTTTATGTTCCCATCATGATTCTATGTAATTATTTACTCCTCAAGATGATTTTCACTTTGAATTTCCACTCATGATAGTTGAATGGTATAAGAATCAGAACTAAACTTTGATTCATGGTTGTAGAAAGGAAGTATGTGTTGAACTATGTGTACTATAAATACAATGATATGTAACCCCCTTAAGTCTATAATGGTTAAATTTTAAAATGCATTATAATATCATCAATGTGTAGAGATTGAAAAAATATAATTTTAAAAAAATGGCACCTAAAAGGGAGATTTCGACTAAAATTTTAAAGAAGATTGATTGTTTCTTACTCATAAAACTATTGATCTCCACTTTGCATACATTTTATTATGTGAAAATAGTTTTTCCCAATTTTTATGAGGAAAATTTAAGCCCCCTTAAGTTGGTTTTTAATAATGGATAATATCCCATGTGATCATGGTATAAGGGTTAGGATGAGTTCCCCCTTGGTGGATTTGATTGATGAGGGAATGATGTAACCTCTAATTTTCCTCAATTTTCCAATGAATAGTGTCACTTAACACTTACTTAAATTTGATGATCATATGGATGTCATTGGCATGCATGAGTATAAGTAGATGCATGGTTATGTTAATTGGATGGAATTATTGACTTTATAATTTTCCTCTTCAATAATCATTTAATTCATAAGTATCACATGAATAGTCATGTGTTTGTGTAGTGTCAAGTTCTCTAAAAACAAGTCCATCATATACACTTATCATATACACCCTCACTTAATAATCAACTTGATTTCACACATTAGCTAAGTTTTAATCAATCCCTATAATGATTTACTATAGTGTGCCCCATGAAAATATCCTTTATTTCACTATCATGGCATGAAAGTTAGAGCATGTATGTCTCATCAACTTCTGGTAGTAAAAGAGAGAAGTACATAGGGAAAAATTCCAAATCATGAAGAATGCACTCAAATGTATTCAAATATTCTTGCGTATTTTTATTCAAATGATTACTCACACTCAAATGGTAAATTCCCATGCTAAAAAATATAGTTTCATGTCTATGCCCTTGTAAAATGTAGACTATGATATCAATTGTGTAACATTCTCCTTGTAGACTGGCACAAGTTAGATAAAGGCACAAACTACAAAGACCATTTGAAAATATTAGGTACCAAAGGAGTTTGGGAAATTATGCATTCCTATATATTATCTCTCTCAATTCCCTTTACAATACTATATCCATATTGCATATCCAAATCTCTGTATAATATTTAGTACACACCCTCTACATATAATCTACTTATCTATTTTATATGCATCCACATGTAGGACTATATAAAGAAAGAAGTGTATATAGTTTAATGTGTACCCTATCTCCAAAAGATAGACATGTGGTAATTCTAATTGTTGCATAAGATGATGAAGAAAAACCCAATGATATGCCTACAGAGTTTCATGTTAGTAGATTGGGTCTAGGTGGATCTATAGGTGGCAACCATAAATGTGAATGTTAGTAGAGCTTGATTTGATATCAAAGGAATCAAATAAAAATAGAATTAAATGAAAGGGTTGCTATCATGTATTCAAAACATGGGCACATGATCTATTCTAAAAAATATCCCAACTACATCTCCACATCAACATTAAATGTTGTAGCTACTCTGATAATGGGTGAAATTACAATTAATGACCTATGGGCTTTTCATTGCCTATAAAATCTTGGGTCTTACATTGTAAAAGGTTCAACATCTTTTGAGCATTGTAATTTTTCCAAAATTTTCCTTCCAAGATCCCTCTCTTGGTATAACAAAGTTATTCCTATTCAAGTTTGTAATATTGCCTTATACCTTGGGAATAATAAGAACTATTTTAATTTTTCCATGCTTTATGTTCTATGTGCATTCATGGTTGTTTATATTTGTATGTGAATGTTTATCCCTCTCATTAGCATCCTCCCTTTTCACCTTTACATAGAACAAAAAGTATCTACACGTATCATGTTGTGTATACATGGGTATGTGTAGGCACTATAGGAGGACCATTTTTCATCCCTCTTAACATTGTGATGTGTTCCCTAACCTCTATGAGAAACACTTATGTAGTGTGGCTGATTTAAAGTTTTCATATTTAGTCAATTAGTCTTATTGTGTTATTGATTGGGTGAGGTTATTTCTCTATTCTTGGTGCATCATCATTTTCATTCCATCAACCCTCTTACCTTCATGTTGTGTATACATGGGTATGTGTAGGCACTATAGGAGGACCATTTTTCATCCCTCTTAACATTGTGATGTGTTCCCTAACCTATATGAGAAACACTTATGTAGTGTGGCTGATTTAAAGTTTTCATATTTAGTCAATTAATCTTATTGTGTCATTGATTGGGTGAGGTTATTTCTCTATTCTAGTTTAGGTTTGTTATAGTGGTATATTTCATTCTTATCTTTATAATTATATGCATTGGTCCTAAACTAGGTGTATCTATTAGCAACCTAGATATCACCTAGTATAGATCAGATTGATCAAGTTTGAATCATATCTAGACTAACATTGGAATGATTAAGGTTATGGGATATCTATGTTTAGATCAGACCTCTAGTTGTGAGGCTAGATCCTCTGAAATGTGACTTTTAGGATTAATTACTAAACCTACTTGATGTTGGGGTGAAAAGAGTAAGGAATAAACTAGAAATGAAACCTATCTATGATGGTGATGCACCTGAATATTTATTGATCCTCTATAAACTATGAAACTTAGGCACATACATAGATCAAGATTGAACAATTTGTTAACAAAACTCTCTCAAATCAGTCATAAAAATTAGTAATTCAAATTGAGGTTTAAAATAAGCTTGCATATGAAGGTGTATGAATGGAGGTCTCTAAAGACACTACATACTAACATTCTCCAACTCAATTTCTATTCTAACTCTTTAAGTGACCTATAAAGGATGAAATCATAGTGGTAGGTGAGGAAAGGACCTTAAAAAGGAGATATAGATCACACTTCTATGAAAATAAAAAATTATAATTACACACATTACAACCATTAATGATCTGTAAACAAACTTCTCTATATTGATTTTTGATACAAGTTACAATTTATATATAGTTTTCCTATACTACCTTAAGGGATCCAAAAATGGCTTCAAGCCTACATATATAATCAAATTATGGAAATATCTAGCCAATATGGTATACAAGATAGAAGGATTAGTATTATTTGAGTTAAATCAAGACTAAAGTCCTTTTACAATAATAGCAAAGTCTTCAAAAATCTTCCAAGTCTTCCAAAACTTACATGGTCTTCATTTTTGGCATATAAAAAGAGGTGGTGGGCCCATCTTTGACTTTTACAACTTATTTTCATGAAAATATACTCCATCTTGAAGTGATTTGAAATTTAATTGAGGTCCTCCTTTGCATTTAAATCATGAAGATACATGAAACTAGCCCATTAGTTCATTGAAGTGATGTGGCCTTAAGGACTAGTCAACTCCCTTTGAGATTAACCTTTCTTGAAGTGGAACTTGTAGATTGATTTTAGAAATATAATTTAATTTTAATAGTATAATATGTGGCATGGAAAACTTTTATTAATTTCTTGATTATCCTCTTCAGTGCCAAACTCTCCTTTGATGTTTGATTTAATAAGCCTATTGGGCCAATTAGGCCTAAAAGCCTACTTCCCTACACTTGAAACTCCATTATAACCTAAAAAAAAACCTTTCAAACGTATGAAAATATAGATATGAAATTATATCATAAATCAACTCCTCCCATCATGAGATATATTATTTTGATGAAGAAGCTCTTGCCATTTAGTTAATAGGGTTGACTAGGTCTATTTTACTCCATTTTCCTATGTAGACTAGACATTTTTGAAGGAGCTAGTATGTGGTAATTAAAGGCATATTTTTGACAAAATTAATGATTTTAGGATGAATAAAAAGTCTTAGGATCCAATATCCATGGATTTTTTTTCATGTAAACTACCTTGTACCTCATTTTTCATGTTTTTTCTCCAAAAAACCTATTTTTTTCCATGATATGTACATATCCATACATAAAATTGGAATTTATATAATATTATCTAAGTTAAATTTATGTTTGAAAAGTATTTAGGTTGATCTATGGTGTTTTGATGGCAAGAAAAACCACTTATCTCAAAACTAGTCACTATGAGGGTTTTAGAGGGGTTTAGACCTGAATCTTCTTAATGATGATTCATGAAGTATATATCTACACATAAAAAATTATTAAAATCAATTTTTATTAAATTTAACCCTTTAAAATCCTTTAAAATATCAGGTTTTCATGCAAAATATATGAGAATATATCACATGGAGGAAATTTGCCTATAGGGTTTTACTTATATTCTGGACTACCTACGCTCTTAATGATTGTTCATAAATAAAAATATATAAACCAACATAAATTTTTCATGAATAATAATTTAATATTATCCCTCAAATCATTATGATATCATTTGGTCAAACTCTTTATGTGGTGAAAGATATGAGCATCTAACAAGTGGCTTGAAAGGGTGTCTAGAACTATAGAGTTAAAATTGTCTCATCATGAATGAAAATTAATCTTCCTTTTATTCTCCCTACCTTAAATAATCATCATTGGGTTTTTACCATGTCATAAAAATTCTCTTCAAGTGTCTTCTTTCTTGAAAAGACAAAAAATGCCTTTTGGCCTATATTCTTGCTTGCTTGATTTAGTTTGTATGGGCATGGTTTGCATATGATTTGGAACTTTTACACTTTATTAAGGTCTTATAAAGATGTAATAACATCATAAAATTATTTTAAAAATCTCACTTGGACTTAGGAACCTTTTTATCACTTCAAAACAAACTTGGGCCTCCCCTTGCACCATTATGACTATTTTTTTACTAGTGATGGACTATGTAAAAATAACAAATAATTCCACTTGTTTAATGGATTTTAAAATGATATTTATGATTATTAAAGTTATTATTATGTTAATCACCAAATTTTAAGTCTTGAAATAGATTTTAGATGCTATAAACTTCAAAATATCTCAAAAAACCCCTTTTGCATGGTTTGAGCATGTGTTTGACTGTGTTTCTCATGTTTCACCTCCTTGGCAGCATTATAACATGATGAACATGTCTTTATTAGGTTATTATAGTCCCCTTTAAATTTTTTCATACTCTATGACCAGATTTTCAACCTTCATGTCTCCTCCTTCAACCTCTATCTCCTAAGAACTCTCAACATAATTGTGTTACTATTATATTGTAGGTGATCATTTAAGAGACTTGAACAAGTTGTGTGACCATCCCATATTTAATTTGTGTTTAAATAATAAACCAATTTATATCTCTCTACCCATCTCCTTCATAGTAATTTGACTCATAACCAAGCTTTTAGGCCTCTACATGTGCATAGTTCCATACACCGACCTATAGTTCAAGTTTTTTGAGGTGAATGACTATGTTTGCTTGTGTTAAAACCCTTATTAATATGATCTTGATGATTTCATATCATTTTTATCTCTTATATCATTCTTTTAATCATGAACCTTCTTATTTCACTGTACTATCGTCTTGAATGATCAGCTAGGTCTACCTTTTAGTAATGTTATAGGTGTATGTATCAAGGTGTATGACTATAGTTTGCTCTTGGGATTATCTTTTATGACATTTTTTATCTCATCCCATTATAAACTAATAATATTACCATTCATGTGTCATGAAACCCTCCATTAGAACATTTTACCCCTGGAATCTCCTATGACTATACTTGGAAGTTGTGTATGGTTATATGTATGGGTTGTTGACTTTGATTGCACCTTTTTAGTACTTAGGGGCATCCTCTTGATCTTTCCTTCTCATAATATCATCATGGTTTCCATTGTATCACTCATTTTATTATGTTGTCTCCTTATGGACCCTTGTGTTTTAATTACTTGCATAAGCCTAGAGATAGGCTTTTAAGATCAAGGTTGTAGGTTAATTTGGAAATTGACCTTGACTTTGTTTGAGTCTTTTAAAGCCCTTGATAATTATTATACCTTATAAAATTCCATCACTTATCATGGAAAACTAAACCATTAAACACCTCATGATTTTGACCAATATACCTTCATCAATGAGCTTCAAGATACCTCTATGTACTAGAAATTCCTTCTTGGTAGTTATAGGTACTCATTGTCTAGGTTCTTGATATGAAAATATCAGAGCTTTCTTTAAACTTCACAATAGTCCATCACTTAACATGTATCTTCATTTGTTAGACTATATCCTATTTCCATCATATCACAATCATCTTGAAAGTAGACCTTCCTTTCCTAGACTTGATTGTAGGTCACTTCTATAGGTTTGTACATACCAAGTAGGAATTGAAGGTGGTTTTGAGGGTTTTAAAACATGAGAGGATGATCTTTTATCTATTTATCCTTATATTATGCTTTCTTCAATGATTCAATAACCCCCCTTCAAAAGGTATCCCTTATGAGAAAGGTCTCTTCAATTGATCATGATCACCTACAGTTGTAGGCTTATTAGGGGTTGGTTGTAGGTCCTTATTATGTGGGTATGACTGTATAGAGATGCCAAGTGATATTCATGTTACATTATTCCTTCATGTTCATTTCATGAAAATTCAATCTAAATTTTATTTTGCATTTGATTCTTGATCTAGCCTTCTTGAGCCTAGAAAAGACTTAACCTTTGCCAAGCTACTATAGATCACTACCCCAAAGCAATCTTGTACAGTTTCATAGTGGGTTTTAGGTGAGTTCCTTAGGGTTGTGACTCTCTTTGATACTTAACTATATGCCTTTAAATCCTCTTCTTTTTACAATGCTTTAAATTTAGATGATGATTCTTTCTTGATATCTATTGATGATCAAGATCTCATCACTGTATGTGAATGGACCTATAGGCCTGTAGGTACATTATATGCATTGTAGGTATATATGCATAAGTACAAATCATGACAAGTCAATTTATATCTCAAAACTATGATGAAATTCCTCACAAACATAATAACCTCATATAAGTGAATCAAATCTTCTTGATATGCATTCTAAGCATGATTGGCAACTATAGACTTCCTTTTGAGGGCTATAGTTGAGTTTCATGAGTGTACATGGCTACTATCATATTGAGACACATGAATTTCATAGGTTCAAACCCTTTTAGGTCTTCCTTTTATGAATAAACATGATCAATACCTTACCAATACCTTAATCAAACACTTTCTTGAGAAAAATCATATCTCTCCTCAAAACATGATTGTGTATATATGGCATGTGTATGGAATTGTCTTAATTTAGCCTTAAGGAAGGATCAAAAGCATTTTTTGACCTTTGACAACCTATATTCATAAGAAATATAGGGTAATTTATATTCATTATTTTATTCATTCTTATTGTTTGATTGATGTCCTTTATACATACACATGTACTTGATTGTGCTTTCTTTTATTGTAGGTTTCCATGTGGGAATAATACCAATATTCAAGGTCCAAGTTGCCTTTTCTCACCTCCATTATGGATTTACCCTAGTACCACCTTATTATCATAAATTTTTGATCTCACTAGACCTTATGAAGTTTTTATTCACCTTAAATATCCATTATACCTTTAGATATCACCCAAGCTATGTGACCTTACTATAAGATTGTATTCTTGACTGTTCATAATGCTTAATTGGCCTATCCCCTTTTGACCATGCTTTTGAAATTATATCTTATCAACCTTTATCTCTCTTGAGTATGATCCATGGAATAGATATGGTGTAAGGGTGAAAGAGGATGAAAGATGATGAAAGGAGGGTGGTAAAACACAAAATAGTGAAAAACACAGTGGTAAGGTAGTGACATGGGGTCTAATGAGATGGAGGTGGAAAGGAGTGTGAGGGAGCATGATAATATGTAATATCCCCAACCAGTAGGGACTATTGAAACTCAAACAGCTCTGATATATAGCAATAAAAAGCTCTGATACCACTGTGATGTCCCTTACTTAGGGGCTCCTTTATCTGCACAATAAGCTCTGATACCACTGTGATGTCCCTTACTTAGGGGCTCTCTTATCTACACAAAAGCTTTGATACCACTGTGATATCCCCTTCTAATTGGGATATATGAAAGACACAAAGCTTTGATCACAGATACAAACTGCAGAATAGATTCAAGTATGCATAAACAAATCACCATATAATATCTCAATAGCAAATCAAATATCTCATCACTTGTTCTTCTGGACGATTACACAATTGAGCCTCTGTTATAAAAATAAAAGAATATTAAAATCTGGTCTTAAAACCCTAGCTTTTGCTGATCTGGAAGTGAAATCTGGATTCTGGAAGGACTCTACTTTTCTGTGTCGACACACAGACGCCGTCGTCGGTCGATATCTCGCCAACGTCGGTCACTGTCGGTCAGCTTTCTACCGACGTCGGTCTTCAGTCGACTGATGTCGGTCACTGGAAGCTCTTTGTCTGCCAAGGTCGGTGCCTGAGCGGTTCTGTATGGACCTGTATGGACTTAGTACGGCCGCTAACCTATCTGTTCTTAACCCCTGATTGCTGAACCACCTAATCTGAAGATATACTATTCTAATAAAGAATATATTTATCTGTATAATTTATTGGATCAAAAACTAAATAAAGATAAATACCTGAAATATCTGTAATAACTTATGTGTGAAGTTATCTCTCAAATCTGGACCTCTGTGATAACTTCTGGATGAAGCTATCTCTCAATTTGGCAATAGATCGGCTTATCTTTCACAACCTCTGAATCGCACATAATGAAGAGTTGACGTTCTCCACTGCAAATGGAATCCTGGAACCCTTGGCTCAGTCTTCATAGAATAATTTCTTCAATTTTCAATAATCAATAATCTATGCATAATCAATAATGGCCTCCATGAGAAACCCTTATACCCTCAAAAGATATGCTTGCCCTAATTAGGGTTTCTTAAATTAGAATTAGGGTTTCTAATTAAAAATAGGCTAAATAATTAATATTTGATTAAATCAATCAAATATTAATATCTCCCTCAATACATGTCGGATCCTCGAACCGATCGAAGCAGGTGAATCAGGGAGTGATTTTGCACATGACCATACCAAAATAAAGGCGCTCTGTTGCATATCAAATATCCCTAAAAAGTAGGAGCTCAGGCCCAATGGTCTGAAATAACTTGAATGAAAACCAAATGTAGAAATCCTGTGAATCAAAGTCAAGCCAAGCTCTATTATGACCCTCTATCCATCATATTAGCCTACGAAGGTCGCATAATAGGCTAATCATCAAAACTGTCAATGTCCATGAAAAAGGGGACATGACAATCTGCCCCTCTGGAAATTGCTTGTCCCCAAGCAATCTCGAAACAATGAACTACTTGATCCACCTGGATCCCAAATGTAGTTATGCTCTGCACTGCTATGAATCAATGTGAGTACCTGCAATATCATCAGAAGTAAAACAAAGAGGAACCCATAATCAAATTGGCGAACACAACTCAACCAATCTCTAAAATCACAACTGCCCTGGATGTGTCGATACTGTAGGCTGTGTAATTGGTAGCTGCAAATTCCATCTACAAAAGATGGTGTTAATCCATCCCATAATTGATCCCTCTATAAAGGTAGCACAATGGACAGTACCACACTGTCATATGCGTGAGAAGAATCAATCTGGAGACTCGACTCCACTGGTATCTCCAACTCATCAGAATCAGGTACTCCCAAATCCTAAACATGTGTGTCAGCATCAATAACATGCTCCTCAGCAACCCCTGTAGGAATGTACTCACCACCAACCATCTCAATATATAAATGGACTGGGCGTGGTACTGGTGAAGACCGCAAATGCTCCAACTCTGCAGTCACCTCAGCTAAATGAAACTGTGACTCCTCGAAAGCCAACTGCATACTCTCAAGAATCTCAGAAGTCACCTCAAGCTGCTGAGTAAGCTCACTCACCTTATCTTCCTTGGCCAATAATGCATCATACACTGTGCCGCCCCACTCTATAAGATAATCTCTATCGGTGACCAACTACATATAGTCCTGTCTCAGAATCTGGATAGCCTCCCATAAAGAGTGGATCTCTGTCAAGGATAAATAACTACCTCCCTGCTCGATGCTAGGAGGAGAACCCCATCCATAAACTGCTAACAGCTGATGAGCAGCATCGAAATGCTTGCAAGCAGTAGCAATGTCTCGCTCACTAACTCTCAGCTGACTAGACACACGGTGGCACTGGCTAGATTGTCTCCTACAATCCTCCTCTGATGTATGGCCCAAAAGAGTAGACTCAGAATCACTGACCTCTGTAATACTACCATCCATACTCTGTGAATCAACTCCATAGCTCATATCAACATACAGAGTATCAACAAATGTAGCATCACTGTCTATCTCTTCCATACCGAAAGAAACAACTGGTGAAACTAAGTCCTCAAAACTGTCCACTGCATTCCCCTGAGTATCATCTACAATAATAGGATCCTGGGACTCTGCTACAATCTCTGCCATAGTTGAGAGATCATCAACCCTCAGTGTACTAACATCTGAGCACACCTCTACACTCTGAGTGCAAGCATCTAACTCATCCTCATCTTCACTATATCCTATCTCATAATCATAATAATTATGGGACATGCTGCTCTCTCGTCTAAGTGATCTGTAGTGCTCTCTCCTCAGCTTGACAAAATGATCAAAGGTTGTCCTCTCTTGAACATGAGGAGGTAATAAGTCCCACTCATCATTCGCTATTATATACTATGTGGGTTTGTTTTTGAATGTAGGATATGAAAGAATTTCATTCATCCTCCTCTGAGTTTCTTCCAACTGCTTCAAACTGTGTTCCAGCTTCTTCATATCATTGTCCCACTGTTTCTGAGTATATGAAGGCATCATGATACTTTGCTGATTCAATCTACCCAAACTACACAACAGGATGGCAAGACATTAGCTCTGGTGTGCCCAATAGGATGGCAGGAATTTGGCTCTGATACCACTGTAATATCCCCTTTTAAACAGGGAATATATAAACACATAAAGCTCTGATATATAGCAATAAAAAGCTCTGATACCACTGTGATGTCCCTTACTTAGGGGCTCCTTTATCTGCACACTAAGCTCTGATACCACTGTGATGTCCCTTACTTAGGGGCTCTCTTATCTGCACAAAAGTTCTGATACCACTGTGATATCCCCTTCTAATTGGGATATATGAAAGACACAAAGCTCTGATCACAGATACAAACTGCAGAATAGATTCAAGTATGCATAAACAAATCACCATATAATATCTCAATAGCAAATCAAATATCTCATCACTTGTTCTTCTGGACGATTACACAATTGAGACTCTGTTATAAAAATAAAAGAATATTAAAATCTGGTCTTAAAACCCTGGCTTTTGCTGATCTGGAAGTGAAATCTAGATTCTGGAAGGACTCTGCTTTTTTGTGTCGACACACAGACGCCGTCGTCGGTCGATATCTCGCCGACGTTGGTCACTGTCAGTTGGCTTTCTACCGACGTCAGTCTTCAGTCGACCGATGTCGGTCACTAGAAGCTCTTTGTCTGCCGAGGTCGGTGCCTGAGTGGTTCTGTACGGACTTGTACGGACTTAGTACGGCCGCTAACCTGTCTGTTCTTAACCCCTGATTGCTGAACCACCTGATTTGAAGATATACTATTCTAATACAGAATATCTTTATCTGTATAATTTATTGGATCAAAAACTAAATAAAGATAAATACCTAAAATATCTATAATAACTTTTGTGTGAAGTTATCTCTCAAATCTGGACCTCTGTGATAACTTCTGGATGAAGCTATCTCTCAATTTGGCAATAGATCGACTGATCTTTCACAACCTCTAAATCACACACAATGAAGAGTTGATGTTCTCCACTGCAAATGGAATCCTGGAACCCTTGGCTCAGTCTTCACAGAAGAATTTCTTCAATTTTCAATAATCAATAATCTATGCATAATCAATAATGGCCTCCATGAGAAACCCTTATACCCTCAAAAGATATGCTTGCCCTAATTAGGGTTTCTTAAATTAGAATTAGGGTTTCTAATTAAAAATAGGCTAAATAATTAATATTTGATTAAATCAATCAAATATTAATATCTCCCTCAATACATGTCGGATCCTCGAACCGATCGAAGCAGGTGAATCAGGGAGTGATTTTGCACATGACCATACCAAAATAAAGGCGCTCCGCTGCATATCAAATATCCCTAAAAAGTAGGAGCTCAGGCCCAATGGTCTAAAATAACCTGAATGAAAACTAAATGTAGAAATCCTACGAATCAAAGTCAAGCCAAGCTCCATTATGACCCTCTATCCATCATATTAGCCTACGAAGGTCGCATAATAGGCTAATCATCAAAACTGTCAATGTCCATGAAAAAGGGGACATGACATAATACCAAGGTGAGGAGTCAAATGAGATCATGACCACATCATATTATGACCATAAAAATTTGGGTGCCTTTGGACAAAGACAAAATGCTGAAAATCAATCATAGGTTTCTACAAAAAAACCTTAAAATATACAAATTCCTTAAACCATGTTAAACTAGGCCTTTTTGAGATATTTGAGAGAACCAAGATAGGCTAAGACATGGATAATTTGGAGGATTTATTTGGAAATTTTATTAAAAACATGAATACATAGAGGAAAATGATTCCAAATATCAAAACAATAAAACTTAAAAACCCACTCTCTCCTCAACCATACAAACTTCTCCTCAAGAGCATGCCACACTACAAATTGGAGTAGTTGTGTTTTCTTTCTTTGTTTGACCTTGAAAAGTATGTATAACAGATGAAGGAGTCCATATAAAGGAATATTAGTTCCCAAATATTCTATCAAAACTTGAATTTTCTTGAAATAATACCTAGGTGAGGAGAAATTGAGGAAAACTAGTTGCCTTCACAGATGCAAAACTGTATAAATTTACCTAACTTCAAATTGATGGTTCATAAGGGTGGAGAAGTCAATTTAATAACCAATTGATCCATGAGGAACACCTATTAATCTAGTTTCTTGGATCCAAAATTTAGGCATGTACCTTCCTTATACAAAGCATATGATCATCAAACCTGCACATAAGTCTCTTTGTGCAAACTTGGCAATTATTTGTAGTGGAATAGTTTTGAGCTTGTATGGCCTCAAATTTCCATGAAATATATATTGGAGATTTTATATTTCATAATATTCAAATTTCATTATCTTGGTGTACAAAATACGTATGTATCCATACTTTGATTGTGAAAATGTATAAAAAAGAGCCTATTTTTGGCCTTTTAAAGCCAAGCTCTCACTTCCACCACCTCAAATAGAAAAATTTAGAAGAAATACATGACATAACATGAAAAATACAAAATTTTAAACCTTTTCCATGCTTTATTTATCCCAAATTGCATGTGTGGGTTAGAAAAGGCCCTTTTAACACTTTGAAAACATATCAAAACACCTTTTTTATTTTTAAACTTTGGACTAAGATAAAATTTATGTTTTTGAGTATATTTAAAGGATTTTGAGAATAATTAATGATATTTTAGACCTAAAATTAGATGTCTAAGTTTAAAAATTATTCTTTCAGGCCAAAATTAAGTTTGTTTAATGAGATTCTAAAGGCTACTATCAGGACACTAGAAAGTTTTAGATTATAGGGGTTGGTATTTGTCCTTGTTAAGTCAAAATACCAATATTTTTGCTGACTCTTTGGGGTTGCCCATCCTTTTGGTTAAAATAACTCAGTGAATCTTGATATTATAATAGCAAACTAAAGCGTAATAACTTTGACTTGATGACTCTTTGAACTAGCAAACAGACTATTTTAGGCTTTGTAACATATTTTTTGATTGTGACACAACAAGACTGAAAAGAAATAAAACTACAATAGAAAGCAAGGATAACTAATCTAGGGGAAATAGGAAAACATAACAAAAGGGAAGCAAACTACTACTTGTGCTACTCACTTATTGAAATAAATCAAATCTAGAACAATCAACCTAAATTTTTTGGTAATTTGGCTTATTAAGGCCAAATTCTAACCCTCATAATTTGAAACTTTCTATTATCCTATCAAAAACTATTCAAAGTGATCAAATAGATTTATTTTAGCATAAAAAAATAATTTTGATCTTTAAAATGTTAAATTGGGATCAAATTATCATTAAATTATCCTAAAATGCCTATAAATATATTCAAATACATGATATTATCCTAATTCTAAAGTTTTAAATCTTAAAAAGGTGATCTCATATGTTTTCTAAGTCAAAAATGACCCCAAATCACCTCCCATGGGCCAATTTGGGCTAAATAAAGCATGGAAAAGGATCATTATTTATATTTTCATGCTAATAGACTTGTGGAATTTCTTAAAATTCATTTACTACAGTGGTTATAATCTCTAGTTATCTTTAAAAGTGAAAAAAAAGATTATTTTCATTTATTTAGCAAGAGATGTACAGAATTATACATAATTATATACATCTAAGGCCTAAAATTTTAATATCAGGTTGTGATAAGGCTTCATCAATAATTTTATGGTGTCTGGATGCCATAAAATCCTAAAACTATTCACCTACAGTGTAATGAACTGCTACACCAAAACCTTGAGGCATTAGTGAAGTCCGCCCACCAAGACCATAACATCCCACCACGCTTCCGAAGCTTAGACTCTGGGCTAGATTTATGCCCATACCACCAGGATTCCCTACCTATACGAGCCTTGAACAAACATTGCCATGCCGGCGTAGCCACCTACTCTATGACTTGAACCTAGGTGGAGGCTCTAATACCACATGTAATGAACCGCTACACCAAAACCTCAAGGTGTTAGTGAAGTCTACCCACTAGGACCATAACATCCCACCACACTTCTGAAGCCCAGACTCTGGGCTGGATTTGCACCCATACCACCAAGATTACCTATGTGTACAAGCCCCATATGAACACTTACATGCTGGCGTATCCACGCGCTCTATGACTTAAACCTAGGTGGAGGCTCTGATACCACATGTAATGAACTGCTACACCAAAACCTCGAGGCATTAATGAAGTCCACCCACCAGGACCATAACATCCCACCACGTTTCTAAAGCCCAAACTCTGGGTTGGATTTGTGCCCATACCACCAGGTTATGTACATAGGGATATGATATATTGATGTATATGGGTTGATGGAGATGTTGACATGTGGCACACATCCCCTTAGTTAGTTATATGGGTACATGATATGTACCTAGGTATATGATATATGAATGTATATGGGTTGATGGAGATGCTGACATGTGGCACACATCCCCTTAGTTAGTTATATGGGTACAATATATTGGGATAATAGAGTAACTTGTGGAAGTAGTACATTGGGTAATGGTAAGCCTACATTGGGATTAGGAGGTTATCCATCCATGGGTTAGATAGATGTATATATATAGAATATGATTATCATGGTAAAGATGTCAAGTAAGCATTGAGTCTTCTAATGTAAGAGGATATTGGAGGTTGTCCGCTCGAAGAGACATTGTGGAGTTATTCCTTCCTAAAGGAGTATTATATGGTGTTTCCCTACCTTAAGGGTATTTCTTCATATATTGAATATTTGGATAATATCAGCTGGTATCAGAGCTTCGATTTAGGCAATTTGTGGAGTGAAACCCTAGGTTTTTTCGAATCATCAATAAATTTTTATTTGTTGCAAATTTTTCCACATATTTTTTGGATATAGATAATATTTCAAATAAGTCACAGTAAAAAATTTGAGATTTTTTGATTTGTTTTGAGGGAGTTATTGATATTTTAGGGTTTATAATAATTTCACTATATCTTCTGAAATATAGGGAATTTTTATTCAAATTTTTTATTGGAGATGTAAACAGATATAAAAGAAGCACAGTCAAAATTTCAGAATTTTTTGAGTTGTTTGAAGTGATTTGTTGTGATTTTATGGATCAATTTTGACATTTTAGGGTTTCATGAACCTTAATTTTTTTTTTTGATCATGGAGTTGCAAACATTTTTATGGGAAGATGATATTGATGTTAGAGAATGGTGGCTCCTTTTGGAGAATCATTTTACAAAAACTTTTAGGCAAAGATGATTACTTCCTTTTTTCTCTAGACCTGCACTACATTGGTTTGATCAATTGAGTTGTACAGAAAGGTTTTCTTCATGGAAAGAAATGGAACATATCTTTTTAGATCATTGGGATATAAAACAAAAAGTAGAAAAAGAAGAAGCAGTAGAAGAGGAAGAAGCAAAAAAAGAAGAAATAGAAGAATCAGTAGAAGAACAAGAAGAAGTAGAAGAAGCAATAGAAGAAGAAGAAGATGATGATGATGATGATGATGATGAAGAAGAAGAAGAATTGGATGATAAGGGTTCAAATAATTTGGCTCCAAATAAATCCAAGTCAATTTTTCAATTTCATGGATGCATTCAAAAGAAGAGGGTTGTTGTGTCCATAAACCCTACCAGTAAGTATAACTTCATCAACATGAATGTATCCAAGCATCTACATGCTAATGAAAATAATATCAAATAGGTTCAAGTAGATAGTAATAATATTTCAATGTTTAAATATTTGAAGCTCATTATGGAAAAATATGTTTTACATTCAGATTTTTATGCTTTGGATATGGATGATATGGATATAGTTCTTGGATATCCATGGTTAGAGACTTTGGGAACAATGAATATTAATATTCAGAAAAGGTTCATGAAGATTTGGTATAGGAAAAATAAGATCACTTTACAAGATATCATATTGAAAAAATCACCAATAACAATCCAGGTAGATCATGAGGATGAGATTGAAACAGGTGATGAAGATCATGATAAATACTTAGATGATATAGATAAAGGCACACTACAAATGAACACTTCATCTACTCAAGAGAAAAAGAAGGAAAAGGTAGAAGAGGTAGAAGTAAATGTGGATAATGTCAAAGTATTGGAAAAGGTTGAGGTATATAGACACCCACATCATCATGAGAGGAAACAATCATGGAACCAGGTGAGGAAGTGTCATAACAACAATCATTTTGTCTATACAAGAAATAAAATTTCTAATCATTTTGGATATTCATGGAATTCAAAGAAAAAATACTATGGCACATGAAATGAATGGGGAAATCACTATGACTATGCATGGAAGAACACCTACTATGGTCATGGTTGGAATCAGAGTAGCGCAGCGGCATATGGTACATGGAATAAAAAGAGGAATAATTATGCTTAGACACCAAAGTAGTATAATTATAATCATGAATGAAATCAGAGGAGCACAATGGATTTTGGACACAATCTTGGAGAGATATCACCTGACAATATCACATATGGATGGTTAGATGATCAATATTGGAAACAAGTGTGAAATGATTTGAAGCACACTCGTTATTTAGTTTCTTCCTATGTTTCGGGGATGAAACATGTCAAAGAGGGAAGTAATGCTATGTACCTATGGATATGATATATTAATGTATATGGGTTGATGGAGATACCGACATGTTGTGCACATCCCCTTAGTTAGTTATATGGGTACATGCTATGTACCTAGGGATATGATATATTGACGTATATGGGTTGATGGAGATGCTGACATGTGGCACACATCCCCTTAGTTAGTTATATGGGTATAATATATTAGGATAATAGAGTAACTTGTGTAAGTATTACATTGGTTAATGGTCAGCCTAAATTGGGATTAGGAGGTTATCCATCCATGGGTTAGATAGATGTATATATATAGGAGATTATTATCATGGTAAAGATATCAAGTAAGCATTGAGTCTTCTATTGTAAGAGGATATTGGAGGTTGTCCCCTCAAAGATACAGTGTAGAGTTATTCCTTCCTAAAGGAGTATTATATGGTGTTTCCCTACCTTAAGGGTATTTTTACATATATTGAATATTTGGATCATATCATACAGGCAATTGGCAACTTTGCACATAGTGACCTACTTGCAAGTTTGTTATTGGTACAGATTGGATAGTGTAGATACAAGTCTAATTTTTGGATCTAACAAACTAAACTCAAAGGGCTTCTTGATGGATTAATTCATTATTTAATTGGATTCTCTGTCCTTATGAACCATCAATTTTAATATAGGCTAATTTTTTCAAACTTGCATCTATGAAGACAATGATTTTCTTCAGTTTCTCCTTACTAGGGCATCATTTCAATAAAATTCTAGTTTATGGAGCTTTTCAAGATCTTATTATACCTTCCCATGCCATTATTTAGGTATTTTTCACATGTTTAATGGTCAAACAAATTATATTTTACAAGAGGATTTAAATATTGCAATCTATTAGCTTCAAAAGAGAATTATATAGTCATGGAGGGAGAAGGAAGCCTCACATTTTCTTGAATTTATGTTTTTAGGGTATCCATCATGTTCTCATGTGATTTTCTAAATATTCTCAAAGTTTCATAATATTTCATGTCCAAGAAGACCATTCACATGCTCTAAAAGTGTCTCAAAAAACCTAGTTTAGTATTGTTCAAGGAAAATTAGCATATATTGAGGTTTTTAGCATTGTCCCAAGTTTAAATTACTTCTTACCCTCCTCAAATTGCCTCAAAACTAGTATATTAGGTAGCATATGGACTATTATTCCATATGACCCTTTAGGTTTCCTTTGTCTTGCTTATAAGTGCTCTTTCTCACCTCTATGATTGTTCATCCCCATCTCATTATCATATACAGCCTTACCACTATGTTCATCCTCCTTTCCATCCTCCACTCTTCAATTTCATCATCTCTCATCCTCATAACCCTTCCACCCACCTCCATTCCATAGTTTATTTGTTGAAAAGAACCAATGGTTGATCAAGATCAACAAAAGCATGAAAAGAGGTTATAGTTTAAGCAAATCATCAAATTACTGTCATAAATGATGACCTAGAGAAAAATGTATAGTCATGATCCTTCCATGGAGTTCATAAACCAAGGTATATTAAGGAAGTGATTTATTAAAGGTTTGTTTTCAAGTGATCATATAAAGCTACAAGTGATTGAAGGAGATGGTCAAAGCATACTTTTAAGCCTTCTTTAAGGACAATTTACAGTCAGCTTCATATAACATATTCATCCTATGAGAGGGAAGAGCATGGTTTTTTTGAAGGTTCATCATGATATAAGTGTGAGGTCAATAAGGTGATTTTAACAAAGGAATTTTGATTTTTATTGATAGCCACACTTACAAAAAGTTTTAAAATAGGTATTCTACAAGTTTCTTAGTCCATGAAACCTCCTTGAAACTTCTTAACACATGGTCATCATAGATATCAACAATCTCAATCATATTCCAATCATGAATAGTTTAAATTTTCAAAAAAGAAATTAAGATGAGGTGAGGACACCTACAACTATCAAGATGAGACCTATAGCAAGTGATAGTATAGTCAAGTAAATATAAGAGGATAAATTTTGTTTCAACAATGATTGTAAAAATAGTAATTTTCTAAATCAAAGGGGATTAAATTTATGGATAAAGATAATATAAGAGGTCTCATAGCCTAAATTACATCCAATTCCATGAAAATTACACCTACAAGTAGTATTGAGGGCACCTACAGGTTTTTCTATAATTTGACTAATAAGATGCAGGCTAATAGTCTATGGAGTAGTTTCATGTTCAAAAAATAATATAATTTGAGAAAAACACTTAAGTAAGGAATAAAGGATCAAATTAGGTTTTCTAAAGTAGCCTATAGCCAGATTCTAACCTCAACAATGGTAACCTATAGTCACCTTAAGGCTAAAGTTATAACCTTCAAGTTAGTGTGTTTCATGAAGTATAGACAGTGGATCATTTTTTAGGGTTTCATGATATTTTAGATTATCTAAAGTGAGATATGGAAATCATGAGTTCAAGCATGCTAGTACAAGACTCTTAAGGGTTTCAACACAGTCCTATAGACCTCCTAACATAGTCATCAAGTAGTCAAGAAGGTGATGACACCTTAAGTATGCTTCAAAGTTATTAAGCTTTCCAAGGATAGTTTTGTGTTTAAATACCATCATGACAAACCTCATGAAACTATCAATGGGACCTTATGCTTTACACACTCTCAAAACACAAGAGGACCCTATTCATAGTCCATATAAAGGGTAGTTATTAAGCACAATAAAGGATAACTTTGTCAAGTTGTGAAGTATCATGATACTATGAAGTGTCAATGCAAAAGAATGGACTTAATTAAGGTCAAAAAGGAGTTATAAATTATGTATGATGCTTAAATTAGGGTAAAATAAAGAACCATCTCATAAAAACATCACCTACAGTACGCTTTTAGAGCATTGGGACTGTGTTAACCCATCTCCCATATAGTGATCAAGATTATTGAATGTTTCAAGGAGAAATCATAAATAAGGATAAGAGTAAATTAATGATGAAATGAGACTAAAATATAATGAATTAAGGTTACCCAAAATATTCAAAACACATTCATCCCATTTCAAACATTGTACCTACAACCCTAAAAGGTGACCTACATACTTGTGCCTTGTCAAGGAGGCCTACTTGGTAGAAAGAAGGACTTCCTAGGATTCAAAGAGACAATAGCATTGATTTATGAAACTTCATAATATGAAAAATAATGAAAAGGCATAAAAATTTTCAAGAAGGTTTTATATTTTAGGAAGGACACCTACAGTCGTCAACAAAAGTAACCTACAACCAGCTAAATTCAAGAACACCTACAACCTCTAGGTCTAGATGCCAAGATAGTGGAACATGCTAATAAAATATAAAAGGAGACATACTTATGGTTTTTAAAGATTATATAGGAATAATAAAAAATAAGGGACTCCTGAAATCCCTTGACACCTGTCATAAAGCTATATAAGACCTTAAGCATTGTCATAGTTTGTACCATCATGAAATAATACAGTTAAGTACTATAATAAAAGCTCTATAACTAAGAATAGGTAGTTGGATTTAGCATGTTGATGACATCAAGGGGATAATTAAATTTTTAAAATAACATGATGATCCATTAAAAGGTTTCAAAAGTGAATGACAGTCACTTACAACAAGCATGGAATCAAGTTATGGCCCATGAGGGTGAATTTAAACTCATCAAGAGAACTCAAAAGGATATAACTTTAGGAGAGATTTTTAAGTTTTTCAAGAGATAATGAGGTGTTTAAATCAAATAAATAAATTCAAGGAAAATATAATAATTATTCATTTCACTCTTGATAGTGACTTACAGTCATAAACCTTGGGATGCATACCTACATCCATACAAAGGCTAAACTTCTTCACATTTTTAATAGTCTAAAATGTAAATTCAAGGTCACCTATGAAAAATAAATACATGAGACATCCTATATGAACCAATTAGGTACTTTTCATCCTTGAATATTATATTCAAACACTAGTGCACTGTCAACTCAACATGAAGGTATAGTACAGGGTTGTACAAAAGTTGATTATGCAAGACCTAAAGACCTTGTTAGAGGTCAAAAATTGATAGAAAAAGGATGTGTGATGGTACCAAAAAAATTTAGAGATATTTATAACCAAAATAGTGGTAATTTATCTTTAAAATGTTTATTTTGGCATGAATTACCCCCACTTACAAGAGAAACACAATCACAATCAAGGATAAAGTTGCTAGTTTTGAGGAAGATCATGAATTTAAAGCACTTATAAGTAGAATTAGCATCTAAATTTTGTAAAAATTCATCATGATTACTTCATAAATCTTTTCATACTTTTGGAGAGGTCATATTATGATTAGAAACACTCACTATTTTAACATAAACATGAGGTAATCTACTAATACTCCTAGTTAAAGTAATCATGCCTTCTAAGGTATAGGCATTAAATAAGGGATGTTATCATCATGAGAATGGTTTTAGAGATAAATTAGGAGGTAAAAATAATGATTATAATTTATAATTCAAAGATAGAGGGAAGTTTCAGTGATCTAAGGACTACACAGGCCTTGTTTGCACAAATCCTCATAGGCAGCCTTATGAGACAGGAAGACAAGTAGAGCTTGGGTAGCAAAGAGAATACATAAAAGGTAAAATTAGATGGGGAAATTTTTTTTCATCCCTCATACTCACTCATAGGTGTTCCAAACATAAAAACCTATTTTATGCCCAAAACTCAATTTCAAGCCTAAGAGGCCTTTTGACCAAAAGGCATTTTTTGACCTATTAAGAATAATGGCACATTAATATTGATTTTATGGTATGGTACATGTCCTATTATGATTTTTTAGGTAGGGAGAAGTAATGGAGGATTATATTTTAGTCCAAGGAGAAAATTTGAATTCTGTAGTTCCAGACACCCTTGCAAGCCACCTGATCAGATACTTGTATCTTTCACCACATGAAGAGTTTGGCCAAACACTCTTAGAATTATTTTAGGAACCCTATAAACTTATTATTAATTATTAATTAATGTTGTATGAGGTTTTTTATGTTACGAAAAATCACTAAAAGCGTGGGTAGTTTAGAATACAAACAAAACCTTACAGGCGAATTTCCTCCTCAAGATATCTTCTCATATCTTTTACATGGAAAACCAATATTTTTAGGTATTTTTAGGGGTTAAATTTAATACACATTAATGGAAATAAGTTTTTATGTGGAATTTTGCACTTCATGAATCATCATTGAGAAGATCCAGCTCTAAAACCCTCATAGTGACCAATAAAAACACCATGGATCAACCTTAAACCTTTTCAAACATCAAGTACACTAAGATAATATTAAATAAATGCCAATTTGATGTATGGAGCTATATAAATCATGGTAAAAAATAGATTTTTTATAGAAAAAAGCATGGAAATGAGGTACAATATAGTTTACATGAAAATAAATCCATGAATGTTGAATCTTAAGACTTGTTGTTCATCCTCAAATCATTAGTTGATAAAAAATGTTCCTAGAAGTACCCCAACTATCTCCTTTAAAATAGTCACTCTACAAGAAAATGGGGCAAAATGGACATAGTCAACCTTGGTGACTAAGTGGCAAGAGTTTCTTCATCAAAATCATCTATCTCATGATGGGAGGAGTTGATTCAAGTATAATACCATATTTTTTTCAAGGTTTCAAAGTTTTTTTGTAATTTTTATGGATTCCAAGTGTAAGGAATAGGCTATTTGGTCTAATTGGCCTAAATGGTCAAACTCAAAGTAGAAAATTGGTATTGAAAGGGCTATCATTGAGTTATTTTGGAAGTTCCCACACTTCATATATGTTTTTCACATGCATATATCATTTACATTTCAAGATTCAAAGTACCACTTCATGCAATAAGGACTAAATGGGTAGTTAGCTAGTCTTAATTACAAATGACACTAGTTGACTAGTCTTGAGTTAACCACACATTTCATGTATTTTCCTTAGTTTTCATGGAAAGGAAGAACTTTCAAGAACTTTCACTCACTTAAAAATGAAGTTATCCACCATATTTTTTCATTGATTTCATTCAAATATAGTTTGAAAAAGTCAAGGGGCCCACCATTATTTTTCCAATTCCAAAATGAGCTTCATGTAAGACAGGGACACTAAGAAGATATTTTAAGACTTTGTTATCAAATTGAATTTAAGTTTGACTTGACATAAATCAGAGTTGACTTCCTCTTCTTTTTTTAATACCAATCTATTGGATTTTTCTACTATTTTCTATATATGTAAGCTTTCAAGACATTTTTTAGAATCCATCCCTCTCTTGGTATGACCAGACTCTACCAAGATTGAGTTTTGTCAACTTTTCAGATAAGTAAAATGATTGTTTTTAAATTCCATATTGTGGTATAGAGTGTAATATTAGTTGATTTGCATATGTGGTAGATCTTTCACACTTTTAAAGTCTTGATCTCAGTTGGCTAAGATAATAGTGGATATAAGTGATTAGTTAGTGCCTTGAATTAGGCCTATTCTATCATTTCCCTTAGGATTTGATCAGCTGATAAAACCTCTACATGAAATACTGATACATAGGAGTCATTTGGAATTGTAGATTCAGTCTTTGCTTGACTTATCAATGTTTTAAAATCTTAAATAGAGTGGGTGAACCAATGAAATAGGTTTATCACCAAAAGTATGTTAGGATTTTCCTTTCAATATCTCTCTTACCCTTTTCATCCCAACAATCAATAGTTTAATAAGAAATTCAAAGTGATACATCATAAGAGATAACCTCACCAAAATCTAGAGGTTTGGTCTAATTTTAGGTGTCCCACACCTTAGATAATTCCAATGTTAGTCTAGGTGTGAAGGATTTTTAGATTTAAATCTATCAAGCCTTAAAGCAAGGTGCTATCTAGGTTACTAATAGTATTTAAGATAGAAAGAAGTCATCCTACTCCAGAGCTTCATCCTAAATAGTGAAAGAGTCCCACACCTTAAGGGATGATCCCATTATTAAAATGAGACACCAAATCACTCTTTGGCATGGCAAGTCTAAGGTGTTAGGTATGAAAGATTCATGCATCAATGTGCATGTGGGTGCATGTTTTGAGTGATAATATTTTATAACACACCTATTGGTATCCAAGTTCAAATGTTGGCTATGAAATTGGTGCTAATATCAATAATTAAAGTGTTTAAGACACTCTATAGAGCACCTAGTGACTCCAATCATTCCTGGTTCAAAAAGATCAACCTTTCATTTATATGCCAAGATAGAGATCATCTTCAAGTGGCATTGAATTTCATTTTATTGAGATACATATAGTTTTTAGAAGAAGGGGAGTTAGTGTGTGTTTATCTCCTATCAAAAAATCTATTGATGTAAGATAACCTTCTCTTAAAGCTCAATCTATACAACCATTTATTTGATTCCCTACACATAGAGGAAGCTTATTCCCTATTCCCTTCATGGATATATAGATAAATCAACCCTTTGTTTCATTTAATGGAGGTATCCCATTTATCCTTCCCTAGTATGATGATATTCTTATAGCTACTCTTAAGAGCATCCCCTACTTTACTAGAGAAAATTCAACTATGCAAGTAGATCATGTTGGGTGAATGTTTTGTCACCAACTAATTGATGAGAAAAATAGGTGATTTCAACAATAGCATAAGGAGATTAGTCAACAAAATGTGCAGGTTTACCACATCAAAAGGGGACAAATCTCTCCTCTCATCAAGGGGAGGTTACCTATAAAATATGAGGAGATATATACTATATATATGCATAAAATAACACTCAAGGGTAGGACAACACCATCCATCTCTCTTTTTTCAGAGATGATGTTCACAAACAAAGGAGAAATCTAGGTGAAAACACTTAAGGCACTTCTCTTCTTTTAGAAGTGGTCTTACAGCAAATAGCTAGAGTTCTTTCTGATAAGTAACAAATAACTGCTAATAAGGGGTGTAGTAACCCACAGAAAAAGGTGTAGCACAAAGTTTCCACCTCGACTTCCCAAGAGTGAAATATGAAGAATAAAGTGGGTACAAATTCATCCCAAGATCCTTTACATAGAAGCAAATAGAAAACACACTAAAGATAATAGTGGTAGCACAAATTCTTCCCACAATTGGCTTCGGGACACCTTCCTGATTACTTCCACTAGTTCTATTTATTTCATTTAATGGATAAGAACACATTCAGGAAATAGACATAAGAACAATCTCCTAAATGACATAAGTTATTATAGCCCAAAGTCTGGAAGTAACCTACTTTCTCATTCATATAAAGAAATATGATCAACAATTTGTGCTCAAAGTCTCAGTAATTGCCTTTCAATTTTGGTAGAGTTTTGCTTCTATAACCAAAAATATCTCCTCAATGAAAAGAAGATATTTCCAATATATAGCAGCCCAAAAAGACTTGGCACATTGTTTCATAGAATGACCCATGATGCATTCAATGCCTTAAATGCATTTTTTGTTTTGTCAAGGGGCTATGCTAGAACAAGGCATCTGCCTTAACTGTGGCATGTCAATTCATCTCAAAATATTTTCTCCTCTACATGGGTCATCTGATCTTTCTCCCAATAGGTACATAGCTATTCCCTCACTTTCCTATCATGGAAGAAAAATAGGTCACACCTTTTAATGCTTATGAGCTCAGATGTCTACTTGGTGGACTATTCCACCTACCAAAAATAACTCTTACATAGATATTTTTGGTCTTTCCCTCTTTCATGTTGAAATTTGAGCTCTCAGGCTATCTTTTCCCTTTCTACTGGATCTTTTAGCTCCCTCTTCAGTTGGTCACTGAGTTTTTTTTAGGTTCTGTGCCACATTTGAAAATAAATGGATATTTCATCACCCTAAATTTGACATCCACAGGGATGTCATTGGTTTGGTTCTATCGCTTCTTTGGTTCATTCACTTATCTTAGAAGCCTTTGTCTATTCCTTTGGCTTTATGTATTTAGAACCTCCCAAAGGGAAGGTGTCCCTTTAAGCCTTGAGAAAGGTCCATTTCCTAGTCACTAAGAGCCCCTCGCAAGGGTAATTACCCTTTAGGGTCCTTCAGGTGGCCTTCCTCTTTGAATCCTTTAGACATTTTGTCTGAAGAAAATCTTTCCTTTGCCTTAGCCACTTTTCATCGGGCCTTTGATCATTCCTTTAGACAAAATGTCTAAAGGAATTCCTTTAGACATTTTATCCAAAGGTTTCCCTTGTAAAATTAGCCACAAAAAATATTTCTAAAGTATATCTTTCTATTCCCTTTTGTTCACCACCCCCTGTAAGGGCACTTGTCCTTTTGTTCATTTCCCTCTACAAGGGCACTTTCCCTTTGGGCTTTGGGGGACTCCTTTGAACCGCTTGATTGAACTAATTGATTGAACCAACTTTGGTTCAATGGTTCAACAGTTCAATATTTTGTTTGAATCCTATCAATGTACCTTTTTGTTAAATGAAGGCATTCAATTAACCTTGAAATTGCCTAAGTGTTGGGAACTTGTTTCTTTCCTATAGAGTCTGTAGAAATCAGCCTGTGGAGTCTGTAGAAATTAACCTATGGAGTCCATAGAAAATAGCCTGCAGAGTCTGTAGAAATCAGCCTATAGATTCCATAGAAATTAGCTTGTAGAGTTCATAGAAATTAGCCTACATAGTCCATAGAAATAAGCATGTAGAGTTTGTAGAAACAAGCCTGTAGAGTCCGTAAAAACAAGCCTGCAGAGTCTATAGAAACAAGCCTGCAGAGTCCATAGAAACAAGCCTATAGAGTCCATAGAAATCAACCTACAAAGTTTGTTAGCTAAAAAATATTGAATAATGAAAATTTTGAATACTCAGAACAATTTTTTGAGAAGGAAAAAGAGAATTTTGGCCTACAGGACCAAAAAAGTTCATATGTTGTCCCAAAAATGAGTGACAAATTTTGGGAACAATAGTTGGCTCCAGTTGGGGAACTTCCTTCAGTTGAAATTTTGAAACAACTGAGGGGAGTAGAAACCAAAATCTCTAGTGCCTTTAAGTATGCCATTGGGATATGGATTCATGCTACCTAAAAAATAAAGGTACCAAAAATGAAAACAAAAAACACAAAATAGAACTAAAGACTATATAAATATATATATGTACAGATGATCTTATCTGATACTTCAAGAATTAAAGTGATTCAAATGCTACCCATTATGAGGTAGAGAAAAAGGCATGCCATCTTGATACTTCAATAGGAAACTATTTTCACCATTAAGTTGATGGATAGTAAATTGGCCTCTCCATAGGGAATCAAATTTCCCATGCATTCCCTTTGGTTCTCTTCTCTTATCCCATAATATAACTTGATCTCTAATCTAGAAATCATGGGCTTTTGTTTTCTAATCGAAGAGCTTCTTCACCAAACTTTGATGTGTAGCAATTCAATCCACCACCATAGTTCATTGTTCATCTAGCTCAGTCAAGCACATGATCCTTTTGTTAATGGATATTTCATATGTCTGATCTTTGACCACCTTTGCCAATTTTAGTGCTGGCAATTCTAGGGTGATTGGTATCTCTGCATTAAGACCATATAAAAGCTAGAATGGTGACATACCTATCATCCTCTTGGGTGTAATTTTGTCTACCCATAAAGCATCAACCAATGCTTTATGCCATGTTCATTAGTTGTCATCCACCAGCTTCTTGATGATGGTCACTAGGTTCTTGTTGCTTGATTCTTCTTGGCCATTCCCTTGTGAAAAATAATCAGAGGAGTGGGAGAGGGTAATCTCATAATGAAAATAGAACTGAGTGATCTCATGAGAAGAGAAATAGACTATATTATCTGTGACAATCTTGGTTGGGACCCTAAACCTAGAAATGATGTTTTCTTTGAGAAAATTGCATACCACTTTTGAAGTATCATGCTTGGTTCAAATTGCTTCTACCCATTTGGTGAAGTAATCTATGGCTATGAGGATACAATCATGTCCAGCACTTGAAGATGGGTTTACAACACCAATGAAATTGATTCCCCATTGCTGAAATGGCTCTTCTGTTACCACTAGCTTGAGAAGTAGAGCAGTTAACTTGGGTCTTCTAATAAACTATTGGCACTGTTCACATCTTCGTACCCATTTGTATGCATCTTGAAATAGAGTAGGCCAGTAATACCTAGCTCACAGAATCTTATCGGTAGTCATAGGTGCAAAAAAATGTCCTTCATAGGCTAGATTATGAAAGAACTTCAAAAGTTGGTTCTGTTGTTCTTTATCCACATAACGAAGGAACACTCCATCAAGGTTCCTCTTATACAAGCCATTGTCCCATAGGACAAAATTGGAAGCTTTCAATTTAACGGTCCTCCTTTCTTTATGAGACAAGTGGGTAGGACACTTACCATAAGTAAGAAAATGAGAAATATTCAAATACCACTCATTCATGGTGGAGACAAAGAGGACTATTGGCATTTCTTCCACTTTTGTTTCTTCATGCCCTACTTCTCTAGGTCTGTTGTCAGCAATCAATTAGCAGAGGCCCCTTCCTTGTATAAGCTTTGATGGTTTGATAATGAGATCAAACTCCTACATTTAAGTAATCTAATTTCCCCTTTTGGTTCTAAACTCTTGCTGAGTTAATATGGATTTGACTATGGTATCAAGGACCAGGGCAGTAGTGTGTGAATTGAGGATGTAAAAATGGAAGTGCTTTACTGCCTTTACCACTACAAAAGCATGCTTCTCCATGTTTGAATACTTTAGTTCATGAGCTTTGAGAGGATATTTCATGAAGGATATGGGAGATTCCACACCTTCTTCTTTCTATTAAACCAAAATTGTTGAAAGTGTGTGCTCAGAAGCATAACTATACACTGTGAAATCCCTGGTATAATCTAGACAAACTAGAATTAGGGCATGGGCAATAGATATCTTGATGTTTTTAAATGCCAATTTGCCTTTGTTAGTCTAGCTGAAAGTGGCCTTTCCCTTCATCATATTTATGATATGGTGAGTCTTCTCTATGAACTCAGGGATGAACCTTCGTAAAAAACTCACTTTTTCAAAGAAAGAGTGAACTGCATTCTTACTTGTGGGCAAATCTCTTGGATGGATTTGACTCTTTTTGAGTCAATTTTTATGCCTTCTCAAGATACAATATGTCTGAGAAGTTTCCCTTCTGTTACTCCAAAAATAGACTTCTTAAGATTTAGAGAAATGCCATTCTAGTGGTAGCATTCCAACACTTGTTACAAATGGTGCACATGATTAGGGCGATGCTTGGAAAAGACGGTCAAGTCATCAAGGTATACCACAATGAACTTACCCATTTCATCTTTGAAAGCAAGGTCCATTTCTCTCTAGAAAGTGGTGCCAGCATTTATCAGGCCAAATGGCATTCTTTAATATGTAAAGGTGCCCCAAAGTGTGGTGAAGGTAGTCTTGTGTTGGTCTGCTTCACCAACTTCAACTTGATTGTATCCAAAAAAGTCATCTAACATTGATAACATCTCTGAACTGGTCACTGTCTTAAGAACTTGGTCCATGATGGGTAGAGGATAGTTATCCTTTAAGGATGATTGATTCAAATTTCTAAACTCCACACAGAGGTAAATTTCACCATTCTTTTTCCTCACAGGTATTATGTTGGCAATCCATGTGGAATGATGGATTGGGAAAATTATTCTAGCATTTAGCATTTTCTATATTTTGGATAGAATAGTACCTAATATCTTTGGATTGTACTATCAAGATTTCTACTTGTAAGGCATCGAATCACTCTTGAGAGGAATTTCATGGTGAATTTCTTTAGGCCTGAGTGACTTTAGATCATCATAGGAGTACGCCAAAACATCTATGTATTGGTGGAGCAGAGTAGTGAACTTGAACTTTTCTTCTTGAGTACAGCACTTCCCAATGTTCACCATCTTAGGATTTTCTTTGGTACCCAAATTTATCTGATCAAACTCTTAAGAGGAGCTTTAATCCATTTTTTGTTGTTTGATGAACCTGTCATGTTTTTCAAACAACTTCTCAAGGGAAACCAATCCTTTGGGAATTTTATTCCCCTTAAGTTGCAGGAATTCTTCACCTGCATCTGAATTTGTTTTAAGGGCTAGTTCACTACCTTCAAAGTGGATTTGTTCGAAGCTACCTTTTTGTTCTAGGACAGAAATGATTTGGTTGTCACCATTAAATACTTGCCAATGATTGGCATTATCAGGCACACTTGGTTGAAAGACTAGTTTGATAGTGTACTTGTCTCCTTTAAAATCTGGGTGAGAAATCAAAAGAGTTATAGAAATAAACAAAGCATCAGCTTAGTCATTAAATTCTTTGGGAACTATAGAGATGTTGAAAGCATCAAAGCTTTCAATTTTATCCCAAACCAGATTGTGTTAGTGGCACAATCTCTCATTTTTGGTATGGTACAGGTTCCTCACCTGACAAACCATCAACTCAGCATCTCCTTTGGCATGAAGGAGCTTGATGCCCTTGTCTTGAATAGCCTTAATCCAAGTAGTAGTGATTCATATTAAGTAGTATTGTTAGTATTGTTGAACTATAACTTGTATGAAGAAGTAAAAATATATCCTTGAGGAGATATCAACACAATCCTAGCTCCTGAAATGGTAGAGGAATAGCTACCATCAAATTATAGTATCCATACATCATCAGAAGCTGACCTTACCTTAGATTTTTCTTCATTTAGAGGGGAGGATGCCTTTGGGCTTGCACTATACTCTCTTATGTCTTTTTCTATTTTATCTAAACCAATTTTTAGATTGTCATTTTTAGAAGTTTCATTAACTAAGATAGGAGCATCCTCAGTAGTAAAAATTTAATTACCCATGCTTGAAGACTCAAATAGAATTTGAGCTTTAGACGCTGATGTTTGAGTGACCACATATTTTTCTTCCTTCTTAGGGAGAAATCTCTACATAACACCTTTGACTAGGATCCTTGCTTCAGACAAGTCCATGCTCAACTTGCCACCAACATCCTTGTAGAAATTTCACTTAAGAAGGATGTCGTATGAGGCTAGGACATCGGCCACCAGGACTGTCATCTTGATCCTTTTGTCCAAGAATGATACAAATGCAAATTGGGCATCTTTGATTTGTCCCAATAGTGGCACTTGTTTGTTCTCCATGGAAAAACATCTCCCAAATGTCTTGGTCAGTGTGAGACCAAGGGATTCTACCACTTTGGCAGGCATGACATTGTCAGATGCACCTGAGTCTATGATACAATTATTTAGCTGGTGTCCTTTTATCAGTAGGGAGACATAAAATGGTTCAGTCCTTCTAGGAGTAGCAAGAAGAGCAATGCCAAGGTTATTTTGGGTGGATGTGGGAGTTACCTTTGGAATAGTTGGTCTTACAAGGATGGTTTTATTCCTTACACACTGAACCAACTTATCCAACTGCTCAGGGTTGGATTGCAGGAATTCAAATTTAGACATTTGAATTTTAGTTTTCTTGATATGGTTGACAATGTCAAATGTCTAAAATGAATTAGGAATGGAGAAAGGTAGTTCATCCTTTTAGTATTTAGGAGGGAGGACTGATCTATGAAATTGAATTTGAAGGTGTAGAAATGTTTGGGGTACTTACTTTTTTAGCAATCACTGGGTCCTTTGGCTAGAAAGGTAGATAAGTTCCTCATTTGGCAATTGAAATTGTAGGTTGAGCTCACTCCTCTATTTTTTCTTTATTAGCTTATTGGGTTGACTAATTCTTGGACCAGGTGAACATAGCATATGATCCCTCAACTACTTTACCTTTACTTCTGGGTTCATCCTGGTAATTCAAGAAACCAATGTTGGAGTCACTAGTTAATTCTTCTTCTCCCTTTGTGAAGAGATTAGCATCATTTTCTGGGTTTAACTCAGGCTGGAAGGATAAATTTGATTCTACCTCAAGATATCCAACTACTAAATTGGTTGGAGGTGCTTCAATGGCTAATTTCCCCTAAGGGGGAGGAAGATGATTTGGATGCCCTTGATTCCTAGCAGAATTGCATTGGTATGACTAATTACGGAATGTCCTCCTTGGTATATCTTTGTATGAAGGGGTAGATGACATCCCTTTCACCATTTGTTTTCTAAGAGCAAGGAACTCATTTGCTAGCTTCTACACCATTGGATCTATGGTGCCTATAGATAGATATTCAGAAGATGAAGAAGATTTACCTCTATTGGGATCTCTCCTTATCTTTCCTACCAAAATAAGGTCATCTTCCACCTCAGTGACCAAATATTGAGCAGCAGCAAGGTCTATGTGGCTAGCACCTCTCATTAGAAAACTCACTTTAGGTAGCTATGAGTTGATGAAGAAATATTTAAGGTTCTCAGGTGTTGGTTGAGCAATTGTAGAAATCATGTTCCTTAGCTTGTCAAATTTGGAAATGAAGTCCCTCATAGGTTCATGAGGTTCTTTCTTCATCTATGTAAGCTAGGCCATCAGGGCATGTGTATCTTCTGTAGGCTTGAACCTTACTTCAAACTTGGCTTTAAAAGTGTTCCAGTCAATCACAGTCTAGGCCTATAGATGATAGAACTAGTTTGTAGTAGCACCTTGCAATGTTTCCACAAATAGCCTGACTACTACATCCTCATACTCCATGCCTATCACACCGTAGGATATGATGAAAGCTAAAATGTGTTCATTAGGATGAACTCTCTTCTCACCAAAGAATTTGGGAAAATTATTCCTTGAACTGTGTGGTAGCTCATGTAGAGGTGGAGTTAAATTGAGTGGGCCAAAAGAGTTACCCCAGGGGCCTTAAACCACCATGATTTGATTATGGAAAGGGGGGATAACAAATCTGGGTGGAGTATGTGTAGGCAAAGATCTGCTAATAGTAGAAAAATAAGCTCTACCTTGTAGTGGTGACTTGGTATTTGTAGGAGGAAGACTCCTAGTTCGTTGAACTTGAAATTGTGGAGGAAACAAATTGAAATTGCCCTGCTACACCAACTCAAAAACTAGGTCAATAATACCTTGCACTCTCTGGCTTCCTGTATAGTGTGGAGTTGTTAGATTTTAGAATAAAAATAGAAAATAACTAGCCTTACTTTAGCTTGAAGCTTGAGGCTTTAAACTACGCGCTCTTCCCCAGTAGAATCACCAAAAAACTATTGGTTGAATATTTTGTCACCAGCTAACTGATGAGTAAAATAGGTGATTTCAACCATAGCATAAGGAGATTGGTCAGCTAAATGTGTAATTTTACCACATCAAAAGGGGACAAATCTCTCCTCTCATTAAGGGGGGCTTCCCTATAAAATACGAGGAGCTATATACTATATATATATATATATATATATATATACTTCCCTAGAAAATACGAGGAGCTATATACTATATATATATATATATATGCATAAAATAACACTCAGGGGTAAGACAACACCATCCATCTCTCTATTTTTAGAGATAATGTTCACAAACAAAGGAGAAATCTAGGTGAAAACATTAAAGGCACTTATCTTCTTTCATAAGTGGTCTTATAGAAAATGGCTGGAGTTATTTCTAATAAGTAACAAGTAACTGGTAACAAGGGGCATAGTAACTAGCAAAAAAAGGTGTAGCACAAAGTCTCCACCTTGACTGCCCAAGAGTGAAATACAAAGAATAATGGGGGCACAAAGTCATCCCAAGATCCTTTACATAGAAACAAATAGAAAACACACTATAGACAATGGTGGCAGCACAAAGTCTTCCCACAGTTGGCTTTAGGACACCTTCTTGATTACTTCCACTAGTTCTGCTTATTTCATTCAATGGATAAGAACACATTCAGGAAATAGACATAAGAACAATCTCCTAAATGACAAAGCTATTACATCACAAAGTCTAGAAGTAACCTACTTTCTCATTCATATAAATAAATATGATCAACAATCTAAGCTCAAAGTCTCAGTAATTGCCTTTCAATTTTGGTAGAGTTTTACTTCTATAACCAAAAAGATATCCTCAATGAAAAGAAGAGATTTACAATATATATCAACCTAGAAAGACTTGACACTTTGTTTCATATAATGGCCCATGATGCATTCAATGCCTTGAATGCATTTTTAGTTTTGTCAAGGGGGCATGCTGGAACAAGGCATCTACCTTATCTGTGGCATGTCAATTCATCTCAAAATATCTTCTCCTCTGCATGGGTCATCTGATCTTTCTCCCAATAGGTACGTATTTTTCCCCTCACTTTTCTATCAAGGAATAAAAATAGGCCACACCTTTTAATGTTTATGAGCTCAAATGTCTACTTGGTGGACTATTCCACCTACTAAAAATAACACCTATGCAGATATTTCTGGTCTTTCCCTCTTTCCTATTGCAATTTGAGATATTAGGCTATCTTTTCCCTTTCTACTAGCTCTTTCAGCTCCCTCTTCAGTTGGTCGCTGAGTTTGTTTTCAGGTTCCATGCCACATTTGAAAATCAATGGATATTTCATTACCCTAAATTTGACATCCGTGGGGACGTCATTGGTTCACTGGTTCAACAGTTTGGGTGGCCTTCTTGGCTCCTTGGTTCCATCGATTCTTTGGTTCATTCACTTTCTTAGAAGCCTTTGTTAATTCCTTTGGCTTTATGTCTTTGGAACCTCCCGAAGGGAAGGTGTCCCTTCAGGCCTTGAGAAAGGTCCATTTCCTAGTCATCGAGAGCCCCCTGCAAGGGTACCTACCCTTCAGGGTCTTTTGGGTGGCCTTCCTCTTTGAATCCTTCAAACAAAATGTCTAAAGGAATTCCTTTAGACATTTTTTTTGAAGGAAATATTTCCTTTGCCTTAGCTACTTTTTGTCAAGCCTTTGATCATTCCTTCGGACAAAATGTCTGAAGGAATTCCTTCAGACATTTTGTCTAAAGGATTTCCCTTGTAAAATTAGCTACAAAAAATATTTTTGAAGGATATCTTTCTATTCTATTTTGTTCACTGCCCCCCTCAAGGGCACTTATCCTTTTGTTCACTGCCCTCCGCAAGGGCACTTACCCTTTGGGATTTGGGGGACTCCTTTGAACCGCTCGATTGAATTGACCAATTGAACCAACTTTGGTTCAATGGTTTAATGGTTCAATCTTTTGTTTAAAGCCTGCCGATGTACCTTTTGGTTGAATCGAGGTGTTGAATTAACCTTGAAATTGCCTAAGTGTTGGGAAATTATTTCTTTCCTATGGAGTCTATAGAAATTAGCCTATGAAGTCTGTAGAAATTAGCCTGTGGAGTCCATAGAAATCAGCCTACAAAGTCTGTAGAAATCAGCCTACATATTCCATAAAAATTAGCCTATGGAGTCTATAGAAATCATCCTATAGAGTCCATAGAGATAAGCCTATAGAGTCCATAAAAACAAGCTTGCAAAGTCTGTAGATACAAGCCTGCAGAGTTCGTAGAAACAAGCCTATGGAGTCCATAGAAACAAGCCTATGGAGTTCATAGAAATTAGCTTGTAGAGTCTATTAGCTAAAAAATCTTGAATAATGGAGAATTTTAATACTCAAAACAATATTTTGAGAAGGGAAAAGAGAATTTTGGCCTGTAAGACCAAAATAGTTCATATGTTGTCCCAAAAATGAGTGACAAATTTTGGGAACAACAGATCACATATAGGACAAAGTAAATATTTACTCCATCCACTATGTGACTAAAGACAAAATTACAATGAGACTCCTTACCTCTTATTTAAAATGGAGAGTGATCTAATGGTTTTATAGTATATAACCTAGTTTTATTCACAACTAGGGTGAGCTAGTTGTAGCACTGTGCAGGTAATTTGAAGAAAAGTGTGACCACCTATCACTAATGGAGTAGCTCACAACCATCAAAAGGGATCCAAATGATAATATGGTCAACTTCAAATTTATATTTCATAGGATGTGGGACTGAGTTCCACTCCCAATAATTCCAAATACTAACAATGTGTTCTGATATTTCTTAAAAGCCCTGAATAGTAACATGGTCATAATGATTTAATCAATGGGAGGCATAATATTACCAAATGTGTATGATATAATTATATACATATAAAATTACTTGATTTAAGCATGGAAAATTATTTCTAGACCCCCTATTACCTTATATTCTAAGACCTCATATACAAGTTCATCTACCCTACCTCTCATTCCAATTTTATCCCCCATTATTGTTAATGTCAACCTACCAATTCCTTTAGCCTCTACACCTTTTATTAAGTTATATAAAGTCAAATATTTATTAAAAATCTTTAAAAATGATCTAGTGGTACTGAAAATGGAACAATCATATCATTCCAAACCTTATTAACCCTTCAACTAGCAATTTCAATCAAACAAGCCTCCCTGTCAATAGGTTGCATGGACTCAAAACTAGCTCAGATATAATAGGTTACTCTATACACCAAAACCTAACACTATAGGCACTTATATATCCCTTGTACCTATGAAAAATAATATGGCATATGACTATGAATGGTGTTATCTGAATGATCAACCACATGATCAAGTTGTGTGTGTGAATGAAATGACAAATGAGGCACCTATGATGTAGAATGTACCACCTCCTCAGGAGCCGCCATCTATTTCATATCAACCAAGGGATGAACTACAGGAATGAATGTAATAGCAACATGGATCTACCCTATTAACTTGGTATGATTTTTACTTCAAATATGTGAATCATAATGAAGAGTCAAGTGTAAGAAGTAACCTAGTTGATTTTAATACAAGATTCAGAAAGAGAGCAAGGCGGATGAACCTTCTTCTCTAGTACCTTCAACTTATATGCCCCTAGTTTAGTGCATAGATATACAATTAAAAATACATGTGTAACCTTCATTACACATGAGTTAGGTTACTATTGATTTACGTTCCTATTTTTGGTTTTATGGAATTAATGTTATTATTGATGTCAAGGTCAAGATGGATGTCATTAGTGTCAAGGTCAAAGTTGATGTCATGCATGATGAAGTGGTATGTGGCAAGGAAGTCTTATAACAAGAGAGAATTTGAAGGTAACCTATTGTCTCTATGTCAAGAGATAATTTTAAGGTATCCTAGTAATTGTTCGAAGGTTAATGACATGATACAAGGTCAAGATCAAGATACAAGGTAAGCATACTTTTGAGCACTAGTCTTGATGAACATTATCATATCATGAGCATGTGCATGAAGAAGGGTGTAAAAATGTATGATATTATCTAAGTAGAATACAATTCATATGATCAATATGTTTAAGCATCAAGGAATTTTTCAATTTTAGTTATCCATATTCAAGATCTTGAGAATCCTAGTCATGGCTTATTCATTTACATGAAGAGACATAGTGAGAAGGCATAGGGTTGGTAACATGATGAAATGAGAAATATAAGGATTTTGAGAAGAATTTTGGAAGTGTGTGATCATGGTATGATGCTATGTGACATTATTATGAGGTTTTTAGAGAAATACAAAAGGATTCAATGTGTGTTCAAGGTTTAAGTATTGCTTACATGTATATGCCTAGTATGCAAAGAGACCTAGTGTGGCCTAATGAGAGGTCAAGTTTAGTTTCCAAGGTGATATATCTCATGTGAAATTTTATATAGGTGTGATAGGTTGTTTCAATATTTCTTAAGAATTTTAAGGTCTTGTATTAAAGTAAAAAGCATAAAAAGTGAAGTTAAGATCTCTCAAGTGTTAGAATTAAGTGTTACAGACCCGAGAAGGTTTTCTTGTGTTCTTTGACATGTGAAACCTTTTCATAGGGATCCAAGTAGCTCATGGTATTTGGGTAAGTATATTATCTTAAATTTTTTGTCATTATTTTTTGGTTTGAGGGCCTAAGATTTATGACCGATTATTAAGAGTGGAAGGTAGTCTAAACCCTCCTAAAATTGTCATAGTGACCTGATGGTGAAGATTTTATTTTTGAGTGATAAATATGTATGTTTATGGATTATGTGATGTTTTTATGTTTTATTATACTCTCTTATGGTTCTCCATGTATGATTTAATGCTCATAAGAGTGAGTGGAAGCTATAATAAATCCCTTGTTTCTCAAAAAATTTATGTAGGAGATAAAGTTAACCTAGTAAAAGCATGAAAATTATTAGAGGATGATGGTTTGGACTTATATTTTATTCTCATGGTGTTTTATGATCAGGTTAAAAACTTCAAATATAGTAAATTGGTCATGGAATTTGACCTATTTCTAAAAAAACTAGTGAGGAAGATGTGAGAAAAATAGGTAAAAGTGAGAATGAGAATAGGGATGTTTTGCCATGGATTAGGGATGGATCAATTTAACTTGGTTTTTTTTCAATACCTGTTACACATATCCCTATTATATATAATAATTTTATGTGTGTGTAAGGCAAAAATTTGCTTTCAAACTGACTTGTCTAACACAGTGAGGTTTGTATACAGTGAAGCCATGAGATTGGTATATAAGACCAATATTGATATTATACCTTATAATATATTTATTTAAATATGTTATAAGGATGTTTTAGTATCATATAAACCCATTTTAATTTCATTAAAGTTATTCTATAAGTGTTCTAAGCCTTTATTTTTGTGACTATGTTTTGAAGTTTTTTTACAGTTCTAAGTAGTCATCTAGCATAGATGAGTTTGAGTTTATTTGCCAAAATTTAAAGAGTATAAAATATATTAATATTATTTTAATATATATTAGGTTCATATGAGTTAATTTATAGTCATGAAATGTCCTTGTATAGATGATTGGTGGTTAATTATTCATGACTAGGTTTTGGAGTATTCAAGCAGTTCTAAGTGGTCATGTTGTATAAATGAGTTGGAAGGTTTAAGATCTATATTGAAGTGTCCAATTAATCTAGTGATGACCCTTAGGTAATTAATTTTATATCCATGTGATTTAATCTTATGGTTTTTTGGTCAATTTTTTTGTGTTTCAATTTTGGTTGGCAGACTTTTTTATAGTAAGAAGGCCTAATGGTTTTGCTCAAGGAGTGAAATGAGATAAATGGTGTTGAGGACCTAAGGTGATATTATAATGGATATAATTGAAGTTTTTTTTTATTTTTTCATCCATTTATTAAATCTTAATATTTTCCAAGGTGGTCAAGGTGAAGCGTGTGCTTTGAGAAGGGATAATTGCATTAGGTCTTCTTTAGGCCTAATGGTGGTTTTAGTCCTTATGAGTAGTAGATGACCTATGTAGTGGTTGTTTCTCCTATGAAACATTTTTTTTATATACTAAAATTTTTATCCAATTAGGGATAGGTTTTTATCTGACCAATGTATGTGAAATCAAGAGTCAAGTATAAGAAGGTCTAATAGGCCTAATTTGACTAGCTAAAATATTAATGGGATGAATGAATGAAATAGAAGTTTGGAAACTAGGTAGATGGATTTAATACAACTAAAAAGGTGTTTTAATTAAGTCATTAAGTTATAAAAATTATTCTATAAATGATGAGTAAGGTCATATGACCTAAATCTTTCAAGAAGAGGGTTAGTTGAGCTTAAAGGCCTAATATGTTATTTGAGAGAGATAAAAGAGTGTGAAATGAAAAATAAGGTGATCATCATAATTTGAGTGACAAAGAAGTGTCCAAAATTTATCATAGGTTCCATTTGGATGATTTAATGTTGATTCACCTAGGGGGTTGGTGTCTCCTTGTAAATTGGTACTTGTTAAAGCCTAGATGAGTTGGTGCTTGACTAGTGAGGGATTGGTGCTCCTTGTGGGGTTGGTGCCTCACTAAATCTTGATTAATTTCTTATAGGAATATATTCCAAGATATATTTTAGTTATTTTTATCTCCATGAGGGTTTCCCACATATCTCTTGTGTTCATATGTTGTATGATTATGTGGATGCTTATTTTTGCATTAGTTGATATATGTGTTTGAATGAATGCTTCATGAATCATAAGTGAAATTAAATGATTGTTTTAAGATCACTAATTCACCCCCCCCCCATAATTATATATACTTACAAAAATTTGTATCAAATAAATTCCTTTGAAGCAATCCCAATAGCCTAAAGGACATCCTAAGCAAGTGAAGATGGCTAGTCAAGCACAAGGTGTTTTCTCTACAAGTAAGGCTCTATTGTTAAATAGATCTAATTTTGTTGTTTGGAGTGTCAGGATGAGAATATATTTGATGTCTCTAGTTCATGATGTTTTTAAATCCATTTTGGATAGATATACTACACCCTATATTTCCCCTACAGATGCAGCAGGTAAGAAGGCTAGTGACAACAATTTAAAATCAATGAATGGTATTCTTTGTGGCCTATTAGAGGCAAATATTTTGAAGTTAATGCACTATGTGTCTACCAAATATATGTGGGATATGTTGAATACTATCCATGAGGGATACTCCAAGATCAAGTTGGCTAAATTACAAACCCATAAAAGATAGTTTAAAAACCTAAGGATGAATGAAAATGAGACCATTGTAGCCTACCTATTGAGGGTTAATGAAGTGGCCAACATCATAAGAGTCCTTTGTGAATAATTAAAAGAGTATATTATTATTAAAAAGTTATTGATATCTCTATATCTTAATTTTGATTCTAAAGTTTTTATTATTAAATATATGCAAGATCTAGACAAGCTAGAGATGGATGGACTTCATGACACCCTAACAACCTATGAGATGAGGACAAGTGAAGGAAGACCTAAAAATAAGAAGCTACATTAAATTAGAAAATAATTAAAAGTTAAATAATATGCAAGGTAATAAATTTAAAGACTTATTTTTATGATATTTATGATGATGAGTTGATAGCTATGTTTGCAAGAAAGTTGAAAATTGTTTTAGGTAAATAAAAGGGTAAGCTGCCCTTCAAGTGTTTTAATTATGGATAAATTAGACACTTTTATAAAATGGGCCCTCATAAGCATAATAAAAATGATGATGAAGAGTAGGATGAAGTTCATTATAATGACAAAAATTAATATAGGTATGATAAGAACAAGAAAATTTTTAGAAAGTATGATGATAAGAAGTCTTTCAAGAACAAAAGATGTTTTATGCCAAGGAAGACTATAACTCATCTAATGAGAGTGAGAGAAGTGATTTTAAGAGTGACCATAAAGATACTAGTCCTAATGTTAATGAAGTTCTCTTCATGGCTAAGGAAGCAAGTTATTCAAATCAAAAAGAGTCCATGTGGTTTAAGGTACTGTTGGTGATTCACATGAAGAATAAGATAAGGTAGAATTTGAAGGTGAGTTGATGAATGCTCTAGAAGAATAGAATATGGTGAAGAAGAAGAATAATGTGATGAGGTCTACTATCAAAGACTATGAGGAACAAATCAATTTGTTTGAACAGAGATTGAAAAACAATTCCAATAAAAAAGAAGAAATAGTCAAACATGTGGAGACTCAAACTAATATTGTGATTACAAGACTAAAGGCTAAAGAATAAGAATGTGCTAGGTATTTAATTGAAGTGGATTCCTTGAAAGCTAATTTGGATCAGGAATTAAGTAAGATGAAGTCCTTTATGAAGTTTAAAAAGAGTGCCAATGATCTAGATAACATTTTAAGTAGTCAAAAGACTGCTAATGGTGAAACATGTCTTGGTTTCAATGGAGACCAAAAGAAGAATGCTAATGTGATCAAGGAGAGTCAGACCTTAAAGTTTAATGGTTAGTCAAGAAATGATGGTGCTAACAGATTAAATACTAATCTTATTAGGCATCTTAATGTTATAAGGTATGTTCATCCTTTCAATGGTTATTGTTATTCATGTAGCCAATTTTATCATAGATCAAGGCATTGTAGAAGACCCTCCAAGAATGAATATGAATGGAAATATGAGGATAATCATCAGTGAATATGTATGGGTAATGGTGTGTTTCCATCAAGAGGAATAGTGTGTGTCAATTGTCAAAAGTTTATTCATATTACATAGTTTTGTAAGCATGGATTCTCAAGACAGAACAAGAAAGTTGAGGCCCCTAGAGTGAAACAAAGAATATAAGATAGTGAATGGAAACCAAAGGTAGCTAAGGTGAATATTTACCATGGTGTATCATATTTTAGATGTAAAGAGTGCCAATAATTCTCCATATCAGCTCAGGTTGTGGATGAAGGATTCAAGACAAATAGATCAAGTCAAAATGTTGTTCAAATAGAGATTGAAGAGGTCAAGCCAAAGAGGATATTCAAGCCTAATATGATTATGAAGAAAGTTTAGTCTAGTGAATACATAGATATCTAGGAATCTCCTAATTTTATGTTGCTTTAATAATCTATAGAAGAGTTGACTCCATTAGGCTTCATAGAGGCACTCAGCTAGTGAGCAAAATCATAGAGGATGTTTAGTCTTAGGGGGATATTTTTAGATGGTTCCTGAATTCAGAAAGAAGATCTATGTTGAGAAGTGGTTCCTATTGGTTTAGAAATGCTTTGTCAAAAAGAGAGTTTTTTCTTCAGTTGTTGATATTTGAGTGTTGTTCATATGTTAAGGTATGCATGAGCTCAGGGGGAGAATGTTTGTGTGTTGAGTTTTTCTCAAAGAGAGAATGATCTTGTTTGGAGAGAAAAGGTGTGATTTTCCAAGTCCAAGGATCAGATTATTATTAAGAAATTACCCTTTGTCATTAATATCAAAGGGGGATAAATTTCTAATTTGGGAAAAAGGTCAATTTGAAGAAGATCCATCTTAGGGAGATGAGAATGATTAGCTTTGTTTGAGTGTTTTCCATCAATGAAAAATGGGAGATTTTTGAGATATATTCCTATTGTTAGTGTTTTGGCATTGATGTTGTCATTGATGTCTAGGTTAAGATGGATGTCATTAGTGTCAAGGTCAAAGTTGATGTCATGCATGATAAAGTGGTATGTGACAAGGAAGTCTTATGATAAGAGAAACTTTGAAGGTAACCTATTTTCTATATCTTGAGAGATAATTTAAAGTAAACTTGGTACTTATTATGAGGTTGATGGCATGATATAAGGTCAAGATCAAGATACAAGGTAAGCATACTATTGAGCACTAGTCTTGAGGAGCATTATCAAATCATGAGCATGTGCATGAAGACGTGTTTATAGATGTATGTTACTATCTAAGGAGAATACAAGGCACATCATCAAAAATTTTAAGCATCAAGGAATGTTTCAATTTTAGTTGTCAAGCTTCAAGAGCTTCATAATCCTAGTCATGGCTTATTCATTTGCATGAAGAGGCCTAGTGAGAAGGCATAAGCTTGGTAACATGATGGGGTGAGTAGACTGAGGCTTGTGAAAAGAATATTGGTAGTGTGTGAGCATGGTATGAGTTTTTATGACATTATTATGAGGTTTTTAGATTATTAAAAAAGTTTTCAAGGTGTGTTCAAGGTCTAAGTATTGCTTACAAGTATAGGCCTAGTATGCAAACCTAGTATGGCTTAAAGAGGGGTCAAGTTCACTTTCCAAGGTGATAGATCTCATGTGACCTTTGAAAAAGGTGTGATATTTATTTTTTAAGAGTGATCATGAAGTTTTAGGTCTTTTATTGAAGTAAAAAGCATAAAAAGTGAAGTTAAGGTCTTTTGAGTGTTAGAATGAAGTATTGTAGACGTGAGAAGGTTTTTATTGTGCTCATTGACATGTGTAACCTTTTTATGAGGATCCATTAAGTTCATGGTAGTTTTATAAGGTTCATATCTCAAATTTTATGGAATTATTTTCTAGGTTGAGGGTCTGATCTTTATGAATGATTGTTAAGAGTGGAAGGCAGTCTAAACCCTCATAATGACCTGATGGTAAAGATTTTGTTTTTGCATGATTAGTATGGATGATTATGGATTTTTTGATGTTTTTATGTTGTATTATACTCTCTTATGGTTATCCAAGTATTATTTAATGTTCATAATAGTGGGTGGAAGCTACAATAAATCCCTTATTTCTTGGATTTTTAATGTAGCAGACAGGGTTGACTAGATAAATTCATGAAAATGATTGGAGGATGATGGTTGAGACTTATATTTTATGCCCGTGGTGGTTTTTTATTAGTTTAAAAAAATTAAATATACTAAACTAGACATGTAATTTGACCTATTGCTAAAAAACCTAGTGAGGAAGCTAGTGAGAAAAATAGGCAGAAATGGGAATGAGATTAGGGATGTGTTACCATAAATTAGGGATGGATATAATTGAATTTAGTTATTGTTTAAGACATGTAATAGATATCCATATTGAATATAATATTTTTATATTTGTTTGTATGGTATAAATTTTCTCTCAAACTGACTTATCTAACACAGTGAGGTTTGTGTATAATGAAGCCATGAGTTGGTTTATAAGACCAATATTGCTATTAGACCTTATAATATATTTATTTCAATATGTTATAAGGATATGAAGATTATATTAAGATTATAATTTATATGACTATATTTTAGGTTCATATGAGTGCATTGAGTGTTTTAAAATATCCTTATATAGATGATGGTGGTCAATTATTCATGACTGGGTTTTGGAGCATTCAGGAAGTTCTAAGTGGTCATGTTGTAGAAGTGACTTGGAAGCTTTAAGCTATATATTTAAGTATATAATGAATTTGGTTATTATCCTTAGGTTATTAATTTTATATCCATGTGATTTAATGGTATGGTTTTTTTATCAAATTATTTATGTGCTTCATTTTTAGTTGGTAGACTTTCTGACAGTAAAAAGGCCTAATTATGAGTAAGTCTAATGGTGTGGTTCAAGGAGTGAAATGAGATAAATGGTGTTGGGTACCTAAGGTGATATTATCATGGGTATAATTTAAAAGTGTTAATTTTTTCATCTATTAATGTAGTTTCAAGATGTTCCAAGGTGGTCAAGGTGAAACGTGTGCTTTTAGAAGGCCTAATTGTATTAGGTTTCCTTTAGACCTAATGGTGGTTTTAGTCATTATTAATGGTGTAAAACCTATTTAGTTTTTATTTATCCTATGAAATGTGTTTTTAATCTATTCCAAGGGTTATTCATGTATGAATATTTTTGTGTCTAACCAAGGTATGTGAAATCAAGAGTCAAGTATATGAAGGTCTAATAGGCCTAATTTGACTAGTTAGAATATTGATGGGATGAATGAATGAAATAAAAGTTTGGAAACTATGTATATGGATTTAATACCATTATATATGTGTGTTTAATATTTCATTAGTTTTTAATAGTGATTATATAGATTATGAGCAAGGTCATATGACCTAAATTTGTCAAGAAGAGGGCTAGTTGAGCAAAGAGGCCAAATATATTATTTGAGAGAGATAGAAGAGTGTGTAAAGAAAAATAAGGTGATCATCATTATTTGAGTGAGAAACATGTGTCTAAATGTCATCATAGGTTCTATGTGGATGATTTTGTGCTCAGTCACCTAGGGGGTTGGTTCCTCCTTACAAATTGGTGCTTGTTAAAGGCTTACTTGAGTTGGTATTTGACTAGTGAGGGGTTGGTTCATCACTAAATCTTTATTAGTTGCTTATATTAATATTTTACAAACTATGTTTCAATGGATTTTATCCCTCATGAGTGTTTCCCACATATTTATTGTGTTCATAGGTTGTATGCTTATGTGGATGCTTGTTTATAAATTGGTTGATGAATGTGTTTGAATGAATGTTTCATGAATGATAAGTGAAATTGAATGATTATTTTAAGGTCACTAATTCCACCCCCCTCTCTCATTAGTTATACTTATAATATTTATACATAAATAAATCTATCCATAGTCTAGTGTATAGGCATGATAAGATACTAAAATTATAAAGGCATAGATTAAAGGGACTCAAATCCCCTTTAACATAGTCAAGTAGATGAAGAATACTACACTAAATGTTTCCATTTGGGATGTTCTTGATATTATTTCCCAAATTAATTTATTTTAGGATGACCTAAGGATATTCCAATCTCATGATCCATCATAGAATGCACCTACTCAACCTAAGGAAGAAGTGTGTAGAAATAGTAATCCACCCCCATTATACATCTCTATGATCATTGGTGAGCATATCATACATAACTGTATGATAGATTTAATCACAAGTAGCTTAGTCATACTAAATAAAATCATATGAATTCTAGGCATAACATATTCTCCCATCTCAAAAGGGGCCATCTAATTAGATAGGACAATAGTTAAAATTATAGGAATTATCAAGGATCTGAGTCTCACTCTACATGCATGTCTTAACCTTTCCATTGCACAAGGAATCATAGTTATTGACATTCCCCTTACTTCACTATATTCTTATCTCAAGATTTCACTATAAACGTGGGTAGATATCTATATTTTAATTGGTTACACATGCTACTTAAAACTAGATACGTGATGAAGGTGACCATCAAGGCCAAGCCAATTTAGAATAATCACATAGATACATACACTCCTAGCATGATTGATGCAAACTACTCTTTGTTTAATCAAGAGGATAACTCAATTTTTTATGAGACCACCACACCCATTGAAGAGGTCCTAGATGACTTATTTTATGAATGGGTATGTGATCATTATGAACACAATCCATATGGAAATTCAAAGGAAAGAGGACTCAACATATATAACATTCTTGAGGAGGACACCTTATTGCCTACCTTGTAAAGGTGGAACAAGACCTCAAAGGCATATTTAATTTATACTTTAATGGTTCTCAAAGAAAAAATGGCATAGGATCTAGTGTTGTAATAGTCTCCTCTCAAAAGGAGAAATATTTCAATGCATTTATATTATAGTTTAGTTGCACAAACAATTTTTTTGAGTATGAGGCATTGATCTAGGGTCTCCAATTAACACATAAGAAAGGAATCAAGGAGTTGTGAGATTTCAAAGATAGTGAGATAGTGTTAAACTAGATTATAATGCATAACGTGTCTAAGAAAAATCTATTAAGAGATTAAAAACATAGGGCATGGGACATAATTGAAGGGTTCAATGCTTTTAGTATCCATACCATACCAAGGGCACAAAATGATGATGCTAATAGGATCATAATTATGGGTGTGTATTATGACCTCTCATGTAGTATAAATAATGAGTCCAAGTAGTTTGTAAGACTCATGATCAAACCAATCATCCAAGATAATGTAAATAATTGGCAGGTGTTTAAGAGTGATGAATAAATCATCAACTTCATACAAGATGAATCTGAGTTATGTACCAATAATCAACCTCAAATCCTATCTAAATATGAATATCAGATCATTCAACTGAAGGGAAAAAAGTTACCTAGGGTGTTATTCATGCACAAAATCATCTTTAATTTTGATGACCAACTAAACGGTGAAGTAAAAAACATGACAGTGAAGGAGGAAATCTTCAATCTAATGGAAATATTTGATGACAAGATCTTGAAATCTAATAAGGTATGTTTCCCATCTAAGGTAAAATAATTCATTAAGTTAATAATAAGGTATAATGGCATCTTTTCATAGAACTATAAATACCTTAGAGGCTTTGATCCAAGCTTAGCCTAGCATACTATTAAACTTGAACCCAATACTAGGCCAAGCAGGTAAAACTATAGGCTAGTTAACCTGAAGATTGAGCCCTTAATGAGGATATCTCACAACTCATTGAGTCCAACATAATATTTACAATCAAACATTACTCATGGGTGGATAATTTGGTCCTAGTGCATAATAATAAAGGAGAGATCTACTTGCATAGATTTTACAGACCTCAACAAAGCTTCCTTTAAAGATCACTACCCCATCCTACCAATGGATAAAATTATAAAAATAGTCACAGGTGTAAAAAGGTTTTCATTATTATATGGTTATTTAGGCTATAACTAGGTGCTTTTGTGGGATTGTGATTAATTTAAAACTACATTCACCACTAAGTTAAGTACCTTGGCATACCAAAGGATGTCATTTAGTTTGAGAAACAAAATAGCCACCTTGTATAAGGCCATGGCTATGCATTCAATGGAATTAGTTTACCTTGATGACATAACTATTTTCTCAAAGTACATAGTAGATCATTTAGGTCTCTTTAAACAAGTCTTTAAAAAATGCCAATAGTTTAGGATTTATCTTAACCTAAGCAAGTGCATATTTATAGTGCATGAAGGCAAAATTTTGAGACACATCATTTATAAAGAGGGACTCATAATTGACCCTAAGTGAATTGAGTAAATTTTATCACTCCCTCTCCCAATTCATAAGAAGGTTTTATAAAGCTTATTGGGAAAAATAAACTTTAACAAAAAAATTATGCCAAGTTTCATAACTCTGGTCAAGCCCCTCACAATACTTCTTAAGAAGAGAACTAAATTTATCTATACCTAATAAGGTTGAAGCAATTTTTAAGCCATAAAGTATACCATCATATAAGCTACTACATTGATAAACCCAAATTACATCAAGGATTTTATTCTTTATATATTTGGCACATTTGAAGGCATCTCAATTATTCTTGTGCAGTAGAACAATGATCACCTGGAGCAACGTATTCCCTTTTTTATCTAGGAACTTAAGGATTATGAACTATTACATAGATTTTTATAGAATCAAACCCTCATGATAATAATGGTACTCAATAAATTCAAGCATATGCTCTCCAGTAACAAGATCTATCTCATGGTCTCACACTTGAGTATAAAAGAGTTCTTACTCAACAAGCACATTAGTGAGAAGAGAGTCAGTTGGATCATAAAGGTGATCAAATATGACATAGACATCTAAATCACTAAATTGGTATGAGGTAAAGGATTTTGAGAGAAAATAGTAGAGGATTTGAAAATTTAAGATTGTGCAGTTCTTACACTACATGAGAGTCAACCAAAAGACTAAGGCACCCCAATAAGCTAGAATTAAATCATGAGGATCTTCCTTAAAATTGACATGTATCGATAGGGTTTGAATAAATCCAAATTCATAAACCTAAACTTATAATCCATTCCCTATGTGCTTGTTAATGGTGTATTTTTAATAAAAAAACATCAATGGGGTTCTCTTGCAATGTAAAGAACAACATGAATAGAGCCAAGATCCTAGAGAAGTTCTATGATGGATCATCAAGAGGCCATTATTCACAAAAAACCATTGTACTAAAAATCATGTGAGATAGTTATTATTGGCCAACTCTATTAAAATATGTACACACATGGGTGTGATGTAACAACCCCACTGGGTTTTACTATAATTAGGTAAAAAAATAAAAATTAATTACACAGATTCATCTAATAGATTTCACCATGATGAAACCAAATTAAGTGATCATTAACTGAATGTATTATTTTTAGTTAACCTTAAAATCTATTTAGCTAATACATTTAGCTAATGATCACCATAACAATAATATATCAAAATAGATACAATGTTGAATATGCAATAAAGACTATATTTATTTCATATAAGTAGTATTAAAAATTCAACCAAGGTTGATACAACATTATAGACACTATTGTAAATGTACATATAAATAAAAAGTATATTTTTATCTGTAATAAATGTTTCAATAATAATAATAATACAATGATACAAAGCTTCACAAATCATCAATTTCAATGAACTCAAAGTATCTAGAAGTAATTTCAAGTGTAGTCTCTATTGTATTAATATTATGGGGAGGGAGAGCATCATTCGAGTGATTTTCCACACCAACCATAGACCATCAATCCCCTGCACTATCTATTAATAAGGGAATGGCCCTCCCTTCATGTATGGATAGATAATTATGGTGCAAGAATCTAGATTGATAAACTAAAACCCTTGTGCTATAAGATAAGTAATTCATGATGTTTACCATAAATAAATACATTCTAACATTATATCATAAAAACATGTAAACTATATCAAGCACTTGAAACAACAATGTTAATTATAAACATAACTTTGGCCAATTTTTCCATATAGTTATTGATCTCTAAGATAAATCAATTTCACACACACCACTCAATCACATTACACCTCATCTTGCATTAATAGCACTAATTAAGCAAGTGAAATCCATCTCACTACTTTTTTATGGTCATTAATGTGATATTTGGTTATTTATATAATAATATAAAAACTAATAGATTTATACAAAATATTCCTTATTATCATATATAAAATATTCTAAGTAAAATAATATCAAATACATATATTTAGTCCATCAAATGTAATGCAATGAATTTTAAATCAACTAATTTATTACAGAATAATAAACAATCTTCAATAGAATCATACCATCCATGTAATAAACCTAGCTAGACATCATGTTACTGAATAATGTTATGTAACTCTAAATGTTATTCCAAACATCTAATAACATTTATTCCTATCTTGATATCTACATACTAAAAGTACAATAAAAATCTCATTTTAATATAACAAGATTAAAATGACTAGCATTCAATCCCAAATACCTCATGTTTGAATGTTTCATCATAAATAGTCAAACACACTCAAAAATCATCCAAGATAACAAAATACACCCATATATATTTGGCATACCATGTTATGTTTTAGAAACATTGACAATATAATAATATCCATATATGGTATACATGTATCTAGTGTTGCATTAAGTTAACAAATCACAAGTTTTATACCATATATGTATATTTTATTATTCTTTTTGGGAATTAGAGTGTTTAATTCCTGAGAAAATAAAGGTCTGAGTAAATGTAAATTAGTAAATAAATATGTCTCAGTTAGCCTATTGATGTGTGTGTGTGTGTGTATTACCTTTTCTAAAAATAGTAAGAAGTGTAAAGAAATCAAACTTAGTTAATTCTGGGCTAAAGTAGATGATGCAAGGTCTAGAAATTATTGTGTAAGGATGGAAGACTATCATAAATAGGACCTAAAACTCTATTTCTAGATTGGATAGGAGTGCCAAACTAAGGACACACTACTACTTGAAATTGTAGTCTACTTTTGACACTGGTGTCAACTTTTAGCACTATTATCTTGGTGGCTTGGATTTTTTGGGTTCTACTTAGCAGGCCTTTGACACCTTAACAGTGAAATATTAAAGCCTAGGTATATGTAGATCTCATTGTGTGTCTAATTTAATATTCAAAACCCTTAGGATCTCTTGGTGCTTGAACTTGAGTAGAAAACTAGGGAAATAGATGAGGGGTTAGTGTGTAAAGGATACATTGGATACATTTCACACCCTATGTGTGGGCACACTACCTACATACCAATACTCCAAAGAGGGATCAAGATAATGTAGTTATCCTATTTGAAGTGCTTGGTATAATTATGTGATGCATGTAACTAGATGCAAAACTAGAATGTACTTTGGATGACTAGGGACTAGTATGAGTGCTTGAATAGGCTTGAATTGGTCTTAGAAGGTTGTATGCAAAGAATAGGGAAGAGTGCTTAAGTGTACTTGATTTTATTCTTGATTTTTTATTATGAATGAGTTTCAAACCTTATAAATGGACATTTAATGGTCTTATATAGATAAACTTATGATCATGGGTTATATGAGCTTGCATTAGGCCAATAAGGGAAAAGATAAGGATTCAAGAAAATTTGACTATTTGAGGCTAAAGTGAACTTAGACAACAACACTAGAAATGAGACACCCCTAAGTTCTAATGCTCCTATCCAAATTGGGAACTATTTTCTTGGGAGGATGATACTTGGGAGGATGGATCTAGGTCTGAGAGGGTTACATGGGTCTCAAAAATCTAAGTATGGGAAGCTATAGGTGACTGGGAATCAGTGAAAGTTTAGCCAAGAAGGGTTGAGTGAGCAAGAAAGAGGACCTATAGGTTGGGTGTTATTATTCATGCCAAAGTCATCCAATTTTTCATTTTATATGATTACATTTCACCCCCCCCCCCCACTTATTCTAGTGATGTAGCAAAGAAAAATACTAGGATAAAGGAAAAATAAAAAGCATACCTGAACTTACCTATAAGAGAAAAGCTCATGAAGCTATATGATGTTGGATGTGTATAGAGAGAACATGCTATGATGTGTGAATATATAAATAAAAACATGAAGTATATCATTTCTTAATATGTATACTATATCTAAACTAAGAACATATAAAAGCTGAGCAAAGGAAGAGAGAGGAATGAATACACCTCATTGGGTATGTAAACCAATACAAAACCTATTATGATACTAGATTATGCTAATTATGTGATAAATCAAGAGTAATATCATGAAAGGAGTTGAGTTCTTAATTCCCCAAAATGTGGCTCAAGAATGCAAAGGTTTTCCTTTTGGATCCATCATTGCCAACTAAGTGATTATCAAATCATGCATGTGCTAATTGATGTTTAGATTGTGTGTCTAATCCCTCTGAATAGGTTTGTTCAAGAATACAAAGGATGGCCCTTTAGCTCCATCATTGCCCCATAAAGTGAAGATGTGACATGATACTATTATAAAATATATATCATATGAGATGGATCATGTAACCTCATGAATGTGCTAAAAATTTGACACTGTGGCATGGATAGTCAAATGTGTGCTGGAAACTAGGCCACTCTTGGCCATTTAGAAAGATAGAGATTAGGTTTGTATGAAAACCATTATAAAACTAATGTATTAGGATTATATGAAAGCCAACTTGAGTACTCAAAAATCTAAACTTATATGAAATTTTAAATTGAATGTGATGTCAACCACCTATAGATAGAGTAAGACACACAACTATTGAGAATGCTTAGAATAAACTAAACTTAGAAATAAAAGAAGATCAATGTGTCGTGCACATTACCCCCAACCACTAATGTCTAGAACATGGATTTTGATCTAGAATTCATGCCAACTACCCCATCTAAATTGAAAGTGAGAACTATCATACCATGCATCATAACCCCCTGTATTTGAGAAAACTATGTTGAAATTATTGAATCTGAAGGATCTAGAAGTGCAAAAATTATCCCTAAACTAAAGTTTTTGAATGTTTCTAGAAATCCTAAGTATTTTTTTCCTAGACATGAGTGCCAAACTATGGACACCCCTATTTTTGGTGCTATTATCCATTTCTAGCACCATTGTCTGATGTGATAATTGACTACTAATCTAAGACTGTTCCTATTTTTCTACTCTAATTTGACTAGTTTGACCTCTAGATTCTATGCTTACTATTCTAAATGCTACTATTTTGATTTCTATGAGTTTTGATCTCTATGAAAAACCCCTATTTGATTCCTCCTCTTATGAGGGTAGGAATGATGAACCTATAATGACTACCCTCAGAATAAAAAAGTCCTACAAGTGTGTTAATTTAAAAATATATATGATATAACATTTGATGTTTGACAATATATTTCAAGTTATAGCAATGTTTGTATTGATAGATATTGTTAGATCAATAGGGTTATGCCTAGATAGATATATATATATATATATATAAATGTGAAATCATGTGTAAAGTACTGAACTAAAAATGAGAATGTTAATTTTTAGTTTTTAGTTAAAGGGATGGAGTATGATGCCCATCATGGTATCCAAGAAAGCAAAGAAAATGCATTATATGGATCATGGCATTGCACACATTTGACAAGTAAGAATTAAGAAGCATACTATATGGGCCAAGGTGCCATGCAACAAGGGACATGGGCACATGTCACTCAAACTAGAAACAAGCATAGAAGGCATGTTCAAATGCCACATACACATATAACTAAAATAATCAAAGTTGGCATATGGGCCACAGGCACATAGAGGAGTATAAACAAATGACATTGGTAAATGTCTTAAGGTACACACATGAAAAATAAGCAAAGGACATTTAAAAATGTTCTAAGGCACAAGGAGACAAGATATAATTGAAAATACAATCACACAAGCTATGCTAAGCAAGTAGAGAAAGCATGTAATAACTGGGAAGAGACAAGCACATCTAGCTAATCAAAGTAAATGTGAGAGTATGTAAAACATGTGTAACACAAGACTAGGTATATGCTAAAAAATACACAAGTGCTAGATACTAATGAGATGTCGATATATTATTCTATGTTAGCTATAAATTAATGTACATCAATATGATAACTCAGAGTGTGTAGTATAGGAATGACATAACCTAGATGGTGTAGTCATATAAAAGATGCCCCCAATGGGTATGTATAATAATGTATGTCTCAAATGTAGAAGTAGGAATGCCCTCTCTATGGGTAGAATGAAGCAATCAAGTAGCTGGATGTCACTAGACACATTCAAAGAAGATCAAGTGAATCATGGTAATGTAGAAAATTAACATACAATAGCCTAAAATAGCAAATATAAGTCCTAGCATGATAGTAGTGATGTAAAGCATGGATGATGCATATAATTAAAATATTCTTAGCATTTTTGAATGTTTTTATATTATTATTTTTTTAATATTTGAACTATGTACAGGAAGAACTAAGAATAAATGATACTAACTGATGAGTCTTGAGTGAGACTCTATTCCTGGTGTCCTGTGTTGAACAACTGAATCATGTGTGATCATGAGGCATGAGTGTATGACTGAGATTATGAAGCTAAAATATGTGTGCATTGTAACTAATCTAAAATATCTGAAGTGGAATTTGAATGTTGGGTCTCCCTATAACTCTAAGAAGTGGATGTAACTATAGGGCTCTTAAGGACCCATCTAAAAGTAGGAAAATAAGCTCTATGAATAGGTGCTCTCTATGTAGCTATATCAAACCACAATGTAATTTCTCTAGTTATGAACATTGTAACTGGAATCTATCTAGAATATTGAAAATATGGGGGTGTATGAACCCTTTATACTAGTGATGGATGCCATAACTATGTCTGACTCTAAACTGGAAGCTAAACTAAAACTAGAGGAGAAGCTAAAATTAGTGGAAGAACTAGATCTAGTGATTGGAATTTGGAAGATAGATCTGAATTTGGGAGTGGTGATTCATAATTAACTATGGAAACTATAATAACCTAATTATCATGAATGAAATTCATGCATCTATGAACTATAGAAGGTACTACCTTGAGTTTTTAAATCTATGGTTGATCAATTAGTATGTCAAAAAATCTTGCACTAGGAACTATAGTGAATGGTGTAGCCACATGTGTAGGACCAACCTATATTGGAAGTAATATCTCACCCAATAAACTTTTGATATGCTCATTGAAACCATTGATAACTATAGTGGTTAGAGTGACATCTTGTTTTGAATAACCCAAATGTTGTAGTAGTGTGAAGGTGTGCATATTAAGATTGAAACCATTGTTAATGAGTACACTATGAATAGGTTGATTATGGATATGTGCTCTGATAAAAAGTACATTATAACTTGTAGCATCCTCCATAATCTCCTAATCTAAAAAATATATTCAAGGCCTAGATGTAACTCTGGACTCGTACACACCTATCATACCCCTTAAAGGATGTGTCTCAACTAAAGATGCTTGGTATGTCACTGGTGGAGGATGTGTATGGTATGTATGATGAAAACCTGATGTGTTCTCTTTCTCTTATTTTGAATGCTATGTAAATGGTTATAAAAATATTTTCAAATCCTTAGATTGTGTTGGCTTTATCTTTGGAGGCTCAGCTAAAGTGCCTAGATCAAGTAGATTATCATCTATCAAATCCTATATCTTATGTCATAAACTGATGCATATATTTGTAGTGTGTCCTAGTTCCCTATGAAAATCAAAAAAAGCATTTTGATCATATCCTCATAGAATAGGATTTGCTAGATCTACTTCTTGAATAGGTGGGAGAGTGATGATCTTACATTCTAATAATTGTTGTAGAACTCTGGCTAGAGAAACTAGTAAATTGGTAAATGCACATCAAGGAGGTGTTGATAAAACCACATGCTGAAGGGGCTCTAAAGTTTCATTGACTATTGGTTGATTTTGATTCTTTTTGTCACTAATTTTAACCTTATATGGGACTTTGTTATTACTCGTGTTTGTTGTGTCTAGAGTTCTTGAATACTTGAGTTTACCCATTGAGATTAACTTGACTTCTCTTACCTTAAGTGTATGACATAATTCAATAAAGGAAGAGAATATTTTAAACATAATGGATTCATGAAATGATGGTAGAAGGTTTTATTTGAAGATGTCTTGTAGCTCTTGATCAACCATGGGGCTAATTAGCTTAGCTAGAATAGTCATGTATCTAAGAACATAATCCATGAGGGGCTCATTTGACCTTTGTTTCTATTTTGAAATATGTGCATATGAAACCTTGACACCAATGTTGATATTTAAATATGCTAGGAACATGTCTTATAAAGGATTGAAAGCTATGACTGACTAATTCAATAGACTATAAAACCATTACAAAGTGTAATCCTTTAGGTTCTATATAAAAATTTTGGTAAGTATCTAATCATTCAGTATATAATCCAAACATGCTACATGAAAGGATCTCAAATGTGTCTCTATAACACCCTTGTCATCATAAAGAGTAAGCTTGTGTTGAATAAATCCTTATGGCAAGGGTGTAAAAGCAATGTGATGTGCCAATGGTGTATGCAGTAAAGCAAAAGAATCCAATGCCTATGTAGGTCTAGTGGTACCTTGATCAAGATGTTACACCTTAGATTGAAGATATATTATCTCTTTCACAAGGGCTACCACATTAAGAGAGAGGGATGTACTAGCTACATCTAGTGGCATAGAGGAAGGTTTGGCTATTATAGGGGGTTGTTGAGACATAGCTACCCTTGTAATGTCATTTGTAATTGGCTACTTTGAATGACTAGAAGACTCAACTTACTTAGCCTTTTTTATTTCTATGATAGATTGTAGAATTAGTGTATTATCTTTAGGTTGTTCCCTAAAGTCTTTCTCTAAAATATTATAAAATCAAATCATTTTTTAGTATGATTTCATTATCGACAATGGGTGGAAGTGGATCAGTAGTCCAATGTAGTGGATCATGAGCATCGATGTGTACATCATAATTGTTATTTCATACTAATCTTTGTTGAAATTATCCTCATTAAAATTGGTGTAATTTGGATTTGTAGAATCTATGACTAGAACTTGAATTGGTTATTTATCCATGGTATATAGCTGATTTACAAGAATTTGGGTGAACTTGGGAGGATTACCACTAAGTATTTCACTTTTTCTTGAAGTAAAATATGAAAGGAACTTAGGTGGCATAAGGAAAACAACTTGGATGATAGTATCAAAAATTAAACTAATATAATCTAAGCAAGGCACTAGAATATGCATTAAAAGGAGATTGGACTCTAAAACATGTAAGGTGATACCTCAACAAGCAAAAAGGAGCTAGTATATGTAAGTAGATATTTTTTTAGAAATATTATTTGTAAAATACTATGAAATTTTTAATTTTAAATTGATTTTTTGAATTAGATATGCAACTAATTTTTTATAAAATGATACAAAAAGTACTAAAAAATAACTGAGAATGTATTTGATGCAACTAGGGTTTAAAAGTTTTTTTTTCAAAATTAGTATAATAATTTGAAAAAAATTCTATGAATTTATATAATTTATCTTGAAAAATATAGGAAAAATCTGAAAATATTTCTAAAATTAGCAATATATTGTTCCTAGTGGTTTGAAAGTGTTTGTATACAAATAAGACCTAGTTTGTGCAAACTAGGGTTTGGTTTCTTAATAATATTTCAATTAATTTCTATTTTTATTATTTTTAAATTCAATAAAAATAAAGAAAATAATTCAAAAAATCAAAAATAATTATCCCTAGGGTTTTTAGGGTTTTTGTGCAAAAAATTGAAGTAAGTCAGGATCACCAAATGTTTTATTCTTTTTGAGAATTAGAGTGTTTAGTTACTAAAAAAATAAAGGTATGAGTAAATGTAAATCAATAAATAAATGTGTCTCAATTATCATACTATTTTTTGTAAATAGATATGTATTTTATCTTTTTTTTAAATAGTAAGAAGTGTAAAGAAATCAAACTTAGCTTATTATGGGTTGAAATGGATGATGCAAGGTCTAAAAATTATTATGCAGGGATGATAGACTATCATAAACAAGACCCAAAACTCTATTTATATATTAAATATGAGTTCTAAACTAAGGAAACCCTACTACTTGCCATTGTAGTCCACTTTCAATTCTAGTTTCCACTTTCGGCACTGTTGTCTTGGTGGTCTAGCTTTTTTGGGTTCTACTTGGTAGGCCTGTGACACCCTAGTAGTGAAATATTGAATATTGGGTATGTGCAGAGCTCATTGTGTATTTGATTCAATATTAAAAACCCTTATGAGATCTTGGTGCTTAAATTTAGTAGCAAACTTGGGAAATAGAGGAGGGGTTAGTGTGTAAAATATACACTGGATGCACTTCACACCCATATGTGGGCATGTTACCTACATATCAATACTCCAAAGAGGGATCAAGATAATGTAGTTCTTCCATTTGTTCTTGGTGCAATTATGTGATTTATGTAAGTATATGTGAAATTGGAATGTACTTTGGATGACTAGGGACTAGTATGAGTGCTTGAATAAGCTTGAATTCATCTTGGAAGGCTGTACGTAGAGAATAGGGAAGAGTGCTTAAGTGTACTTGCTTGTATTCTTGATTTTATCTTGTGAATGAGTGCCAACCCTTTTAAATGGACATTTAATGGCCTTATGTATGGAAATTTATGATCATGGGTTAGATGATCTTGCATTAGGCTAACAAGGGAAAAGAAAAGGATTCAAAAAAATCTGACTATTTGAGGCTAAAGTGAACTTGGAAAATAGCATTAGAAATGGGACACCCCTAAGTTTGAGTGCTCCTATCTAAATTATGGGCTATTTTCCTAGAATTATGAGACTTGAGGGGATGGATATTAGTATGAAAGGGCTACTTGGGTCTCAAAAATCTAAGTTTGAGAAGCTACAGGTGCCTGGGAATTAATGAAAGTTTAGTCGAGAAGGGTTAGTGAGTAAGAAAGAGGACCTATAGGTTGGGTGATATTAGCCATGCCTAAGTCATCCAATTTTTCATTTTTATATGATTAAATATATCCATATATTTTATCTACTCAAGCTAATTCTTTATATAAATAAAACCTCATGTTAACTAAGTAATTACTCAATTGTGTGACAGTCATCGAATGAATTCTATATGGCTTCCAAAAATCATAAATAAACTTATTTTAATTCTAAAGAATCTCAACATCAAAATTAAGCCTAAAACTAGTTGACTCCCTTCTATACATTAATGTTTAGTATTTTTAAGTTCATAATAAAACCCAACCCCATAATCCTTGAGTTATATGTATGTATGTATGTATCCTATGTCAATGTAGTCCTTCATGATATATATGCATATCTATGTATATGTATATTATTTCTTTAAATAAAACATGTAAATGAAAAAAAAAAAAAAACCATACTAATATACCCAAAAATGTCATACATAGTTGAACCCTATTTTTGGGTCATTTAACATGAACCCAAATATCCTCAGAACAACTTGTGTTCCTTCATAAACAACATTTTATATATATCAAGAATGGCTTATAACTAGTTTTCAAATTGAGTTTAAAAGTTATAGTTTTTGTCAATAGTTTGACCTTGTGTGTGTGTGTGTGTGTGTGTGTGTGTGTGTGTGTGTGTGTGTGTGTGTGTGTGTGTGTGTGTGTGTGTGTGTGTGTGTGTGTGTGTGTGTGTGTGTGTGTGTGTGTGTGTGTGTGTGTGTGTGTGTGTGTGTGTGTGTATTGATGAACCTCAAAGGTTCACCATATTGAGTTTTAAAAAATCCCAAGATTTACATTTTAAAACCCTATGGTTTAAAAATCAATAGAGTCTTAATTATCCTAGGTTTTCCATTTGCCTAAGATAAACATACAGACTCTTTTTTAATTTGAACTTAGAATTTTATATTTAATGAAAAAATATTCACATAGTCTTATCAATTTAGACTTATGGTTTCAAGGTTATAAGTTTGGTTATGTAGATGGCTAAGCCATCTATAGTGATAAACTTTTAGCCTTTTATATAATTTCAACAAAATGAAACTACTTAAAACCCAAATAATATATTACCAGTTATCAACATTTCACTAATATGAATTCAAAATGAAACCAATATGGTAAGAATTCCCCTCTATTACTTCTATAATCCTTTTTCTAAAAATTCTATAAGGCATATCTTCTCCTTTTTATATAATTGATTTGGCCTCCCATAAGTCTTTATTTCCTTATTTTTATTCTCTTCCATGATCCTTTATTTCCATGGGTATTTCTCCAAATTCATCAGCAAAATAATGACCAAAATGATGCATGTACAGAATAACTAATAGAAACTAACAGTCTTTCATCATTCTCTGATGTAAAAATAATATTGTTTGTAATTATTTGCATAATAGTTTTTTATCTTAAGTCAATGGTTGGTTTAACCCTAATCTCCCAAGCCTTCTCATAATTAACAATTATATATCCCTTTGAATTATGCATGAAACAATGACTTCATTCAATAACTATGCAATCAACTTTTATAAAAGTCATTAAACATTATATAATTCAATGTTAATGCAACATAGCACAAACCTTCAATAAATTAATAAATATTATCACATTTTTCCATTGCTATAACTTCGTAATATCCATCCATGATCATAAAACATATAATTTTAAATGACAATATCGACTAGTATTAATTCAATAACTAGACCTTCAACCACATAATAACATTTAATCAAAACAATGATATTTACTAAATATCATTTAAACAATGAAACTTTAAGATTCATTAATGACTCAATAATAGGTTATTTAACTATTTTAAACAATAATAATACTTCTAAGCATGATATATAATAGTCAATCTCAACACAAAAATCAAATTAACCAATGTATTAAGACATTTTTTAAGACACTCAAATACATCTGTAGATAGTAGTAAGTAATGCTAAAATATAACAATTTAACTTATCCATTAAAGTAACATCATAATCGAGATAGACTTTTTATGATAATCATAAGTTCAATCACTCAAGTGGATCAGCATAATTATTTAACATAAAATAATATCACAGTAGAATTACATTAGCAATCAAAGACATACTAAAAATATCTAAATCAATTAATGAATATAAAGTATTCTAAACTATCATGGTGTGTGCATGGGTTTCTATCCTTTCCCTCTGTCATCCCCTAATACCTCCATATACACCACCCTCTCCAATGATGCCTACCTTATGTCACACTCTGAGGGATGGATCTATCCTATATCCACCTCAAAACAATGAAGGTAGTTATCCTATAACATATGTAATCCATAACACACTATTGTAATAACTAATAAACATGATCATCATGTATAAAATATAAAATTAAAACTAACTCCATAACTAATCAATCATGTAAATTAAGTAACATATAACTACTCATAATTAGCATATGAAATCAAGCTTAACTAAATATTAGTTAGTCAAATAATAACCCTAAAAATACATAAATCAATTAGTTATTAGGTTGAGTGAGGAATAAGGATGTGACATCCTTCCCCCTAAATCTGCTCATCATCTTGATGACACTTATTCAAACATAAGTTCTAAATTTAAAACATTATTCAATAGAAAATAAAATAATATCCAACAACATATCAAGAAAACAAATGTGTAAACAACTTATAAAACTCATCATAATCCTCCCAAGTGGCACTATCTTTATAATATTGGTCTCACTATACCTTGAACTATGACACTTATCTATTACACAAACTAAGTTTGTGAGTGTCAATTATTATTATTGGTTTTACCATGACCACCCTGAGATCCAAAACCTATAAAGCATACTAATCCAACACATGTTCAGGATTAACAACATACTTTTTAAGATAAGACACATGGAAGATATTATGCAAAAGAGCTAGAGTTAGTGGAAATTTAAGCCTATATGTTATATTATTGACCAATTATACAACCTTGAAAGGTCCCACATATCTAGGTGAAAGTTTCATTGACTTCCCAAATTTATTCACACTTTTTTAAAGCTTAACCAACAAAAATACTTTATCACCTACAAAAAAATATCTTATTGTTCTCTTCAAATTAGCATAACTTTTATATCTATAATTGGTCTTGGCCAACCTCTCCTAATTGTCCTAACTTTTTCTTTCTTTTCCATAAGCATCTCAGGTCCAAAGACTACCCTATCCTCTAAACTATCCTAACTAAATTATGTTCTACACCTCCTTCCATATAATGCCTCAAATAGAGCCATCTTCAACATTGATTGGTATGAATTATTGTAAGGGAACTCAACCAATAGAAGGTAATCCTCCCACTTATATTACTAATCCATGTAATAAATATGAAGGAGATCCTCTAAAACTTGATTAACTCTCTCTATCTATCCATCTATTTTTGGATGATAAGTAGTGCTAAAATTTAACTGTGTACCTAGAGCTAAATTCAAAGTTAACCAAAATCTAGAATTAATTTTCAAATCTTAATCTAAAATGATATTTTTTGGAAATCCATGTAATCATTATAGATTTTTCATGAATCTATTCACAAGAATAGGTGCATCATCTATCAAGTTTCCTAGTATAAAGTGAGTTACCTTGGTTAGCTTATCAACTATAACCAAGATCATATCATGAAAATTTCATTATAATGACAATATTTAAACAAATTTCATGCTAATCACCTACCACTTACATTTAGATATACCATAAGGATATAAAAATATTATCAGATGCACATGTTCAAATTTTATATGCTAACATTCTAAACAACAAGACACAAATCCATTACATCTTTCTTAATTCCTTTCCAAAAATAGAGAGGTCTTAGCTCATCCATGAGCTTGATTACACTTAGATGTCTTGAATATGGGGCATTTTGCAATTCCTTTAGCACTATGCTCCTCAAATTCTCTCTATAAGGCACATACATCTTACCATTGTACCTCAAAAAACCATCACTCTTTATCTTGAATCCTCTATACCTAAGATTATGAGCATTTTATGACAATTCTTTCTTGACTCGATCATAAAATTTATCTCTTGGTAATAATTTAATTAATTGATCATAGAAAGTTCTAATATTAGCCAAATTTGTTATGTACCTTCTATGGCTTAAAGCATCAAAAAATATATTCTCCTTGCCCTTGATATAGTTAATATCAAAATCATAATTAGATAATAATTCTAACTAACATCTCTAATGAGCATTTAGGTTTAGTTGGATGAATATGTACTTGAGTCCCAAGTTGTCAATATTGAGGTTAAATTGTTTCCCTAATAGATAATGCCTCCAAAATTACAAGGCATGCACTATTACAACATGTCCCAAATTGTGAGGGGCATAATTCACCTCATATGGCTTCATTTTTATAGACTTATATGTTATAACTAAACTATATTGCATAATAACTCCTCCAAGTCCATCCCTAGATGCATTTGTGATAATTGAGAATTTACCATTAGGATCAAGAACTCTTAGCACTAGTGCTAAAGTAAGCTTCCTTTTCATCTCTTGAAAGGCTTTCTCACACTTGATTGACTAGACAAAACGTTTATTCTTCCACTGAAGAGAGGTAATTGGATTAACTATCTTTGAGAAATTTGGAACAAATTTCCTATAATTGAATGCTAATCTCATGAAACTCCATACCTCATACACATTCTTAGGTATTTTCCATTACATTATGGCTCTTATCTTTTTTAGATCCACATAAATTCCATCTAAAAAGATAATATGTCCCAGATATTACAATTTATTTTGAAAAAATGCTCACTTAGACAACTTGACATATAATTTATGCTTTTGTAAATGTTACAAAACTAGTTATAGATGTTGAATATGTTCTTCCTCATCTTTGGAATATATGAGGATGTCATCTAGAAATTCCAACACAAAAAGATCCATATAATCTCTGAACACATTGTTTATGAGATTTATAAATGTTGTCAAAGCATTTATCAACCAGAAAGGTAACACTATGAACTCATAATGCCTATACCAATTTTTAAATGTTGTTTTCAAAATATCCTCATCATGAATTCTCAGCTAATGATAACCTACTCTAAGATCAATCTTATAAAATACTATTTACCCTTTCATCTATTCAAAGAGATCATTAATTTGAGATAGTGGATATTTATTATTGATTATCACCTTGTTTAACATCTTGTATTCAATATATAGGTGAAGAGTACCATCCTTCTTAATGAAGACTATTGGTGCACCCCATGGTGACACACTTAGTTGAATCAAAACTTTTGATAATAAATCCTAAATTTGAGCCTTAAACTCAAATAATTTAGTGGTTTTCATCCTATACAATTTCTTAGACTATGGTGTTGATCTAGGTATGATGTCAATCAAGAAATCAAACTCATATTTGGGTAGTAATTTAGGTAATTCCTATAGAAACACATCCTAAAATTTCCTTAGAAAAGGATAATCCTCGATGAATTGTTCCTTATATTCCTCCATCTCATTCATCTTAAAAATAAATACTTGGCATCCCTTTGTCTAAGCTTTCTTGAGTTGAATTGTATAAATTTTCCTAAGCTTCAACTCTCTTTTCTCAAACTAAAATTGTGTCTAATTTCCAAAATCATCTTGACACTTACCATTCTTCAGATAGTAATCAACCTTAGATTTATGCTTTTTAGGTTAATTGACTTATAAGATCACATTATATGATCCTAATGGTGAAACACATAGATCCACTACTATAGTGAATTTAGGCAACTTAATCTCAGCTTCCATTGGACACTTGTCAACCTTGACCTTTCACTCATTCCCATACTATATTGACCATATACTTTCCATAACTCCAACTTTTATGGATAAGTTACTAAGAATTCTATGAGAAATAAAACATTTTATATCCCCCATGTCAATTAAAATAGAAATTGGGTGATCAAACAAAATATCTGATAGTTCAATGGGTGAATCTTGATATTCATCATGATGATTGTTAATAGTTATATTAATCTACTACTAAAATGTTTCCTATTGAGAATCAAAACCCTTGTTCTTAAACTTATATTGAGTACAATATTGAGCATAATGGTCATCTCTATAAATAAAGAAACCTCCAAGTAGTCATTTCCTATCATACTATTGGTTTCCCTTAAAACCTCCCTTAAAACCATTCCAGGTTTCCTATTCCCTGAGCCACTACTAAAATTAGCATTGTATTTCTTAAATTGACTCTTAGCATCTCTTCTCCTCTACTTATAGTCTTTCATTTTGAAATTTGGTTTAGAACTTTCAAAGTTTTTCTTGAACTTATCTCTAACATGGGCAAGAGATTTTAGCTTTTATTCCTGCTTGACTACTTACTCGAAGACCTAGTCCATAATAGATGGCCCATACACATCCACCTCACAACTAATTTGGTGTTTTAATCCCATAATAAATTTCTTGATCTTGAATCTCTTATCCACCTGATATTGAGGTACATACTTTAGGATCTTGGTGAATTACTCCATATATTCATTCACAAAAAGGTCTCCCTACTTAAGATTATAAAAATCTATTAGCTTCTAATAAAAATATAGTTGTAGAAGCCAATATGACCTAAACATTATCACAAATTATTCAGAAGTTGTGGTGGTAGAGTCAAGATTCATCTCGAGCTTCTTATTTTCCCACCATGTTGTTGCTTCACCAATAAGTTGATATGTTCCCTAGACTACTTTATTGACTTTAGAGTAATTTCTAAACTTGAACTATTTTTCCATCTCTATCAACCATGCTTCATCTCCATCTCCTAAAATAGTTTCATTGAACTTGGGTGGATTCACCTTTTTCATATCTCATGCCAACTCTACAACTACTTGAGCTCTTGCATCTTGTGTCACTTCCTCGTGACTCTAATCTTGAGTATTTTCCTTCTCAATAAGATGATCTTTAGGTTCTTCCTAAATATTCTCCTATTCATGCCTATACACTTCCTACTCTAGGGCCATGATTCAATCCCTAGTTTCTTGCATGGTTGCAAAGATTTGATCCAACTTTATAGTTTGCTTGGTAGTAAACTAATTTGGATCAATGAAAGGATTGGTGTTTTATGTACCCTCACCTCTTGGTCTAGTCTACACCATTTTTCTTCCTACTTAATAGGATAATAATTTTGCATTAGCAGACACATTAATTCCTAGAGTTTGAGCCTTGACTTTTATATGAAAATCTAACAACACCACTAGGTTTTACTATAATAAGATAAAAATTTTAATTACATATATTAATCTAAAAATTTTCACCATGATTAAACATAAATAAATGATATTTAACTAAATATAGTTAATCCATTTAGCTAATGATCACCATAACAATAATATATCAAGATAGGTACAATGTTGAATATAAAATAAATACTACAATTATTTCATAGAAGTAGTATTACAAATTCAGCCACAACTGATACAACATTATAGCCACTATAGTAAATGTACATATGAATAAAAAGTATAATTTTAGAAATAATAAATTTTTCAACAACAATAATACAATCATACAAATCTCCATGGAGCATGAGTTTCAATGAACTTAAAGTATATATAAGTAATCTCAATTGTAGTCTCTACAATAGTACTGTTATGGGGAGGGAGAGCATTATCCAAGTGCTTTTCCATACCAACCATGGACCATTGATCCCCTTCACTATCTCTTAATAAAGGAATGGGACTCCCTTCATGGATGAGTAGATAATGATGGTGTGAGATTCTAGAGTGACAAACTATCATATGTGCATTGTAAGATAACTAATTCATGATGTATCCATAAATAAATCTATTCTAACATGATATTGTACAAACATGTAAACTATACCAAACACATAAAATGATAATGTTTAACTATAAACATTACTTTGGACCAAATTTTCATATATTTATTGATCTCTATGATTAGTCAATTCCATACACATTACTCAATTGTATTACACCTCATATTTCATTAATGACACTAATTAAGCAAGTGGAATCTATCTCACTACTTATTTAGGGTCACTAATGTGATATTTGGTTATTTCTATAATAATATAAAAACCAATAGATTCATACATAATATTTCCTATTAGCATATATAAAATATGTTAAGTACAAAAATATCAAATACATACATTTAGTCCATCAAATGTAATGCAATGAATCATAAATCAACTAACATATTATAGAATAATAAACAAATTTAATAAACAATCCTCAATAGAATCATACCATCCACGTAAGAAACCTATCTAGACATCATGTTACTGAATAATGTCATGTAAGTCTAAATGTTATTCCAACCATCTAATAACATTTATTCCCAAATTAATATCCACAAATTAAAAGTACATTAAAAATCTCTTTTTAATACAACCTTAAAATGACTAGCATTCAATCCCAATTATCTCATGTTTAAATGTTTCACCATAAATAGTCAAACACACTCAAAACTCAACCAAGATAAAAAAATACACCCATATATATTTTTCATACCATGTTATGTTTTATAAACTTTAAACATATAGGAAGATATATATATATATATATATATATATATATAGTTTATAAAACATAACATGGTATGAAATATATATATATATATATATATATATAGTGTTGTGTTAAGTTAACAAATCACATGTTTTATACTGTACATGTATATCCATATATTTCAGCTAATCAATCTAAGTCTTTATCTAAATAAAACCTCATGTTAGCTAGGTAATTACTCAACTATGTGCTAGTCATCAAATGAATTCTATATGGCTTCCAAAAAGTATAAATAAACTTATTTGAATTCCAAATTATCTCAAGTTCAAACTTAAGCCTAAAACTAGTCGACTCCCTTCTATACATTATTGTTTAATATTTTTAAGTTCATACTAAAACCCAATACCACAATCCTTGATTTTAATGTATGTATGCATGCATGCATGTAAGTATGCATGCATTCATGTATGTATGCATGCATGTATGTATGCATGCATGTATGTATGCATGCATGTATGTATGTATCCAAAGTCAATTTAGTCCTATAGGATGTATATACATATCCATGTATATGTATATAATTTCTTTAGATAAAACATGTAAATAAATAAATAAATTTCATATAAATCTTCCCAAAAATGTTATAGATAGTCAAACCCTATTTTTGGGTTATTTTAAACATGAACCCAAAAGTCCTCATAACAAATTGTGTTCCTTCATAGACAACATTTTATATATATCAAGGATGGTTTATAACCAATTTTTAAACTAAGTTTAAAACTTCTAGTTTTTGTCAATAGTTTGAACTTATATGTATATATATGTTAATGAACCCCAAAGTTTCACCATACTAAGTTTTAAAAGACCTAAGATTTACATATTAAAACCCTATGGTTTAAAAATCAACAGAGTCTTATTTTATCCTAGGTTTTCAATTTGCCTAAGATAAACATGCAAACTCCTTTTTCATTAAAACTCAAAATTTTATATTTAATGACAAAATACTCACATAGTCCTAGCCATTTAGACTTAGGGTTTCAATTTTATAAGTTTGGATCTATGGATGGCCAAGCTATCCATAAGGCTAAACTTTTATCCTTTTACATAATTTCAACAAAATGAAACTAATTAAAACCTAGAGAAATGATTACTAGATATCAACATTTCATTCATATGAATTTTGAAATGAAACCAACATGGTAAAAAGTCCCCTTTGTTACTCTGTAATCCTTTTTCCAAAATTTCTTGAATCATTCTCTTCTCCTTTCTCTATCATTGATCCATCCTCCCATAAGTCTCTCTTTCTTTCTTTTTATTCTCTTCCATGCTCCTTTCTTACCATACAAATTTATCCAAATTTTTTTGATAAAATAATGACCAAAACAATGCATGTAAATGATAACTAATAGAAACTAACAGTCTTCCATCATTTTCTCATGCATAAATCCTATTCTATGCAACTATTTGCATAATAGTTTGTTATCTCAAGTTAATGTCTGGTTCAACCCTAATCTGTTGAACTTTCTCATAATTAATAATAAAATATCCCTTTGAACTATTTATGGAATAATGACTTCATTCAATAGCCATGTAATCAACTTTTATAAAAGCCATTAAACATTTTTCATATGAAATTTTGACCCCTATGTCAAAATAGGATCCCTATAATCAAATAACTTGAACCTTGGGTGATTTTGGAGGTCCTAGTTGAGTCCAAAATACCTTATTAGCTTTCATTAAGGTAAATTTGGAAAGATTAAAGTAAAGTCATATTTTGGTCACATAGTGGTTTAAGCATGTCATGAGGAGATAATTCATGGTCAATTTTTGTCATAATTGATTAGGGGTTCATTAAAATAATTTCAATTATTAAACACCTTTTCATGACATTTCATGAAGTTTTGGAAGGTTTAAAGCTCATTTACTAACTTGAGGGTGTTAAAAATGCATATAAAGGGTGATTTTGGCTAACATTTATGTTTGTCAAAGTTCCCTCACTTCAAAATATATACATGACACCTTCCAAATAGCTTAGAGAGAGGAGGTACTTGAGAAGGACATCACATCAGTTGAGTTGGTTGATATTCATGAGAATGATCAAGGGGTTGAATCTAAAAATATAATAGAAGATGGAGTTACTACTACTTCCATGGAAAATGAAGACTTATAATAAATATTAAATTAGATATGTGGAGAATTTGGGGGCTTTAAAAAGATTACACTTACCTTATATTTAAATTGATGACAATGATGAAGATGGGGTTGAATATGTAAATCTCTTTAAAGAGCTTGACAAGCTTGCAGTTGATAAGAAATCTAATGTCACTCAAGATACTATGAATAATAAATAACCATACTTTGATGAAGAATAATGGGGTCAAATTGTAGATAAATAATATCATGATAGGACTATTAAATTGTAAGAATAGTTCACCTTCATAGGTGATATGTTTTCATTTGTTGTTGTTGCATAGAATATCATGCCAAAGAAAGTGGAAAACATGAAGGATTTGAAGACATCAAAGCCAAGGTTCAAAAGATAACTTGTTTCATTCATGCCTTCATCTCATGAAGCAAACAATGGTGAAAGCTTCCCTTTTGATCTAGGAGGAGAAATTTTGCTTTAGGTTAGTTTATACATAGTTTAGTTTGCTTAAGTTTGTGTTATGTTCCCTAAGTGTTTGTTAGCACATGTGTTTGTCTTCCTTTATTTTCTTTATGTGTGTGTATTTATTTTGTGTGTTGTTGAGGTAATTAATTTATCTTTTTGTTCAAATTTCAAGGTTTGATCTTTTTATCTCAGAGTGAAATTGAATCCATAGCCCAATGGAAGGACAAGGTTACTGGTTTGGTCATCACAACAGGCATGCTACTCCTATGAGTCACCAATTTATTATCCAAATTTGACCCCCTAGGTCAAAATAGGATATTTATAGTTAGAAAACTTGAACCTTAAGTTGTTTAGGAGGTCCTAGTTGAGTCCAAAATACGTTATTAGTATTTATTAAATTAAATTTGGAAACATTAAGGTAAAGTCATAGTTTGGTCACATAGTGGTTTAGGCATGTCATGAGGAGATAAGTCATGGTAAAGTTGTTTCATAGGTGATTAGGAGATAACTAATGTCATTTAATGTGTTAAACACATTTTAACAAAATTTCATGAAGTTTTTTAAGGTTTGAAGCTTATTTACTAGCTTGAGGGTGTTAAAATTGCATATAAAGGGTGATTTTGGCTAATATTTATGTTTGTCAAAGTTCATGTTGACTAATTCAACCACAAGTAAAATTAGGTAAACCACCCCATATATTCCAAACTTGTTATAGGGTCTCCTAAGTTTGAAAATGTGTACTATGGTCTTAAATGAGGTCAAATATTATGTTTTCATCTTTAGTCACATTTTTTAGTTGGTCCTATGTCATCTAAGGTCACCTTTGTGGGTCATTTAATGAGATTTTATAGTTTCCATAAGAAGGTAAGTGTTGCAAAAGGATATAAAACATCCCATATGTCAGGTGCATGTTAGAGATGGTAGTTTTAAACTAACAATTATATGTTTAACATGGAAAATAGAAGATTAGACAATTTTAGGCATCTTATGGAAACTGTTACAAAAGGATATAAAACATCCCATATTTTAGGTGCATGTTATATATGGTAGTTTTAAACTAAAAATTACATGTTCAACATGAAAAAGAGAAGATCATATAATTTTAGGCATTTTTAAGCAATGTTATGGTCGATACAACACATTTGTCAAATGGGAAGACTTCAAGAGTGTCTCTTTAGGTCCTATTAGTTCACTTCTATGATTAAGCAACTTTGATAGACATAAAACTAAGTAAAACTAATTATCCTTTCCCATCACTCTCTTTGACAAGCTAAAAAGGTCAAATGGTTTCTACTTGCTACAGACACGAGGAGGTGAGTTGGAAAAAGTGCACTTGGCAGGTGGTATTACTCCATTTTTAATTCTAAATCATGTCAATATTCATAAGTTTGGTTGTTTTTTATTCATTAACAATTTCTAATAAGGTTGGTGACTCTTTTCTGCCTACATAACTCCAACACCTTAGGTTCCTTCTCTATTTACATTATTCTATGAAAATAAAGTAGTGTACATGATCTATAAGAGTATGATCATCCTTATCATAAGGTTTCAATTTATTTTATATGTGTGAAGGTGAATAAGTTGGTAGGATCACTCTCATCTTGCTATTAGGAGACACTACTAAGGTCTACAGATAGTGTTCCATCAGTTATGGTGTCCTAAAAAATTAACACTTGGAAATTTTGGGTTACCCCTATTAAAAAATTTCTTTTGTCTTATGTGATTCAACTATCCTTGTCAAAACTTATTCCCTTGAATAACACTTAGACTTTAGTAATTTTCACTATAATTGGTTTCATTCCAAAATTACTTTAAATTACTCCAAAAGGTTAGAAAATGTCTACCTAGGTCATTATCATAAAACCCATTTGTCCATCCTTAAGGGAGATTAAAAAAAACTAAGTTCTTGGGGTCATTTCTAGGCCAACTCAAGTTCTCTAGGTTACTTTACTTATTCAAAAATGTGAATTAAGTTGTCTTCACAAACCTAATTTATACCATCCAATTTAAATCAAAATTGGGAAATGATTATACTTCTCAAAAGCTTAGCAAAGTAGATTCGTAAACCCAAAAAGAACTAATTATAACCACATAGGGTTTTAAAGTTACATTACTCCACTTTCTAAGTAAAAGCAACAAAGGTTCATAAGCTTGAAGTCTTCACAAGCTTAGACCAAAATGGGGTTACAGAGTTACTTGATTTCATAGACTAAATTAAGTGAAGTAACTCATGAAACCTGATAGTCATTAAAATGCTTACATGTATTTCCTTACACATGTCACTTAGTTGTCATTAATGTATATATTAATATAAACATTAGAAAATTCCACCTCATTTCCCACCTAGTTTTCAAATTTTCTAACCTAGTTGCTACACCTATGAATCCTGAGTGACATTGTTTGAGCTTTTGAAGCGATTTTGGTGCAAAATATTCACAACCCATTTGTAGTTGAGGTTTTAGATTATTTTCCCTTTGGTTTCATGATCTCATTTTAGATGTATATCTCATTTTTATCTATTAAAATTTCATGCATCACTTTGAAATTTGTTTCTATCTTTTCTTGTTTTACTTGCAATTATAGGTCATTTTTGCATGCATAGTGTTAATAAAAACCTTTTAAATTATTTAGAAACACTTTGCATATAAAAAATCTTAAGAAAAATCCCAAAAGATATCATTTTTTTTCAAAAACTTAGTAGTTGACCTAGATTATCGACCCGAAAGCATTATAACTTATTAATTATTCAGAGTCCCAAACCTGAGAAACTAGTCTCAAGAAACCCAAAGTTCCCAAGGGACATTGCTTACTAAGATCTGAAATAATTGATTACTTACCTAGAGTTACAAATACCTAATGCTTCTACTTTATTAGGTTTCTAACCCCAGTAAATTACCCAAAGAAATTTGGAGTGGTAAATGTTACTCACTCACTCAAAGTTTTTAACCCTGTAGACTTGAAAAATACCCAGACCTTCTTAGAATTATGACACCCTATTACTTAGAATGAGTTTCCCAGAGTTTTCAAGATTTACTAATACTTGAAGTTCCTAATACCTAAATATTGATTAGTATTATTACATAAGATAATAACTTAACTCAGTTGTTCAACCTTTTATAAAAATAATAGGAACAATTACTAAGTTTTCAAGAGCATTTACCAAGTCTTTACAGTGTCAGTCATAACAAATGTCAAGAGTAGAATAAGAATCAACTAAAATTTAAGAAGTTCCCAAGCCTACACTTGAAGAAGTTTCAGAGCCAATTAGGAAAGGAAAGACAAGATCAAAGAGAGTTGGGAAGTCAAAAGAAGAAGGAATGAATTATGAATACAAGGGATATCCCATTGAGTCTTGCATTGCATCCAAAGTGTCAAAAATCAATGACATTGGCATGGGACATGTTTCCATATCTAAGTTGTTGGAAAGATCTAAGGTGAAAACCAAAACACCACTCATGCGAGTAATGACAAATAGTGGATTCATGCAAGTTGTAGCTTTCCCAAGCTCTGCACAACTTCCTAAATTTATTCTAGAATGTGCTAAGTTTTATGATTCTCTCACTAGAATAGTAAAAGATAATGTAGTTAATATGGTGGTTAGATTAGATGTTTAATATTTTGACTACTATTTTGAGATCTTAAAAAGATGTAAAGTGATAGATTTATCAATGGAAAAATCTAAACATCTTTGGGAGAGTAAAACACCATAATGCATCAGGATAATGAATACAACTTATCTAAAGAAACAAAAGCAGCCCTCAAGGTTTCCAAAGAAAAAATTGAGGTCTAACTTGGTTTAATATGTTGATGACATCACCTATTTATTGTGTATAATTAATGAAGAGAAAAATTCCAAGTGTTTTTCCACCTAGATGTATGCCTACATAAAGGCTATTGCTATCAATAAGAAATTTGCTATGATTGAATGGTCAAGAATGATAAGTGACAACAATGATCAGCAGTTGAGTAATGTATTGCATACTCTTGACTTCAAAATGACTTCAAATTTATTATATGTTGCAACAACTAATGGAGCCTTTTCTAGGTTGACTATAAAATTAATGTTGGCAATAGAGCCCATCTATGAATATTGCCCTCAATTGACTCTTTATGAATACTTCAAGCATTATAAAAGGGTAAAAATGCATTCTTTTATGAATTAATTTGTAAATTGAATGTTTCTTTAAAGTCTAAGATATTATCTAATGCAACTTAGGAGACAATTTCCCATTTTGGGTGTATTTTTATTTAATTCTTAGATTTCACATATATCAAAGTTGGTGGTTTCACAAGGACACCAATAAAATTGTTAAGGTATCCTAGTGATAAATAGATTCTAATATAATTATGTAGATAGTTGGTAGAGTTGCATGATCTACAGTCAAAAGTACATTATTTTTTAGTTAGTTTTTCTATTGTCATTGGCCAATGTCATTGTGAAATCATTTATAAGGCCAAGAATGTACAAATAAAAATATATCGTAATTATAATCAATCACATTTTGAGGCTAGAAAAAAAAATTATTGTAGATGCATATCATAAAACATAGTTTCTCTTAAATATATGCATATCCCTACACTTGAAGACTTATGGATTGACTATAGAGATAAATTTAAAGTGAGAAGAAGAGATAATAGTAGGATGACTATGAGTCAAATTCACTCATTTGATTTGGCTACAATTCCTAAAGACATGGAAGATGATGAATAAGTATTCATGATTCATATCATGAAATGGGAGGAGATAATGTTTCACTCCCAGAAATTGACTACAAGAAGAATCAAGTAAAGACTATTGCTGATATGACTTAAGTGGTTCTTGTTATGACTTCAACATGGCTTCTTAGTAAGGGATACTAAATGAAGGAGCTAGTAATGACATAAATTGGCCTAGTAAGTCATAAGAGAAAAGCAATGCAAAGAAAAATTAGTCAAGAGCCTAAAAAAAGGTTGAAATTAAAGAATAATGTTGATGATACATATTCTTTGGTAAAAGAAAAGGAACCAATTCAATCAGTTACCTCTACATCCCCTCTCGTTTCTTCTATAGACACCACTTCTACTATCACTCATATTTATACCTCGCCTCCTACATCTTCATCTTCATTACCAGTGAAAAACATACATTAGTAGTAAAAGAGTTAGATCCATCCACACTCATGCCACCTCCAAAATCTCCTAGCTTAAAATATCTTAAGAAACCTATTTAAAAGGAGATTGATGTTCCTCCTCCTCCACCCCCATCTTCTCTACCTACTACTCTTCCCCCACCTCCTTCTGATGATCATCCCACCATTCTTCCTATTCATACCCAAAAAGAGATAGATTAGGTTACTACTAGAGAAGTGATATCATCTTAGGAGGTATCATAACAAAAGGTAATAGTTGAACCTAAGAGTACAGCCACTAGAGAAGACAAAGAACAAGAAATTTTTGACAAAGAGGTAGAGAAAGAGAATTAGGCATAGAAAGAGAAAGAGGTAGAGAAATATAAATATGAAAAAATAGTTTCCAATGTTATTCAAGGTATTTAAAATGAAGAGGAAGTTCCTTCTCAAGGGATATTAGTGAAAGATAATCAATAGAAAATGGTAATACATTCATCCACTACCACTAGTATAGATTTATTTTCATGGTTGGAATTTTAAACATCTCCTGAGTCAAAAGAAGAAATAAATTTGGAAGAGATAGATTTAAATATTTTGAGAAGTCTTGATCATAAAGGTAAAAATCCCAAGAATTCTAGAGTGACTTTAAAGCTAATAATTGAGCCTTTAGGTCACAATTTTTTATAAATATATGTTCTTCCATATGGTAAGCATAAGGGTGAAATCACTGAAGAAGACTTAGAAATCACAAAGGTATACCTAGGGAAAGTTACTACAAAATGCATGAAACAAGACACGCAGACCCTTATCAATACTCTTTTTTAGAATCTTGATGAAGAAAAGGATGATAAAGCTAAACTAAAGGAGTAAATTTCTAAGTTATGTGAAATAATTGCCAAGGTGGCAAGATCTTATCTCCAGCAGCCATTACTTTTAGGAGATGTATTTTATTAGCAAAAAATAACTAAGGTAGAGTAAACAGGTGACAAGGACAAATAAATTGATGAATGGATAGAGAAAATGATACAAACTATATAGAAATGGTCTCTTGAGGTCCCAATTACTTTTTCTAATATTGAGAATAAATTGGTACAATTGAAAGTGAAAATGGAATATTTGAATTACAAAAGGACAGCCTTCAATGAATAAATTCCATAAGTTAAAAGATTTTGATTAAAGAAAAGATTGTTCTAAAGGGATCAATGATGAAATAAAATCAAGAGAAACACATCATATCTTTTTACATGTGCATTTTTAGAGAAATGCTTGAAGAAATGAAGACTCTAGAAGAAGATGTTCATAATGTGAAAGTAGATTTGGAGGATTGTATCTTCTATCACATGAATTTTTGGTTATAAGAAATGCCAAGGACACATGATCAATTATATTAGTAATTCAAGTAAGTAATTGAAAAGGCCATGACTCCATTCATAGCAAAATCAATAAAAGAGCTAATAAAAAGTCAACAAAAAGTCAAAAGGTTGGAACCCAATATTGGAAAGGTGAAAGGATATTGTAAAAAGTTGGAAAGGGAACTAATAATATTTGAAATAGAAAGGAAATAAATTACCAAGATAGATATGCAGCCATTCAATTTATGATGTCATAACACATCAAATATAGGGAAAAGTGTAGAACAGAGGTTCATAAATTAGAATGATTTCTATTGCTTCTCTCCTCAAATTTTATTTTCTTCAAACGATTTGAGAAACATATTTTAAGTAATTTTGTTTAAATTAGTTACTTATAAGTAAGTTTCTTGATAAAGTGAAAGACTCAAGTAACTTGTCTATATGTCATTTTGTAAAAATAAATTACTTAAGTGAGATTAGCACAACATGCAAAAAAGTTGTATTTGATCCAAATAGTGAAATTGAGAAGAGTTGCATGTCACCAATTATTGCACACCACACATGATAAATTAAAGGAAGATGTCTCCCAATGGTTTTTATATTTTAACACAATACATGGGGAATTCAAAGAGTTGTCTCCTAATTGTATTTGATATCTAAAAGTAGTATAAATATGGGGAAAGACCTAGATATAAAGGATGGTAATTTTGAAAATCAATTATAATTGTGGTACAAGAAAGTTTAAGCAATCTAAAACTTTGCATTTAGATTTATATGTGTTTTTTTTATGAATTTTGTTCAAAGTGAATAAGAAGAAAGTTGGTTTTTGAGAAACTTTGCATCTAAGGAGATCTTTCACTACATTTTGTAAAGAATAAAATGGAAAACTTTATGTTATAATTTAAATTGAATATGATTTCAAATATTTCTTAATCATTTGCTAAAAAGAATTATCATATCTTATATGTTTACCTATTTGTATGGATACAATAAGATCTATAAAAACTACTTGTTGTGAAGTACATTTTCTTTCTTTTTCACTGATTCTAGTCTTTTCATTATCCACATTCTAAGAAATTATTTGCATAAGTTTTGAATCAGCTACTTACTTGCTAAAAAATCATTTTGTTATGGTTCATGAACTTTATGATTAAATTAATACCCAAAAATAAGATAACTTGTGTATATCATGTGCATAATTTGTATAAATTATAAAAATTGAAAGTTTAAATAGTTAGAGTAGATAAACATAATCATACAGGAGCTTCATCATTAAATGAAGGGGGTTTAATCCCATGACTACCTAGGTATCTTGGTTAGCCTTTAAAATATCTAGCCAACGTTTTTTGGTGACTCTATTGTGGAACATGAACTTAACTAGAGTTAAATTAGATTTTCACACAAGGGTAAGATAGACATAGAATAATGGTCAATTCTCTAAAACTATAAATTTTCCACACTGCCATATAATAATTTGGTCTTAAGTGGTCAATTCTCCACAGAAATGCTTTGTTGGTCTTAAGTTGTTGCATGTCAAGTAATCACTTATCAATTCCTTATTTTTAAATCTAAGGTAACTTAAACAAATCCTTAATAGAAACATAAGCACTTCAATTTGAAAAATTGACCTTTAACTAGGGAAATAAGATATCAAGGCCAACCTGATGACTTCTTTAAACTATAAGAATGGTTTAATTTTAGTTTTTCTCCCTAATCCAGAACAAGAAGAGAAATTCTTTCACTTATCAGATGAGTGTAAACTCCTATGAATTAGCTTCAACATAATTACTTAAGAATAATCTAACCTAATAATCCTTAATTTCTTATTCCCATAAGAATGGCACAATAACTTCATATCCCTTGGGAGGTAGTAATTGGCCCATTGAATTTAAATCATGTTCTCCATGACTTGCCTAAGGGCTCAAGAAAGAACTTTCCTAAGTTTATAGGGGATGGAAAACAAATTCCATATGAGCACTTAGGTACTTTATTTATATCTTATGGATTGATTGGAATTGAACATGAAGATGTGTTAGTCAGACTCTTCATTGAAACCTTACATGATTTAGCTATAGAATTGTTCTACCATTTGGCCCCTGGCACTATAACCAATTGGGCCACTATGCATGAGCAATTTGAAAAAAGGTTTAAAGCTATTAAATAATCACACATATTGCTCACCTAATTGACTTATTGTAAACAATAACCACATGAACACATGTAGGATTTCATTTCTAACTTTAATAGACTACTCTATAAAATACCTCAAGCTACTCAACCCATTGGTGATAATCAAAAGTGTTTTTCATCAATGCTCAGTTATCATAGGTTTACTATCAGCTGCATATAGCATGTCCTATTGATTTATCAATAACTTATAACATTACTACAAATGTTGACTATGACCTTATTATGGCTAGAAAAATTAAGAAGATAACTTCTAAGGTGGATGTTTCTACTTCAACTACATTACAAACCACTACTGATCCCCTATTGCATATTAATGACTTGCTACAAGTTAAAAGGCAATTTTCTCAAGGTGTTTATTTTACTCCCATTTGAAATGCACCTATACACAATTTTAATAATCAAAACTAGAATCATATTTTTAGACCTCCACAAAGATTGGGAATTGAGGATGCTCTAAAAAATCATGTTGAAATGAATGAAGAAGATTATTTGGCTATTAATTTTTGATCAAATATTTGTTGAAGAGGATGATTTTGTAGATCCTATTAGTGAATCTAATATAGGATACCTTGAATATCAATCATAAATTGATTATGAATAAATGCTTGAAGATGACCATAGTCACTCTTTTGTAGTATTTACAAGATCACAAGTTCAATAAGCTAGTGAAAAGTCTTCCAAAAAACAAGGGAAAGAGAAAGAATACTCCATGTCAGATGTTAACAGTCTCAAAATAGGTAGTCCTTTACCTAATTCTCTTGACCTAAAAGATAAATATGTAACATCTTCTTCTCAACCTCATAAGCCATTCACTCATTATTTTGAAGTTAATCTTACTTTATCTATGTTCATCCCTTCTTTTTCCATTATTGATCACATTAATAAAACTAAGATTCAAATGTCAGAAGTTGAATACTTAAGGTCCTATCCAAATCAGCTAAATAGACTAGTTAAGTATGTTTAAAGTAAAGGATCAAACAATCCAACTAATGCTTCAAAATGTATCTTACCTACTCCCAAATTGGTCTCTTTCTAAAATAATTATATAACTACCTCTCCCACTTCTACTTATACATCCAAAAGAATAGATTCATTCTATGTATCTCTCTTAATCAATGAGTTTAAGTTGAGCAATTGTATCCTAGATTCTAGAGCTTCTGATAATGTCATGCCATCTAAAGTAATTGATGCCCTTGGCCTCACTCTAACTAATTCAATAGGGAGATGTTACTCAATGGAAGACAATTTACCTTGATTAGATAGATCAAAGATGCTCAAGTTATTCTAACATCTTTTCCAGATAAGAGGCTTAAAATGATAATTTTGGTAAAATATATTCATGTTTCCTATAGAATGTTGTTGAATAGAAACTTCTACAAAGACCTAGGGGGGAAGTCAAGATGGATTGGTCTTGTGTTCATATTTTAATCCAAGGTGTAAATCAAAAACTTGAACCTTAGAAGAAATCCAAATATATAGTTTCCAAGTCAGATGATCCAATATCACATATTCTTTTTAAAGAATCAGCTCATGGAGTCTATTACGTTTAATTGGGCAAGGACATACAAAAACTAGAGACATAAGAAGAAGAAGAGAAAATATGGAATCTAGAATTTGATGGTAGTTATTATTCCCTTGGTTTAGGGTTTGGAGTTGTATTGATATCACCAGATGGTAAGGTATATCCTTATTATTACAAATTAATGTTTGAAAATACTAACAACATAGTAGTGTATAAATAAATATTATTAGGACTGAAATAAGCAAAATAAAAAGGAGTGAGACTTCTAAAATCACAAGGAGATGTTGAGTTGATAGTAAAGTAAATTCATGGCCAAAACTAAGTAAAGAAGGATAATCTGAGGCACCATCATGATCAATTTCTAAGTGCAACACTTGATTTTGCAACCTTTTTAATCAGTTTCATTCCTCATCATCAAAATTCTAGATTTGATTCTCTTGCATTTACTTCAACTTTGCTCATGCCAAATTAGTAGCCTACACTTTTTCAAGAAGGTGAATATAGAGCAGAGATGGTTTTCCATCCAAGGGTTCTAGACAATGTTGATTAGTGGTAGTTCTTTAATGATGATAAGCAGATAGTTAATTTCCTTGAGCAACAAGATAATTTTAAAGAATTATATTTTAAAGGAAGTAGTTCACTTTCACACTAGTCAATAATAAGTAATACTAACCTTGAGGATGATGATAATGAAGATGTGATTTAATTGAAGGGAAATAAAATTCCTAAAGGGTTAGTTTCTTTAGAATAAATTTTTGATAAGCAAGATCAGTTTTTGAAGAAAAAAATAGTATGGTGAGAGTTCTTCTCTAGAAGTACAAGTTAATTTGGGTATTGAGGAAGACCCCAAGCTGGTCAACATTGGAAAGTGTTGTTTTTAAGAGGAAAAAGAAGCATTAATTAAGCTTCTCAGGAAATATATTGATGTGTTTTATTGGTCCTAAAAATACCTAAAGACATTTCAACCAAAAGAGGTACAACATTACATTCCACTTTAGATAGAATTAAAAGCTTTTAGTAAAAAGATTTTCCATCATAATCCAACAATATTAGTTAATATATTTGATAAAATACAAAAGCTACTTGATGTTAAGATCATTTATCCCATCCATCATTTAAGATGGTTAGCTAACATTGTCCCAGTAAGAAATGAAAATGGATAAATACATTTATGTGTTGATTTTCATAATCTTAATCTAGCTTATTTGAAGGATAACTATCTATTTCCCATTATGGATCATACCTTACAAGTAGTTACTAGCTCAAAAATGTTATCCACATTAGACAAATTTTTAGGATATAATCAAATAAAAGTGGTGGAAGAAGATCAATACAAGATGGCTTTCATAACACCATGGGGGACTTTCACCTATCAAAAGATATCTTTTGAGATTTTTAATTCTAGAGAAACTTTTCAATGAGCAATGGATCTGCTCTGGAATTTGCACATCTAAAGAACAAGATTATAGTTGTATATCTTGATGACTTGATAGTCTTCTCTAAGAAGAGAGATAATCATTTGGATGACTTAGAAGAGCTTCTCATCTAGAGCAAGAAACATGGGATCTCATTGAATCCTAAGAAATCTATATTTGTCATTAGTTAAGGTAATTTTCTTGGTCACATCATCTCAAAGGAAGGAATGAAGATTGATCTAGAAAGGGTGAAATCCATTCAAAGTCTACCTATGCCTATGTCTAAGAAATGGGTACATTCATTCATTGGTAAGATTAAATTTCTTAGAAGCTTCATTATTGAGTTTGCTAAGTTAACTCACCAAATTTTTGACATGATGAAAAAGAATCAATAATTCAAGTGAAATGTTGAAGGTAAGAAGGCATTTGAAAATATTAAAGTAGTCATAGCTCAAGATCTAGTGTTGATTTTTCAATATTTTAGTAAGGAATTCATTATATATTGTTATTATTTTGAACATACCTTGTCACCCATACTTCTACAAAATAATGATGAAGGTATTGAATCTCCAATAGCTTTCTTGATCTAGCCATTGAAATTTTATAAACTAAAGTATACACAGATGGAAAAGCATGCCTTTGTTGTAGTTAAATATATTCTAACTCAATAAGAGTTGGGGTTACTAAGAGGCACTTGGGTAGCTAAGGTTTAAGAGTTTGATCTTGATATCAAACCAACAAAGCTAGTAAGAGGAAGAGGATTGTGCCAATTAATATCATAGAGTAAGCCAAATGACATAGATATGATGATATCTTTACTTCAAGATGAATCAGATGAAAATTTTCCCATGGTTCTTTTTATTAATCTTGTTGATGAATGGTATAGTAATATTGCTTTCTTCCTAACTTATGAATAATTTTAAATGCATCTTACACAAGGAAAAATGTACCATAAAGATGAAGTTAAAGGATGTTGTCCTGTGGGACAATGATTTGTATAAAAGAGGAATTGATGGTGTCTTCCTATGTTACATGGACAAATGATAGCAAAAGAGAATACTAGAATATTTCTATGATAGAGAATGTGGAGGTCACTTTTTATCATGAGTTATAAAACATAAAATCCTATGAGAAAGGTACTATTGGCCCACTCTTTTATAGGATAGTTTAGATTGGGTTTCTAAATGTTAATAATGTCAACATTTTATGGGATGTCTAAAGTTGCTAGCATTGCCTTTAAAACTAGTCATAATAAATGAACCATACTACTAGTGGGGCATATATTCTATTTTCATGTTGAATCCCTCTTCAAGTACTAACCATTATTATGTATTAACCACCATAGATTACTTTAGCAAGTGGGTAGAATCTATTCCTATCAAGCAAGCTACTTCTAAAGTTGTATGTGATTTTATCAAGGAAAACATCATAGTGAGGTTTGGTGTTCCTCACAAGATAGTAACAGACAATGTAGCTAAATTTTCTTTAGCTAAACTAACTCATTTTTGTTATTTATATAAGATAGAATTATTTCACTTTTAAAATTACTATTCTCAGGGGAATGGCCAAGCCTAATCAAGTAACAAGAACATGATGACTATCATTCATAAGCTAGTGGATGATAATCAACTTACTTGGCACAAGAAGCTATTTGATGCATTATGTGATGATATAATCACTCCAAAGAAATCCATTGGCATGTCACCATTTCAATTTTTGTATGTAATAGATGTTAAAAGACCCATAACCATACAATTGTTTTCTTTACAACTATCTAAGGCTACTGAAGACAACTTACCAAGATTCACTTGACAAGAGGATTATGTTCTTATCTGAACTACAAGAAGTTTGTACTCAAGTTTCTTACTAGTTAACTAATCATTAGATGAAAGTAAAAAGGATTTTTGACAAAAATATTAAAGAAATAAATTTTTAAATTGGTAACTTGGTCTTGTTGTGGGATAAGTGAAATAAACCAAAAGGGATGTATGGAAACTTTGATTCACTATGGAAAGGACCTTTCATAATAAATAAGAGTGATGGAAAAGATAGCTTCATCCTAGCTTATCAAGATGGAATTGAACTATCACTACCTTACAATGAGTAGCACTTGAATCTTTACAATAAGTGAGAAGTAGGGTAACACCTGTATGTATATAAATAAGACCTCAATTTTTCTTTTGTATAGTTGTTTTTTATTTTTTTGTTCATTTATTTTTAGGTTTTCATGATTGAGTTTTACATGAATCCATAACCAATGGAAAATATTCAAAACCAGAGATACTAGGATCTCACCTTTGTTTCAATCTTTTGATAAAAACAAAGATGTCCCCAATCAAAGCTAGTTAGTGTCCCCAAATTTTAACACTTGGAAATTTTGGGTTACCCCTATTGAAATGTTTTTCTTTTGTCTTATGTGAGTCAATTGTCTTTTTCAAAAATTATTCCCCTAAATAAGACTTAGACTTTAGTAATTTTCACTATAATTGCTTTCATTCTAAAATTGCTTCAAATTACTCCAAAAGGTTAGAAAATGTATGTCAGGGTCATTATCATAAAACCCATTTGTCCATCCTTCCAAGAGATTAAAAAACTAAGTGTTTGGGATAATTTATAGGCAAACTCAGGTTCTCTAGGTTACTTATTCAAAAATCTGAAGCAAGTTATCTTTGTAAACTCAAGTTACACCATCTAGTTTAAATTACAATTGCAAAATGACTTTACTTCTCAAAATCTTAGCAAAGTAGATTTGTAAACTTGCAAAGAACTAATTATAACCACCCATGGTTTTGAAGTTAAATTAATCCACTTTCTAAGTAAAATAAACAAAGGTTCATAATATATAAGTCTTAATAAACATATACCAAATCAGGGTTGTAGAGGTACTTGACTTCATAAACCAAATTAAGTGAAGTAGCTCATGAAACCCAATAGTTGTCAAAATGATTACATAGATTTCATTACATGTGTCACTTAATTTTCATTAATTCATGTTCAATATAAATATTATAAAATTCCACTTCCTTTCCCACCTAGCTTTTAAATTTTCTAACCTAGTTGCTACACATGTGAATCCTGAGTGATATTGTTTGAGCTTCTAGAGCAATTTTGGTACAAGTTCTTCACAACCCATTTGTAGTTGAGGTATTTAGATTGTTTCCATTTTGGTTTCATGATCTCATTTTGGTTTTATATCTTATTTTTACTTGTTAAAATTTTGTGCATCTCTTTGAAAGGTTTTCTATTTTTTCTTATTTTACTTGCAATTATAGGTCATTTTTACATGTATTTTTATTGATTAAAACCTTGTAAAATTCTTTAGAAACACTTTGCATATGAAAATCAAAAGAAAAATCCCAAAAGATAGAATTTTTATAAAAAAACTTAGTAGTTGACCTAAATTATCTACCCAAACTCATTATAACATGTTACTTACTCAAAGTCTTGATCCCGAGCAACTGATCTCAACAAAATTGAAGTTCCTAAGGGACATTTATTACGTAGATTTGGAACAACTAATTACTTACCTAGAGTTTTGACTACCTATTAATTCTACTTCATCAAGTTTTCCAACCCCATTAACTTTCCCAAAGACACCTAGAATGGTAGATGTTTATCACTCACTCAGAGTTTTCAACCTCACAGACTTGAGAAATACCTAGACCTTCCTAGAATTATGACACCCTATTGCTTAGAATGAGTTTCCTAGAGTTTTCAAGATTTACTACTACTTGAAGTTCCTAATACCTAAATCTTGCTTAGGATTGTTACATAAAACAGCTTAACTTAATTTTTCAGCCTTTTTTTAAAATAATAGGAACAATTATTGAGTTTTTAAGAGTATTTACCAAGTCTTTACAGTGTCAGTCATAAAAAATGTCAAGAATAGAAGAAGTGGCTTTAATTGAATAATTTCCTGAGATTACAATTGAATAAGTTCTAAAGCTAAGTAGGAAAGGAAATATAAAATCAAAGAGAAATGGGAAGTCAAAAGAAGAAGGAATGAAGTATGAATATAAGGGATATCCCATTGAGTCTCACATTGCATCCAAAGTGTCAAAAATCAATGACATTGACATGGGACATGTTTCCATATCTAAGTTTTTGGAAAGATATAAGGCTAAAACCAAAACACCACTCATAAAAGTAATGAAAAATAGTGGAATCATGCAAGTTATAGCTTTCCCAAGCTCTGCGTAACTTCCTAAATTTATTTTAGAATGTGCTAAATTTTATGATTCTCTCACTAGAATAGTAAAAGATAATGTAGTTAATATAGTGGTCAGATTAGATGTTTAGTATTTTGATTACTATTTCAAGATCTTAGAAAGACCTAAAGTGATCGATTTATCAATGGAAAAAGCTAAACATCTCTAGGAGAGTACAACGCCATAATACATAAGGATAATGAATACAACTTATCTAAAGAAACAAAAGCAGCCCTCAAGGTTTCCAAAGCAAAAAGTGAGGCCTAACTTGGTCCAAGAAGTTGATGACATCACCCAATTATTATGTAGAATCAATGGAAATAAAAATACCAAGTGCTTTTCCACCTAGATGTATGCCTACATAAGGGCTATTGATGTCAACAGGAGTTATGTTGTGAGTGAATGATCAATAATGATAAGTGATAAATTTGATTAGTATTTGAGTAATGTATTCCAGACTCTTGACTTCAAAATGACTTCATATTTAGTATATGCTACATCATCTAATGGAGCCTTTTCTAGGCTAACTATAAAAAGATTTTTGGAAATAGAGCCCATCTATGAATACTACCCTTAATTGACTCTTTTTGAATATTTCAAGCAATATAAAAGGGTAAATGACACGTTATTTTATGAAGTCATTTATAAATTTAATGTTGCTTTAAAGGCCAAGAGAGTATCTAATGCAGCTTGGGAGGTAGTTTCCCATTTTGGGTGTGTTCTTATTCAAGTCTTGGATTTCACATATATCAAAGTTGGTGGTTTCATAGGGACATAAGTAAAATTACCAAGGGATCTTATTAATAAATGGATTATAATGGAATTATGTAGATAGTTAGTAGAGTTACATGATTTACAGTCAAAAATACACTATTCTTCAGTTAGTTTTCCTATTGTTATTAGCCAATATCATTGAGTAAGAATTTATAAGGCCAAGAATATACAAAAAAAAATATGTCATAACTATAATCAATCACATTTTGAGGCCATAGTAAATTTTGATTATAGAGGCATAGGACAAAACATAGTTTCTCATGAATATATGCATATCCCTACACTTGAAGACTTTTGGATTGATTTCAAAGCTAAATTTAAAGTGAGAAGAGATAATATCAGGATGATTATATATCAAATTCACACATTTAACTTGGCTAAAATTCCTAAATACATGGAATATTATGGATAAGTAATTCATGATTCATATCATGTAATGGGATGAAATACTGTTTCACCCCTAGAAATTGACTACAATAAGAATCATGTAAAGATTATTACTGAGAGGACTTCAGTGGTTCTTTCTATAACTTCAACATGGCTTCTTAGTAAGGTATACTACATGAAGGAGCTAATAATGATAGAAATTGGCCAAGTAAGTCATAATAAGAAATTAATTCAAGGAGAAATTAGTTAAGAGACCAAGAAGAAATTGAAATTAAAAAATAACGTTGATGATACATATTATATGGTAAAAGAAAAGGAACCAATTTAGTCAATTACCTCTACATCTCCTTTGGTTTATTTCATATACATCACTCCTCCTATCACTCTTATTTCTACCACACCTCTTATATCTTCATCTTTATTACCAGTGAAAAACATACAACTAATAGTAAAAGAGGTAGATCCATCTACACTCATACTACCTCCAAAGTCTCCTAATTTTAAACCTTGTGAGAAACCTATTCAAAAGGAGACTAATGTTCCTCCTCCTCCACCCCCATATTCTCCACCAAATACTACTCCACCTCCTAATGATCAGCCCACCATTCCTTCTATTCATACCTAAAAAGAGCCAGAGTAGGTAACTACTAGAGAAGTGACCTCATCTTAAGAGGTATCACAACAAAAGGTAACATCTGAACCTGATAGTACAACCACTAGAAAAGACAAAGAACATGAAAATTATGATAAAGAGGCAAATAAAGAGAAAAAGGTAGAGAAAGATAAGTATGAACAAATAGTTTCCAATGTTGTTTAAGGTATTCTGAATGTATAGGAAGTTCTTTCTCAAGGGATAGTGGTGAGAGATAATCAATAGAAAAAGGTAATACATTCAGCCACTTCCACTAATACAAAATTATCTTCATGGTTGGCATTGAAAATAGCTCTTGAGTCAAAGGAAGAAATAAATTTGGAAGAGATAGACTTGTAACTTCTAAAAAGTCTTAATCGTAAGGGTAAAAATCCCAAGAGTGTTAGAGTGACTTCAAAGCTTATAATTGAGCCTTCAAGTTATAAATTTGTAGAAATATCAATTCATCCATAGGGTAAGCATAACGGTGAAATCACTGAAGAAGACTTGGCAATCACAATGGTATCCCTAGGGGAAGTTACTACAAAAATCTTGAAGTAAGACATGCAGACCCTTATCAATACTCTTTTTTAGAAGCTTGATGAAGAAAAAGCTAATAAAGCCAAACTAAAGGAACAAATTTCTAAGTTGTGTGAAATAATTGCCAAGGTGGAAAGATCTAATCCCCAACAACCATTACTTTTAGGAGATGTATTTGATTAGTAAACAATAAAATGAGGTAGAGGAAATTGGTGACAAGGCCAAATCAATTGATGAATGGATAGAGAAAATGATGCGAACTACATAGAAATGATTTCATGAGGTCCTTGGCAATTTAGTTGATACTGAGAATAAATTGGCATAACTAAAAATAGTGATGAAGGAGATTGAAAGTGAAAATGAAATATATATTACAAAAAGATAACCCTCAACAAATAAATACCATAAGTGAAAATATTTTGATTGAAGAAAAGATTGTTCTAGACGAATCAGTGATGAAAGTGAAGCAAGAGGAACACATCATATCTTTTTGCATGCATAGTTTTGGATCAATTCTTGAAGAAAAGAAGACTCTAGAAGAAGATGATCACAATGTGAAAGTAGATCTGAAGGATTGTATCTTCTATCTCATGAATGTTTGGTTAGAATAAATTCCAAGGACACATAAGTAATTCCATCAACAATTCAAGCAAGTAATTGAAAATGCCATGACTCCATTCACAACAAAATCAATAAAGGAGTAAATAAAAAATCAACAAGTCAAAAGGCTAGAACCCAAACTTGGAAAGGTTAAAGGATATTTTAAGAATATGGACAGGGAACTGATAAGATTTGAAATATAAAGGTAATCAATTGCCAAGTTAGATGATGTAGCCATTTAATTTATGATGTCACAACACATCATCTATAGGGAAAAGTGTAGAATATAGATTCATGAATTAGATTGATTTCTATTGCTTCTCTCATCAACTTCTTTTATTGTCATCAAATAACTTGAGAAATGTATTTGAAGTAATTTTGTTTTAAGTAGTTACTTATTAGTAAGTTTCTTGATAAAGTGAAAGACTCAAGTAACTTGGTCAGATCTCATTACTTGAAGTCATTTTATAAAAATAAATTTCTTAAGTGAGATCTATGAAACATGTAAAGAAGTTGTATTTGATCCAAATGGTGAAACTTAGAAGAGCTGCATGTCACCAACATTGTACACCACACATGAGAAATTCAAGTAAGATGTCTATCAATGGTTTTCATATTTTAATGCAGTACATGGGGAATTTAAGGAGTTGTCTCCTAATTGTACTTGATATCAAAAGTAGTATAAATATGAGGAAGACCTAGATATAAAAGATGGTAATTTTGAAAATCAATTGTAACTATGGTACAAGAAAGTTTAAACAATCTAAAACTTTTTGTTTAGATTTTTGTATGTTTTTTTATGAACTTTGTTCAAAGTGAATAAGAAAAAAGTTGGTTTCTAAAGAATTTTTAATCTAAGGAGATATTTCACTACATTATATGAAGAATAAAATGGTAAAATTTGTGTTATCATTTAATCTAAATATGAGTTCAAATATTTCTTAATCATTTGTTGAAAAGAATTATCATATCTTATATTTTTATATGTTTGTATAGATACAATAAGCTCTATAAAAACTACTTGTTGTGAAGTACAATTTCTTTTTCTTTTTCACCAATTCTAGTCTTTTCATTCTCCATATTATAATAATATCTTTACATAATTTTTGAATTAGCTACTTACTTGCTGTAAAATCATTTTGTTATGGTTCATGAACTTTATGATTAAAGTAATACCCAAAAATAAGATAAATTGTTTATATCATGTACATAATTTGTATAAATTTTAAAAATTGAAAGTGTGAATAATTAGAGTAGATAAACATAAGAATACATGAGCTTCACCATTAAATGAAGGGGATTTAATCCCATGACTACCTAGGTATCTTTTCTAGCCTACAAAATATCTAGCCAACAAGTTACAAAGCTATCTTCATGCATTGGTCTTCAGAATAAGTCTAGAATGTTTATTTTCAACCTCTCATGGCATGGTAATTAATTATCCTTTGAAATCATAGTCTCAAGTATCCATGATTATAAGTGCAAGGTCTAAAATATATACACACATTCAAATTATCTTGTGACTATCACCTACAGTCAAGTGAGATTAAACCTTGATCAATCACGTTGTTGAGTCAAGGAGGTTTCAAGGTTGTGAATAGACTCTCAAGGTCAAAGTAAGACTGAACTATTCAAAGAGTTATAGTTTGGTTATGAGAACCAATCTAGTCTTATATCATATAAACATGCAGATAGTCTTCAACATTGGTCTGAGGGTAGTCCAAATGAAATAGAGGAGTGTTAAAATGAAGGAGTTTGAGCTTATTTGAGACTTTCAATCAGGTTTGGGACCATACATAATATCAAGGTGATAATGGTGAGGCCATAATCTATCAAATAGACTTGGGTCCATATCCTCAATTTTAGAAGGTTTCCATTGGGACAACTTACCTTAACTTCTCTAAACCAATATTTGCTAATACACTTTGTCTTCCCATGGTGAAGTGTCTTAAGGTCTAGATAGGCCTAATGGTTTCCATCTTATATCCTAAGCATAAAGGTAATGTCTTGACATAAGTAAATGGTTACTTGATCAATATAGAATGATATTGGAGTGGTTTCTAATTTAGATAGGTTTTGACCTAAAGCACTTAATAAACACTATGTTGAAATGACTAAAAGCAACCTAACTTTTAGTGACATATAGTGGTGAGTGAGACTATGGTCTCTAAGCATGAGAAGAGATAATATAGGTATGAAATTATCTTAGGTACCTTATTAAGGATCAAGGTAATTAAAGTCCAATGTCAATGTATACATCACCACCTACAATAATCCCATGATTCTCCAAATAACACTTACAGTCAATCTATAGACCCACAGTGTGTTGATGGTGGGAGCTAAAAAGCATAGCCTGAAGGTATAGTAACACTATTTAGTTTTAAATGACCTAATGATCTCAATATTATTTAAAGTAATGAAACATAATTATTAATCATAATAGACACCTACATGAATCATGTTTTCCTAAGGTGAATGTCTACAATCTGTTATAATCATAGACTAGCTCATGTTAATGAAAGGCCTAGTCTAACATACTAAGATAGAGGATGAATATACATATTTAATTCAATATCACATTTATATATATCATCCTCATGACATTATTGGATATATTAAATATATAGGTTTAACTAAAACCTCAACCTATAGTCAAGCCCAAATCTGCATACAAATCTTGCACATGGTCGTCAACTGTATAAGTCTATCTTGAAGAGTTTATGATGTTGATGAATATATATGAGTAATATATCCATGATATTTTGTAAAAAACATCACCAATACCTATTTTATCCTCTCATAACATCATATTGGCCATATAAATAAGGGAGATGACCTAGGTTTTGTCTCAGATAGAGGACACTCCCAGTAAAGACAAAACTATAGGCATAGTGTGTGGATGTTGGATAAATGACACGAGGAGTTATAAAACACTATATAATGATTTAAAGAGGTGAATTAGAGGTGAAAAAATTTGAATCCTCTCATATAATCACTGGAAACTACTTAGATTTCGTCATAGGACATTAAACACAATTAGGCCTATTAGGCCTAGAACTAGGCCTAAATCCTCAAGATGTCTAATTCTATTTCCATGACCATAAAAACTTTCAAATTCCATGTATATATTTCAAAATTATGTATAAGGTTTATTCGATCCATTGGTTTGTAGAGAGTTACACCAAGTTGGTCATTTTGACCCAATTCTATGATAGGGGTACCTAGAATAAAGGAGAAAGCTCAAGAGGCCATTTTCAAATTATCATACCTATATGGACACATTTCATGGTGACTAAAGTATATATGGGTAGTTTATTTGGGTCATGAACTTAAGAATTATTGAATTGTTTTAGGGGTTGGACATCTAGTTTTTATGAACTGTCACTAAGAAGAAAAACCTCCTAAAACCCTTGTTAAAACCTAAAGAAGAAGAAATATATGGAGATACAATAAAAATTGTTAAAATTTCCTATAAATTTATTTTATATTATCTATCACTCTCCCATTCTTCTTCCCACCCAACTGGTCTATACTATCACTTGTACAGACAAGGTAAAATCTAAGTTTTTTACAAGTTTTTGGCTATTCTATAGGTATAAAATATAATGAATAGGTGAGAGAAATTTAAGGAGGTAAATAGGGAATTATTATAACTCCATATATTCATTTTTCACCATATATAAACATGGAAATCTCTTTGATAATTAGATCACTATAGGTAGTCTTGGACAGATAGTGAGAATGAGAGATGACTACCTAGTCAGAAGATGAGAAGTTTGATAGTGGATCCTTTTGAGGTCTACCTAATGGAGTGAAAGGAAAAGGGGTTATAAATAATTTTTTTAACACCTCTTCCATGGATATCTTTAAGAAAATATATGTCACCTTGATGACAAATGTGAATATTGAGGCCAAGAGAGCTAACAAGTGACTATAGATAGTTAACACAAGTGTCAAGAGGAATTCTATCAATTAGGGAATTATATGATTACTATAAAACCTTATTTATAACCTCATTAATATATTTAATATGTTTCAAGACTTCATATTTCAGTTTCAAGTGGTCAATTGATGCTTCATCATGAAGGCAATTTTAAGAAGACAGTTGAAGAGTCTCTATGCCAACTTCAAGGACAAGGATGAAATTTTGATGGAAACTTGTCTATGAAAAATTATATATCTATTTTCACACTTAATTATCCTAAAATGTAACTAGTTTACAAATCTTGACACTTGGATTTATGACCTTTCCACTTCCTTTCTTCTCTCTCCTTTCATAGGCTCTATAAATGCAAGCCATTTTGGCTTTTGTAAAGAATCCACACCTGGTATCATGAAGCCCTATTAGTTTGAATACTATATTTACCTTTGAAATAAATGTTTTAAATCTGGTTTTTATCTCATAATTTTCTTATCAAAGTGTGTGAAGTGGAGCATAGTGAAGTGTCTAGTGATAAGTATTTATCCTTGCCTTCTCTTTACTCTTCCATGTTTGATACAAGTAGCTCTCTCTCTCTAATAAGTCACATGAAGTTTAGATAGTGTATTTCTATATTCAAGTGTAATTAGTAGCATTAGTGTCTATAATATAACTTCATTTTCACTCACCTTGATTATTATAATGCATATCACCTCCATATTTGAAATACTAATGTTAGAACAATCTAAGATGTTGAAACTAGTGTTGTGAGTCATGTTTCATAGTGCAAGTGTATGGTAGTCTAGTGGAGATATTAAATTGTATCACCACATTATATTAGTCTATCCCTTTTCATCCAAGTAATAAATTATTGTAGGTGATAAGCTATCAAAGAGTAATGTAGGGAGTTAGCCCTTAAACCTAGAGGTTTACCTCCGTTATAGACAACCCACAGGCCTAGAAGTATTCCAATGTTTCATTAAATGTATAGTATGGTTGAACAACCATATATAGGGTGAAATATTGAGTGACAATAGTTTTTTCACACTCTATGGAACCATTATCTCAATTAAATATTGTCAAGGTGAATGTTGGTCTTAACAACATCACAACTATATATGGTGTTCTACTCAGCATTTGGTGACTCCATTCAGGGTAATATCTAGTTGTAGACCAATTTTTATAATTTATTGTGTTCATAATTCATGGTCCTTACTAGTTCAACTATTAGTAGAGGTATCAATCCTATAAACCTACTCCTTCAACCTAAACTTCCCCTTGAAGTTCAACACCCTCAACCTATCTTGACATTTGAAGAGCAATAAGACTTTTCAAGCCAAGAAGATCAAGAAAGTTAAGAGAAACTTGAGGAAAACATGGATAGGTATCATTTCTTCCTAGATTTTAATAGTTAAAATCCTATACTCCTCAATTCATATGATCATATACCTCTTAATGTTACCAAGGGTGTTCCCACTTTCAATGGGGAAGGTCATGTCACCCCAAGTGAGCTTATTAGGGACATCTCTAAATTATGTATCTTTCATAACGTTACTAAAGTCAACATTTTCATTAGGTTACTTGCCATTTCCCTTAGAGGAAAGGCCCTTGATTGGTATAGGACATTTTCAGGAGGATGTATCACCACTTGGGATGATTTTGGATAGTTGTTAACTTCAAGGTTTTAGGACAAAAGTGATCACACATCACTCATTCATCAACTAAATGTAATTCAAATAGGTCCTAAGGAGAATATACATGATTTTAATGAGAGGTTTCAAATAAATTGGCATAGGATACCTCCTCCCATGACACCACCTTCAAGCTTTGTTTTCCCTACATATCTAAGGGCTATATTACAGTCCATGGGTGGATACACTCTACCTAAAGCCTATGACCTAGCCATTAGAGTAGAGAATAGACTAATACAATTTGGAAAACTCCCTCCAAAATTATCCATGAATATTCTTCCCAAAATTTCTATTACTACTCTAAGTGTTTCTCAAATCCCAAAATCAAACACCAATTTTAGAGCTACCCCAAAGAAGGCAAAAGATACCATTGATTGGAAAGTAAGGTCTAAAACCTTAAAATCTCAAGCTAGGCAAATAAATATATAGTGTGGAGTTAATAAAAACCCCTATCCTTATCCTCAACTATTAAATATGTTCCCACCTCATAAATATGGTCATGGTAGAGGGCAAGGACAACCTAACTTTAATAGGCCACCCAGTGCATATAACCCAACTTCTACTTCCAACATAAGAGTTATGGTTCCAATCCATAGTAACTTGGTTCAAAGAGAATAATGCAACCAAGGATAGTATATGGATGAAAATTAAGGTGGGTAACAAGATTTGGTATCTCAAGGAGGAGTTACTCCTCAATTGATATCAAAATATGGGAACTTTATGTAATCAAAATTCAATGAAGGGTGTGGCAACTAAAGAGTGAGCTTGGAAAACTTTATAATAGAATAAAAAATTATCATAAACCAAGGTAATTAAATGTGATTTAATACAATATAAAATATAAAAGCTTTGGGAGATGTCCATGGTGTTGATATAAGTCTAAGTAACCCTCGTACAAGGTAGAAAAGTGTGACTACAAGTGTGGCAGTCCCTACAACTTCTGCACCTATTTCAAATCAGAATGTAGAAAGGTTGATAACGGAGTTCGTCTTAATAAATGATGCCTACATCTCTGATTCTCCAAAGGAGTGGACCGTTTCCATTAAGGGCATTTCAAAAACCTGGAAACAATAAACAACTTTCTTACAAGTTGATCTCTCAATGAAAAAATTTACCTTCACCATGACTGATAATCAAGCCCAGCACCTTCAAATTTCATGAGTCTTCACACCTACAAAGTTGCTTCAAAAATCCTAAAAATCTCCTCTATGGGCTTAATAATACTCTTACAATATGTAAATTGGATAAAAAGAGTATTAAGACTGAGTATTATGGCCAAAAAATGGATAAAAATCCATTATATAAGATTTCTCAAAGCTTTTACAAAATCTCGGCCTCTTAAAATAAAAAACACAGTCCAGAACTTCTCTAAAATAAATACAAATTTGTGCTTTTATAATCAGTTTGAAGCCTGTGGCGTAGTGGCTAAGTCTCCTACCTTTTTGCCACAAGGTGAGGGGTTCAAAACTGGCCGGTCCTCTTTTGGCACCTCGTATGAAGTTTTGAATTTTCTTCCCTCCTTGTTAGGTGTGTTGGCCTCCTCCTTGGGCACTTCAGACTTTGTTTTTATCCCACATGTGTGGGTTGACAAGATTTAAACAAGGCTTAATAAAGCCTATCACCGCCATTTCTATCATGGGTTTTGGTCCCACATGCCATGCTTGGAGAAAGCGTAAGGCTTTAAATAGCCTTTAATCACCCCCTTTCCACATGGCTTCAACCACATGGCTCAATTTACATAGTCTTGGGCTTAGGCTACGGATTCTCCAAAGGTCTCACCTTAAGACCCCATGAATTTGTCAACAAGCTCTAACTGCTCCCTCAAACCATTCACCACCTTGCTCAAGCTTTGTAGCTTGAAGTCACTTTTTAACTATGCCACATGGCTCAGTCAACAATCTTATCTCCAAACTTAATCATGCCATGTGTCAACCTCCCATTGGTCCACTTGTCTCATGTAAATAATGCCACGTCACTTGTCGACACCAAATTTTTACCTGTCAAACCAAAACTTTAGTGGCCTATAACTTTTGCATACGGTGTCCACTTTGCAAATCATGAAAAGCATCAGAAATCTCTCAACAAGATTTACAGTGTGGCACCATTAAAACTCTGACTTGAAACATTTTTTCTAGAACCTAATTTTTGATCACACCTCCCCAATGGAAGGCTTTTAGTCTTCAAAAGTCCAATATCCTCTAAAATCTTATAATTGGTCTACTACATCAATAAAAATAGAACCCAATCATAGAAAGAGGTATAAACAATTACATTAAAACAATTCAAATTGTAAAAATACCTAATCATAAGGCATGAGTAAGTGAATCTATAACTACAAAAGTGATTACAACATACCAAAGACTATCTGCCCAAATGTCACATCCTATAAAGTGGTGAATTGCCAAAAACTAAAACAACTCCCAATGTAATTTCAAGACAAGTTTATAATGCCAAAAACATACAATAAATTTTGTGGACATGTTGCAATACAATGCCCTAGTATGGGACTTATATGCTAAGCAAATGCAAACAACCTAAAGTGTATGCTACCTAACATCTAAACATGCCCAAAGGGTCTTGAACATGCATCTATACATCCATGTGCCAAAGATACATTCAAAATATTAGTGAAATAAGTGTTGTAAGGAATCAACTTAACCTAAAACATGCTTTCTACTATTATCTCCAATTGATCAAATGAGTTCAAGTTCTCTAGACAACTCACACAGCATAAATAGGAGATTCAAAAACTTAGAGTTATCAAAAAGTGAGATTTGAAAAACTTCATATGGTAAACCTATCTTGAAGTGTTCCCACCAACTCTAATCTACATCTTATCAAAGCTTGTTCATTCCCTTAGGTGAATTCTTAACCATGCTTTGCAAAAATAATGTAGTGATAATCCACTTAACCATTTCTTTCTTCCTAGTGAAATTGATTGTCTTAGTGGATTCCTTATCAATTGCATATTGTTGACTTAACCTCTTAAATGGATTTTCACTTGTAGGTTTTACCTTATCCTGGGTTATATTATCAACTGCATTATGGATTGAATTAGCTTCCTTAACCTTAGTGAGAGGTTTGTAAATCATCTTAGTTCTAACATTACTTGAATGTGAATATGCATGAAGCTTAAAACATCTATCAATCCTATGTCCACTCACTTTACAATGAGTACAAACAACCTTCTTAGGTGAGGGTATCCTTTTGCCAATTCCCATTTTATCATGAGAATGGTCTTTCAAACATGCAATCTTCTTAAACAAAGCTTTTTGTTTCCAACAAGTCTTAGCACTATGGTTATTCATCCCACAAAAAGTGCATGGAAATGATTGCATTATCTTCTGTCCATTATATCCAAACTTCTTAAAAGTATCAATTGGATCAAAAGACTTAGTGTAAGAATTAAGAGGTGGAATCTCAATACCTCTTTTACCTTTACACCTTTGAACTAGTGGTCTAGAACCTTCACTATTGGAAGCTCGTCTTCCTTTAGCCATGGAAGAAACTTCTCCATCATCCACCTGCACACTAGTATAACCCAAACCTACATGAAGAGGCCTATGTTCAACCTGAATTGGGTTAGATATACCTTGGCTATTTCTACCAAGTCCTCCTCCATTATAACCCATTTTAAACAATAATTTAGATCCTATGCCCTTAGTGTATCTTTCAAAATAACCAAAAACAATATTACTAGAATCTAAATCTGAAATAGTAGAAGAAGATAAAGATTCCTGTGGTGAAAAACTTACACTGCACTCAGTCATAGTTTATGCATCTGAAGTTGAAGGCTTTACCTTTTCACACTCACCACATTTAAATCTAATCAAGAGCTCATCCTTAGATTCAATCTCCGATTTTAAACTTGCAATTTACTCTTCAAGGGAATAGAGCTTGCATCTCAGGAATGCTTTCTCATCCTAAATCTAGCTATTGATGCTTTCAAGCTCTTCCATATTGGCTTTATGTGACAACTTGCCCATGGTTTCCTACAAACACACTGATTCCACAACTACACACTATAATATAATCAAGTGATATTAAAAACCAATAACTGAAAGCAACTGTCAAAACTCAATCAAAAGCTAACCCAGCATTCTAACTGCTCTGATACCAGCTTGATCCATAAACTACACTGAATCAACTCAAAGTGAAGTTTTAATTATGAATATTGAATTTCTCAAAACTTAACAAATTCTTGAAAAACTTAAAATAACTTACATCTCAATGTTTTGGCATAAAACATTCTCGGTTATTGAACTGGTTTTTGTTTTTTTACATCAAATGTCATAAATTGTCAAAATTTAATCTTTGCATGATTTCATAATTAAAAAATCAAAAAAAAAATTGAATTAAAACATGCAAGCAAATGACAAATTACCATCCGACATTGATAACAGAGTTCAGCTCAACAAATGATGCCTACATCTCTAGGTTCTCCAAAGGAGTGGACCGTTTCCATTAAGGGCATTTCAAAAACTTGGAAACAATAAACAACTTTCCTGTAAGTTGATCTCTCAATGCGAAAATTCACCTTCACCATGACTAATAATCAAGCCCGGCACCTTCAAATTTCATGAGTCTTCACACTTGCAAAGTTGCTTCAAAAATTCTAAAAATCTCCTCTATGGGCTTAATAATATTCTTCTAATCTGCAAATTGGATAAAAAGAGTATTAAGACTGAGTATTATGGCTATAAAATGGATAAAAATCCATTATATAAGCTTTCCCAAAGCTTTTATAAAGTCTTAGCCTCTTAAAATAAAAAATAGAGTCCAAAACTTCTCTAAAACAAATACAAATTTGTGCTTTTATAATCAGTTTGAAGCCTGTGGCATAGTGTCTAAGTCTCCTGCATTTTTGCCACAAGGTGAGGGGTTCAAAACTGGCCGGTCCTCTTTTGGCACCTTGCATGAAGTTTTGAATTTTCTTCCCTCCTTGTTGGGTGGGTCGGCCTCTTCCTTGGGCACTTCAGACTTTGTTTTTATCCCACATGTGTGGGTTGACAAGATTTAAACAAGGCTTAATAAATCCTATCACCACCATTTCTATCATGGGTTTTTGTCCCACATGTCATTCTTGGAGAAAGCGTAAGGCTTTAAATAGCCTTTAATCACCCCCTTTCCATGTGGCTTCGGCCACACATCTCAGTTTACATAGTCTTGGGCTTAGGCTATGGATTCTCTAAAGGACTCACCTTAAGACCCCATGAATTTGTCAACAAGCTCTAACTGCTCCCTCAAACCATTCACCACCTTGCTGGGGCTTCATAGCTTGAAGTCTCTTTTGAACTGTGCCACATGGCTCGATCAATGAGCTTATCTCTGAACTTAATCATGCCACATGTCAATCTCTCATTGGTCCACTTGTTGCATGTAAATAATGCCACGTCACTTGTCGACACCAAATTTTTACCTGTCAAACCAAAACTTCAATAGCATATAACTTTTGCATACGGTGTCCATTTTTCAAACCACGAAAATATCTTGACAAGATCTATAGTGTGGCACCATTAAAACTCTGACTTGAAACCTTTTTCTAGAACCCAATTTCTGATCACCACCTCAGTCCTCAACCATTAATACATGATGGTGTTTCACTCATTAATTATCCCACTCAAATTGTTAAACCCTCTTTTAAATATGAAAATCCCCCACCCTTATACCTCACTCTCTTTATGGGAGATAAACTTGTTCACGATTATATTATGGATAGTAGGGAAAGTTCCTTAGTGATGCCCAAGATTGTGGTAGATAAATTGGGATTGAAATATGAACCATATAAAAAGGGAGTTCTACAACTTAATGGGACACCAATTAATTTAGTGAGATTTGTCAAAGATTTGAGAGTTTTCTTACATGATTATCCAAGCTTCCCTATCCTTCTATATATAGTGGTTGTTAATCTACCTACCAATTTTACTATTTGTCTTTCAAGGGATTTCACAACTAATATAAAAGGATAACTCTTAGTTGATTGGTCCTTTTTGGCCTTCAAAATAAGGTATGGAGTAAAACTAACTATTAGGACACAACAGTTAGCTAAGTTTCATATTGAGCCATATGTGGAAGTAAGGTCTAATCTCAAATGTACAATCAGTGATCAATAAGAGTATGCTATGTAGGATGGAGAATCCTCTAAACTTGAAGGTATCTCTGACCTTTTACTAAATGAGTATGGTGATGCTTATGGACATGATCCATACACTTTAATTAAGCAAACTGATCTTGACACATACATCATCCATGAGGAAGGTGATAGACAATCTAAGGTAAGCATTGATAATTCTTTTCCACAAGCTATTGAGAGTAATTACCTTATTCATATGCATGATGATGATGGTCTTCAAAGTATGGTAGATCAGGATAATCATTAAGATAATTCCATTCTACCTACACAAGATGGAGGAATCCAAGAATGTGATATCCATGAAGAAGAAGATGACCTATGACATTAGTTCTGTGCCATAGTCTAAGAATTTGAATAGATAAGTAAGTCAACTCCCCTTCCTAAGAAGTGTGAACCTGATATTAAGGATGTTGATGGATCTCCTAAGCATGAAATAGAGTGTCTTATCAAGCATAAGAATGAGTTTTTAGCTACTATCAATAAGGTTATATCCATGAAAGGAAATCAATGAGGCTAAGGTAGAATGTTCTTTGTTTGAAGAGCATTCTAGACCTTATTTTGAATTTAAACTAATTTTAGACATGTTGGAGCAGCAAAGAGACCAACTTGATGTTTTTATACACCAAGTACATCATGTTCTAGAAGAAGAAGTTGAGGCAACTTTGATGACTCCCAAGTTTCAGTTTGAAGGGTGTCAATTGAGCATGATAGAAGTCAATCCAGATGAAAAGTCAAAAAACCCTTTAATAAAATAATATGAAGAATTTAGGAGAGATCCAAGTGACATACTTGCAATTAACAAAAGATATAAACATGGTAAGTCATTTAACTATATACACAAGAAAGTGCTTATTGATAAGTATGCTTCACATGATGGATTGCTTTCTTGGATCAACAATGATGCAAGAGGTACTATCTTTGACCCTAGTTGAAGCAATGGTGATTTTCCTTCACCTGAAGTGTTTGAGGTCTTGTACATAATAGGATAAGTGTGATTTACTTATGTTGTGTGTGTTTTCCCTAAGTGTTCTTGAGAACACAAGTGTGTTTACCTTGATGTGTGGTCTTGTGTGTTTGTTTCTTATTGTTTGGTGTGTTTTGGTGTTATTTCAAAGGAATTTTAGTGTCAAGTAAAATTTATAGGTGGCTCCATATCTCAATAGATAAAAGAAGGCTATTGGTATTTGGCATAACTAGCTTGACACCCCTAGGAAATCACTAAAATGTTAACTAAATTGACCACAAGTCAAATTATATCGACCCCCCCATATATTCCAAACTTGTTATAAGATATACTAGGTTGTAAAATGTGTACCATGGTCTTAAATGAGGTCAAAAATTATATTTTTATCCTTGGTCACATTTGTTAGTTGGTCCTATGTCATCAAAGGTCACCTTTTTGGGTCAATTAATGAGCTTGTATAATTTCCATAAGAAAGAAAATGTTCCAAAAGAATATATAACATCCCATATATCAAGTGCATGTTAGAGATGGCAATTTTGAACTAATAATTGTAGGTTTAACATGGAAAAGAGAATATCATGAAGTTTTAAGTAGTTTTAGGCATTTATACAACTTATACAACACATTTGGCATGTGGGAAGACTTCAAGAGTGTCTCTTAAAGTCTTCTCAGTTCACCATGCTCAAGTAGCTTTGATAGACCTAAAAATAAGCAAAACCAATTCTCCTTTCCCATCACTCTCTTGGACAAGCTAAAAAGGTCAATTGATTTCCACTTGGTATGGATAAGAGAAGGTGATTTGGATTAAGTGAACTTTGTGGGTGTTATTACTCCCTTTTTACTTCCAAATCATGGAAATATTAATAGTTTTCATTATTTCTACTTCATATGCCATTGCTAATAAGTTTGGTGACTCTCTTCAGCCTACACATCCCCAACACCTCAGTTTTCCTTCTCTATTTGCATTATCTATAAACATTAAGTAGTGTGCATGATCTTTAGGAGTATGATGATCCTTCTCATAAGGTTTTGATTTATTTTTTAAATGTTAAGGTGAATAATTTGGTAGGACTACTCTCATCTTGCTAGTAGGATACACCATTGAGGTCTATAGATAATATTCCATCAGTTGTAAAGCTATCTTCTTGAATTGGTCTTCAAAACAAGGCTATAATATTTTTTTTAAACCTATCATGGCTTGGTAATAATTTATCCTTTTAAATATTAGTCTCAAGTATCCATGGTTAGGAGTGTAAGGTCTAAAACATACACACATAGTTAGATTCCCTTGGGGTTGTCACCTATAGTCAAGTGAGATTAAACCTTGATCAGTCATGTTGTTGAATCAAGGAGGTTTCAATGTTTTGAATAGACTCTCAAAGTGAAAACAACAAAACTAAGTTATTCAAAGAGTTAGAGATTGTTTATGAGAACCAATCCAGTCCTATATCATATAGACCTATAGACAGTCTTCAACTATAGTTTGAGGACAATACAATTGAGACAGAGGAGTGTTGAAATGAAGGAGTTTCAGCTTATTTGAGACCTTCAATCAAGTTTGGGAGCATATATAAATCAAGGTGAGAATCATGAGGCCATAATATGTTAGACAAACCTGGGTCCATATCTTTAGGTTTGGAAGGTTACAATTGGAACAACTTACCTTAACTTCTCTTAACCAAGATTTTCTCATACACTTGGTCTTCCCATGGTGAAGTGTCTTAAGGTCTAAGAATGCATAATGGTTTCCATCTTGTAGCTTAAGAATAAGAGTAATGTCTTATGTAGTCATACTAAAATGAAATTTATGCAACTTGAGCATGATTTGTGACACCTAAACCATAGGTCTCTCCTACTCACTTACACAACCCACTTAGGCATGTTTTTACTATTTCCTCATCATCTAAATCCTTCTAGATTCAAATCCTACTATTCTAAACTCCTCTCCTAGGCATAGGTCTATCCCATAGGGTCCCTTTCCCCCTAGATAATAGTGTCATAGGTTGGACTATAGTGTTAGGACCCAAGGTGTCCACTTTCCAGTGTTGTTGTCTAGGTCCACAATAGCCTCAAATAGTTAGATTTTATTGAATCCTTATATTTTCCCTTGTCATCCTAATATGAGTTCATCTAACCTAGGATCACTATTTTCCCTATAAAATCCCATTTAAAGGTCATTTAGAAGGGTTGGCAATCATTTAAAAGGCACAAGCTAGAAATATACTAAAACACACTCAAGAAAATCTTCCTATTCTCTACATACAACCAACCACTATTATTTATAGCCTATCCAAGCTCTTGCACCAATCACGAGTCATCTCAAGCTTTCCCAAATTTGCATATACTTACATTGAATACATAGGATTATACAATACACATTAAAATTGGGATAATTACATTAGCCTTGATCCCTCTTCAGAGTATTGGTATGTAGGTAGCTTGCCCACACAGAGGGTGTGATCACACATTCAGTGCATATTACACACTAACCCATTTTTCCAATTAGATTGGAGATCACATATTAAGCATGAAGAGGAATTAGGATCCTTGAAGACAAAATCAATTGCACATGGAGCTTTGTGAACAACTAGGACTCAATATTTTAGGCATAGGGTCTCTTGAAGTAGACAAATAGAACCCAAAAAGCTCAAAAACCTTAGACACTAAGGACTATAGTGCCAAAAATTAGACCATAGCATTGGACCTCCAAGTGTCCCAATTCCAATGCTCCTATCTAGGTAGAAAATAGACTTATAGATCTTATTTTTTACAGTCTACCCAGTCAAGTCAGCAATTTGTAACCTCTGTCTCCTCCATCTTAACCCAAAATTAGATAAGTTTTAATCTATATCCCCTTGTTTTCTATTTTTATAAATCAATTAAGCACTTACAAATTCAATAAATCAGTAAGTTAATTAAGACACATTTATTTACTAATTTTCCCTTTAATCTAGACCCCTTTACAATTTAATAAATTAAACCTACAGTTTCCCAAATTTAGTAAAACATTTGGTAAACCCAACTTACTTCAATTTTTTATAAAAAATACCCTAAAAACCCTAGGGCTAATTATTTCTAATTTTTTCAATATTTTCCTAATTTTTCCTGAATTTAAAAATTAGAAAACTACAAATTAATTGAAATATTTTCAATAATTTACTAAACCCCTAGTTTACACATACTAGGTTTTATTTACATTCAAACACTTTCAAACCACTAGGAAAAATATATTTCTAATTTTAGAAAGATTTTCATATTTTTCCTAAATTTTTCAAGCTCAATTCTACAAATTTATAGCAATTTTTTCAAATTATTACATTAATTTTGAAAAAAAATCATTTCAAATCCCTAGTTGCATCAACTAAATCCCTGTAATTTTCAAGTAATATTCCACTTATTTTCTAAAAATTTTGATTAAATATTAAAATCAAAAATTCACTTCAAATTTCAAAAATTTAGAGTAAATTGTAAAAAAAATATTTGTCTCAAAACCCTAGTTGCATCTACTAGGTTCCATTCAAGCAAGAAATTTCTCATAATTTTCTAAATTTTATCTTGCATACTTAGCTTATAAAATCAAATTCAAATTCAAAATTTCATAGTATTTTGCAAATAATATTTCTAAAAAATTTCTAGTTGCATATACTAGTCCCTACTTTTCATCTTGATCTATCACCTTACATACTTAGAGTTTGATATCCTTTTTATGCATATTATAGTTCATTGTTTAGATTATTTTTATGTAATATACTCTATTATTTTCCAAATTATTTTCCTTGTGCCATCTAAACTCCTTGCATCTCTTCCTTTGAGACAAAGTGCAAGACTTAGTGGTGACCCTCCTGAATTCAACTAGATTCCTACAACCCATTCTTATAACAAAGATAAGCAATCAACTTAGGTCCCTATTATAGATCCTACCCATCTAAATTACACTAATTTCAATAAACTTGATTTTGATAATGAGCAATATGAGAATAATAATGATGAGACACATATGGATGTTCATGTTCTATCACATTGGATTATCGATCCACTTCCACCCATTGTTGATAATGAAGTTGTACTCAACAAAGATTCTATTTTACAAAATTTTAGAAAAAGACTTAGGGAATAGCCTCACAATCATGCTAACATCTTAAAATCTATCATAGAACTAAATAAGCCCAAATAATTTGAGTCATCTCAAACTACATATCTACCAATTGCAAATGACACTACAGGGGCAACTATGTCACAACAACACCCTATAGTAGCCTAACCTTCTTTTATGCCACTATTTATAGCTAGTACATCCCTATCTCCTAATGTGTTTACCCTTGTGCAAGAAATTTAGTCTCTTCAATCCAAGGTGCAACATCTTGAGCAAGGTACCATTAGATCTACACATGCATTGGACTCCTTCACTCTATTACATACACCTTTGCCATGACATATAGCTACTACACCATTGCCACTTAGATTTTTACAACCTAAGCTTACTCTTTATGATGGCAAGGGTGATCCATTGAGCCACATGATTGGTATTTTTCATTCTATCATTCTATTTCAACCTTCTATCTCTTTTTTTGAGTAGGAGATTAATTAGGATGACATATATTATCATGTGCTCTTCATTAGAGCTTTTATACATGGCCATCCCATTCATAGTGTTCCAATTGATAATGGATCTAATGTTAATATGTGTATTATGACACTAATTTAGCACTTGGGTTATACAAAGTAGGATATTACTCTAACAAATATAATTATCAATGGTTTTATTGGACATAGTCAGACTACATTGGGTGAGATCCCCATTCCTCTATAGATTGGTCCTACACACATGACCACCTCATTTACTATAGTTCCTAGCATAGGAATTTTTAAAATGTTACTCGGCAGACCTTAGATACAAAAACTTTGAGTAGTTCTATTTATAGTACATTGATGCATAAAATTTATTCATGCTAATTAGGTTATCATAGTTACTAGAGTTCCATACAAGTTGACACTTCTAGTTTTAGAGTCAGTTCAAGAGCTAGTTCTAGATCCACCACCAGTTTTTATCCAATTTAACATTAGACATAGATATGATATCCATCACCAATATAGAGGGTTCATACACCTCCACATATTTAAGATTTTAGATAGCTTCTAGCTATAGTATTCACACCTAGATCAAAGTTCATTGAGATCTCATGCATCTACACATAGAGCACATGTTCAACAAGTTTCTCCTACTTCTAGATGGGTCCCTAAGGGACCTACAACTACATCCACTTCTCAACATTATAGAGGCTCCCCATAGTTGGCTTCTACTTTAGATATTTTATAGCATTTATAACATATATAGCTTTTAGAGCCATAGTCTCATCATTTCCATTATGTTTTACAATCATGCATGATTCCACTCTTTGATATAGGACACCATGATAGGGAGTCTCATCTAAAACTCATTAGCTAGTATTATTTCTTCTAATATTGATTTTACATAGTTTCCTCTCCTTGATTGTACATAGCTCAAATATTTTAAAATAAAAAAACAATATAATATTTCAAAAATACAAAAATAATATAATATTTCAAAAATATAAAAACATGTCAATTGTATGCATCATTTATGTTTTACATTGCTAACCATTATACTAGACTTGCATTATGATGTTCTATGCTATTGTTTGTCAATTATCTATATTACCAGGCTTCACTTGATCTTCTTTGAGTGTGTGCAATGCATCTAGATCCTTAATTGCTTCACTCCACCCATTAAGGGGGCATCTTACTTCTATATTCCAATTACATATCGATACATCTACCCACTGGGGGTATACTCTACATGACTACACCATCCAAGTTATGTCAATCTTACACTATACACTATAGACATCTTGTTGTAGTGCATTCCTTACATGCTTACATAGATATCACATCAACATCCATTAGCATATATCACACTTTTGTATTTTATAGCATATACATTAGTCTTGTATTACATATATTTTATACTCTTGCTTCTTGCTTTCCATAGTTAGATGTATGTTTATATTTCCATTACTTTACATGCTTCCACTCTTCACTTTGATTAGCTAGATGTGTTTGCATTTTCTAGTTCCTATTTTCTTTCTACTTGTGTTTTAGGACATTTTTCAATATCCTTTGTTCCTTTTTATATGTGTGTGCCTTTCATGTTCTTATGGCCTTTATATCAATCTTTTATTGTTAAAATTATGTGTGTATGCAACATTGAAAATGCTTTTCATGTCTTGTGTGCTTATTTGGCCTCTTGGCCACCCTTGTGTGTTTCTTGATTCTTGATTTGTATGCTTGTTACTTGATTGCTTATCTTTGTGTGTAATGCCATGATTCTAATCATGAATTTACCTTGATTCTTGGATGACATGATGGACATCATGCTCTATCCCTCCATGATACTAAAAACTAACATTTTGAATTCCAATTTACTCTTATGCACATGCTATTACATTTCTATATCTATCTAGGCATACCATTGTGGATCTAATAATCTCTCTCTACAACTTTTGTTATATCTTGAGATAATGTATAGCGATGCTATATCAAATGCTTTCATAGCTTAACACACTTTCAGGGCTTCTTCTTCTGAGGGCAATCATTATAGGGTCTTCATTCTTACCCTCAAAAGAGGGGAAAACAAATAATGGTTTTGTCATAGAGATTAGAGCTCCTAATGGTTGAAAAAGTAGTTTCATAATAGTACAATCTAGAATCTAGAACTCGGCATAAGCAAACTAGACTAGGTAGATAGTAGAGAATCCATATCAGTCATTAGTTTTGGCTCTAGATAATAGCACAAAAAATGGAACTACATCATTGGACCCCAAAGTGTCTAATTTTTGGTGCTATTTTCCAAACAAAAAAATATTCATTTTTTCTAGAATCAGGTAGAGAGGTGAGTTTAGTCATAGTTTTACCAGTATAGTTTGTCCAAAAATTAGTAACTTTTAGCACTTATTTTGGTCAAATAATATATATATAGGGGGTATCATGCACAGCATGTGGTTTTCCATTTTTATTTTAAACATGGTAATTGATACAACTTTTAGTTTAGAATCTATGTTCTATACACCAGTTATTGGGGGTAATGTGCATGGTACATGGGCCTTCTCTATTTCTAAGTTTATTGCATTTTCTTACACATTCCTAGTAGTTGCATGCCTTAATCCATCTATAGGTGGTTAGCATCACATTCAAGTAAATTTTCATACAAGTTTTCTTCCCATGTACCCAAGTTCTTGAGTGGCTTCCTAAGCCTTGATTCTAGTTTAAGGAGGGGTTTTTATACAAGTCTAATCTCCATCTTTAAAAGTGGCCAATAGTGGCCTAGTATCTAGTTTACATTTAGTTATCCATGCCAACATTGTCAGATCATAGCACATTCAGGGGATCCATGATCCATCTCATACGACATTAATCTATACTAATATTTTCTCATTTAGCTTCACATCATAGGTCAATGATGGAGCCAAAGGTCTAGCTAACCTTTGTATTCTTGAGCCACCTATTTAGAGGGATTGGACACATAGTCTAGATATTTATTAACATATGCATGATTCATTAAATTCACATAGTTAGTGATGAGGGATACAAAGGGCCTACCTTTGCATTCTTGAGAAAACTTCTAGGGGATTGATAACTTAGCTCATTCATCAATATAACTCTTGGTTCAGCATAGTTTAACATTACTCAGTACAACCTCATATCATAAAAACTTCTATAGTATAATGTCCTCTCATTATGCTTAACCCAACATCACACAACTTCTTGGGCTTAGCCTCACATGTAAGTTTAGGTACACTTCTCTTTTTTCCTTTATCCTAGTATTTTACTTTCCTACATAGAATAAATGGGGGGAAATATAGTCATACTAAAATGTAATTTGTACAAATTGAGCATCACTTGTGACACCCAAACCATAGGTCTCTCCTATTCACTTACATATCCCACTTAGGCATGTTTTCACTATTTCCTAGTCATTTGAAACCTTCTAGATTTAGCCCCTACTATCTTGGACTCCTCTCCCAGGCACAAATCTATCCCCTAGGGTCCCTTTCCCCCTAGATAATATCACCATAGGTTATACTATAACATTGGGACCCAGGGTGTCCACTTTTTAGTGCTATTGTCTAAGTCCACAATAACCTCAAATGGTCATATTTTATCGAATCTTTATCTTTTCCCTTATTGGCCTAATGTGAGTTCATTTAACTTAGGATCACTAGTTTCCCTATAAAATCCCATTCAAAGTTAATTTAGAATGGTTGATAATCATTCAAAAGGTATAAGCTATAAATATACTAAAACACACTCAAGCAAATCTTCCTATTCTCTGAATATAGCCAACCACTATTATTTATAGCCTATCCAAGCTCCCACACCAGTCACGAGTCATCTCAAGATTTCCTAAATTTTCATACACTTTAATTTCATACATAATATTATACAATACACATTCAAATTGGGAGAACTACATTGGCCTTGATCCCTCTTCAGAGTACTGGTATGTAGGCAGTGTATCCACACATGGGGTGCGATCACACATTTAGTGCATATTACACATTAACCCCTTTTTCCAGTTGGATTGGAGATCACCTATCAATCATGAAGAGTAACTAGGGTCCTTGAAGACAAAATCAATTGCACATGGAGATTTGTGAACAACCAAGACTTGATATTTTAGGCACAAGGTCTCCTAGAGTAGACAAATAGAACCCAAAAAGCTCAAACACTAAGGACTATAGCACTAAAACTTGGACCATATCACTAGAACTCTAGGTGTCCCATTTTTAGTTCTCCTATCTAGGAAGAAAATAAACTTTTGGGTCTTATTTTTGACATTCTACCCAACCATATCAATAATTTGTAACCTCTATCTCCTCTATCTCAACCTAGAATTAGCAAATTTCTAATCTCTATCCCATTGTTTTCTATTTTTAGAAATCAATTAATCACTTTCAAATTTCATAAATTATTAGTTTAATTAAGACACATTTATTTATTGATTTTCGCCTTAATCTAGACCCCTTTATTATTTAAGAAATTAAACTTATAGTTTCTCAAATTCAGTAAAACATATTGACATAAGGAAGTGATTTTTTGATCAAGATAGAATGATATTGGAGTGGTTTCTAATTCATATAGGTTTTTACTTGAATTACTCAATAAAAACTGTGTTGAAATAACTAAAATCAACCCAACTTGCAGTGACCTCTAGTAGTGAGTGAGACTATGGTCTCTAAGATTGAGAAGAGCTCATATAGGTATGGAATGGTCTTATTAACCTAAAAAAGGATAAAGTTAATTTAATTCCAATGTCAAGGTATACATCATCACCTATAGGAATCCCATGATTCCCCAAACAACACTTACAGTCAATATGCAGACCCACAGTGTGTTGATGGTGGGAGATAAGAAGCATGACATGTAGGTATAGTGAAATATTTGGTTTGAAATGACATAATGAACTCAAAAATATTTTAGGGCATGAAACACAAGATTGAACATAATAGACACATAAAATAATCCCATTTTCCTAAGGTGAATGTCTACAGTCTACTACAGTCACATACTAGCTTATGTTAGTGAAAGGCCTAGGCTAACATAATGAGATAGAGTATGAATATGAATATACATGTTTAATGAAATATCATAGTGATATATATAATTCTCATGAGATTATAAGATATAATAAATAGAGAGGTTTAACTAAAACCTCAACCTATAGTCAATCCCAATTGTGCATATAAATTTTGCACACAATCATCAACTTTAAAAGTATGCCTTGAAGAGTTTGTGAAGTTGAAGACTCTAGAGGAGTAATCTAGCCATGAGATTTTGTATAGAACATAATCAATACCTAATTTATCCTTTAAAAACTTTATATTGGCTAGATAAATATGGGAATGTGCTATTTTTTTCTCAAATAGAGGGCACTCCCAATCAAGAATAAATTATAGGCATAGTCTGTGGATGTTGGAAGGATGACATGAGGAGTATATAAACATTATATAATGATATAAATAGGTGAATTAGAGGTTAAAAATGTTAATTCTCACATATAATCAATGGAAACCGCTTAGATGTGGTCATAGATCATCAAACATAGTTAGGCCTATTAGGCCTAGAACTAGGCCTAAATCCTCAAGGTGTCTAGTTCTATTTCCATGACCATATAACCTTTCCAATTCCATGAAGATCCTTCAAGGGGAGGTACAATTTTTATAAATTCCATTGGTTTTTATATAGTTACACCAAGTTGGTCATTTTGACCAAATTCTATGATAGGGGTACCTAAAATATAAGAGAAATCTTGTGAGGCCATTTTCAAATGTTCATACCTATATAGACACATTGCATGGTGCCTCAACGTGTAAAATTCCCACTATGATATAATATAAAAATGTAATTTTCTTATTTACATAAACATAAATGCAAAATTAGACTACAACTCGAGAGTCTAATAAAGATAATTAAAGTAATTATGCATAATTATGATAATAGTTCATAATATGATACAAGAACATATCTCTAAATCATGAGAGTATGAAAACTCAATAAAGAAAGTAATATTTACATTTTAAACTTAACCAAATACATAATAACCACTGTCAATGTGCATCAATGGTAAATTACAATTCTTTAATATCAAATACAATATATATTATAATATACAAACAAGATACCTGGATACCCTAGAGCTTAGTTCCCAAACTTTGAGTATCTGTGGTAATCTCAATAAGTAGTACTACTATGAGGATAGAGAGCATCATCTAAGCTTTTTCCACACTAACCATGGACCAATGATCCCCTACACTATCCCATTAGGAAACGGCCTTCCCTTCATATATGGGTAGATAGTGATGGTGTAGGAATCTAGAGAGACTAGCTAGTACCTGTATGTTGTATGATTTCTAACTAACTAAACATGCAGTGTATCATATAAAAACTCAATCTATTGCAAGATATCACACATACATGTAAATCATACTCATGAATGATAATGTCTCACTAAACATACTTTGGCCAAATCTTTAGGAATAATAATATAAAATGATCTATAGATCTATTAATTTCATACACACCACTTGATCAAATTGCCTTTATCTTAAATTGAAATGCTATTAAGCTAGTGAAGTCCATCTCACTCCTTAATCCACATTAACAATGTAGATTGGTCAAACACAATTCAACCATAAGATTCAATAACATACATCCCACTAGCAAATGCAACACATGACATGTTATAAATATGAATGATAACAGCATACAATAATTTCATCTAACATATGCATGAATTTTTCATTATATTTTATCCCATACTAGAAATAATGTTTATCAACATACCACCTAGGTAAACATTCAAATTTATTGTACATTTAAAAAAAAATGGTTTCCAATTCTCTACACCCTATGGTAACCCATATTACCGTAGTTTAGTGTTTTACTCATAACCAATAATCCAAATTACAAAGAAGTTAAGAGTATATGAAAACATTAATTTTAGACATTAACTAGAAAATCAAAACCCTTATTTATCCTGTAACACAAAAATTTAGTTTATTTGTTTGACTTATTTTGGGTTTTAATAAGCAACTCTTTGCTAAGCTATTATTCCAATTTTCTCACATTTTTTATTAATATGTCTCCCAAGAATATTAATTTAATGAATAGGCATAAATCAATTCATGTTCCATATTTTAGGAGACCAAAATTTATTTTATAAAATAATGAAGTAAACCCGTTCAACTTCAATATACATATAAATATGGATGCCTTCATAGTTATAACTAAGAATCTAGTTATTTAGTACTACTCTCACACAAATTTGTACCTATCAATAAACATACATAAATGTAATTATAGGAGAGTTTATGACTAGAAATTTTAGATGAAAAATAATTTAAACAGTTAGGTAAAATAAGTTTAGGAAACCTCCCAAGTTATGCTACAAGGTGATCAACTAAGAAAATCTTTTCTAATTATTCTTTCGATGTCCAAAGAGGAGATATTTCATTTTATTATTATTTTTCATCTACATTTCAAAAACCTCATAGTGAAATAATTTTATATAAATTTAATATTATAACATTATTATAATTTATTTTATTTATATATCAATCCATGATTTCTAAACTTAGGCCAGCAACCTAACCCATTAAAATAGACTTGAAAGACATATTTAAACCTTTGAGTCTTGTTCTCTAAATCCATCCTTACTCTTAACCTTTTAGCACCACTAAAATTAAAATAATAGATATTTATACCCATAGCTTTAATAGTATCCAAGTTTACAAAAGTTTTGATGCCAAACTACATTGCTGGGGAAACCAACTTAAAAAACTCCATGAACATTTATTGTTTATTGATAGTTAATCTGTATAGTGCTTATGGAACAAGAAGATATTAAGGAATTTAAATAGATTCCTAGTTATCACTATACCTTACCATATATAGGTATAAATTATTAAATATCACCTCAGAGAAAAAAAAAAGGGATCAAAACTAAACTGATTAGATGTAATTTTAAAAAGTTGGGAAATAATTTTGTTGCCTTTAATATCTATTACATATTTAGATCGATCCACTTCCTTATAATATGTGATGCCAAGTTTAAACTACCAATTCATAATTTATATTCCATGTAGACAGAAATGGGTCATTGAAAGACTGGTACCATAAGTATATTTAGTAGAATAACCAGCTTAATAGAAAATTTTAATCAATAGAATAATCTACACCCAATAGACCCAGTCTTTCAAATGCTCAAGGTTTTTAGGGGAAATGTTGTGATGCCATGTTTTACAAGTTAAGATAATAGAATAACATATTTTATATCAATGTTTAAATATAGAATTATAAATTCTATTTTCAAAACATATGGATAATCAGATTCTATTTTAAGAATTTTGGACAGTTTTCTACCAGATCGACACCTAAAAACATGTATTGTTTATGGATTATTAAATCTATACAGCACTAGCATTATTCATCAATATGGTTGACACCATTCATATTTATACTAATTTAAGTCTTTTGATGCCTATAGTTGGTTGAGGATCAGTATATTATAAATATTTATAGAGATTCTAATTATTCTATATATATCTATACCATATCACTAAACTAAGTTTTTATGTTAGCTAAGATGTAACCAGATACAAGAGAATTCAAAACTCTTGAGTTGTTTGATATTTGGTAGCCTGAGCTCAAAATGCAAATATGTATGTACGAGGCAAAAGTATATCATTACAACTAGAATTCAATCATGTAATAAGGTGACAACATAGTTTTAGATTATGGTAAAAGCAGGTTTTGAAGGGGCCCCAAAACCCTAGTACAAGGAAAAGAGATATAGCAACCAAAACACAGATAAAGTCTAAAAACTACTACAAGGATGTAGAAAAAATAGGTTTTAAATGGACCTGAAACCACCGGAAAGACAACCGGTCACAACCCAAAAAAATAGAGATCTGGCACCACCTTAGACATAGGAGGACAACAAGAAAACAAAGAACAAGACCAGATTCTTTACCAGCAAGAGGAACCAGATTATTCATCCAGTTCCAATATCATTTTAATTGTTTCTTTTTCATTCAAAACAGTATCTTGGGTAGTGGTTTCCACCAGCATTGCTCCTTTTTGTGTTACCTTCTTTCTAGTACTTTGTCTCATTCTTTTGTTGGGTCCCTTCAGAGCTTTAGTCTCCTCACTGGCTCTTTTACCAATATTGATAGCAGCAGCACAAATATTGGACGTAGCTTCCTCCATTTTCATTTTATTGTCCTTAATTAGTTCCCAGAGGTTTTTCTCATAGGCTTTGAGCTTAGCTGGGATCTCTCCTATCTGATTTTCCATATTGTTGATTTTGTTCCATACCTCTTTCAGGGTATCTTCCATTGTTTCCACTTTCCTTTTGAGGTTCATAACCTCCCTGCACATCCAAGAATCAAATTGAGAAGATTCCTCTGCTTTGCAATTAACCCAGTTCATTGGAGTATGTGTTTCATCATTCAGTTTTTTCCCCCTCCAATCCTCAAAAATTTTATTAGGACTGTTCTTGTCTTCTTCAGTGATATCTTCTCGACCCTTATGTTCCCGCTCTTTAATTCCATTTTGAATTTCCATTTGCATATCTTGATTATCATCATGCCCTATGGTTTCCTTTTCATTCTTTGATGCAGGGTCCTCAACAGGGTCATCCTGGACAAAATCAGACTCCGCTTCTTTCTGGTTTTCCTCAGTGTCTTTAGTTCTGTTTGCATAATCCTCCTCTGTATTGACATCATCTTTTTCATTCTTCTCAGGACATTCTTCATCCTCATTAGAGTTTGTAGCCCAACTTTCAGTTCCTTCTTCTTCCTCCAAGTTTTCCTCACTGGGTTTATCAATACTCTCCCGCTCTATATCTTCTTTTACAATCTGCTTTTTAGTACTATGGAACTTGATTTTACCTTTCTCAGTAACACATTCACTCTTTCTGTTCGCTGACTCCTTGATTTTCCCCTATTTAGGGTACTTTACCATGGCATTATTCTTACAGTAGCCTTCGATTAACAGAATAAGGCCTTCATGACGGATAGGGCATGTTTCCTTTTTCCTATGAGCATATAAACTTTGGACCAAGGAGAAACATAGATAAAATGGAAAAGACAAACTAACCTTGTGTCTGAAATGGTTAAGGAAGACAAAGTGGAATTTGTGCACACGCTTACTTCTTCCGTCCAGAATGAAGTACTCCCTTATGTAGCTTAAGACATCCCTCCATATCCCTTTAATCTGATCCAATTCAAAGAAATCCCCATTCTTGACTAGTTTCTGCTCTTCCACTTCCATTTTGGGGAACCTACAGAAGGCCTCATTCAAAATACTTGTCTGTTTGGAGAATTTGAGTCCATCGGTAGGCAGCCCAGAAACCTCAGCTATAAAATCCTCTATTAAGTTCACTATGACACCATGCAGGGTGACCCTTTCATCCTTCCAATTTTTGAAAAAAGTCATAGTGATATGCGGTTTCGATCCATGAAGTCTTTCCAAATAGCTCGCAACTTTTCCTTTCTACAAAATTTTCTAGACATCATGTTTTTCTTTCCATTCCTCACAGCTCTTAGGTTCCTGTTTCCGAGGTTCTCCCTTCCTTTTGCTTTCCATATTCATTTTCTTAGAACCCCAATTGCAAAGGTCATTGCAATAATCCCATTTGTTGCTGAGTTGATAGGAAAATCGGCTTTGATTGTGCTTATTCAAGATCCTCTTGTCTCTCTTGAGGGCCTTACTCTTTAATGATTGTTGTCCTTTCCCTGCACCGCCACTCCTCCTACTAATATTATTTCTTATACACTTCGATCTTTCCTTCCTTTGCATGGGTTGCATCATGAAGAATGAGCGCCCTCAAATCCACATTCTTTACTAATGTTTCATGCCACCTCACTGTTTGACCAGCCCAGACTGCACAATTAGCTAGCCAATCTGCAACACCATTGGCTTCACGATAGGTGTGGGTAATGATCACTTCTTCAAATTTTTTAATTAAAGTTTTCATCTCCATTACCTTATTCTTTATGGTCCAAGACATAATATTTATATTGTTAAGAATATTTATAATATTCAAGGAGTCCCCTTCAAGCCACAATTTGGGATATCCCAAATCCACAGCAATTTTGAGAGTCTGAAGGGCAGCAGTAGCTTCGGCTATGTGACAATTTGATTTTCCAATAGGGATAGCTACAGCATCAATTACCTTTCCCATATGGTTTCTCAACACTCCACCACAACCTGCATTCCCCGAGTTCCCTTTGGCCGCACCGTCAAAGTTTCCTTTAATCCATCCTTGGGGGGGAACATTCCAAGTAACTCCTACTCTGGGATTATTAGGTTTACCAATAGAATTATCCGTCCTCAAGGGATTTTCCATTTGAAGAGTTGAGCTTGGATTATTTTGTGATAAGAAATTCTCCTTTAAAGCTCTTATGATGTTTTGTCCTACCACCCATCCAGGAAGTTCTTTATTTCTGAAGATTCGATTATTTCTTTCCTTCCATATTCCCCACCAAATATGGGGAAAAGTAAGTTTCCATAAGAAAAGAACTTCAGGATTCTTTGAGGGGCAGTACCAGCTTTTGAAAGATAATTCCACATTTTTGTGGTGAATCCATGTAATACCCCACAAATTGAGAATCTCCTTCCAAACTAGCTGAGTGAAGGAACAATTCACGAACAGATGATCTCTATCTTCAAGGTCTTTTTTACATAGAATACACCTGTTGACAATATTAATTCCACATTTCTATAAATTATCCAAAGTCAATATTTTCTTTTGGAGAAGGGTCCAGAAAAAGAATTTGATTTTAGGGATGAGCCCCTTAATCCAGGCTCTCGTCCAAAATGGATTGCTACCATTTCCCTTAGAGGTGAAAATGGAAGAGACTTTAAACTTTCTGCTTGGCTCTTTATGCTAAACAATTTTATCTTCAAGGTTAGGATATAGAGATATAGCATTTAGGGATAATTGAATTTCCTTGAGATCTTGATCATAGTCAATTAGATTAACCCAAGAGTTGTTCTGCTAGTAATGATAAACCATAATTCCCACTCTTTGCTTGCATCTTTCTATAACCTCTTTATCTTGGATTTCTTCCTGTAAAGGTTTTCCTTTTAACCAAATATCTTCCCAAAACTTCACCTTTTTACCATTGCCAACTTTCCATGAACTTCCTTCTTCTAGAATATGTTTAGTTCCCTGGACTGCCCCCCATATGGCAGAAGGATGAGAAATGTCCAGAGTAGAAAAGAATTCCGGGAGTGACTTAGCCTTAAATAAGTACTTGTGCTTCCATATTTTACTCCATTCTTTTTTTTCCTGATAACATAGTTTCTATCAAATATTTATTATTTCTTTCCTAACCAAGGATTTACTATGGTTTTCAAACTACAAAGATTAAATTTATATATCAATGCAAGTAAACTATTTGATATTTTAAGGTTTTCATTTTTAAGCATACATATTAAGATTATCAAATTAAGTTATCAAATCAAATTTGAAAATTGTTTGATAAATCTAGTTTGTAAACTAAATCTTAATATGTAATCAAGTTTTAAAACTATATGATATCATAGTTTATGTATATAAACATTCACACAATATAATCATAATGTAATATACTTATCAAACCCATCCCATTTCAATAATGGTTTATATGTTTTGGATCTAGATGTTATTATCTATAGTTTAATAATGTTATTTTATCAATATAACAGTCAATTTTAATACACCACTTACCATTAAAATTAATTGGTTGATCCTTTGTGCTTCTTTTTCCATGCTTCATTCCTCCTTATCTCCTTTACAATGCTTAAGATATATCAAATCCCTTTCATGTCATCTCTTAAATAGAACAATTGATACTAAATTCTTCTTCTAGCTTTTTGTTTTAGTTTTTCTTTTTGTTTTTGTTAATTTTAGGCTCTTTTAATTATTTTCTTGTTTTTTTTTCTAGATTTTAGTTTTTATCTATTTCTTATGTTTTTTCCCTTTTTCTCTTTTTCCCTAAAAAACAATTTTCCCTTTTATATTTTAATATGAAATTTTAATTTCATATTTAACTTAGTTAGCATTTAATCTATTTTAGTAATTTAATGGTAAAATAATAAATAATAATCCAAATTTAAATTTTACCTTAATTAAATTTGCCTTTAGGATAATAATGACACACTAGGCTAACCACATAAAGGATTTTTATTCCTATAGTTTACCTACTCAAGCAAACATAAAAAATATAAATTTAAACAAGCATCAAAGCAATCATTTTTAAATGCATTTATAACATGATTAATTATCATGGTGTGTGCAGGGTTTTGCTAACGCTCTATCGACCAGTGATATCTCCATCTACACCACCCTCTCTAATGATGTTCTCCCTCCAATAAATTTTAGGTAAGAATTCTCCTACATCCACCTCAAAACACATAGGTAGTTAGGTCATATCACATGATAATCATAATCAACAATATATAACTATAAAAATTCATTAATATGCTTAAAAATGGAAACATATATATAAATTAATTCATACTAAGCAATCATGAATTTTCATCTAATTAAGAAACATTTTATTATCTCAAAATAGCATAATATCAAGCTTAATCAAAAAATATAACTAAATTTCATGTGTATCTACTATAACCATCTATAAATTGTCAAATAGTTAGCCTAGCAAGGAATCAAGATGTAACATCCTTCCCCCCAAAGCTGATCATCGTCTCAGATAACTATTATTCAATCATATGATCTAAAATTAAATATTATTCAACTAAAATTAAATAGCATAATAGTATCTAATCAAGTAAATAAATGTGTAAATATCTTGAAGAACTCATCATAGTCCTCCCATATACCACTATTCTTAGAGTATTGGTCCCACTGGACCTTGCACTGTGAGATCTCTCTATTATGAAAATGAAGTTTACATGTGTCAAATACCTTGATTGGTTCTACTATGACCATCTTGGGATCTAGAACCTATAAAACATTCCAATCTAACACATGCATAGGATCAGCTATATATTTCTTAAAATATGATACATGGAAGACATTATGTAAAAGAGATAAGGTTAGTAGAAATTATAGCCTATACATAATAGGATTGACCCCTTTTAACACCTCAAAGGGTCCCACATATCTTGGAGACAATTTTTTAGACTTCCCAAATTTAATCAAGCTCTTTTATGGTTTTACCCTCAAAAACACTTTATCACCAACTATGAATTGTCTCTCTATTCTCTTTAAATTTGCATAACTCTTCTATCTATCACTGGCCTCAAATAATCTTTACCTAATCAATCTAACTTTCTCTTCCATCTCTAAGAGCATCTTGGGTCTGAAGACTACCCTACCCTCTAATCTATCCCAACTAATGGGTATCCTACACTTTCTCCTATAAAGTGCCTCAAATGGTGTCATCTTCAACATTGACTGATATGAGTTATTATATGAAAACTCAACCAATGGAAGGTAATCTTACCACTTTTACTATTGATCCATGCAATACATTTGAATAATATCCTCAAGCACCTGATTGATTCTTTTAGTCAGACTGTCAGTATCTAGGTGATAAGTTGTACTAAAATTAAGTTACATACCCAAAGTTGAATTCAAATTCATCCAAAACCTTGAAGTTATCTTTGGATCATGATTCAAAATGATCTTATTTGGAAAACTATGCAACCTATACACTTCATGAATCTCTTCACAAGGGTAGGTTCATCATCTATCAAATTTCCTGGTATAAAGTAAGTTACCTTGGTTAGTTTTTTAATAACTACCAAGATTATATCATGCTTATTCCATGACATTGGTGATCCTTAGATAAATTCCATACTAATCACCTACCATTTCCATTCCATAATATCATGTGGATATAGCAATACCATTGGATGCACATGCTCAGTTTCACTCACTAACACTCCAAACAACATGGCACATAATCCACTACATCTTTCTTAATTCCTTTCTAGAAATATAGTGGTTTGAGCTCTATCATGAGTTTGGTTATACTTGGATGTCCTGAATAAGGGGCATCATGCAACTCCTTAAGAATTACAATCTATATATTATCTTAATCTAGCACATATCTATTCATTTTAATGTAAAATACCATCACTCTCCAAAATTAATCCTTTATATTGAGGATTATAAGAATTCTCTAGTAATGCTTTCCTGACTTGATCATAAAATTCATCTTTTGGAGAGAACTCAATCACCTGATCCCTAAAAGTACTCTTGATAGTAGCTAAAGCTACAATATACCTTCAACAACTAAGAGCATCAACTACTCTATTCTCTTTGCTTTTGATGTAACTGATATCAAAGTCATAGTCAGAGAAAAACTCAAGCCAACATCTCTAACATGCATTCAAATTAGGTTGGGTGAAAATATAATTGAGTCTCAAGTTATCCATCTTGAGCTCAAAAGGTTTTCCTAATAAATAATGCCACCATACTTACAAAGCATGAAAAAAATTCTACAAGCTCCAAATCATGAGGCGCATAATTCACCTCATATGGCTTAAGATTTTGTGATTCATAAGCCATTACCTCTCTATCTTGCATAAGGACTCCACCTATTACATCTCATAATGCATATGTGACTACCAAAAAATGACCATTTGGGTTTGGAACTCTCAAAACTAGTGTAGACATAATCCTTATTTTCAACTTTTAGAAAATTAACTCAAACTTCTTTGACCAAACAAATTTGTTATTATTCCACTGTAGGGAACTAATTGGGTTAGATATTTTTTAAAATTTTGATATGAACTTCCTATAATATCCTACAAACCCCATGAAGCTTCAAACTTCATGCACATTCTTTGGTGTTGGCCATTCCATAATGGTTCTAATCTTCCTTGGATCTATAAAAATACCATCTACAGAGATAATGTGTCCCAAATACTACACCCATTTTTGGAAAATGCACACTTATATAGCTTTCCATAAAGTTTGTGCTTTCACAACCACTGCAAAACTAACTCCAAATGTTGAAGGTGCTCTTCTTCATTCTTTGAATAGATACAAATTTCATCAATAAAAACTAACACAAAGTGGTCAAGATAATCTTTGAATACACTATTCATGGGATTCATAAATGTTGCAATAGCATTAGTTAGACCAAATGGTAACACTATAAAATCATAGTGTTCATATTGAGTTCTAAATTTTGTTTTCAAAATGTCCTCATCTTAAATCCTTACTTGATGGTATCCTACTCAAAGATCAATATTAAAAAATATTGTTTCTCTTTAAATTTGATTGAAAATATCATCTATATGAGGTAGTGGATACCTATTTTTAATATTTTCCTTGTTCAATATTTTATATTCAATGCATAGTTGAAGGGTACCATCCTTCTTGACAAGGACAACCAATGCACCCTATGGTGATACACTTGGCCTAATCAACCCTTTTGCCAACAAATCTTGAAGTTGAGACTTTATTTCAACCAATTATGTGGTTGTCATCTTATATGGTGTCTTATACTGAGGTTTCAAACTAGGTATGATATCGATAAAAAAAATCAAACTATGTCTAAGAGGCAAACCTGACAATTTTTATAGAAACACATCATGATAATCTCTAAGAAATAGGTAATCCTTGAGAGATGGTTCCATAGGTTCATCAATTTCATTTATCTTGAAGATAAATTCTTGACACCCTTTTCATTGAACTATCTTAAGCTACATAGGCAAAATTTGCCTAAGCTTTAACTCTCTCTTCTCACCTTGGATTTGTGTTTGATTTTTGAAATCATCAAGACACTCCACCTTCTTCAAGTAGCAGTCAATGTTGGATTTATGATTTATAATCCAATTGACTCCCAAGATCACATCATATGATCCTATAGGTGCTACATATAAATTTACAATTATTATGAATTCAAATAACCTAATCTTTACTTTGACTAAAGACCTATCTACCATGACCTTTGTATCATTCATGTCTAGTGTAAACCATGCATTTTCCATTACACTAGCTCTTCTAAAAAACATAAGAAGCATATTGGGAGATATAAAACATTTAATGGCTCATGTATCTATCAAAATAGAAATTGGATGGTTAAACAAAGTACTTGGTAGTTCAATAGGTAGTGCCTAATACTCAGCTTATTGATTGTCAACCACTACATGAATCCACTGCTCAAAAACACCCTACTGAGTATTAGGGCCTTTTCCCTTTGACTTGTCCTAGGGACAATCATGAGCATAATGATCATTTATACAAAAGAATCACCCTCCTAGTAGTCCCTTTCTAAAATTATGTTGGTTTCCCTTGAAATTATCTTTAGATTCAATGCCCTATTTCTTATTTCCTTATCCATTGTTGAACTTAGAATTTTAATTATTGAACTATTTCTTGGAGTCTCTACTCCTCTATTTCCAATTCTTATTTTTTAAGTTGGACTTAGGATTGTAAAACCTCTTCTTGATTTTATCTTTAGCTTGCAAAAGAGACTTCAAATTTTATTCTTGTTTGACAACCTTCTTGAAGTATTGGTCCATGGTAGAAGGTCCATGAACATCTACTTTTCCACCAATCTAGGTCCTCAAACCCATGATGAACTTCTTGATCTAAAACCACTCATCTCTCTGATACTGAGGGGCATACTTCAATAGTTTGGTGAACTACTCCCAATATTCATTTATTGGCATGTCACCATACTTGATATTCTAAAAATATGCAAGCTTCTAATCAAAATATAGCTATAAATGTCATTGTGATCTAAATAAAACCACAAATTGATTCCAAGTAGTGATGGTCGAATTCAGATTCATTTCCAACCTTTTGTTGGCCCATCACATAGTTGCCTCACCATCCAATTGGTATGCTCCCCATTCATCCTTGGTGACCTCATAGTAGTTTTGAATTTCAAAATACTTCTCCATCTATGTCAACCATGCCTCAACTCTATCACCAAGAATAGTTCCATCAAACTTAGGTGGATTCACTTTCTTCATATCTTGAGCCAACTCTATAGAAACTTGAGCTCTAGCATCCTACCAATTTTCTTATTTAATTGGATGTTCTTTAGGTTCATCCTATTGATTTTCTCCTTTGAAGCGATGAACCAACTATTCTAGAGATGTAATCCTATCTCTAGTCTCATTCATGACCATTAGAAGTTGATCCATCTTTGTTGACTATTTGACATCAAATCATCTAGAATCAAAAGGAGGGTACTTGTCACTAGTATTCAAAGGACCCTCTATTAAAACTCTTAATTTCACCATCCTTCTTTCTATCAAAATAAGGTTACAAAAATGTCAGTGGGCTCACTAGGTCCTAGAGTTTAAGCCATAGCTCTGACACCACATGTAACATCCCCACTAAGATCTACTAAAAAAATGTAAAAAAAAAATATTTACATAAACATAAATGCAAAAGCAGACTACAACCCAAGAGTCTAACAAAGACAATTAAAGTAATTATGTATAATTATTATAACAATTCATTATACAATACATGAAAATATCTCTAAATAATGAGAGTATGACTACTCAATAAATAAATTAATAATCACATTTTAAACTGAACCAAATACATAATAACCACTATCAATGTGCATCAAAGATAAATTATAATTATTTGATATCAAATACAATATACAAATAATATACCCAGCTACTTTGGAGCTCAGTTCCCAAACGTCAAGTATATGTGGCAATATCAAGTGTCATCTCGATAAGTAGTACTATTTTGGGGAGGGATATCATCATCTAAGTTCTTTTCCACACCAACCATAGACTAAAAATTTCCCTACACTATCCCATCAGGAAATGGCCCTCCCTTCACAAATGAGTAGATAGTGATGACACAAGAATCTAGAGAGACTAGCTAATACCCATGTGATGTATGATTTTTAACTAACTAAACATGTAGTGTATCATAGAAAAACTCAATTTATTGGAAGATATCTCACATACATGTAAATCATACTCATGAATGATAATGTCTCACTAAACATACTTTGGCCAAAGATTTATGAATAGTAATATAAAATGAAATATATATATATATATAAATATATATATATATAAATATATATATATATATATCAATTTCATACACACCACTTGATCAGATTGCCTTTATCTTGCATTGTAATGTTAGTAAGCTAGTGAAGTCCAACTCACTCCTTACTCTGAATTAATAATGTTTTGGGTGAATATTTTGTCTTCAACTAATTGAAGGCAAAATGGTTATATCAACCACAGCGTAATGAGATAAATCTCTCCTCTCAGTAAGGGGAGGTTCCCTATAAACTATCACAAACTAATTTAAAATAAATACTAATTCAGGGGTGAGACCATATCATTTATTTCTCTTTTTTCATAAATGATGTTTACAAAATAAAAGAACACTTTCTTGATACTAACTAAAAAAAAAAAGAAACCCATGAGAGCATAAAGTCTATCATTTCTTCTTTTGTTGATTTATAACTTAGAACACAGTAAAATGAAGTGCAACCCAGAGTCTTCACCAAAAACTACAACAAAATATATGATCACAAAAGATAATAGTAGTTCAAAGCCTTTTCAATATCCTTTAATTTAAAAAACTAAATCACAAACTAAAGATAATTGTTGTAGCATAAAGTCTCCATAATCAACTTTAGAGCATCTCCCAGATTATTTTCACTCACACTACTATTTAATCAAATAGATAAGATCATATTAGGAAAAGGACATAAGAGCAATTTCCAATACAACACAAGTTACTTCAACACAAATTTTGAAATATCACTTGCTTTTTTATTCACTTGATAAAATTTGATTTACAATTTGAACCTAAAGTCTCAAAATACTCTTCAATTTGGCAAAGTTTCACTTCAATAACTCTAAGATCCCTAGTTACAATAGAGGCCCTCTTTATTTATAAGGAGAGGTCTTGAGAAAATTTAGGAAAAACCTAACTACTTTGACCTATTCAAAAATAAGAGTCCTTATTTATTTAGGACTTCCTATGTTTTTACATGTAATTATATATGAAAAAAGTACATGTAAATATGTCCAAAATTGTTTCAAAAGTATATCTAAAAAATGGAAAAAAAACTAAGGAAAAAAAACTACTTCAATTTGTATCACCATCTTTCTTCATGTGACCATCATACATAGTGAAAGTTGCTTGTATCTAGATACTATTTAGACTAACAGTGTTCCTAAAAATCATCTTGGCTCTAATTATGGCATCTCTTACTATGGTGACATATTTTACATGACTAGTTAACTTGGTTTTTAGATTATCCAAAGTTAATTGATTGTCCAGAATATTGTCCATAGAGGCCATTGAAAATGTTTTAACTTTAAACTCTTTCTAGAACATATCTTCAAATTATAGAATCATTTCTTTTATAGAGAGAAATTGGTTATCTTGTGATGCAAGCTTTAAACGTAGCTCCTCCAATTTATGCAAAATATTGATATCACTTTGTTCACTAAGTTTCCTTGTAGTTTCAAGGTCATTGATAAAATCTTTAAGCACACAGATCTTATATGTCAATGCCTCTTTAGTTTTTGTATAATAATCCCTATCAATAATGATGCCAATTGATATTAGAGTGCTTATTTTTAGTTTTTTCATCTCCACCCATTTATCATGATTCTTTTCAATACTCTAAATATCTTGAGAAACAACATCAATGAGATCATCAAGTTCTACTCTTATTTTCCTCATTTTATTTATCTTCTTAGATAGCTTTGTAAGTAGGGAAATTCCTTCTGCACGCATCCTATCTAAGTACTCTTCAAGTAATTTTCCTTTGAGATGAGTCTTTTCTACTTTCTAAATGGTGGTGTCTTCTATAGAAATGGCCTTAGGAGTTACTACTTCTAAAATAAAAGTGATTTTCCTTACCACTGCAGTCAACTATTCAACCATTGCTTTGTAGTGATCTTTCATTTCTTTTTCCTTGTCAAATTTTTGAATCAATATGTCCATGGGTGACTGCATATCATTCTTGGCACTTTCATGAGTTATATTTACTAATATAACTCTAGATATAGAGTAATCATTCATATTAAAATTTTCCATGGTTGTATCTTGTGGAGGTCTACCAATCTCTACAAATTTGTGTCCCTTGTCAGTAAGCATTTTTGAAAGAATCTTTGGCTTCTTTGGGGTCTTGGATTTTACTATAACCAGCTTATTAAAATCAAAGTCATATGGGGAGATGGCTTATTTCTTCCTTTTTGGTGTATAAGTCAATAACCATGGTGGAAGCATATAAGTACTCACACTAGAGTCTATCTCCATTATTGGCATCATCGGAACTACACTTGCACTAGTAGTGGAAACAATAGGTGGAGTGTTAGTAAATATTGCACCTGTTATATTTACTTTAGGTACTTATTTAGTATTCATTACCAAGTGATCAAAAATAGAAGCATCTCCAATATTAAAAGATGAGAAGGACAAACTAGGAATAGACCCTGAGGAATGGAGAACATCTTCAAAAGTGTTTTGAGGGTTATCAAAAACTATTTTGAAAGGAGAGGGAGATTCAGAAGAGGGAATATTAATAGGTTAAATAGACAAAGGAGCTACAATAGGTGTGTCAAGCAAGAGAGCAGAGACTCATTTATTGTTGTACATTCTCTTATGGGGACAAAGCTTCCTCCTCTTGTTGATCTATAGGCCTATCTTCAATCTCTATCTCTTTCGTGGCTAGTTCTTCAATGCTTTGTTTCTCAACTTCTATATATTCTATTTCAGACTCTTTATCCATAGCTTTTGACTTCTTCATCACAAATTTGATCTTAGGCTTATGTGGCTTGGAAGAAGAGGGAACATCACTTTTTTTCCTCATCCTATTCTCTACCTTTCTTCTTATTTCATCTTTAATCTCAATTTTTGACCCTGTGAGGAATTCTTTCAAAGCAATTCCCTTGTTTTTTAGCCAATTATTGGTGTTTACCAATATAGGCTCAAATATTTTTCTCAAAGAGGTCAACTCTTTCTAGGACCATTGGATTAGAGGGAGATGGGTATTAGCAATCTATTCAGTATTATATCTATCATTAACCAACTCTCCATCATCCACTAGATCCTCATGAATATTAGCATGTCCCATATATTCAATCTGCTCAAGAGATAATCGGATGTAGTCCAATTTCCTGACATCTTTTTCCATTCTCAAATCTACCCAAACATCTTCAACCATAGGTTCATGGAATTGGGTTTTCCTCTTGATTATTTCTTTCAACCCCTGTAGTCAATCTTTGGAATTCTCTTGAATTTCTTCATGGTCACAAGCTGCATCTCAGTTTCCATGGCCCTATCCTTCATAGCAGTTAATATTGAATACCTACCAATTTTAACTGAGAACTTGAAACTAGGATTCTTGAGCTCCATTTTTTTATTATGCATGATGATCATTTGTCTTCATAATTCCATTAAGACTATTTTGTCTGAGGGGAATCTTGGAAGCATATAAGGATGACCTTGGAAATATCCAACCCTCAAGTATGAGAAAGAAGGAAATTGTAAAAACATGCATCTAAAATCATTTACTACTGACCAAGCCTCATCTGACACTCTTCTTTGTTCTAGTTGAGGATCAAAAAGACATAATAATACTATAAAGAAAGCATCATTTACTCTCTTGAAATTATGAATAAAACCCTTTAATGTTAATTGAGAATAGTATTGATACACAAGGATTACCCTCCTATCTCCTTTTAATGTTAGACCAAGAAACATTATCATAGAAGCGACAATATACACCAGATAAGAAGTCATGTAGAACTTGAAGATAGTGGATACATCCATTCTTGAAACTATAAGGAAGAGGACAAACCTCTTATCATGTTGAGAAGAGTTATCAGATCACCAACTTCTTCTACAAAGTCACTTCTAGGAAAACTCTATGGCCACCTTGATAAATTTTACCTTTACATTTTGAGCCATTTATTATTGATTACCTTCTTTGCCTTATTTGAATTTTTTTTCATACTCTTTTTGTGCTTCAACAAAATCAATCTTTAATACTTATGTAGTAGGAGGGCACATAAACACCTTATCAATGAATTCAGGATCTAGTCTGATTATCACATTACCACTAGCATCCATCACGGCCCTAGTATCTTTGTTATAAAACTGAGCACACTGAAGGACAAATTCTATATTGTGGGCTACCACCAGGAAAGAAGATACTAAATGAATGTTATTGTCAATTATCTTTTTAATTTCAGAGCTGAGATTGCTTGACTTGGTTCACTCCAAAAACTCAGCCATGTCCACATGGCCAATCTCTATATCTCTAATGTCATCAACATTAGAAGTAACTGAGGTGATTGGAAAAACACTTTGATATATTTACTTCATCACTTTAGACTTCTTTGGAGACAACTCAGTCATTTGAATGAACTATCACCTAAAGGATGTTGATGAAGAAAGAAGATCCATAGAAGAAACTACAACAAAAATTCATTATCATGCAATTAGGGGAAATATTCATAATCTTTGAAAATTGCATGTCGATGATTATGACTATGGATATGTGCTTGAAAGGGCTAGAGTGTGAGTAGGCCAAAAATATCAGAGGAAAGTGGGCTCGAAAAAACAAAATTAAAAATATCCCATAGTTAAAAAAATTTAAGATAATGTTTGTATGGACAAAACAAATGTCCACCCCTGCATGTGAAGGATATTGTGCACTTGTATCAATGGCAAAATTCACCATTATTGTATGTTTTAGGAAATCTATCATATTTTGGAGTGGCAAAAAATGTCGATACTACAAGTAATGAGGAAATGTGGTATAAGTTGATGTTTGAGCTGTAATTTTTGTCGATAATGCATATGGTAAGAGTTGTAAGGTTTTTTGTGTAAGGGTAGTATATTTCACCACCCATACACTTACACTTGATTATACCTTCAAATACGTAAGTGGCTTTCAATCTAACTTTAATTTTGACTTGTTCACAATAGGAACAGGAACATGTGAGAGTGGCTAATATAGCCGTCATCATAATGTTTTAGAAGATGGTTTTCAACTAGCATGTTGGGGGGAAAAAACCTTTGTTAGGTTGACAACACACATCAAACTAAAAAAAAAACCTTGGGCACAAAACATTGGTCAGTAGTTTTCATCAGCAAGGCTCTCTAGGCTAAGCAAAACAATGAAATAACAAGGGATATTGATCAAAAAATGAAAAAATTAGAAGTTGAAAACAAGTTAAAATGACTTACCTGGTGAGTTTGAAACCCTAAGCTTACGGTGGTGAATTTGAAATCTATATGAATCCTCCTATCACCATGGTTAAGCAGTTGTGAAAAGGGGTGACAAAACAACTAGGAAACTCTAACAAAAGAAATGACGAGAAAACAATGAAAAAAACAAATTTAAAAGATTGAAAACAAGACTTTAATGCTTGGCATGAGTGGCCATTAATGCCACTTAAAGTTCAATATTTTGGAGAATTTGCTCAGGTGGTGATTTCAGCTAACCTAACACGTGCCTTATAATAAGAACATGTAATGATGGAAAAAAGTGCCGCTCAAGCATGTGAAAAATAAAAAACCATGTAAGAGTGGAAAAAAGTGTCAACCTTACATAAGCAAAATCAAAACTCACTAACACCCCCAAAATGATCAAAATTGTCATTTTGATCAATTTATGACTACAACAAGCTTCACAATTTTTGAGAAATCATGGTGGGGGAATGTCACAAACCTTCCTAGGATGTCAGAAAACTTCACTTGAGATCAAGAGAAGCTTGTCTTGATCAATGAAATTAGAGTGTATATTATGAAATGGACAAGTTTCATAGGGGTTATCCACAAAATGAGTGTAGCTAATTTTGGGAATGATAGCTGGCTCCAACTAGGGAACATCCATTGATCAAACTTTGAAATGATCGAAGGGAGAAGAATCCAATCTCTAAGTACCTTTATCCATGTCATTAGGCTATGGATTCAAGCTACCAATAAAGAAAAATATATAAAAGACTAAACAAAAACTCAAAAAAAAGTTATAAAAATGTACAAATGGACTTATCTGATACTTCAAAGATTAAAGTGTTTCAGATGCTGCCTATTGTAAGGTAGTAAGAATGGTGTTCCATCCTGATATTCTAGCAAGAAGATATTTGCACCACAAATTTTATGAATTGTGAATGGACCTCTCCATAAGGAATCAATCTTTCCATGCATTCCTTTTGGTTCTCTCCTCTTGTCTCACAACAAGACTTGATCTCCAATTTGAAACTCATGAGTCCTTACTTTCTTGTCAAAGAGTTTATTTACCTAAATTTGATGCTCATAAATATGGTCCACTACCATAGTTCATTGTTCCTCAAGTTTAGTTAGGCTCATGATCCTTTTATCAATAAAACTTTCAAAATTCATATCTTCCACTACCTTTGCCAACTTTAGTGCTGGCAATTCCAAGGCAATTGGTATCTCCACATTCAGACCATAAAAAAGCTAAAATGGTGACATACCTATTGCCCTTTTAGGATTAATTCTATCTACCCATAAAGCATCAAACAATGCTTTATGCCAAGTTCTCTGATTCTCATCTACCAGTTTCTTGATAATAGTAACCAGATTTTTGTTACTTGATTCTGCCTGACCATTTCCTTGTGGATAATAATTTGAGGAGTCAAAAAGAATGATCCCGTGCTTGTAGCAAAAGTTAGTAATCTCATGGGAAGAGAAACAAGTATCATTGTCTACTACAATCTAGTTTGTAACTCCAAAATAGGAAATAATATTTTCCTTAAGGAAATTACATACCACTTCTAAAGTAGCATGCTTAACTGGGATGGCTTCCACCCACTTGGTAAAATAGTCTATCATGGTGAGAACATAGTCATGTCCCACACTTGATGGTGGATTTACAATGCCAATGAATTCGATGCCCCATTGCTAAAAAGGTTCTTCAATCACCACCAATTTGAGAGGTAATGCAGCTAACTTAGGTTTCCCAATGAACTGTTGACACAACTCACACCTATGCACCCAATTATACACATCTTGAAATAGTGTAGGCCAATAGTATCTGGCTCATAAAATCTTGTGAGCCATTATAGGTGTATAAAAATTTCCTCCATAGGCTAAATTATGGAAAGACTCTAGAAGTCTACTTTGTTGAACTTTATCTACGTAACGAAGAAATACTTCATCAAGGCTTCTTTTGTACAAATCATTATCCCATAGGACATAGTTAGCAGCCTTCAACTTAACAGTAATTTTATCCTTATAAGATAGATGGGTAGGACACTCACCATATGTAATAAAATGAGTGATATTTAAATACCACTCATCAGTAGTAGTGACAAAAATAACTGTTGGCATGTCCTCAACTTTTGCTTCTTCATCCCCTATCTCTTTTGGTATGTTATCAACAATCAATTGACACAAACCTCTTTCACACACAAGCTTAGTAGGTTTGATATCAAGATCAAACCCTTGGATCTTAGAAATATAATTTCCCCTTTTAGTGCCAAACTCCTATTAAGTTAGAATAGACTTTACTATTGTGTCAAGCACTAGAATAATAGTATGTGAATTCAGGATATAGAACTAGAAATGATTTACCACCTTAACCATGGAATAAGCATGTTTCATGTTTGAATATTTCAATTCATGAGATTTTAGAGGACAACTCATAAATTATATGAGAGATTCCACACCTTCATTAAACTGAACCAAAAAGGCTGAAAGTGTATATTCAGAATCATTGTTATATACTATGAAATCTTTGGTGTAGTCCAGACAAACAAGGACTTGATCATGAGCAATAGCCTTCTTGATATCCTCAAATGCCACTTTACCTTCCACATTCCAGTGTAAAGTAGCCTTACCTTTCATCATGTTGACAATGTGATGGGTTTTCTCTACAAATTTAGGAAAGAACCTTCACAAAAAATTCACCTTTCCAAAGAAAGAATGAACTACAGTCTTACTAGCAGGCAGAGTAAGACTTTGAATAGATTTGACTCTTTTTAATTCAATTTTAGTGCCTTCTTAGGATACAATGTGATCAAGAAGTTTACCTTTTGTAACCCCAAAAATTGACTTCTTAGGGTCGAGTGAGATACCAGTTTGTCGACAGCATTCTATTACTTGTCATAAATGGTGTGCATGATCATGACGATGTTTTTAGAAAATAGTCAAGTCATAAATATACACCATAATGAACTTCCCTATCTCATCTCTGAAGGAAAGCTCCATTTCTCTCTAGAATGTGGTGCCAGCATTGATCAGACCAAAAGGCATTTTGTAATATGCAAATGTTCCCCAAGGTGTAGTGAAAGTAGTTTTATACTGATCTGCTTCATTAACTTTCACTTGATTATACCTCAAAAAAACATCTAGCATAGATAACATTTTTGAACCAATTACCATTTGTAACACTTGTTCCATAATGGATAGGGGGTATTTATCCTTTAGAGAAGATTGGTTGAGATTTTTGAAATTAACACAAATATAGATTTCTTCATTCTTCTTCCTTACAAGAACTATGTTCATGATCTAGGTGGAATGATGGATTGGAAAAATTATCCTTGCATTCAACATCTTCTGAATCTCAAAAAAGATAGTACCTAATATTTTTGGGTTGTATTGCCTTTATTTCTACTTGTGAGGTAATGACCTAGCTTTAAGGGGAATTTCATGCTGAATTTCCTTAGGCCTAAAATATTTTAGATCATCATAAGAATATGCCAAAACATCAATGTAATGGTGAAGGAGAGTAATGAATTTGAACTTTTCATCAGTAGTACAACATCTCCCAATTTTGACCATTTTGGGATCTACCTCCGAACTCAAATTTACTTGCTCAAATTTCATATAGGAACTTGAATCTAGTTGTTACTATTGCTTAATATATCTATCATGTTTATCAAATAGATTTTCAAGGGAAACCAAACCTTTTAGAATTTTATTCCCTCTCAGTTGTAGAAACTCTTCACCAATTTGTGAATCTATTTTGAAAATATATTCCCATAGTGGAGATTCACTACCTTCAAAATAGAGCTCATCAAAGCTATCCATCTTTTCCAAGAAATCAATGATTTAATTATCACCATTGAACACCTACCAATGGTGAACATTATCAAGTACATTTGGTCAAAAGACTAGCTCAATAGTGTACTTGTTTCATTTAAAATATTTATGAGGAACTATGAGAGTGGTGGAGATAGCTAATGAGTCTACATGATCAATAAACTCTCTTTCCATAATAGAGATATTGAAAGCATCAAAACTTTCAATGCAATCCCATACGTGATTACGATAATGTCACAATCTTTCATTTTTGGTTTGATACAAATTTCTCACTTGACAAACTACTAATTTATCATCTCCTCAAAAATGAAGAATCTTAACACCTCTAGGATGAGTATCTTTCAATCTAAGCAACAATGACTCATATTCGATGGTGTTGTTTGTATTATCAAATTGCAACTTATATGAGAAAGGGAAGATATCACCTTGTGGGGATATCAAAATAATTCTAGCTCTAGAACTGGTAGAGTAATAATTACCATCAAATTCTAAAACCCAAACCTCATTAGAATTTAATATTTTTGAATTTCATTGATTAGAAGATTCCTCTTCATCAGTGAGGGAAGAATCTGGCATTATTATGCCTTCACCTAAACTTTCATCTAAAAACTCTTCTAATTCTCCATCTAAATTGTCTGAGATATCACCTGATGAACTCTCATCTAATGAATCAAAAAAATCTTCAGTGGATGGGAAATAGTTACCCATTCTTGAGAACTCAAACAAAATTTAAGCTTCAAGATTTTCCATTTGGGTAATGATATATTTGGCCTCCTTATTAGGAAGCAACTTTTGCATGACACCTTTAACAAGTATCCTTGCTTTAGATAGATCCATGTTCGACTCCCCACCTACATCCTTGAAAAAATTACATCCAAGCAAAATGTCATAAGAAGCTATAACATCAGCCACTAGGACTATCATCTTAATCTTCTTGTTTGGAAAAGCTACAAATGCAAACTGGGCATCTTTGATTTGACCCAAAAGTGGTACTTTCTTATTTTCCATGGAGAAACATCTCTCAAAATTCTTAATTAAGGTGAGACCAAGGGAGTCTACTAACTTGGTGAGCATAACATTATCAGAGGCTTCAGAATCTATTATGCAATTGCTCAACTTATGACCATTTACCAATTGAGAAACATAGAAAGGTTCTATTTTTCTAGAGGTAACAAGGGGAGTAGTGACAAGATTATTTTAGGTAGATTTTTTCTTTAAAGAATCATGGGTAACTTTTAGAAAATCTTATTCTATAAGGATAGTTTTATTTTTGACATATTTAGCCAACCTATCAAACTTTCAAGATTAGCTTGTAAATACTCAACTTCATACATTTGTATCTTGGTCTTCTTAGCATGATCTATTATGTTGAATAACTAGAATGAACTAGAAATAGAGGAAGGAAATCCATCATTATAATTTTCATTTGATGTAGTATTGGTCTGAGAGACAGAAGTAGAAGACACAGGATTATTAGATGTACTTAATTGCTTATTGTCCATTAGGTCCTTTGATTGAAAAGGTAGTGGAGTTCCTCATTTAGAAATTGAGATCACTGGTTGAGGTTTTTCTCTTACTTTTCCTTTATCAACTTGCTGAGCTGACTGATTTTAGGACCTAGTAAAAATAACATATGCTCCATCATACACTTCTCCTTATTTTTTAGCTTCATCTTGGTAATTCAAAAAATTGATGGTAGAGTCACCAGCTAATTCTTCTTCTCCTTATACAAATATATTAGCATCATTCTCCTATTCCAACTTAGGTTAGAAAAAATGATCATGTTTGGCTTCATAATAACCAACTACTAAGTTGACTGGCACTACTTCAATGGTAAGCTTCCCTATGTAGGTGGAAGATGATTGGGTTTCCCTTGATATGAATTATTATGAAATATCCTCCTTGGTATATTCTGATAAGGAAGGGTAGACATACCTTGGGAAATTTGCCTTTTTAGAGCTAGCAATTCATTTTCTAAATTTTACACCATATGGTCAGTGGTGCTTATGGAAGAATTCTTAGTAGAAGAGGAAACTCTACTTCTATTAGAATCTCTTCTTATCTTACCTGAAAGGATAAGATCATCTTCAACTTTTGTATCCAAAATATAAGTTTTAGGAAGATCTGTAGGGCTAGCCCACCTTAATAGAAAACTCACTTTAAGAAGTTGAGAATTGATAAAGAAACACTTAAGATTCTCTGGTGTAGGTTGAGTGATTGTAGGAATCCTATTTCTCAGCTTATTGAACTTAATGATGAAGTCTTGCATAGGCTCATGTGGCTCTTTCTTCATTTATGTAAGCTAAGCCAATAAGGTATGTGCATCTTCTGTAGGTTTGAACCTAGCCTCAAACTAGGTCTTGAGAGTGTTCTAGTTGGTTATAGTCTAAGCTTGAGAATGATAAAACCAATCTATAATAGCACTTTACAATGTTTCTACAAAAGTCCTTACTACTACATCTTTATATTCAACACCTATCACACCATAGGCTATGTACAAAGCTACAATGTGTTCATCGGGGTGAACTTTCCCATCACCATAGAACTTTGGAAAATGATTTCTTGAACTATGAGGTAGTTCATGCAAAGGTGGGGTTAAATTTAGAGCACTAAAATTTTTACCTCAAGGGCCTTAGGATGCCATGATGTGCTGATTAAAAGGTGGGATAACAAACCTTTGTGGAGTATAAATGGACAAAACTCTACTAGCACTAGAACTAGAAGCTTCACCTAGTATTGGAGACCTGGCATTGGTAGGAGGAAAATTATTGGTTCACTGAAGGTGAGGTTGTAGAGGCAAAAGACCAAAATTATTTTGTTGCATCAACTCAAATACAAGATCAATAATACCTTGAGCTCTCTTACTTCTCATATACCGTGAATCTACCAAAATATAGTATACTCAACAAAATTTTGTAACAAATAGAAAAGAAATGAAAATGCTTCAACTCAGAGCATGAGGCTTCAAGTTGCGCGTTTGATCCCCAGTGGAGTTGCCAAAAAACTATTTGGTGAATATTTTGTCTTCAACTAACTGAAGGTAAAATGGTTATATCAACCATAGCATAATGAGATAAATCTCTCCTCTCAGTAAGGGGAGGTTCCCTATAAACTATCACAAACTAATTTAAAATAAATACTAATTTAGGGGTGAGACCATATCATCCATTTCTCTTTTTTTATAAATGATGTTTACAAAATAAAAGAACACTTTCTTGATACCAACTGAAAAACCAAGAAACCCATGAGATCACAAAGTTTATCATTACTTCTTTTACTAATTTATAACTTAGAACACAGTAGAATGAGGTGTAGCCCAAAGTCTTCACCAAAAACTACAACAAAATATATTATCATAAAAGATAATAGTAGTTCAAAGCCTTTATAATATCCTTTACTTTAAAACACTAAATCACAAACTAAAGATAATTATTGTAGCACAAACTCTCTACAATCAGCTTTAGAACATCTCCTAGATTATTTTTACTCACACTACTATTTAATCAAATAGATAAGATCGTATTAGGAAAAGGACATAATAGCAATTTCCAATACAACATAAGTTATTTCAACACAAAGTTTGAAATATCACTTGCTTTTTTATTCACTTGATAAAATTTGATTTACAATTTGAACCTAAAGTCTCAAAATGCTCTTCAATTTGGTAGAGTTTCACTTCAATAACTCTAAGATCCCTAGTTACAATGGAGGCCCTCTTTATTTATAGGGAGAGGCCTTGAGAAAATTTAGGAAAAACCTAACTACTTTGACCTATTCAAAAATAGGAGTCCTTATTGACTTGGGACTTCCTATGTTTTTACATGTAATTACATATGAAAAAAGTACATGTAAATATGTCCAAAGTTGTTTCAAAAGTACATCTAAAAAATGGAAAATAAACTAAAGAAAAAAAATTGCTTCAATTTGTATCACCATCTTTCTTTATGTAACCATCATACATAGTGAAAATTGTTTGCATCCCAATACTGTCTGGACTAATAGTGTTCCTGAAAATCATCTTGACTCTAACTATGGCATCTCTTACTATGGTGACTGATTTTACATGACTAGTTAACTTGGTTTTTAGATTATCCAAAGTTAACTGATTATCCATAATATTGTCCACAGAAGCCATTGAAAATGTTTTATCTTCAAACTCTTTCTAGAACATAGCTTCAAATTCTCAAATCATTTCTTCTACAGAGAGAGATTGGTTATCTTATGATGCAAGCTTGCAAGGTAGCTCCTCCAATTTATGCAAAATACTGACATCACTTTGTTCACTGAGTTTCCTTGTAGTTTCAAGGTCATTGATCAAATCTTTAAGCACACAGATCCTATATGTCAATGCCTCTTTAGTTTCTATATAAGAATCGCTATCAAGAATGATGCCAATTGATATTAGAGTGCTTATTTTTATTTTTTTCATTTCCACCCATTTATCATGATTTTTTTCTATGCTCTCAATATCTTGAGAAACAACATCAATGAGATCATCAATTTTTTCTCTTATTTTCCTCATTTTATCTATCTTCTTAGATAGCTCTATAAGTAGGTAAATTCCTTGTGCATGCATCCTATCTAAGTATTTTTCCTTTGAGATGAGTCTTTTTTGTTTTTTGAATGATGGGGTCTTCTATATAAATAGCCTCAGGAGTTACTTCTTCTAAACTAAAAGTGATTTTCCTTACCACTATAGTCAATTATTCCACCATTGCTTTGTAGTGATCTTTCATTTCTTTTCCCTTGTCAAATTTATGAATCAAGATGTCCATGGCTGACTACATATCATTCTTGGCACTTTCATGAGTTATCTTGCCTAATTCAACTCTAGAGATAGAGTAATCATTCATATTAAAATTTTCCATGGTGGCATCTTATGGAGGTATTGCAATCTCTAAAAAAATTTGTCCCTTGTCTATAAGCATTTTTTAAAGAATCTTTGGCTTCTTCAAGGTCTTGGATTTTACTAGCACCAGCTTATTAAAATCAAAGTCATATGGGGAGATGGCTTGTTTCTTATTTTTTGGTGTATAAGCTAACAACCATGGTGGAAGCACAGAAGTACTCACACTAGAGTCTGTCCCCATTGCTTGCATCACCAGAAATACACTTGCACTGGTAGTGGAAACAATAGGTGGAGGGTTCGTAAAGACTGCACATGTTATATTTACTTTAGGTACTTATTTAGTATTCATTACCAAGTGATCAAAAATAGAAGCATCTCCAATATCAAAATATGAATAGGACAAACTAGGAATAGACCCTGAGGAATGGAAAACATCTTCAAAAGTGTTTTGAGGGTTGTCAAAAATTACTTTGGAAGGAGAGGGAGATTCAGAAGAGGGAATATTAATAGGAGAAACAAAAAAGGGAGCTACAACAAGTGTGTCAGGCAAGAGAGAAGAGACTCCCATTTCTAATTGTACATTCTCTTATGGGGACAAAGCTTCCTCCTTTTGTTGATCTATAGGCCTATCTTTAATCTCCATCTCTTATGTGGCTAGTTCTTTAGTGCCCTATTTCTCAACTTCTATATCTTGTATTTCAGACTCTTTCTCCACAAATTTTGACTTCTTCATCACAAATTTGATCTTAGGCTTATGTGGTTTGGAAGAAGAGGGAACATCACTTTTTTTCTTCATCCTATTCTCCACCTTTCTTCTTGTTTCCTCTTGAATCTCAGTTTCTGACCCTATGAAGAATTCTTTCAAAGCAATTCCCTTGTTTGCTAGCCAATTATTGGTGTTTTCCAATATAAGCTCAAATCTTTTCCTCAAAGAGGTCATCTCTTTTTGGGACCATTAGATTAGAGGGAGAGGGGTATTAGCAATCTGTTTGGTATAATATCTATCATCAACCAACTCTCCACATCCACTAGATCTTTAGAAATATCAGCAAGTCCCATATATTTAATCTACTCAAGAGATAATTGGTTGTATTCCAATTTCTTGATATCTTCTTCCATTCTCAAATCTACCCAAACATCTTCAACCATAGGTTCATGGAATTGGGTTTTCCTTTTGATTTTGTATTTCACACCCCTATAGTCAAACTTTGGTCTTCTCTTGAATTGCTTCATGGTTACAAGCTACATCTCAGTTTCCATGGCCCTAGCCTTCATAGCAGTTAGTACTAAATACCTACCAATTTCAACTAGGAACCTAAAATTGGGCTTCTTGAGCTCCATTTGTTTATTATTCATGATGATCATTTGTTTGCATAATTTCATTAAGATTAGTTTATCTGAGGGGAATCTTGGAAGCATATAAGGATGACCTTGGAAAAATCTAACCCTCAGGTATGAGAAATAAGGAAAATGTAAGAACATGCATCCAAAATCATTTACTACTGACCAAGCCTCATCTGGCACTCTTCTTTGTTTTAGTTGAGGATCAAAAAGACATAATAATACTACAAATAAAACATCATTTGCTCTCATAAAATGATGAATAAAACCCTTCAATATTAATTGAGAATAGTATTGATACACAAGGATTACCCTTCTATCTGCTTCAAATGTTAGACCTAGAAATATTCTCATAGAAGCTATACTATACACCAGATAAGAAGTCATTTAGAACTTGAAGGTAGTGGATACCTTCATCAATTGATCATGCAAAGCATTGCTAATTTGTTCTCCCCAAAAGATGGTTTTTTTGCCTTGGAGTATTACCTTGATGAAAGGATACATCCATTCTTGAATCTGTGAGGAAGAGGACAAACCTCTTATCCTACTAAGAAGATTTATCAGATCACCAACTTCTTCTACAAAATTGCTTCCACTAAAACTCCATGGCCACCTTGACAAATTTTACCTTAAAGTTTTGAGCCATTTATTATTGATTACTTGCTTTGCCTTCTCCAGATTTTTGTCATACTCTTTTTGTGCTTCAATAAAATCAAGCTTTAACACTTCTGTAGCAAGAGGGCACATAAACACCTTATCAATGAATTTAGGATCTAGTATGATTATCACATTGCCACTAGCATCCATCATAGCCCTAGTATCTTTTTTATAAAACTAAGCACACTAAAGGACAAATTTTGTATTGTGGGCTACTACCAAGAAAGAAGATACCAAATGAATGTTACTGTCAATTATCTTCTTCATTTTAGATCTAGGATTTCTTGACTTGGTTCTCTCCACAAACTTAGCCATGTCCACAGGGCTAATCTCTATATATCTTATGTCATTGACATTAGAAGTAACTAAGGTGATTGGAAAAACACCTTGATATTTGTACTTCATCACATTCAACTTCTTTAGAGACAACTCACTCATTTGAATGAGCTATCACCGAAGGATGTTGATGAAGAAAGAAGATCCACAGAAAATCTTGCAACAAAAAGTCATGATCATGTAATTAAGGGAAATATTGATAATATGTGAAAATTGCATGTCAATGATTATGACTATGGATATGTGCTTGAAAGGGCTAGAGTGTGAGCAGGCCAAAAAAATTAGAGGAAAGCAAGCTTAGAAAAACAAAATTAAAAATATCCTAGAGTTAAGAAATTTTGAGAGAATGTTTGTATGGGTGGAAAAAATTACCACCCTTGCATGTGAGGGATATTGTGCACTTGTATCAATGGAAAAATTTACTCCTATTACATGTTTTAGGAAATCTATCATATATTGGAGTGGAAATAAATGTCGACAATATAGGTAATGAGGAAATGTGGTATAAGTTGATGTTTGAGCTGTAATTTTTGTCGATAATGCATATGGCTGGAGTTGTAAAGTTTTTTGTGTAAGGGTGGTAGATTTCACCATGCATACACTTCCACTTGATTATACCTTCAAATGCGTAAGCAGCTTTCAATCCAACTTTGCTTTTGACTTATTCACAACAGGAATAGGAACATGTGAGAGTAGCTAATATAGCCATCATCATAATGTTTTAGAAGATGGTTTTCAACAAGCATGTTGGGGGGAAAAAACTTTTTCAGGTCGATGGTAGACATCAAACTAAAAAAAAAACCTTGGGCACAAAGCATTGGTTGGTGGTTTTCATTGGCAAGGCTCTGTAGACCAAGCAAAATGATGAAATAACAAGGGATATCGATCAAAAAATGAAAACCTTAAAATGACTTACCTGGTGAGTTTCAAACCCTAAGTTTGATGGCAGTAAATTTGAAATCTATATGAATCCTCCTATCACCACGGTTGAGCGATTGTGAAAAGGGGCAAGGAAACAAATAGGAAACTCTGAAAAAAGAAATGACAAGAGAAAACAATGAAAAAAAACACATTTAAAAGCTTGAAAACAAGCCTTTAATGCTTGGCATGAGTGGCCATTAATGCCACTTGAAGTTCAAGATTTTGGAGATCTTGATCAGGTAGTAATTTTAGCTAACCTGAAATGTGCCTTGTAACAAGAACATGCAATGGAAGCAAAAAGTGTTGCTCGAGCATGTGAAAAATAAAAAACCATGTAAGAGTAGAAAAAAGTGTTGACCTTACATGAGCAAAACTAAAACTCACTAACACCCCCAAAATGATCAAAATTAACATTTTGATCAGTTTAAAACTACAACAAGCTTCATGATTTTTGATAAATTATGGTAGGGGAATGTCACAAACTCTCCTAAGATGTCAAACAACTTTGCTTGAGATCAAGAGAAGCTTGTCTCGATCAACAAACTTAGAGTGTAGATTATGAAATGGATAAGTTTCATAGGGGTTATCCACAAAATGAGTGTAGCTAATTTTGGGAATAACACAATGCAAATTGGTCAAACATAATTCAACCATAAAATTCAATAACATACATCCCACTAAGAAATACAACACATGACATGATATAAATAGGAATGATAATAGCATCTATTAATTCCATCTAAAATATGCATGAATATTTCATTATATTATATCCCATACTAGAAATAATGTTTATTGACATACCACCTAGGTAAACATACAAATTTACTGTACATTTTAACAGCAAAAATAGTTTTCAGTTCTTTACACCTTATGGTAAGCCATATTACCATAGTTTAGTGTTTTACCTATAACTAATAATCCAAATTATAAAGTAGTTAAGAGTATATGGAAACATTCATTTTAGAAATTAACTAGAAAATCAAAACCCCTGTTTATCCTGTAACATAAAAGTTTAGTTTATCTATTTGATTTATTTTGGGGTTTGATAAAAAACTCTTTGCTAAGCTATTATTCCAATTTTCTCATTTTTTTAATTAATATGTCTTCTAAGAATATTAATTTAAATAATAGGCATAACTCAATTTGTGTTCCATATTTAAGGAGACCAAAATTTCTTTTATAAAACAATGAAGTAAACCTGTTCAACTTCAATATACATATAAATATGGATGCCTTCATAGTTATAACTAAGAATCTAGTTATTTATTACTACTCTCAAACAAGTTTGTACCTACTAGGAAATATAAATAAATGTAATCATAAGAGAGTTTATGATTAGAAAGTTTAGATGAAAAACAATTTAAACTGTTAGGTAAAATAAGTTTAGGAATCCTCCCAAGTTTTGCTACAAGGTGATCAACTAAGAAAATCTTCTCTAATTATTCTTTCAATGTCCAAAGAGGAGATATTTCATCTTGTTATTTTTTTCATCTACATTTCAAAAACCTCATAGTGAAATAATTTTATATCCATTTAAGATTATAACATTATTATAATATATTTTATTTATATATCAATCCATGATTTCCAAACTCAGGCTAGCAACCTGACCCATTAAAATATACTTAAAAGGCATTTTTAAACCTTTAAGTCTTATTCTCTAAATTTGTCCTTAATCTTAACACCACTAAAATTAAAAGAGTAGATATTTATACCCACAGCTTTAATAGTATCTAAGTTTAGAAAAAATTTGATGCCAAACTACATTGCTAGGGAAATTGACTTAAAAAACTCCATGAATATTTGTTGTTTATTACTAGTTAATTTGTATGGCACTTCTCAAAGAGGAAGATATTAAAGAATTTAAATAAATGCATGGATGTTTCCATACCTTACCATAAATAGGTATAAATTATTATAGAGTGCCTTAGAGAAAAATAGGGGTCAGAACTAAACCGATTAGATGTAATTTTTAACAAGCTAGGAAATAAGTTTGATGCCCTTAATATCTATTACATATTCAGATCAATCCACTTTCTTATAACATGTGACACCAAGTTTTAACTATCAGTTCACAATTTAGATTCCATGTAGATGAAAATGGGTCATTGTAAGAGTGGTACCATAGGTATATTTAGTAGAATAACTAGTTTAATAGAAAAGTTTAATCAACAAAATAATCTACACCTAACAAACCTAATTAATCAAATGCACAAGGTTTTCATGGGAAAAGTGGCGATACCACACCAAATAATTTAAGACAATATAATACAACATTCTAAATTTTGTTTTTAAAACATATGGATAATCAGATTCTATTTTAAGAATTGTGGATAGTTTTCTACTAGATCAATGCCTAAAAACAACATATATTGTTTATGGATTACTGAATCCATATGGCACTGGCATTCTTCATCAATCTGGTTGATGCCATTCATATTTATACTAATTTTAGTCTTTTGATGCCTATGATTATCTGAGGTTCAGTATATTATAAATATTTTTGGAGATTCTAATTATTCTAGATATATCTAAATTGTATCACTGAACTAATTTTTTCTGTTAGATAAGATTTAACCAAATACAATAGAATTCAAAAATCTTGAGTTTTTTTATATTTGGTAGCCTGAGATCAAAATGAAAATATGTAAATCTAAGGGAAAAGTATATCATTCCAACCAAAATTCAATCATGCAATAAGGTGGTAACATAGTCTCTATCAAAGATTTACTATTTCTTTCCCAATCAAGGGTTTACTATGGTTTTCAAAATACAAATATTAAATTTTTTTAGCAACGCATGTGAATTATTTGATATTTAAGGTTTTAATTTTTAAGCATACATATTAAGATTATAAAATTAAGTTTGAAAACTATTTGATAAATCCAATTATCAAATCTAGTTTGTAAACTATATATTAATATATAATCAAGTTTGAAAATTGCTTGATATCATAGTTTATGCATATAAACATTCACAAAATATAATCATTATGTAATATACTTATCTAACCCATGCCATTTAAATAATGTTTTCTATTTTTTTTTATCTAAATTTTATTATCTACGGTTTAACAATGTTATTCCATCAACATAATATTGAATTTTAATACACCACTTACCATTAAAATTAATTGGTTGATCCTATGTGCCTCTTCTTTCCACTATTCATTCCTCCTTCTCTCCTTGCTAATGCTTAAGCTATATCAAATCCCTTTCATGCAATCTCTTAAATATAACAATTGATACTAAATTCCTCTTACAACTTTTTGTTTTTCTTTTTCTTTTTTTTTTTGTTAATTTAGGCTCTTTTAATTCTTTTCTTGTTTTTTTTTTCTAGATTTTAATTTAGTTTTCTATTTTAAATGTTTTTTCCCCTTTTCCTTTTTTTTAAAAAAATAATTATCCATTTTATATTTTAATATGAAATATTAATTTCATATTTAACCTATTTAGCATTTAATCATGTTTTATAAATTTAATGGTAAAATTATAAATAATAACTAGAATTTAAATTTTACCTTAATTAAATTTGCATTCAGAAAAATAATGACACACTAGGCTAACCACATAAGGAATTTTTATTCCTATATTTTACCTACTCAAGAAAACATATAAAGTATCAATTTAAACAAACATAAAAACAATCACTTTTAAATGTATTTTAACATGATTAATTATCATGGTGTGTGCAGGTTTTGTTAGTGCTATGTCGACTAGCGATGTCTCCATCTACACCACCCTCTCTGATGATGCTCTCCCTCTGGTATATTCAAGGGAAAAATTATCCTACATCCACCTCATAACACATATATAGTTAGGTCATATCATATGATAATCATAATCAAAAATATATAACTATAAAAATCAATTAATATGATTAAAAATGTAAATGCATACATAAATCAGTTCATACTAAGCAATCATGAATTAGCATCTGATTAAGCAACATTCTATTATCTAAAAATAACATAATCTCAAGATTAATCAAAAAATATAACCAAATTTCATGTGCATCTACTATAACCATTTATAAATAGTCAAATAGTTAGCTTAGTAAAGAATTATGATTTAACACAAGAAGCTATGGTTAGTTAAGTAGGATCATGAACTTAATAATTATGGAATTGCTTAAGGGTTTGGACGTCTGGTTTTTATGAACTATCACTACGAAGAAAAACCTCCTAAAACCCTTGTTAAAACTTGATAAATAAGAATCATGTGTAGATACACTCAAAAGTGGTCAAATGGCTAGGAAATTTATTTGGTCTTGTCTAGCACTCTCTCATGCTTCTTCCCACCTAATTGGTTTACGCTATCACTTGTATGGACAAAGTAAAATCTAAGTTTTTTGTAAGTTTTTGGATGTTATATAGGGACATAAGAGAATAAATAGGTGATAGACATTAAATAAGGTCAATATGGACTTATTCTAACTCCCTATATTCATTTCTCACTATAGATAAGCATGGAAACCTCTCTAGTAATCAGTATACTAGAGGTAGTCTTGGATAGATAGTAAGAATGAGAAGTGACTACCTTGTGAGAAGATGAGAAGTTTGATATTGGATCCTTTTGAGGTATAACTAATGTATTTTAAGGTAAAAGGGTTATAAATAGGTATCCTAACTCCTCTTCCATGGATTTCCTTAGGCAACTATAGGTCACCTTGATGATAAATGTGAATATTGAGTCCAAGAGAGCTAGCAAATGACTGCAAATAGTGAACACAAGTGTCAAGAGGAAGGCTATTAGTTAGGGAAGTATCTAATGACTATCAAAACTTATTTCTAACCTCCCTAAGAGATTGCATATGTTTTAAGACTTATTAGTTCGATTTAAAGTAGTCAAGTGATGCTTCATCATGAAGGTAGTTTCAAGAAGGCTAGTTGAAGAGTCTCTATACCAACTTGAAGGAGAAGGATGCAATTTTGATGGATACTTGTCCATGATAACTTCCAAACCTCTTTTCACACTTCATTATCTTATAATTTAACTAGTTTCCAAGTCTTAACACTTGGATTTATGACCTTTTCACTTCCTTTCTTCTCTCTCCTCTCATATGCTCTATAAATGCAAGCCATTTTAGCTTTTATAAACAATCCACACCTGGTATGGTGAAGCCCTACTAGTTTGAATATTATATTTGCCTTTGAAATAAAAATTTATAATCTATTTTTGATCTCACAAGTTTCTTGTCAAAGTGTGTGAAGTGGTGCATAGTGAAGTGTCTACTGATAAATATCTATCCTTGCCTTCTCTTTACTCTTCCATGTTTAATGCAAGTACCTCTCTCTCTAATAGGTCACATGAAGTGTAGCTAGTGTATTTGTCTATCTTCAAGTGTAAGGAGTAGAATTAGTGTTTGTAATATGACCTCATGTTCACTCACCTTGAGTAGTATAATTCATATCACCTTCATGTTTTAAATATTGATGTTAGAAATATTCTAAGATGTTGAGACTAGTGTTGTGAGTCATATTTCATAGTGAAAGTTTATGGAAGTCTAGTGGAGATCATTCTCGTGTATCACCTTATTAGAGTAGTTTATTTTCATGTTTCCTTCTATCCCTTTTTATTAAAATAAGAAATTATTTTAGTTGATAAGCTATCAGATACTAATCTATAGAGATAGCCCTTAAACCTATAGGTTTACCTCTATTATAGGTAACCCATAGGATTAGAGGTATTCTAATGTTTTACTCAATTTATAGTAGGTTTGAATAACCATATCTAGGGTGAAATATTGAGTGATAATAGTTCCATAACTTCAAAATAAATACAAGACACCTTAAAAAGATCTTGGAGTAGTTATACAACTACCACACTTGTCAACTTGTCAAATAAAGTCATATTCTTGCACTTCAATGCTAGTTTGGGGAGTTAAGAGTTATATGAATTTATGGAAGCTAATTATAGGTGAAAATTTTAAATAGGTGTCTTTTCATCTCATACAGGTCATAACAAATCTTGGAAGGAATTTTTAGATCTAATAGTCTCAAAAATATTCTTCTCTATCATCATCCCCTTCACAAATTAATGAAGGCTAACTTTAAGTAAATGGTATAGGCAGTAAGGTTAGATTTAGAGGCTGAAATTTTTTTTAAAGTTTGGGACCCATATTAGATTCTAATTTGTGGCATTGGTCATTATATTGTTTCTCTTAGATTTATGAACAATCGCTAGGAACCCAAACTACTTTTTGAGAACTCAAAACCACATAGGTTAAGTTTAGAGCAACTCTAGAATAAACTATGAATTCATGGATGCTTGAAATAAATTATATTAACTTCTCATATGTCTACATATGCATCACATACATTCCCTCATATTCTTGGCACATGTGGGTGTCCTTTTGGTAAGCGAAGTGACTCTTATGCATATTTTAAAGTGACTATCATATTCTCTATGTTTTTTGTGTTTCAAAAGTTATTAAAGTGGTAAAATTTATTTTATTGTTTCTAAATTTCATCTTACTATCAACTCAACTCATCATGAGTCCTTTAATTAGTCATGTAATACATACTAGCTTTAAATGGTCATATATATCCATTGTAGATTGTGTGTTCTCTATGTCTATAATTCAATTGATTTAATGTGATTTTGAATGTGTTTTTCAAATGATCCTGAGATTTTTTTCCCTAGATATCATGTTGATGCAATGGAGGTATTAGTTAGTTAGTCATAATAGTCATGTTCCTACTTTTCAAGGCTTCAAAAAATAATACAGTCCTCATCACCTACCACCTATAGGTCTACAATTCCATGAAAACACAAAGATGTTATTACTAAATTTGATTGTCTCAATCATGAAACACTATGATGTCTCAATTTGAGAAGGTTTTAGACTAATGGAGGTCTCTAAAAACACCTAAATCCATAGTGACTAAATGATAGGACTATATGTAGGAAGATAGTGATCAGAGGTTGTGAGAGTTCTTTGAATTATTATATGAAGATTAAAATCAGGAAGGATCTCAATGAGTTTTAAAATTATAAAAAATCATATTGTAATTGAAAATAAAACAAACTCAAACTTCATGCTCGAACTTTCCTCACAAATACCTACAGCTAGTTGATATTTATCTTTGAATAGTGATATTGGAAAAGTACAAGAGTTTTAGGACTTTAAAGGCATTGGAAGTGTTTTGATACATCATACGCTATGAATAAAATATATAAAAATATTTTAAGATTGGTTGATGACATAAGATAAGATAAAACACAGTCAAAACTCTTCCAAATAAGCACCTACAATCAAGCTTAGAATTGGTCTTAAATAGTGATGTAATGTAAGATTTGAAAGTTCAATATAGTGAGATAGGCTTGAGAAGGACCTAAAATTAGAGTAAATAAATGAACAAGTTTGATATTTTATCATGGAGACTTAGAATCCTAATATACAGTCAAGTCTGCTCAAATCAAGAACATACAACCATGTTGCTAAGAGTGAAATATGTCTTGAGATAGAATAGGTTGATGAAAACATAGAGATTCAAAGATTGAGGGAAGTCTCAAAATCATCAATATAATAATAAGAGTTAAGATTTTTAATTATTATGGATAAGGATCCTTCAAAAACAAAGTTGGAAAACTATCTCAAGAGAACACACCTACAATCCATTGACCACCTCTAGGTTTGTTTAGATAACCAAGGTTTTCAAAATGTGAGACAGAGGTTTGTATAAGTGTTTGAAAGTTAAGAAATGAATCAATGTATTTAATATATTGGAATAAAAATAAGTGACCAACATGGTTCTTAAGGTCATTTTGTGTACACACATCCAATACATGAAACCTACAACCTACATATTCTTGATAAATCCAGGTTTACTTGAAGGGAGACTATAGGAAGGTCTAAGGGAGAGTAATTTATTTAAATATAATGGTGCAATATGTGAACATTATTTGATGATCCTTAGACATATCTTGAGTGGAAACACATTTGGAAGACCTTATACTATCATATATATGTTGAGTACATACACAGGCTCACTTGACAGTCAAGTCTGAAAGAGAGATGGTAAGTGGAGTTAGATTTGGGACTTATAAATCCTTGATTATGTGATAAGGAACTTTAATATGCATTATATTAATTCAAAAACTCTAATAAAAAGACAAATGTATCAGACCCTATTTTAACCCTATACAGTCCTAAAATTACATACACAGCCTACTAGGCAATACAAAGAGATGAAGATCATTCAAGATGGGTTGAGAAACTTGAAGACCCTTAAGGGATGTTTAAAAAAAAATTAAAATCATTCCACAAGGTGTTATACTTATGATAGTGAATGGAAAATGGTTGAACATAGTCCATTAGGGTAAGTTGGGCAGCTAGGCTTAAGAACCCTAGGCCTAAGTAAATAGGTTTTTGGATGCCTAATGTGATAAAAGTGACAATATAAAAAATTTAATAGGTAGAGGAGGACATCTTATACCCAATTGATTTAATTTAAACCCAAATTAAGCTCAGGAAATGCACCTACTAACTTAATTTTCTCTCAAACCTTATAAAATGATCACTCCTAGCCTGAAAGGCTAGATTGCTTTATTTGGTATGATTAGGAGGATTTTAATTGGACCTTATGATCCTAGGGGAATTTATCCACCCTGATTTAATTTGATATTTTGAAATTGGTATGAGGATTCATACATCTAACTTTATGAATCATCCTTAAGAACCCAAATCACTTTCAGGGTGCCAAGGAGGGCTATAATGACTAGTTTGCAGAGATGGAATTATAAATCACATAAAATTACATAAATTTCTCTTAAACCCTCTTGAATTTTATTTATTAATTTAAGGATGTTCTTCACATGTACTTGAGTTTTATGGATTATTGTATAAATTGCCAAAAATGCCTTATTTTGTGTGTTTTTTGGTGTTTTGTAAGGATTTTATAGATATGGATAATTTTAAATCATTTCAGGTCATATGGGACTTATTTCATATACTAAAATCAATAACATTATTCAGGAACCCATGGAAGTGACCAAACAAACTCCATTTTGTAAGGCAGTCCAAACAAGCTTGTGAAGGGCTTATTTTTTGCCGTTTAATGGTTTGGTTATAAGAAAAATGTTCCAAAATCCTAAAACTGACATGGAGATTGGTTTTATTATTGGTATATTTAACACACACTTCCCAAAAGTTTCATAATTTCAAGAGGAGTTTAGATCCAAAATCCATTTTCTAGGCTTAGAGACCTGATTAGGCCTAATTGGCAAAAGAGATAGGCAAAAAAAGTAGACTTACATTTAGATTAAGATCATGAAATTTGACATGGAACTATAATATGATATATTATCCTATAATATTCATTTATTTTTTCAATATAATTCATACAAATCCCCCACAAGGAGAAAAATAGGAAAAAAGGCTACAAGGAATGAGGCCTAATTAAGGTTTTTTGTAGACAACAACTTGTTGGGGGTAGTTTGAGACCTAAAAATAGATTTTTTAAGGTCCAATATGATTTTAAAATTACATACATGAATTTTTTATGAGCTATATTAATTAAAACCAAGTTGTGGCACTTGTGTGCAAAATAGGCCTAAGGAAATGAAGAACCTTCCAGACACCTTATAAGAGAAAGATGTGATGTGTCAAGAATAACCTATTGGGGTTAGATTAGAGGTGTCAAGAGGAGATAAAAAAATTTAGTATAAATTTATCTGACCATCAATAATTCCACTTGTCCTTCAACATTTCAAGAAGAAAGAAAGTTTTAAGAAGCTAGTCAAGCATGCATTTCAACCTCCCACACCACCTGGAGAAATGGAGCATCTAAAGAGGAGATACACATGGATTTTCGAGTATATTATTATTTTTCACTAAATCCTCTTCTTTTTTTAACTCACATGACACTTTTCTACCTTCTCTCCCTCGCACTCTTCTCTTCTCTCACACTTGTGTTATAATTGAGCCACTTTGGCTTGGAAATGTATCTTCCACTAGGGTATGGTGAATCCCTACTCATTTTATCTACCTTTTATCAATAAAAAAACTAATTTTTTACCTCATTCTATGACCACATGTAGTGATAAATCTCTAAATGGTTGATATTATTAAGTGTATATGTATATCACCTTGTTTGTGTCCTATTTATCTTGCCTCATGTGGTTTTTTCTCTATTGCAGGTTATATTTGGTGTCATTAGGTGTATCTTGTGGGTTTTTAAATAGAATTATTCTTCCCTCTTAACCTTACAATTTCTTACCCTTCTATAAAGCATTGATGCAATAGGTTCATTCTAGGATGTGTGTATGTTCATGTTGTCTTGTAGGTCTTAGTGTATTGTGTAATGTGGGGTAGTGGTCAATAAAATTTGGTGCATCACCACTATAGTTAGGTTTATTTCAATTCTTTCTTCCCTTTTCTAATAAATCAAGTAGTGTGTGAACCTAAGTGATTCATCAAAGGGAGCTATCTCTTCAACCTAGAGGTTTACCCCTATTATAGACAACCCATAGGTCTAGGGATACTCCCATATTTAATCAAATTTGGAGAGGTCTGAACAACCTCCTTTAAGGGTGAAAATTTTGGTTGTAACAATTATATAATTCAATTTTAATGTAACATATCACAAACCTTCAATAACCAAATAGATATTATCATATTTTTCCATTTCTATAACTTCCTAATATCTATCCATGGTCATAAAACATTATAATTTTAAATAACAATGTTGAATAATATTAATTAAATAACTAGACCTTCAACCACATAATAAAATTTAATTAAAATAATGATATTTACCAAATATCATTTAAACAATGAAACTTATAGATTCATTAATGATTTAATACTAGGTTATTCAACTATTTTAAAAATTAATAATAACCTTCTAAGCATGATATATAACAATCAATCTAAACACACAAAGAAAACCAACCAATATATTAAGACATTTTTTAAGACACTCAAATACATCCATAGATAATATTAAGTAAACATAATATATTTACTCATTTGTTAAATCAACATCATAATCGATATAGACTACTTATGGTAATCATAAGTGTAATCACTCAACTAGATCAACATAAGCATCCAATAGAAAACAAGATCACAACAAAAGTACATTAGCAATCAAAGACATACTAAAACTATCTAAATCAAGCAATGAATATAAATTATGCTAAATTATCATGGTGTGTGTGTTGGTTTCTATCATTTCCCTATGTCATCTCCTAATGCCTCCATCTATGCCACCCTCTCTGATGATGCCCTCCCTCTATCACACTCTAAGGGATTGATCTATCTTGCATCTTCCTCACAAAAATGAAGGTAGTTATCCTATAACATATATAATCCATAATATACTATTTTAATAACTAAAAAACATGATCATCATGCACAAAATATAAAAGTATAGCTAACTCCATATCTAATCAATCATGTAAATTAAACAACATATAACTACCCATAATCAGCATATGAAATCAAGCTTAACTAAATAATAGTTAGTCAAATAATAACCATGAAAATCCACAAATCAATAGGTTATTAGGTCAAGTGAAGAATTAGTATATGACATGTGAGGATAGAATAAATGCACCTTTTATGTAGGCAATCAAAAATTGGTAGCCCTACCCCTACACCCAATACAAGCTGAACAACCTTTTATGTAGTAGGGCCTAGACTTCATCGACATGATAAATACATCATCAAGTGTTGGACATAAATGGATCCTCATGGCAACTGAATACTTTACAAGGTAGATGGAGGTGATATATTTCAAATAAGATAATGAGGTCTCCATCTTGGACTTTTATGAAATCAGTATCACAAGATTTGGTGTCTTGACCATTATTATCTTAGATAATGTACTAGATTTTCTTGGAGCTAATATCAGTGAATGGGTGGTTAGACATAGCATCCATCTGATCATGTTCTCAAAATATTAACCCCAAGGTAATGGTTTAGTTGAATAAACTAAAAATAACTTAGTTCACATCATCAAGTGAACCATAGAAAAGAATCAGTGATCCTAGCATACCAAGCTCAAGAGAGCCCTCTGGGTAGATCAAATAACACCAAAAATGGTATTGGGGAATTTACCCTTCATGTTAGTTTATGTAAAATAATCAAGGTTATTATCATCTCTTGAATTTCCCTCACTAGAACTATCTCATTAATTGGAGTTTTTTGAAAGTGACCCCATGATAGTGAGGTTAGAAAATATAATAGAGCTCAAATAAATTAGGGCATAAGCCATATGTACTATGGAGCTTCATCAAACATAGACCAAGAGAACATTTAATAGAACGGATACTAAAAAAATCCTCAATAAAGGAGACTTGGTACTCAAATGGGACATGAACAAAGCAAAGCCTAAGAAGTATATGAAGTTTGATGATATATGGAGTGGCCCATATACTATAGCCAGTTGTAATAAATCTAATAAATATCAGCTTATAAAACAAAATGAAGAAGTGTTACATATCCCCATCAATGGGATTCACCAAAATAATTATCTCTAATGATCATGAACACCATTATAAATATTAATTTAAATGTTTTAATTTTACCTAAGTTTCATGCACACATGTTATTTATTAGAATAGTTTCATTTCCTCTAAGTGCTTGTGCGATCTTTTGTTAACTTAGTCTTGTCATTCCTCTAAGCATCATTTAGTGTAGTCATTTTATTTGTTTATCTTTATGTAATGTATTTCAGTTCCTTCTAAGGTTAAGTGGGATTCTCATACCTAATTTTAGTTAGGTAAAAGAGTAGAAAGGGACTCTAGGTGACTCCATACCTAATGGATTTATTTAAAGCTATTAGATTCTTGCTTATCAAGAAAGAAACCCACAGATGTTACCAAAAGTGTTGAATTTTTTAGTCACACCTTTAATAGGCATTGAAATCATAAGGACCACATGAATAGTCACATGTTTATGTAGTGTCAAGTTTTATAAAAATAATTCTACATATAGACACTTTTCATCCATGCCCTCACTCAATAATTAGCTCAATTTTATACATCAACTAAGTGTTTATCCATTCCTATAAATATTTCCTAAGGAATTAGTCATATAAATACCATTCATCACACTAGTATGATGTACAAGTTAGAGCATGTAGGTCTCCTTAACTTCAGGCAGTAAAAGAGAGAAGTGCACAAGGATCAATTCTAAATCATGAAGATCACACTCAAAGATACTTAAATATTATTGAACACTCTTATTTAAATACTTCCTCACACTCAAATGGTGAAGTATTTTTCCAAATCATAGAGTTTCACATTTGCACCCTTATAAAATATAGACTATGATCTTTGATGCACGACATTATTTTCATAGATCAACATAAGTTAGATGAAGTTGTAGACTATGAAGACCATTAGAATAGACTATGCATCTAAGTAGTTTGGTTTTTTATGAATTCTTGTATAAGGTCTCTCAATTCCCTTTATAATCTCATAGACACACTACACATCTGACTCTTAATGCAATATTTAGTGTGCACCCTCTATGTAGAATATACTTAGCTATTATGTATGCATCTATGTATGAGACTCTACAAAGAAGGAATTAAATATAATTAAATGCTCACCCTATCTCCAAAAGATAGGTGTGTGGAAATTCTAAATCTTATATAGGATGATTAAGTAGAACCCAAAGATATGCCTATGTCATTCCACATCAACAAATTTAATCTAGGTGAATCGACAATTTATAGCCATAAATGGGGATGATAGTTGAGCTCAATTCAATATCAAAGGAATCAAAATAGAAAAAAATTAAATTTAAGGGTGGCTATCAGGTTGTTAGAACATGGACAAATGATCTCTTATGATAAATATCCAAACTACCTCTCCACATCATCATTAAATGTTATAACTACCTAGATAGTGGGTGAGATTCCAATTAATGACCCATGGGCTTCTCATTGTCTATAAAATCCTCAATTTTACATTGTAAAAGGGTCAACATATTTTGAGCACTATAATGCTACCAAAATTTACCCTCTAAGATCCTTCTCCTGGTATAACAAATCTCTGCTTATTCAAATTTGTAATATTTCCTTAGACCTTAGGATTAATAAGAACTGATTTAATTTCTTCATACTCTATGTTTTGTGTGCATTCATGGTTATTGATCTTTATATGTGGATATTTATCCCTCTCATTTTCATCCTCCCTTCTCACCTTTGCATATAATAAAAAGTCTCTACAAGTCTCATATTTTGTAGACATAGGTCTACATAACTACTATCTGTGAACCATTTATCATCCCTCCTAATGTTGCATTATGTTCCCTTAACTCCATGCAAAACACTTGCATAGTGCACCCAGTTTGAAGTTTTCATATTTAGTATGTTAATCTTATTGTGTTGTTGAGTAGGTGAGGTGATCACTCTATTCTTGGTGCATCACTTTTTTTATTGAACCAACCCTCTTACCTTTTATCTCCCTTTCTCCTTATCAAGTTTAGGTTTATCACTAGTTATAAATTTCATTATTCTTTGTAGGTCTATGTGTTAGTCCTAAACAAGGTACATATAGGATAGAAGGAAGTCAGCCTATTCTAGAGGTTCATCTCAAGGAGTGTAAGAGTCTCACACCTTGGGGGATGATCTCATTGTTACAACAAGACACTGAATCACTCTCTAGTGTACAAATCCAAGATGCTAGGCATGGAAGATCCATACACCAACATGCATGAGATCCATTCACATGAAATTACACATTTTGAATGATAACAGGTGTAAAAGTATAGATTTATCAAATGGTCATGGTGATATGTATCACATGGGTAGGGATGGATGTGTCAAGCATGCATGATGAGGTGTGGGGTAACACAACATGTAGACACTATGTAGTGATTAGGCATGACATAACATGATAGGTAAGTATGATGCATCAAGTAGGTGTAGGTGGAAATGACAAACAAGCATAGTTCATCACAACATGTGGGCATAGTGTGGGAATCAAGCATGGTGCAGTGTGGTAGTTGAGCATAGAGTGTTAGGCAGGTGTGGCATGATGAGTAGGCATAACATGTTGGGTAGGTGTAACACAATATGGTAGGTGGATATAGTGAGGCTCATTTCCACATAGCTTATGAGAATGTAATGGCATGACTCTTGGGGATGTGGTGGCATGGCTCATAGGGATGCATAAGGGTAGAATAATAATATTTTATAAGTTTATAAAAGTTTTGTAAAAGTTGTTAAACTAATGAAAAATGGCAAATAAATAACAAGGAAAACCTTATATCTTTAAAAATTTGTATGGTTTCATTCCAAATTGGTAAATACCCACTTGATATTTTGAAAAAAATCAAAAAAACCAAGAAATATTTTTCTACTTTAAATACTAGGTGGTATGTAATATGTGTATTATAAAAAGTTCCCTTCGAACCCTCCAAAAATGGTGAAATTTTGACTATCAAGAAGGTGAAATTTTGACTATTAAGAAACTAGATCATGTTTATATCCAATTCAAGGGTTTTCACACCTTTTAAATCCAATGGCATTGTCCATTTTTCATTTGGAGACCTTAGAGGTATAGATCTGCATGGATTTTCTAGGAACCCCACCAAACCCTTAAAAATCGTAATCAATGAAAAATTATTGAACAAGCTAGAATGTTAGATCTCATAATAAAAACAATGGTATTCAGCTACCAAAAAGCTCTAATACCATGTTAGAATTGACCATAATCAAGGATTAGTTTAGATAGGATTGAATGCATGAATCTTAACCTATATGGAGTAGTTAAATCTAATTAAACAACTCAAATGGAAGAAACTTCTCTTCATAATAAATAAATTATATTAGTAGCATTAGCCATAAGATTATTAGGAAGGTACATTATATAGGTGAAGATAAACATGTCCTCACATCCTCATGAATGTGATATTATCTTTTACAATGACCTTTATTAAACACATAAGTGACACCTAAGCAAGCTAGCTAAACATGTGTGAGGAAAAACCATTAAATGGAATAAAAACCTATATTAAAAATTCACACATCAAGGAAACCAAAATATCACCTTTGGAGATAATTAGATATGATGGAATTATGAATCACCCCTTGTGTTTATTTCAAATTTATAGGCAAAAATGTTAAAACTTATTACCATAATTGAAATGGTGTGGGCATTTTGTCAAAGATATATGAATAATTAAATTTTATTTCCAAGGCCCCCTGTATACTTATATATTAGAGTTTATTTCAAGGATATGGTCTTTAGCCTATTGAAAAATTTAATAGACACTCAACCTACAAGGTTTGGAACACTTCTCACACACATTTACCACCACATGTTTGTAAGAGTGGCAAGTAGTGGTGTTTAATTTTGACATAGTTTGATTGGGACTACTTTGAAAATGCTTAGCTGAGGGAATGAGTAGGGCTCTAATTATTTTTAATGTCATTATATCACTCTATGGGCCTAGGCATTGAATTAATCCTTTCTTGTAACACTGTGACTCTTTCCCACCTCACCCCTCAAAGTCATTTTGTACTCATAATTCAAAATATTTATAAGGAATATATTGATTTATGGTTATAGGTTTTGATCATGGAGAATCACATTATACTAGTTTAACATGTAAATGATTATATATGGTAGTTTTCCCTATGATTATGGAAAGTTTCATGGATTTTGAGTTGGATATCTGATTATGCTCATCATTTTAGATTGATTTTATTTCTTGACAAGGTGGTGTTTGTTGGTTAATATGCATTGGTCTCTCCATCATTATTTAATTTTTAAAACTATTTATCATTTAACATCTTTCTACCTATGTAGCGTAGACCTCTAAAATTGATGCGCTCTTAATATTTTACTTGTTGCGGATGTTCCCTAAGTATGTTTTAATTTCTTATTTTTTAATCTAGGGATTTACCTTAGTTTTATCTAGCTAAAAAATTTGGGGAGACATGGAAAGATGAATATGATAGTAATGATTGACCCTAGATTGTGCACATAAGAAAATCATCTTAAGAATTTCTTAGTATGGTGATGTGTATGAGACATCAAAATCACACAAGATGTACATAGGGAAAATATGGTCGATAATATGAATATCTTATAACATCTTATATATAAAAAAGTAAAATACCATACTATATCCAACACAAATAAAACATAATGTTCCACAAGGTAGTATGGGGATATAGACAAGGATTGTGTATAAGGAATATCGTAAGGAATATGTAAGAGGGATAATCAAAAAATAAAATATGTCATTATGTAGTAACTAATAGTTGTCTAACCTAAAGGATTGTAACTAAGAGGTATCTTATCTAATTATTGTAACCAAGAGGTGTAAATAAAGTAACAAAGTATGAAACAATAACATACACTGACAAGCATAAGCTAATATAAGCATGGAAGATAATAACATATAAATATCCACCAAGTAAAAAATAAAGAGTATAGGGTTAGTAATACTTCCCTTGGATTGAAATGTTATCTCATCAATATCTCCATTGGGTTGACTTGTCATCTCATCAATCTATGTTTTGGCTTAAGTGGAACCTTGTGAGATATTTTATAGGTGAAACTCAAGAATGAAAGAATAAAAACTAACTACCCTTATATATGGATGATAAATACTAGGTGTACCTTTTTGGTTCAATGTTTCTTATTTAATCTTAAAATACCTTATGCAAACCAACCTCCCTCAAGTGTAAGCTCTTAATCCCTAATTCCTTTTCTTTTAAGGTGGGTTTACATACATGAGTAGAGAAAATTAGATGTATTTATTGTAATATATGATAAAGAAGATTTGTATAGATAAGAATCAAAACCCATAAATTAACTAAATATTTTTGACATCATCATCCTAATCAATGTATATAAAAAGATCTAATGAACATACAATGCCTTTAGTCTAACCAAAGGCATTAACAAAGGGGGAAAGCACTATAGGACATCTTTGGCCAGGCTGAACATGTCATTTGGAAACATGAAAACACAAAGAATAAGATAAAATGGAGAATGGGAAAAAATGAAGGACAAATAATTTTATTATAGGAACAAAACACCATGAACCAACCCACCTAATCTCAATTCACTCTTTAGGATGTGGCTCAAAGAGACTGAGGTGCAAATGGGTACTACAATATAAATCATTAGTAAGTGAAAAATTAGTTGAATGCTTATGTCCCATATAAAACTTATCATATGTCATAATTAATAATGTAATAAAAGATGGTGTTGTAGGAAATAAAATAAAAACATGAAATAAAATCAAGAACTATAAAAATTAATGATAAATGAAAGAAATAACTAAAAGTAATATATACATACTTTGAATTACCTTTATATTGAAATAGAATATAATAAAATACCTTAGTCTTGATCTGGTCCTCAATCTACCTCTAAAAATGCACTTCTAACCCAAAAAATTATGTTTCAGCAATCCCATAATTCTTTGTATTTCTTGCATTTTATACCTTCTACACTGAAAGGTAACTATCAAGTAGTTATCAAATTAAATATTTGTGCCCTTTTTCTTCCAACCAAAGGCACACCTTGTAGCTCTATCACATATTGTCTCTTCTATAGAGCTATGAAATCTATTATGTTTTCCCCTATTACTTATGGTGGGATCCACCATTTTCATTCTGAAAAGGCTTAATGCTTTAATAAAAATGATCCGATGTTGTGAATTTATTCTAAAAAATAAAAGGGCTTATAATCCCTAGTAGGCTTGGATATTTTCAAAAGGTGATTTAATAGTGAGAACTAAATGGCCAAATCAATGGGGTGGAATTAGGTTGGAGTCGACTAACTAATGGCTCACTCCCTTAATATCTATTAGGTTTTCCACCTTAGGATGATGTGTTATTTACCGAAGGTTGTTGACTAAGGTTTGGCAAGGCCCTATAATTTTTAAAATTTATATAAGGTTAAAACCTTATGATAATTTTATTATAAATAAATGTAGCAAGCTCCACCACTATTTTCTATTCAAAAATAGCACAATTTCCATGCCTAATCAACACTGGCATATCCCAAATGATGCAATATTTAGCCAACTAATGGTGAGATATAAAGTGACATATGAGAAAGGAAAAATAATATTCAAGGAAATAAGCATAAATATTTTGTTATATTACATAAATTTCTCAACATAAAATCAAGGAATAAATGTGTGCATAAAAGCACCACTTACATGTACCAAATCCCATGAATCCAACTAGCATATCATTTGCCTCTGCAGTAAAATGATGTGCCATAAATGGATATTTTAATTTAAGGTTATATTTTTCCTTCTTAAATTAATTCACATTTTTAAAATGCATCATGTGAATTACATGATTGAATATGAATTTAAGGCCTCTAAACTTTAAAATAATTAAGTTGGCCATGCGTAAATCCAAAATTACACTAATATAATGTGTTATAATTAAATTTAAGGATGGAGTTTACAATATTGATCTGAGCTAATTTTTATTGAAGCTACTCATGTTTTATATATATCTCTATGAAATGTAGGTTTTCACATACACCATTAAGTTTGAGCCTGAAATGCTTCATCAATCTGACATAGTCTTTTTTGTGATGTCACCAAAAGGATGCACCATTGTGGGTAAAATGAGGATGTACTCAATTTTGTCCTGAACTTATTCTCCTTTGTGTAACTTTAAAAAATCCAAAAATTAAAGTACTTAATATAAAATCAAGGAAAAAATAAGCTTGTGTATATAATCCACTACTTGAAAATGAAAAATAAACTATGAATTTAGACCCAGACAATTTTGAAATTATACCAATGTGTATTTTCATGGTGGAATAAGATGTAAATGCATTTAATTTCAAATTGGTTGCCCTTGTTTCAAATATCATTCACCTATGAAACCCCCTAAAAATGTACTAACACATAAATTTTTCCAACAACACAAAAATGATACATGGGACCAAAAATAACAACCAACACACCTTGGCACATAACACCTTTTTAGAAAAAAATGAAATCATACACTAACAAAAATGAATTGAGGTTATTTAAACAAAACCATTGATAAGAGTACAAAAATAGTAACCACATATTTTTAGGGGACTCCATCATATCAAATTTGATATCCCAACACTCTTTCAAAGGTAATGCATGAGAAAAAACAATATAAATTTGAATCTCTTTATTTTTGTTTTCTCTATAAAACATAGTTCTCCCTCATTTCCCATCCATTCTTCATATTTATTTGAGTATTTATTTATCTTTAAGAGGTGCATGGGCTTAAATTTCAAAGTATATGATTGTGTATCTTCTCCATACTTTGTAATGAGTGAAATTGGTGGCCTTATTATTCTCAATGTGACATCCTATGCTTATTACACACCATAATTTATCTAAAAATGTCAAAATTTTGGCTTATAATTTACATTAGATACTAAAATACTTTGAAATCTCAAAGGATAACCAAATTTTATTAAACAACTTTGATATGTGTATCAGTATTTGGGTTCCTCTATACTGTTGTCAGACTTTACATTCATTTGGTGATCCTCCTCATGGAAAAGAAAAAATTATTCTCTACCAAGAAGTGTATAGCCATCTTCAATATAAAATAACATGTCCTTTATCCAATCCTCCCCAAGCACAAGTACATGAATTTATTCATTAATAATCATGTCTCCTTAAATAATAAATAATAAGTTAATTTCAAAATTGGAGAGATTATAATTATCAAGAGAAGGTAAAATATTATTCATTAAGGATGAATCAATATCACATCCATTTCCAAGCCCTCCATTTCACCATTAATAAAATTTTATTACTCAATCTTCAAAGGTTCTTCAAGCATCCTCTTCTGCATGAGATCTTCATAAGGAGACTATATGCTCCCAGAATTTTCATGATGTAATATTATGAAAAACTAAAAATTATGCATAGACCTCGGAATAAACATTCAACATGCTCAGATATTTATATTTCCCATTTTTCATTTACTACTTTAAAAATTTCCTTAAGTGTTAAATTTATAAAATGAATTGGCTCTAAACCTCATAAACTTGGATTTTGGTGTTTCATGATAGAACTACCATAACAATTTCACCAACCACCATGGCAGTTTCAAAATAACCACTCTTCTTAAAGAAATTATTTTGTGACCATTATTTGAACAACCAACTCAAGCCATGGGATGTGTTTTACAATGTTTTCACTTATTTTTCACTCCAATTTTGATAGTGCCTTCCTATTTGACTCCTCACTACCTTATTTAACTCTTCACTAATCTAATTAACTTCCCACTAATCCAAATAACTTTTCACTACTCTTCTTTTGTAAACATACTTATTTTCATTCAGATTTGGATTGATAACTTTAAGAAGAGACAACCATCACTTTGTCATTATTGAAATCCAGCCATAGATGACTGCATTTTCCTTTCACCTTCTTGCTTTTAATTTCAATTCCCATTATTTTTCATTCCCTTTTGCTAAAAAAAAAAATCCTTGTATCAAGTTGAGTAACTACATGGAGGTGTAGCCTAAGGATTGAATTTAACCAACAACATACTTCTAAATTTTCATTTGTACTTGACAGGTAAGAGCTTTATTTATTTTTAACTTTTCTATTTTTTAATTAAATTTTTTTTTTTTAAATTTTAATCTTAGATTAAATCAAAATAAAAAAATGTTCTATGTGCATTTTATCAATTGTCAAAATTATTCATTGGCTCATCATCGGCAATAGTAACAGACTATAGAAGCCTCAAGTAAGATTTCTTCATATCTTCACCCTTGCGTCTTCAATCCTACATATAATTTTAGATAGTTAATCTATTTGTTTTTGGGTCTATGTTTTGTGTTTTTCATTCCTTCAAACCTCCCATAATTTATATGTTTTCAGTAATTTTTATTTATTCACAACTTATGTGTACATAAAAATTTATTTGAAGTTTTTCCTTTATGCTTCTTATGCAAAGGTGATCTTCCTGGAATTGTATTTGTTTGTAGTTTTTTTCTCCATACATGTAAATCCTCTTTGAAAATATATTTATTGTTTATTTTGTGTTTATAAAATGAACATAATAAATTGTTTGTGTAAGCTCATGCATGTAATTTTAAATCTTTTGTGGTGTTATTTTCATTTATTTCTTATTATAAACGGTTTCATTCTTTATCTTATTATAAAGTGATATTGACTTTGAGCTTTGGCTAGAGGGTTTTTTCTCAACCCCATTCCCCATATAAAAAGTATTCAATTCAAGGCTTTAGATGAAAAAATAATATATTTAAAACCCAATTAGATAATAAAATTCACCGATTAGTTTTTTAAATAGTTTCCTTTGCATTTTATTAGACTTTTCATCCCCATGTTTATCCCCATCCCATTTATTCAATTTGGCAGCTAACAATGTCTAGAAAGGACCAACCCAATTGAGTCAGATAAATACCAAGGGTAATTAAATGTTAATTTTTTACATTCAAATAAAGAAACATTGGCAAAGAGATATGTTATATATTATTCATAAAGCCATCCATTCTAGGGCTTTCATTACCAGACAATTTTTGACATTAAATAAACACTACGAGGAAACATAAGAATATTGGTACATAAAAGCATACCCATTAGTTTGTATAGTTAATAATATTTAAAGGGAAACCTGACCTATCAAAAACTATCGTCTAATTTAATGAGATCATTCCATTCAACACATTTAGCCAAATCATTAGCCAAATTGACCCATCTTTCTTTCAGTTATCTTAGCCCAACCCTAGGAACTCAAGGGCATGAGATTAGCATGGTGATTTATGTATGTATAAATTGGTGAAATCAACATGGAATAAACTTTTCATCTATTTTTTTCCATTTTCCCCCCTTTATTTCTTTCATCTCTCTCCTCTTCCATTTATTTTGTGGGTGCTTATACACCACCCCTCATCTCCCCCCAAATATGTTGAGTGAGGACTTTAATACACTTCTACACATGGATTCCTTTAGAAATAAGGTTTAAATATAAAATGAAACTTCGTTTTCTAGTTGGGATAATCTTGAAAATTAAAATAATCAAAGGATTAACTATCTATCTCCTTTATACAACTCCTCTTTCTTCATGTTATAGATCAAATCTAATGTGGTGTTAGAATAATTAAGACTCCTTAGATACTTACAAAAGTTATCATGAATAAAATTATATGATTTTAATTGGTGAGGGTGATTCCATCCATGTGATTTAACTATACTTAATATTAGCTTGAAAACCCTAAATTATAATATAATTATAAGATTAAATCAATACAATCAAAGGAATCAAACCATAGAAGGGGGATTTGATAGAATGTAATTTCCTCCCCTTCCTCCTAGTTTCAATCTTTCTAATTCAATGCCTATCAAACTGTTAGAGTTGGTTCTCATTGTTGCTAGGTTTTATAGATAGTTTTTGTATTTTTCCTAGTTTAACCTTTTGTGGATTTATCCTACATTGGTTACTTTGAATTCTTGTTTTTCCTTCCCTGTATATGTAAGGATTCTCCTGTGTAGTAGATAGAAGTTATTTTATGGATATTATATGATATTACCTTTGTCTTCGCATATCATATTTATAGCTCTTACAAATATTATTATGATATTTTTATTGTTAATGCTTTAGGTTTTTGGTCTAGAATGATCTTATTGGCATTCCTTTCATGGTATTAGAGATAGAGGTGTTGCAACTATCTATTTGTGATTTTGTTGATGCAAGTGTTTATCTATTAATCAAAAATTATTCTTAGTAAAGTGGAGGTATTTTTTATAGATATAAGATCTATTTTTTTTTTCATTGACTAGACCATGAAGATCCTAAGTTGCACCATTATGTACTCACTATGTTAGACCCATGTTTAAGTTTATTTTGGAAGCTTTTTGAGCAATTTGTGCATGTTTTTAATGGTTTTAGGTCATTCATGCATCAAAATCCTAATATAAAAGAATGGGGGGATATAAATATGAGTTTTATTTCCTTTTAAAAAATTTATAATCTCTAGATGTCAAATCATACATCCCTAATGATCAAAAATTTGCTCATTATTTTACTAGTAAATACCTACTACCTGTTCATTTTTCTCTCACTACAAGCAGTACATGTCTAATTTTTTAGATATGAAACTTGGTAAAATTAGCTAATAGTCCTATATTTTATACCATATCAATTGGAAACATTTGGGATCATGATGTACTACTCTTTTGGTAGCTTAAAAATTATTATAGCAATCTATCTTCATCATCTGGATAGTTGGACAATGTTATTTTGGTTTGAGGTCGTGTGATCTAAAATTTTAGAACTAATTATTGGAGAGGATATTATTTTAGTGATAATTTCATCCTATATTAGGTCATACCACCTTTTTTTATGTCATAATAGGGCCCATTCATGTAGTTTTTTTGAATCTTACAAAGAGTCTTTTTGAAGTTGGTTTTCACCCATTTTTGACAATCTATGTTTGGTTTATGCTAAATAAATTGATGGAAATATTATTTTAAATATTTTATCTAGATTCATGAAGTGTTAAAGAATTTTTTGGTCCTAATGCATTTAATTTTTATGAAATTTTTACTTATTTGACGCATATTAATGATGGAAAACTTGTAAAGACTACAACTTTTAAACCATTACTTGAAATCGAGTACTTTTTTTTCAAAAGTGTATGTTTTTTTATCCTCTATCCATTGAGTTAATTTATCTTATAAAATTAACTCAATTATAAAGTTCCAAATTTGGAGGGGCCTTACACTTTTTTTGGGGTTTTCATTAATTTCATTGGGAGACATTAAATTATCACAGGGGGATTTGTTTTTTTTAGAAGGTTCTTATTCTTCTTGACTCTATCATTATTTTTTGAAAATGGATTCCCTATTTTTTGAGCCCCTCAACACCTCAAACTAAATTACTTGGAAACTCAAAATGTGGATTCACTTACAACTAACATGTTTGTCGATAATGGTGCTTGGTGACTTTCCCCACTTTATAGATGAGGAAGATCTTACTTGAATTTCATCCATGAAAGATGAGGATCTTTGTTTGATTTGATTCCATGTTTTAGATTGTTTTTAGTGATATGTCACATGTGACACATCACCAAAAGAAGTTTAGGATGCTATTATAGCCTTATTTGAGATGGATACTAAGTTTTCTAGGTCTTTTTTACCTTCTTTTACTTCACATCCTTTTATTTTAATTCCCTCTCCTTCTATTATCAATTAGGATTTATCTTTTAATGATGACACTAATGTTGTTATATATTTGAGTCTTGACAGTGACATAGGTGAAACACTATTGGCACTTATTTCTTCTCCTCCTAGTGAGGATTCACTCTTTACTAGTGACATGAATCTAGATTTCTCTTCATTTTATGAGGACATACTTCTTGATGGTGATCTAGATGAGGAATTCTTACCTCCTACACCTCTCACTATTCCTCCTTATTCAGTTATTAGTGAGCATTTATATTTTGGTGATGGTTTGCTTAAGTCACCTATTACTCCTCATATAGTTTTTACTCTTCCTATTCATTTCATTGATCAAGAGGATAGGATTTTTGAGGATGTGGAACCTTCACCATCACTTTTGGATATTATGGACAAGACACCATCACAATTTCTTGATGATGAATTTTATTTTTCCATAGTTGTTATTCCTTTATCACCTACTCTCTTTTTTGTGAGGATATGTGTTTAGATAGTAATTTCCATGAGGAACCTATTATTGTTACACATTCTAATTTGGATCTTGTTGTTGCTTCTACTACTGCATTTATTACTTGTCCCACTTTTCATCTACCTACTTATGTACTTCACTCCTTTGAGAAACATACCCTTGGATTTTGATTTTCTATAATTTACTCCATGGGCTACATTCATAGAGGTCTTGGTAGACTCTTATAGGGTATTGTCTCTCCTATCAACATCACTATTTTTATAGGTGATGTGGCTGTAGGACATCTTGTTTGTAGCACTCAAGAGGAAGGTACATTTATGGGAAAAACATTTTATTTTTGGGAATATCTTGCCACATATGTATATGGTTCCTTACATTATTTTCATCCATTTAAGATATATAGTATTGATATTCATGTGGGTGAATGAAGTTGTCCTTAGGGGGTATTCCACATAAAGTCCTTCTTTCCTTCCTTTCCTTCTTTTCTCTCTTTTAAATTATTTTGGGGGTGAGTTTTGTTCCTCTGGGTTTTAGTCCTTTCTCCATTTCATGGATATATTGTACATGAGTACCTGATCAGGACTTGTTTCTAAGACTTATGGATATGCCACTTTATTTTTTGGATATGTTTATCCCCTAGCTTCACTTGAGGGGGGTGTTAGATTTGGTTATCATGTTTTCTAGGTTCTATAGATAGTTTTTATGTTTTTCCTATTTTGTCCTTTTGTGTATTTATCCCACATTGGTTAGTTTGGCTTACTTCTTGTTTGTCCTTACCTATATATGCAATTATTCTCCTTTATAATAGATAGAAATTATTTTATGCATATTATATGATATTGCCTTTATCTTTGCATATCATTTTTTATAGCTCTTACAAATCTTATTGTGATGTTTTTGTTGTTAATGCTTAAAATATTGGGATTGGAATGATATTTTTAACTTTCCTTTCACAAACAAACTAAATTGACTCCTCCCAAACAACCAATGAAAAATCAGTTCATTTTATGTTGTCATCTTATTTCTTTTAAACCTCCTACAAGGGAGGTGTCCAAATAAATTTCTACTTATAATTTGAATGACCTTATCTTGACCTTGGTGGGATGCATTCAATACATGGAAAAATAATCAAGATTCCTCTCAAATAGGTCATTTGAATCAATGAGTTGCACCAAAATATTATAATAAAAACCCATTTTATTTTTATTCAAACTCCATCATCTCCTTACCAACCTTCTCTAAATCAGAGCAATCCACTTCCAAATAATTCTCCATCTTACCAAAATTTTGGAGGTTTTCTCTCTTATAATCCTCTTAGTATCATGGCTACCAGCACACCTTCACCTTATACTCCCCCTAATTTTACTCCTACTAGTGCCCCTCTTTCGTACATCACTCCTAATAGTATGGTTTTCAAAACATCATTTTATTTAATTCCTTATAACTATATGCCTATTGGTGTACCACCCTCTTATGTTCTACCTATCTATGTGTCAACTAGTAGTTTTATCTCATACACTCTACCTAGTCACATGCCAACTAATGCACCCCATTTTAACTCTTTATCATTATATTTTTATATTTATTCTAAATCCACTTATTAAAATTATTATTTACCAACTTATTATCCTCCACTAAATTAATGATAATATTTTTCCCTGACAACTTTGCTTCAACTACTTATCCAACTTTCCCTCCCCCAAACTATCTAGATACTTATTTCACAAACTTTAAATTAATGGGAACCTATGTTAAATATATTAAGGAGCCCTTTGAATATATCATTAAATGAGTTATATTACCACTCATTTTTCCCAAACTTATTAAAAATAAGGGAGAAGTAGATCCCATCACTCACATCAAAACCTATGCCATTATGATAAGAGATATGCCATTGGTGGAAAAATGTTTTCCTAGCACTATTGAGGAATCACCTAAGATTAGTATTATATTCCCCCTAAGGATTATATTCATTCCTTTGAATAATTAATTTTTTATTTTTTCAAATCCATTGACATCAACAAACTACTCCACATTGGTATACGATAATTTATTCACATCAAATAAGAGCTTAATGAATCTACTACCCAATTCATTATGAGTTAGTTTCAAGTAATCTATTCTTCTAATAATGTTCCAAATATGGATCAAATATAATTATATCATCTCTTTCTTCATTCTCTTAATATGAAAATAAATAATATGTCCAAAAAAATCCTTATTGATCTTATAAATAAGCATTGGAAACTGATTTAAGGATAAACCAAGCCACTGTAGATAATAGTTGAAGAACTTATTGGCCCAATGAGAAGATTTTACTCCCAATCAAAACAATAGGGGTTATCAAAATAATTAAGGGTTCAAAGTTTTAAATCATAATTTTAAAACCACTACTAATTGTGTTATAGACCAAGTTAGGAAGAACAACATTTTCAATAGCCATAAAAATAAAAATAGTAATAACAACAATGGGAGTGATAATAAAATAAATCCCAATCCCATGCCTTTTATCTATGTTGTAGATTTTAATTTTCCATCACCATAGGAAAATCAATGTCAAAACCAAAATAAAAACTCAAACACAGTATTATAACCAATATTTTAACTAGAATCAGCCTTGTCAGGATAACAATCAACATCAAAATTATAACCAAGTCTTCAAGAAACACAACCAAAATTTAAGATAAATAAATTATGATCCCAATATTTATTTATTATTTTAGGGAGACATTGGCCATGATACTTATATTTATAGGGATTATGACAAGTTTATTCAAAGACTCCTTAAAGATTAGTAGAATTGTTTTAGTGATATGTTATTAGGAAGTGATTAGGAAGTGAGAATGGGAACCCTCAACCTTCATAGATAGGTCATGTAACAACTCAGAATACTAATATATGTATCTATCAAAATCCTTTCCTTTGACATCAACTACAACCCAACTAAAATACATCAAAAAATAATCCTCCTATCCAACCCATGTTAAGTAGATCCCATGATATGAAAAATTTTAATTATTCTCAATAAATATAGATGTCATACCTTGCCTCAATATTCAAGGGAAGACTAGACTCATAGGTTTGGTAGAGTTATAAACTAATCAATAAGAAAATATTTTTACTCTCACGAGGGTGTATCAACCAAAAACACCCCCTCTAACAAATACTCTCGAAATAAAAGTTTGAGGAACACCAAAACTTGTTGGGACTTATGATCTTGTTTTAGACCTCACTAATACATTTTCCACATTCCATTCATTGACTTGATAAATATCTCTCATGACCATCAGTTAGTACTTATTGACATCTTGGGTTTTGGTCATTTGACTAGTGTTACCCCACCTCTTGAAGCTTAAATTGTCCATATCGATCTAGATATGTACCCCCTGGAAAAAAAACTATAGATGGTGGGTATTTATTTGATTTTATATGGTTACCTTCCAATACTAATATGGCTAGGAAAGGAGATCCCACCTTGTATTTACAAGTGCAGATTTGTAACAATTATATCAAAAGAACCATGGTTGATAATGGAGTTGTTAGTATAGTCCCATTTTTTCTCCTCCAAAATATGAGTTATGGTGAAATGAATTTTTAATCAACTAGAAACACCCTTCAAGGCTATGATAAATTAAAATGTTTTTCCATTAGAACCATAGTTTTACCTATTACCTTGGGACTTAAAACAATGCTTACTGAATTTTATGTTATAGACAAATAAAAAATACAACAAAATCTTGGAAATGTCATGGATTCATATAAAAAATCCATCCCTTCATCCTTATTTTAAGAGATAATATTTATATATCCTATAAATGTTTTCATTGATCAAGGTGATCCTAATCCATTTGATGTACATCAAGCTAATCTTAAGAAAAGGCCTATGATCCACACCAACTACCATGTTCTTATAAATGGAATAAATAATCATCTTCTTGTAAAATAAAAACCCCATCATAGTTTCTAAATGGGTTATAAATATGAATTGTAAAAATATTAAACCCACATTAGGTAAGAATATTGATGAGAAAATTATTGAGGTTTCAGAAAAAGCTGAGGAAGATCCCAAAATAGTGGTGATCATCTCTACAAAATCAACATCTAAATTATTATTATCTTAGAGAAATAAAAACCTATCATACTCCCTTTTGACCCATATAGGGTTGGGACTTATAATCCCCACAAGCTTCTATGTTTAGAGGATTTTGATTTAGTGGAAAAAATACATACCATTTTCAATGCAAATTATATTTGAGAATGAAGAAACACTCCCTAAAGAGCATCACAATCCTTTACATTCAAACAATCAATCAATGCTCTATTACGATGAGCAAAAATGTCATTAAGGCACTCATCCAAGGGTAATTTTGACCTTCCATAAAGGAAATATCATTCCTTTTAGATTGAACTTAGATTTTGAGTACACTACTAATGGGGTTGAATATGAAGCCCTTCTTTCAGATATCCTAATTTCCATAGGTTAGATGTTCAAAACTTTCAAGTTATATTAGATTCATAATTAGTTACCAACAAGATTTATAAAAACTATTCAACTCTATATGAAGGCTATGTATGAAATTTGTAAAGAGTTTTATTTCATCTCCATAGAAACCATACCCAAAGAGGATAATCAACTTGTTTCAATGGCTTCCTCATCTTCACCATTTTGTCCTCATTAAGAAATAACATAACCAAAATATATATATACTTATGAGACTCGAACTACTTTTTCAAAAGGTGTTAGGTAATGAATTTATTTCTTGTGTGGAAAATGAGAATGCATCTCTTACCATGTATTTTGTTAAAAATGACAAAGAGATCCTAGATTTTTTATGATCCTATGATGACTTCCCTAAGATGCATCACAAAAATTATTTATTCCTTATTCCTCACCCTTCATCTTGCATTGGATATGAACATTATGAATCTTACTTCACCTAAGACAATTTCCCTAAGATACATCACAAAAAAGGGTTTTCTATTATTCCTCATGCTTTATCATGTCTTACATCTAAACATTGATTATTAATCTAAAATTATAGATTATGACTCTTCTACAGAAGATTATGAATCATTTGAAGTAGATGATGAAACTTTTGATTTCCCTCCTTCCCCTCAAGAATTTGAATAATAGAATTCATCTTTTATAGAAAATATTTTAGATATCAACATTGGCATATAATAATATCCAAATATTTTGAATCTTGGATCTTCTCTCTTTCCTGAAGAGGTATAATATCATAATAAACTTCTCATAGAGCTTTCAAAAGTCTTCACCTTTTCTTACTTGGACATGAAGAGTATTAGTCCTACTGTAGTGATCTAAAATCTAGTGACAAAACCTAATTTCAACCCCATCAAATAAATATTGAGGCCCTTGAATCTAAAAATCATGTTAACAATAAAAGAGGAAGTGATCAAAATCATTAAATTAAGATTAATTATACCTATGGACTAAACTATGTAGTTGTCCAATATTGTTCTCATTCTTAAAAATAATAACAAGATTAGGATATGTATCTATTTCAGAGATGTCAACAAGGCATGTCTTAAAATGATTTTCCTCTCCCATCCATAGATGTTATCATAGATTCCATAGTTGGATATGAGTTGTTATCTCTCATGGATGGATTTTTAGGCTATAATAAATTCATATTTATGAAGAGGATCAAATTAAAACTTCATTCATCATACCTTAGGGAAATTTATTTATATTTGATCATGTCATTTAGCCTTAATATTTATATCCCAATTTATCAAAGAGGCATGACCCACATTTTTGATGATCTCATTCACAAATTTGTAGAGGTTTATGTAAATGATATTTTAGGAAAATCCAAAAATAGAGTTGATAATCTTGATGTCTTGTGCATCATTATTTAATGCCTTATTGAATATGGAATCACACTTAATCTACAAAAATGTTTTTTGTGTCCTAGGTGGAAAATTTTCAAGGTACATCATTTCCAATCATGAGATCAACATTGATCCTACCAAAATCTATGTTATTATTTAAATGTCTCCCCCTAAGGATGAATCAAGGATAAGGTCATTCCTAGGAAAACTAGAAATAATATTAAGGTTTCCACATATGTAGTTCATCCTATAAATATATTTATTAAAAAGTAGAGTGGTCTCACCTAGACCCAATATTTTCATAGTGCATTGAGTTTATGAATTACTTTATTATGGATCCACCAAATCTTATTCCACTTAAACTTGATCGACCCATTATCCTTTACATAGAAGCTGAAATGTATGCCTATATATTAGCTTAAAGATATGATCATGGTAGAGAAAGAACCATCTACTTTATCAGTCAGGTCCTTATTAATTAAGAAATAAGGTATCCTCAAGTAGAGAAGGATTTTTTGGTTATAGTGTTTGAAAAAAAATGCTTAATACAATATATGCTCAATCAAGAGATTGGGGTCATCATAAAATCTCAGGACCTCTATACCTTTCTGCCTCAACCAACTATGTCTAAAAAGGTTGGAATTTTTATCACATATTGATAAATACTTACATCAACCAAAATTCTATTAAAGGACAAATTATTGTTAATTGGTTGGTTGATTCCCATTTTGATAGTGATGACATTATTTCCATTGAATTTCTTGATGAGCTCATTTGTTATATTGATAAACACAAGGTTGCTTCCTCCCCATGGCATGCAAACATAATAAACTACTTAGTTGACCATACATATCTTGAAGGTGCTAATTCTCAGCAAAGGTGGCACCTTCAAATTCTCAAAACCAAGTATGTTATCCTTAACACAGTCTTATATCAAAGAATTTTCAATAGTATGATTCTTAGATGTGTAGATTAAGAAGAGTCTAAGAAACTCTAGTTTCAATGGAATAACAGTGTTTGTGGTGGTCACTTTGGTGATCACATAACTACCCAAATTATCTATGAATTGGGATATTTTTAGCCTATGCTTAAGCATGACACTACAAAGTACATCAAGAAATGTCTATAATTTTATGAGTTCTCCCATAAAATTCATGTTCTTGTTCAAACACTTCATCCCATTGTTACACCATGTCCCTTCTCTAATTTGGACCTAGATTTAATCATCAAAGTCTCACACACTTATTTTAATGTCCATCATGTCATTATCATGACCATTGAATATTTTACCAAGTACATGGAAGCCATGTCATTAACCACAATCATTGGATCCACCATTTCCAAATTTATTTTGAATTGGATAATTTTTAGGTTTGGGGTTCTACAAGTCATTATTTTGATAATGGATCTCCTTTTAAGAATCTTAAGGTACTTGGGTTGTGTAATAAATTCCATATATCTCACCACACTACCTCCTTGTAATTACCCAAAGGCTAATAGTCAATCTGAGGCAACTAACCAAACTTTAAATTCCATCCTAACTAAGACCATTAACGAAAAACAAGATGGATTTATATCTATATCTATATCCCACTTTATGGGTTACAAAATAAGTATTTGTACACCCATAAGATCCATGCCTTATTCCTTAGGTTATTTTCTGTAGAGGTTATACTACCCTTAGAAGTATAACTTCCTAGCCTTCATTTTTACATCCAATCTATCTTGTATAAAAAAGAGTATCGAAACTAGCATCTTACTCAACTAGAGAGCTTAGATTAAAACCAACATAAGGCTGCTCAAAATCACAAGGCTTATGTTTTCTATATGTGTCACTAGTATAATAAGAAAATTCACAAACACCCTATTCACGTTGGAGACCTAATGTTAAGACTTGATAGTAAAATTGAAAAAAAATGGAAAAAGTCATAAATTTAGACTCAATTAATTAGGTGTGTATCTAGTAATTGAATATTTTGAAAATAGAGCCTTTCATTTATGTACTTTATAGGGTAATGAGTTTGATGAATCTGTTAAATATTTACACTTAAAACATTATTATGTATAATTCCATATGTTTCACATTTCTCTCATTACATTAGTAGCATTGTATTATCATTTTTGTTGTTTATGGATTTTAGTTATGTTGATTGGACAATTATCTAGTTATGAGTTCACTTAGAAAAATAATCATTGCAAAAAATCATTTCATATTTTAATTATTACCCTTTATCCCTTTGGAAATATTTTTTTGAAAACATCAAGTAAAATATTTATCTTGGTCCTTAATATTATCCTATACCCTTTTCCCTGTAAGTTTATCAAAATCTTAAACACTCTAGCTTATAGCCTAGTCTAGAAGCTTCCTCATGGCATATTTCTCCCTTGCTTTCCTCTAAGATAAGCACTAGCATGATTCACCTAGGTTATTTCCCTCACCTACTTTGGTCTTCAATGATGATCCCTTACATCTTACTAGTTGCATGGGGCCAAGGCCCGAGACTAGATACTTTTTCCAAAAAAATTGATAACATAATGCAAAGTCAAGTTGATCCAAGCCAAGAATATAAACAAAAATCCTACATATTTTTCCATTTATTAATATTTATTATTGATCCCTTGTATATTCCTAGTTGCATTAGGTTATAATGGGGGGACATGTCCTTACTTGTCTATGTTTAGCCTTTACTGATGACCCCTTACTTCCTCTTAGTCATGAGGTGTTAAACATAGGGGATGTAACAAACAAAACAAGCAATGCATAAGTGTCAAAGTCACAAATCCCCAAGAGCTTATCTAGAAGGATATTCTAAAAATAGAACCCTTCCCTTTTCCAATCCTTCCATGGTTGGCCATCTTTTGATCTAAGTCTATAAAAATATTATAAAACTTTTACTTTCTAATCCCCTTGTTTTAAAAATAAAATGAAATCCTGATAAATAAGTTGAAGCATCCTAAATTTAGTATGAATTAAGCTCAATATTTTACCAATGGTGATATTTTGTTAAGTTTATTTATTTCTTCATCATTCCATACATTTTATTCCTCATTTCATTCACTGTTACAAATCAAGTGTTGTTTTACATGTGAACAAAGTAACTTACCTATTACTTACAAATTGATTGTTAGCTTATCTATGTTTTGAAAACCATTGTATTATTACATTTTTTACATTATATTAAACATGATTATATAATAACTTCCATAAAATTTACCACATCATATCCATGGTATTTCAAACATTCCTTGCCATCTATAATGCATAAGCTGAAAAGGAAACATTATAAAAATTGACAAATATTAGAGACTATTGAAAATGAATGGATCATTGTCATCATATATATATATATATATATATATATATATATATATATATATATATATATAATACACACACATATCAAGTTTTAGTGCATGGCCATCACACCGAGAGGGAAAGTGTAGTAAAAAAAAACTAAAATAGAAAAGGGGAGTATTAACATCTAAATTAATTGTCCATAACTAATCCTAACTATCCTTTGGGTGAGCTACCTAATTCAGAGTGTCATAGGCTCCTACTCTATTTCCTATGCTTCATGTCATTCGTACCAGTATGGGAACCTTCTCCTCCTCTAATGTGCATACTAGAAGAGGCATGTTCACTCCTCACTACAAGAATATATCCAAGGGCTTTAACCTGGGCCTCCAGTGTGATAATATTCTCTCCTCACCTAACCAACTACTATACCCCATGATATGCAAGGTAAAATACATTAGAATGGCATCCCATGCTCTGAGGTAATCCTAGGTTGATAATAAGATCATTTATGCTCATGTCTATATGCATTTGGAATAGGTCAAGACATGTGTCTCAAATTGACCTCTACCACTCAGTTGTAGAGTATATAATTCACCACAAGCATGCACACACATAAGCTAGATATATAATTTAGAAATAAAAAAATCTATAAATGTAGTAAAATGGAAGTTTTTTATTAAAATTACTTGGATTCCTTCCTACCAATTAGGGTCAAACTCATTATTTGAGCCCATATAGACCTCCTAAGACTCTAATTAAGCCTCAACTCAAACTCACCCTCCTAACTCTATTCTTAATTATTGGTTTTTAGTATATCCTCCCACTACAAGAGCATATCCTCATCCTCCCTCCACCACTAAATGTTATGAAACATCTCCTCCCTCTATGGGGGCTTATCCTTATCCTCCTACTATTAATTACTATTGTGCATCATCTCCCCCTACTCTAGGAGCCTGTCCAACATCTCCTCCTACTATGGGGGTCATTCCCCCTCCTCATCATATCCTAGCTCATAGACCTCTCCATATTAGTGTCCTTATATTAATTGGTTTCCATTATAATCATCCTATCCAAGCATCTCTAATCTCTCTCTCCCCCTATAAACTACCTATGGGATGGGAAGATTTACCTCATAGTGGATTCCAAACTATTAAGGGACTCTATCTACAAGATTTATTTCTACTTATTCCCATGTCTCTAACTTGCCCCTTTATCTCTCAAGCCATGAAACTAATCACTTAGTGCCCCCAAAATCCTCTCATCATAGCACAGGGTTGGGAAATAATGTCTCTTATAGTAAGAGTGGCCACAACTCTATAAGGGTATAGGTATTGAGCCATGGTAGACCATCACATTGCTCAGATAGCCCCTACATCTACAATACCAACTCCCCTATGATAGGGATTCATCCACTCATATACCAATCACATCATAAGTTAGTTTAGTTTACCACTCTATAATTTAAGGTTTAATTTAGTTTAATTTAGTTTAGTTTAGTTTAGTTTACTACTCTATAAGTTTAGGTTTAGTTTAGTTTACTACTATATAAGTTTAGGTTTAGTTTAATTTATTTTAGTTTACTACTCTATAATTATCAGGATCAAACCGATGACCATCGCATTACAAGTGCAATGCTCTAACCTCTAAGCTAAGAAGGCTTATATTTAAATTTAGGATGCAATCACATATTTATTGGTATGAGATTTAGAGATCTCTTAATAATCATAGAAATTAAATTATAGAAAATCAAATTCTAATAATGTAGTTAATATTAGAATGGAACATTGTGTTAACTTATATTTATTATTAATATGAGTATTGATTAGCATCAGATAAGAATGGGGTATGGCCAAGCGGTAAGGTAGAAGGTTTTGGTCTTGATATTTTGAATTTTTGAATCCTTTTGTCCCAGCCAAATGAGACAAATATTTAAAGAATAAAATAATGGTAAAATTGGATTTATACTTTATTTTTATTTCTAATCATTCCATAGACTATACTTATGGGAGGGAAATTAGGTGGTTGAGGAAAAGCTCACCCAGAAGGTATATCAATTAAATATTCTTGTAGGTCCTAGTCAAAACATCATGATCCTAGCTATATCGCCTTATATGTTCCTTCTTCAATGTCTCTAACCATAGGCAATTAACAATAAATAAACATGTGAATGATAATGTCCCCACCCAAATGCAAGGCCAACATGTTAATGACAACCTTGTAAATGTTATGGATCTCAACTCTCTCTAATCTAACCAAGTTTACCCTCTACTTGGCAGCCACATTAGGTACCTCCCCATCACTAAAATAAATAGCCCATCTACAAACATATATGCTATCAGTAGCCTCCTTCATGGTCAATGTTTGACATATTGTGGTTAGTCCCATGATCCTATACACATCCTCTAGGGTGATAATCTACTCACTCAAAATACATTGAAATCAAAATTTGTTCCAATCTACATATCAATAAGTGAACAAGTCACAAAGTAGCCTACTAGCTAGGGCATCTAGCCCCACCTTACACTCCTCCATATCCAAACTCTGCCTAACTAAGTAATCTCTTATGTGATAAAGAAACCCATAACCTATGGCAACCAATCCTTCCCTCAGGATCATCTCCATCTCACATAGTCCCCATGCCTCTATCAAAACAAATTTTAATCGATAAATCCATTCAAAAATCAGTCTCAACCCCTACTATGGAAAAATTGTCACTATATGCAAGGGTAATTACAAAACCATTGTGAATATTTTGTAATTTATAGTCTATATAGACTTTTAGTTACATAATTATCATGTGGATTTTGTAAGCACCATAATTATTGTATAATCATTGATCTATGCAAACCAATAATTTTTTAATCATCATGTTAGATTTGAAATAATAGGATTGGTTGTGTAACCATCAGTCTATAAAAATTAGTTAAATAAACATAGCAGGGATCCTTTCTCATGTCTTCTAGAATATTATATTGAAATCTATAATGTACTCCATGATAACTCACTTTATATTAATAAGATGTTCTATGTGGACAAACGCATTCTCTTTCCAATAATTGGTTCAGCAAAGCAAGTCCTAGTACATTCCAAATTTAAATTAATGTTGGCCTAAATCCTCTAAACCAATTCAAAGCCTTCCCATTGAGGGATAATTATTGAGCATAGTCATTAATGTTTTGGTTGGCATTGATGTCAAAGAGAGCATGTGGTATTATTGAATTAATGATAAAGTGATCATATTGATGGTTTGGATAGTGTTTAACATAGTGAGGCAATTGATGGATAATTTCATTGGTATAGACATGTTATAGAGACCTTGTGGGGTGTTATGAGTGCTTATCGAAATGAAAGGAATTCATCAAAGTAGCCAATTAAGTGTTTAGGTTCAAGTAGTCATATTAATAAATAAATCTAAATAAGCAATTTGATGGTGTCATTTTTCACATGTCTAAAGGTTTTAAGATTTTTTTGATACATGGATGGATTCCCCTATGAAATGTGATCATATGGTTCAAATTTTAGGTCTAGTCATTGAGAGTAGCATAAGTTATTAAGGTGAAAAGTTGGCTTCTCAGGTAGAATTTACTAAGTTCCCATACTTAGCCAAATTTATGATATCAAAGATATATGGTGAGAATTTAATTGGATCATAGATCTAATAGTGAGTAATTAATATAACTAGATAAAGATTCAACAACATGGTTCAAAGTCAAATATTCAATATTTCATGCACTAGTGACATGTGTCACAATCATGGAGTTTAAGTAGTAGATCTAATGACAAGCATGAAAATTATCAAATAGAGATCAATGGTGTGCACGTGATTGTGTAGATTATGATCCAATGAAGTGTATTGAGTCAAATAGTCAAGATTAAATGTGGAGATGACAAGTGGTGTAAGTTTATTGGAATCAAATAGTTAATGTGCTCAGAAGGAATGTGGGGCTTCCAAGTGGTGGAAGTCCATCGGAAGACTGACTGTAGGATACGTAGAGGGCACATAGAGCTACCAAGTGGCACAATTGTGGAAGTGAGGATCTAAGATCAATGGTAAGCATAGCAAGGTAAAGACCAAGATACATATGAGGATATATATGGTGCATATTTTTTTTAAGTTACTAAGGATCATGAGATGATGTCAAAGTGTCTGATGTTTAGCATTTATATAGTGATCATTGGAATTTGAATATTTAAATTAATGAAGGAAAACTAGCTTGTGATAAATAGTGGTTGGACTATTTTATTTATAATTATGTGATTCTTCTTGTTGTTTTTATTAATTTTTATTCTCTATGGTTTCTTTGGGTGGGTTGAAGAAGAATAAGAATATTGATTTGCATATGTTATTTTTGTTGGATTCAATAGTACTATTTGGTATGTATCATAGAGGACTCTGATAGGGTGGGAGAGTTGTTGAGTCCCAGAAAAGTGTCTTTAGGGGACATTGTCTTCTATGGATGGGATATCTCTATTATATATAGCTTATTTCTTATTATGTATATGTTACATGCCTATACAAACTCAACTCTTGAGTTGTGGGTTTGAGAACCCTATAGTCACTATGATACTTTCTAGCCTCGAATATTTAATTTATTTATTGTTGTTGCAATTGACCTCTATTGACTTGGTTATGCTTTATTGGTTGGGTTGTAACCCTTCTATGTTTACCAATCTTGAGTCATTATGGTTAACTATTAAACTTGTATAATACAATTCTTTTAATGTTGTAACCCTTCTATGTAGAGAAAATCATAAGCCAAAAGTTATAATGTTGTGTTGAAGCATATGTTGGAGCTTATACTGTGGTTTTTACATAATTTAAAACGTATGAGTACTTTTGAATGCATATGAAAATATATCTCAAATCATTATTTAGTTAAAATGTTCAACAATTAGAGAATGTTGCCTTTAATCTCATTTGAGAGGATATTTTATAGTTATAATATTGTATTTACGTTATAAAGTCAATGAGAATGTCTTTGAATGAATACAAGAAATAAAACTCATATTGTTGTTTTACTAAAATGATAATGAACAAAGACAATGTTATCTTTATTTTCCTTTTTAGGAACATGTTGTTAAATGATTAGTCCATCAATAGAATTATGTCTATAAATAAAAGACTCCAAATAAAATATTTAATAGGCTATATTCATAGTTTAACTTTTTATATGAATAAATTATAATGATTTAAAATTAAAAAAAACCTTGGTTAAAAATGAAAGGAATAATTGAGCTTTTATTGTTTGTCTTATATAAATCATATTGGTTCAACCTCTATTTTTAATAGATCTAAGAAGTTTTGTTCTTAGCCACCCATGTTTTAATCTAGTTTGGACTTTGACCAATAGATCTCATCGAAGGATAATCCCTATAAATTTGATCATGTTTATTAATGTTGAACAAATTGGCATTGAGCATATTTAACAATGTTCCTGCCCCTATTAGAATTAGAATATGTTTTTTGGACAAGAATGGAAATGTATTTTTAAGTTTCCTTTTGTATTTAAATGCCTTAGGTTGTCAAATTCAACTTATTTTAATGTCTTATTTTGATTTTCTTATAATCAAAATTCCTTTACATCTTGTGAAATCACAAGGCCACTAAAACATAACACGTGGCCAACCCCCAACTTCCCTAGCAACTTGTAAGCTAAATACAAGCATTGTCAAACTGTGGACTTAGAGTGGCAAAGAGATGTGATGGTGACATCAATTATCCCAACTGACTATGAGCAACCAAGTTAAAATGTTGTGAGGGCATATAAATGTGACAAGTGATCAGGGCATTATTTCCACTCTTTGTAGAGGTTTATAAATTCTCTTAAGATGTAAAGTAACATCAATAGTTTCATCATATGTGATGGTTGGAGAGATAATAGCGAGTTAAAGGTTTATTTTGGATAGTTTGAAGTATTTTTATGTGAATAGGAGGTTGAGGAATAAAATTTCCGTAAACATCTTTGAGAGGAGGGAGGAAAGGAACTTATTAGGTTGACCCCAAATAACTTGTTAAGGTTTGTTTTCCATTTAAAAAAGATGATTTTACAAATGGACCATGTGATTATTATTGTTGGTTTACTTAAGGGTCATTTTATCTAATAATTTGGCAAGCACTTGTGTACTATTTGGTGGAGGATTTTGGCTAGAGCTATGTAAGGAAGAAAATTGCTAGGGTGGTTGTTGATAGGGGGAACATTGTTGGATGTTTTGGCCATTGATGTAGAGTTTATATTTCTAAGGTTTCCATTCTTAGAAGTATGAATATCATTTGTATCAAGGTCTTTGATTTTCTTAATATGATTTCTTGGTCACTATTTGAAGATATTGAAACCATGTTGCATTGAATGTTTTAAGATTGATAAAAAAAATGCACCAAGAGGGATTACTCTTAATGGTGGGCATGGGAGGGATGAAAGAGATACATGTTGATGGAATTTTGATGTTCACCTCTAAATTAAAGTTAATGTAATAAATATCTCTTATTTTAGAGTTGCAAACATAACCCAAGGCACAAGATTTAGTTTAGGGTTTTCTTATGAAGCTTGTTGGTAACAACTATGAGAATAAACAAAGAGACCAATCTTGCATCCAAACTATAATATATTTCAATATCTCACCAATATTCCCAAGATGAATATTAACAGTTACGTCTAATTCTAAATGAGTCAAATAAAATAAACATAAAATAGGTGGGTAAGCCATTAAAAGTGAGTTCTCAGACTTTATGGAGATATTATCACTTACATGGACTATTTGTGAACTTGAACAAAATTTAACTCTTTCCATATAGTTTTGTTTAGACTCAAACTAAAGTAGATAGGGTAAGCAGTCTGAGGCTAAATTCTTGGTGAACATGATCCCTAAAATATTACTCTATAAGATGAATAGCTAAAAAAAATTATTAATGAAACACATTCACAGGTGACCATTTAGATTAACATAGTAAACTATATAAATTTATCAAGTTAGTGATTTACTCAACTATACTAAGCACACAAAGTAATCAAAATTCATACCATCATCCAAGAAAGGTTTAACATCCACCATATTTATGTTGAGAATTAAAACTTTCACAAAAAATAAAGAAGAGTCTATGAACATTCCTCAATAATTTATAAAGTTATCATTTTGAGTTTTTATATTAAAATCCAACCCTATACAACATTTGAAATATGCCCATGTATAGCATCAAATGATACTCTTCATACAAGAGAGGAAGATTCCACTCACAACCATAATAAGAAAGTTTGTTACAACTATAATTATTTTAGAAGAGACAAGAATAACATGATGAAAAGGATAAAATTTTAGGCCAGGTCGAGCCCTAAATGGAGCCATATGCATTGAAACCCTAAGGATACGCTAGTGATTTCAAAGATCAGATCCCTGATGGTGGTGACTCTGATCTATGTTGATGTGAATGACATTGGTGCAAAGGAGACTCTAATCATTATCAACAAAGGAAAGTTAATGGGATTTTGATGCTCACCTCTAAAGGAAAGTTAATGGAATAAATATTTCTTATTTTAGGGTTGTAGACACAACCCAAGGCATGATTTTTAGTTTAGGGTTTTCTTATGAAGCTTGTTGGGAACAACTATGAGAACATACAAAGAGACCAATCATGCATCCAAACTCTAATATATTCAATATCTCACCAATATTCCCAAGACGAATATTAACAATTGCCTCTAATTATAAATGAGTCAAACAAAAGAAACATAAAACAGGGGGATAATCCTAGAAAGTGAGTTCTCAGACTTTATGGAGATGTTATCACTTACATGTACTATTTGTGAACTTGACCAAAATTTACCTCCTTTCACATAGTTTTGTTTAGACTCAAACTAAAGTAAGCAGGGTAGGATTCTAAGTGGAAATTCTTGGTGAACATGATCCCTACAATATTACTTAATAAGATGAATAGCCATAGAAAATTGTTAATGAAACACATTCACACATGGCCATTTAGATTAACATAGTAAACTATAGAAATTTATCAGGTTAGTGATTTACTTAGCCAGACTAAGCACACATAAAGTAATCAAAATGCATAACATCACCCAAGAAAGGTTTAACATCCACCACATTTATGTTGAGAATTAAAACTTTCACAAAAAATAAAGAAGAGTCTATGAGCATTCCTCAATAATTTATAAAGTAATCATTCTAATTTTTTTATTAAAATCTAACCCTATACAATGTTTAAAAGATGCCCATATATAGCATCAAATGAGTCTCTTCATAGAAGAGAGGGAGATTCCACTCATAAACATAAATACAAAGTTTGTTACAACTATAATTATTTCACAAGAGATAAGAATAACATGATAAAAGGATAAAATTTGAGACCACGTCGAGCCCTAAACGGAGCCATATGCATCAAAACCTTAAGGATTCTCTAGTGACTTTAGAGATCAGATCCTCAATGGAAGCAACTCAACTCTCTACTAATGTGAATGACATTGGTGCAAAGGAGACTCCATCCATTGTCAATAAGGTTGTGCTTGGGACCAATGAAATATGGTTTGTGGCAAAAATAGGTGAGAATACTAATGCAGTGGCAAAGGATAAGCTTCCCTCTTATGTTGTGGCTGAGGATTTGAAATGGAATATAGGGGATAAACATCCTTCTTATGCTATGGTTGCAGTTAAGGAGAAGAAAAACACTTCATTGGCACATTCTAAATCAAACCCCTCTATCTCGTTTGAAGGAGAGCAACTTCAAACACTTCTGGATAGAGAACATGATCTATCAAATTTTGGGATGATCTATCTTTTTTCCAACTTGTGGCCTTCTCTTACAAATATGAATGGATGGATGAAGGATAAATGGCTATCATTTATGGATGGTAACCTACGCATTTTTCCCTATGAAAAAAGATATTTTATGGTTCTCTTTGATTTAGAAGAGGATATGACTTTTCTATTTTAACGGCCTATCTAGTCTTGGAACCATTGTGTTCTTGCCTGAAAGCCATGGTTTCCTTGATTTGATCCTCATTCTGAGGCCTTCAATGTCAAAATAATTTGGGTAAGGTTGATATTTTTACCCTTACAATTTTGGACTCATTTCTATTTCAAAGCTATTGGTAATTCATTGGGTAAATTCTTATGTATGGATCCCAAGTCCATACACCACATTACCATTGCTCAGATTTTAGTTAATCTATAGAAACTACTTTCAAACAGGCCATCTTTCTTCTTGGTGTAAATGATCTAAGCATACTACCAAGATCTCTTAATGGAAGGATGCTCTCCTTGAGCATTCCATGGTTCTTAATGATAGTGAGAGCACTAATTTAGAGTGTGATTCAGATAAACAAGATGAAGAAATCTCTCAATTTTGGAAGCAATCTCTCAATTTTGAGACATTATCTTTTCACTATAGAAACTACTTTCAAACAGGCCATCTTTCTTCTTGGTGTAAATGATATCTCTTAGCGGAAGGATGCTCTCCTTGAGCATTCCATGGTTCTTAATGATAGTGAGAGCACTGATTTAGAGTGTGATTCAGATAAACAAGATGAAGAAATGATTTTGGTCCAAAATAAAGTTGAACAAGCACCAAAAGCCCCTCCCCCCTTGGGGAAGGAAAATAGAGATCACCAAATTGAAGGTGAGGATTCAAATAGGATTCTTTAGCATAGTTAATTTTGAATAATTTTATAGTTTCACTAGAAATGTCCATTCTTATCCTTTCAGATGATGGAGGTGAATGGATGATTATTGGTAACAAAAAAATTCACTCATCAAATAAAAATAGTTTTGATGGGTCCTAGTCTCATTTTTGTTTTTCACAGTTGTGATTTTGCAATATTTCTATTATTGTAGTGTTGGTTTTTCTTCTACTATTTTTGTAGCATTGGTTTTTTTATGGTTGTTTTTTACAGGCATTATTGTTCCTTTTGGTTTTGTAGACTCCAAAACCCACTTTTACCATTAATAAAAACATGATGAAAAGGAAATGGGTGAGGCCCACTATGCATAGGGTTACAAACTTGACCATAAATAGGGGCCTATCGCAAATTTTTACCACTTTTGAGGAAGATCTCTTTCTAATTGTTCATGTCTCTACATCTAGCCCATTATTCCCTTAGGGGTATATGTTAAATCTCTCAATCATTGAGTGAGTGCCACTTTGCATTAGTTATGAAAATTAGAGACTTCACAATGATTTTGAAGTATGAACCAAATATTTAAGTCCATTGAGCCACCCACATTCAAACAGGAATATGCAAGACTAGCCTTCCTTCTACCTCATTGTGTTTTAGGTGGAGTTTGAAAAATGTTAGCCTGAGAGGTAGCATTTGGATTACTATTGAGGTGTTGGTCTAAGAGGTAGCATTTGGATTACTATCAACATGTGTTTAACTAACTTGAGGAATGCCCCCTAGAGGAGTGTTTAACTAGGAGGTGGGACTAGTAATAATATTGGCATGGGCATTGTCAGCGTGTGTTGAAATAACGTGTTGAGCTTGCATGGCCTTGGAATGTGCCTATTAGTCTTCACATATTCTAGACAAAGTGATAATAGGGGCTCTAAATAAAACCCTTATTTTTTCCATGTGGGTTATGTGATTGGCTAAAGGGGTTCACAAGGTTCCTTTCATTGTTTTTACTAGTTCCATGTCTTCATTAACATAGCTTACCAAGTAAATGACTTGTTCACTACTAGCTTGGTTGGCCTCTCAGACCTTGTTACTGAATTTGGTTATAAAATTCACCAATTTAAAAAAAAAACTCCATGAAAGAATCAATCAAAGCATCTGGATTAAAAAATGATATTATTTCAACCTAATGAAATAACTATAGGATCATTTCCATTGCATTGTCGATGGTAAGAATGATGGCATTCATTTATTCTACCCATTCTTGTAGGAACATTCTCATCTGTATCATCCAACTTTGACATGCTCGCCATCATACAAAGTCATGAGATTTAATCATGGAAACATCTATTTCTTAACAAATTAGGCTAAATGTGTCAATTTAACCCCATGCTTATTGATATGATCTAGGTACACTTTTACATTATGTTTTCAAGGAGAACCTATGCCTTTGCTTGGAAATTAGTTTTTAATATCTCATATGGTGATTCAAGTGTCTCTTTCATTTTTTTAGTGGCATTTATTCGTAATGAGGCTCTCGTCTAAGTTACCTTTGAATCCTTTGTTTCATATCTAGGACAATCTTATTGGCCAATTCACTAGTGGTAGGGACTATGGATTCAAGATCCTCTACAAACTCATTTGTTTCCTCGAGTTTACCTTTCCTTTCTCTTTTCAAGGTGAAAAGTTCTTCCTATGTTTCATGGAAGGTAGGCATCCCTTATTTTTTAACCCTCCTTTTGGTTACTCACTTGAGCTTACTAGTGGGCTTTTTAAATCCCATTTTTACTTTGGGATCCTTAATTATCACCATCCCTATCCTTTTGTCTTTGCCCAATTTTATGGCTTCCATCTAATTTCCTCCAACTTGTGACACTGTGGTGGTAAATGATGAGGTTGATTGACTAATGAAATGGGTGATGGGTGGGGTGGATGCCTAGGAATGGATGCAATAAGGTCAACCAAGATAAGGTTGTGCATGAAACTATGGGAGTGAATCCATGTGTTGAAGGAGGGGTGGAAAGTGGTGGAGAAAAAGTTGTTGTTGGAAGAGGGGTGGTCATAGTTGGAGGTGTGGATGGTGAAGTTTCCACATGGATGGTGGGTTGGAGAGTTACCATTGGAGCTTAGCTAACAAAGAAAAGGGCTTGCACCTCCTTTTTTTATGATCTCTTTAGTCTCTAAATTAGAAGGTGTTGCAGTATGTGGGGGTCCATGTGTGACATTGAATATGGACTAGTCCATTATTGACATAGGGTCTTTTCATGTTAGGGGTTTTGAAGTGACAATACTCAAGGACATAGTTGCCACATTGCTTGAGAGAGAGGTGATAAGGATAGGTTGGGTGATGGTGAAAATAGTGATGGTCCCCATTGAAGTCATCTCTGAATGGGATGTAGTTGGAGGGGTGTTAACTAGGGCATCTTCTAGTGGAGGCATGGAAAAAGAAGGAGGGGGAGTCAATATCATTGGTTCTGCCATTGCTTTTATTTAGGGAGAATAAATCCCTGTGGTTGTCACAAAATAAGTAGATACATGAGAAGGGGGAGTATAAGGTTAAGTTACCTCTTGCATTTTGATGATTCTTGGAGTTAATGTTGGTGGAGGTAGACCCTAGAGTACTTTTCTTCTCAATGTAGCTTCTGTACTTAATGACTCTTCTTGGATTTCAGAAATCACTAACCTTTCTTCTGTGTGTCTTTGTTGATTGGTCTAGATTCAATGAGCAAGACTCTAGTATCCATCTTTGACTTGACATCATCATTGTCTCATGCATTAACGAAGACGCAATCATGAGGGTGTGTGTTGTGGTTGTATATGGCATACACTTTCTATTTCAAGGCTTGTATATGGGCCTCGACTCTTCCCATTGGATCCCAATTGTGTATATCATAGTCATTTTTATTGAAGGAGGCCCTGTGAGCTACTACTGGACCCAATCATGTCCAAACCTAGAAGGTGTTTTGGCCTATCTTATAAGGCATCAAAGGCTAGGGTGCCTATTTGTTTTCTTTGCATATCAAGGTATCCCCATAGAAGAGATGGTATGATATCTCATGCTTGGCCAATTTATCTAGAATGTATATGGTAGCCTAAGGGGGAACACAAGTACTCCTTTTACTCTAATGATTCTACAATTAGGGTAGTACCAATAAGCTCTCATATTCTTAATGGACTTCCTCATTTCATCAAATAGCTCTAGGCATGAGGTCTTCATTAATAGCATGGCATACAGGGGGTAGAAGCAATCATAGATTTTTGACATATATTGCTTGAATTTGTGTAGATACAACGTTAGCAAATGGTAATTGGTTGATGTTCCTAGGGTAGGAGTTCATTGTGGGATTTCATTAAATAAAATTATATTAAATGTGGCATACACCAAATAAGACATCATATAAAAAAATCACCTTTCCTCACTCATGAGATTGTTTCATGAGGTTGATGGTGATGATCTCTCCTAAAGTCAAAGTCTTTGTATTATAGATAATCATCAATATGATCAGCACCATGACCTTGTTGGCATGGGATATGTTTGAGGCACCATAAATTTAGTTCATGAGAGCCATACCTGATCCGGGAAATAATTCGGGTGACAATTCGGGTGATGGGTCCACCCCAATTGATGATCAAACTTCCGGGAGCCATAACTTTTGCACCGTAGCTCCAATTGACTCGTCGTTTGAACCGTTGGAAAGATAATAATGATGGGAATATCATGAGATGGCATGGATCTTTTCTTGATGAAGTTTTACCCCTAAAAACCCAATATAAGTGTCCAAAATTTTAATTTTAGTAATGCAATCTAAAAATAGTAAGTTTCTAAAAATAGTAATTCCTCAAATTTTGTATTGTTGTAAATCATGGAAGTCAAACCACTTAATCTCCCTCAATATTGGTGACCTTACACATCCTCCTCACACGTTTAAAACATGTATAAATGAAGATCTAACTTGAAATGGAAATCAGACATCTCTTCTCAGAGATAGGCATATGTTTGGGTCTACAAATTTGATCAATAAAACATCTCTTCTCAGAGATAACATTATTTGAATTGTGTTCTTCTTATTGTCCCCCAAAAAAATATCACTCATTTTTGGGACAACATTTGAACTATTTTGGTCCTACAGACCAAAATTGTCTCTTCTTTTTCTAAAATTTGTCCTGGTCATTCAAATTCCTCATTTTTTCAAACTTCTCAAGAATCTACAGACTCTGCAGGCCAAGTTCAATGGGCTTTACAGGTTCATTTCTATAGACTTGATTTCTATGGACTCTGCAGGTAGGTTCATTTCTATAGGTTCAAAGACTTCTATAGGCAGGTTCAACCAAAAGAATTAGTTTTTAACACTTGGTCATTTTCGGAATTGGTTCAGTGCCTTGGTTCAATCAAAAATCTTCATTGGCAAGCATCTAAGCAAAGAAGGCTTGAACCGTTGAGCCATTGAACCACTTTGGTTCAAAGGTTCAATGATTTCAAAGTTTAAAAGGTTTAACGCTTTTGGTTCAATGGTGGGTTTAATCAAAGGAATGGTTCAATGGCTTGGTTCAACCAAGCGGTTCAACACTTTGTTTCACTCAGTTGGTTCATCCACTTTGTTTCAACACTTTTGTTCATCCTTTGGTTCAATCAAATGGTTCGTCAGGTAGTTCAAGGATTTGTTTGAACTGTTGAACCAAAGCTTGGTTCAATGGTTGGTTCAAAGAGTTCAAAGTTCAAAGGCAGGTTTAATCAAATGGTTCAAAGGTGGGTTCAACCAAGCGGTTCAACGCTTTGGTTCATCCACTTGGTTCAAAGACTTGGTTCATTTGCTTGAACCATTTTGGTTCAAAGCTTGGTTCATCAGCTTGCTTCAATGGAATGGTTCAACAAATTGGTTCAACGTTTGGTTCAATCAAATGGTTCAATGGCTTGGTTCAACCAAGCGATTCACTCAGACGGTTCAAAAGAGCGGTTCAAATGCAAAAGTTCAAAGAGCCTCCCAAAGGACAAGTGCCCATGTGGAGGGCACTTAGTTGATAAAAGTACCCTTCAGAAGGGTCATTTTCAAAGAAGGCCGCAAAGGTAATTCTTTCAGATTTTTGTTTAAGGAATTCAAAAAAGACTAAGGCAAGAAGAAATTCCTTCAGACTTTTTGTCCGAAGGAATTCCTTCAAACAAAAAGTCTAAAAGAATTTGGGAAAGTGACTGTGAAAAGAAAACCCAAAGGAAATTCTCAAAGCCAAAAGAACAAAGGAACAATTCCATGGACTTTTTGTCTGCAGGAATTTGTCCGCAAAGAAAGCCTGAGAAACAGTCCGTAGGAAAGCCCGTGAAATACTTCTAAGGAAAAGGCCACCGAAGGACCCCGAAGGGCAGGTGCCCTTGTGGGGGACTCTTGGCTGTCAAATAGTAGGACACTTCCCCAAAGCCAAAGGGTCACCTTCCCTTCGAGAAGATGTAAAACAAGAAGCCTGAAGGCCATTCGAAGACCACCCAAAGGGTAGATACCCTTGCAGGGGGTTCTTCCAGACCCAAATCGGATCATTTCTTAAGGCCCAAAAGGGTAGGTTCTTTTCAGGAAAGTGCCAACCAGAAAAGCTGAAGAAGGACCAAGGGGTGACACGCTTGAAGATGTCAAATTCAAGACAACAAACTAGCCATTGAAAACATAGTGACGGGGGTGAGAACATCAATTTTAAAGCTCATAAAATATATATTGAACCTTGTAATCTATAGACCCAAATGCATTCACAGCCTTTAAGGCCAAGACCAGCAAAAAAGTGAGAAAAGAACAAAATAGCAAATTGAATCCAAGACCCGATTCAATTAACCAGGAAAGGAGGAATGATGAAAGAAAGATCAGATCGCTAGGTGGACATTGGAAGATGCAAACTTTCAATAGAATGACTTGTTTCTCTACATTGAAAAAAATAAATGGGTAGATGCCCCTAATTTCTAGCCTGTCTTCCTAACAGTTTTCAACGCAACATGATGTGTTATTGTTCCTGAGTCCTTCTTGAAGAGGCTATATAAGGGACTCTCTTTTATTGTAAATGGACCTCTTTTTGATAATCAGAATGAAACTCTGCCCAAATTGAAAGTCATTACTGAGACTTTGAGCTCAGATTTGTTGATCATATTTTGTTACTAGAATAAGAAAGCAAGTGACTTTTCAGACTTTGTGCTGTGATTTTTTTATTGTTGGGGAAATTTTTCTTATGTCTTTTTCCTTGATATATTTTCTATTTCTTTAATTCAACAAGAAAAATTAGTGAAAGTAGTTAGGAAGGTGTTCTAAAGAGTCAACTGTGGAGAGACTTTGTGCCCCCATAATTGCCTTTAGTGTGTTTTCTTTTCATTTCTGTGTAAAGGACTTTGGGATGACTTTGTGCCCTCATTGTCCTTCGTATCTTACTCTTGAGCAATTCAGGTGGAGACTTTGTGTTGCATCTCGATTTGTTGGTTACTACATCCTTGGTTACACTTTGCATTTACTACCAGGAGTATTCTTATGGTTCGCTAAATATTACTTCTGAAAGAATAGGAGTGTTGTCTATCATTTCCCTTGAGTTTTTCCTTTGATTTGCACGCATCATCTCTGAAGAAAGAGAGATGGATGGTTTGTCCTACCCTTGAGTATTATTTTCTATTAATATATATATAGCATACCATAGGGAACCTCCCCTTGATGAGAGGAGAGATCAGTCCCCTTCTGATGTGGTAAACCTACACATTTGGACAACTAATCTTCCTATTTTGGTTGATCAGACCTATTTTGTTTATCAGTATGTTGATCGACAATATATTCAACCAACAGTTTTTGGTGACTCCTTTGGGTATATAATATCCATTATCCATTTATAATCTATCCATTCACCTCCACATTAACTGAGAAAGAACGCACAGTTTAAAGCCTCAAGCTGCAAACTAAAGCAAGGTCAATTCTTTTCCCATTTTTGTTTCACAATTTGGAAAATTTAAGGTATACACGAAGCCAAAGGGCTAAAGGTATCATTGATCTTATATTCAAGTTGGTACAGCAAAGTGATTTTGATCTATTTCCTACACCATCTTGTCTCCAATGAACTAAGAGCTTTCCTCTTACTAAAGTCAAATCTCCATTACCAGACGAAGTATCTACTTCTATTGTTGATAAAGCTTTGCCAATAATTACCCCTCTGAGATTTTTATCCCTCCTTTTCATAATCCTATAATGGTAGTTCAAGGCCCCTGGGGTAATGCTTTTGGTTCTCTCAATCTTACTCCACCTCTACATGAGCTTCCACATAGTTCAAAGAAGAATTTCCCTAAATTCTATGGTGATGGGAAAGTTCATCTTGATGAACACATTGCAGCCTTCAACATAGCTTATGGAGTAATCAGAGTAGAATTTGAAGATGTAGCGGTCAGGCTTTTTATAGAAACATTACAAGGTGCTGCTGCAAATTAGTTTTATCATCTACAGGCTTGGCAGTAACTGATTGGAATACTCTCAAAGATAAGTTTAAAGCCAGATTCAAACCTGCAAAAGATGCACATGCACTTCTGGCTCAACTTACACAGATGAAGAAAGAGCCTTATGAGCCTATGAGAGACTTTATAGCCAAATTTGACAAACTGAGAAATAAAATTCTTGTAATTGTTCGACCTACAACTGAGAATCTCAAATGCTTCTTCATTAATTCTCAGTTATCTTAAGTAATTTTTCTCTTGAGATGTGCTGGTCAAATAGATCTTGCTGCAGCTCAACATTTGGCCACTGAGGTAGAAGATGATCTCATCTTAGCAGAGAAGATAAGAAGAGATCCAAATAGAAATAGAGCTTCATCATCTTTTGAATATTCATCTACAAGCACCACAGATCCAATGGTGCAGAAATTGGCAAATGAGTTGCTTTCTCTCAAAAAACAAATCGCTTAAGTAATGTCTTCTACTCCTTCATACAGAAGGACATTCCCAAATCAGTCATATCAAGGCAATGCTGCTAGGAATCAAGGGCAACAGAATCGCCTTCCTCCCCTACAAGGAAAACTTGCTCTAGAAGCTCCTCTAACTAATTCAACAATGGGATATCTTGAAGCAAAATCAGAGTTCTCTTTCTAGCCTAAATTGAATCAAGAAAATGACGTTGATCTCCTTGAAGATAATCAAGAAAAATCAGCTGATGACTCCCACATTGATTTCTAGAACTACCAGAATGAACCCAGAAGCAAAGGAGAAGCCTTTGATGGATCATATGTAGTGTTTACCAGGTCCAAGAACCAATCAGTCCAGCAAGCTGATAAAGAGAAGACAGAGGAACAACGTCAACTAGCAATCACAATTGATAAGCGTGGAGCCACTCTGCCTTTTCAGTCAAAGGATCCAGTAATCACCCAAAAGGCAAATACATCTATTTCACCTTCCCCTTCTACTTCAAATTCACAAACCAGCCCACCTCCCATCCCTCCTAAAACTCAAAAGGTTGAAGTACCCTTCTCTGTACCTAGCTCAATTCAGCCATTTGACATAATCGATCATGTCAAAAAGACAAAAAATATAAATGTCTAAATTTGAATATTTACAGTCCAATCTTGATCAATTAAATAAGTTGGTTCAATATGTTAAGAACCAAACCATCCCTGTAGGACAAAAAGCTAAAAAAGTAACTCTTGATTTTCCAAAGAATACGCCTATTCTAAATAATCTTGTCATTACTCCCCCAGTTGCTCCTAGAAAAATAGAACCTTTCTATGTTTCCCTGTTAATTAATGGCCACAAGCTGAGTAACTATATTATAGACTCAGGTGCATCTGATAATGTCATGCCTGCTAAAGTAGATGAGTCTCTAGGTCTCACACTGACCAAGACATTTGGGAGATGTTTTTCCAAGCAGAACAAGCAAGTACCATTGCTGGGGCAAATCAAAGATGCCTAATTTGCATTTACAGCCTTTTCAAACAAGAGAATCAAGATGACTATCATGGTGGCTAACGTCAAAGCATCCTATGGCATTTTGTTTGGATGAAATTTTTGCAAGGACATGGGAGGAGAACTAAGCATGGATCTATCTGAAGTAAGGATCCCTGTCCAAGGCATAATTAAGAGGTTGCTCTGTGAAAAGGAAGCAAAATATGTGGTCACCCAGACATCAGCCCCTGAAGCTCAAATCTTTTTTCAATCCATAGGTATTGGTAACTATTTTCTATCTACAGATGAAGTGCATGAAACATCTGATATAATTCTTGAAAGGGTCAACTCAAAAATTAGTTCAACTAGAACAATAAAAGAACTAATAGGCTGCAATACAGAGGAAGAAGGACCCTCCATCTCTGATGAAGGAAAGTCTTAAAAAAAATCAGTATCAGACGAAATATGGATTCTAGAATTCGATGGTAGCTATTCCTCTACCAGTTCTGGAGCTGGGATTGTGTTGATATCTCCTCAAGGAGATATGTTTCCTTCATTTTACAAATTACAGTTTAGCAACACTAACAATATAGCTGAATACGAATCTCTGTTGCTTGGAATGAAGGCTGCTCAAGAAAAAGGCATCAACTTTCTTCATGCTAAAAGGGATGTTAAATTAGTGGTTTGTCAAGTAAGAAATCTTTACCAAACCAAGAATGAAATATTACGCCACTATCTCAACCTGGTTTGGGACCAAACTGAAAGCTTTGATGCTTTCAACATTTCTGCCATACCCAAAGAGTCTAATGACAGAGCTGATGCACTTGCTGTTTCAAGAACTCTCTTAGTTCCTCATTTAGATTTCAAAGAAGACATGTATACTATTGAACTAGTCTATAGACCAAGTGTTCTTGACAATGTTGATTATTGGCAAGTATTCAATGATTATCATCAAATCATTGCTTTCTTGGAATGAAAAGACAATTTTGAACAACTACGTTTTGAAGGCAGTGAACTTCAGAAGTATGAATCAACCTCTGAATCCAATTTAGACATAAATGAAGAGTTCTTACAACTGAAAGGAATCAAAATTCCTAAAGGCCTAGTTTCTCTTGAGAAGCTATTTGACAAGCATGATGGATTCATCAAACAATAGCAAACACACTCAAGTTTCTCTCAAAGATTCCATCAAGTAAATCTGATCACTAAAGAAAATCTCAAGATGGTTAACATTGGTAAGTGTTGCACCCCTAAAAAAAGATTCAAGTTCACCGCTTTACTCCGTCAATACATGGATGTCTTAGCATATTCTTATGAAGACTTTAAGTCTCTCAAACTAGATGAAATTTTCCATGGCATTCCTCTCAAGGCTGACTCAATGCCCTACAAGAAAAAATTTAGGTAGTTAAATTCAAAAATATTAGGTACTATTCTGTCTGAGATACAAAAAATGTTAAATGCCAGAATCATCTTCCCAATCCATCATTTCACATGGATTGCAAACATAGTGCCTGTAAAGAAGAAGAATGGCAAAATTTGCATTTGTGTAGATTTCAAGAATCTGAATCAAGCATCTTTGAAAGATAATTATCCTTTGCCAATTATGGATTAAGTGTTTCAAACAGTGACAGGTTCAGAGATGTTATCAATGCTAGATGGCTTCTCAGAATATAATCAAGTTGAAGTTGGTGAAGCAGACCAACACAACACTGCATTCACCACACCTTAGGGTACAATTGCATATAGAATAATGCCTTTTGGCTTGATAAATGCTGATGCTACCTTTCAGAGAGCAATGGATCTGAATTTCAAAGATGAGATTGATAAATTCATAGTGGTATACCTTGATGACTTGACTATCTTTTCAAAGTGTCGATCTGATCATGTACGCCACTTACAACAAGTGTTGGAGTGCTGCTGCCAGAATGGTATTTCTTTGAACCCCAAGAAGTCTATTTTTGGATTAACAGAAGGAAAACTCCTTAGACACATTATGTCAAAAGAATGTATAAAAATTGACTCAGACAGAGTCAAGTCTATTCAAGAGCTATATTTTCCTACAAGTAAAAATGTTGTTCATTCTTTCTTTGGAAAGGTGAATTTCTTACAAAAATTCATCTCCAAATTTGCTGAGAAGACTAGACACATTGTGAACATGATGAAAGAGAAGACCATCTTCAACTGGACTAAAGAAGGCAAGTCAGCATTTCAAGAGATCAAGACTGTCATTGCTCACGTCCTTACCTTGATTTGTCTAGATTACAACAAAGATTTCATCATATATAGCTATGCATCTGAACACACTCTTTCAACAATTCTTGTTCAACAAGACAAGGAAGGTATGGAATCTCCTATCTCTTTCATGATTTGCCCTCTCAAAACCCATGAGATGAAGTATTCAAATGTAAGAGGCATGCTTATGCATTGGTAAAAGTAGTCAAACATTTCTGCTTCTATATTCTAAATTCACACACTACTACCTTAGTTCCTGACACTGCAGTCAAGTCTCTATTAACTCAGCAGGAGTTTGGCACAAAAAGATGTAATTGGATTGCAAAGATCCAAGAGTTTGATCTAGACATCAAGCTGACAAAGTTGGTCAGGGGTAAAGGCCTATGCTAATTAATTGTTGAAAATAAGCCAAAAGACACACAGCGTGAAGAAACTGAAGTGGAAGAGACACTAACAGTCTTTTTTGTCTCCACTATCAATGAGTGGTATTCAGGTATCACTCATTTCTTTACTTATGGTGAATGTCCTACACATTTGTCTTACAAAAAAATGAGGACTATCAAGTTGGAAGCTGCCAATTTTGTCCTTTGAGACAACGGCTTGTACAAGAGAAGCATAGATGAAGTATTCATTCGTTGTGTAGACAAAGAGCAACAAAGCTAGCTTTTTAAATCTTTCCACAATCTGACCTATGGAGGACATTTTTCTACTCCTATGACTACTCACAATATTCTGCGAGCCAAGCATTACTGCCCAACTCTTTTCTAAGATACACATAAGTGGGTGAGAAAATATGAACTCTGTCAGCAATTTGTTGGAAGACCCAAGTTAGCTGCTATGCCTCTCAAGCCAGTGATCATAGAAAAACATTTCCAGCAATGGGGGATTGATTTTATTGGAACAATAAACTCATCAAGTGTTGGACATGATTATGTCCTTACAGCAACTAACTATTTCACCAAGTGGGTAGAAGCAATCCCAACTAAGCATGTTACTTCAGAAGTTGTATGCAACTTCCTCAAAAAGAATATCATTTCTAAGTTTGGAGTTTTGATCAAAATTGTTACTAATAATGCAGCTTGTTTCACCTCTTAGGACATTACACAATTCTATTTCCATTATGGAATTATACTCTCTCACTCTTCTGATTATTTTCCACAAGGGAATGGACAAGTTGAATCCAGCAATAAAAACCTGGTAACTATCATCAAGAAGCTAGTAGATGACAATCAAAGGACATGGCACAAAGTATTGGTTGATGCTCTATGGGTAGATAGAATCACACCAAAGAGGGTAATTGGTATGTCTCATTTTCAACTTCTTTATGGTATCAATGCTGAGATAACAATCACCTTAAAATTGCCAACCTTGAAATTGGCAAAGGCAATTGAAGATCAGACATATGAAAGCTCTCTTGATAAAAGAATCATGTGCTTGACTAAGCTAGAAGAATAGAAAACCATGGTAGTGGACAGAATTGCTGCTCATCAAAGTCTAGTAAAGAAACTCTTTGACTAGAAGGCCAAAAATTATGATTTTCAGATTGGAGATCAAGTCTTGTTGTGGGACAAAAGTAGAGAACCAAAAGGGATGCATGGAAAGTTTGACTCCCTTTAGAGAGGCCCATTTATAATTCATCAGTACATTGGTGAAAATAGTTTTCTATTGAAATATCAAGATGGCACACTCTTTTCTCTGCCTCATGATGGGTAGCATCTAAAACACTTCAACTCTTGAAGTATCAAATCATTGCATTTATATATATGTATATTTGTATAGTTTTTAATTCTATTTTGTTTTGTTTGTTTCCTTTTTGATGCCTTCCATTTCTTAGTAGTATGACTCTATAGTCCAATGGTACACATGAAGACACTAGAGATTTTGGATTCTACTCTCTCCAATTCTTTTTACAATAGATAGAAGTTCTCCAATTGGAGCCAGCTGTTGTCTCCCAAAAAAATATCACTCATTTTTGGGAAAAAAATTGAACTATTTTGGTCCTACAGACCAAAATTATCTCTTCTCTTTTTGAAATTTGTCCTTGGCATTCAAATTCCTCATTTTTTTAAACTTCTCAGGAATCTACGGACTCTGCTGTCCAAGTTCAATGGGCTTTACAGGTTGATTTCTACAGACTTGATTTCTACAGACTCTGCAGGTAGATTCATTTCTACAGGTTCAAAAACTTTTGCAGGCGGGTTCAACCAAAAGAATCAGTTTCTAACACTTGGTCATTTTTGGAATTGGTTCAGTGCCTTGGTTCAATCAAAAATCTTCACCAGCAAGCATCTAAGCAAAGAAGGCTTGAACCATTGAACCACTTTGGTTCAAAGGTTCAACGAGTTCAAAGTTCAAAAGGTTCAACACTTTCAATTCAACGGTGGGTTCAATCAAAGGAATGGTTCAATGGCTTGGTTCAACCAAGCGGTTCAACACTTTATTTCACTCAATTGGTTCATCCACTTTGTTTCAACGCTTTTGTTCATCCTTTGGTTCAATCAAATGGTTCATCAGTCAGTTCAAGGCTTCGTTTGAACCGTTGAACCAAAGCATGGTTCAACGGTTGGTTCAACGAGTTCAAAGTTCAAAGGCAGGTTCAATCAAAGGTTCAAAAGTGGGTTCAACCAAGCGGTTCAACGCTTTGGTTCATCCGCTTGGTTTAAACACTTGGTTCATTCAATTGAACCATCGGCTTGAACCATTTTGGTTCAAAGCTTGGTTCAAAGGAATGGTTCAACGGAATAGTTCAATGGATTGGTTCAACGTTTGGTTCAATCAAACAGTTCAACGGCTTGGTTCAACCAAGCGGTTCACTCAGATGGTTCAAAGGAGCAATTCAAATGCAAAAGTTCAAAGAGCCTCCTGAAGGATAAGTGCCCTTGTGGAGGGCACTTGGTCGACAAAAGTACCCTTCAGAAGGGTCATTTTCAAAGAAGGCCGCAAAGGTAATTCTTTCAGATTTTTGTTTAAGGAATTCAAAAAAGACTAAGGCAAGAAGCAATTCCTTTGGACTTTTTGTCTGAAGGAATTCCTTCAGAAAAAAAGTCTGAAGGAATTCCTTCAAACAAAAAGTCTAAAGGAATTCGAGAAAGTGATTGCGAAAATAAAACCCAAAGAAAATTCTCAAAGCCAAAAGAACAAAGGAACAAGTCCACAGACTTTTTGTATGCGAGAAATTTTTGCAGACTTTTTGTCCACTGGAATTTATCCGCGGAAAAAGCCCCAGGGAAATACCCACAAAGAAAGCCCAAGAAACAGTCCACAGGAAAGCCCGCGAAAGACTTCTAAGGAAAAGGCTGCCAAAGGACCCCGAAGGGTAGGTGCCCTTGCGGGGGACTCTCGGCTGCCAAATAGTAGGACACTTCCTTAAAGCCGAAGGGTCACCTTCCCTTGAGGAAGATGTAAAACAAGAAGCCCGAAGGCCATTTGAAGACTGCCTGAAGGGTAGATACCCTTACGGGGGGATCTTCTCGACCCAAAGTGGATCATTTTTTAAGGCTTGAAAGGGCAAGGTCTTTTCAAGAAAGTGCCAACCAGAAAATCCGAAGAAGGACTGAGGGGTGACACACCCGAAGACGTCAAATTCAAGACAGTGAACTAGCCGTTGAAAATGTAGTGACAGGCATGCAAACATCAATTTCAAAGCTCATAAAATAGTCATTAATCCTTGTAATCTATAGACCCAAATGCATTCAGAGGCTTTATGGCCAAGACCAACAGAAAGTGAGGAAGGAACAGAACATCAAATTGAATCCAGGACCCGATTCAATTAACCAGGAAAGGAGGAACGATGAAAGAAGGATCATATCACCAAGTGGACATTGGAAGATGCAAACTTCAATAGCATGACTTGTTTCTCTGCATTGAGAAAAACAAATGGGTAGATGCCCCTAATTTCTAGCCTGTCTTCCTAACAATTTTCAATGCAACATGATGTGTTACTGTTCTCGAGTCCTTCTTGAAGAGGCTATATAAGGGACTCTCTTTTATTGTAAATGGATCTCTTTTTGATAATCAAAATGAAACTCTGCCCAAATTGAAAGGCATTACTGAGACTTTGAGCTCAGATTTGTTGATCATATTTTGTTACTGGAATAAGAAAGCAAGTGACTTTTCAGACTTTGTGCTGTGATTTCTTTGTTGTTGGGGAAACTGTTCTTATGTCTTTTTCCTTGATATATTTTTTGTTCCTTTAATTCAACAAGCAAAATTAGTGAAAGTAGTCAGGAAGGTGTCCTAAAGAGTCAACTGTGGAGCGACTTTGCGCCCCCATAATTTCCTTTAGTGTGTTTTCTTTTCATTTCTATGTAAAGGACTTTGGGATGACTTTGTGCCCTCATTGTCCTTCGTATCTTACTCTTGAGCAATTCAAGTGGAGACTTTGTGTTGCATCTCGATTTGCTGGTTACTACATCCTTGGTTACACTTTGCATTTACTACCAGGAGTATTCTTGTGGTTTGCTGAATAGTACTTCTGAAAGAAGAGGATTGTTGTATGTCATTTCCCTTGAGTTTTTCCTTTGATTTGCATGCATCATCTCTGAAGAAAGAGAGATGGATGGTTTGTCTTACCCTTGAGTATTATTTTCTATTAATATATATATATATATATATATATATCATACCTATAGGGAACCTCCCCTTAATGAGAGGAGAGATCAATCCCCTTCTAATGTGGTAAACCTACACATGTGGATGACTAATCTTCCTACTTTGGCTTATTAGACCTATTTTGTTTATCAGTACGCTGATCGACAAAATATTCAACCAACAGTTCTTATTTATTGAATTATCTTTCAACCAAAGCTTTCAAGTTTTGGATCAGTGTAGTAATTGTACTTTAATTTGATTCTCGATGCATACTTGGAAGGGACTGTGATTTATGGAACTGTGTAAGGCCCATTTATTCACCATTTCTGTCTGACCATCAGTCTATGAATGGAAGGCCATGAACTTCTTCATCTCGGTATTGATTTGCTTCTGTTGTTGTGTTGTTTGTGTAGTCAGGGTTGTAACATCAGCCCTTTTAGATTCTTGTAGCTTGAACACCATGAGAATAAATTTCTTGGCACTAATCAGAAAGACAGATGTAGAAGGTGGTACCTCTGGTACCATGTAGCATCGTGTTCTAAGAGTGAGAGTGATCCTTCGAGTTGTTGATTCATAGATGCCATGTTGATCATACATGAATGGCTAACCAAAGAGTACATTACAAACATCTAGATTGACCACATCACATAAGACTTCATCTTGAAAAGGTTTTATTGCATATGAGAGAAGACATTGGTGGGTGACATGGAGGTTTCTCCTTGGATTCAACCATCCAATACTGTATGGCTTTGGGTGAGGCTTCATGGACATATTTAGGCTTTTCACAACATTAGCGGAGATTAAATTCTTTTGACTTCCACTATCAAGAATGAAATGCAAAAGCTTACCTCTCACCCATAACTTAGAGTGAAACAACATTTCCTTGTCATCTAGCCTCTCCTCGTGGGTCTATGATGAAGCAACAATGGCTTCAGGATCAGCATCTATAATTTCTTCTTTAACCTCTTCGACTGCAAGGTTTGTATGAGGTAGAGCAGTAGATGTTGAGGATTGTGACTCAGAAAGTAGGGACTTGATGGCTCGACATTCTTTTTTGGAGTGAGTTCCAAATTTATGATAATCACACCACTTCCCAGTCTTTCCTTCTTTTTGCTTCCAATTTTGGCCTCGTGTTTGACCTTTGTCACTTTTCCATTTTGAAGGTTGATTCTTCATATTCATTCTTCCATGCTTCTGCTCAATCTTCACTACGAACTTGTATGCCTCACCGATGGTTTCCAAATTGAAGAGTTATATTTCTCCCCATATGTACCATTATAGTCTGCCATGATATTTGAGAACCTTGTGTTTCTCACTTTCTTGGATGCCCAATCTCGCAGATAGAGAATGAAAATTGTCAGTGTAATCTTGAACAAACTGTTCCTTACCTTGGCAAAGTTGTTGCCACTCTATATACAGATCGTCATATGCTCCAATGGGGTAGTATTCTTCCTTTACAAATTCTATGAAATCATCCCATGTAGGTTCCATCTCAAGGCCAATATCATATGCACTGAATCTCTATTTGTACACTTCCCACCAATTTTTGACAGGCAATGATGCTTTTAGAAGAGCAAAAGTAATCTTCTCTTTATCGGTGAATTTATTTTAAAAATAATAAAATGAAAATTGATCCAACTAATTTTCTACTACATTAGCATTTATTTTTTCTTCAAATGTAGGGATATCAAAATTCACCTGAACCTTGAAGGGTGTTGGGGCACTGAAAGGATGTGGGGGTGCGGATGAGGAGCTAGAATTTTCCATCGAGATTTGTTGGAGAATTTGAGTGAATTGTTGTAGCATCTGTGTTTGTTGTTGTTGGAGGGCTTCATTCACCATTTCCTTGAAAGGATCGGATGTCTCGGTGTTGTCTGCCATTTGAAGTCATTTGGAGCAAATAGGTGGATAGTCTGTTGGTTCTATTTTCCACCCATGCTTCCTGTAATCTGACCTCGTCCTTGGGATCATACACTCTAAATACAAACTGATCTAATACCACTGATCCAAAACTTGAAAGCTTTGGTTGAAAGATAATTCAAGAAATAAGAACAACACAATTCAAATAATGTTATCTATAAGAAGGGATGTTTTATTGATCAAATTTGTAGACCCAAACATATGCCTATCTCTGAGAAGAGATGTCTGATTTCCATTTTGGGTTACATATTCATTTATACATGTTTTGAAGGTGTGAGGAGGATGTGGAAGGTCACCAATCTCAAAGAAGATTAAGTGGTTTGACTTCCAAGATTTACAACAATACAGAATTCGGGGAATTACTATTTTTAAAAACTTACTATTTTTAGACTGCACTACTAAAATTGAAATTTTGGGCACTTCCATTGGGTTTTCAGGGTTCAAACTTCATCAAGAAGATCTCCATGCCATCTCATGATGTTCCCCTCATTATTATCTTTCCAACAATTCAAATGTTGAGTCAATTGGAGCTACGGTGCAAAAGTTATGGCTCCTAGAAGTTTCGTCATCAATTAGAGTGGACCTATCACCCAAATTGTCACCCAAATTGTTGCCCAGATCAATACCAATCTGCACACTCAGTCTGAAGTGGTGGATATGGGTGGCCCACATCCACTCTGTGAACCCACCTATCTAATTTTTTTGCCTAATCCTTCAATAATTCATGAAGGTTATTCTGGGTAAGCCAATGGGAGACTACTTCTTGAATGTACAATCTTTCGCTGGGGTATTCGATAGTAACATTGATGGCCATCCCATCTATGAAGGCTATTTTGTTATGTTTTTTAATTGAAAATACAAATTCATCCAAGTATTGAACACTGACAAAAATATTGTAAAACAAATTGATACATGGGAAAACGTTTGACTTAGCTACAATTCGATGAAGCCCAGATTGTTGCATGGTGAGTAGATCATCTACATAGGTGGTGTATTCTTCCTTGGGGATTTCCTCCATAGAAAATGGTTTGGCCCTAGACACTTCATCATGAATTGCATGCACTATAGTGCTTGAATATATTTCCTAGGGCTACTTGGAAGAATTGAGCATCTATGAATACTCGATTGGTTCCATATGAGAATAGATATGATAGCATATATTTTGAGTTGCTAATTCTGCTAATTTTCTCTCAATTACATATAAACCTTTAGCTCTAGATCACTGATAAGCAATTATATTGTAACAAACTTTTAAAAGTAATGGCAATCAGATGAATTAGCAACATTACTTATTTATACTTGTTTTAAATCTCCGAACACATGAAGTGGACTAGTTATTCATATTACTTTAATTCCAAGTGACCCTGGCATTAATTCAAAAGATTTTTCCTATTATAATTTGATTTAATCAAGTGTTTTCATGGATTCATTGGATGATGTCAATTGTCCACATTGTGTAAACTTTGTCTAAGTTGAGTCGGCATATGAGTGTTCACATGGGTGGGCCACATGTCTTCCTTTGATTGGGTCAAGGGGCTCATTATCCTCAGTCCAAGTGCAATGTTGGAGCAAATTTAAGGTGCATTAGAAATAGTATGATGCCATGTGGCATACAGTGACTAAGTTGTAGTCTCGTAGTGCTTTGAACTTAGTGTGGGCTCCCTTAAGAACTACGAGGATGAGAGAGTATGACAAATGTGCCATGTGGCACAAGGTCAAGATACGTAGCATGCTCTAACTAGCTAAGAGTCTCGTAGTGTCAAGCTTCTTCGGTTTTGTGTGTATAGAGAATTTTCAAAGTAGAGACAAGTGGCCTGTAGTGATTGGTTTGGATCCTTCTTATAAGTAAGAATAGTGCGAAGGGGTAAGAGGTTCGAAGAGGGATGAGAATTTGCAAAATAGTGACGTTTGCCCTACACAACAAAAATAAAAAGCTAGAGGCAAAATAAGAATAGTAACTTAATCAATCAAAATAAATGTTTGAGTGTTCTGAAGATGCCAAAATAAAAGGTAAAGTCAATTTTATTCTTCACAAAGTTCATCGCATAAGCTTTACTCCTCAAATACCGTGAAAGGTAGTTGAAATGGGTTACATTTTTTATTGTCAATTACGCTGAAAGATCTAGACAAGACCCTCCTTTCTTGTAAACACTCAGCTTGAAATTACTTTTTAGACATTGATTTCAACCCACATTTCAAAGATTATTAAAAAAAAATGAATCAAATAGATAAAGTTAAGATCAGAGTGCAATGGAAAACAATTCAGCAAAATATCTTAGGTTCTTGTAAACACTCTACTTGAAATTACTTGTTAGACATTGATTTTGACCCACATCAAAAAAATTATAAAGAGAATGCTAAAACAAAAAGATAAAGTTAAGATCTAAGTGCAATGCAAAATCAATTCAAGAAAATAACTTAAAGTCATGAAAGGGGTCCTAATTTAGAAAAGAATGGGGCGTATTAGCCACAACACTACCTATATATAATCTAAATGGGTTGAGACTCAGTAAAAATATCATAATAGGAGACATAAATGGGAATGATGGGGGGAAATATAAAAAGGAAAAAACATGAAAAATGACCCCATAGTGTTGGGATACATTTCACGTTCAGTTCACTAGAATGTATATAGGGAAAATATGATTAACTATATAAATATCCTCTAATATAAGAAAATATAGAAGACCATACTAAATATAATACACCTATAAAATATCGTTCCACAAAGTGGTACTAGGCTACAAGATAAGGGTCATTTACAATGAAGATTACAAAGATGTTATTAGATTTATGCAAGGAATTGACGAACAATCATCTACATAGATCCAAGATGTAAGAGGTATAACCAAAAGAGATGATGCCATTAAGAAATAACCAAAAGGTATGTAATCTTAAGGATTGTAACCAAGAGATACTAATCTAAGGGTTATAATTGAGATGTGTAAATAAAGTAAATCATACAAAGATAACATACACTAACAAGCATAAGCTAATCTAAGCATGGAATATATTAACATACCAATACACTATATCAACCAAATTAAATAAAAATGAATATCAAAGTTAGGAGTACTTACCTTGGGCTGACATGTTGGCTCATCAATCTCCCCCTTAGCTAAAGTGGCACTTTGTGAGAGATGTTGCAGGTGAAGCGCAAGAGGGAAAGAAGAAGACCTAAGTATCCTTACTTGGAGACCCCAAAGACTAAGAGAAAATTGTTGGTTCAAATTTTCTTCTTGATATCTTCAAAGACCTTGTACAAACTAGCCTTACTTAAGTATAAGATCTTAAGTCCCAATTCCTCTTCTTCTTACTAAAGTGGATTTGTGTGCATGAACAGATCAGATTAAATATCTTATTTTTGAGAAATGACCAAGAGGTTCATATAAATATTGCTAAAAACCTAAAAACTCACTACTCAAAATTTAACCAACATCATTGGCCCAGTCAAAGACATATAAAGATTTCATGAGACATAAAACACATTTGGCTTGACCAATTGGGAGGGGGGAGCGGGGATTAATCCAAAGACATATTCAATTGACCCAAAGACGTACATTCAAAACATGAAGAAGAGGAGAATAAAAGGAGAACATAAACAAGAAAAATCCAAATAAGTAGATAATAGGATATGGATGAAGGCAAATGTAATAGATAAAAATCAAGGAATATCTCACAAAGCACAATGAACCGGCCCATCTAAATCATGATGCACACATAAGGACGTGCAATCAAGGGGATTAATGTGTTAATGAGTCCTACAAGAGAAATCATCAATGTATGAAAAATGACATGTATAGATAAGACACCTTGCACTACGCAAGCTATATAAAAAACACGAGAAATAGAATGTGCAAGTTAGGATTCATAATGTGAAACATCAATGTGTAAGAGATTAATAGACAAGAAACACAAGTATGAAGAAGCACAAAGATAAACAAAGATGTGAAGAACCAACAAATACAATGCATTCAGATAAGGAAAATGCAAATTATCAAGGACTAATTTAGATTGATATGCATGTGGAGATGAAATAGAGGGATCTAGGACACATGGAAGCCTAGTTGGCAAAGGATGGATAGAAAGCGTTGAAAAAGTAATAACTAGTAGAGGGCGAGGGGGTCTAGGAAAACTATAACAGAGACCTCGACCTCTCATTTGGACATCATGAAAAAATTATGTTTGAAAATGGGCGATTAGATTTCTTGGATAAAGAAGCAAACTATGGTTTCAAGCATCAAAGAGAGATAATCTTAAGAGACTACTATGAGTGTGTATCATTCATTAATGGAAATCATTGTAATTTTAAATGAATGTATGCTTTCTAACAAATGAGAAATGATAAGAAAGGTGAATTCTTGGATGAATGTGTATGATTGTGTTATGTTTTCATATACATAGGGTTTCATTATGATATGTTTTGTTGTGTTGTAAGATGATTATGTGCACGTTTGTATCCTCATATTAAGTTCTTATAACGAAGTTCTTGATGATCACTCATTAAGGCATGGGTGAGTGCCTAAGTCTTTGACTTAAGTAACATGTCAGCATAGGATGTATTATTTTTTGATGTAGATATTCTAGTTTGTATAAGATAATAAAGAAGAAGAATAAAAGGCACAACGTTTTGGTTATATTGGCAAGGTCTTGTTTCAACATATTATGGAGATTGGAGGATTTTATGGTAGGATGCATCAAAATTAAGGAAATGAAGACCTAGTTTGAGGTAAAATCTCTTAAATTTTTAAAGGAAGCATTGAGATGCAAGGGTTTGAAACCAAAAAAGCGGATACAAAAGAAATTTTACAAGGAGTTGTATGATTTTATTTTTTTTGAATTATTGAAACATATCCATGCTTGGCTAGTAGCATATATTATAGGTCGTGGAAGAAGTCGAGGAAAGAAATATGCTTAGAGTGAAAAACTAATAAAAATTTTGATGAACTATGATGAGGAACAATTGAAGTTTGATGGAGAAGAGAGTTTAATAGTTATTTTCTATAATTTTCAATACCTACATATATGTTTCCAAGGAAGCAAAATTCTCATTTCATTGTGACCTGAGAGGATATTTTATCATGCAGATTGTTGTCTTGATAAATATGCTATGATAAACCAGGGAATTGAGATTATAAAGATAGAAGATAAAAATTGTGTGCGCATTAGTTAGGCAAAATGCAACAATCAATTTAAAAGTTTGTGAAAAGAAGAACTTCTAGTGATATGGAGTCTCCAAATGAAAGCGAATAGAGAATGCATAGTTATAGTGAAGGTAGAGAGAAGGTGGTGTTTACTAAATATCCCGAGAAGATGGGTGGGTCAAGTCAAATGAATGTCACTAGAACTTGTAAGTGAAGAGGGCAAGTGATTTTTCTGCATAAGGTTGAGAGATGCACCTATGAAAGAGGTGAACTGTGCATTGGAATATTCTTTTAATAATGAAGATCCATGCAAATAATATTGGATTCCACAATATAACGATTAAGTGAAATGCACAAATCTTGAGGAGTCAAACTCAAACTTATAAAGAGTTGAAGCCTGCATGTATATAGATTTTGATCAAAGCAAATGTGTGGTAATGGGAATGAGGAGATATGACTTAATATAAAGTTAGAGAATTAGTAGCAAAGCAAATTATATTTGAGAAGCTAGAAAGTGCATAGAAAGTGACTAGTACTGAGGCGTCACAAGCATAAAAGATAAATATAGGGGTATTAAGTGGAGGAACTACCATAGGAGTTGGAGGTACCCAAATTCTTTCGATAAGCAACATTGTACCAATAATAAACATTTATATTGTCATGCATAGATAAAATGTGAAGAGAGGTATTAGTCAAACAAACATTGATGGAGATAGAAATTCTAGAGGATCAGTTAGAGGAACAACATCTGGAAGTAATGTGTTGGCACTACCACAACAATCGACTATATTCTATGAGATGTCAATGAAATTGCTTAAATATCGAGGTGTTGAATATGTGGTTGATCACATACAAAGTGTGAGATAGCCTAGAGAGAAAAAGGAGTACTTGCTCTTGAAAGGAAAGCCAACCAAATTTCCACAACTTTGTTGGATCATGCTCATATGTGGTATCATAAGTTTGATCTTAATCAATTTGTTGTAGATTTTAATCAATTAGAGGTTTGCTTTCTTATGTGAATTTTAAATACTATAGTTTGAGTAGTAGAGCATATATGCACTCAAGGAAATAAAACAAGAAGTTGTTGAGAGTGTGGTGTGTATGATGTGTAGCTTAAGATGTTATTATCCAAGTTGTCTTATGATATACATCCATTGCATCATGCACAATGGTTTGTACGAGGATTGTTAACAGCATATAGAAGAAAACTTGACGAATAATTTTGCAAATATGGTCAAAGCACTAGATGTTGTATTCAGAATTGAATTTATTACAAAATTATGCAGGAGATGAGAGAGAAAGTAAAGGAAAGCTTGAGAAAAGGACATTAACTTGAATAAATGGAAAAGCTTTCAAAATAATAAATATTTATTAAAAATAAAAGAGCTCATCTCTATGTTAAAGACATGGCTTCAACAAAGTATGGGGGAGGAATAGGAAATTGTACAATAAATACCAAGGTAAATATGTGCAATGAGGAACACACCTAATGATCAAGAATTGACAATTGTTGTGACGATCAATGACTGGCAAATAAAAAATATCATGATTGATATAGGCGCTAAAATGAACATATTAACTAAGGAGGCATGGCAAAAGATGGGAAAGCATCATTGCAGCCTTCAATCAATGTGTTGTTTATGTCTAACAAGACTAAGTAAAGACTGATTAGAGTCATATGTGGTGCTTTAAGTAACACTATATGAGTTTCGAGAACGGGGAGGAACAAGTTGTGAATCTCCTTGATAATGACCATTTTTATGCATATGTTGAAGGAATAGATTCAAAGGATGAAGAGAACAATCTCTTCAATGTGGTTGTGTAGATTACAGAGGAAATCCAAAAAATGATAAAACAATAAGATAGAATAGTGAAGAATGGACATTAGAGACTACCAGTGAAGTATGTTACCAATGAGTCAAAAGAATGTATGAAGCCTCATGAAGAAAATTTTCAAAGGTGGAAAGCAAAGATCCATCAACTATGAGGAGTTGAATGATATGAAGATGCATAGAAAAGTGAAAAGCTACAATGGGACCAAAGACAATTTAAAGATGGGTTCCATGCATGAAAAAAAAGTTGGCAGGGATACCTCAAGTGAAGAAAAGTGAATTGGTAAAGTAGCTACAAGTTAAAAAGGTTGAAGACATAAAGGCAAGCATGAAAAACAAATGGTGAAGGTACATAAGATGAATGAAATCAAACCAAGGGTAGACCTGAGCAAGGATAATGTAGATGTACAAATTAAAAGTTGGGACATTGGGTCTAAGAAAGGGGGGGGGGGGGGGGGGGGGGGGCAGGGGGGGGGCGCATATGGTACTCGCTGAGAGGGTAAAACATGCATGGTGCAATGAAAAGACAACACAAGATAACAAATAAAAAACAACTTTTCAACGTAAGAGAACAGAATAAAACCAACCATTGTTAACTTAATTGGCTCAAAAGGAGAAGAGAAGAAACAAATATGGCACCCCAAAGAGCTATTCCAAATGAAGGTAGAAGGGAATAAGCTACAATTGTACTTCAAATGTTGTGCAAGGAAAGCCATAAATAAGGCATATGCAAGAGAAAGGTGTAACAAAAAAATATTTATTTATTTTTAGATTTTTTTCATTAACATGTTATTTGTGCTATATTAGTAAGCATAAGAAATCTAGTTGGGTGAGTCAAGCGAGGGACCTTTTGAGGTTATTACATTAGACATCCATGTATCTCCAATTACATAGTGTAAGATCAAACAAATCATATAAAGGAATGAATGATTGACAAACACTTACCAACTAGATCAATAATATATTTGGAACATGGCATGGAAAAATGCGTGAGAATAAAGAAAATGTGCAAGATGCCCCAAACTTATCTACAAACATGAACTTTGAGTTGAACAAGAAATCTATATGGACCATTACGAATGAGCATTGCACAAACACCAAGTCCAATTCAACGAGGATCTTGTATGGAGATCCCCATAAGGAGAGAAACAAAAATAAATAATCCAACTTAAGTATTCGAGAGAGGAAAATTGAGTTTAGTCAAGAGGTAGATGTCAGAGGTCCTAGACAACCAACAATTGTTGCTACTAGTAGAAACCTACAAGATCCTAGTGTAATAATTCTAGCAGTTCAAGAAAATTTTAAGGTCAAACATGCCAGTGAATGTTTAGACTCCAAAAAGACCAAAGAAAGATGCACATGAAAAAAATGAATCAACTATGCAAGTAGAGACAGCTCATGAAGACATGTCACACACAATTACAATTGTTAAACAAATGGCAAAAGAATGCAACATTGAGCTAGTGAAGGGGTCTCAAAGTACAATGTTGAAGATAAGTCCAACAAACATGAAGGTAGTAATAGGCTAACTATTAAACACGATGAGGAAGATAGAGAGAGAAAATCAGCAAGAGGAAGAGGAAAGAATGTGCAAAGAAAAACAAGATATGGATATCTATCGGAGAGACAAAAGACATTCTAAAATGAATGTTAGTGATGACCAGGAGTCGTTACATATCTCTAGAGGAATGATTAGACAAGGGAATGTGAAGAATACTATGCAAGGGAGTTTAAAGTAAGATTTTAATACACATGGAGGATCCACAATTTGAAGTGCATGTGAGGGCATCAGTTCCAATTCAAGGACCTGATTTAGATTCAAGTGTACAATATGAAGTAGGGAAGGGAATAGACAATCCAATGAGATTAACCATAGAACAAGCTACAAGTCTATCGACTGACATAGTTGTAGAGGTAACGAGGGGAAGTTTCAGAAGATATATGGATGAAGTGTTTGTTGGAAAATGTGGCTCTAGCCACATAGGTACTCTAGACTACCTACACCATAAATCTGCCAAAGATCTAATCGAGTTGTCATCCGACCACCTAGTTGTCTTTCAGCCTTCACATTTTGGTGACTTTGCAGTATATTTCTTGATATGTATCTTATCTAATAGATTTGTTTCATTAATGCATTTAATGTTATATGTGCTCAGAGTCTTCATAGCTTTCCCAAAGGTATCTAGATCATTCCAATGAACATTATAAATATTTGTAACTACTATGTTTTGAGCATGCACAAACGTGCATCCCAGTTGTAGCTGGTAGCATGATGGTGAATGTGTGAGTTTGAGGATGGGCCTCATAATCGCCATTGTAATCTATCTATTATATGTAGTTTGTTGAATCTGTTTAGAGTGATAATAGAATTGTTTCAGTTTGTTCCAGTTCTTTAATCCGTGTATTTTATTACCACTGTGAGTGGTCTATCAGTTGAAACATGTGAATGGTAAGAGCAATAGCTCTATTTAGAGTCTAATAACTGGTATCAGAGCTAGATGATCTGAGGAGTGTTGATTATTCAAAGGAGTGTTCAAGTCATAAATGGGTTGTGGCAGATTGTAGAAGCATCATGCATTGGAGGATGCTATAAAGATGAACCGATGTGAATATATATTGATTTGTGTATCAAAGAGTGAAGGATAAAGGTGTAGGAGACGTCATGATGAGTATTAAAGAGAGGAGATCGTAGAGGAAGAGCTGGCCAAAGAAATCTAGATTCGCACCGAAGAAAAGAGTGGCGACAAGAAAAGGAATTGGAAAGAGTCCATGTAGAGACAAGGACGACATTAAAGCTTCAACAAAAGTGTCGATAGTCCAAGTTGGATAAAAGTAGATGGTGGGAATGTAGAAGGTTGTAGCCTTTATTCAAAGCCAAAAATGTTGTAGATGATTATCATGACTGTAGAGGGCTGCAGCAGCAACAAAATCATCAACAAAGATTAGCCAGTCGTAGAAGAGTAGCTGGTAAAAGTGTAGTAGAAGGAAGCTACATATTTAAATTTTGGAGAAGTGCTACAGCCGAAACGCCCAGATGGAGGCATTACAAAGAGCTTAGTCTAAACCAAGTTGAAGAAAGTGCATTTTAAGATTTTGTAGAAGCGAAGAGGTGGAGACGAAGACTGGGGGAGAAAAAGCCACCATTGCTACTACCACAAATGAGATAAGAGCCCTGCAAAAGAAAACATGTGGACCCGTGGAAGGATGTAGAAGAGCCAAGTTCATGGGAGAGCTGAAAGCCGCAAGCTTTGGCTGAGGAGTTAAGAGCAGTGAGCAAAATCATTGAAGAAGAGAAGCCAACAGTTGAAACAGCTTGCAGTGCGTGGGTGAAAGAGCATAAGCAATCATCATAAGCTTGCAAGGAGAGCCAGATGTTGTTATAAGGAAGTTTGATGCGTGGAGTTTTGTAAAGGGCTGAGCCAAGGCCAAGTAAAATCTGTCAAGAAGAATGCAGATGTGGATTGTGGGTTGTGCCAAGAAGGAAAGACCACCTAGTCAATGTGAAGGAGGAAAGCCAAATTGTAGAAGTGAAGATGTAGAAGCGCATGTCCAGCTAAGGAGTTCAGAGCAGATGAATAGAGTGAAGGAGCTTATTTTTAGCCGAAGTTGCATTTTTTTTAAGTTCTCTATCATTGAGATGTTGGGAGAACACCTTGATAGATCAGTCAAGGAGCATCCAGCTCAGTCCTCGTAGCAGTGCCAAAATATTGCCAGAAGACACTAAAGTTCAAGCTGCAACAACAGCAGTAACTTCAACATAGAAAAAGTGAGTGTAGAATACGTTGGAAAAAGAGAAGGCAACTTGAAAAAGACAAACATGGGAGAAGTAACACGGAGAAAATAGTTGTTAGCTCAGGAAGAAAAGACCCTGTTGGGATAGGCAGATCGTATGTGAAAGAGCACAAGCATTTTATGTGGGAAAAAGACCAACCAATTGCGAGAAGTGAGTCATAACCCGTAGTAGAGAAGGATGAAGTTGTTTGATCACAGAGTGAAGGAGCAGAGTTTTTTTAATTATTATTTTTCTTTTCTATGCTCTTAAAATGAATGCGAGAGATTATGAATGCCATAGCATTCCATTTTGTGTTAATGTCCTATGTATTGCAAAGGAAATGTATGCAATCAGAATAGAATTTGAGTGCAGGTCTGTCAGACAGTGGTATAGCATGGAAGCCAACGAAGGTAGAGTAAAGCCAATTCAGAAGAGAGTTGAAGATGCTCTAAAGATGCATCTAAGGCTAAACAAGAGGTGTGGAAAGTATTTAAGTCCAGATCAAAGTCTGTGTGCAAGACATAAAACATTATGGAAGGTTGTGTTATTCGAAGGAAGACCTGTATTGTTTCTATGACGAATATGTAAATTTTTTGTCTAAAGTATTTTTTTTGTAAGCTCCTCATAATACTCTGGTAGTCTAGAGTAAGGGGGAGTGTTGGAAAATGTGGCTCTAGCCACACAGGTACTCTAGACTACCTACACCATAAATCTGTCGAAGATCTAATCAAGCTATCATCCAACCACCCAGTTGTCTTTCAACCTTCACATTTTGGTAACTTTGCAGTATATTTCTTGATATGTATCTTATCTAATAGATTTGTTTCATTAATGCATTTAATGTTATCTGTGCTCAGAGTCATCATATATTTCCCAAAGATATCTAGATCATTCCAATGAATATTATAAATATTTGTAACTGTTATGTTTTGAGCATGCACAAACATGCATCCCAACCGCAGCTGGTAGCATGAATGGTGAATGTGTGAGTTTGAGGATGGGCCTCATAATGGCCACTGTAATCTGTCTATTGTATGTAATTTGTTGAATCTGTTTATGAGTGATGATAGAATTTTTTTAGTTTGTTCCAGTTCTTTAATCCGTGTGCTTTATTACCACTGTGATTGGTCTGTCAGTTGAATCATGTGAAAGAGAGACGCTACAAGCACAAGAAGGTACATATAGTGTTGACACTGACCGAATCGATTGTAAAAGAGACGCTACAAGCACAAGAAGGTATATATATAAGCAAAAAAACACCAATTTAAAAGCTTGGCATTGCAATTAATTACATGTTGCATGCACCTCGAGTAGAAGATCAACCTACAAGTGAGCATCTCTAGGCAAAGAAAATAGGGTAGACAAATATTTGGAAGGTTTCAAAATAAACGAGTTTGTGTACCCTCGAATGAGGGAGGTCAAAACCACACTTAAAGAATATGTGTGCTAAGAAGGACAAGACAAAGGAGGAGAAAAGTTTTGGAAAAGCGTCTAATTTTAGGGCAGGTATGATATATAACCATACATGATTACATTCAATGTTTAAAGATCTCAAAAAGAAAACAATGGAAGAAACAATGCAAGAGTTGTGTGCGCAGTGTAGAAAGGAAGTAAATACCATGTTGAAAACTTACGAGGACAACCTTCATAATGAAGAGATAATTGAGAAATTGATCAAAGATGTGGAGGATTTAAAGCCAAAAAACATGTCAACTATGGATTTGTGGTATGTTATGGAGAAAAGGTTGTAAGAGAAGGTAGTGGAAATATGTACTATGCATGAAGACTACAACTCAATCAAGTTCAAACTTGTCTAAGGACAAACAAGAAACATAGTATGGGGGAATGTTGACCCCATATTATGCACATAAGGCAATTATCTCAAGAATGTGTAAGCTTGATGATGCACATGTGAGACATACAAAATCATACAAGACACCTTCAAATGGGCAAGGTAGATAACAAGCACATGGAGAAGAATAATGTGCACTTTAGGAAGCATAATGTGAAAGAGCAATGCGTAGGATATGAATTGAGAAAGAAACACGTGTGTAAATAATCACGAGGAACAAAGATGTGAAGAACCAACAGGTGTATTGCATCCAAACAAGGAGAATGTGAATGGTTGGGAATTGATCCAGGTTGATATGCATATGCAGATGAAACAAAGGAATCTTCTAGAGAGATCTAGAAGAACATATGAAAGATAGCAACAACTAACAAAGGATGGACAATGGTCGTTGACAAAGCAACAATTGGCAAAGGGCAAGGTACTCCAAGATAACTATAAATAGGGACCTGACCTCTCATTTGGACATCTTAAAAAGTTATATTTTTGTTGATGAGAAGTTAGAGCTCTTGGATGAAGAAGCAAGCTAGGATTTGAAGAATCAAAGACATAATCTTGAAAGATTTGTATGAGTGTACATCATCTTTTAAAGGTGATCATTGCAATCTTGTATGAATGTATGTTTTGTGACATATGCATAATGATAAAAAAGATGGGCTCTTGAATGTGTATAATTGTTATGTTATGTTTTTACTATTACTTAGGGTTTCATAATGTCATGTTTTGTTATGTTGTAAGACGATGATGCGCATGTTTGTGCCTTTATGTTTCATTCTCATAATTGGGTTCTCGATGATCTCTCGTAAAGTGGTCATTGACTTAAGTAATATGTCGACGTAGGGAGTATTATTATTTGTTGTGCATAGTCTATTAAAAGAAGCCTATTAAAAGCACAACAATAACACTCATGCCTTCCATTAGGCAACTTTGGCAAGGTGGCATGTCAACAAGGTATCCAACATTTTTTACACATGGTTTTCAGCTCACAAAGTCCAAGGACATAAGGAAGGAGGTTGTAGAATTATATTAAGGGATTCTAACCTCTGAAGGTAACATCAACTCATAAGGTGTATCCATCGCACCATCACAAAAGACCTAAATAGAGTGTTAACATCCCCCATAACAGCCAAGGAAGCCAAAGAAATTCTATTCATGATGGAAAAAGATAAGGCCCCTTGCCCAAATAGTTTCCACAAAAAAAATCCAATCTTTTGGGCATAATTTAAAGAGAAATTACGGCAGTCCTAAATGGATCTCAAAAATTAAATTAGTAGACTGCCATTGTTGGTAGGTTCTTCAATAGGATGATCTGAGCATTCTTGTATATCGTGAAGGCTCCAAACATGTTGTGGCATCAACAATGGTGAGAGATGGACATAATAGAGCAACTTCATCTCTGATGTGTGTGCTATCATATGATACTTGGTGATACCTCATAGACCTTTGTATGAAGATGAGGCATGTCCTAGAGACATGTTCTTTGATTATTGTAACATATAGTGACGGTATTTATACCACAACATTGTCACATGTAATGCATGCACATAGGAGACAAACATGTTGTGGCATCAACTATTGTGAGAGATGGACATAATAGAGCAACTTTATCTCTGACTTGTGTGGTATCATATGATACTTGGTGACACCTCATAGACCTATGTATGAAGATGAGGCATGTCCTAGAGACATGTTCTTTGATTATTGTAACATATAGTGACGGTATTTATACCACAACATTGTCACATGTAATGCATGCACATAGGAGACAAACATGTTGTGGCATCAACTATTGTGAGAGATGGACATAATAGAGCAACTTTATCTCTGACTTGTGTGGTATCATATGATACTTGGTGACACCTCATAGACCTATGTATGAAGATGAGGCATGTCCTAAAGACATGTCCTTTGATTATTGTAATGTATAGTGACGGTATTTAGACCACAACATTGTAATATGCAATGCATGTATATAAGAAAGAGAGTAAAGAGCATGTGCAAAGAGTGTAACAGTGGCATATAAGAGGTGTGAGTGAAATAGAGTAAAGAGTATATGCAAGTGAGAGATAAAGAATATAGACAGATTATTCTAGCATTGTAACAAATGTCAGATAAATAAATAAATAAATTTTAGATTGGGAAATACTCTGTTATTTGATCTATGTATGAATATAGGACCCACTTAAATTTTTTAGTGACAACAATCTATTAATTGCATTTGCTTACTCCTTGATGTTAAGCATCAACTCTAGTTAAGGTTGCCCGATCTTATAACTCAATACATAATATTTGATTTATGTCAACAACTATATCATCAGTGATGCAAAGAACAAAAGCCACACTCACAATTGGGACATCAATCAAGCCACTAATACATTAAACTGCATTTGCTTGGCCATGAACCTTTAAAAGCATGTCGTGGGCCCATGACTTTAGAGAAAGCTAATAATATAGCTGATTTGTTGGCTAATAATGGTGTTGACCATGTTGACAAGGGAATTCCAAAATAGCATGAAGTCCCTCATTATTTTTCAAGCCTCGTTATAAATTATTTTCCCCTTCAAGAGCTAAACTCTTTTCCCTCAAGACATCATTATGATATTTATGAACCCCCTGATGGGACTATTTTATTTTAAGGTTGTGTGGCCTCTTCCTTTTCATTCCTCTCAGTTGTGTTGTAGGTTTCGATGTATGGTCTTATGGTCTTACTATGAAAGTGTCTCTAAATAGAAGGATAAAGTTATGATGGCTTCCATCTCTGTTCAACTCACTGCTCTGAGGACCTGCTTTCAAGATTGATGACACAAAAACAATGAATCCTATGAAATTCTAAGGGGTGAGGGAATACATGGCCCCGATTCTGAGGGGTGACGAAATCCATGGCAAAGGGACGCACTATTTTTTTTAATCAGTTGGCGTACCAGATCCTATCCAATCTATCAGAGTTGCGGCCAAAATCATCGGAGCATGCAAATGCACAGGTTCGTGAAGATGCAAGACAAACAAACAATACACAACTACAAACTAAATGAAATCAATACGAGAAAATTGCATAAGACAAATAGGAGCCAAAATAGCAATCTTCCATTGACTGAAAAAGCTCACCAAGTGAGATGTACATATAGGAGAGTGTTGAGTAACTTCACCAAGTGAGATGTACATATATGAGAGTGTTGAGTAACCCCTCAACAAAATCCAATAATGCAACTGATTTGTTGGCTAATAATGGTGTTGACCATGTTGAGTATATCTCTAACTTTAACAGGGGAATTCCAAAATAGCATGAAGTCCCTCATTATTTTTTAAGCCCCGTTATAAATTATTTTCCCCTTCAAGAGCTAGACTCTTTTCCCTCAAGACATCATTATGATATTTATGAACCCCTTGATGGGACTATTTTATTTTAGGTTGTGTGGCCTCTTCCTTTTCATTCCTCTCAATTGTGTTGTAGGTTTCGATGTATGGTCTTATGGTCTTACTATGAACGTTTCTCTAAATAGAAGGATAAAGTTATGACGGCTTCCATTCCTATTCAACTCACTGCTCTGAGGACTTGCTTTCAAAATTGATGACACAAAAACAATGAATTCTATGGAATTCTTTCTAAGGGATGAGGGAATCTATGGCCTTGATTCTGAGGGGTGAGGAAATCCATGGCAAAGGGGTACACTATTTTTTTTAATCGATTGGCGTACCAAATCCTATCAAGTCTATCGAAGTTGCAGCCAAGATCACCAGATCATGCAAATGCACAAGTTCATGAAGGTGCAAGACAAACCAACACACAACTACAAAATAAATGAAATCAATACAAAAATATTGCATAAGACAAATAGGAGCCAAAATACCAATCTTCCATTGACAGAAAAAGCTCACTAAGTGAAATGTATATATAGGAAAGTGTTGAGTAACTCATCAACAAAAAGTAGTCAATAGACCCTCATAATAGAATATTAACTCCTACACAAAAATTGTCAACAAGGCCAAGAATAGAGGATAACTCCCATACCCAAAATAGTCGGTCAAGAAAGTTACTCTATAGTCATCTGGTCAACATGTGCACCTAAACAAGCTTCTCCATGAAAGTAGAAAAACTAAGACTGGGAAAAAAAACCCATGATAAATAAATATGGAAAAAATAAATAACCTCTAACAAAGTCAGTGGAATGCATTGCAGCCACTAAAATAAAAAATGGATATTCTATTGGAGCAATTTGTGGCGTGTAAAACAAAAACAAAAACAAAAACAAAAACAGAAGCAGTTGTGGGTTGTGTATTATGTGCACACACTGCACATTGAACAAGATGGCTTCATTAACCATATAAGCCGCTGTCCACCAAACCCCCATTTGCCTTTGCATCACATAGTTGGGCTAGTTTATGAACCCAATTTCAAATGTTGTTGCAGCTCACTCTCTCCTAGTTAAGTGTCATCGCAGCCATCCCACAAAGGTTGAGTCAAATTCTGGAGAGCTCATTTCGCTGCTAGGAAGGAGAGTCATAGAACCAAAGCCCAAGCATGAATAGGAGAAGTTGACCTAGAGCCAAGTTGGAGCTATTATGAAGTGAAAGGACGTGTACTTTGTGATATGTGGCTCCTCTCATGGCATTGATGCACTCACAGCTAAGGATTAACTCCTCTCTAGTTCCATTTTATCACTATGTTTTTTTGTATAAATGTTAATTGTGAGATTGGTGGGCCCACACCCAATCCGTAACACAAACAGGGCTCCAATCCCCGTACCTCCACTTTACCATCCAACAAATTTTTATGTCCCCTGTTGTAGGTACCCTGATTGCTGGTAGGATTTGAACTTGAGTTGCTCTGATGCAAATGCATCCACTTTAACCACTATCACTATGTTTTTTTTGTTGTGTCAAGATTAGATAATTGGTTGTAGTAACCAACATTTGAAAATTAGTTAGAGATCGTTTAGCCATTGTTGGTCCATTTTTTGGCTTTTTGTGGTTTCTCGGGGGTGTCATCCCCTATTGCTTTTTAGTCATGTCTTTGATGTAAAGCCGTTACTCTCAAACTCTCCAAAATAACATAATGGAGCTTGACTTATTCCTTTTTGCTTGAGGATCCGGTAAACAGTCTAGTTAACAAATCAAATGTTAGTGTTTGAATAAAATTTCTATATTGCCGATAGTTTTGGATGCTAAATGGGACTACTAATCATTATGAAAGATAAGGTTTTTATTCCCATCACAAGAAGAGGAGACAACCCTTGAGGCAGGCTAGAAAAATCCAAGCGAAAAACTAGTTGGCCCTACTTACCCCTACTGAAAGGACACTCAACTTTGTCCTTATGGGTCCCCTGCATAATTGTTTTCAATTAAAAATATACAACCACAAGAATATGTGACAGAATGTGGCTTTAGAAAAGACAAGACGCCCAGTAAATCCCCATCATTTAAATTCCCTGCACAAATTAATCATGTCTTTCTAACAATTAATTTATCGGAAGTTTTGAACCTATGTTGTTTGGATACGGGTGTGGGTACGGGTACGTCTCGATTATGTGAGTATGCCATTTTTCAAAAACCTTGATTTGGATACGTCATATATATATATATATATATATATATATATATATATATATATATATATATAATGCATTACTCATTTTTTTAGTAAAACGCTTAAAATACATAGTATGAAAATATTTGTCTATAAAAGATAAAACACGTATTCATTCACTCATTACTTCAAAGACAAAATGTACATTCAAATCTAGAATTAATAATCTAAATTGCCGTTAAAATCATGAATGCCACTCCCACTATTTTTCAACTCTATTATTTACTAACGCTTTCTCTCATAGGGGCTCCCCAGTTCATTGAATCTCCTAGAATGTATGCCTTAAGGGGTGCACACGGCATGTGGTGGGATCGGCTTGGGGCACTTTGTGAGAGATGTTCTCATACTATTCTATCATACCTACATCCCTTCGTGCAGCCTCCATACCTCCTATGATGTCTCCTTGAAAACTTGAAACTCTGAAAATATGGCTAGGTCTGAAACCCTGGAATCTGACTAAGTTTGAAATATGATAGGATTCTCCAAAACCTAGAATTTGCATTATAACATCTAGAGGTCACTCTCAAACATCTATATAAATAAAATATAACTTAAAGTATAAGTTTACTTTTAGATAGGGACATCTAGTTTCTTAGACTTAAATGTTTATTTTATTTATTTACTGTCTGGTTCGGGCTGGGTTTACATTTTTTCATATTTTTCGTTGACTTCCACTGTTTTTTTCTGCCAGAAATGCCAAGGCACACCTGGAAACACGCCGGAAACACCCGTGCACCTCCTGGAAACGCCCGGAAAGGACCCGGTGACATTTTCGGTACCTTTCTGGACGATTCCGGTATGTTTCCAGGAGGTACCCAAGACGTGCTGGTACCGTAGGCATACCCAGGCTGGATTCGTAGGGGGCGATTCCTGCAACAGTTTCAAACAGGAAACATTTTCTAGTTCAAATGATAAGAAAAGGAGAAGATCCTATATGCAAAACAAATATCTGGGATACAGAAAATTATCCACCGTTGACTGTTGTTGAAAATATATTGGGTTACAATTTTCTTTAAAAAACAAAAAGAAAAACGACATAGGTGATGAGCAACCAATGTGAAGGTAAGGTCTTCTTTCTATAATTTTTTCCGGGCTGCATACAACTGGTTTTTATTGTCAATTGCACACAGCAATTGGCATGAAGATGTCTAACCTTGCGTAAACTGGAGGAATTTTAATAAAAAGAAGTCCATTAACATGTGATTAACATCAAAGCACAAACTCCAAACAAAAATTCGATGTAGGTTATATTGGTGACATTCAGAGCTAAAATACTTACAGACCAATCATAATCAGGATGCCCTCCTGAATGTCTCCAGCATTAGACCATCTCAAAGCACATGATTCAATTTGCAAAACACTAACCAAAAGCTTGCACTACCTACATTTTATGCTTTGGCTAAATAAACCAATCAATGATATCCTGTATGATAAATACATACCAAGAGAAGGAAAAACCATAATGTTCCAAGAATTTATAGTAATTTACATATACAATGTGACTTAGACTGCACAATGTCATAAAACCACATAACACCAAGTTTTTGGAAACAACCCTTACTTGCAAAAAACAAACAACCATTTTCATCAGAATCTTCTTTATGCTCTTTTCCAATCAGTCACTCTCATAATCCTCTTCGTCGCCAAATGTAAATACAGATGCATCTGCAGCAATGGCTTTAAAATCACTTGCTACAACTGTGCCCGACTTCCCAACCTCCTGTGTATACAATGGCAGCTCTAAACTGCCAGAGCTATCAATCTGATTGTCGCCTCTTTTTGAATCAACCTGAGCATTTTGATGATTCGCACTGTCCTTAGTTGCACTGTTTTCATCTGTACTTATTTCAATTTTTTCAGATACATGGCAAGCTGCTTCCATATTGTGAGTAAGATTTATTGAAGAATTATTTCCCACTGCTGTTGCTTTAGAGTTTTCATGAGTATCACCAAGACGTTCTTCACTCAGAGGGAAGTTTTCCCCTCTTGTCTTTAAATATCCAATTTCTTCAGTTTCACTGTCTGAAAATATGTCATCCTTTTCATGGCCTGTCTGTTCCGTTTTTGAAGTGATAGATTGATTGCCTTCATTAAAGCATTCTACTGTCTGCACAGGTCTCCTTTCTGACATGGTTGGAAGAGTGATACCAGTAGCTGTGCCACCTTTAGATTTTGAAGGCATTGGAGCATCATAATCCATCACTACAACCTCAACCTGAAACCCGGGACAGGGCAGCTTCCTCTGTAAAGAGTGACAAGAAAACTGAAATCAGTTACACTTTGATACATCCAGAATGGGAAATATATATGCATATACAAGAAATTTAATCCAAAACACACAAAATGCTACATGCTAAAGGTTATTCTAATGAACAAGCAAATAGGAATTCCGCACTGCCCCCTCTCCCTCCCTTCTCCCTCCCCTCTCCCAGTGATTCAATTCTGGAATTTGCATATTCTTGTTGGCAGAATTTCTGGTGCTGTGAAAAGAGAGACAATACTCCAACTGAATTGTTAAACCTGTTAGGGAAAACAATTTTGGTAGTGAAAAGAATGGCCTTCAGGTGAAACTTAAATTTTGCACATCAGTTATCAATATGGCATTCAACCAATCTGGGAATAATTCACAAGAATACTCAGAGACAAGGCAGGTGACAAGGATATTTGCCAAAGCTCAGGATTTCAAAAATGTTCAGAAAGGTTGGGAAAAGGTTCAAAACTTTGGAACATATAATACTATGCATATCGCAAGGAAACAACAAGAGACTTTATTTAAGAGTATGCAACAATGCAAAAAAGTACCAAATATGGACTAAAACGATAGAAAAAAACAGTTGCCAAATTTCCTCTAAGTCTCGATTGATTAGAGTTTTCAGACTATCATAACACTAAGTTCATAATGTAACAATACTTGCTTTAGTATTAAAATAGTTTTCAAAGAATAATGATAATGATTAAAACTATTAAAAAAAATTGTGTTTATTAAACAGCCATATAAAGTACAATAATGCCGAGGTCATACATAAGTATATTATTAGCCCATAATAGCTTTTATAAGTATTCACAGATCTCAATATTTGAAGCTTTACAATTACATTAGAAGCTACGTTGCCGATATGGATATGGGTATGAGAATCGGATAGTTGATATGGGGAATTTTTTTTTTTTGGGGGGTGGGGTGGAGCGGGCTGGTTACATTTTGGGATACGGCCAAAATATAAAAAATATAGATATATAAACAAAATTAACTACATAATATGCATAGAGGAAACAAAATAAGTTAAATAACCACAAAACATATTCATAATTCAATGCCAAATATCATAATATTCAATGGTCGACCTATAATAATAGTCACAAATTAAATTAATAACTTAAAAATAAGTTTAATAATATCATAAATTAAAATTACTTAACTAATAGTATCAATGGGCATATATCGCCTAATTTTAGCTATATTCCCCCGCAAACCATACTTGTGTTTGTATCCTACGCATACCGTACCGTATCATGTGCTCTAAACAGCAGTATCCAGAAACATAGGTTAGAAGCCTACAAATTTTAAAGAAAATTACTTTAGATGATGTTACTATAAAGAACATTAAATAATTTTTGATGTTTGGTTAAATAGTATAATATTTGATTATGTTATCTTTGATCTATGTTCCACATGGATGCAAACCCCCACCTCGGTCCCTCATCCCTCTTCCTTATCTTTGTTTCTATGATATTTTCCTATTCCAAATATCCTTCATGGTATTTTGAGGGTACTTCTAAGCACCCCCTTCTTGCATTGCCTTGTTTCCAAATCAACTCACGGCATCCAAGTGTTGCTCGACAGCTCGTGCATTTTCACCAACAACTTCAGCATCATCTCCAGCACACATGTGCCAACCCATACAGCTCCAACAGTGTCAGCATTGTACGCATAGCATGACAGTAACATCAGCAAAAGTCATCAATCTAAAGATCAGTGGTGAAGCGGTTGTCACCAACCATTGTGACAATCTAATGGAAGCTTCATCTTCCTACTTTGTATATTAATGTGCATGGCCATTCTTCTTGGTTAGTTAGAATGAATTTAGGGAGTAGGTGGACATATTACATCCAACTTCTCAAATATCGTACAAAACTTAGCATAATACAGCTTTTCTATCATGGTTATACATATGGTGTCCACTATTCTACTTTGCTTTGCTCTTTAGTTTGTTTGTTACACTATAATATATCTTCAGCCTTTATCGTTCATAATCGCTTCCGCATATAACCCATTAAATCCATTTAATGAGGTTGTCCACCGGGTTCCTCCTAGGCCGCAAATTAGTGGTATTAGAGCATATGCACTTCATATCATCCCACAATGGTATCATGGTGTATCTAAGTTCCATCTCTATTTGTATGCCCACTCTTACAAGGTCTGAATATAGAAAGCTAGGGCTCGAGATTCCTAACCCTTCATCATACCTTCCTACACATCCTCATATGGTAGAGAAATCCTCAATGACTCTAACTTCATAAATATTCCAAAAAATGATAAGAGGATGCTTTGCAAATGCAACGGAAAGAATTGGAAGAACGTCATGCACATGAAAGAGGGTATTGTTGATCAATTTGCTCAACTTCTCAAACATGTTCAGACTCCTCCCAATGCATCTCGTTCACATCGACCATTTGGTGGTCAAACACCTTACAAGGTACAAGTCAATCTGGCCATCCCTATGTTTGAGGGAAAAATAGATGCAGATGTCCTAGATAACCAACTTAACAAAATTTGATCATACTACATGGTTAATAATTTCCCTTGCCAAGAAAAGATTGCATTCACTCTGCTGAAAGTTTCTTTATTAGAAAAAAAAAAAGTGAGACAACTACTGGACTACCATGAAAATAGTGAAGATGAAATCAACTTAGGCATATCTAGAGATACCTAGAATGGTTTAGTAGCACTCAAATCAACCTATTATCCTATTGGAAACTATGATGACCAATATATCAAGTTCTCTCAGTTACACCAAGGAGAGATCAATTTGTGTAGTAATACATAGATGCATTCAATACTTTGGTGTCTAAACTGAATGTTTAGGATTCAAAGCAAAACCTCATTTTTAAGTATAGGTTATGCTTGTGACCCTATATTCTATCGGATATGGATTTTCTAGATCTCCTCCAGCGAGGAAGCAAAGGCCAAATTGAAGACCATTAAAGAAAATTCAAGTCTCGAGACAAGCTGCAATATAATTTTTCCAAGCAGAATTCAAATCTAAGGAATGGCTCTTCGTGCCATCCACAAAAGAGACAACAACCATCAAATGATCAAAATAAGCAATCCAAAATTGGCAGATGGTGCTCAGTTCATAACTCCAATAGTCAATACAATGAAGAGTGTCGTGCTCAGAAGACTCTACTAGCATAGCACAAGGCATAGATTTTGAGCCTAGTGCTATGGTCAGTACCACAAACATCTCTACTTCCCCCAACACGGATTCAGAGGAAGCAAAAAAATCGTTCCATTCTCAAATGTAAATCAATGGTCAAACAATACACTTAAACCATTGGCAATGGTACTTAGAAGACCCTGATTTCTCCTGAAGCTATTCAAAGATTGAATTTGCCACTAATGCCTCACCCACAACCAAACTTCATTGGATGGTTCAATGCAGGGTCTGAGAAACGTATCACCCAGTAGTTGCACCTAGTGTACAAAATATTGTCTTTTTCAAGACGCAATCCTTTGTGACATAATGCCATTAGAGGTATGTGATGTTTTACTTGGGCAAAAATATCTTTACCATCAACATGCAATCTATGAAGCAAACCCTAAAAAATTTGTCATAGATGTTGGTGATAAGAGATACCACATAGAAGAAATAGTTCCTAAGTTGTCACTCCTTAGCACTAGACAATGTAAGAAGATAGGTCTAATAGGAAATTTTTGTTTTGGATGGTGAGCCCTGAGCGTAAGAACATCCTTGCAGCATCCATTCATACTGCAGTTCTTCAAACAGAAGTAGAAACCACAAAGTTGAACCGCAAGTTGGAAGAATTTCAGTCACCTAAAGAAGTGCCTACACACGGTGCAGTGAAGCATACTATTGATTTGATTCCTAGACTACCTTTACATAATGCTTCTTTGTAAATTAAAACATTTCTATAGAAAGATGAAATCGAGCGGCAAATCCATGAACTCGTGGATGAAGGGCACACAAGGCCCAACTCATGGCCTTGCGGCAACCTAATTGTGCTTGCACCAAAGGATGGCACATGGACGATGTGCATCGATTACACAACTCTCAACAAGATCTCAGTGAAGAATTGTTATCCTCTTCCCAGAATTGAGCCTCTGCTGGACCAACCCCATGGCACAAAATTCCTCACTAGGCCCTCAAGGCCTTCACTACTTCATTCGTTGTAGTCTACCTTGATGACATCATAATCTTCAAGAAAACACGAGATGAACATTTGTGCCGTACAGAACAAGTGTTTCACATTTTACAGCAACACAAGCAATATGTTAGCATGGAGAAATGTTCATCTTCCATGTAGGAGATATAGTATATAGTAGTAATGGCCTACACCAATGAATCTCACAAAACTTTGCAATTTCTTGGGATTAGCGAATTTCTATAGGAGATTTGCATTTGGTTTTTATCATGTGACTTGGCCTCTTGAACCAAGTTACCAAAGGTGGCGCCAAAGAAAGATCATCTTGCCAACCGCACAACATAAAGCATTTAAGGAATTGAAACGCAAACTCTGTTCCACACCAAAACTTGCATTACCTAATCTTTAGTAACCATTTGAGATTGAGATCGACACATTTGACTATGCACTTGAAGCGATCCTCGCTCAACATGGTCATCCAATTGCTTACCACAGTGAAAAATTCATTGCGCAAATAAGAAACTACCCAACCTATGATCGCGGGCTTTATGCTATTGTTCAAACATGTAAGGATTAAAAGCATTATACCTTGGGCAAAGACACTATGAACCACATAGATCACAAACCACTTTAGTTCTTGCAAACTCATAACAAGTCACAGCAAGAGCGACATCGGAAATCATCTTCTTATCTTCAGCTCCATCTGAACATCAAGCATAAAACGGGAAGTTTCAATCCAATAGCATATTGTCTAAGCCAAACTTCAGTTCAAGCTCTCCTTTCCATACTTGATACATGTGGACATGAAGTAAACACATGGCCAAAATTGTATTCATTTGACATGGATTTTGCAGCAATCTATCAAAAGTTTCTTTGCGGCAATTCAATTCCAAATTCCTACTTGCAAGATGGATCCTATATCATCTTGGGCACTTGTTTGTACCACATGAGGCATAGAGACATAAACTAGTATGGGAAGCTCATTTTACCAAGGTTGCAAGACACTACGGAGTTAAAAATATCCTTGCAATGTTACAGAAGCGTTTTTAGCTGCACCTCAGGCCAGATGTTGCTAAATACATTAGAACTTGTACCACATTTGCAAATGCCAAACTAGCCAACAAGAAGCAAGATTTGTAGACACCTCTGTTGGCTCCAATGAAACCATGGGAATATGTTTCCGTGTATTTCCTCTCAAGCTACCCTACTAACAAGCATGGTAATGATTGTGTTTGTGTTTATGTAAAAGTTGATAGGTTCTCAAAAATGGCAAATCTTATACCTTGTAAGAAAACAATCTCAACTCTAGAAACAACTCAATTGCACTTCCAACATGTTTGGATCCACTTTGGAATCCCAAAGGCTATCTTATCTGATAGGGATACAAGGTTCTTGAGCAATTTCTAAAAGGGGCTTCCATTTATGTTAGATACAAAGTTGAACGAGTTTGTCGTGTTCCATCAACAAACTGATGGCCAAGCGGAAGTGGTAAAGAGGATGATAGTGCATCTTCTCATAATGTACAATTCAAAGAAGCAACACTTGGGATGAAAGTCTTCCTTTCATTCATCACAACTACAACAGAGCTCTGCACAGCTCTACAATGCACAACCCTTTTTAGGCCAGCTTGGGTTTTCAACCTCTCACACCCATTAACATAGCTTACCTTGTACCAACATCAATAGCAACGACTCCTTTAACTCAGAGGGAAGTCGACAAGGTTGTTTAGTTTAGTAAGCACATTCAGCAGCAAGTGTAGACAATAATTCAAAAGGAAAATGCCAAGTATAAGTAGTGCGATGATAAGCATTGAACATCGCATACCTTCTAGGTTGGTGATCAAGTATGGCTACACTTGCAGAAGGAAAGACTAATAGGACCTTACCACAAGCTTCGTCCACGTCAGTACTGGCCCTATACCAAGCAAGTAGGGGATAATGCTTATGAGCTCAATCTGCCTTCTGGACATGGGTTGCATCCAATCTTCAACACAAAACTCTTGCACCATTACTTTCCACCTCTAGTACATACTTCAGATGTTGCAAAGACTCTTCAACAAGCAGATATCAATCCATATTGCAGTGCACAAGTAGAATAGGATCAAGTCATTGATGCCTGGGTCAAACAAACACATCTAAGAGATCCCTCTCTTTCAGATCTTCAAAGCAAGTCAACTACCTTCCTAGGAAAAATGGTTTATGGAAGTGCAAGTTGCCAATTTGTTTCCACATCTTCTTCTGCAACTACATGCAATAGGGACCATTGCTCTTCAAGAAGAGGCGACTAATATAGGAGGATTTTAGACACCAAATCGACTTGTAGTAATCAAGTGTTGTTTGACAGCCCATGCGGCTTGGCCAGCAGTTTCAACATCATCTCCAACAAATGTGTGCCAAACCGCAAGTCCTAATTCCTCTTCTACCATAACGCACAACACCTACAGTGTTAGCACTATACCAAGCAGCTTGACAGTAACATCAACAAAAGTCATCAATCTCATGAATGGTTGCAAAGTGGTTGTTACCAACCATTGTGACGGTCTAACCGACGCTTCAACTTCCTCCTTTGTATATTAATGTACATGGCCATTCTTTCTAGTCAGATAGAATGAATTTAGGGAGTAACATCATACATCTGATCTTTTTGTACAAAACTTAGCTTAATACAACTTTTATATCACAGTTCTACCTCTGGTGTCCATTTTTCTAATATGCTCTTTCCTTTGCTTACTATAATCTTATATATCTTCAAAATTTATCATACATAATCATTTCTGCAAAAATACCATTGAGGTTGTCCACTAGGTTCCTCTTGGGCTCCGGATCAGCCGCTGAATATTGGGAAATAGCAAATCATATTTGATGCACATGTAAATAAATGTAACAAAAGGTTGTTTACGGTTCAAAATCAGACAAAACCCATGTTTAAAAAGATAAATAAACAAATTGACCTTGATTCAACTGTGAGAAGCCAAGTCTTTGAATTAGGCTTCTAGGTTTGACTAAGCTTCCAAACATCATCCCTATTCAAATTTCTATGCCATTTCTCAATTTATATGGCTTCCCTAATTCTTCTATCCTTACAATGACTCTCCAAAGCAAGAATCTTGGAATCCTCAATGCACATCAGGTAATCGATGTGACCCTCATGTTCATCTAACACTGATTGTTTCACCCTGCCACAATGGAATACCAAGACATGTTCCTTGATTCTAGATTGAAAAGATCCGAGTCTCACTAATGTAGAGAATTCCATATGAGCACGGGATATAATAAACACATTTTGAATTTAGGGTAATGGTGGTCTTAGGCACTTCTAAGGATCTTTTTGAGAAATTTGTAAGGTCTGAAGTACATTCTTATGCCATTTCTTCTCAAGATTCTGACAATTTTCTCTTTAGTACCTTGAAAGTAAGAAACACGTAGTTTAAAATCAGAATAGATATTGATTTGCTGTAAAAAGGATCTTTACAATGCCCATCTGGAACTGGTGTCTTTATTAAGCATATTTATGGAGATTGATTGAAATTGGCTAGGCAGTCAAGATGCAGAACATCAAACGCATTGCCATAGAGGCACATAAGAAAAAATTTGATAAACTTTATAATAAACAGAAAGTGTATTTACATGAGTTTCAATTAAATAAAGACCAAAAGTTGCAGACACACCCACGATAATAGAATTCCCTGTGAAAATTCCGTACATAGTTGTACACCATGGATGCATGCAGATAACAGTCCAGCTGGTTTCAATGAACAACAGTTCACTGAAAACATTGATATAAATACCTCTGATAAATCATTTTTCTCCTCAACGCTCCATGAACCAGACACAGCAGCATATGGTCTTTTATCTAAATAATTTCCAATGATGAAAGCGGGTGTTTAAAGTTGGACAATAACATTATGCGGCCAGTGCAGGGCAATGGCACATCAGTCGAGAGCATAGTTGAGAGATCTGTTGAAAACGTGTGTCTGACTTCCCAAGGGCTGATGTCAGATCATAACAAAATAAAGGAATACAAATAGATGAAAGGGCTCACATTTAATACTCAACCCAGTCTATCCAAATTTGCCAAGTCTGGAAAATAAAATCTTCCGGGCTTGACTAAGCTTCCAAGCATCATTCCTATTCAAATTTCTAGGCCATTTCTCAATTTATATGGCTTTCCTAATTCTTCTATCCTTGCAATGACTCTCCAAAGCAAGAATCTTGGTATCTTCAATGCAGATCAGGTAATTGATGTGACCTCCCTGTGCAGCTAAGGCTGATTGTTTCACCCTGCCATAAGGGATACCAAGGCATGTTCCTTGATTCTAGTTTGAAAATATCTTTGAGTCTCACCAATGTAGAGAATTCCACATGAGCATGGGATACCATAAACACATTTTATGAGTTTAGGGTAATGGTGGTCTTTGGCACTTATAAGGCTGTTTTTGAGGATTCTGTAAGGTATGCTCTTTGCATCTCATTAGGACAGTTTAGAGTGGGATCTCACAGGCTTAGGATTGAGATAGATCACCAAATAAACAGGGTTTGTCAAATATGTAGCATTTAGTTGATTGAGACTGAGGAACACTTCATCTTACGTTGTCCCATTTACTACGAGATCAAGTACAAGATCAGAGGGAGGTTTCATTGGCTATTTAGAAGGACACGAACTCTTTTTGACTTCTTCAAATATAAGGACCGGAGATGTTTAGCTTTATACATACAGGAAGCTCTTAAACTTCGTGATCATTCTATTTAGAAACCTACTAGTCCAGATCCTACCCAGCAAATCACTTCCTTTTTCACGGTGCTACCTTCGAGGAGAGGCACTAAGCGCCAGATTGACACTAGTATAGCCTCACATTCCAAATCAGTGCAATCCAAAGAGACTATCCACATATCCCCGATATTTCACCAACATAACCATTTCCGGGCCGACACCAAGAGATAGCCTAGATTCCCCAGATCTTCGTAGAGGACTTTTCCCTCGAGGCAGCAGCATGGAGGACAAACCAGACATCTTACCTCCTCTTCTTTGGGTCATCCTTCTATCAAGAGCTTCTTCTCATCGCCTTTGGATGCTAGGAGAGTTGGATCCAACTCTTGATGGACCCCCCCCTGGTTCTTCCTTCTCATTGTTTATCCCCGCTTTTCCGATGCTTAGAGGTTTTTCTGCTTCTTTCTTTGGCTTTGAGTGTTCTTGCTCTTTGCCTTGTTTTGTACTATTTTCTTCCAACTTTGTTCTTTTTATTTTTGGAGACCTCTAGGGTTTCCCACTTTGTTCCAAACACTTTTAAAATACGTTGTCCCTTTGACCTACTTTTGTGGTCATTTGTTGGACATTAATATATTTATCTTATCTTATCAGCAGTCAAGATGCAAAACATCAAATGCATCACCATAGAGGCATATAAGAAGAAATCCAATAAACATTAGAATAAATAGAGGGTGTATTAACATGAATTTTGTTAAACAAACACCGAGAGTTACACAGGCACACCCATGATAATATATCTGCCTCTGATAATTCTGTACATAGCCGTACAATGCAGACAATGCAGATAACAGTCCAGCTGGATTCGACGAACAACAGTTCACTGAAAACATTAAAATAAATGACTAATAACACGCTTTTCTCCTCAACACTCCACGAACAAGACACAACACACACAGGGTCCTTGATCAAGATGATTTCCAATGTTAAAAAAAAGGTGTTTGAAGGAGGGCAAGAACATTAAGCGGCCTACGGAGTACAATGGCACATCAGGTGAGAGTGTAGTTTAGAGATATGTTGATGACATGACCCTATCTTCCCAAGCACTGACTTAAAAACTTCTCTTTTCCAATTTTACCCTAAAAGTACTTAAAAATACTTTTAATAAAATATCACTTTTCATCCACTTCATAATTATTATTTTTTTGGCTCTCTTTAATAATAATAATAATACATAAGCGTCATTTTAATGTTATAAAATAAAAGTGAATTAAGACAACTTACAGTATTATTATTAATTTATTTCCCTAACTTTATCTCTTAGCCTATGGCAAATTAAGGAATAGGCTGCAGAGCTTCTGATTGGATTAATTCCGAAAAGAGGACATGACATATTAACATCTATAGTTGCTACTAAACTAGGTCATGAGCTCAAAAGCCAAGAGTACAAAATTTGAGTACCATATAAGATAAATGGAAAACAATCCTCTTGCGGTCTTTCACTAGAGGATCTCATACATCAAATTGGTGTTTCTATTGGCAATGACCTAAAAAAACTACTTTGTGAAGTATTGGCATTGACCTTTACCTTTAGTTTTCATTTTGTGAAGCATTACTTTTGAGAAGTTCTTTATTCTATACATGCCATTCAAAGTTGGAATCACGGTGAATATTTTGAAGAAAAGTAAAAAGAAAATAAACCATTTCGAGGATCAAGCACAACCTATACATGAATTCCAAATATATAGATGCCCACACTCATTCTTAAAATCCATGATATGATGTTGCATAGCATCATATTACAAGAAGGATTACAATCTAGGACCCTCAAGAAACGAATTGTGTTGATATCATAAAAGGAAGAATCAAATAGAACAAGGGTTACAATCTAGGAAGTCCATTTAGTTGTTCCTTTCGCCTTAAGCATCTTTCTGACTGGGTGCTTCCCACTTTCAAGTCTAGCTAATCTTTCGAGCTCAAGTTTAATGATAATGACCTTAGAAATTATGCTTGACTACTAAAACCTGAGTAACTATGACTATCAAACTTTTCAATCCTAACTAACTTTGCCAAATTTGCAAATCCTAAGTAATTATGCTTGACTACTCCACAACCTTAGCATGCCATCATAGCTTATAAAAAAAACACAGAATTTTAAAATAAAGAATTCATACATCTCCAAATCTTAAGTGCATGGGTCAAAATATGCATCCCAAAACATATAAGCAATAAGAGAAATTGATAAAGGAAGAAATTATATTAATGTCACGAGTGGCCAAAGTAGATCAACGGGACTCAAAGCACATCAAGTTTAAGTGCTAGGATAAAAAGAACCCCAGAAGCTGAAAAAGGAACTAACTAAAACAACGTAAACGTAACAACAAGAAATTAATCCTAACCATGCTATTCAAATACAAATAGTAAACACCCATGTGAGGGGACGGCCGTGAGGGGTGTGAGTGCATGGTGCAGGGTAGGGCTTCAATGGAAACAAGGAGCAGATGAAGGCCAAAGCTGGAGACTCAGGCTGGAGACCATTGCTGTCACAGGTCTGTATAAATGATCAAATACGAAGAACCAACACAGAAAAACATGTCAATATATTGATATGAGAGAACACAAGACTTCACACCACTTAAATAAAGTTTTAATTAACAATGGATTTTTCATAGTTAAGGTTCCCTTACTCCTACTTTCTATTTAGTGAAGTTTCACTGTTAACATCATTTGCAGTTTTAAAGACCTTTCATAAACTATCACCAAAATCTCCAATTTTCATGTTTTTTTCTTTATTCAGGATTGGTAATACTCAATTTTTTTTCATGATTTGTGTAAAATAAAATCATATGCATTTTTCTAAATAATCATTTTTTTCCACTTTTGCTATTTTCCTGATATATCCTAATTATTCTCTTTCGGATCCTTGGCAAATAATTGGCATTCACAACTTTGGTAACAAATTTATAAACCTATGATCTGGAACATATGGAAATCTGTAATGTCCTTAAAATCCACCAACAGTCAGAATCGCAGCAATCAAGGATCCTCCCCTAACACCTACACAGCAGTCAAGGAAGGCCTAAACACAGCCAGCCACAAGGCAAGCACACAACAGTTAAGAATCAAGCGCAGTCAGTCATCAAGGAAGTTAAATCGCTGCAATTTTTATTAAACAATTTGCCATGGAAGGAGCACTGCCAGTTATGAAGCAAATCGCCCTTGATAGAATGCATACAACAGCAATTATTATTTATCAATTAATTAACTAGTCATTAAACATTCATTTGATAAAAGGTCACGATCCTTGGCAAAGACATGTCATTTGGATGGGAAGCAATGAGGGTATTTATATTCAGCGAATTGATGAGAAAGAGATCACCAAATTATGAATTAAAATATTTAATCATGTATCAACAGCTGCTTACAAGTGCATTTAAGGACGAAACCACTTAAACTACATAATCCAGATACAAGGATGGAAACCCTTGTAATCGAACCCAAGGACAAAACCCCTTGTGGTGTAACTTTGTAATATTTGAAATCTATATTTGGAAATAAAAAATTAATCCAATTTGAATTTATTATTATTTAAATTATTATTTTATAAAATATTATTTAAGGAATTCCAGAAAATCCAAATTAATGTAAAATATTCCGATTTGGAATATTAAAAAATCAACATCTTTCATATAAGTCAGTTGATTAAAACAACATATATTACTCCAGAAACAAATATGCTGCAATGTGCATGTTGCGAATCTTCCAAGTGAATGCAATCATATTCCAGAAGCCAGCATTCATCAAAAATGTCCGCTTCAAAACATGTGACAGATTATGTGTTTGAGGGCATACGCAGATATGTTTTAAAAACACACTAGTTAACATTTGAAAGAGAGCCTCATTTTTCTTCCATTCTCTTTGTTTGGTATCTCCACATATCTTTTCTTGTTTCCAAACAGTTAAATGAGCTGGAAAGTTTGGGTCTGCAGGTTAGACATAAGATGAAACCCATTTTTCAAATTGATTTTTTTTTATCGCTGCCCATCTTGGAACTCTTAAGAAAATAGTTACTTGCGCATACTTTTTGAGATGGGTGAGCATCTGTAGTATCAAAATCACATTGTGGCCTGTTGACTACATCTATTGAATCTTTACAGATACATGTCCTTAATCAGGTCTTCATGCAAACACCCTTTTCCTGAGAAATTTCATGTCAATTATGAAATAATAAAAATGAAGCTATAGGCCACATCTTAATGCCTTGATGACAAAGACTGAACATAACGAAACATAAAACAAGGAACATTTATTTATGAAATTCTTTGACGTTGTAGTTTCGGAGAAAATAGCAATGAAAACCAGCATGGGGAATAAAGTGCCAAGACGGTGCTGCAGAAACCAGAACTACGGTTGAAATGAAAAGTATTTTACCTTGTCAAAACCATCAAGTTCAACAGGGTTCAGAATCTGCCTGTTTTCCATCATCGTTGTGTTCAGCCAACTGTGAAATCAATAAGAATGAAGAATACCAGTCAGGACTGATTTCACAGAAGAAGAATACAAACACAGAGAGCCTTATCACTTAAGCTGAGATACAAAGAGCCAAATTAATCCTCCCAATTCATCATGAAGTTAACTGGAAAAAAGATCCGACAATAAAGACAATCCAAAACTCATTACTAACACATTCACTTTCCACAATCTGCTATATCATTAGTGTTCAACTGTAAAGGATTAGCAGTGATTGAATTCCTGGTGCACTTCTCGGACTTTTCCCACTCAACACGAGAATGAGTGGGCATGCGAGGAACATTTACACAAATTACTTGAGAGGAATTTAACTAGTTAAGAAAGATTAATGATTCAACAGAAATATCTAAGAGCCCCACAAAGTCACTCAGAATAAGTATAATTATCAGATAAAACAGCAACCAACCAGTAAAAATCTCCATGTCGATCATGAAAATAGACCTTGAAGTCACCCCTCAACTCTGCAAGACCCCTTTCTCCGGGCAAAGCAAACACCATTACTCCTTTCCGTGGTGCGCTGAACCAAAAGTCATCTGGCTGCAGAAAATGGTAAACGTGCAAATCAATAATAAATGTCTGGCCATTATAAAATATTTGATTAAATGGCTCATAACCTGCCTATCAAATTCAAACTAATCTGGAACTGAATATGGCATTCTTGTATAGATATCAAAGTGTTGTTCTTCTGTGGCAGATATAAAATCATGTACATACAATGCCAAACGCATAAATCTTCTCGAATATAGCCTAAAAGCTAGAGATATTCAAGATGGCAATGGTAAGCATGTTACCACTGCATACTTTGTTCATTGCTGTGCTGCATGCTCAAGTTAATGTGGATAACATATATTTGTCAATCTATTAAGTTTTTTCAATCAATATCTTTTGATCATACTAAGAAATCAGAAAATCTAGTTGTTGATTGTTTGGCTAATATAGGCATCTTGTTTGAGACAGGGCAATTATATTTTTCATGAAATGGGGGATTACTTAATTTTCTGAAGCAAAGCAAGAAGACATAATTGGATTATCAGCTAATGATTTTTCCTCTACCTCCTTCCCTAATGTTTAGTCTGGTGGAGCTGACATTCAAATGTATTGCAGCTGTAAAAGTTACACTAATCTGTATGGTTAAATCTGTTGTGCAATTTCCAGATTCTCTGTTTATTATAGTCAATGATTGTTCTCCTCCTGCTCTCGGATTATTTTTTCTCCACACACGGGGTGCTACTTTATAAATGTAGTGTTGTTTGTCTCCACTGCATGTTATATCGTACCTTATCCAATTTTCCCTTAGATTTTGGTTTATGATAGCATGCCTTAGGTCTGAGTAATGCTCTCACAGCACTGATATATTCAGCATACACGATACAGCAGACATAAAATGAACGGAAATACAGAAATAAACAGCTAAGCAATTGCACATAAAAGTGATGATAAATTACATCCAAAGTTTGTACATATATACAAAAATTGAGTCATCAATGGCATCTTACATATGCAGCTCTTCAAAATAGCTCTTCCTACTCAGGATGTAATTACTTCACTAACTAATCAGACTTCAAAGTATTCAACGTAAATATATATAAAATTATACAAGTCTGTTACCAATTCAGAGAATGTCCTTGACCCTTCTTGCTTCATGTTCATTCTATAACAATTCAGTCCTAGCTGACCAATCTCTACAATACTGATCCAAGGTCTGAGTTTTCTGGGTCAAGGATTGATTATTCCGAGTTAGTTCAGCCTGTCAGTTAAGCGCTGTTTAAAAACTCTGCTCCGTCAGTGCTATTTTGTTTAAAAACTCTGCTCCGCGTTCGCGTTCGCATTCGGCAAGGATAAAATTAGAAACAAATTTGTCAGCTGATAAAATTCGGGAAAAACAATTAATGAATAAGTTCGAATTATATAAATCTATATTTTCTATTGTTATTTTTTTTAAATAGAAAACAAATATATAAGAATGTTAAAATAGATTCAACGTTTCTTTCTCCATGTCCAGTTCAAGACTTGATCACTGATTATCCACATTAGTCGTTGCTCACTTTATTTCTACGTAGTAGTTCTGTGCAACTCCTTGTTCAATGGTTGGCCTGCACAAGCATGTCCAAAATTTGTTCCCTTCTACACGATGATAAGATTCTTATAAGGTTTTGCACATCTCACCCGTGCAGTACTATACTTAGCCAAAACTACTAGGAATGTTGCCTTACGTGCCTTTCCTGGGGTCAGCATTCCCTCAAACCATCTTCCTTGTCTGCCCTCAAACAAGGTTGGACTGGTCAACATCCTTTTGCACTCTAATACACCAGGTACTTTCTCCTGAAGTTTCTTCTCAAAAAGAGCACCGTTGTTTTGTTGTTATCTTATGTGTTGCCTTCATTTCCTATGCAGCCTTCAATAAGGTTTCCATTTTTATTATGTCCTCGGGCTGATCTTGATAGGTCTTTGTGCAGCCCTCCAATTTCCTTTTATCTCCACATATGATTCACACACCATTTCCTCCTCTTCCATGCTTGCCTTTGAAATTCCTCAAATTATAACTCAAGGCCTGCACGATTCTGGGATAATGCTGACTTTAACCTTGTTGACTCATAGATGACACTCTACCTTACCCTTCTCTTGGTAGAGATGTTTTCCCGAGTCTTTACTCTTTTCTTTGTTTTCTTTCATGCGAGCGTTCACAAAGTCTTGCATGGTTTCACATCCCTTGAATACATGCCCTGCTCTTTTTACTCTCTTCCACTGATTGAATTAAACCATTTAATCATTCCACTTGTTTCTCTGATTCTTCCTTTGCATCTGCTTTCTTCTTCACTTGTACTTCCTCTTTTGTAGGGTGTGGCGTAGACGGTGTCCCATGCAGTCGAATCTGAATTGTTGTGTTGAGTTTCTCAATGGGTTCCAAGTCCAACTCATTTGTGTTGGCCTCCCTCCAAATCTACGGCCTTCATTCAATCATATTGATTAGCCTTTTAATTTTTGCTTCTAACAATGCACTGTCCCCCTTCTCTGTAGCAACTTTTAACGTTTTTTCTCTAACAGTTCATATTAACCAATCAGCCTCCTTCTCAAGGGTAACCCCATGCTCTACAACATCTGTTGTTATTCTTAACAAACCTAACCCTGCTTGTTTTATTGAGATCTCGTGCAGATCACAAAGAATATACCCCTTGGGTATACCCTTACTCATGCCTTCTTCTAGTTCACCTAGCCCTATGAGGCCTTCAAACGGCATCTCAAATACCAGATCCACATTATGATATGCATGGTAAGATCCTCCAGCTCTTCTCCACTACTACCTTCTTCACCCTTTTCATCTAATTCAATACTAATATGCAAAAGGGGTAGGTCCTTCAGGCTCTTTAATGCCCGTGTCTCCATTTCTTTCCTTACTAGGGCTTTCTTCCCGTGCCTGACCTGTGACAAATGATTTATCCTCAAGGCTCATTGGTGTGTCTTCCTTTAATGCCTCCTATTTTGTGCTTGTATTTGTGTGTGTTTCCTCTTCTGTTTTGGGCCCTCCAGTTGTGCACAATTACAGCAGACTTAATGGTTTCCCTTCCCCTTGGCCAAACTGCCTTTATTTCTTGCCCTTTCCCATGTGTGTACTCTTTCTTGGAGTTCTTCTCTTCTTAGTAGGGCGAGTTTTGGGCTTGCTCTATTGTGATTGTTCTAATGATTTAGAGCTTTCCTATTGTTCCTCAACATCCGAGCTTTTCTCCTCATCATCATCTAACTCTGAGCATTCTTCTTCTTCATCATCACTCTCACTTGACTCTTTGTTTTTCTTCTTCTCCTTGGCCTTTTTCTTGTGCTTTTTTCTGCTTGTTATTTCTACTACTTCCTCTTGTTTCTCTGCAACAATTTCATCTTATCTGTATTGCGCAATGCATATTATGTCCTTTAGTGCAGATGCCCAACAGGCTGCCATGGTTAACTTTGCGCTATCAGAAGCGCAACCACGTGTAGACTTGTCCTTGATATCTTTTAAGATCATAGAATAACCTACTCTTTTTAGCGTCAGTAGCTCAACTACCTCATCCACCTTGCTGGTGTCCCTTATCGTTCTTCGCATGTTTTCTCCTTCATTCATAAACCATGTTATACAGCTTATACGCAAAGGGAAAAATATCCATGCTTCTTCCTGCAAAATACATATGCACTTGATGTTTGCACCACGATAACCATTTTACCAACTCAGGTCTTCCAAAAAAGGGCAACTCATTCAGCAGCAACATCCCAGTTTCACTTCCTTTATACCCAATTACTTCTTCATTACCCTGCAAATCTCCTTGGCTTTGTATCAGTGAGAATCTCCTCTAGTTTCCAATTGTCTTCTACACATACACCTACTGTTTAATTCCCCCCAACTTATCAGGAGCTAAGTCCTCTTGTGCATACATTTCTTTATGCAGCATTACCCTTAACATCTTGGACCAATCCTCACAATCTCTTTCTAAATAGCTAATACTTCTTTGTATCCATTTTCACCATCATAATTGTGTCCTTTGTAACATTTTGGAGCCAGTCTCTCTTATTAGCAAAAAACAAATAGCAGCTAATGAAAACGAACTAAGAAAGCAAGAAGAAATAAATTACAATGACTCTCTTGGCCATTAACCTTATTATTCATCCTTGCACAATTACTCAAAGTAGAGCTTGAAAATACTACCATTGAAATGCCCTTGTAAAAATTTACCAATTGACTTGTGCAGCTTGCATGCACAAGTCTCTAGAATATGACAATTACATAAGATCACCTTACACCTTACACCTAAAGAGAGGGCTCTAACACCTCTCTTTAGATACACCTAAATATAAGACTTTACCTAGGGATACTTCGCCGGTGGGCCACAATAAAGGTGGCCACAAAGAGCTGGCCACCAAAGGTGGCCCTTTAAGACTAGGTACAGGCCATAGATCAGTAACTTGCTGCCAGCGTTACAAAATAATCACCCGCCGCTACACCCGGCTATCACCCGGCTAGCCCCGCCGCCGCCGCTATCAGGGTCCCGGCTACCGCACCATGTTGCTTCTAAACTGAAGATTACCCCGCCGCCGCCGCCGCTATCAGGGTCCCGGCTACCTACGCCTCACGGCTGCTACCTACGCCCGGCTATCAGGGTCCCGGCCACCGCTACGCCCGGCTAGCCCCGCCTTAAATCCGCCGCCCTTAAATCCGCCGCCGCCGTCGCAGCCTGTTGCTTCTTTGAAGCTTGGCATGGGGTACCCGGCTACCAAACTTTCGATGAGGGGCGGCTTGGCATGGGGTACCCGGTAGCCTCACCCTCACCCTTGATTTGTCTATCACCCTCACCCTCACCCTTGATTTGTCTATCACCCTCACCCTTGAGTCATACAACAACACTTTGGCACCTACACACAACATCTTTCTCTTTACATGCTTATCACGCATGCACTAGTCTCTAGAATATGACAATTACATAAGATCGCATCCACACCTTGAATCCCTTTTGCTAGAAACAGCTTCTTATCCAGCCTTAGTAACTCTAACTTTCATCCAGCAACCCACCATCCTCTAGACCCCCTATGCTCACAATGCGCAATGATCGTATCAAAAGTTCAACCAATAGTATGGCCTCTCACCCGTACATCAACTAGAACAGAGTATACCTATTCAAACATTTTTATGAAGTTTTATATGCCTACAACACAGCTGAAACTCTATTGTACTGGTCCTTGCGCCCTACATCGCATATCATTGTGAGTGTAGCACCTAAAAGTTTGTTAAATGCCTCCACTATACCATTTTCTTGTGGGTGGTATCATGTTGTTGTGTGACGTGCGATCATAAATTTATGTTAAAGCATGTGCACTATCTCCGCAAGAAAATAGATTCCTCTAAGCTTGTGAAAAGAAATCTTCCCTTTTTTCCTTACAAGGCAGGAAAACCATCAATGAAGTCAATAGAAATCTCTTCCCATTTCTGGCTGGGAACATGTAATGTTTGTAGCGAGCTTATATATGGTACTGACTCACTCTTCATTTGTTGTCAAGTACACATTCTGCTACATGCTTCTTTATATGAGTTTTCATTCCTTTCCAATAAAAGGACTGCTGCAAGTTGTAATAGGTTTTAAAGAAAACAACATGGTAAGAAGCTGGTGAGTTATGGTTCTCCTTCAATTTTTATGTCTTAAACTTTGAAGTTTGTGGCAAGTAAATGTGTCACTAGAACCATAATACACTAATTTTCCAAGAATATTTAGAATATGTATTTATTTGTTTGCTGATCCTTCTACAATCACTGTTTTTGATATATTTTGCTTGTATGGATTGATCACATTTGAGACTGAACATAACAATTTTTCTTCTTCATTAGGAGAAGTGGATCTGTGACAACATTATCTTTTCCCTTCTTATGCACAATTTCAAAGTCAAAACCTTGAATCTTCTCTATCCACTTTTGTTGTTCAATGGACATGAACTTCTATTGGAGCAGATATTAAGACTCTGATTGGCAGTCTTAACAAGAAACTTACTACCTAGTAAATATTGCCTCCACTTGGCAAAAAGCATGCATAATATCAAGCATCTGTTTATCATACGTAGAATGCAATCTCAGATCGCCTTGAATTTGTGACTCCCAAAAACTATTGGGTGTCTTGTATAATTATTGTTCCAATCACTGAGCCTCATGCATCAAATTCTATATGGAATAGCTTGGAAAAAACTGGTGTGGCAAGCATCGGAGTTGATGAGAATGCCTTCTTTAGTTTCTCAATGCTTTTCTTTGCTTCTTTTGTCCACATGAACAGTTCTTTCTTCAATAAATGTGTTAGAGGTGCAACTATATGGGCATTATTCTTGATCAAGTGTTGATTATAACTAGTCAAACCAAGGAAGCCCCTTAACTTGGAAACATTCTTCGGTGCTAGCCATTCCACTATTGTTTTGATCTTTGAGGTATAAACTTTAACACCTTGTGACAAAATGATGTAACCCAAATATTCAACTTCTTTCTTACCAAAATTACATTTGGTATTTTTCACATAATACTTGTTTTCTTCCAAGATTGACAACACTTGGTCCACATGCTGAAGATGGTTCTTACAAACCTTGGTGTAAATCGAAATGTGATAAAAATATACAATGACAAAGTTCCTAATATACAGCTAAAGAGTCATATCTTTCATGGTTAATTTTACTTTATGACATTTTCCTTGAAACATTATAGTAGCACCGTCAGCTACCATTACATTAAAGTCTTTTTCAAGGTATATAAAAATTTTAATGTTCAAGTTATTAACGAATTGATAAAGTTATGTGTGCTTCAAGAAACAATGATCATCACTTTTTGCTTCTTTATATACCCTTGGACCTTCCAACCCTGAGGATGATCCCTGTTACCGTACCTAGTGATATATTTGGTTGCACTTCACCGTGAGTAGGTTGCTCACTACTAGTTTCAAAATCATTAAAACTCCTTCCAATATCATTTCTTGCATCATTCTCACTTTCATCCTGGTGCTCTCTTTCACAAAAGCATAAATTCTTACTCTTCGTTGTAGGTTGAAGTCCCTTTTCATCTTTCCTATTATCACTCCTATCTCTATTTCAGTACGCATTCTAGTTATTACTCTTCTCGTTGTTCCTATTATCATTCCTACCAAAATCAGTATAGTGTCTGGAGACACTTAATAAATCAAGCTTTATCATTGTAATATTCTATGGTTGTGCCTTATGTAAATAATCGCACCCATTGGCTCAATTTTTTAAAGGTTGGGGCCTTATATATTCCAATGCAATAACTCCTATAATATCAAATAATATAATGGCTGGTGGAACCCTGATTGCAAACTCCATTTATAAATAGGTCAAGGGTTTCAAAACCACCAACAAATTCATATATGTTGTCTATTTGGTATATCTCTTTCACCAAAATTTCAATAAAGCATACCTTAACCTCAAGCTGAAGGATGATGATAACTGACTCTTGAATTTGGTGGATTGGACTCCTCTGCGCTCCAAAACCTCGTCGTTCAATGACCTTGTGGAAGGATTCCTAACTCCTATTGTCCGCAATTCATGGATAAAAATTATGTAGATTGTAATGAAAAGAAATAGACCTATAAACATTTGCAAGAGAAGCAATGCTAATAGAATCTTAAACTATAACAAAAAAATAAAAATCGCGCGCGCACACACACACATTATACATGAGATTTTCACTTCGAAAAACCCTTTTGGTAAAAAAATCCCCAAACAACAACCTTCTTTCTTATTGCATTAACTTAGCCATTTACAATACAATAACGTACTTCAAAGTTTTGTTTTACCATAGTGCATGGGTGAGTATTTGTAGGCACTTTCACTAGGAAACCGTCCAAGCGGTATTACAAGGAAACTATCCAAGCGGTATTACAATAGAACACATGTCGTCCAAGCAATATTACAAGAAAACCATCCAAGCGGTATTAAAATAGAACCAATATTAGAACCCTAACCAAAGGTTTTGTCACCTACAACGAAATTAAATTAAAATTCAAAGAAATTCGAATGGAAAAAATAATAATAAATAAATCAGAAATCTAACTTCAAAGAATTAAAAAATATATAAGTTTTACCAACTTACAAAGTATGTAATGAAATTACTTAGATAGATCAGGACAGTTCACAACAATGGATATAAATGTAAACATCACGAGCCGATTAACAACAATAATGAGAACAGGATAAGTAGATCCACAACAATAATTGATAGCAAAGCAGAATACTTGATAAATAAGACTAAGCCACTTCGAGGGGGCAACCTCCACAACCATGCAATAAAAATAGCATTCATAATATGATGCTTAAGTACTAACCACTACCTCCTATATATACCCTACTTATGTTATGGTTACTCCATAGGCCTACCCTACTAACAATATAAGAACATAGAGAACAAGATAAGATAAAAGGTGATGTAGGCCATAGATTAGCCACACATATCCCTAGACATGCTATAAGTTAAGGATGTAACATGCCCCTCCCTTTCAAAACAACACTGAATCACTATGGATGCTGCTATAGGAATGCTTCATCCTCCCATGTTGCATCCACGCTCGTCAAATTATTCCACTTGACTAAATAGTCCTAAATAACCCTTATTTGCAGCCTTTTAATGCATATTTTAAGGTTCTCCTCATGGTCCAAAATGACTCTCTGCCTTCTTCGTCAAACTTTGGTAACTTAGTCTAAGCAGATACTTCTTGTCCAATAACCTTCTTTAAGCAAAAGACATGAAATATTGAATGTACGCATGTAGACTAAGGTAGCTCTAACTTGTATTTGACACTATTCATTTTCTGCAATATCGGATAAGAGTCGTAATACTTAGGATAATGTTTATTATCCTTTTTTGTTGCTTCAAAGACATTTTCTTGTATGGTTGTAGGTGCACAAAGATCCAATCACCCACTTCAAAATGCCTCTCACTACGGTGTTGATCCGCTTATTGCTTCATCCAATTTTGTGCCATTGCCAAATTCTCTTACTAGCTAGTGCCTTTTGTTGGTGTCGAAAGTGTTCCTCAATAGCTTGAACCCTTGGTTGTACCCTCATGGATGAGGTGATGGATGGGGGTTCATATCCATACAATACCACAAATGGAGACATTTTGGATAATGTAACGAAGTGTTATGCCACCATTTTGCTAGTGGCAGCGAATGAACCCATCTTTCTTATTTATCTAATGCAAAATGACGGGGATAACCCTCTAGGTGTTTGTTGACCACCTTTGTTTGCCCATCAAATTAAGGATGATATGACAAGCTATGAACCAAATGAGTACCCAAAAATGAGAATAAATTAATCCAAAAATTACTAGTAAAGATAGGATCACGATCACTTACCGTGATCTTGGTGATACCATGTAGCTTTTGAATTGTATCCAAAAAAGCATTTTCTATTACAAATGAATGAGACAAGGCACAAAAACTAGTGTATTTTGTGAGCCTATCCAAAATTACCATGATAACATGTTTACACTCCGACCTAGGCAAGCCTATTATGAAATCCAACAAAACCTCCTCTCAATTTTGGCTAAGAATAGATAAGGGTTGTAGAAGACCTAGGGTCTTAATTGTCTCACCCTTGTTTTGCTGACACACCATGCAGTCTACCACAAATTTTTGGATTTGCCCTTAAGTCCTTCCTGAAAGAAATCTTGCTTGATTCTAGGATAGGTTTTCGAAAATCATGAATGCCACCTTGCTAGAGATGGATGGAGCTCTATAAGTATCTTTTGTTTGAGGGCATAATTCTTGCACAGGTACAATCTATCTTTATACCATTAGGCATTCTCTTTCCACTCAAATTTGTCTGAGACACTAGAATCCTATTGGAGTTGTTGAATCGAGATCCTATGTATCACTGTTATTTTCCCATTCTGATCTTGCCTTATCCACCCAATTTGCTTGCCATATGGACATTGCGCATAACAATGCTTATATGGATTCATCCCTCTTGGATAGCGCATCTACGACTACATTATCCTTTCCTTTCTTATATATGATTTTGAAATTATACCTCAGCAATCTGGTCAGCCATTTTTGTTGATCTACAAATGACAACCTCTATTCCAAGAAGCATTTTAGATTGTAATGATCAGTTTTCACCTTAAAGTGTCTAACCATCAAATAAGGTCTCCATTGTTTGACTGCATGAAGAATAGCAATCATCTCCTTCTCATAGATAGTTTTAGCAAGTTCTTACCTTAGCGTTGACAACTCTCAAATGCAAGGGAGCAACTTTCCTGCATGAGTATTGCCCCCATTCCATATCCTAATGCATCACATTCAATAATGGTCTTTGAAAACTCTAGGGTAGCCAAAACCAGAGTAGCGCACATGGCCTCCTTCAGTTTCTCAAATGCCTTGGTGGCAACATCATTCCACTGGAAGGAGTCCTCATTCAACAAAGTTGAGATTGGTGCTACTGTGTTTCCATAATAACATGTCAACCCTAAAAAACCTCGAAAGTTCTTGAGGGTTTTTAGAACTTGTCATTCTATCATGGCCTTGATCTTGTGCAAGTCTACTTTGACACCTTCATGCAACACAATATGACCCAAGTACTCTACCTCCTGTACTCCAAAAGCACACTTGGAAGGCTTGCCATAACGCTGATGTTGCTCCAGAATTATCAATACTTGATTCACATGTTACAAGTGTTCTTCCCATGTATGTCATCAAAAAATTCCAAGACAAATTTCGGCAAAAAAAGCCTAAAGGCTATGTTCAACAAACTTTGGAATGTAGATGTTGCATTTGTGAGACTGAAAGACATTATCAAAAGCTCATAATGGCCTTCATGAGTTTTGGATGTTGTTTTATGTATATCCTCGTCTCTTATCTAAAATTGATGGTAACCTGCACAAAGATCGAGTGTTGTAAAGTAGACAACACCATGAAATTCATATAGAAAATCATCAATTTGAAACAAGGAACTTGTCTTTAATTGTGTACTTGTCGAGTTCTTCATAATCTGGGCACATCTTCCAAGTAGCATCCCTTATGCACCATTACCGCACAGGATGAATAAGCACTTTGGCTATCCCTGATAATACCAACCTCCAACATTTATTTTACCATCTTTTCAATCTCATTCGTTTGGATATAAGGATACCTGTATGGTTTGATGTTTGGCAGATGACTCCCTGGTAGCAATCAAATGATCATATTCCCTTTGTGTTGATAGTCCTTTTGGCATTGCTCCAAAAACAACAGTGTTTATCAATAATATTTTGGAGATAACGCTATGTAGACACCTTTTTGTTGGTTGTGCTTCTAAGGAAAATAGTTGCGCTACAAACCCATCTGCCCCCATTTTAAGAATCTTTTGCATCTAATGAGAACTAACCATATGTGGAGACTTTGCACGCAATCTACATAGTTCAAATGTTTTGGCTTCATAATGAAAACGCATGAACAAATCTTGGAAATTCATCTCTATCATGCCCAAGGTTGAGCCATTGGACTCCCAAAATTATGTCAGCGCCACCCATGGGAATAACAAACATAGGAGTCTACCCTGTAATCTCCCATGGCAATTTTGATATCGTGGAATTTCCATGAGCAACTGGCTGTACCACCATTTATAATCATGAGCTCAAATTCTAGAGCTAGATAAACAAAACAATTCAAGCATGCCACCAAATTATTAATGATGAAGTTATTTGTAACCCCCTAAGCCAGTCAGTACTGTCACCTTTTGTTTATAGAAGAAACCCACAACCTTGAAGGTTTATGGAGTTCTAATACCTGAAAGTGCATGGTATGAGAAATTTGGTTGGGAATCTTTAGATTCCTCCTTTAGCTCCTTCTCACCCTCACCGAATCCTTCATCATCCTCTTCATCTTCATTGGCCCCTTCAATGTAGAACAATTTCTTCTCTACACGTCATTTGTTGTATTTTCTATCACAATTGAAACATAACCCTTTTGCTCGTTTCTCTTCAATTCATTGAAGAGTCAATCTGTGTAATGTCCCCTTCCCATGACTCAGAGGCCTAATTGGCCTAGTTCGCCCCTTCCTTTATTATTCCCTTGGGAAAATGGGGCATGAGAGAAATAAAGGGAATATTGAGACTCTTATGAGCACTTTATGTCATGTTTTAACGTTGAGGTGTTTTATTAAGGGTGTTATTTTCCCATATGGACACTAGACACTTCCTATTATTCATATTTTTATTTTAAAACGAGGGTGAATGCGTTTTTAGGGTGATTTGGTTTATATGAATGAAAAAGAAGGTAAAAAGGGATTATTATAAAAATCATTCTCTTTGCTCTAGAAGAAATGGACTTGTGTGTTCATGTTTTTGCTCAAAGAGTAAATACCTTGGGATCCCTGGTTTCGGTGCAAGTGCAACTTGTTCCCTAGCTGGATGAACTATTTTGGTGATTCACATTCTTGAATCCCTAGTAGCAGTATTACAGCATTGAAGTGTGTGGGAAGTGAAAGACTATTGAAGGAGTACATTTGATTGAAGAAGAGGTTCGTGGGAAGGCAAGAATAAAGACCAGTTTGTTGTGATTTGGTTTGCAGGGTCTGATTTTGGCATGGGAAGTCCGTGGGGCTTGGAATAAGATTGTGGAGGGTGCATGTACCCAAAAAGGAGCCCTCCTTTATACAACGCAACCATAGTGTCGGTGAATGCAGGCTACAACAGGTGTTAAGAGGTTGAGACCAGCAGCTCGTGGAGTTTAAGGAGAAAAGTGCAGCTTCCATAAGGAGAATCAACCCCTCTAAGACAGCTGCAGCAGTCATCTTTGGCACCAGACCTTTCATTTGTTACAGCAGGTTGCAAGGGAAAGATTACAGACCCAAGTCTATGCTTAAGTGTTGGACATAGGTTCTAAGAAATTCCGCAAATGTATATCAGCATCTGCCTGTAAGAGATTTCTAGAAGAAGATCTGAATTGTTGTTGTGTAACCACCTTAGCATTTCCATGTCTTATCAAGCATCAATATTGAGGTTAGGAATTATTCTGGAATTTATATGTATCTCTGATTTTATATATCAGTAGTTGTATTGCATTTCTATATTTGTTTACATATAATAGCAATGTGCACGCAAATTGTTTGATGAAATGATTAAATACTGGCAAGCTTGAAATATTAAGTTGGTCTACAAGATATAGTGAGACAATTGCAGGCAAAGTGTTGACAAAATTCCGAAGTCAGCAATAAGTAGGAAATCGTGCAAATTTGGGTTCCAGGTGGGTTTAGGGTATTTCAATCTAGTAGGCTTAGGGAATGATAGTGTTAGAGTAATGCACTCTCTACAAGTTGTGAAAGCCCTTCGTTTGACCAAGTCTCTTTCCTCTCCCTACATGTGAAGACCATGGACTCTGATACTGCACTTGGAATAAATATGTGAACATCAAGTGGGATGCTATCCTTGAGCCCACCTAAGAATAGGTCATTTAGGTTGTCTTATGTGATGCCATCCACACACAAAGACAGGTTCTGGAATGCTGAATATAATCCTTGACAATTCCCATTTGTCTCAATCTTGCTAACTAATTGAAATAGTTTTCTCTGAGACTATTGTGGTAGTGTATTTGTAACTCATCAGTAAAAATTGACCAAGTAATAATCAAGACCTTTTTCTTTTGAGCGCATAACCATCTATACCAGATGAATTGCTCTAGTTCCAAATACAAAGATGCCATGGCCACCTTTTGTGCACATGGGGTTTGATGTAGATGAAATAATTTTTTCATTTGATTGATCCAAGTGACTGAATCTTTACCATCAAACTAATGCACTTCAAATTTTGGTAGCATGTTCCTCAAACTAGTATTTGAGCTTTGATTGTTTTGGTTGGGAGAACCTAAGAGGCCTAGTGTAGAATTATTGGATGGTGGCATTGCGGAAAACAAGCCAAGAGAGTCACCGATGTCCCATTTATGGTGATCAACACTAGCTTCATTGCATCCATGTCCCCTTTGACCACATCTGGATCTTCGTTATTCGCCATGCTTTACAAATATCCCTGAAGTTGGGTAACCCACCCAAAAACCCTTGATTCAAACGTTTCTGACTCCATATCCTCCTTGCTAGGTGTTTTTCCTAAAGTGGCTTGCCCTTTTCTGTGGCCTCGAGTGTTTGGACCAGCCATACACGAACTCATGGTTTTGGGTTCAAAAAATTACAGTGGAGGGTTTTGGGGCCAAAAAAATATGTAATAAAGGCTTTACTATTGCGATCGTCTCGCCAAGACAAATCCAATGACTGTTGATTTGCATAAGGGTGCTAAAAAAAATCTAGAATTTTTTTAAATTTATAAAAAAACTCGAGCAATACTACCCCAATGGAAAAAATTAATTCTTCTTGGATCACAAGTTATTTTTTTCGATCCTTCAACTCACAAATGCTAGATCTAGAAAACAAAAATTGTGCCACAAAAACATGTCCAAATCAAAGCTTTGATGCCACTTGTAATGAAATTACTTGGATAGATCAAAACGGTTCACAACAATGGATATAAATGTAAACACCATGGGCAAATTAACAATAATGAAAACAAAATAAGTAGATCCACAACAATAATTGACAGCAGAGCGGAATATTTGATAAATAAGACTAAGCCACTTCAAAGGGGCAACCTCCACAAACATGCAATAAAAACAAAATTTGTGGTAAGATGCTCAAGTACTAACCACTACCTCCTATGTATATCCTACTTAGGCTATGGTTACTAAATTACTCCATAGGCCGACCCTACTAATAATATGAGTACATAAAGAAATGTAAGAACATAAGATAAAAGGTGATGTAGGCCACAAAATATCCATACATATCCCTAAACACACTATGGATTACGGGTGGAGCAAATTAATGGACTTTATTACTTTGTAAGTACATTATATTTAAGTTTAATGTTACCTTGAAGATCTCATTTGTGCTCTTTGCAAACACATCGGAAAAAATGAACTTCACAACCCTTTCCCCTTCACCCTTCGTAGCATATGAAGACTCCAACCATCGAGTGTTCACAAACATTTTCGTAAGAGACTTTAGTGATGCTACATTGTTTCACAACATGATGAAGTTTGCGGCAAATCATGTGACTCCCGATCACACAAGCTCCTTTTCGTTGGTGTGACCTCGCATCAAGCTAAGCACCCAAGTGTGACTGTAGATGTACTTGGTAATATTTTTTGCTTCTTCAACCACAATTTTCACCTATCCAATTTTTACTATGTTCTCAAGAAGGAGATCATGTAATGGGTTGTGCAAGGAATTCAAAAAAGGGTAGGGTGCCTCTCCTCAAGAACTCTTGTTGTTGCATTGTAAGTCAAAACTTGGATGACATTCTCTAAACCCACATACCCAACCACTTCCTCCGGTATATTACACAAAGTCTTTGCATTCTTTGCTTCATGGAAGGCATCAACGGACTTCAAGAACACCAATTGTCCACCTGAAGCAACTAGAAAGTTTATCAAAGTGAGATTCCTTCCATCCGTCAACACATCAGACAAAATATTACAACCTTTATTTACACCATTTTTTTTTTATCCTTTACCATCAAGTTCGTATTTTGTATGGCTTCCACCAACAAGGGCCTACTCAAATCACATGGACTAGGTGTCTTAAACCCTTTCTCGACAATGGTCAATGCAGTTACCAATGACTCCCAATATGGGCTTCTCACCACATTGAAAGATATGCTTTTATAATACAAAAAAATTGTAGCAGCCATACTTGCTTCATGGTGCTTATCCCCATTTCAACCAATGCCTTTGAGCAAATGTTGTGCACCAGGAGTATTGTGAGAAACAAAGAAATCCTATGAATCTAAAGGTATTCAGCTTGAAATTTCTCTAGTAGATGATCTCCAAATTCGTGGACCAAAACAAAATCCCACTAATTCAAGAGGGAATTCATCACGGATGCAACTCTTGCAATTCTCCTCTTCTTTTCTATTTTTTTCTATGAGAGCATTCATCTCGTGTGATTTGAGGTATCAATTTATGGCACAATCGCACATCTTGGCTAGGGATTAGTTCAAAGTGTTAGTTGAGGCGATGGATGCTTCCTCTCATTTGAAAACCACAATAGTTGCATATCACACTTTCTAACTCTGAACCCTATGTGCCATGCTTTCAAGAAGGGTCATTGAACTTCCTATTACAACTACATGAAGGGTCTCGTATATCAATGCAAGTGCAAACTAAGAACCTTGTCAAAAAAAAAAGAAAAAAAACTGAACAATAAAATTTTAAAACCCTAGCTGCCTAGCAAAGAAAGAAAGAATGAAATGGTAAAAAAGAACAAAAAAAACTTTCAAACACTAGAAGAAATCTAAAATGAAAGAATCAACTTCAAAAAACCCAAAAAAGAAAAAAAACTAAGCTCTTTACCTCTCAAATTTAACTAAGAATGAAAGAGCAAAGCATAAAAGTGGAAGAAAAAGTAAAAAAATACATTTTTAGTGACTATTGTAATGAAGCATTAGGAAAGTTTTCTACACGGACTTGTGGGTTCTTTGCTTTACGCCACCATGCGAATCACAGGTGAGTTACTCGTCTGCTATTTTGACTTGTAAGTTTGGAAATTTTTCGTAAGTTTCCGGCGAATTTTGCATCTATGGTCTTACACCTTTCTCTTCGTAAAGGGCCTCAAGTGCTACCTCTCCAAATACAAACATCCCAAACTCTTTATGGACCTCGAACGCTATTTTTACTTCTAGAAACATTTTCCCTTTAAGTTTTCTTATATCCATCTTGATATTTCTCTGCCCCTGTAGGGTGGTTTCCTACACACTAAGTCTATTTCTACATCTAAAAAAAAATCCTTTTTTCTTATATCCATCTAATATTTCTGTGTCCCTGTAAGGTGGTTTCCTACACGCTATGTCCAGTATTAGCATCATAATATTTGAGATTAATACCATATGTTACAAGATGCACTGCATTGGTCATTTTATTTCAACTCTTCATGACAATATTAGTCACTTCAATGTTAAAAAATCTTCAAGATCTTGTTCTTTTGCATTTATGAGCCCTCTCATTTTTTAAAACAGAATTGATCAATTATAGATATCACCCAAAGTAGGCTTGTTTGCATCTGCAAATTGGATCATCAATTAAATAAGCTCTTACAAACTAAGGAGATGTGGAAACATCGCCTATTGCTCATCATAATCCCTCCTTGTGTCATAATTTTTATCAATGTGGGGTAATCTCAAACAGTTATTTTGTTAATTAATTTGAAACTTTCAAAACCAATTTTAATTAGAAATTTGGATGTTTGTGGGATTTTTAACCATGTATTAAGTAATCTCTTTGCTGATCAATTTTTATTAGGAGTCGTCTCTTTTATGACCTGTCTCTCTGTTTAAAATCCCACATTATGTGAGTGGCATAGGCTTATGCATGAAAAAAAGAAATAAAAAAAAAAGAAAAATATAGCTTCTTAGAAGCCTCTCAAACCCACTGCAAACTTCAATTAGACCTGCAAAAACTTGAATTCTAGATGCACAAACACTATATAAACATAAACCGAGTCTTGCAGAATAGCATAATAGAATAACACTTCAATCTGAGCATGAACTTGATCTCATTCAATGAACATACAGCTCGGATCATAAATTATTAATGCCAAAATCAGCAGCACTTCTCTTGGAATTACAGCAACAATAATTGTCAGAATGAATATACAAAAAACAAATAATCTCCCTAAATTAGGGTGACACCTTTGGGAGAGAATCTCTCAAGTCAATCTTGAATGTGAATCACACAATCAACTGTTAATCAATATTACACTAACATCAAGTGCAGCAATCTAAACTCATCAAAACTTTCCACAGATCACTAAGGCGTGCCAAATCATCTCCAACACAGTCAAGCCACATGCACTCACTGATTGTGTGTAGATCTTTGTTTAACTGAAGCAAAAGAGGGGATTCCCCACTTTATTCTCCAGGTTGTTAATTTAGATAATTAATGCTTTCATCACTAGAATATTATTATTTACTAACTCTAAATCTTAATTGAGGACTTCTGATAAAAACGTCTCAGATAAGTTAATTCTACTTAAATTTAGGAATCACTCCTAAAAAATTGTAAGCCCCCAAAAATCACTAAATATGATATTTTCATAAAGCAAATAAAGTTACCAAGCTCTAAGGTGAAAATAACACTTACAAGCTACACATTTCCACACTCCCTCGTAGCCAGGAAAGTGTTCTCCACAATACCAAGCTGCTCTCGCAGAATCTCAAACTTCCCTTGGGAAAAGGCTTGGTCAGAATGTTGACCACATGGGAATCTGTGGGCACATACTGCATTCTAGCCCTCAGAAAGTGGAACCGGATGATGATAAGCTTCGATCAACCGTGTTACACTAGGTTCTCCAAGAGCTTGATGCAATAGTGAGGCACCAGGATGCCTCTGCTGAACTTTGAGATCAGCTTATGAATTCAAATTGCTTCACAACCAACTGTGGAAGATGTTATATATTCTACCTCTGCTGAGCTCAATGCCACCACACTCTATTTCATGCTGCAACAAGGAACCACTGCTGAATCCAAAGAGAAACAAGACCCAAAAGTGGATTTTCAGGTATCCACATCACTAACCCAGCCGCTATCACCAAACTATGCAAGTAAAAATATCAGTCATCTACATACCTGTCCCATCTGAAAAATACCCTTGTGATACCTAAGAACATATACTGCCTTCCAATGAATGTGCCTAAGCTACACCATATACTGGCTGAGGGTGTGCACCGCATAGCAAATATCTGGCCTAAAACTCACCAAGTAGAAAAGTGGACCAATCAGCCACTGCTATAATGATGGATCAAGCCGAGCTCAAGGCCACCATAGTCCATTTCATGCTGCACCAAGAAACCATTGCTGAATCTAAAGAGAAACAACATCCAGAGGTGGATTTTCGAGTCTCCACATCACTTGCCCAACTGCTATCAACAAATCCATGCAAGTTCAAATATCAATCACTTATGTATCTATCCCATCTGAATGATACCATTGATATACCTAAGAACATACACTGCCATCCAATGAATGTGCTTAAGCTACACCATATACTGGCTGAGAGTGTGCACCGCATAGCAAATGTCCGGAGTTCACAAAGTACATAAGTGGACCAATTAGCATCTGCTATAATGAACGATCAACAAGATTTAAATGATAGCCTCAACTTGAGATTGAGCACCATTGGAGTTCTGACTGACTTAGAATCCACCATCTGAAATCTCTTCAGAATTTCAATCATGTAATTTCCCTGTGAAATAAAAATCTCACCATTTCACCGGCACACCAAGAAATTGCATGTCAAACTCATGACATACCTCTTCCTTGCACCAAGCACAAATTGTGCAAAGATACCCATCAATATCAACTTCAAGTCATATACGTAGAGCACTAACAACTCATGACTTGCCTCTTTCTTGCACCAAGCACAAGTTGTGCAAAGACACCTATCCATATCAAGTCGTCTACGTAGAGCACTAAAATTTTCAGTAGACACTTCTAGTGATATACAAATTAAAATCACTTGTATTTTTAGCAAAACCCAATTGAGATAAATACTCGTCAATTTGGGTGTACCAAGCCTAAGGTGCTTTGCTTCAACCTATCAATATCAAGTCACCTACATAGAACACTACAATTTTCAAACAATTCGAATTCACTTATATTGAAATACAGATTCAAATCACTTGTATTGTTATCAAAACCCAACTGAACTAAATACTCGCCAATTTGGGTGCACCAAGCCTGAGGTGCTTGCTTCAACGCTTACTAGGCTTTCTTTAGTCAACACCCAAAAGCGTCTTGACCATGAACCTCAAATCCCTTAAATCACTCCCCCCACTCCAGCTCTCACCTCACCATCATCCTTTTTAACTCCGAGCAATGAATCAAAGCCTAAATGTTAAATGCCCTTGCCCACCCTACAAAGGAGGTGGCAGAGTGAGAGACACTAAACCACTCAAGTTGAGAGCTAATCATGGTATGGCTATATTACGGACTGCATCACTATAATATCAACTATACCATCTGTTCATGGTCCTTTTTGCAGAGTCACACCAACTCTAGGGGGAAGAGAGGGAAGAGGAAAAGCTCAAGTGGTGAGGATTTCCCTTCTTCCCTTCCACCTCTCCTAAAAGGAAGCAGGCTATTGGCAGCAACTTCCCCAAGGTCTTTGTCTCCCAGATCATGGCGTACTAGATACCTTGGTTGATGTAGTCTATTCCATTTCAAGGGGCCTATCTAGAATAAACTCAGATAAATGATAAGTATGGTCCTGTAAACCAGTTGCTTATACAATCAGCAAAAATGAATTTGTCATGAAGATAAAGCTGATTCAAGAATTGTTTATGGCATATATGGATTCAACAATGCATTAAAAACAATGATAAGTGTTTACAATCAAGATAAAGTTTGTAAACATGGATTGCAACTTCAGAGCTATTCTAACTGCTCTAATAGATGTATTAACAAAAATGAGGGTAAAAAATAAAATATAAGCCTGTTTTGAAGTTAGAACAATTCTACTTATTTGACTTAAATGAACTCCATGACACCAATATGTTGCATGGCCAGTAAGCACACAACCATGGACAAAGATGGTGCAAGAGTCTAGGGTATTCAACTATGAAGAAATATGGACAAAATCACCAAAAACATGCGCAATTATTGAACAATAGTCTTCATTGCCTTTCAATTTATTAGATATTTGCTTGATAAATAGTGTTTGGATCCACCTTAGTCAGAGGAATTATAGAAAATGCTTTACTACAAAGTTGCCTAAAAGAAAATCTAACCTAGAAAATCAAGCAAATACAAAAAAAGATGTCTAGTTGTCTCTTCTATTCTAACACGAATCAACAAACCCGTGACTTAGTGTCATGGTTGGCCTTCTATAGACTTTCAATAGCCTTGTCCACTAGGCAGGTGGTTGAAAATATTCAATGCACTAGCCACTCATCAAGCAGTTACAAGCCTTCAATAGAAGTCACCCACTAAGGCACCAATTTAATGTGTACATGTCTTCAAAGATAACAACTCTTCTCATTAGATCACTGGTAATGTGGCATTATTTGATTGAGGCATCACTTCCACTGACACAAATTCAAGTTGAATTTTGATCTATTTGATGTATTTCTACAATATCATATGGAGGCACAAGTTTTCATTCTCCAACTGTGAGTAGTCCTCTTTTCAACTGACTGTGCAAGCATTCATTGTCTTCTTGTGATCTTTAGCTCGCTGGATCCTGATGTGCCCGCTACTATCTGACTTGGCCCGGCATCTTATTTAATTTAGTACTTGCTTCCACAATCTATTTGCACTAGGCAACAAGATGCTCAATCACTACCCAAATCTAACAGGACTTACAGTCCAATTCCCAAATTTGACGGACTAGATGGGCAAAACAAGCGTCAACTTCAGCTTCTGAATATGTTCGTAGATGTCTACATATCAGCCTTGGGAAGGATGCCCTACATGTCCACTTCTCACTACTCAAAAAAGCTAACATGTCTTTGATGTGCAGGGATCCTGTTACGTAAAGGAATAAAGTTGCAAGAATGTTTAGTCATTTTGGAAGGAAATAAGGCAGAAATGGACCAAATTGTTTAGGAAAGGAAGCAACGAATTAAGTAACTTGCAAAAATCCAAGGCGAAATGGCCTGAAAATGGGAATTTTAATACAGTCCAAAACGTGATATAAAATAGACCAAGTCCTATCAGAATTAAACAAGTTTAGCAAGTTATATCAATACATATCCAATTGCGAAAATTCTTCTAAACTGAATGCATGCAATGGATATTTTAAGTTCAGACCTGGTTCAAAGAACAACGCCGGTGCAATGTCAAATGTGCAACTTGTTAAGGAACTTTTCAATCAAACCATGAATAAAAAAATACCCAGATTTGATTAGGCTAGAAGACTAAACCTAGAGAAAAAAGAGGTCCACAATTTCAGTGATGATATTAGGGCATGTTGTGCAAGCAAAAACACCATCTCCAGAGGAAGCATGTCACCGGCCAATTTCCTAGGATGTTTTATGTTGATTTCCTCATCTATATTTCCATCTAGAAAAGTTGCCTTTACATCGATCTACTGTAAAGTCCATCCAAAACAAGTTGCTAATGAAATGATCGACTAAATGGAACTATACTTGGCCACTAGAGTAAACATCTCCTTGCAGTCTATTCCCTAATTTTGAGAGACTATTCAAACCAAGAACTTGGCCTTGTACTTCTCTATACTTCCATCAACTGCATGCTTGATCTTGTATAGCCACTTGGATTCAAGCACTAATCTCCCCACAAGTATAGACACCACCTTGCAAACATCATTCTTCTAAATTGAAGAAAGCTCTTATTACATGGCTTCATGCCAACAACTTCTAGACTGCCTTCTCCAAAGTAACAAGGCTTGCCTCAACAACTAAGACATAAGAGCAAGATAAAAATTAAACTTCTTGGAAGGTTTACTTACTGTCATTGTCGATTTTGGTTCACCCACAAACTTTTTACCTCCTATCGCACCTGTGTAAGCCAATTAAGCTTTTTAGTTGTACCTTGTGGCTTCCCACCAGAAGCACTGGATGCTGGACTAAATGAACCAGCACTGTTGGTTAGATCATTAATTAGACCAATAGGAGTATATACTTCTCCAATCACTGGAGTGGGATTGGAATACGGTCCATCTTCATTGAAGGTGTCATCTTAGAGAAATTTCAAGATGCCCAGGAATACCGTCCATCTTCATTCAATCCAATTTCATTGAATAGGAAGATAAGCTTTGTGCCTATGTAACAAAGTTCATCGATTTTTCGGTTTAAAAATAAAAATCACCAACTTTTTTGCTAGTAGAAAAGTTTGGCCAAGTTTGATAGGTTTGGCCAAGAAAACATGGCAAAAATGAGCCCCTATGCTGAGATTATATTGTGTGGCACGTGAATAGCCCTGGTCGCCGTTGGGAATAGGATTGGGAAGTGCAAGGACGTGCTGGGAAAGAACCGACGATTGAGGACATATAGTAGACGAGAGCCAAATTTACAGAGTCAGAAATGTATTGAGACCTCTTGCAACACAATTGTTGTGTTACGGCTGGCATTATTTGCCCATTGTATCAACCTACAGACCTTCCCGAAATTACGGTAGACGTTATTTGCTCATTTCCCTAAACTACGGCCGACATTATTTGCACATTGTATCAACCTACAACACTTCACAAAACTTTTAGGGTATGAAAGGAACCAATGAATCAGAATTCGAAAGGCCCCTGCTCAAAACCCAACTCGAGATGACACTCGTGTTACGGCTAGCATTATTTAAATGCTACAAAATTCTTCATTAAAAGATTAGTAGTGGTCTGAGAAAGAATGGTAAGTGCCCGCGACGATTATTTCTTAATCATGATTCAGAACAAAAGCATTATTTGCTTTAATTTTTTTATTGTTTTTTAGTATTTGTTTTTTTATCTTTATAATTTTGTTTTTTAAATGTTTTTTTAACTTTTTTAGTGTTTTTTCGTTTATATATTTTTTGGTTTATTTTTTAGTCATTTTTTTTCATTAATGTATTTTAAATATTTATTTATTTTTATTATTTTATATTTATTAATTTTTTTTAATTTTAAATTTAATTTTTATATTTCGTAGTTTATATTTTCATTTATTTTTTAGTTATTTGTTTTTTATGTATTATTCTTTTAACTTAATTTTAATCTTTTTTAATTTATATTTTAAAGGTCGATTTTTCGTTATTTAATTTATTTAAATTTTAAAAAAATGTCATTTATTTTTAGAGTATTTAATTTTTTTGTTATTATTATATTGTTTCCATGTCATTTATCTATATTTATATATTTTTTAATGGTTTGACATGTTTGCACATTATTTTTTAATACTATTTAAAAAAAACTATTGTTCGAATTTAATGGCGATTTTTTTTCGAACTTTATCCATTGGCAAATTTGAACCAAATTTTATCCTTGTCAAACTCGAACTCAAACCTTGTGACTTAGTTTTGTACCCCTTTGATGTCTAATTGTATCCAACAAAAATGCATTTCACATTATAAGGCTCAAGCTTGGATCTCTTCTCAGTCAAAACACAAAAATACACAAGGCAGCCAAACAATCTAAAGTCGGAAACATCTGGTCTCTCACTTGAAAAATCTTCCTCTAATGATTTATCTTTGAGAATCCTATTAAGGCATCTGTTTAACACGTGTTACATGCCTCTTCCCAAAGTGACATGGGTGGATCCATGTCATGTATCATGGATTTGGAAATCTATATGATAAAGAAGTTCTTCCTTTTTACAACCCCGTTCTTTTCAGGGTTGTAGGAATCCATGAACTCCCTCTTCATCTCGGTTGTCAGAACGCAATGCCTTCATTGGTTTTCAGTCAATACCTTCAACGTGTATCACGAAGTTCATCGATTTTCAAGGAAAACTTCAAATTTCAGCGAATTTAATCAGAACACTCAAAATTCATTCATATCATCGAATAAACTCATACAGTTCAAATGCAAAACAAAAAAGAACGCGTTTTCCTCAGATTGTCAACTGACGTGTCTATGTTTTCCTCCAAGTGTCAATTGATTTGTCTATTAGGGTTTGTCATTTATCAATACATAAAACATTTTAGTGATGACAATTTGCAAGAAAGCGTTTAGGACAGATTTACCTCTGGCAGGTGACAGATTTGCTGTTAATCAATGATGGGTTTGCCCTTAATAGACGGATTTGCAGGGAACAGTAAGACTTGAGGATGGATCAAGGACAGATTTTTCCTTAATAAGTAACAGATTTGAGGTAAGAATTTATCATATGCCATTTTGCGGGGCTGACTTCACAGATTGGCTTTGTAATTTGAAGGAATAGTCAAGTAATGTGAAGTTTTGAGGGGTAGAGAGATATTAGCTTCAGCAGCGGTAGAATTTGATAGTTGTTTTATGCTTTTTCACGTTATTTGTGTTTATTATAATGTCAATAGGTGGTTGGGTTAGGTTTTTTAAAAGATTTCTTTTTTTATTTTTAAACTTTAACATAATAAATATTTTTATTTCAAAAAGTAAATTTAACATAATAATTATTTAATTATGAATATAGAAATATAAATATTTATATTTCTTTAAACCTTTTGGGTCGTTTATTTTTTTAATTATTTGGGAGGAATTAATTTTTTTAATTTATAAATTTAAATTTATTTATTCTATAATATAACCAACATCTTTAAAAGTATCTTAAAATTTGTGATTTCACATGTTTTTAATGTTCAATTTTTTATCAACTTATCATGGTTTTTTGTTTCAACATCTTCGTACATAGTCTTAAAAGCTATTTAATAATATTTTATCTATTTTAACATTGTTGCCTATTTTATTTTATTTTTTGAAAATAAAACTAATAAAAAATACAGATTTATATTCATCGAACTTAACCATGAATGTTTTTCCCTGAATTCAAATGGCTGGCGAACTTCTTTCGAATTTTAACATCGCCGAACATGAACCTTGTGACTTAGCCTTAACTACAACAGGGAAAATGCATTCAAATTTGATTTTAAAAAAACAATCCAATTCTTTTAACCAAAACAATCAATAAAACTTATACATGATATTGGCTGCCACTACAGGATGCTGAAGACATTGGCCCAAATACATCTAAATGAATCAAATCCAAACTCTCCTTGGCCCTCTTTTCATTGCTTGGAAAACATGCTTTTGTGTACTTACCCAATAAACACCCCTTGTAAACCTTCATGTCTCTGACATTGAAGTCAAGCTTACAATGCACCATCCACTTCACAAGAGGCACCAAGGCTTCCTAAGCCCATGAATCCACCACTAGTCTGTAGAGACCTCCCTCTCAAACTCCTCTACTGATGACCCTACTTGCTTGTACATCGTGATCCATGATCACACGTACATTGTCATCAAAATCCACTTTCATATTGCATGTGTAACATCCAGAATAGTCATCAAATTCTTGTTAAGACAAGGAACATGTTAAACATCTCTAAAGGAAAGCAACATCACTAGAAGGATCCTTGAGAGATACGGTTCCCAATCCCATCATGAAATAAGTGGATCCCAATCGTTTCCATCAATAGTTCACTGAATAATGTTTTGTCAAAGGTCATAAGACAAGAAGTTACACCATTCAAAAAGAAAAAAGAAAGAATAATGTTCATAGATGACCGAAAGTAGGTCAATGGGACTCAAAAAATACATTCAATTACAATAGATAAGTACTAGGATAAACAAGACGCTAGGATACTGAAAGTAAATAAACACAGCACTTTTTAAAGAAAAAAACTCGCAGGGTTAACCCTAATGTGATTGACATTGAACCAAAAGAATCAAGTACAGGTGCAAATGGCTATGTGAGAGGCCCGCTCAATGAATCATCAAGCTGAAGAAGGTAAGAGAGGAGAACCATGGCAAGAGACCATTGATGTCAAATGTCTATATCAAGGCTAAGACCTAGATAATATAGGACATTCAATTACAACAGATAAGTAGCAAGGTAAAAAAGACGCTAGGTTATGAAAAATAAATAAACACAAAGAACTAAAGAAACATAAATAAACTAGTGGCATAACCCTAAAGCGGTTAACCCCAAACCAAAAGACGGAAGTACAAGTGCAAATGGCTATGTGAGGAGACCCCTCAATGAAGCATCAAGCTGAAGCAGAAGAAAGTGGAAGACCATGGCAAGAGACCAATGACATCACATCTTTATAAATGTTAAGCCCAGAAGAACCAACAATATCGACTATGGTCATCGCAGGGCTAATGCATAATCAAAGAATGCTCATAGGGGAATGTACAAGGCTGATGGGACCAGAATGGACAAACAGAGATGCATGTCTCAACTTTAAAAGGCATCCTTCAGGAAATATAGTTTTTGACAGCATATGTTTTATATCAGTTCAATAATCAGTAATAATAACTCCAAAACAACACTCCTCTTCCTGTCTCAATTTTTAGACCTAAGCATTTAGTTGAGAACCTTAGGACAAAGAACTCGTCAAATACATGTGCCAGAACTTCAGAGCCTTAATGGCACAGTGAAGTATATGTCACAATATTTCGTGAATATGTCTCCCAAGTGTTTGGTAAACTGCTAGATCATATTGTTCACAGTCCTAACCATGGTTAATGCATGCTTTGAATTGCAGAATGAAGCCAACGGCCAGACAGACATCTCATTCCAGGTTGTTGCTGTGAATCCACTTGATCACACCTGTGCAGGAATGATAGACATAAAAATTAGGTAAACAATCATCTCACCTTGGAGAGAGCCCAATCAAAGCTGGATTCCTAGCACTAACAGAAGCGCAGAGACATTGAAATTGCTTTTGGCTACCATGACCTATATGGAAATCTGATTCTGGTGATTTTCTTTTATCTGATTTGGGAAACAAAATAAAAAAATGTTATGAACTCCAGAGATTTAAATGCGATGGCAGCCAAGAAGCAAAAGCAAAAAATGGCTTGGTGGTATTCTACTACTGCCTTCACCTTCATCATTAAAATTAATGAAAAGTCACACTTTTGAACACAAGAAGGAACATCAAAGAGTTAATCATGACTTCAGTCACACCAAACAAACCATTATAACACACACACCAAAAAAAGAGGGCATAACAAGTCCAGAATCATTAGAGAGCACACTGAAATCCTCTCTAATTTTATTATTGAACTGAAAACAAATTTAGAAAGTCTTAACACCATAAACATAAAACTAAATATTTGGTTTTGAATGCTCAAAGGGAGATCCTACTCGCACTGTTGTATAAACTGCAAAAGGCTCAAGGCAACCTTATCAGATTTATAACCCCTATGACCTAAACTGTTGAGAAAGCAGAAGATTCTATTAAGAATGAATAACCGTATTTCATGATGGATGTCTTCTCCTCCAATTGTTCAACAGTAGTGACACAAATTCCAATTATGGGAAAAGCATTCTCTGAAATGGATGAAGAATATCCGATGCAATAGTTTGTTACAATTTAATTGATAGCTTTGACACATAAATATCATTTTGCATCCACTAGATAGCTGATTCTACTTTGAATGGTATGCAGGTGAACTCTAAGTATATAGAATTCAATACCAATCCTAAACATTCTTCAAAACAACTTATGCTGAAACGATATTCATCTCATCTAGTATTTTTATTCATAGGCTTACCATCATATCCTTCGTTCTTGGATGTTTCTTTGTTGAAAAAAGAACACCTGTTCATAAAGAACAACATCAAAATATGTGTTACAAAAAACATTGTTTTAAGATTTGCAACTAATAAAACAAGAAAAAAGACAAATTTCATACACAAAGTCAAAAACAAAATCAGAGAAAATTTTAGACCTTGAACAAGCATAACTACTAAACACAATTTGCCTCAATCCAAATGTTTGTGTGTCTATGTCTGTGTGTTTCTGTATTTGTATTTGTGTCTGTGTTTCTGTGCATGTCTATGTGTGTGTGTTCCTTTGTGTATGTACGTGTGTGTGTGTATATATCTTTCTGTCTGTCTTTGTGTGTGCGCCTCTCTCTCTCTCTCTCTCTCTCTCTCTCTCTCTCTCTCTGTGAATGTGTCTGTGTGTGTCTCTCTCTACCAGGTTCTGTTTGTGTCTATGTGTGTGTGTTTGTGTGTGTGCACGCATGCATGTGTGTGAACAAGAGAGAGAGAGAGGCCAGACAGCCAAAAGTGGTCAAATAGACTACAAAGTACATCCGGCAAAGTCATAAAAGTGTCTTTGTGTGTCTATGTCACAAGAGAATTCCTAAGCCATTGGACCATAGTTCATGAAAGTGTGTGTTTGTTGAAGAGAGAGATGAACAAGTGAAAGTTTCATCCGAGCATCTTATGCCATTATTGAAAAGACACTATTCAAAACATAAATCTAACTTTTGCATTCTTCATAACATTGTAAATTGGCCAAGTCTAAGTTTGAAATCACTAGTTGCATATGTAAAAGAACCACACACATCAGCTCCAAACCAAGGTTAAAAACCATGTTTAGGAGCACCCTGTTCTGGTATGTTTACCTGAAAAAAAGGGTGTTCAACCCTCGTTCATTTACACCAAAATAAATACAACAGAATGTTTATCTGTGGAAATCCAATGATCTAAGCACCCCATTTACTAACTACGTAATTCAGTGCAACTAAACATGCAAACTAATAATCATCTCCAACCAAAATTAAATAAACATAGTGAGTAACAAACTTCAAACCATCATGGGAATTTACGAAGTTTTATATTTATACAACTCTAGATAAAAAAATACAACCTTTATAAGTTCATGATCCTCATTAATCTGTCCCATTTATTTTTTTTTTATATGGGCTGAAGTTTTTCTTACAAGCTGGAAACAACTTTTGCTAACAAAAGAATAGGTGTTAATACATTTCTTGTATACATAAATACCCCATACAGGTATAAATCTAGTTTATAATGAAAAAACACTGTAAAAGGGATTAAATTCCATATCCACAGATTGATCCACAGATTTAAAAGGAATAAAAACTATCCAGATGACAGCATTTGACCTCCCAAAGTCTACAAGAATTTGAATGGGATGGAATCCTTCTTAAGGAACAAGCATCAGAGAAGCCAGTACTAATTTTTTCACCTGAATTATAATTCCTTCATGGAACATTTTATAGATTTCCACCTCTACGTTTTCTGAAAATCTTGGGTTGACCCACTCTGAAGATAATTCTTGCAAGGACCATTTTATAAATTTCCACCTCTACCTTTTCTGAAAATCTTGGGTCGGTCCTATATAGTTGACACTTCACCAATTGTACTCCGAGTATTAGTCCAGCCATGTGTTCAAAAAATTCTAGGGCAACTCCTTTAGTTATTGGACAACCAAGTGAACACTTTTCCTTGCACTGCATTCAGATTTTGATGATTTTTTATAAAAACCCCAAGCTCCATCCACTTCCCATGATAGCATTTTTAGGTTCTACCTCAGCTGCCAGATCCTTTACTCTTGGAGGCGTCTAGGTATTGGACAAACGAGCAAACACTTTTCCTTGCACTGCACTAAGGCTTTGATGATTGTTATAAAAACTCCAAGCTCCATTCTCTTCCCATGATAGCATTCTTAGGTTCTAACTCACCTGCCAGATCTTTCATTCTTGGAGGCATCTAGGTAGAAAACATCTTCTGGTATCGGAAACACAACTTACCTGCTCTAAAATCGCAGTATTCTCAATGATTTCAAATAAATATTATTAAAGATTCCATCTTCCTCCCTATCCTCAGAAACCACTCAACACCTCCTCCAAATTACCAGTATCATATACGGGTCCTGGTTTGTCTTCTTGAGTATCTGAATTGACCTGCTATCATTATGATTGCCTGCAATCTAAAGTTTCATTGATCGAATTTGAAGAGCAACCCAGATACACATGGTTTTGAGTTCAAAGGGTTACAAACCTTATTTAATATATCTTACTTGCATTAAATTCCTTGCATTTTGTTGATCAAAGTAATGGTGAATCATACCATGATTTATATTTGACGAATTTTCATTAACGCTTTTCTAGGTAATGTCATCCTTCTAGGTAATTTTAATGCCAATATTGGGACCCGCCATTTGCCTCTTCATGACATTACAATGCATGAAATTTGACTTCATGACATTGCAAAGCATGAAATTTGACTTCACGAGTTAAATTTTGGAGTTTGGGAAGCACAGATCCTCAGCTAAGGGGAAGAATCCAGTCACAACGTACAAGTGTCACCTTCCTCAATTGAATGAGTCCCAGAGTCTTCTTATTCTTAAAGGATTCCCATGAATCCCTAACTCTGCAAGGTTTACTCGGTTCCTTCATGGTGTGGGTGCTAGGGTGGTTGATTATATCCTTGTCAGCAGGAAGTTGATTCCTCACATTCGGGGATTGCATACCTGTTGCTAACTACCCATTGTCAGACATGTTTTCTTGGATTTCACTCTATGTTTCTCTCCATCATCACTTCCCCCTTCGAGATCCTACAATATTCATGACACCAGAATTCATTTCCATTTTCAGTAATTGGCATGTTTATGATTACGTAGCACTCTTATCTCATCTTATTTCAAAACATTCTATACCCTTTCGCTTACTATTGTCACAATGAAAAAAATGACTTCTCATCATGTGTCCATTGAGAGTCTTCCTTTCTCTCATTTCCTCACATTGCTCACCACTCCAAATCAATTCTATCACATACTTGTCCAAAGAATCATTTATATGATGAGAAATGTATAACCATGCAAAAAATATTTTGTTTTATCCTTGTTTGTATGCATTTTTCTACGTCCACGCACAAATGTTATCCTTGTCTCTTAAGATAAAAGAAAACTTTGTTTCTTCCGTATAGGCAGCATGAGCTCCTTCACACCCTCCATGATTCCCCTAAGACCTTTCCATGTCCTCCTCAATAAATCCCCTTATTTGGACATTGACTCCGAAACCTAGGTCTCTCATGCCAACTCTATTTATGAAAGTGCCAGTCAATCCCCTATTCAATTCCCCTACCTTACAACTTATTTTATTCCATTTACTCTTGGGAGCATTTGGAGGGTTATTCCAAAGTTATGAACCAGCAAAGCAGAAAATTGTGAGAGGCTTCAAGTTGATTTTCTTGAAAATAGGATAGACTGACTTGTTCTTATCGTTGCAGACTTTTTATATGAGATGGTTTGCTTTGTCTTTCCCCACTCTTTGTTGCAACTGATGACTCACCCCAATCATAAATGAGGCAACAACTAAAACCCAAAGAATTACAGCAGCACATGGATGGGAAAATGTTTTCCAAATTTATGCCACCACTTTGGGCACATTTTAGAGAGTTGTAAGATTAGAGCAAAGCTAGGAAGGCTTTTGGAGATGCTACCAAATTTTTGTGCACTTCTTCCTTCTTCACTTGTTACTAGGAAGGCTTGTCAACGGTCTTTAAAGTCTTTATTTGCTTTGTGTGCTTTACAAAAGCCTTTGGTTGCATACTATTGGTATGTCATAGCTCTTTATTATTGTTATCATGAAATTCCAGGATACGGTATTGGGAAGGTCCCAAGCTGCCCAAGGGCACTATGACTTTGTTAGAAGTACAATTGGAGCCAAACAAGGGATGTTTCTCTCGTAGACACTATTTGAGATCTATATCGATGAGCTTGGAGGCTTTCTTATTGAGATGCTCATGTTGAGGACGGCTCTACCTCACATCAAGTCTTTGTTTTTTTGGTTTCTTTTTGGCAATGATGTTGTCCTCCTAGCTCTATTTATTGAGAGATTACAATGACAATTAGGTGCTCTTGCTTTATTTTATGAATTTTGCTAGCTAGTGGTAATCCTAGTAAAACTAAATTTATGGTCTTCAATACTTCTAAAGACACTTTATATATAAAAAAATTCTTCTAAAAGTGAGCCAATGGAGATCAAACAGCTAGACCTACATGGGTTCTACCTTACACATCTTGCTCACAACTACAGACATCCCTCTCAATCTTGACTATGTAAAATATATGGCTCACACTTTACTTTGGAGTTTCAGTTCTTTCAAATATGTTTCCAATGTATCCCTTCAATGACACATTCCTCCAACACAAACATCAGATACATTGTTCTATATGTATTTGAGATTAGGGGCCGCAATTTACGGTCTATTGGTGGAGCACGTGTTAAGAGAGCCTAGACTATCACATTCCGGCATATGGTTTGTTGAAAAGTAACAATCTCTCTAACCAATCTTCAAACTACATTTGGCGCCAAACCTCTTCGTCTTGAGAGTATCTCCAAACATATTTTCTATCTCTAAGACTCAGGGTGCCTTGATAATTCACCTTCATGTTAGGAAAGATACCATATTTTGTTCTATGTTCCTTAAAACAGGTTACATCCTTGGGTCTCCTTGAACAATGATGATATCAGTTTACTAATCTTTAGTCTATCGACATTTCTATGCACTAGTTCTTTCCCTTTAGATATTCCTTGGATGCTCCATCTCCTTTTCTTCCCATTAAGGGGGGCATATATTGACAATATATCAGGTCACCTTGATCCCCCCCGTCCCCACCTCATAGCCTCTCAAACTTAAGGTGGCTTTCTATGTTGATAAATTCTTGCAAATTCCTAATGCAAGCATTGTACATTCCAACTATCTTCAACAACATTGGACGCTTGTCCGTAGGATCCCTTTAACAACTAAGGGAATGTTCTCACCAGTTTCAAAGTCAGAATCAAGTGTCCTATCTATTATGAGGCCGAGAGAGATCATTGTTTGCACAAATACTCTAAAGTGTCCCTAACTACCATTACTTGGATCAAAGTTGTTTAGCCCTTACCTTAGAGAGGTAGTAAGCACCAAGTGTCATGCTTCACAAAGAGCTTTTGGTGCATTCAAATTGATTACTTCCTCCTTTCATCCTATTTCAACCATTGGGGGTGTTCAAGCCCCTTCTCATTATCACGCTCAATATTACAAATTGTGATATATTTGTGAATAAAGCACCTCAAACATTTTATTCTCCGACCACATATAGAAGACCTGCTAAACCCGTACCCTTCACATCTAGACTCCAAGGGAAAAGGCACATTAGCCATTTTCACTCTACTTTTAGAGGATCATCAACCATGGATGTTAGGAAAAGCATTGGGACGAATACCCTCCTTCCTCCCAAAGTTGTTTAGACGATCCGTATTCACCCAAATCATTCTCCTAAGAACATTGTCACAATTATTGTCCCTATCATATGATCCGCAAGGATGTTGGACCTTCTACTTATTGATGCAAGTTTTGACACACGCAGACAACAATGGGTTTACACCCTTCATTTTAAGGCACAGTGGGTTCTGAATCTAAGACAGGAGTTGCAGGTTTTGTTTTTCTATAATTATGGGAATAACTGGGAGAATTTGTGGGTTATGATCACATTTGGGGAGCCTATTCTAGGCTTATAGGTGCTTTTCCGAATCTTTTGGATTACTAGAAAAGAATTTAATATCTTTTCCAATCTAAACACTCCTGTGAAACTTTTTATATACTTTTTGCTTCAATGCACAGTTGAATTTTTTTTTTTAAAAAAGGAGTGGGTCCTCCTTCAAAAAATGATAAAAAGAGCAGGGTAGAGCAGAAAAGAAATTATAAAGTATTGATCAGTATATGTTTCACTTCAAACAAATTGACACCTTCAACAACCTCTGAACCAAAAAACGTTGAGACTAGTTTTACTCAATCCCAATAGAAGCTCAGTGCAAGACTCTAAGGGATATATAGAACAAGATATAACAATTCCATACAACTACACAAATCATCTAAGACTACAAATTGCACCACACATTCAATCTAAGATAATTAGGACCTAAGCAACGAAAATAATTAATTCAAAAATAATAATAACATCTACATAAGAAGTATCACCTTAGCAAGCCAAATAGCAAAGCACATTCAACTCATCAGTGCCAAGATTCTAACATACATAGTTGACATCTTAAGAAATATAGGGAGGCACATATCCACTTATCCTTTCAGAGAGAATGTATTGAATGACAAAGAAGTGAAGCAAAACATATATTTTTCATAACTTTGTGATTTTCAATGAAAGTGTACGACTATATTTAAGCTTGAAAAAAAACTAAAACTTGTATTTGCTCGATTATCCAACCTCTACAAAAGATATCCACCGAGGTACTTATAATGAAAGAGTTTCAAGGTGGGATGCAGCCACACCGAAATAGCAATCCTAATCTAAAACAACAACCTCAAAAAACAACTAACAGATTCATAAACCGGTCCCGTATGGCATGGACCACTGCCTCCCTTGTTAACTCGAAGCTGGAGTTTGGATTCCTTTACCGATGCACCTTCTTTGAAAGTTTCAAGATGGGGTTTGTTGTTCTCCTTCTAATTCCTTAGCGCATTGAGCATACTCTTGGCTTATTTTGACTGCGTCTAGGATGATATGGCACCCAACCTGAGACTGAGTGACTTTCACCTCATTATGAGCGGCCTGCAGTATCTCCGGAACTATTTCCGAGAGCACATTTGTTCTTTCTATCCTTTTGAATACTTCTGCCAAGAAGTCTATCCGTCTCTTATCAAAATCCATTTGTACATCTCTCGCTTATTTTCTTATTGCTATCATAAATGACTTAACAACGGCCCTAAAACCAATTCTATAAACCCAAGTGCCATCTGCCTACTTAGTTTGTCTCAGCCCAGAGTTATATATAACACAGTCGTCACCCTTTGGATATATGTCTCTAGAATGTCAGTTGCCTTAATCAGCCTTTCCATTGCAATCACAACTCGGTCTTTGAATTCCTTAATACTAGTGTGCTAGTAGTTCACTTCTACTTCAAACAAGAAAGACCCTTGTTGACTTGCTTGCATGATTAAATTGACCTAATATTTTAAACGGGCTACAACATCAACTTGATGTTGGGATATGGCTCGCAACACTTTATTTTGACTAAGACACTCTTGCAAAGACATAAGCAGCTCATAAAGTGCTTTCAAAGCTTCCTCAACATTTTATATAAAAGATAATGGGATTAAAACTCTAGATTTCTCCTTGAGATTCCTTGCCTCTTATTTGAAATCATTTATCATGTGTTGGGTGAACTTGCTAAAAACCTCAATGATTGAGTAAGGATCTTCCATGACAAACTTCTTCCTCTCCCAAAGCCTCTTTTCCTTTTCAATGCGGGTGTAAACACACTCTCCCATGTCTATAGGTCTAATGACTATCCTCCAACTGGTTCACTTCTACTTCAAACAAGAAAGACACTTTGGGTGCTGACCCTTTCTGACTTGCTTGCATGATTGAATTGGCCTAATGTTTTAAATGGGCTGCCTCATCAACTTGATATTGGGCTATGGCTTGCAACACTTTATTTTGACTAAGACACTCTTGCAAAGACATAAGCAACTCATAAAGTGCTTTCAAAGTTTCCTCAACATTTTTGATACCAGATAATGGGATTAAAACTCTGGATTTCTACTTGAGATCCCTTACCTCTTATTTGAAATTGTCTATCATGTGTTAAGTGAACTTGCCAAAAGCCTCAATCATGGAGAAAGGATCTTCCATGAAATCTCCATCCTCTCCCAAAGCCTCTTTTCCTTTTCAATGCGGGTGTAAACACATTCACCCATGTCTATAGTTCTAATGACTATCCTCCAACTTTAACCCTCCTTATGGTTACCCTTTTCAACTCCCTAGTACTCCTCTCATACTTCATTTCAATTCTAGATTTTTCTAAGATAGCTATATCGTTATTACTCTATTTGAATACTTCATTTGCATTGTCTCTATCCAATTACTAGGATGGGAGTCTTGTGCAGAACTTGTAATAGGTGCGAGCTAGCTAGAGGGGATTGAAAGAGTACCTCCTTTCTTTAATCGTGGATTTAAAAGAGATGGATTTCTAAACAATGAAGGCAAAGTCATTTCAAGGAAAACTTGAGATACTTCCTTGTAGTGAGTGTCATGAGTGTAGATGCGGTGGCGACAGAGGCACTATAGACACAAATGGAGGAAGATGATGATGGCATGGCATGCTCCCTAGGTGTAACATGTTTCTTTGTGGACCTTACATAAGTGGAGGAGGTATAAATGAGTGGGGTACTTGAAGAACTCTCAGTAGAAGTAGATACAACCATAGGGGATATTATTAGTAGAAGGGGAGCAATGCTAGCGAAGATACTTCAACTCGCCAATGTATCCATAGCAATCACAACAATCTCAGAGACCAATGGAATGGTGGTTGGTGGTAATGTGGGTGAAATGGTTTGAATTGTTGTAAGAGTGGCATGGTAGTGAGAAGGGTGGTGGTGGGGTGACAAGGGATCACTGAAGCAATAGACAAACTATAAATATTTGATACTATTGGTCAAATACCAAATCTATTAACAACTGAAGTTGTCACACAGGGACTTGGAATTACTTTGGCATAGTGTTCAATGATGTTGGTGTCGTAAAGGCCATGGTAATCTCTCCATGAAGTTTTGTACCACATCTCCTATAGCTAAGTCTTGTAATTTTGTGAATTCTTCCACATTCACTTCACCTTTTTGTTCTTCTCGAGTTACTGACAATAGGGGCAACTTTCCTGCAACTTTAAATGTGTCTACTACCTCTTGCTCAATTACAACATTGAGGTTGAAATCACCCTGATCTTGATGCTCATGCTTATAAGGTTGAACCATCCTACCTTGGAGGAATGCCTTTATCTTTCTAGTACGGTCCCATGTATGTAGTTGGAAACTTGGAACCTAGAGCCTTGAATATCCTATCCAATAATATGAACATAAGGAAAAGTAATGAAAGCATGCACTCTTACCCTTAAAGATAATGGACGGAATGGTGCCATCTTTCTTGACCTGAATAGCATTGGTACTCCATTGGCATACTGGTAACATATCTCCATAACTTCTACCCTAACCGGCACATAGTTGAGCAATATTTAGGGGCCTCCCATGAGTCCCTCAATCCTAATGACAGTCTCCATGGGAAGAACCACCATGCTCCTAGATTTCGTAAGCTATGCATGATAGCATTATCCTTTTGTAAATCACGGCAAAGAAATCATTGCAGATTTTAGTGTACATATTAAGATACCTATGGACATACAATTCTTGAAACCGATCATGAACATCAATTTTCCAAGAGGGTTCCCACTTAGGGAACTGTACTCTATCGAATTTTGAGAAGGCACACCACGAATCCACAAGATAGGAAGCCATATTAAAATTACTACCTATTGCAATTGCTCTTATATGTTTTGTGTAAAGAAAAGAAATAATGTCTTCCAAGTTTGGTTTGAGATTATCCTCAAGGATAATCAAGAGTAGAGGAACCCACAACATGTTGACATGCTCTACATAGGGAGTTCCATACAGTTTGTTCAACATGATCATAGCCATCATGATGCCAATCCCAAATGCTATGATAGAATATTGATTCACATCAGATTTATTTACCCATTTCCTGGAATCCTTAGCCCATCCTTGAGAACATCTCCAATGTCTTGTGTATGAAACCACAAAGGAACCTTCTTATTATCATATCAAAACATGGGTTCCAATAAGTTAAGCATTTCCTTGAACGCAATTCCATTGATAATGGAAACTCCCTATCCATTGGCTGGAGTAACCGTATCCTTGTCTGGGGAACAAGGGAACACTTTCGGCTTCGCAGAAACTTTGTGCAATCCCAACTTCTTGATGGCTTTGATGTCATCTACGTAGTTGGTTTCTACTTGCATATAATGGTCAATCGCTCTACAATTCACCTTCTTCTCCACCAAGGAGTAAAGATCATTACAATTTCTGGCACCTAATATTCCCGACACAAACACAATGTTCTTGAACTATCGAGGTTGGGTCTGCATTGTCATAATTTGCTTTCCTTTTGACACCATTGCTCCTTGCAATTTTCTTTGTCATAGTATATTCCTGCAAAACTCACATTGTTCCTCCTTTGTCTTTCACTCCTCTTGAATTACGTACAATGATAGAAATCTCCACCTAATCTCCCCACTTAAACTCGAGTGTTTGAGCATTAATGTGATTTTAACTTCCAAAGGAAAACTTAAACTGTTATTGTACCTTGAAATGACCAAGTTGCTCCTACTCAACGCTTCACCATTGATGTGGCACCACTGTGTATTCATTTCATGGCTTTTAGAACTTCATGCTCACTCCACCTTGGCCTTGATATTCACCGTATCCAACTTGATGGCCTGTGAATTAATTGACTTGTCTTTTCAATCTGTCCCAAACCTACACTTAACATTCTCCTTGTAGACGTGAAGTTTTCTAGATTCTATTTATATCTTTCCACGTCTATTTCCCTTCACTTTATGCATTGTCCATGCATGGCAGACACATAGTATTCATAAACCACAATTCACTAAACTTTGCATCTAGGCAATTTTGTTTTTGGTAGAGTTCTATTTGTAGACACATGGTATTATGAACTATGATCCATAATACAACGCATTCAGCCAATGGACTCTTGTTGCGTATTTAGCCTTCTTGGATGCAACGTGCCAATGAACTAGGATTTATAATTTATCGCGTTCATTGAACACAAATAACCTTGCATGTTATATAACACAGCATTAACTTGTGCATTGAATACCAACATCGTGTCCATGGAAGGAATTTGAACCCCTTTTGGAGAGAGACAGGATGTGTGTTTGGATATTGCGACTCATAATTCATCTTGTCTGTTGCTATTGTTTTCTTCGATACAAATGATCCCACGTGGCTACTGTTGACAATTGAAATAGTTACATCAACGAATCATCCCTTTCGCCTATCGCGAAGGTTAAATTGGAATTGTACCAATCTAATAGTAAAGGTCTAATAGGTCACAAAAGAATCTAAAAGATACGTAAGGGGTTTTAAATGTTCTGAGAAATAATAAGTATGCCAAATACTGAACCATGCTTCATTATATTTTAGAAATCATTATTCTCTTTAAATCTAAAAGAAACAGATATGAATATATAATCAATCATATCTGACAAAGAAGATCTATGATTAAGATAATCTCTTGAAAGAAAGATTTATGTTCCTTATAATATTTTTGCTTCACTCAAATGCCTTAAAACTTCATGTAATACTTTTAAAAAGATCAAAAGAAAAGAAACACAAAGACCTAAAAGATAAAAATAAACTCTTACAATGAATGCCGAAGAAAGAAATTGAAATAACAACTAACATAATCACACAAGGAAATAAAACTGAACAATAATAAACAAATAAATTAGAAACTAATCAAACTAAAGTCTAAACTTAAACTAAAAACTAATCTCGGAATAAACTTAAACTAAAAACTTCAAAAATCTAATACTTAAATAAATCTAATACAAAGGAAAACTATAACAGATACTAATTCTATTTTAATAATTAATATAAGCTTAAACAAAAATAAGAAATAAATAACTTAAAAAATAGAACTAAGATCCAAACTATAACAAATAAACTTAATAGTTAAATTTAATTATTTAAGAAAAATTAAGAAATCTAAGAAACACAAGAATTTAGATTCAACAAAGACTAAACTTAAAAAAAGTGACTAATTAATCTAATTAAAATAATTACTAGATTAACAAGAAGTAAACTAAATAAGTAAAATGAAAATAAAATAAAAAATTGCAAGTCTACTAGAGGGTCGTCTTAGCAAAGATGAAATGAATTTTTATTGAGAAACAGAATATACAGTACAAAAATCCTTGATATAACAATCAAACAATCCGAATGAATCAACATATCGCATCAAGCAAAGAAATCATCAATATTTGGGCCATGTAGTTCAGATTCCGCTCATAAGACTGCAATTGTGCAATCATCATAAGATGTTAAACCTAACAGCTTTCAAATAATTGGTTTATGAGCTAAACAATGAAACCTGGATATACATGTCTTAATTAAGCATCATACCTAACCGTCAAATAATGTGTCCTTGATCTATCTGCAAAGTTGCTTTATCTCAAAAATGTTGCACAGAAAGAAGTATTATCATGAACTTTGACGTAAATTAGTCTTCAAAAATACCTATATAACATTCCTCTCTTTCAAATGTCACTTTGATCTTCTTATTAAATCCTCCTTTCAAGAGATAGTTGAGGAATAAGTTATAACTAACCTTAATTAGTTATTAGTTAAGTCTTAATTGACTTTAATTACGTCAATTAAATTTCAGTTATGAATTAACTTGATGTAAGAATTTTTTTTAAAAAAAGTTTAAAGATCAAAATAAATATTTAATAGACCAAGGGCACAGACTCTAACCAGGTGGGGCGCTATAGATAACACATCTAAATAAACCTATAATGCAAAAATACTTAAAAAAAAACCTAAGCCATTTAAATGTAAATTACTCTATCTAACATTTATCCATATGCATCATATATAAGTTCATATATATTCCACATCAAAACTATCTAAAATGTTTCCAAATACTGTCAAACCACTATTGAACTATTGTCAAAGAGAGTTTAAACAGTATTAAAACATTATAAAGTATCTGAAAATGTATCAAAACAACAGAATTAAATCTATGAACATCCTATTCCTCATCTGAATCCGAAAGCATTTCTATCAGCGGATAAACCTTATCAGTCAAATACTCTGTGTAGCTCATGGTGGTAGTTGAGAACTTAATTCGCTTAACAACATCCTCATTGTCTTCATCATCTACTTCTAGTTTAACCTTCTTTACGATCCCGATGATGGTTGGTGATGTTGAAGGACTAATTTCTTGACTTTTGTAGTTAAGTGACACTGTTCTTTCTTCATCGAGCAGGTGATGAGGAAAATCCACAAGGTTCAATCTTGAACAAGTTTCCATAGGGTTCACAGGTTCAAGTGATGGGCTTTTACAATTTAATGGCACTAGGGCTCGAGAATGCACTTAGCACTTGTTGCAGGTTATTTTCAGGCAGTTGGTCATTACGTTGAAGTGAATAATGAGAAACTAAGTTGTGTTCTAATTGCAGGGTTGTTTGCATTCGTTGTGTTGAACCACTTGGATTCCCGCGTCCATGAGAACAAGTTCTCCAATATGGTCTCCTCAAACCTCGATTCCCTTTATTATTTGCAGGATTAAATATCCAGGCATCCAGAACGTCCCAAAAAGCAGGATCTAAAGCATCAAAGTGAATAGGCACCCTAGTTTCTCTATTAAAGGGTCTGGAAAAATTTCTCCCAAACCTTCTACCTCCAGAAAACTAGCCTCTAGAATCAAAACTATGAGAAAATGAATCTTCTCTATTCCAAGTTTGGTTAGTTCTCCACACATCACCACGAGAATTATTTGAGTTAGGAGGTGTTCACCCCAAAATTTATGAAAAAATGAAACAAATCAAACCCTGATTTCCTTCTTGCAAAATTGTTCTCAACCATATATAAAGCCATATAAGTTTCAATAACAAATTGAAATTTGAAACACTATTTCATCAATATAGTCTAAAAAATGACCAATAGTTTCCTTATGAAATCATAATAAACAAAATACGTCCGAAACCCTTCTGAATAAACAGCGTTAAAATATTCATTCAAAATAAATTAATAGTGCTCAAAAACCAACTGATAGATAAATATGTTTAAACCACTGATTTTTCCATTTGAAACCAATATCAAATAATTATGCTAACTGCATAAATGTAGAAATCTATTTCTCACTTTGCGAATGACAAATTGACCAAAGATCAACATTACTAACTGAAGATTAAATTTCCTCTTCAACTTGATAACCAGACCAGATCATCAATTATTTCAACCATAAATGTTTACTAACATTATATGGAAACCACAATATTTCAAGTAATATTTATTATGTCAAAACCATTATACAAATTTCAATCAATCATCTAAAACCCTGTATGATATCAAGACTGATTTCAAAATTAAACCAACTTATTCACAAATCTTATCACATTGATTTGCCATCAAAAAAATTCAACCATACAAAACAAAATGTACCATAGTTTAAAACTAAAAAACCCAATACTAACATGCAGCAACAAGAATCATATTTATCTGACGTAGATATCCCAAATAAACCAACAAAATTGTCATATGAAACTGAGAATCCAAACATCTCTTCAAAACAATCTGACATGCAGAACCCAAAAGATCATTATTCATTCGCCGTAAACCCTTCCAAGTAGACAACAAAACTGCCATAATATCATCATTGTTTTCAACTTATCAAAATGAAAACAATTTATATCTTTGAAAACTCTACCCATTCACGAGACTTGTTTTATTCAACCTAAACCAAATGAAATGTTCCATATCTATGAAGTAGGAAATAGCAAATGACATAGATTTAGTTAATACATGAGGCATCTGAGACATCAAAGTGTGTAGAATCGACAAAAAAACCCCAACAATGATCAAAATAGGTCGATAAAGATTTTTTATATCAAAGTACCATAAATATTCCCAATCAAAACCAAAGAATATACCAAATCTGAGAAGTAAACAAACATATGGTGCATATTTTATCAAATCTAACCAAACAAACACCAAATCTCAACATTGACTAAACCAAAACAACAAACGGCTTTCAAATCGAACGGCTATCATCATTTGAAGTCAATACAAACAAATAACAACTTTTATATCAAAAACCAATCAAAACTGCTATATTGACTTTGCTCACAACCCAATATCAACAAGAATCAACTTGCGCTCTCCGAATATTATATCATATTCACTGTCAATCAACTAAAAAACAAAAATATGCCAAGCACAGATGACTGTAACTAAAACTCATCGAAGCTATACTAACTCAAGTACCATTGCATGTATATGTATAATCTTCAAAGAAACAAATAAATAATACGCTGCCAGAGTTTATACTTTTCCAAATTCGCATCAAACAAAAAACATCTCTCTATCAAAAAGAAACGCAACTCTATAACATAATTTAGACAAGTATTATTTGTGTGCCATACAAACTATCAGTTACCAACCACTGTCAAATAACTTGTTGAATACCCTAATATCAACAAAACAAACGATTTGGCATGCATGTGTTTACAATACTTGTCTCATATTCACCACTAAAAACCAAATTGCATGCCTTTCAAACTGAAACTTAAACCTTGACCGCATGCTTCAAATACGAACACCAAAAACCAAAGTGCATACCTAAAAATTTATCAAAATAATCTGCACCCTTCAAACTATACACTGGAGATGAAAAACAAACTTACCCGATTCTGCAAATTATCACTGCAAGTTACCAAAACTTCTCGTAACTTCAAGAATTCCACTTCCGCTCCAAGCTTGTCAAGAATGACAATCAACTAAATGAAAAGCCTTTTGTATTGTTTCATGTTACAATAACTACCTATGCTACGTGCCACAACCCCATTGGATGCCAAGTTTGTCAATATTTTACCGCCAACCAAATTAGCTCTTTAATGTTTTGACAAATTTAATCATAACCAAAACCTCTACCAAACTCTCTACTAAATTCATTTTTGACGGTGCACGTACTTCTGGCTTTAATGCCATAAATTCTGCAAGGTTTGAACAATCCCAACTTATTCACCATATCACTAAACATTAAATTCGCACTTGTCATCTAGAATGTTGCCCAAACAATGCTTCGAACCCACAGTCAGCATCAAACATTAGTCACTTAGGTTCCATTTTGCCACCCTAGGCTTATTACCACTTCAAATGGGTCAGCTAGTATTTAATTCCTAGATAATTATCTCAATCGATCAACTTTGATCCTTAGTAGCATTATCACTTTTAGGTCCAATGATATTTGACCCTTTTTAAAATGTACAACATTATCATCAAAATGCATTCACGGGTCCTTAACACTTAACCTTTAGATCCTAGGTTAGAAACATTTAGGTTTTAATACAAATAAAACCTTTAAAACATTGCAACTTAATTCAATATAAATAATGTTAACTTATATTATAACTTTAACATTATTTAAAATAGACTTTGATGATCAACAATACCACTTATCAATCAACCTGTGCATCCAACCATAACTGATCACAACCTTGATCACAAATTTGCTCAGTAGCATTATACTCATATGATTCATATGACAAAAGAGCTATTTCCATGTCACTTCTTGTATATCCTTATTTTTTCATTAAATTCATTAAGTAGTTTTGAAACCACTTAAAATGCAGAGTAACACTTTCATTGAATGCAAAGGTCGTGATAAACATTTGTGATAATAATGCATATTCAAATGTTGCAATGAACTAGGACCCCTAGTTAATAGTTTTAAATGTTACTACAAAGTCGTCAATATGACAATATCATTTCAAAACTCTTGGCTTTAGAAACGAAAAAGAGGGGGTGTCAAAAATAGGCTCAACACGGACAACCTTGCTAGCTGATTTCAAAATGAAATGAGATAGAAAAAAATAAAAATTTGTCTCTTAAAGACAAAACACCTGAGACTGATTTAAATAAATCGTTTCTCAGGTAGCTAAACGCGAACCCCTTTATTAATAAAATATTTTAATGGATGAAGTGGTCAGTTAGCATGGCACGATTAAAATGATTGAATAGACAGGGAATTTTGGGTTGGATAAACAATCAAATGCAAAATGTCTTAAACACAAATTCTAAAAACAAGTACTGTTTTAAGCATATTAATAACCAGCACAAGTTCATTTATAAAGCAAAATCTAAATTATGTCACATAAACCATCTTACCACAATTATATACTTATAGAAATACAGCAATCTCCATGTATTTTTTTTCATACTGATGAATATCTTGTTGATGTAATCAGAAATGATCCAATCAAAGAAAACAACATAAAAGAAAACACAAACCAAAAGAAAACAAACAAAAACAAAACAAACAAAGAAAATAGCTAGTGACGAAATAATATCAAAAAATGCCCATTGACTAAATAACGCAGCCAATTTCCTTCCATATCTTGTAAGTGAAAAGCATTTTTCCAAATATAGCAAAAGTCTTATATGGTCACAACTAAAATGAATCAAACTTATGATGCTTACCTGGATCTTCATAGGCTTTATCATAATAAAGTACAAAATCTCCAACTTTAAATATTTTTCTAGAAAAAATTTTATCAAACAAATTCTTTAACTTCCTTATAGCTTCTTTCAACTTTTGCAAAGCATTAATCCTTCTTTCATCTAAAGCAATTAAATCACTACGTCTTTGCTCAATTAAATTTGTATCTTCTAATAAATATTGCAATGCAATGTGAGCAGATGAGATGTGCAACTCTATAGGTAATGTGGCTTCAAAACCATAAGTTAGCATGAAAAGAGAATATCCCATAGCTACCTTAACAATTGTACGATCCGCCCATAATGCCTCAAAAATCTTAAGATGCCAATTTCTTTTATTTTCACAAATTATTTTTTTCATAATAGAAATCAAATTTTTATTTTTCGATTCAGCGTGTTCATTCGCTTGAGGATAATATTTAGACGAATGACTAGAAATAATAGAATATTTTCTTAGAAATTCTAAATATTCATTCGAAACAAATTGAGGACCGTTATCTAAAACAATCTCATAAGGCACACCAAATCTAAAAAAAATTGATTTTCAGGGAATGAAATAACTTATGATGTAACAAAACTTTTCAACGCTTTTGTTTCAGGGTATTTTGTAAAGTAATCGGTCTTAGTAAGTATATATCTATGGCCAGCAGAAGAAAGAAGACGAATGTCTGATCGAATGAAGGCAATTTCATTCCCAATTGGAACCCAAGTTGTGTCTTTTCCAACAAATGCCCCAGTTGCTTTAGACCAATCTCTACCCAAAAGCATTGCAAAATTGCTTGGTATATCTAGAATTTGGACATTGGTCATACATTTATTCTTTCATCTTGTGCAACTTTAATCGCAATATCTCAAAATTTACCACAGCGTTTTGTTTGACGTGAATCAAACCCTGTGAGTTTTCTATTATATGTTTCATAAGAAATACCTAATTGATCAGCAATAAATTTTGGCATAATATTTTTAGATGCACTTGTATCTAAAATGCAGTTATGTATGATTTTATCAGCAATTTTGACAGATATATAGAAACGTGGTATGTAATCTGCAAGAGGATCATATATCTGAGCAAAAATTGCTGTCTGATTTTGTTCATTTTTTTTCCTCCTGAAATCCTAAAACATCTTTACATTTAGATTTTTAATAGCCTCATTAACTTTGTCAAACTGTCAGACAAACTAGCAGTCTGCAATAATGAAAATCCTAATTTTATGGAAGACAAATCATCAATGATATTATAAGCCCCTACGTCTAAATTACGAATATTCGTATAATTTTTAGGCTTATATAAAGTATATTGTGAGTTATTAAAACCTATTGATAAAGGATTATTATGCTTAGAATTTGCAAAAGCATTATCTGATGTATTATTCTGTATATTCTCACCTTTATCTTGATGTTGAGCAGAATTTTAATTATTTTGTATTATATTAAAATAATCTTTTTGTCTAGTATTAACAAAATAAGCATTTGTGGTTGCAATGTCATCCAAAGATTCATCAATCCCACACATGTTTATATTATCAGCTAGATCAACTGAAATACTTTCATTTCTTTGAATATATCTTTTGAATTTTTGAACAGCTATGCAAATATTTGGATCATGATCTAGTTCACAAACGTTGCAATAAAGAACTTTTTCTTCAACTTTATTTTTCTGAGTAAATGATGACTTCCTGATGAAGATGGCTTATCATTTAATTGTCGTTTGACAGTGACTAGCTCATTACTAAGATTATGAATGGCTTTTAAACTTTCTGCATTATCTGAATTTACACTTGTTACAATTTTATCATTAAAACCAACACGTTTTAATTTATTTTCATAATCTATGCAGAAAGTTATAGTTTCATCATGATCCATAATATATTTATCCTCTATAGCCATTTTGTATTTTAAAGGTAAAGCATTACAAAAATATAATCTTGACAATTTTTTAGATAGTCTAACGTCAAATGGAATTTTCTGACGCAATCTAGTAAATCTGCTTATGCACCCATAAATGGTTTCACCAAGATATAATGAAATATTACCCAGTTCATTTACTAGATCTAAATCCTTTTTAGGTTTACCAAAACACAACTCTAACCAATTTTCAATATTTGAAGTTCATTTACCCTTCCTTTAGTTCACAACAAGAAAGAGTTGCTCAAATTTCAAATTTGAAAAAGATTTTGTTCCATGTATGTGGGTAGAGGTCCTTTTAGGACCTTTTCAGCGGCAATATAGGTCGGCTCAAGCCATGGTTCACAATGTTTGGCGAATTCAATTGCCCTGTTGGGTCTCCCAATTTTAATCCGAACATTAGGAGTGGGAAGACTCTTTGGTCATATGTCCTCTATCAACATGGACATTTGTTGTTCACTCATATGCATATCGTGCTTTAAATGAAAATGAATGCAATAAGCCACACAAAACATTGTTTCACAACAATAAAACAGGATTTAGTATCCAAAGCAAATTTAAATAAACTATATACTACAAAGAAGACACATTTTGAGTGTGCTTCTCTATAAAAAATTAGGTCTAAGTGACACACATATGAAACCGTTGAAATGAAATGATATAAGATTTTTTTATAAATAATCCCATGCAAAAGAGCAAATGAGTTACCGTTTCTCTTAGTATTGGACGTGTAGTGTTATTTGTTTCATTTCAAACGGACTTTGCATCTATGACTGGTTTTCTAGACCAAAGTCACATCAGTTCAACACTACAATCTCTCAAATGATGTTGAGGTCTAAGTCACCACATTCTAATTCATGTTCGAATTTGTTGAAGATAAACTATGGAAAAAAATCATTGCTAAAAAATATGAGATAAAATTTGTGATGAAATTTGATTAAAAGAAATATACTTATTTTTAGATTAAATCCTCAAAAACCAACCTACCATTCAAAAAAAAATCACATTTAATACAACTAAACATGTCAAAATAACTTTCCAACAAGTAGCTATTATAAATTGATTAAAATAAAAAAACTTTGAAAAACATGTTGAATACCAATATTTAAAAAGTTTTCAAAAAGTTATAGATCACGGTATCAAACTTCTCTATGGGCTAAGGCCTACTTGTTATATCAAAAAACTCTAGATCATCAAAAATGTTTGGCTCAATGCCATCGTCACTAGCATCATCATTACCAATATCATTAGTTTCACTTTCACCCTCAAGTTCATCATAAATAAAATCAAGATCATCTCCATTAGAAGAGTCTTCTAGAAAATGTTGGCGCTTCTTATTCTTAGAAGTACATGCATCTTTCGTCACTTTTATCATGGTCAATCGCAAATTGTTGTGAAATAAACAAGATCCCCTTGTATTTTTGATAACAACATTTTTAGTTTCTTCGATTGAACATGGTCAAAGTTGCTCTAGTTCCTCTCACAAGATGAAGCTCTTACTCCTTGACTGAAGACTTGAACTACGAAATATTGTAATTCAAGAGTATCTATTGATTCTACTCCATAGCATTGCCACCATTCATCTCCGTCCATGTCCTCCCTGTCATCTATAGCTATTGGGTTCCAAATAACCCATCTCCTCTCATGTATGCCCTAAGTTGCTCTCTTTATTTTATTGCAATATCTTGCTTAGGAAAAAACTTTTTAGTGGCCGCATAAATCCCACCCATGACTTCATTATCACCTTTTATTTCTGTGTTATAGTGTTGGCTCCAAAAAACATATTGTTGTATGCAAATAAGTATGAATCATCCTCCATCTTCCATCACAAATATCTCATATCTCATTGTATTTTGCTTCCACATTATTGAAAGCCTTTTGGATTGTTTTTTTACAATGATCCATATCCTCATAAACTATGGCAATACAAGGGATGTCGACATCAACCATGCCATGCATGCCAACTATGGGTGCACACATTTTTAAAATCTTAATAGCATTTTCCCAAAAAATCATGGCTCAGAATGATTTTTTCTACATGCTTAGCTTTAAAACCTTTTGCAAGAACAGTATCTTCCCACTCTTTGCTACAAACAAGAGATCAGAGAGTTCGTTTCTGCTCAACCACTATCATTTCAAAGTGATAAAAAAATAGACAAATCTTGTGTCACATGGCTTCAACAACTCCTTGGATGCATGCTTCCTATATATAATCAATGTGAGGCGAAGATTTTTTATGAAAATATCAATTGTTCTTCCCCTTTGCACCGCCTCATGTGCCCAAGGAAACTTGGCTAATTCATCAAGTAATAAACCAATGCAATGTGTTGCACAAGGGATCCAATAAATATGTGGGTACTTTTATGCTATCAACTTTCCAGCGCCCACACAATTTCTAACACTATCGGTAACAACTTGGACCACATTTTCTACACCAACTTCAAGAACTGCTTCATCCAGAATGTTAAAGATATACTCAAAAGTTTTCATATGTTCCATGACATCAATTACCTTTATGACACCTTTAAGGTAATAAACCAACAAATTGATTAATGGCCTTTGGCATATATCTAACCAACCATCACTCCGAGTGGTGCACCCTATTGACTTCCAAGACTTTAATGTTTGATCATTTTTCAATGACCCTAGCTTCTAAACCTAGAGTTGTGTACCCTTTGCCAAATGAAATTGACTGTTGAAAAGCATTTTAAAAATAAGGACTCCTTGCAACATTAAATGGAATGGCAAATTCATCAAAGAAATCAGCACATGCATCATCAACGTGTGTCTTTCCTAAGGGCTTCCATAAATTGTTCAGTGTTGTTGTCCCACTACTTTTTTTTATGGAATTACTAAGCTTGTGGGCATTTTTAGTAAAATTGTATGGTATTTTGGACCTAGAAAATTCCTCTTGGATTCGTTGTTTTTTTGTACCCTTTTCTGAGTGACTACTATTGAATTATTATAGTCTTTCTCCAATGTTGCTTTTATTTTAGGATTGACATTTGAACATGCTTCAACACCACCTCCCTTACCCACTGATATGCCAAGATGATGGTATGTTACCCTTGTTAACGTGGCTATAAAAGAGTGCTGACATAAAATGCATGTGAAGCTATTAGTTCAGCTCTCATGGTTCATATATTCCCATCCTTCTAGTGTTGATTTTAGGGGTGTCATATTGATGTAGCCTGTAGCAATATGTTTCTGCATTTTTTTTTTTTGACAAATGAAGATAAATAACAATGCCACTTGAAAGATATTTTGCAATGAAGTTATATATCCTCTTTGAAAATAATAATAATAATAATAATAATTTAAATTGATACAACATAAAAATTAAAACTACATAGAAAAAAAATTAAAAACATAATTTTTATTCACCTTTCATAACAAAATTAAAACTACATAGAAAATTAACCACCATAAAATTATAAAAAAATTGCCATTATCAATACATCAAATTAGAAAAATTATATATTAAATATCTAAAACTAGAAAATAAAACCTATATGATAAATATATATATATATAACATTGTAAAATAAAATTATAAAAAATTAACTAAATATTTAAAGCCTAAATATCTAAAAACCTAAAACATAAAGATCAATGATCATCATATGAAGTTACTATTTATAACTTTATATAAATAATAAAAATAAAACCAAATAAAAATAGAAATATGGGTAACATCTTCCATGTGTAACTATGTTACGCTGTGTATTCAATGTTTGAACATTGAACTCGTCGAAGTTTGAACTTGAACAGTGCATGTAACGTACTATTCTTTTGAGACTACACGCAGCATTTGGCACAACCACACAGGATATAGGCTTCATGGGCTACCTCTAGTTAAAGTTTATAGGTTCAACTTAAAGCCTTCACGGTGTGACAGGTCAAACTCCACGCTCATCAATGAGCACTAGCAGTAGCACTGAGCAATGAGAAATTTAAGGTATCACAATTCACAAGCCACGACGACAGTGACACTACAAGTTGCAACAGGCCCACAAGGCTTTAACAGAAACGAAATCACAGATTTTTAAGATTCAATTTCATGCTTCAACAGTTACACTTACAATAGATTGAGGGCAAAATGAAGAAAAAATGAAAATGCTGAGTTTATATTTTCGTAAACCCTAGATTACAAATTTCAAAGAATCTAATCATGATTTTTTTAATATATATGCTTTTGGAATTCGCAAAATTTCAAAAAGTCATAAAATAATAACATAGTTACATAGTTACAAATTAAATGAATATCTTATGACTTTTTAAAATTGCACAAATTTCAAAAAAATTCAATGAAATTCAACGAATGTGGTTACTTAGGATGAGATTAATTCTAAAAGTGTAATATATTACCCTTTTCTATGGCCCCAAACCTTTCAAGGCCCATGGTGTGTTAGTCACAACACTATTCCTATCTCTAATATAGATTACAACGGTTTTTTTTGCCTCCACATTTATGATGGCACTACCAATGGCCCCTTCTTACAAGGGGTCGTATTTTTAAATTAATGAAATGTATTATGCCGTTTTTTTATAGATCGACTTGTATAGGATTTGCCCATTCAGGTCTACCCTCCTCAACATAGTTTTGGAAATATTAGTTTTAGTTGCTCTACAATTCTCCTTAGCATTCTTGATTAACTCGTATAATTTGTTGTCCTTTCAAGTGGGTACTTTGGTCATTCACAGACATCAATAGAATGTCTCTTTCTTATGCTCATTCTTAAATTTTCTTGAAAACAAGAAATTTCAAATAATACTCCACTTGCGAGTGAAACATTTTGTAATTTAAATTAGCATAACCTTGTAGGCAATGTTACAAAATGAAGACATCATCCATAAGTTTAGGGTGATCATTTGTCTTCACTTGACCACTAATGCCAATTACCATCTAAGCTATCCTCTAAACCGTTACAATAAATCTCTCAAATCGAGCCCTTTCCATTTTCCATAATTTACCAGATACATTGGGCTCTTTGTTGGTGTAGTAGGCTCTTGAGTGGCAACCTCCCCTACACATTATTAATAGTAGATCTATAAATAGGGAGCTTTGTCCACTTACCTATATCACATTGTATCATATTCTATTCTTTTTTTTTTATTGAGTATATTCTAATTTAGGATTCCTTCAAAAATCCACCCCAATATTTGTGGTTTCTAAATGATCTCTTGAATTTTTATGGATAATTATTTTCTATCACTCATGGAATATTGTCCTTAAGTCTCACGTGGAGACAGTTCACATTGTAGCAATAACGTGGCAGGCATACAAGCCGACATGGCAAAATGTTTCCTCCAAGCTTGAGGTGGTCGACACATATCTGAGATTCACTAGAGGCAATAGTTTTTGCTATTTATAGTGGCCCAATAAACATTTTTGGATGAATCAACCAAGTTCAAGGGGTGGTGCCACATCAACATAGCAAGTACAATAGTGCATGCAATTGAAAGACAAGCACTGAATCAGAAGACGCTTGGCAAGATAAGGAATCTTACCGCTAAAATTCTTAATTTGACTTTTCGTTGTTTTTGGGCATGTTTTGTGCTTGGAGTTCCAAACTTCTACAAGGCATAACTTTGTCTTGTGGACTCCATTTGACCCCATTTTCAAATATTGGAAAGGTTGCTTCAAGCTCTTCAAGGTGTTGTGCTTGGTGGTTACCTTTGGAGGCTTCAACGGCAATCTACAGCGTTGTTCTTTCTCTTGCAACCATATTTGGATGGGAGGTGCATCAAAGCTATGTTAAGTATGCCTTCCTCAATGTAGATCTTACGGGGGATATCCAATGGAGCAACTAGTATGGTTTGAGAAGCATGGTGATTCTAAGTTGGAGTATCTCAAACATGTTGATGTTCACACGCTCACATGCTTATTGTTGCGTATGATGATAAGTTCTATTTATCTTGTGGCTTCATCAAGTTTGAATGTGAACATAAGGTGTATGTCAAACATGTTGAGCGTCAAATGCTTATTTTTTTGCTCTACATTGGTGATCTTACTATTGCTAGGGAAAGTGCTTATTTGATAGACAATCTTAAAAGACTATTGAATAATACTTTTGAGATAACAAACTTCGGCTTGCTGCATTACTTTCTAGGTATTAAAATTATGCAAATGGAGGAGGGCATTTTCATCCACCGGCTTAAGTGTGCACTAGATTTACGGAAGAAGCTCATGATGGGTCAGTGCAAACCTTGTTCTACCCCACATCGGTCATGAGTTAAGTTTTCAGTGAAGCATATAATTCCTAGGTTTGTCCAGACGACTTGTTGGAGTCTTTTGTGCTTGACTCATACAAAGCAAGATCTTTCCATTACAGATGACACGGTTTGCAGGTCCATGCAAAATCCTAATGTGAGCGATTAGGAGGTGGCTATGAGGATACTGGGGTATATTCAGGGTATTACTCACTTGGCTATTGTGTACACTCTTGGAGGTGATGGGTCCAAGGTTAGAAATACAAATTTGGAATGAGCTGGAAATATGCATAATATGCAGTCTACATCAACCTATGCCTTCAATTTGGATTATGGTCCGATTACCTAGTCTTACAAAAAGTAACACATTTTGCTATCCACTACTAAGGCTGAGTATCAAAAAGCAATTAATGCGGAAAAGAAACTTGCTTGTGTCAGGGAATATTAATGGAGCTAGGACTTCAACAAGAATTGCCAGCTATTCTCTATCATGACAGTCAAGGTAATATTACTGTTATCACTCTGGAGTGCACCCTGCTTGAAGATGTGCAGATCACACCCTCACTCCAGCTGATACAATTGGAACTTCTCCGAGTGTGGGTGACTCTTTGATGAGAAGAACCTCCAGAGAGGGCTGATTCCCTTTAGATTTTTCAATAAACTTGACTACTATGATTTTTGGGTTGAAAAGAGGAAGAAAACTTAAAAGAAATTCTAATTTAAAGTGGTGATACACCTGAATTGTCAAATCCTCTGAAGTTACTGAAATCAATCCACACATATAATCAAAAGAAATATATAATTCTGTCCTTAAGCAAAAATGTTTCAGATGAAGAGTTGAAAAGCTCTTCAAATGACCTACAAAAGGGTGAGATAGAGAAAGATAGGTGAGGAAGGGACCTGCAAAAGGAAATAAATCTCACTTATACGCTGATGCACAATCAAATACACTCTATTTTCTGTCAAAACTCGGATTCAGAACAGAAATTTATTTATTGATGAATGGTCCAGCTTACAATTTCTTTCTTCCAACTTCAAGGATCCCTCTAAATGGCTTGATTCAGCCAATAAATAAGTTTTTTCAAAACCTCCAATAGTCTTAAGTGTAGTTCTCAAAAGGGAAAGGGTTAGTCTTGGTTGATTAACTCAAGAATTAACACCTTTTACAATATTTAGAATATTCAATAAAAAAATTTCTTTTTACAAAATTGCATGCCTTTCCAAACTTTGGCATAGAAGTATCACGGTGATGCCAAGTTTGAAAGGTTAATTCTTAAAATAAACAGGGCACTCTCCAAAAATCTTCAAACATGCATGAATCCAAGGTTGGCGAAGAAGAATGGACGGTGGGATCATTGAAAGTCAAACTTCTCCTTTGCATGGAAAACTACGCCAAATCTCTAAATAAGGAACTCCATTTGATTCGTTTGAAAGCTGAGGTGGAGGAAGAGATATTCCTGTTTGCATGGAAAACAAGGAAGATGTGTAACAAACTTATCTAGTCAACTCCAATTCAAGACCAGTCAACCTCCAATGGTCTCCATTTACATGAAAAGCTTTAGCACATCTTCGACGAGGAACTCCGTTACAACTGCCTGAAACGTTAAAATCTTTGGATTGCATGAAAACCAAGGAGAAGCGTGATTTCGTCAAACAGTCAACTAAAACTTTGACCAATCCACTAAAAATAGCACTTGCTTGCATGGACAAGAATCTTGTTGAGTGAGAGATATATTCAGATTGAATTCCTTGTCTAATTTCCCAGCTTTCTGCTCTCGGTTTCTTTGTTTTTGTGCACGCATTTCTTTCGACACTTTTCTATTTGTGGCTTTTGTCTCTATTTGCTCCTTGATTTCCTCGGACAAATTGTTCATGACTTTCCTGAGTAAATTTTCCCTTGGTTATTTTCCTGTGTATTTCCTTTCCAATATGGAGTCAGGCATTTATTCGGGCATTTGTTCAGTGAATTTCCCGCAGACAAAATGTTCATGGGAATTACTTCGGATTTTGTCTTTTCTTTAGCTCGGACTTTTGTTCTTTCCAATTTCCCGCAGACAAAATGTCCACGGGAATTGTCTATAGCTTTTCCTTGGTTGTTTCCTCCCTTTTCCGAAGGAATTCCTTCGGACAAATTGTCCAAAGGAATTCCTTCGGACTTTTTGTCCGCAACCATTTGCTTGTATCTTTTCCTTGTTCCTTCGAGCTTGCCTTTCTCCGTAGAGCACATACCCTTCGCCAATATTGCAAAGTAACTTTCCAAAAGGATACATACCCTTCGAGAATCTTGTAAATTTACTTTCCCAAAGGGCACATACCCTTCAGGTTTCTAGTAAAAGTCCTTAGAAATCATGAAATGAACCTTCCCAAAGGGCAGATACCCTTCAGGTTTCTTGAAAGCGTCCTTTTCCGAAAATGCCCTTCAGCAACTTGGAGATGCCCTTCGGGCTTTTGAAGTAGCCCTTTTTGCCTTTCGGGAAAAATAGAAGTGTCCTTTTGGCCTCTCAAAGTGACCATCCGGACTTTGTCCTTTGAACTTTTGTTTTGAGCTTTCCCAAAGGGTACATACCCTTCGAGATTTTTGGAATAATCCTTTCCAAATGGTACATACCCTTCGAGATTCTCAAACTACACCTTTTCCCTGCACTCTGTATTCTGCTTCTGATCCCTTGCTTTCATCTGTAAGTGAAACTACAGCCCTGTAGGTTAACGTTATAACTGTATGTGACATTTTGAGTAGGAGGTATGGCTTTTGAACTTGTTGTAGGTGTCTTGCCCTTGTACGGACTGTAGCTTGTTGATGACCTCAAAGAAGGCTCAAAGGCAGATTTGATCTTCATTCTTCTTCATGGTTGCTTGATCAGTCCATTGTCAAACATGAACCATATGAAAAAACTCACTGCCACCTTAACCTTCATCTCCATGCTTGTCTTTCACCCCATAAATGGGTTGTTCATGTATTCTCCTTATGATCATAAGCAGTTTTCACTAAATCTTGATAAAGACCTTTCTTATTTCAACATATCATCCTTGTGAACACACTTGATTGTGTAACATTGTTGTACGTCCTCATCATGACTGTATTTGATACTTGACTGCCTACATATCCTTTTGTTCATGCCTTAAGACTTTAATTCACCAATTTGACCAGCTGTATAGAAATTTTGACCATTCTGGGGAAAGTTTCGAATAGTAGGGGTAGTAATTTGGCTTCACCATGCCAAAATACTAACAATTTTGACGACTCTTAGGGTTTGACCAGCTTGTTGGTCAAAGAACTCAAAAATTTTGGTTATGACAAAATTGGACATACACTGAAAATTAGAAAAGCTGGAGACCAAAACACAAAAGAGAAACTGACTCAACAACGACGACATGTGCACTTAGAGGAAAGGACAACAATACTGAAAGGAAAAACAACTACTGAAAGCATGTGCGGAAAAGCACTTAGAGGAATGAAACTAAAGGTAGTCTATTGTGTACAAACAAAGCTCCACCTTGCTGGTCCTCCTGGATCAAAAGGAAAACTATTTGATGCCCCATAGAATCTTGAAATATATTTTCCATCTCTTGATAGCTCTTTTCTGCAACTAGGAGCAATTGGACGCTCATGTCTTCTTGATGGTGCAGCTGGGATTCCAACCTCCATCCTTAGGTACATTGATTGCAGGTATGGATCCAAGACCCAATCATAAAGTTCCCAGAGCCATCTACTTTGCAAGAACATCTTCAATTGCTGATCTTGATCATGTAGACTTGCATGTTGTATCTTCTTTGTCATATCTTCAACGCTGACCTCTAAGAGAGACGATTCTGATTTTGTGACTTCTTGGGGCCATTTGTGTTCATACTCAACTTCCAAAAGTGTATAAGCATCTGAAGATGATGAAAGAGGTTGATAACCATGCATGAAATGTTCAAACATGTCATCTTCTATGAAAACAACCGCTTCTTGTTTGGTGAAAGCACTCTTCTCATCCTGCAATGGACCACATTCTAGTAAAGAATACCCTGAACAAAAGATATCAAACAAATCTAAAGACTTGTTCTCCTGAATTTGAAGTATAATTGGAACATAAGGTTGCAAATTATCTTCAACTTCTTGTGGTAATTGGTACTCATTTTCTGTCACTTTTGCAAGCTCTTGTTCTTCATGATGGATGGCAGCCTTTACTCGATCAATAAGCTCATGGAAAACACCTTCAAGTTGAACAATTGAAGTGTTTTCTTCTTGACTTTCATCATCTATTCTCCGCGGATATTCAATTACAGCAGCAACCTCTTTGACTTCATCAGTTTCATCATTGATGATGTCCTTATGATCATGCAATACTCTTTCATCTTCATCTACATCATCTACAACTTCATTTGCTGCTTCAAAAAGAATGAGTTCCTTCTCTAGGATAGGCACAGTAGATCCGTGAAAATATTCAATAAGATGAGAAAGATCCAATGGTTGTGCCATAGGTACCTGAACCACTGTCACCTCCTCTTTCTGCACTGTTTCCTAAATTGCTTTCCATGAAGGAAAGAATTTTGGCTTTTGAGGGGGAAGGGGTGAGGGCCGAATGTCAACAGTGACTTTAGGGTTGATTTCATCATTTGAGCTTATGCTTGGTTGTTGTATTTGACTCCAAGTTGGAAACTTGGGTTTAAGAGCTTTTGGTATTGTAAATATTGCATCTTGAAGCATGATTGGGAACGTTTCCTGCTGAGATGGACTTGAAATCCATAGATATTGATATGGGGCAGTGAGAGGTATTGATGTTTGAGACTGAGATTGTTTATCAAATAACTCTTGTTTGTACACTGATAACTCCTTAGCAATCATTTGGCTTACCCTCTTCATTTCCTCTATCTCATCATGAAAATTTAGAGAATTTTGGAAGGGTGATTGATCTTCGAATGAGGGTTGAACGTCAACAATGACTTTAGGTTTGATTTCATCATTTGAGCTTATGCTTGGTTGTTGTATTTGACTCCAAGTTGGAAACTTGGGTTTAAGAGCTTCTAGTATTGTAAATATTGCATCTTGAAGCATGATTGGGAAAGTTTCCTACTGAGATGGACTTGAAATCCATGGATATTGATATGGGGCAGTGAGAGGTAATGATGTTTGAGACTGAGATTACTTATCAAATAACTCTTGTTTGTAAGCTGATAACTCCTTAGCAATCATTTGGCTTACCCTCTTCATTTCCTCTATCTCATCATGAAAATTTAGAGAATTTTGGAAGGGTGATTGATCTTCGAATGGGTAAGGCTCATATGCATGAGGTTGAGACACATATGGATCATGGTTATAGGAATGGTATGAGCCTTCATACTGCTGATAAGGATCTGTATACTCTTCATATAACTGATATGGGTCATGGGGATGACATTGTAAATATTGAAAGGGAGAAGAATGATGAAATTCTTCTCTATAGGCTGCCATAGCCTAGAAATTCATGAAGATAATTGAAATTATGATAAATAATGTACCTTTGCCTTGAGATGAGAGCTACAGGAGTACTGAAAACCAGATCCGAAGATGATGTAATGCAAGCTGGTCCCACCGGGCGTGCCAAAAACTGTTATCACTCTGGAGTGCACCCTGCTTGAAAATGTGCAAATCACACCCTCACTCCAGCTGATACAATTGAAACTTCTCCGAGTGTGGGTGACTGTTTGATGAGAAGAACCTCCAGAGAGCATTGGTTACCTTTAGATTTTTCAATAAACTTGACTACTGTGATATTCAGGTTGAAAAGAGGAAGGAAACTTAAAAGAAATTCTAATTTAAAGTGGGTGATACACCTGAATTGTCAAATCCTCTGAAGTTACTGAAATCAATGCACACATATAATCAAAAGAAATATATAATTTTGTCCTTAAGCAAAAATGTTTCAGATGAAGGGTTGAAAACCTCTTCAATTGACCTGCAAAAAGGTGAGATAGAGAAAGATAGGTGAAAAAGGGCCCTGCAAAAGGAGAAAAATCTCACTTATACATTGATGCACAATCAAATACACTCTATTTTCTGTCAAAACTCAGATTCAAAATAGAAACTTCTTTATTGATGAATGGTCCAAATTACAATTTCTTTCTTCAAACTTCAGGGATCCCTCTAAATGGCTTGATTCAACGAATAAATAAGCTTTTTCAAATCCTAAAATAGCCTTAAGTGAAGTTCTAAAAAGGGAAAGGTTTAGTCTGGGTTGATTAACTCAAGACGTAACACCTTTTAAAATATTTAGAATATTTAATAAAATCTTTTCCTTTTACTAAATTGCATGCCTTTCCAAACTTTGCATTAGAAGTATAACGGTGATGCCAAGTTTGAAAGGTTAATTCTTAAAATAAACAGGACACTCTCCAAAAATCTTCAAACATGCATGAATCCAAGGTTGGCATAGAAGAATGGACGATGGGATCATTGAAAGTCAAACTTCTCCTTTGCATGGAAAACTATGCCAAATCTCTAAATAAGGAACTCCATTTGATTCGTTTGAAAGCTGAGTTGGAGGAAGAGATATTCCCGTTTGCATGGAAAACAAGGAAGATGTGTGACAAACTTATCTAGTCAACTCCAATTAAAGACCAGTCAACCTCCAATGGTCTCCACTTGCATGAAAAGCTATGCCACATCTTGGACGGAGAACTCCGTTGCAACTGCCTGAAATGTTAAAAGCTTTGGATTGCATGAAAACCAAGGAGAAACGTGATTTCATCAAACAGTCTACTGAAACTTTGACCAATCCACTAAAAATAGCACTTGCTTGCATGGACAAGAATCTTGTTGAGTGAGAGATATATTCAGATTGAATTCCTTGTCTATTTCATAGCCTTCTACTCTTGATTTCTTTGTTTATGTGCACGTATTTCTTTCAACACTTATCTATTTGTGGCTTTTGTCTCTATTTGCTCCTTGATTTCCTTGGACAAATTGTCCGTGACTTTCCTGTGTTAATTTTCCCTTGGTTATTTTCCTGTGTATTTCCTTTCCAATAAGGAGTCAGGTATTTATTCAAGCATTTGTTCAATAAATTTCCTGCGGACAAAATGTCCACGGGAATTACTTTGGACTTTGTCTTTTCTTGAGCTCGGACTTTTGTTCTTTCCAATTTCCCGCGAACAAAATGTCCACGGGAATTGTCTGTAGCTTTTCCTTGGTTGTTTCCTCCCTTTTCCGAAGGAATTCCTTTGGACAAATCCTAAGGATTTCCTCAGACTTTTTGTCCACAACCATTTGATCGTATCTTTTCCTTGTTCCTTCGGGCTTGCCTTTCTCCGTAGGGCACATACCCTTCGGCAGTATTGCAAAGTAACTTTCCTGAAGGGTACATACCCTTCGAGAATCTTGTAAATGTACCTTCCTAAAGGGCACATACCCTTCGGGTTTCTTGTAAAAGTCCTTAGAAATCATGAAATGAACCTTCTCGAAGGGCAGATACCCTTCAGTTTTCTTGAAAGCGTCATTTTCCGAAAATGCCCTTCGGCAACTTGGAGATGCCCTTCGGGCTTTTGAATTAGCCCTTTTTGCCTTTCGGGAAAAAAAGTAGTGTCCTTTTAGCCTCTCGAAGTGACCCTCCAGACTTTGTCCTTTGAACTTTTGTTTTGAGCTTTCCCGAAGGGTACATACCCTTCAGGATTTTTGGAATGATCCTTCCCGAATGGTACATACCCTTCGGGATTCTCAAACTACACCTTTTCCCTGCACTTTGTAATTATTTCAGACTTCTTGTAGATTCCTTTGAAATCTGCTTTTCCCTCGGACAAAAAGTCTGAGGAAATTGTTCCCGCTCTATATTTTATGCTTCTGATCCCTTGCTTTCATCTGTAAGTGAAACTACAGCCCTGTAGGTTAACGTTATAACTGTATGTGACATTTTGAGTAGGAGGTATGGCTTTTGAACTTGTTGTAGGTGTCTTGCCCTTGTACGGACTGTAGCATGTTGATGACCTCAAAGAAGGCTCAAAGGCAGATTTGATCTTCATTCTTCTTCATGGTTGCTTGATCAGTCCATTGTCAAACATGAACCATATGAGAAAACTCACTACCACTTTAACCTTCATCTCCATGCTTGTCTTTCACCCCATAAATGGGTTGTTCATGTATTCTCCTTATGATCATAAGCAGTTGTCACTAAATCTTGATAAAGACCTTTCATATTTCAACATATCATCCTTGTGAACACACTTGATTGTGTAACATTGTTGTAGGTCCTCATCATGACTGTTTTTGATACTTGACTGCCTACATATCCTTTTGTTCGTGCCTTAAGACTATAATTCACCAATTTGACCAGCTGTATATAAATTTTGACCGTTTTGGAGAAAGTTTCGAATAGTAGGGGTAGTAATTTGGCCTCAACAAGGCAAATTACTAACAATTGGTATTTCTCATAACCCAGTAGAGAGGCAGCTGACAAAGCACATTAAGGTCCATGTGCATTATATTCAACATTGCATTCAAGATCAGATGTTGGACTTGCATTTTGAGAAAATAATACCAGAAATGCATGGCTGAATAGATATGTACTCATAAGTTCTGAAGGATTTTTCTTGGGGAATTGATCTGATATAAACTATGGGTATGAGGTGGAATAGTAATATGAACAATATGTTAGTGATGCACTGCATGCACTTACAACTGAGGGATGCATGTTTACAGTTGTATGTCAAGGCATAGCATATTGTGGCCCACACCAGTCACATGTGTTCCCCTTAATTGGTTTTAGGCACACTAATGTGCCTTGGTACAAATACCCCCATGACACTAAAGAGAGCTTACCCAAGAATGTTTTGACATGCATATCAATTTTGTTTGTTATTAATTATGGGCCTCTCATACACATGGTTCCCTTGGTTTTAAAATAAAATGAATTGCTTCACATGCAAATCTGCTGCTATAGTAAATGAATAAGAGTACAGCTATATGAGTACAAGGACATCATTTTAGTATATGAATAAGAGTATAGCTATATTACATTTAAATACAATCACCAAAAGATGTGGGTACATGGACACAACCAGAGTCCCCATCTTTAAACTTGTGTTTCTAGGTGACTATGTCTCCTATGCATCTCCCATGGTCCTATACCGATGGTCTTTTCTTCCATAAAAGTAGTTTTTGGAGTCATTAAAAGCTTTGGTAACTGGAAAATTTCAACTAGGAAGAGAATTGAGCTTGGTGTGCCTAGGCATGTAGCCTAACCATGGTTATTAACGAAAGTAGAGTCTGCATCACTGTCATTTTATTATGGTCTATGACACAAGGTGGTACATTCCCTTACAGGTTTCAATTATTGTTAAGTCGCAATAAGTAGTGATGCTTCTTGTAGACACCCACGTTTAGCACAAATCCCTTATTCTCATGTTTTATTCCCGATTTGACTTATTTGGCGAAAGTGTGCATTTAAACCTATGTATAGGATGGCCCTAACACACATGAGTATCTATTTGGTCCACTACGCCTAAAAAACATTCAAATACTTATCCAAAAGGTATATGTCAGTACATTTGAACTACTTATCACCTATCATCCAGCCCTACGTCAAGAATTTAGCCCTATTTGTCTCCTAAACAAACCCGTAGTTGTCCAAGCCCGTCCTGAATAGGCCCTTACCCCTACCGGTTTGTCCCTTTTTGTTTTGTGGGTCCTTTTTCCCATTGTCCCTCAACTTACACCTTATCTCTTCCCATTTGCATTTCCAAAAGTCAACTAATACACATGGGTCATCCTAAATCATCCTTTAAATATAAAGCCTTGCCAAACCAATCTAGAATGAGTATCTAGAAGGTCGAACAGCAGGGAGTCAATAGAGAGCATCCATCACACCAAGGGTCGATCTTAGAAACAAGCTTCTCCATTCAAATTGTGCTTCACAATACTATACACCAATTACACTTATACATCTTGCTCTTTCTATATATTCCTTTGTGCCAGAGGCGGGTAATTTGTATTCAATAGTTGCACTGATCACTTCTAGGGAAAGGGAGGTTGAAACCCTTGCTCAAGTTATTCCATCCACATATAACAGAAATATGTGGAGGTTTGATCCCAAATGTGCAGGATACGTAGTTGCAATGTTGCTTCAGAGGTTTGCTCAACTCCACTATTAGTTTTGTTTTGTAGTATCAAGCTACGTCAGAAATAAGATTCAATTATACAACATATTATACCCTACACATTTGTGAAGTGAAGGTATAATCCAAATCAAGAAAGCACATGACAGGCCCCAGAAAACCCAGACTATTAAACCCTATAGAGACAAGCTCGGCGACACAAACATGATTGGTGTGTTGAGCTTGCTGCAGTCGAGCGTGTACAGGACAGGCACATACAACAATGGGAGCGTCTCAGAGCACAATACTAATCCAAAAAATCAGGAGCAAGTCAAACACAATCAACACAGTCAGAATATATTCTCAGACTTACATAATAGTCAAGGTGCATGCGTTTCTTAACCTCTTCCCCAGTTCATTGCATTGTTTTAGCTTATGTTTTTGACACTTGGGCTTGTTTCGTATTTAGTCATCTTAAGTATATCTGAATTATGTATTTCAGTTGTGTATCTTTAGATCTACTTAACATGCAATTTGTTCATTCCAATTTTGAGTAAAACCAGATCTAGGGTAAACACTTCTATACCATACAATTGGTAATGGTAACACCTTTCCTAAGGGAGTGGTTTTTAGGGGAGACCATTACATGTGCTACTTGATCATTCCATGCCCTAGTGCTTCATTACAAATGCAAAGAATAGCATGTAGCAACCAGATTTCCTTTGCTCATTCCATTCATGTACAAGGCAGGTGCTATCACATGTATGGTTTGGGTATGGCAGCTGTGTAATTCTTACTTTGTAATGCAAACATAACCATTTTCTTGTCTTTACTTTTCCTGAAAAATTCACTGAACTACACTAGGCATATTTACCAGCGTCGTCAGCATATTTGAGTTCACATCATTAATGCATTGTTTTCTTGGCTTCATTTTCTTGACAATTCCTATAACAGCACCTCCAAATCATTAGAGTGGTGCCAATGACAAACATGGTATATCCTTCATCATCCCCATGAGTTGTGATTATTCTAGCTCATATTGCTAATTTTATATGGTTTTGAAGAATCATCTACACAGTTTATCTTGGGATCTTTACTTCAATCATTACAAGTATTTTCATTACAATCACAAGAAACATCATCAAAAAAAAATTGACATATGCAAATACTAAGGATCTCGATCTGGACCAAAACTATATCCAAGACACATAAACTAAGGGATTTTCTAATGCTAGGATAGATTACCCCAGCGACTTAGATTTGATGGAACATTATTTAAAAAAGGAACTTTAACTAATCAAAAATTATAATTGTATATTTTACAAATACATATCTTTTTCTGTAAAACTGTTCATTTTTTCTATAGAAAACTACAATCTCATCCTTAACATCATTCAAGGATTTCTTTAAGGTTATTGTTTTTCAATATGTTGGAATAGTTGGTAATGATTGTTCCCTTTCATAGTACCTGCTCTTCGTAGTTTAGTTATGCACAGCTCACAACAGTATAGAATTTTCTGTTGTTTCTATAGGATCCACTATCTGTTGTTTCTATAGGATCCACTATGCATGGAACAAAGGTACAAAAAGGATAACAATATGTGACAATCTGACAAGCATTAGGTTTGGAAAGCATGATAAAACATGTGCATCAAAGATAAGAAGGCATAACTGATGCACATAATGCCCTGGTAGTGAGTCAATTTATTTAATCAAATAAAAGCCTACGTTGCAGGAAACACCAGTAATGCAAGTGTTCAATAAAAGCAAAGAGTCTCTTATTGGAAGCCCAGAAAATAAGTTTAATTGTAAGACAAAGCTATACATGAGACTGGATAAGAAATATTGCTCTATACCATCATGATCGGACACAGTAATAGAAGGCCGAACCCAGTAAGGGCACTTATGAAGACGAAACCCCCGTAGTATACACCTAAAATGAAACAACAAAGGCAATCACATAAAATATATATATATATATATATATATATCCACATAAATCTGAATTGCAATCCCAAATCACAGCATAAACATTGACAGATGATAGATATGGCATCACCTCCTTCCAGGTTGAGCTTCACCATTGAAATATGTAAGAACTCTCTCAAAGTATTTCACATAGCGCTGTGAAAATTATTCGTGAAAACAAAAATCAAGCATAAGAAACTTTCATAGACATCCCCACTTCTCTATAACATTGTTGAGACATATAGATGGTAAGATTAGTATACAGCAAAAGAACTTACAATTTGGCTCGGCAGAACAAGACCCTTCCCATCTATACAGCGTTTTTGATTATAATAGGCAATAGATTCTTCAGCAGTGGGGTAGAACTGTATAAGTAAAAAAAGATATATCTGGCTTCTCAAATTCTGGTAACATTTCATGAAAACTAGTAAGCTCTGACTTGAAACAATACTGTTTTACCGGTGCTTAAATCAAATTGTGACTGATATGTAGTATCTGCATATCGTACAAAGACAGACACTACCTTGAGGAAAAGCAGAAGACTTGATATCATAAGCCCTGTTCTAGCCATGCCAGCTTTACAGTGAACAACAACTACGTTCTCGATATCTTCCCTCATCCATGAGTATGCACTTTGACAAAATGATACTATAAGTTGAATTGGAGGGCAATTATGATCATCGAAGGGGAAACAAGCAACCTGTTGTACAAGTGAGTTAAAATATAAGAGAACCTGACTTTTAGAAGCAACCTCCTATAAAAGAGATATTCTAGCAAGTTAAGCGCAAAATAAACAAATGCCCGAGCACAATCACAACATGATTATTCATATACGTAGAGCATAGGCTTCTTGCATCGAAATGAAGATGCCAATCAGCATTTCTAATTTCCAATAATAGAACCCATCATATTTTGAAGCAATGCCTATAGTTGTTTCTAGGCATACCAAGTAGAAAAAAAAATGTCACCTTCCACATGTTGTTATCATATATAGCAGATTAGCAAACAGTAATTATTGCATCTTCTGCTTGTCTTTCACGATAATTGTGAATTTTTCACAAATTGTGTAGTCGATAAGAGACTCAATCAATAACATTCACCAAGCTCACCAAATATGTTTAACATCTCAAAGACTACCAGGTGATAAGTCATGCGGCTGCATTTTCGAACATATCATGCCTTGCACAACTAGTTAAACACTTACTTCCATTTCAGCGAGACAGAGATTAACACACAACTCATAAAAATCCAATCTACAAGCATAAATGGAATGCATTGTGCATTTCCTCCAAACTAGAATTTACTTAAAAATGATACACAAAAAATTGTCACTCGGAAGTTTTTGTTTGCAACTACAAATGTGTCCTACCAAGTTAACTTATTCTTTTACAATTCATCTTTGCAAAGTTCTATAGCACACCAATAATTAACATGTTTTCTTTCCAAAAAAGTCGCTCAGCATCCGTAATAAAGAGTCCTTAAAGTTATAATTCTCTTATTATGATAAGACAGAATCTTAATTAAAAAAAATCAATAGTTAGCTATGTCAGAAATCCATAATATCATAAAAAATCTTAAGTTAATAAATGTATCATCACTTGCAGGTTACTAACAAATAAAGACTTACTGCAATATTGATTAAAAAACAGACTGCTTTAAAAAATTGCATAAACACAAAAACTAAATACTACACCTTTCCCTCAAAAAGTGAAGCGTCATATAGTCTTTCAGAGCAAAGATTGTAAACTTTGTATTTTCCCTGCATCAAGTTTGATACTATTTCAGAAGAGAGATGAACAAATTAACTTCTATTGCACTGTACAACTAACTGAATAGCAATACTACATATGCTATTTACAAAACATAATGATCTGGAAAAAAATATCATGGACTGATTGTCCCTTGTCCTGTAGAATCAATCAATGCAACTTTGTGTAGTGAGATACTTCTTAAGAAGATAGCATTTAGAACAATTGTGCTGGTAAGCCATCCACAATACTATAACAAGAATCCAATTTAATACCATCACAAATCATCCCACTTCCTAACGACCCTTAGAAGTATATGGCTGAAAATTAGAGTACAAAGCTGCCTTCTTACAAAACCACATATCTCAGTTTTTAACAAGGAAAATCCTATAGACATATATGCCTAATACTATATACATAAAGCAACAAACTCGGTGAAAAGGCTCCCACTCTCTCCAAAAGTCTCCGCACAAACTTAATGTATATGTTCATTACAAATATTTAATCCAACGTTCCAATGTTCATTACCATAAATGGTCATAGAACTACACATGCAAGCATGAGCATTAAGAGCAAGCCAAAACAGCAATCATATCATGCATGAGAACAAGGGGTAGCCAGAGGGATCCTTGGAGCACATGTTCCTTTGCATTATTTGGATTGGAACCTTTTTTTTCTTTTTAAGTGGGTTACCCCAAAATTTGTGAGGGTGCTACAAAACTTTGTCAAAATAATCTAACCTTGTTCTAAATCATGTTGTTCAGGTCGATGTTTTCAAATGAAGTCTATTTGTTTAAGCTCGTGAATTTGTTTTTTTCCAATTGAATGTTTTCATAAAGTTTGAGACTTGATCATTTACTGTTTTGAATTGAACCGGACCAGGTGGAGTGGGAGGGACCCATTGCACCTTCATTCCCATCTTTCCTAAAATTCACTTTGTTCCTCACACTCCACTTTCCCCACCTGATTACTAAAGAAATAAACTTTTCTTTGTAAATCGATGAAACGGGCAGGCTTCGCTTTCACATATATCCTACCATATCATCCCTTTAAAGAGAAATGAACCAATAAACCAACACAAGAAAAGCAATGCTAACAAAATCTAAATCTATAACTTAAAATAAAAATGGCACACACACATGATATGCAAGATTTTCACCTAGAATAAACCTTCCTGGAAAAAACACAGCACAACAACTACTTCCTTATTGCATTAATTCAATCGTTTACAATACAATAATACACTTCCAAGTTCTGTTTCACCCTAATGCATGTGCAAGTATTTGTAGGCACACCAATAGGAAACCGTCCAAACGGTATTACAATACAATGGGTACCCGAACCATGGGATAAAACCACCCAAAACGCATGAACAATCTAGATGAGTGTAAATCGTGTAGAGTGTAAAGCATGAAAATGTATACAACGCAATTTCAATACTCTCACACATGATGAATTATTTCCATATGGGGGATCAAGGGGTCATACTTTCAGCAGCTAAGGGCAGCCATGCCTATTGATCTTCTACACTAAGAATACTTTCCAGTACTCACAGTGTTCGTGAATAAATCAGCGGCATTCTCCAAATATCCACCTTTTCCAATAGTACCTTATGTTCCTCAACCATGTCTCTCACAAAAAGGTATTGTACTTCAATATGTTGCGACCAAGCATGCTAAGTGAAGTTCTTTGCCAAACATTTTAATTGTCACAATATTTGAGCACAACTTTTGTAACCATACAACTTTCTTACTTGCATGAGTGGCTGCCATGTACTCAACTTTTGAAGTTGATAATGCAGCTATTGCTTGTCTCTTACTCATCCAGCTGACTGTTGCACCAAAAATATTAGATACATAGCCACTTATAGATCTTCGATAGTCAAGATCTCCATCCCTGACAATATCAACAAAGCCTTGCAAATTTACTCTTTTGTTTTGCTCAGGGATTTCTTTCTCCCTTTTCCATGGTAGTCCACAACACAGAGTAGAGATCCTCATTGATACACCTAAGGGAGCTAGCGCTCAATCTAGAGACTCAATCCACTTAGCAGGTCACCCACAACCTCAGATTGTTTCCATGTTCCAGCAGACCGTGAAGGCTTAAAACTACCTTCACAAGGGTGGAGATACTTGATGAGTTTGTCTTTGTTGGTGACTGGTTTGTTGTTGATGACTCATTTGAGAAAATGCTAATACAGTTGGTGGACAAGGAAAATGTCTCATCAAAGGTTATGATTAATAAACATCCTACTTTGCAACTTGTCCCATCTCTTGGAAGGAGTGAGTTCAAGAATTTTCCATTTGATCCAAACAAATCATGCTTTATCATGGTTAGCTAGGTTCTTTGTTAGTTTGTTTTCCTCCAAGTGTTGTTCAAGCACAGTATTTTGCTTCAGTTTTATTCAATAAGTGCTTGTTTGTACATTTTGCTTCTTAGTTAGTTTTCCTGCTTTCGTGTTTTTCCCTACCTTTTTGAGGGAGAAAGGTTAATTCAGCCAAGGTCAGGAGCAGATTTTCAATCAGAAATCAGGTTTACCATTTGGGAGTTCAAATAACATCTATATGGTATGAGTTCTCTAGCATAGCAAGCATGCCACCCAGCTGAGTCGCCAAGAATGTTGACAATTTTGCCCCACAGGGCAAATTGTCACCATTACCATTCGAAACTTCGCTCACCATGACCATTTGCCTTAAAAACCAGGTCTTGACCCTTGAGAAATCGAGGATAAGTCACTTTTGTGTGGTATTCCCATCAAGCAATGATCATTTCTAGCACTTATAGAGCAATTCCGGTTTACCAGGGTGCATGTCTTATTAGCTTTTATAAGCGGAAGCAGTCGATAAGCCCGATTGGGTCTACAAATGCAATTAGGAGTGGATAGGGTTTTGCGAGGTAGTTGTCTTATAAAGTTTTTAAGTAATGGAGCTTGTAAAGCCCGAAAAGGACCTGGGCAGGTGATTTCTTTCAGAGGGCTTTTGATTGCAAGGTGGACTTTTCAAAAGTTCCGAAGGGTTATTAACAAAAACCCCGAAGGTACGTGCCCTTGCACGGGGCACTTATGCAACGTGGTGGCCTTTACAATTTTTTCGAAAGGTATGTTTTAAGGAGAAGTGACCTTGCGGAGGGCATCTGGGCATTGCGTAGGGACATTTCCAATTTCCCCGAAGGGTATGTGCCCTTGCAGGGGACACTTCAAGCACGAAGAAGACCTTGGTAAAAGTTTCGAAGGACAAAATAAATTTTTCCGAAGGACACCTACCCTTGCGGAGGGCACTTGGTCGGTGGCAAGACCCTTTCAAAAGTTTCGAAAGGCACTTTTGAGGACAAATAGCCCTTGCGGACGGCATTTTGCAGCGAAGTGGACCTTTTCCATTCTTTCGAAGGGCACTTCCGGAAGAACCTTGCCCTTGCGAAAGGCACCCAGGCGACTAAAAGGACCAAATAAAGAAGCCCGAAGGGCACTTTTGGGAAGCGGAAGCCCTTGCGGAGGGCACCTTCATAAAACGAAGGACAAAAACAAAGTTCCCGAAGGGCACTTGCCCTTCGGGAAAAGACAACCCAAAGACGGATTTCCTTCGGACTTTTTGTCCGATTCGGGAGGACAAAAGGCCCGATGACCAAAAGCGAAAGGCACAAACAGAAAAGAATTTCCTTTGGACTTTTTGTCCGAAGGAATTTGTGAGGGACAAAAAGACCGATAGAAAAGACAAGGCCACGAGCATGGAACAAAAGCCCGAAGGTTAAAGCGTGAACAAAGCCAAGACATATACAAAAAAGCCACCCGAAAGCAAAGACTAATGCAGAAAAGACAGATACAGTAAAGACACAGACAAACACAGAGAACAGAATCCGCAGAAAAAGATGACCCGGAGAATTAAAACACAGATGTTAGATGCAGAAACCCGACAGAAATACAAGATGAATATGCACATGCACAATGGCATAAGGGAAGATTCGTGGAAAAGACAAATACAAATGGTGAACATGCCTAAATAGTCCGAGAATACAAGAGCATGCAATAGCCGTGAACAGGGATAGACACGTCCAGATTTGACCGTTCTAACACGTCACCTTCAATTCTTAAACAAAGGCTAGCTTTGCATGAGGACTTGAGTAGTGAAACAGTGGAAAGCTTAAACAAAATAAATTCCATGCATGCACTCTCATTTGTCTCAAAGCTTGAAACGTTTCGACGGTTCAAACGTAATTCTTAATTTGGCATTTGCATTGATTTTATGCAACGGGGAAACTTTTAAACGTTCCAGCAGTTCGAGTGGATTTGACTACTCTTGTTTTGGAGTTGACTGGTTTTCAAGTCAAGACATCTATTCGTAGATTTCATGCATCCAAACCTTGTCTTCTTCTTTTTCAACCAAGGAATTTTCATGCAAGACAAAATAGACTTTTGTAAACGCTAAGTTGGTTTGAGTTTACTCCCTCTCTATTTTCCAACGCCAATCTCTTGGCTTTTTGTAATTTTTTATATTAATGATTTTTCAGCCTTGTAATCATCCATCCCTCTCTTGGTAAGACCAGACTCTGCCATTGGTGATTTGTGTAACCTCTTTAATCTATAGGATTGTACTTTCAGATTTCAAGTGCTGACATAGTGTACATTCATTCAGTAATTTGCATACGTGGTAGATTTCTCTCCCTTCCCAAATTCCGATTTGTACTTAGTTGCTAGCTTATCATGTTATGCAAGTCATGTTCAGTGTTTTATATGTCTTTTGTTGAAGCTGTAAGTGGATGTTAGGTGGCTGCATAGTGTCTTGTCTCAAATCTCTCTCCATCATTTTCCCTCACGTTTTTGTCATTGGATCGAACCTTCTCATGAAATACTTATGCATAGTGATCAATGTTCTCACGTTTTCCCTTGTTTGTTCAGTGTTCAAGGTTCCAAGTAGGGTGGATCAACATTCTAGTGTATCACCGTCATTAGGTAGGATTTCCCCTTCAAGTTTCTTTCACCCTTTTCTATGGTAGTCCGCAACACAGAGTAGAGATCCTCATTGATACACCTAAGGGAGCTAGCCCTTATAATCTAGAGACTCAATCCACTTAGCAGGTCACCCACAACCTCGGATTGTTTCCATGTTCCAGCAAACCGTGAAAGCTTAAAACTACCTTCACAAGGGTGCGGGATCTAATTGACAACACTGCAATCCAAAGTTCCTTTCCTAGGTTGGACATATATTTGCTCACAACTCTCACTGCATGGGTAATGTTAGGTCTAGTACAAACCATAGCATACATCAGGCTTCCAACAACACTTACATAAGGACCCTAAGACATTTCTCTCTTATTGCGTCTTGGGACATTGTTCAACAGATAATTTTTGGGCAATAGGAAATGGTGTACTTACAGGTTTACATTTCTACATTCTGAACCTCTACAATATCATCTCGACTTACTTCTATTGATTCAACCACATTTTCTTGTTTGATTGATCCCTTTTAATTTCCATGTCCAAAGTGAATTTTGCAACACCTAAATCCTTCATATCAAACTCGGATGACAACTGAGATTTCACCAACTTGATCATTTCTTTGTTGTTACCAATTAATATCATATCATCCACATACAGAACTATGACAACAAAGTTATCACCCCCCTGTTTCAAATAAAAATAGTGATCAGCTTTGCTTTGCACAAATCAAGTCCCAACACCAAATTGTACAGTCTAAATGAGTGCAAATCGTATAGAGTGTGAATCATGAAAAGTATACAACACATTTCCAACCCCCTCACTCCATTTTCCAATATATCGTATCATACCAAACTCTGTTTTTCCATATATGGTATCAACCCTCAAGTTCTCTTTGCCCCACAACTCCAAAGAAATATTTTCACTTTCATTATTCAATGGACTTCACAAACCTTTTAAATTAACATTATGTTTGGTAATGATGTCCCTCATTCTCTGTGTTTATCACTCAAATTCAAACATAAATATTTTCTCCTTGTTTTTCAATGCACATAGTGGGCTACAAAGACTTTCCCTGATTTCCTTCATTTTGGCCATGATCTCCATCAAGCCCCTCAAGGTTCATCTTATCCGTCGTTTTTCCTAATGATAAATTAATCCATCGAATTGGGCAAAACTAGCAGACTTTCAAGTCAAATGATACTCGACACTCGATCAATACATAGCAGAGAACAAAAACCAACGACCTTTTGGTCTTTCCTTATGATTTGTTTTTATTTTTGTACATTTCAATGCACTTGAGCATGGAGAACAAGAAAGATTATTTAAAATATTTAGGGCTTACTAATTGATCACACGCACCAGAAGGTTTTTATATTCTTGCATTTATCTCCACCTAGGATTTTGTTCTCCACTATGTCTTACCTTCGTCAATTTTCTTCACTCACGAGTTGGATTCTCTCGCCGAACACCATTTTCCCCTTCTTAACGAGAACCAATATTCAGCCCTCACCCATGAGATACAAATTTAAAGGAATTGATCTTGACTCCATTGATTTTGAGCTCAAGGATATTGCAAACACAAAAATTGGTCACATTGAATTGGAAGATTTGCTAGAATGTTTTAGGTCAACATAACGAAGGCATTTCCTACGACCACTTATGGGAAAATGGTAAGTAAATGCGGCAAGATATCCTACTTCAATACCTTGTGATGGCTTGTGCTAAGGTGTATGACACTCAAAGAATAGAGGTAAAGAATTTTGACAGGAACGCCATCGCCCATGTGGTTACTGACCATTTGGAAGATTTATTGCGGACTCTCCCTCACAAAGTGGTTGTGGCGCTACATATTGAAGAAGCTCGAAAGTTCTCGGACCAAAACGTAAAGAGATGCATGGAAAAGCACCGATCAACATTGGTTAAAGCATCCACTAAAAAAACTGCAAAAGATGCCAAATTATACTGAAGAGCAATTTAATGCACTCCATAGGCGATATGCTAACTCTTCTGAACCTAATTTATGGTAGTTCTAAAACTAGGAACTTCCACACAAGGATGTACATGTTTCTTTTCATCCTCCTGGTTGGGAAGCAGTTTGTGGACTGGGTTGCTATAATAATTAATTTCATTAACTATCAATTGTGTGAAGTTGAATCAGCTCGTAAATTCTTTATTACCTCTAATTTAGTGTATGCTTTGGCAAGAAATCAAGTGTTTGTTGGATTGACTAGGGAAGGCTCTCCACTATTGACCATTATTCAGACACACTACCCTTATTTGGAATAATAGCAAGCAGCTAAACATTATGTTGGATCAATGACACCTTTGATTTTTATATTGCGCAAGATATTGAAGGAGATTCCTTGAAACGGATTTCTAAAGAAGGTATGAAAGTAATCAGTGATTGGACCAATTGATTAGTACAATTCCCAACTTTCAGCTACATTCATGTAAGTGGATTCAATGGTCCTCATTATATGTTTCCCAAGTATGTAAGTGTCAAAAGTGCTTCTTACTTAGTACACAAGGCAACTTGCTAATGTGGTTAAATGTTATTGGGTAGACACAAAATTATGGTTCATTTCCACATTCCAATTGCTCAGTATGTGTACAAAAATTGCTTGTGCAAGGAATCTGAAGAATGAGATAGGCATCCACAATTTCAAGACAATGGAGATGAGATTGTCGAATGAAGAACGCAAGAAAATTGAGGCTTTATTGGGAAATAATCATAGGAATGTTCCGTACTTTGAAAACTATTGGGCCAATTGTAATAATAAAGTAGAGGTTAGAAGGAGAGTCTACAGCCATATGTCTCTAGAGCAGATTATGGAATTTGCCACTGTCAAAGTGCCTTGCCAAGTAATTAATACCAAAGATGACACTGACTTGCATGTGTATATGCAAAGGAAAGTTTTCTTGGAGCCATTTTTTTGCCCCAGGTTTTGCATGCAAGGTCTTAAAGCTAAAGGCATGCGCAGAAGTGAAGGCAAGACCAAGCAAAGGAAGGCGAGCACAAGAAGAGGGATTTGCACAAGAATGAAAGAGACGAGACCAAGAAACAACATCCACATAAAGGCAAGAGAGCAACCAAAGGAAAAAAAGTCATGTGCAACCTTGTGCACGACCATAGACACTTATCTACTGTAAAGCAATTAGAGGTCTGGGATTCACAACGGAAAAGCAAATACAAATGGCATGCAAAGTATGAATGAACACTTTGTCCGCCCATGGGAGATCCACCTATCATGCAAATAAGAATGAGGTTTCTTGCAAAGCAAGGCAATATGGGATCTATATCATCCCACCCTTACCATTGTAATAAGGGTTGGAAAATAGTTGATAAATAGATAATTGTATTGAGTGGATTGCTATTCTCAGTGAATGCATGAGAGTTAACTCTGGGCTCTGTAAGCCACCGTTTGCTCATGAAGATGGTGTATCACTGCTTAGCTATGACTAAAGGTCTTCTTAATGGCAGATTTGAGTAGTGTGCACAAGATTGGCTATTGCATATTGGTTATTGATTCATCATAAAGTACATTTTAGATCTATGCTTGCTTTATTTAATATATTTCTATGCATGGTTATGTACTTTTAATGTCCAACCTAATAGAGTGGGTTCTCCTTCGTTGACTGTAACAAGGGCTCAATAATGTGCCTTTGCACCTCAAGTGAGTACTTATGTATCATGCTTAAGTGATAGGTGTTGTCAGAAGTAGCATATTTGTTGGCTTCCACATTGGTGTAGTATGACTTAGGAATGCACAAATGGCAACATATTGGATCAATTGTCGATACTTATTCAACTAGTTAATGGGGGGTATGTATGGTGACGGAGTTTAGAATCACGTTGGGACATGTGAAAGCTTTGGATTTTGCAAGGACCGCACTTAGAGGAGGATATTTGAAGCTAAGAAAGTGGCTAGAGAATGAGAAGTGCAGTCCTAGTTATGAGATTTTCTTTATAGAGCATCCAGAACACCTATATGTGCGGTCTCCCCTCCACTTGCCTTGTCTCAGTTGCATAGCCCCCTCAACTTCTCCAATCCTGCACGATGAGTGCAAGCCTTCTACTAAGTCAAAATATGGCAAGCTTCTTTTTCCGGATCATGCACATTTCCATGATGATGATAATTTGAGATGATGATTTCTAGATCCATCATGTCATTAGAAGCCAAATTATTTGACCTCAGTTCTAATGATAAATATTAGGTTTCAAATGACATGATGAAAATACAAATATTCATCTCAAAAGGTCCTTTTTCTTAAGAAATCTCCTTCCGTGTGCCAACATCTCCACGGACCAATTATATGCTACATCCTCGTAGCACTTCTCCTTGCTTCCATGTGCCATAATACTAAAAAATGGAGGTCTAAGCCTCAATGAAGTACTACGCCTCTAAAGCCTCTTCACCTCGCACATCCCATGTGTGTTACAACCCTGCCTACTTGCACATCCCCATGTGATGCTAACCAGCTTCTCTATGTTATTGACCTTGTTGCATGTGCGCAACTACAATTCAACTTCACACTTCAGCCCCTGTGACTATTCTTCCTAGTCTATTGGTTAGAAAGAGACTGTTGCATGAGGACCTCTTCAACCCATGCTTTCTACCCCTTGAGAAGTACCAACTCTCCACACACTTTAAGTTCATGGGACAACCTTCTTTCTAAATCCTCCTATGTCCCACTACGACGGAACTCCATAGGAACAAATTCCACAATGTTGATTGGACATTGAGAAAAAAGTCCCTTTGGGAATAAATCAAGTACCAATCCACTCACAGCCAATGCCAGCACGTCGCATTAGAACAATACCCAGCACAAATTTTGAATAAAACACACCTCCTAGCTTCACATCTTTTCCAAAACAACATGAGGACAAGGAGAACAAGAATTTGCCTTGTTTCTTGACTAGTGCACCAAATGAGTGCCCAAAGATTGACTCTCCTTCCTTCTTGCCCAAACTACTTTCACATACCCTTCCACGGCTGTCTAAAGCATCAAGAGAGAGAGCCATCGATTAATAAAAAAGGGGCTCTTACTAAAAAAGGGGCTCCCACTCACTCATATAGCGAGATCCAAGCACAGGGTATTAGTATGCATGCAGAGATCCATTTAATTCCTGATCCACACCTTGCGACCAAAACACCAAGATGACCATGTTTCCTTATGAACCACGGGAGCAGAAACTTCTTTGCTCCACACGCTACCTTATAACAAATGTACATGCACCAATTTAACCCTAACTTAACCAAAGTGGGTGCATGCATGGAAATAAACCTACCCTAACACAATACAATGATGCATTCAACACAAATTCTAACTAAACTAAAGCATACATCGAAAAACCAGCACAAAATAACAATATCTATTCTACTGAACCAATTGCAAGAGGCACAAAACCACAACAAACCAGCATATAAATATATCCTACTCTAACATGACCATGCTTCCAAAGAACCGGATTTACCATGTACTAGCTACCAACACAATATACCCCAAAACAGGAAATATCCTTTATTTAATATCTAGCCTACAGACAAACTACAAAAGACAAGCCTTCCTTGTCAATAATTTACTTCACAATAGTAGCTTTTGCAAAAGACACTTCTACCTTAATGGGCAAACAGCATGATGTCTAAAACAGGTAAGGGATGCAGGTTTATGTCAATGCCCAATCCCTGATATATTCTTATCTTAGATCAGCTTATTGCGCACTTAACTCAATTTTGGGCAAACAAGTGCCCTCCACATCGACATTCCCTTATTGTAAGACCCAATTTCTACCTTTCCTATTTAATTATGTTTCTTATATGTCTACACTGATATAATGTTGTTTAAGAAAATGAATACTTATACAGTTATTTGTTTCACATGATATGTTGAGATAACATGATTTTTGTGTTTGTTTTCATGTATGAATGCATTTGTGTGTGGATACATGTTACTTGAGATCGTTATATTTAGTTGCTTCGCCAATCTAGGGTAGAGCAATTTTAAGGATGAAATGATCTGCAGGCTACAGGGCCATGTGAGGGAACTAGGACTACACCAAACGTGGGTGTACCAATGTTATCAGATGAGTAGTGTCTTACCTGAAACCTTTAATTAAAACCTAATCCTAGTTTTGTCTTGTAAACAAATTTTGAATCTGGCATTTTGGACCTACCTGGCACTATTCACGACAAGTTATTTTAACCTTCTAGTGGATCATTTACACCTTCTAGTGGATCATTTACGTGAATAGGGGGTCCACTTAAGTTGTCACGTGCCCAAAAACCTGGATGGAATAACATACCCAAGTTTTCAAGGTAGTAAAATGTTGATAATGGATATTTCTAGGTGCATTTGAGGCCTTTTGACCAAAGGCATGGACGTGGACCTTTTTGGGAACCTTAAAATATATTTAGGCCAGCCCATGTGACCATTTATGACATGGGAAAGAGAAGATATTAATGAGCATGGAGTCTTGCTTGCCCACATGGGTTTGTAAGAATTCTTACATGGGAAGACCTTTGAAAAAAGGGCCAAGGGAAGGGACAATTGTCACCTTCCCATTGGCTATAACGTTTTAATGTTTTCCTCTAAGAGGAGGGAAGGTATTCCTTGGAAGAACTTCTTGGTCATTATTTTCATTTTTTTAGGAGAGTTAGAACTTAAGGAGGAGGAGGAAGCTTGGACTAGCGAAGAGTTGCTTGTAGCAAGGCACTTGTAGCAGGATTTCTTGCTTAGGAAAAAGTGAAGAAACCAAGGTAGGCCTTTCCATTGCATCAATGATAGTATTTTCATTCTTTGATCTTAAAATTTCTTGTTCCCTTTTTATTTGAGAGTTTACATTAGGTTAGCATAGCCATTTGGCTTGCCACTTTTTATGGTTTGTTTGTTAGGGTTGGGCCCATAGTTCACATACTCGTACTCAACTTGTACTCAGCAAACCAAACAAAAATTGACTCAATAAATACTCGACAATACTCAGCACCTTAAAAAAATAGTTAAATTTCTCATAAAAACAAAAAAAATATACAAATTACAATTACAATATGTATCAAATGAGTCTATAAAATGTTGGGAAAGTGTTTTCTATCATATTTGAATACAAATGGAGTACAAAATCGCATAATCATGCAAATACAATAGCAAACTAATACTTATACATTTATGATGGTTGTCATTGAAAATAATCATCATAAATTGCATATCGATGCAAGTTACAAATTAACAAGAATCTACAATTTCCTCTTCCTCATTCTAGTGAAAAATATGGAAGACTACGAGGGTCTAGTCCTTGCACTCTGTTGCGGCTCCTCGCTCTACCTAGAAGGTTTGCATCTGCAGCTCCACCCTGTACCAGATGACAATGATTCCTCTTTTGCCTCATATTCAACAACATCTACAAAGATGCCATCCAATCCAATCTCTCTTGCTTATATTGTTCACTGCCCACATCCTCCATTGCTTGCCTCTCGAAATTAGTAATCTCGTCCTCTATGAACAAGGGGGTCTCTTCATCTTGTGCAATCCATTCATTATAAGGATCGATTTCATCCAAATCAATAGGCTTATGTGATGTGTCCTCCACCTTTCTTGTGCAAAGCTGAAGGTTGTATTACACAACTAGGTCATTGAGTCTTCGTTGAGCCAACCTATTGCGCTTCTTTGTGTGAATGGTCGAGATAAAATTCAGATGGCTAGCTTTTGAACATTTGGGGTATTTCCACCTCAATCTTCACACCAAGAACCTGCAAACAAAATATTCAAAACTTCGTAGGTAATTAATAATTGTAAATTTGTAATTTGTAAAGTATAAGTAAAGACTTCAATTTTCATTACTTGGTGTCTAGGTGGATCTCCCTCAGTTAGCTAGTGCCAAAAAAAAAAGAGCCTCCCACTAGCCTACTTGTAGTTCTGCAACTCGGAAATAATGAGATCCCTCACCTCAACCTCAAGGGCTCCTCTCAATACATGTTGAGAGGCCTTCTATAACCTACCTGTTAACATCTATGAAGTCATCAGGGTAAAAGAAATTGGGATCAAGGTAGTACCCCACTACATGAATGGGTTGGTGGAGTTGTTTGTCCCACCTCCGATCAATTATCTCCCAAATGGGATCAAATTTGTCTTTATTCTCCTTATAAAAGTTTTGGATGGCCTCTTTGACTCTATCCATGGCCTCATACATGTATCACATTGGGTTTTGCTCCCCATCCACCAAGCGCAAAACCCTCACCAAAGGCACCGACACCTACAATGTTACAATCAAATTAAAGTTAAAAACTTTCAAATAAAGTAAATACTTTAAAATTTTAAAAATAAAAGCATCAACTTGAAATTTGAATTAAAATTTGAAATCAGCTTGACGACCTCTATAGCTCTCTACGCAAAGGCATCATCAAAAACTGTTTTTGTAATCCTCTCTCCAAATTTATTTTACTCTGTTGAGCCCAACCATGCTTGACTCGCAAACATTTGTTTCAATGATGTCAACAAACTACAAATACTTTGTGACGTAAGGAAGTCAGTTGCAAACTTGTAGCACAAGCTCTTTTCCCTTGGTGTGATCTCTCATCAAGCTGAGAACCCAAGGGTGATTATAAATGTATTTGGTGATGTTTTTGGCATCTTCTACAACTAGTCTCACTCAATCAATTTCGTTTATCTTCCAAAAGAAGATCAAATTAATGGGTCACACAAGGGGTCCAAAAGAGTGATGGATGTCTCTCCTTAAGCAGTCTCATTGTCACCACATATATTGCTACATTGTCAGTGACAACTTGCACGACATTCTTGATGCCCACCTTTAAGACAACCACCTTAACCATCAGGGTCAAAGTTTCTGCATTCTTCACTTTGTTACAAGCATCAATTGACTTTAAAAAAACCATTTCACCATTTGAAGCTGTTAAAAATTTGATGAGGGTGTGGTTCCTTCCATCCATCCATCCATCTGAAAGAATGGTGCATCTAAACTTTTGCCACTACTTCTTCTGATCTTTCATAATTGACTTTGCATCTTCAACAACATCTTAGAACAACCTACAACTTAAGTGTTTTGGAGAGGGTGCCTTGTACCCTTTCCCTACAACTATCAATATCGCCACCAAATACTCCGAGTACGAGCTCTTCACCACGTTAAAGGGAAGGTGGTAATACCAAAAATTCACATGTCTTATCTGCTTTCACGTGCACCTCCTTGTTCCACCTTGTACCTTGCAGCAAAAGTTGTGCCCCAAGTATGTTTCTAGGTACAAAAAAACTGTGACTGGGTTTTGCTCAAACTAGATGAGGTGGATGTGCCTCACATGCATGGCCCACGACTAGAACTCCCAGCGTCTATCATATCTACCTAGTTTCCACTGCCGATGCAAGAGCAATGATTGTTGCTAGGCTGTTTTTCCCTCTCTAGTTTCTTCTCATCCAACAAGCTTTGCATTCATCTCTCATTTTGCTCTTTTGTGGTATTGAGACACGACATGACGTTGCGGCAAGGAATGCATGCGATATGGTACTTGAGGCGATTGATGCCTCCAAAAACCATCTTCGAGCAAAACGTACAAAACACACTCCCCTGGGATGGCCAACGTGTATGGCATACTTCCAAGTAGCAGTACAACTTTTAGCAGAGGTACGACTGTTAGTAGGACGACTACCACTCAATGATGTTGACCCTGGTGCAGTGTAGGATGTCATTGACTGCTAACGGTTAACCTGCAGCATGTTTAAATACAAAAAAAAAATTAAAAAAAAAACATTTTTAAAAAAAACTTAAATTGCAAGATTGTAAATGTAAACATTAAACCCTATGTATACAAAAAAATTAAAAAATGGTATCAAAAGAAACGTAAATCATAAATTTGTAAAACTAAACCCTATAAACAAGAAAAATATAGCAATTTTATTCATAGATTATGAAAAACTAATGTAGATCATGAATATGAACTATAGAATTGAATATATTGCATATAAATTTGTCAAAATGTTTGCGAACCTAATATTAATAATTTACAAATAATTAACATGCTTAGAAAAAAAAAAAAAACTAACCTAAAAAATGAATTTCCTCGAATTTGCTATAAAAATCCGCTATAAGCTCCCTCCAATTCACTCAAAGAATGCTCAAATGTTGTGTAATGAGAGTGTAGGGGCATTTGTTCTTAAAAAGGAGAAATTTATGTATTTTTCCACCTTTTTATTGTTTTTTCCACATTTTCACTGCGTTTTATAGTGTCAAACATGCAAGTCCATGCACAGTACTCATCAAGTACTCATGACAAGTATTGTGCAAAAACTCACACAAACTAGACCAATAAAACCCACGAGTATAAGTGAAGTATACTCGCACGACATAATTTTTGGCGAGTACTCGCATACTAGCCAACTTTGCTATCTATGTTTACGCCCATGGACACCATGTTGTTTTCAGTCCTCTTAGGGCATGGAGATGACAAAATCCCTCCACATCTAATTGTTGTTTAGACCACCATTTATTTGATATGAAACTGTAGTGTTATGCTACCCAAATGGGCTTAGCTTGTGTGTTTAATATATCTCTTCATTGGGTAGGGTTTGGACATGGGAACTATGTTCCAAAGTCCTCTTGCATAACTCTATTGCATGGTGTTTAGGCAATAGGAAAACTAATGTTTTCCAAAGTCTGCTCATGGCAAGGGAAAAGGGTTTAAGCAAGGGGTGGCATTCCGAAGTCCTTCACCCACTCCACTGAGTGGAGAGTAACAATACTCATATACAATGACCGATTCTTAAGCCTTGTTTTATATTGTAATCTCTTGTGGCTGCCATGTGTCATCAAATGCTTGAGATTTGTGTGTTGAAATGGATCTTGTGATCTTGATTGGGTGTTAGTGTGAGCCTTTGCTTGTAGATAGGACAAGCCTTATAGCCATGCTTGCCACTTCCCCCTTACCTAGGCAAAGTCTTATCTTACACTTGTTGGGACTCCCTATGCTCGAAGATGGGAGTCCTTGGCTTGGGGATGCCTAGGGCAACTGCCTTATGATGGTATTTATGGATGAGAGGCTAGCCCCTCCTTGGTTTGCCATTGGGGAATGTGTTAGAGCTTGGATTTGAAGACTAGTTTTCTCTTCCTTCTCTTTGTGAATGTTATGAAAATTTTAGTTGGCTATGGGAGGCCATTAAAATGTAATAATTTATATTTAAGAGTTTTGAGAAAGAAAGATAGAATTGTATACTTTGAACTTGCAAGCGTTGTGATACTCATTTTTATATCTTGTTCAAAGAAAAGCGAAATTTGTAAATTGATGGACATTATTAGCTCAGAATGATTCGATTCAAAAAGGTGTATGAAATATACCATCTTGTTGGTTTTATTATAGTAGTAAAAAAGAAATTATCAATTTTGATTGTAAATGTTTGAAATGGCATGTTTTCCTTAGGCCCAAAAAGAGCTAGTTTAATTCATACAATTTTTTCTCTAAGCTAGATTCACCTACCTCCCCCAAAATCAATTTATTTGTGTAGTAGACTCCGCAATGATTCCGCCGCTTTTTGCAAAATAATTTTAGAGCTTACGATTCAAAAATTATGAATTCTTTTAGTTAAATCTCTTATTTTGCCCTAATCTCTTTTTTTAAAATGGCCTAATTTCACACAATTTATTCACATGCAAATCAAGGCAAAATTATCTCTGACGCAATTTTAGATTGAAAAATACAAATTTATAAGCCTATAGGGATTCTGTTCAGAATTTATTGTTGGCAATTTGAGCAAGGAGGCAGTTGACAATTTGAATATCAAGATCTAGAAAGCAATCTGAGGACTGAAGAATTGCCATTCCCATTTAAGGCAGCATGGAATTGTCATTGATGTCAAAGATTGATGTCATTGATGTCACTGAGATTGAATATGATCATACATTAATGCCAAAGGTTGAGTTGAGCAGACTTGTGGAGTAAATCGGGTTTGTGAAGTGCTCTTACTTATAAAATAAGTAAAGCAGTCTCCAAACTCCAAACTGGTCTAATAAAGTTGGTCGGGCTTATGGAACGACTTTACTTCTTTCATGTTTTTAAGTAAAGCAAAGTCGAAAACCCGAAGTGGTCTAGAGGAGTTATTCGGGATTCTGAAGTGACTTTACTTGGTCGGGATTCTGGGACGACTTTACTTCTATATGCTTTATAAGTAAAGTAATGTTAAGATCCCGAATTGGTCTAAGTGGAGGTTATCGGATTTCCAAGATAGCTTTACTTCTATGTTTATAAACTAAGCTTTGTGGAAATCAAGAAAGGGTCCAGCGAAGAGGTAATCGGGGATTTGCAAGCATGTTACTTCTTTATGTTGGTAAGCAAAGTAAAGGTAAAAACCCAAAAGGGCCTAGACGAAGTAATCAGGGTTTTGAAGAGGGATTGCTTCTCTCAAGTTGATAAGTCAAGTAATGTCAAAAACCCAAAAGGGTCTAGAAGAGGCAATCGGGATAAGTGAAGGAATGAAAACCCAAAATAGTCTTGAAGAATTCCTTCGGAGTAATTCTTTCGAAAAATATGGCAAGGACAATTCTTTTGGAAAAATTGTTAAGTCCTTTTCGGAAAATCATCCCTTAACAAAAGTCTGAAGGGTACATTCAGAAAGTCCGAAGGGTATCTTTTGAATGTTTCGAAGGGCAAGTGGACCCTTTCAAAAAGTCCGAAGGGTATCTTTTGAACGTTTTGAAGGGCAAGTGGACCTTTTCAAAAAGTCTGAAGGGTATCTTTTGAACGTTGCAAAGGGTATGTGGACACTTGTAGAAACGCCGAGGGTAGATTGCAGAGAATCCGACAGGTATGAGGACCATTGGAAGATTTCCAAAGGACACTTCTAAATAGAAGCCAATGACGAATTCTTTCGGAGAAATTGGAGGACACTTCAGGATGAAATGGACACAGACAAAAAGTCAGCGAAAATTATCCGAAAGACACAAAGGCCCACAACAATTTGTATAAAGGAACCTTCCGAAGGAATTAAAGCAAGGTTAAAAGACGAGCAAGTCTTCAGGGATCGACGTTGCAAGGAGCGTTACAAGGATGCTGAAAAAAATAAGATCACACCAACATGCTGAAGTTTAACACACAATACAAAGGGTAAAGATCGAGCATATCGAGGACAATCAAAAGGAGCGGAAGCGAACCCATGATATGGAAAACAGCAAGATGCGAAACGGAAAGAAAAGAAGCTCGATGATTAATGGCAAAGCAAGAATTAAAATTCATGTTGCTTTAAAAGATCAACGACTCACATTTGATCGATGCATTAGATCCAATGGTGCGAAGCAAAACCAGATTACCCTCCGCGTGCACGCGCATTTGACAAGTGTCAAGAGGTCATACGGAAAGATCCAACAAAGAAAAGAACGTGAACTTGGCACGACGAAAGAAATAAAAATCCCACATTTAATGTCTTCTAACTGTCTGTAAAGGAACAGCTGGAACAAGTGATGAACTCGATATCTCTTCACGAACCTCAAGATTAATTAATCTAATTGATCGAGGAAGCGGCGCAATTAAGAATAGGAGTGCACATGCGAAAGATAGTAAAGACATTTGAATGTTGCCGTTTGAAGCATGAATCGAGACACGAAGTAAAAGTCACATTGAATGCAGATCAAAAGCTTGAACCGGTTAAGAGCAACTGAAGTGTGAACACTTTACAGATAAAAACCCTAAAATGCATTTGTCTATATATGCTACGAACCGAACATTTGAAAGTGTCTTTTGATGCTACTGCGATAATAATTAGTGTTAACTCAAAAATTGTCGAGTAAGCACATATGTAGACAGCGTAAAAGGCAAAGCAAATAAGGTGTGTCAATATAGAAGATATCCAGACACAAGGAGATAGAGACAGATAAGACGAGAAGGCACATAGCATGAAAGTGCAGTTACAGACAAGACTTGTAACAAAGAACTGAACAAGATTCATTCTGAATCTCTTTTGTATTTTAAAGTTGTAGCTTCATTTTCTCTTATAGGTTGGTGCCATCAGATAAACTGAGTTGGTGCTGAGTTAGGAAGTTGATGCTTCCTTAGAGTGGGTGCTCTTGAATTTAACCAGTGAAGTTTCTCTGTGAGACATCTTTTTTGTGAGGTTAGATTAGAACAATAGCTTCTAGCAACTTTTCTCACCGTGGTTTTTTCCTTTAGGTTTCCACGTAAAAATCTGGTGTTGAGCATTTTTATGTTTGTGTATGATCTTTGTTTTTGTTCTTTAGTTTGCATATACATTCTGTATCTTGTTTAAAAGTTTTAAGAACCATGTTTTAACTCATCTACTGATTCACCCCCCCTCTCAGTAGATAGTGTGTTCAACATTTATGAGCAATGGGTTGCTCGTGCAAATTTTCAAAGTTTAGTGCCCTGTAGGGCAGTTTTTACATAGGCCCTTAATTGTGTAGGGTAGTAGAAACTTGGAAGAGTAGGGGCTAGCAATTGGTCACTCATATGACCGCGACCCAACCCAAAACAAAAATAAAATGGCTGGAGGTCTAGTAACCATTGGCACTAGTTCTTGTGGAGTGATTAGTTAACCGATATTTATCAGTGTTATGGGCTCGCTTTGGAGTAATATGAAGAGGCAGAGCCACTCAATGGCAACGACTTGCCGAGAAAACCGAGTGGCCTATATTGTCTCGCAAGACCCTGGAAAGCACTGTATGAAATCCAACGAGTCGAAGGGCTCCGTAATCTGCAACACAGGCCAGAAGAACTAGTGGAGGCTGCGTTGGGATCTAGCCAGGTAGCAAGTTGTAAGGACTGTGTGAAAGAAGACGAGGAATTCTTGGATTACAGCGGTGGTGGGCTCGTGCCTTGCGTGGTCAATATGAGCGACAAGCCATGATAGTAGCTTAGCTAAGCAACGTGGCCACAATTTCCCCTTGTGCATTTGGCGGTGGTGGCCTGGTCTTAAATGCTGAGGTGACCAAATCTGCAACCACCAACAACGAGGCGATGGGGTAGTAAAGCACTGCTCCTCTTCACTCAAACTAGTGCCTTTGCTTTTATAGTCAGTTAGTTTTGGTTTAGGTCAATGGTGTGTGTGTGTGTGGGGTCAATGAATATATATATATATATATATATATATATATATATATATATATATGTAAAATTAAAACTTTAATGGACATATATTTCAACCATGGTTGCAATCGGTAACCACTTTATAATTATTCGACTATTAAATTATTATAAAATCATTTATATAAAGTGAAACCAACTCGAAATCGTCGGTGGAAGATTTCACTAACCTTCAGTGGATTTTTTTTTCTATCAAGAAAGCAAATTTATAGTCATTGGACTATTTAATACTAGAGACAGATCAAGGAATGCCATGGTGACCTAATGCCTCAATAATTTTGCATTGCCTATTTGGGGCACTACAAAACCCCGAAAGCAAGGCAGCCCAAAAGGGCTCACCCCTTAGATTTCCTTTCTTTTCTGCATAGAAGATATCTCAAGAATCAATATGAAATACCAAGCAAGTTTTTACACCTTTCTCAAATAAATTTCTTGCTGACTTGGTAGACATTCTGTTATCAATCTGAAGTGCACCCTGCTTGAAGATGTGCAAAGTACATCTTCTCTCCAGCTGATACAATGAGAACTTCTCAAAGGGTGGGTGACTCTGTGTTGAGAAGAACCTTCAGAGAGGGCTGGTTCCCTTATGATTTTGCAATTAAACCTGAAACTGTGATTTTTGGGGTGAAAAGAGTAACGGAAAACTTTGAAAGAAAATCTAAGGGGGGTGATACACCTCAATTGATTAGATGCTTTGAAGTTACTGAAATCAATGCACACATATAACCAAAATGCATTTTATATTATGTCCCTAAGCAAAAGTGTTTCAAAGGAAGGGTTGAAAACCTCTTCAAATGACCTACAAAAAGGGTGAGATAAAGAGAGATAAGTGAGGAAGGGCCCTGCAAAAGGAAAAAAAATCTCTCTTATATGTTGATGCACAATCAAATACACTCTATGCTACTGTCAAAAATCAAATTCCGAAAAATAAACTCATTGATCACTGGTCCAGCTTACAATTTCTTTTTCAAACTTCAGGTCCCTTCTCTATGGCTCAATTCAGCCAATAAATAAGCTTTGAAATATAGTCTAGATCAGTCTAAGTGTAGTCCAAAAAAGGGAAAAGGTCAATCTTGGTTAGTTAACTCAAGACCTCACCTCTTTTACAATGCTTTGAATATTCAATAAAATTATTCTCCTTTACAAAAATCTGCATGCTTCTCCAAACTTTGGCATAGAATATAGATAATGGAGCCAAGTTTGGAAAATGATTCGTAAAATAAACAAAACTCTCCAAGAAAACTCCAAACATGCATGACCAAGATGACATGGAAATGGGCGAAGGAACTCAGGTCTGACCAGTCAACTTCTCCTTTGCATGAAATGTTACGCAAAAAGCCAGTAGACGAACTCCTCACGAACTGCTGGAACGTTTGAAACGTTTGGACACATGAGAGAAGCATGTGGCACGGTGAAACAGTCAACAGTAGTTTTGACCAGTCCAAAAACACGTTTGCATGGATAAGAATCTATTTTTTGACCTTTTCTATTTACGACATGTATATTCTTTGTCTTGCTTGCTTGCCTAGCTTTATAATCTTGGACTTCTCTATTTATGACTTTTCTGACTGTGTGTGCTCCTTGTTCACTCTCTCAGATTTTCCTATGTATTTCTTTGGCAATTTTCCCCTTGGTTTTATTTCTTTGGTTTATCTTTTCGGGCTTTGTATGTCGTGCTTTGCCGACTTTATTCTGCAGATTTTATGACTGCCAACTTTTCCATTTACCTCCCTTAGTCTTCTATTTCCCTTGGAATTCCATCAGATTTCTTTCTTGCGGACTTTCTTCTGCTCGGACTTTCTCTCAAACAAAAAGTTCGAGGAAATTGTCCATTTGGGTTTCCACTTTCCCTAACTAAGACTTCCTTTTGATCTTGTCTTTCATCTTTTTCGAAGGAATTCCTTCAGAGTCTTGTCAAGGCCAATTGTTTCGAAAAAATTGGCCTAGCCCATTTCTTTCAGAAAAATCATAAGCCCATTTGCGTTGTCCAAGTCTCCCGAAAGAATCCTTAGGATTTTCCTGTCCATTCTTGTCTTTTCCATGGACTTTTTAATTTCAATTTTCCCAAAGGAATCCTTTGGACAAAAAGTCCAAAGGAATTCCTTCTTTATTTTCTTTCCTTTGCCATGTTAATAATTTCTTCGGGCTTTTTGAAGGGCACCCGGGTTTTTGAAGAGCACCCGGGCTTTTTGAAAGAGTCCTTTGTTGGATTTTTCGAAATGGCCTTTGAACTTTTCCCGAAGGGTACCTACCCTTCAAGATTTTTGAAATGATCCCTCCCGAAGGGCACATGCCCTTCGAGCTTTTTGAAAGAGTCATTTCCCCGCTTGAAATGATCCTTCCAACTGTCTCGAAGTATATATTTCCGAAGGGCAGGTGCCCTTCGGGACTTTTGAACACATCCCTTCACTTTGCCAGGATACCCTCCGGAAGGGTACATGCCCTTCGGGTTTATTGTAAATGACATTCCCAAAAAAAATTTACCTTTTCAACCTTGAAGTGGACTTTCCCGAAGGGCACCTGCCCTTCGAGACTTTTGTAATTGTCCTTCAACTTTTGAGACTTTTGTAATTGTCCTTCAACTTTTTCCTTCGGACAAAAAGTCCGAAGGAACAACCTATCTTAGTCAAGTCGCAAAGACTTTCATTTATGAAACGACCCTTCCAAAGGGCAGGTGCCCTTCGGAAATCTTGTAAGTGACCCCTGTTCCTTAAGAAAAGCCCTTCGGACTTGTGCAATTGGTCCTTCGGATAGCCGAGTGACTTTTCCAAACTTTGAAGATGTCATTTTTCCAAAGGGTAGTGTGAACCTTCCCAAAGGGGTACACACCCTTCGAGATTCCTAGAATGTACCTATCCCTTTGTAATTTTCTCGGCTTTATTGCAAAGTACTCAGGTTTTTTGTAAATCCCTTGAAATCCTCTATCCCTTGACTGGAAAAAACCCGAGAAAAAAAACATATGCACGATGTTGCCTTTAACTCTGTGCTTCCAATGAAAGTGAACAAGAGATGTGGCCTTTGACCTTGCTGTAGGTGTCTTTCCCTCGAACGACCTGCATGCTCTATATGGTGGTTGTAGGTCTTCACCCAACTGTTCTTAATACCTTTGTTGTAAGTACCCTTCATTCATGCTTTTAGACCACAGATTGACCAGCTGAAAAGGGGATTAGACCGTTGTAGGAAAGTTTAAAATAATAGGGGTAATAACTTGGCAAGCCAAATTACTAACACGTTCAAGGGCTCCTAGGAGCCCTAAAGATGGTGCGACCCTTGAGAGACGCCACCTAATTTCAAACCCTCTCTGCACTAATGCAGGAACCAATTCTCTTAATGAGTTCAAAAGTGTGAATTCTTACGTTCTTGGATTGAACTCCAAGTGGCCATTAATGGCTATCGGACATCGTCAAGGACCAAAAACTATGCTTTACCCAACAAACCAAGAAGCTAGAGTGAGGTCCCCAAGGGACCCCTACTTCCCCAAACGTTATGTGAATTTTGTTATCACCAGATCTTGACCTATAGTGTGAAGGACCTGGAAGTGACCAGTTATGGTCTCCAGGGAAATGTTCGCCCTAAGTGCCTTGTCGTGATGCAAGAGCCTGAAATGACATAGAGGGCTTGTAGGCCAATTAGTGCAAGTGGGGCCGACATGGTTGCATAGCAACCATGCAACCACTTGCGCACTGTGGCCTATGCCATTTAGGCATGTGTTTTGCTTCGATGCCTTGTGTGTCTCATGCCACAAAGTGGCTTGCCTATAGGTGATACGATTGTGTAGAATGTGCATGCTACATTCCAAAAAAGAATTGCACGTTTTGTGTGGTTTTCATCATGCTAAATTTTAGGAAGGACATTTTAGTATCAGAGCATAGTTTAAACACTGGGAGCTCTAGGGATTGTTATTCAATACCGCTTCTTTCATAGCGAACTGATTTGTGTACTAAGTTGTGTGGTACTTCTTGCTAAGGAGGTGGACACAATACATAAGAAGAGTTTCCTTGGACCCGATAGGCATGGAACCATTGACTTTTCGGGACATGTAATATATGCTTGGTTACCACTCATTGAGATTGACTGCAATCAAAGAGACTATTCTGCAACATCCACTTGAGAGTTTGGGATCGTGGAATGCCTTGAGAGGTTCTTCCACGTAGGGTTAGTCTGTGAGACACTCGCCCATTGGGCAGAGATAGGAGAGCCTCACTGGAGACCTTTGAAGATTTTATTCCTCGACTTGACAAGTTTTTTTGATGGCCTTAGTATAGAGCCTCGATACTTGAGCTTGGCTTATTGATTTGGTCTCTGTGCCTAAGAAACCCATGCCAAGACTTGTTGGACATTCACCCATCTAATAGAGGGGGCAAGGTTTGATGAAGGCTTGGAGCAAAGGTTCCAACCAGGGGTTGGCATGTCAGATGGCCACGAGGGCCAGGTGGTCATTAGTGAGTTGGTGTGCGTTAGGCCAATGTGACTTCCCAATCACCTTAAGCTTGCACTTCATACCTTTGCGTACTTTAGAGATAATCCTTGCAATAGATTGACCTTGGTTCTTAAAACCAAGAGGATTGGTCATATTTAGACCATAGAGTGTCGTGTGGACCTAGGGTCGAGATGGGGCCTACTAGGTTCAATGACCACCCTTTCGAGCAAACATTACCTCGCCACTCCAGTGGAGTATGCTAGAGGGCTGCTCAATGTTCCTATCACCACGAGTGTTGAAGTGGGGAATGGATTGGGATGCCTTCTTAGTGAGGCCCTCCCTTTTCCCCGTAGTTGTCGACACTTACCTTGCGATTAGTTCTAAGGTAGACTTTAGGCTTAGTCCCTCCTTAGGCCAAAAGGCTTGTCTCCATAGCCTGTAGAGAGTTAGAAGACCTTGGTGACATGCTTGGTCTACACAAAGGACCAAGAGCCTAGTTGTGTTATGCTTGAGTTTCCGCTTGAAACATAGTCACATACATACAAGTGTTGCATGATATTGTAGTCACCTTGTGTGATGGACCGTTGATTCAACAGAGAAGACGTTACTAGAGAACCTCGAGTGGATAACTTTGTTTTAACCTATCCTTGTGGTGAGTGATCCTTGCCTCCTTTTGGTAGTGAGCTATTCCCTTCTTGTAACCACATGATGGAGTTACTTTTCATTGGAGTTGGGCGTCGATAAGGGTTTGAGAGAAACATGTGAACCTTGTGTGGCATTTTTGCACCAAGCAAGTGTCATCATTGATTTATTTTAAGTCGTGATTATGTTAGAGTGGTATTATTGCCTCTAGTTGCATGTTTGCTTAATACGCAAGGCATACAAACCCAGTTTAAATGTTGATATCCAAACGTTGTGGTCATCAACCCTTTTAGGTTATGATTCCCCTTCATGGAGTAATTTATATTGAGAGCACCTTGTGTTGAATTAATGGTGCTTCAAAAGTGACTTTGTTGGTAGGGATCCATGAGAGGGACAAGTTGTTTCCCATTACTCAAAAGGTTTGAGTGTGCATTCCTACTTGTGGATCATCTTGGTATGATCAATGTGTCCAAGATGGAATGCGTTCCTTCGAGTGTAGCCAGTCTCCTCTTCGTCTCCTAGACGAGGGACGTTATGACATGGTGGTGACACCAATTGTTTGGGATTCCTTTGAGTTGTGACATCATTGATGATAGAGCAGGGTCTTGCAAAGTTAGAAGTAGTGTTAAACCCTTAAACATGCTTATGATAGAAGTATGCTATCAATTTTATAGCATGTATGCTTCTTGCTTATAGCATGTGGTTTACTTTCGATTGGGGCATCCAATCTATTGTGGTCAACAACCTATTTAGAGGTGACCCTTTTTCTCTTTTGTGTTGACCTTTGCTTCCTTTGGATAGTATTTGTTGTACAAATACATGCAAAATCTAGTAGCATGTGGTGCCTTGTTGGACATACATGTTGATTCATGGGGCTTAGACTGCCTTGTTTTTTGGAGCCATACCACATCCTTGCATGGATTGTGAGGTTGGGGCCATCCTGTCGTACGACTCGATGAGGAGTGCATATCTTGCACATCCAAGGACCTTGGAAATTTGTCTTCTTGAGTAGTGATTGTTTTGAGACGATGCACATCCAAGTATCACTTTTAACTTGACTCCTTGTGTGATGTCGTTCCCCTTTCTTCATGAGGTTGTCATTGATGGGCGTACGTGTTTCCTCGAAACCCTGAGAGTGTGATTACAAGATGCTCTTGGTCCTGTTGGAGGGGCCTAGTTCTAGGGCATTATATCAAATACGACACATGAAACTTGCAAGTTGGAATGCCTTTTGAGAACCCTTTTTGAGAGAAAGCTTGTTGGCACGAGTTTGTGTCCTTAGGAAGCACCTGCACCCTTCATAGAGCAGTAGTCGATTCCTTCAACCGAGAATTGTGAGTGCTTATGTATATCTTCTTGGGTAGGTTAGTGCCCAGCGTGCTTCATGCGTTCCCTAAACAAGAGACTTAGAACCTTCTCGATCAACTTAGATCGAGCATCCATGGTGATGATTAGACCTTTTTTAAGTATAGAAAAATCACCAAGGGCCACTTCAATGTGTGTCGTGGCTGTTGTGCAAGCATAAGATGTTGCTCACCTAGGAAAATGTGCACCTGTTTGATGGATATATTGTGCCTTGGGCACGTTAATTTCAGGAGAGGGGTTCCCAATGGAATCCTCAAAGATTGATAGCACCCTTGAGCGATGGGCATCCTCCTTGTAGTGGAGCGAACTATGTGATGTTAGTGGATTCTACCACATTAGACTTAATTGTTTATGGAATGGTATTCCATCCATCCCTTTGGCATTTGGAAGAAATTTTTTTATAGTTAGCACTTAACTAGCTAGCATCAAGATGAGTTTATACTCTCTCGTTATCAAGTGACAACATCCTAAGTATATTGAGTGGATTTATATTTTATATGATGTTAAGTGAAGTGTTCCTTCTTTTCAGATCCAACTACCCTTTGGTACCGATTCGCCTACATTCCTTGACCTTGGCAAGATAGAGACCTCCGCTTCATATTTGCTAGAGATTTTGTGTAGCTGGAGTGGCAAAATGCATCTATACGTTTTAACCTTTTCTCCTATTGGGGGAAACGTGTTGTGAGTTTTCGCACTAATATGTTCGTAAGTGTATGGCATTCTTGGCAACTTGGAGTTGCAATGCATACTTCATACTGCACAAGGGTATTGAAGAGTTTTGTTTCTAGTTTGTTGATACATTAGCTCCCTACTCCCCACTTCTGGTCTTCCAAAGCCACATTGTTCCGTGTTATTGTATTTGGAATTGTGGATTTTTATCACTTGATGTGACTTACTTTGAAAATATTTTAGTTATCGATTGGGACTTCTGAGTTGATTTGGAATCATCTTGTTTATGGTTTTCCTTGACATGATTTGAGGTTGTATAGCCATTTATTATTTGGAGCTCCCATTTTTCTTGATTGTCTTCAATTTGATCAGATTGGGTTGTTTACCCATTTTTCACCTTCATTATTCTTTGGAGTCAATTGGGTGGTTGTCATGTTTCATTTCTTCTCCTTTTGGGATTGAATCGGGTTGCTTAGCTGATTTAACTTTACTCCTTTATCGGATTGGGAAATTTTCACTTTCTTAAGTGTGTTATTTTGTTGAGCCATTTTGTGGTACCTTTAGCCTTGTGGGAGTGTGGGAGTAGTAGGTGAGAAGTATCTTCTTAGTCTTGGCTTGTGGAAAAAGCTAAGGACATGTTGAGTAACTTGTTGAGCAAGTTGGGAGACATTTGTCACATACGATTTCTTCTTGAAAGGCTATAAGAATGATGTGAGCTTTAGCCTCGCAAGTATGGTATTGATAGCATGTGTTCCATCCTGACTCTGTGAGTGATGGAGTGGCTTGTGTTGTGATATCGAATACACCTTGGTATAGATGGTTTGATAAAGGTTGGGCATCAGGACTAACATCCAAAGTCCTCCTAATACATTGAGGTATTAGGGTTTGAGCATAAGGACTAACGTCCACAATACAAATGATAAATGACTGGAACCAAATCATCCTTAATTATATGTTCTCATATCTTGGAAACCAAACACTAATAAAATAAACTTAAAATTGTGCCTTGTAGTGTGACTCACAGGTGGTGGAGTTGATTTTCAGCCATGGACATTTGTGTACATGTTTATTGCACTTTGTCATCTAATAGTTGAGATCTGAGATCATTGGTTTAGATAGACAGCTGAGTTGAGTCAGCAAGATTTCTAGAGATTGTTATAATGCCATTGAAACTATAGTTCAAACTTTTCAGCGACTTTCAAGAGGAAGACTAAAAAGGGAAGAGCAATGTAAGACCCAATTTCTACCTTTCATATTTAATTGTGTTTGTAGTATGTCTAGATTGATATCATGTCGTTTAAGAAAATGAATACTCATTCAGCTATATTTGCTTCACATGTAATGTTGAGATAACACGATTCTTGTATTTGTTTTTATGTATGAATGCAGTGTGTGTAGATACATGTTACTTGAATTTGTTTTATTCAATTGCTTCGGTTATCTAGGGTAAAGCAATTTTATAGGTGAAATAACATGTAGGTTACAAAAGGCCATGCGAGGGAATTGGGACTATGTCGGGCATGGGTGTACCAACGGTATTAGATGAGTGTTGTCCTACATAACACCCTTAATTAAAACCTAATCCTAGTTATGTTTTGTAAACTAGTTTTGAGCCTTAGGCATTATGGACCTCCCTAACACTATTCACACCCCTTTGCCATACCTCAGAAGTTATTTTAACCTTCTAGTGAGTAATTTGGGTGAATAGGGGTCCACTTAAGTTGCCACTTGCCAAAAAGCTCATATGGATGAATATATCCAAGTTTTCAAGATAGTAAGAAGTGGAGAATGGATATTTTTAGGTGCATTTGGCCTTTTGACCAAAGGGATGGACTAGAACCTGTTTGGGAACCTTAAAAGATATTTAGGACAGCCCATGTAACCATTTATGACATGGGGACGAGAAGCAATTATTGAACATGGGTGAGCCTTGCTTGTCCACATGGGTTTGTACGATAAATTATTGCATGGGTAGACTTTTGAAAGAAGGGCCAACGAAGGGAAAGCAACTAGTGTCACTTTCCCATTGGCCATTGTCTTTTAGTGTTTTTCTATAAGAGGAGGTGAAGCCTTCCTTGAAAGAACTTTTTGGTGATTATTTTTATTTTGTGATGAGAACTAGAGATTAAGGAAGAGGAAGAAGCTTGGAGTAGAGAAGGATTGGTTGTAGCAAGGCACTAGCAGAAGGAATTCTTACTCAAGAACAGGTGGAGGAACCAAGGTAGGCATTTTCATTGCATCCATGAAAGTATTTTGATTCTTTGATCTTAAAATTTCTTGTTCCCTTCTTGTTTGAGAGTTTTCATAGGGTCAGCATAGGCATTTGGCTTGCCCCTTTTTGTTGTTTGTTTCCCATGATTGGGCCTATGGCCACCATGGTATTTTCAGTCCTCTTAGGGCATGGAGATGACAAAATCCCTCCACATATTCTTGTTGTTTGGATAGCCAATTATTTGACTTGAAATCATATTATTATGCTACCCAAATGGGTTTAGCTTGTGTATTTGATATATGCCTTCATTTTGTAAGGTTTGGACATGGGAACTATGTTCCAAAGTCCTCTTACATGGCTCCATTGAATGGGATTTGGGCAATAAGAAAACTAACTGTTATCACTCTGGAGAGCACCCTGCTTGAAGTTGTGTAAAACACACCCTCACTCCAGCTGATACAATTGGAACTTCTCAAAATGTGGGTGACTCTTTGATGAGAAAAACCTCCAGAGAGTGCTAGTTCCCTTTAGATTTATCAATTAGGTCTACTGTGACTTTTTGGGTTGAAAAGAGGAAGGGAAACTTAAAAGAAATTCTAAATAAAAAAGGGGGTGATACACCTGAATTGTTCAAATCCTCTGAAGTTACTGAAATCAATGCACACATATAATCAAATAAAATTTATATTTCTGTCTTTAAGCAAAAATGTTTCAGATGAAGGGTTGAAAACCTCTTCAAATGACCTGCAAAAGGGTGAGATAAAGAAAGATAGGTGAAGAAGGGACCTGCAAAAGAAGAAAATCTCACTTATACGCTGATGCACAATCAAATACACACTATTCTTCTCTCCAAACTCAGAGTCAGAACAGAAACTCCTTTATTGATCACTGGTTCAGCTTACAATTTCTTTCTTCCAACTTAAAGGATTCCCTACAATGCCTTGATTAAGCCAATAAATAAGCTTTTCAAAACCTAAAATAGACTTAAGTAGAGCTCAAAAAAGGGAAAGGGTTAGTCTTGGTTAATTAACTCAAGACCTAACACCTTTTACAATGTTTAGAATATTCAATAAAATCTATACCCTTTACAAAATTTGCATGCTTCTCCAAACTTTGGCATAGAAGTATGGCGGTGGGGACAAGTTTGAAAGGTTAATATTTAAAATAAACAATACACTGTCCAAAAAATATCCAAACATACATGAATCCAAGGTTGTCGTAGAAGTATGGATGGTGGGCCCATTGAAAGTCAAACTTCTCCTTTGCATGGAATACTACGCCAAATCTCTAAATAAAGAACTCCATTTGATTTGTTTGAAAGCTGAGTTGAAAGAAGAGATTATTGCCCTTTGCATGGAAAACAAGGAAGATGTGTAACAAGCTTGTCTAGTCAACTCCAACTCAAGACCAGTCAACCTCCAATGGTCTCCACTTGTATGAAAAGCAATTGCACATCTTGGACGGAGAACTCCTCTTGAACTGCCTAAAACGTTGAAAGCTTTGGATTGCATGAAAACCAAGGAGAAGCGTGATTTTCGTCAAACAGTCAACTGAAGCTTTGACCAATCCACTATAAATAGCCCTTGCTTGCATCGACAAGGATCTTGATGAGTGGGAGATATATTCAGATTGAATTCCTTGTTATTTCCCGGTCTTCTGCTATCGGTTTCTTCGCTTTTGTGCATGCATTTCTTCGAGCCATTCACTTGTTTGTTTTCATCTTTGTTTATTTGTTTGTGGCTTTTTGTCTCTGTTTGTTCCTTGATATACTTGGACAAATTGTCCATGACCTTCCTATGTCTATTTTCCCTGGGCTTGTCTTTTCTTTCAGGCTTTATTGCCTCTCGATTTTTTTGTTACTATGCATGCATTTCTTCGGGCCATTTGCTTATTATCTTTGGCTATGTGTTTGTCTATTTCTCTCGGACAAAATGTCCAAGACTTCTTTCTTATGCACTTTTCTTTGGTATATTATATGGCATGTCTTGTGCTTATGTTCTTTTCCCTCATGTGCCTTTCCTATGTATTTCCTTTCCAATGTTGAGTCGGGCATTTGTTCTTCGGCTTTTTGCTCAATCAATTTCCCGCGGACAAATTGTCCACGAGAATTATCTCTCAACTTACCCTTCGGACTTTGCTTTTGGCTCTTCGGGATTTGCCAATTGTTTGCTTCGGACAAAAGTCTAAAGGAAATGTTTCCTTTGGGCTTTTGTCTTAAGGACTTTACGAAAGAAAGAGCCCTTCGAGCCCTCACAAGTGACCCTTCAAAAGTTTTGAAAAGTGACTTTCCCGAAGGGCACATACCCTTCGGGATTCTTGCAAAAGTCCTTTGAAATCTTGAAGTGAACCTTCCCGAAGGGCAGCGACCCTTCGGGATTCTGTGAATGAATTTTCCTGAAGATACCCTTCGGCAACTTGAAGATGCCCTTCGGGCTTTTAAAAGTGGCCCTTTGGCTTTTGTAAATGTGCCCTTCGACAACAATGAAATGGTACACTTGCCCCTGAAAAGTCCTTTGGGATTCTGCGAATGTACTTTCCCGAAGGGTACATACCCTTCGATTTTTCTGTGAATGAACTTTCCTTTTGAAAAAGAAGCCCTTCGAAATTTTGAACTGGCCTCTTTTGGAAAAGTTGGAAAGTCCTTCAGACTTCTTGAAATTGTCCCTTCGGACTTCTGTTTTGAGCTTTCCTGAAAGGTACATACCCTTTGGGATTTTTGTAATGAACCTTCCCGAAGGGCACATACCCTTCGGGTTTTTGAGCTGCACCTTTTCCCTTCGCCGAACTATCCTTTGGAAAAAACAAATGAACCTTTAATTATTTCGGATTTCTTTGTTTAGTCCTTTTTCGAATTTCTTTTCCCTCGAACAAAAAGTCCGAGGAAATTGTTCCCACTCTTAGCCCAAAAAAATTTTGAGAAAGAAAACACTTGGTGTAAAGTCCGAAAAAATAACCCTGTACTCCTGCTTCTGAGCCGTTGCTTTCGTCTGTAAATGAACCCCCAGGCTTGTAGGTCTAGTCTTAAGGATGGTTGTAGCCATATAGACCAATAGGTCTCTTTTACTGGCCTCTTAATATATATTCCTTAATGCTTGATGCATTAGTTGCCTTGTCACCATGGCCTTCAAACCCTAGATTGAGGCAATCTTCCTAAGTGTCTTGGAATGTTTGATTGGTGATCAAACTCGACTGTAGGTACCTTATGTGAGTAACCCTATATAAGGCCTTTTGAACTTGAATATGCCTTTTTCCATGACACACTTATCCACCTTATGGATGGTTGTAGCCATATAGACCAATAGGTCTCTTTTACTGGCCTCTTAATATATATTCCTTAATGCTTGATGCATTAGTTGCCTTGTCACCATGGCCTTCAAACCCTAGATTGAGGCAATCTTCCTAAGTGTCTTGGAATGTTTGATTGGTGATCAAACTCGACTGTAGGTACCTTATGTGAGTAACCCTATATAAGGCCTTTTGAACTTGAATATGCCTTTTTCCATGACACACTTATCCACCTTATGAAGTTATTCCTCCTACAGGCCTGTAGGTTAACTTTATAACTGTATATGACATTTTGAGTAGGATATATGCTTTTTGAACTTGCTGTAGGTGTCTTGGCCTTGTAGGGGTTGTAGCTTGTCTATGACCTCAAAGAAGGCTCAAAGGCAGATTTGATCTTCATTCTTCTTCATGGTTGCTTGATCAATCCATTGGCAAACATGAATCATATGAGAAAACTCACTGCCACCGTAACCTTCATCTCCATGCTTGTCTTTCACCCCATAAATGGGTTGTTCATGTATTCTCCTTATGATCATAAGTTCTTGTCACTAAATCTTGATAAAGACCTTTCTTATTTCAACATATCATCCTTGTTGAACACACTTGATTGTGTAACATTGTTGTAGGTCCTCATCATGACTGTATTCAATACTTTGACTGCCTACAAATCCCTTTGTTCATGCCTTAGAATATAATTCACTAGTTTGACCAGCTGTACAGGGCAATTGACCATTCTGGGGAAAGTTTCGAACAGTAGGGGTAGTAATTTGGCCTTGACAAACCAAATTACTAACACTAACATTTTTTCAAAGTCCTCACATCGAAAGGGAGAAGGGATTGGGCAAGGGGAGGTATTCCAAAGTCCTCCTTCTCCCACCCCATTGAGTGGAGAGTAACAATACTCGTCCACAATGAGTGACTCTTGAGCCTTGTTTTATATTGTAATCACTTGTGGCTGCCATATATCATCAAATGCTTGAGATTTGTGTGTTGAAATAGATCTTGTGTTCTTGATTGGGTGTTACTATGAGCCCTTGCTTAAAAATAAGAATGACAGGTCAAGCCTTCTAGTCATGCTTGCCACTTCCCCCTTACCCACACATCACCTTACTTTACACTTATTGGTATTACCTATGCTCAAAAATTGGAGTCCTTGGCTTGGGGAATGTCTAGGGCAGCCACCTTATGATGGTATTTATAGATGGGAAACGAGCCCCTCCTTGGTTTGGCCTTGCGGTGTGAGTTGGAGCTTAAATTTGAGAACTACTTTTCTCGACCTTCTCTTTGTAAATGTTATTTAAATTTTAGTTGGCTGTAGCAAGCCATTAATATCTAATAATTTCAGTTTAAAAGTTCTGAGAAAGAAAGATAGAATTGTATACTTTGAGCTTGCAAGCATTGGGGTTCATTTTTATATCTTGTTCAAAGAAAAGGAAAATTTGTAAACTGATGGACATTATTAGCTCAATGAATGATTGGATTTGAAAATATGTATGAAATATACCATGTTGTTGGATTTATTATAGTAGTGCAAAAGAAAATATCAATTTTGATTGTAAGTGTTTGAAATGGCATGTTGTCCTTAGGCCCAAAAAGGGCTAGTTTACTTCATACAATTTTCGCTCTAAGTTAAAATTCACCTAAATACCCCCAAAATAAATTTATTTGTGTAGTAGACTCCACAATGATTTTGCTGCTTTTTGCGGAATAGTTTTAGAGGTTACGGTTCTAAAGTTATGAATTTTTTAAGTTAAATCTACTATTTTTCCCAAATCTTTTTAGTAAAATGGCCTAATTTCACGCAATTTGTTTATATGCAAATCAAGGTAAAATTATGCCCAAAGCAATTTTAGATTAAAATATACAAATTTATAAGCTTATAGGAATTTGTTTCAGATTTAATGAGCAATGGGGTGCTTATAACGAATTTCAAAGTTTAGTACCCTATACAATAGTTTTTTACACATGCCCTTAATTGTGTAGAGTAATGACCACTTGGAAATGTAGGGGCTAGCTGCTGGTCATTCATGTGACTACGGGCCAGCCTAAAACAAAAAACAAATGGTCAGCGATCTAGAAACCGCTTGCACTAGTGCTTGTGGAGCGGTTAGTTAACCACTAACTGTTAGTCTTATGGGCTCCCTTTGGAGCGTCTGAAGCGGCGGAGCCACCCGATGGTGGCAACCTTGCCAAGAAGGCCGAGTGGCCTATACTCGAGAGCCCGCAAAGGGCTATATGAGAACTAACGAGTTGACGGGCTCCATAATATGCAACACAAGCCAAAAGAACTAACAAAGGATACATTGGGATCTAGCCAAGCGATAGGTTGTAAGGACTGTGTGACAGAGGCCAAGGATTTCCTGGACAATAACGTTAATAGGCTCGTGCCTTGCACAGTTGGTATGAGCGGCAAGCCATGGTAGTGGCTTAGCCAGGCGATGCGGCCACAGTTTCCCCTTGTGTAGTCAGCAATGGTGTCCTAGTCTTGAGGCTTCAATGGCCACATTCGATGGCGGTGGCCCAATCCTCGACCACTGACGACAGCAAGGCAATGGGGCGTTGCTCCTCTTCAATCGACCTAGTGCCTTTTCTTTTATAGGCAATTAATTTTGGTTTAGATAAATAATTAAACTTTAATGGATATATATTCAAACCATGGTCGCAATCGGTAGCCACTTTATAATTGTTTGATTGTTACATTATTATAAAGTCAAACCATCTCTAAACCATCGGTGGAAGCTTTCATTAACCTTTAGCCGATTTGTTTTTAAATTTCTATGAAGGATTCAAATTTTATAGTTGTTGAACTATTTAATACTAGAGACAAATCAGGTGGAGGCCATTGTTACATAATGCCTCAGTAATTTTGTGCGGCCTATTCAAGGCACTTCAGAGGCCCTAGAACCCCACCTTATTTTGAACCCTCTCTGCACTAAAGTAGGAACTAATTCTCTTAGCGAGTTCGGAAATGCAAATTCTTATGTTCTTGGGTTGGGCTCCGATTGACCATTGATGGTTGTCAAAGATTGTCAAGGACCCAAAACTACTCTTTACCCAAGGAACTAGGAAGCTAGAGGTAGGTCATCGGGGGACCCCCTACTTCCAAAAACGTTATGCAAATTTTGCTAGCACCCTATCTTGACCTGTAGTGTCAAGGACCTGAAAACGACCAACTATGGTCACCAGGGAAGTGTTCATCCTAAGCATCCTTGTTGTGGTGCGATAACTCAGAGTGACATGGAGGGCTTGTAGGCCAATTAGTGTAAGTGGGGCTAACATGGTGGTGTAGCAACAATGCGACAACTTGCACAATTGTTTACATGCAATGTGCATCTCGTAGCCAATACGATTGTGTAGAATGTGCATTGTACGTTCCAAAAAAAACATTGGCCTATTTTGTGTGGTTTCCGTCATGCTAACTTTTGGGGATGACATGCAATGTTACCGATTCTTCAGTTTTTGCCTACGTTTGGGGTTTGGATTCGAATCGGTGTTGGTTCTGGTTCGGTTTGTTGTCCCAACACTCAATGTTCGTCCTTGGGCACCCAAGTATGGTTGCGGTTCTTCTAGACGAACCCTGGGCGTTGGGACAAAGAACCCACAGTCCACAGCAGTCAAAAACATGTTTTTCTAAAAAAAAATCATTTTTTCACCAAAACCAATGCAAGTTAATAATAAAAAAGACATTCCTAAACCCTAAAAGCCAAGTATAAACAAAAGCCAAAGCTAAAAACAACACAAATGGTAAAAACAAAGTGACAAAAGGAAAACTACTTGCCTCTTATTTTTCTAATTTTCTCATTGCATACTTGCCCTCCATTGTTGTTGTAGGTTTGAATCCTCATCAAGAAGTCCTTCCACTTGGACGACACAAAGCTAGTAAGGGTGGCAGTGGTGATAGTGCATGTGGTTCTAATGAACCACAACATGATGTCAATGTTGATGCTCTCGATGAAGAGCAATATGACTATGAAAATTAACTTTTAAAGTTTGATGTAATTAATTACAGCCATAGGAATTATTGATATTTTATATTTTATATTTTTATATTTATCATTTTTGTTTAATGGTTATCAACTTATCAGTTCTGAAGATGCATACTATGTGGTTAATGACAATGGCACTAATTTCCTATGTATCAGGCTACAATTTCTATATTATTTTATTTTTTGTATGGATGAACCCAAAACGAACAAAAGGAAAAAAAAAATTGCCGTACCAGCGAACTGGGTTCTTCAAACCCACACCAAAACCCAAAAAAAACTGGTAACATAGCACATATGCTGACATCCTTCTTATACCAAATTTTGTCTTTTCCGCCGACTTTAGGCCATGTTCTTTTGTTAATTGTCAACTCACCTTTTCCAGTTGGGTTGCTTTCATGTTCTTCGTGCTTTGCATTTTTCGTGATCCTGCAAAATATTGCAAACCTTATCTACTCCTGTGCATGTTCAAACCTTGTGTGCTCCAACGCAACTGCAAACCTTGTGTGCTCATGTGCAAGGAACTCATCATTTGCTCACATTTTCTTGGTGTGCGGTGTTGTAACAACCTCACCTAAGCGCACAATGTGCAACACCTTGTAACAGTCCTTGTTACAACTACCTCTCCTTGTTCGTGGGTCTCTCTAATTGACACCTTATCTTGGTACAAGGCTTGTTATTGCAATGTTTTTAAATAATATTTTGTGCATATGGATCATCAGTTCAAATTAGAGTCTTATTTGTGTTTATTTGTTTTTGTCTCTTTCCTTTGCTTTGTGAAATCCCGTGGTGTTCTCTTCTTTTGTTTTTTGTTTTTGTTTGTAGGTTTGGTACCTACAAGATTGTTTCTTTGTTTTACCTTTGTCTTTTGATGTGTCTTCCTTTGGGATAGATTCGTCAGCCTCAAACTGACCCCTAATATGTCCCTTGTATTTTTGTGGGCCCTTCTGCCCTTTCTTGTAACTTTTCAATGTTTACATCCATGTATGCCAGTTCTTTGTTTTTCCTTTGGTCGGCTTGCGCATGTCAGTTCTTTGTCTATACATACAAATCATGGCATTTTAATAATAAGTATCAAGGAAGTCCATTTGCTCATCATAAGGATAATCCAGACTCGGCACACTCTACAAAGATTTATTTCTACTCTTAACGACTTACCTTCAAGCTTTTAGTTTCATCTTATACCAAAAGGATAGATGAATGTGCATGTAGTTGCATATCCACTTAAAAAAAAACAGGGTGAAGCCCTCCCTCAAAATTATCCATTCACATTGCACAAGAACTACGTGCATTGTGATTCTAGCATGCGAGATATGTAGTTGCAACTACCTTGAGGTTGCCCAACCGAACTACTACTTCCCTTCTCTTTTGAAAGCATTTTTGGCAAACTAGGTCAAGAAGATGAAAATCAAAATAAAAAATTTTGCATGCCAATTTAGAAATTCACAAATATAGGATTTTACATCATCAATTGGAGAAGCTACACAGAAAAATCTAGATTCCAAAAAGGTGCGTAGTACAGATTCGTCATCCAAGAACAGACTTGTCGATCATAAAGGTACAATGTCGAATATACCCTAGGCGGAATCATCGATTAGACATTGGGCATTGAATCTATTCCTATATAGTGCACATCCCACATTTTACACAAAGTTCATTCATTCTTTCTAGACCACGGTTGCACTTCCAGAAATCTATAAATCTATCAATATGTGAGCATTCCATCTCTTTTCCTTTTCATACTAACCATTGCTTGTCACATCAATTTCAATTTCACGTTTTTACCATTCTCAGCCACTTGAGGAGATCTGACTTCACTGTTTTATATTGCTATGTCTTAGATCTACTTTTTGCACTTTATTTTACCATTTAATGTTCTCATTATACTGTTACATTTTGATAAAATATCCCCTCCGCCTACCTAAGTCACCACATTTGAATTTGTGTTCAAATTCATTGAGGATAAAATTCAAAAAAAAATCATTGCTTAAAAATTTGAGATAAAATTCGTCATTAAATTCGAATAAAGAAATATACTTGTTTTTCAACTAAATCTTCAAAAACCAACTCACCATTCCAAAAGAATCATATTTCAGTTAAGTAAACATGTCAAAAAAACTTTCATATGGGCATTAAACTTTTCTATGTCAAAGTAACCAATATTTAAAATCTTTTTAAAAAGTTATAGATAGGGGAATTAAACTACTCTATGGACTAAGGCCTACTTATTACATCAAAAAGCTTTAAATCATCAAGAGTGTTAGGCTCAATGTCGTCTCATTAGCATCATCATTACCAACATCATTAGTTTCACTTTCACCCTCAAGTTCATCACAAACAAAATCAGGATCAACTTCATCGAAAGAGTCTTATAAAACATGTTGAAGCTACTTCTTTTTAGAAGTACACATGCATCTTTAATCACTTTTCTCATGGTCAATGGCAAATTGTTAGAAACATAAACAAGGTCCCCTAACGTTATTGATAACAACTTATGCCTTTTCTTCAATTGAACATAGTCAAAATTGCTCCAATTCGTCTCACAAACTGATGTACTTACTCTTTGACTCAAGACGTGAACGACAAAATGTTGTACTTCAAGGATGTAAGCTCCATAGAATCACTACCATTCATCTCCATCCATGTCCTCCCTATCGTCTATAGCTGATTCGGTTCCGATTAACCCATCTCCTCTCCTATATGCCATGAGTTGCTCTCTTGTTTTCTTTGCAATATCTCAATCAAAAACAAGTTTTTCAAGGGTTGCATAAATCCCACCCATGACTTCACAATCACTTTCCTTTCTATGTGATATAGTGTCGGCTCCACATAACATGTTGTTGCATGCAAATGAATAGGCATCATTCTCCATATTTTATTACAAATATCCTATATCTCATTGTATTTTGCTTCCACATTATTTGATTTTTTTGGATGGCTTCTTGACAGCAGTCCATACCCTCATAAACCATGTCAATACAAAGGACATCAGCATCAACCATGCAAAGCATACAAACTAGTGGTGCACACATTTTGAGAAATTTAATAACATTTTTCCAAAAGTCATGGCTTAAGAATGATTTGATCTACATGCTTATCTTTGGAACCTTTTGCAAGAATAGAATATTCCCACTTTTTGCTACAAACAACAGATTAGAGAGCTCCATTCTGTTCAACCACTCTTTTCAAAGTGAAAAAAATAAAAATATCTTGTGTCTTATGGCTTCAACAACTCCTTGGATGCATGTTTTCTAACTATACTCAATGTGAGGCGATGATTTTTTATGAATTTGGCAATTGTTCTTCCTTTTTGCATTGCTTCATGAACCCAAGAAAACTTAGCTAAGTCATGGATTAATAAATCAATGCAATGCGTTCTACAAGGGCTCCAATAAATGTGTACTTTTCTACTATCAACTTTCCAGCCCCCACACGATCGCCAGCACTATTAGCTACAACTTCAACCACGTTTTCTACACCACCTTTAAGAATTGCTTCATCCAGAATGTTGAAGATATACTCAGAATTTTTCGCATGTTTCATGGCATCAATTATCTTTATAAATACGATGACTTTAGGGCAATCGACCAACACATGGATTAATGGCCTTAGACGTATATCTGACCAACCATCACTCAGAATGGTGCACCTTGTTGACTTACCAGAGTCTTCAATATTTGCCAATTTTTCAATGACCCTATCTTTTGACATCTTCAAATAAGTTGTCCTCAGAGATTCTAAACCTGGAGGTGTGTACCCTTTGTCAAAAGAAATTGATTGTTGAATAACATTTTTAAAATAAAGACTCCTGGAAACATTAAATGGAATGGCAAATTCGTAAAAGAAATCAGCCCATGCATCATCAACCTACGTCATTTCTAAAGGCTTCCATAAGTCGTTCAGTGTTTCCGTCCTACTACCTTTTTGTGACATTACTGAGCTTGTGGACATGTCGGAGGAGCAAGATGTGTGTGGTATTTTGAACCTACAAAGTTCCTCTTGATTCGCTATTTTTTTGTAACCTTCTCTTAGTGACTACTAATGAATTCTTTTAGTCTTTCTCCAATGTTGCTTTTACTTCAAGATTGTCATTCAGACATATGCTTCAACACTACCTCCCTTACCCATGGATATGCCAAGAAACGGTCCATTACCCTTGTTAATGTGGATATAAAAGAGTGATGCCATAAAATGCATGTGACACTAAGAATTCGACTCTCACAGTTCATATATTTTAATCCTTCTGTTGTTGGTTTTGGGGGTGCCATACTGATGTAAACTATAGAAATGTGTTTCTACATATTTTTTTTTTAACAAATGAAGATAAATAACAATGTCACTTGAAAGATATTTTACAATGAACTTTTTATATCCTCTTTAAAAATGATGATAATAATAATTTAAATTACTACAATATAAAAATTAAAAACATAATTTTCGACTTTCGTAATTAAAAAAACGACATAAAAAATTAACCACCATAAAATAAAAATATAAGACTATAAAAAAATTGCCATTATCAACTTATCAGACATTATAAAAATTATATATTAAATATCTAAAACTAAAAACTAAAACCTATATAATAAAAATTAAAATGTAAAACAAAATTATAAAAAATAAACTAAATATTTAAAACATAAATATCTAAAAACGTAAAACATAAAGATCAATGATCATTATATAAATTTATTACTTTGTAACATTATATAGTTAATAATAATAAGACCAAATAAAAATAAAACTATTTAAAATATATATATATATAGTGAACTACGAGCAACAGCTTACCTGTGTAACTGTGTTACACTGTATTCAGCGGTTGAAATTTGAACTCGTCGAAGTCTGAACTTGAAGAGTGCACACAACTAACTATGACTATGTGACTCCACGCAGTGTTTGGCACAGCCGCAAAGGTTACAAGTTTCACTAGCTACATCTAGTTAAAGTTTACAGGCTTCAACTCCAAGGCTTCACGGTATGACACGTCCAACTCAATGCTAAGCAGTGAGCACTAGCAGTGGAACTGAAAAATGAGCAGTTTGGCGTATCGCAATTCACAGATCATGGTGACGACATCACACTACAGGTTGCAGCAGGCCCGCAAGGCTTTAACAAAAACTGAATCACAGGTTTTTAAGATTCAATTTTGTGCTTCCACAGTTACACTTACAACAGACAGATGGCGGAATGAAATAGAACGAAAAAGCTGAGTTTAGTTTTTCCTAAACCCTAAATTATAAATTTCAACAAATTTAATCACAATTTTTTTCATATATTTGCTTTTGGAATTCGTCATTTAATTCGTATGAATTATATGATGAATTTAAACAAATATTTTATGACTTTTTAAAATTCAACGAATTTCTAATTTTTTCAATGATATTCACAGAATGCAGTTACTTAGCCGCCTAACCTCTGTCTCAGTTGCAAAATTCAACAAATTTCTAATTTTTTCAATGAAATTCACAGAATGCAGTTACTTAGCTGCCTAACCTCTGTCTCAGTTGCACAACCCCCAAGACTTCTCCAATCCTATACAATATGCATGTGACTTCTAGTTAGCCAAAATAGGGCAAGGTCCTTATTTCTTAAGTTTTCTTTTTGCACGCCAACACTGCCCACCAAGGTTCAAATGTTGTCGCTTGTGGCTTGTGGCCAAAGGGATGACGCCAAGAGCAAGTCCATGTGTATTTTGGCAGAATAGAAACCCCTCAAATCTAGTGGCTTAGACAGAGAATGAGCACGATGCAGCCCATATGGGGGCATGTTTCAAGTAATATTCTCACCAATACAACTTTAACGTTAGGCTGCTAAGGCTACTATTGTTGGGCTGGGTTTGGAAGTAAAAACTTAGTTTGTTAAAGCAACCTTTGACTTTTAGTTAACTAAATGTTGCTTAAAGCATTATTATGAAAACAATCAGCAAGGGTATTCAACACTTTGTTGCTCTTGGTGAACTTTGAGACTTATTTCTGTGCAGACCTTTCATCCTTTTAATCATCAAGTCTTCATGCAATAGTGTAGCTGTTGTAACTGTCATATATCTGCTGTTATAAATTATAATCTGTTATATCTGCTGCTGTATTTATGTGTGTGCGCTAAATTACTGCTACATATCTAAGTAAATACTGATGTTAGATCTGACCATTAAGGCCTTGAATAGATTTACAACAATGCAAAGATGATAGAAAGGACTGATCACTGGACGCGTCCAAAAAAAGGAAGAATGTTTTTTCCTCTGCTGAACTTAGAAATGAGGTGAGATCGCTGTTTGTGCCCATTGTACTCCAGCTATGGCCAAAGAAGGATTCAATTGAGAAGTTGAAAACCAAGAGGAATCTGGTAGGTTGACTGCAGGTTTAAGACAATTTCCACAGCCACTGGTGGTAACCAGATTGGATAACATGCTGAGGGCTAGTGTCAATCATTTAGTACAGATACAGTGCTATCGTCACCACCTAAAATAACTCCTTAAAGAATAGTTTCTTCAAGTAATGTTAAAGAAATCTGTATAAAGGATGGCAGGCGAAAGGCTGTCGTGGTTGACATTCCGAACTTAATCTGATTTTGTCACCATCTATACTACTGACAGTTTTATAAATTTTACATCAGAGATTTATGAGCACATGTATTTCTCTTTGCTTTTAGTATTCTAGTACAGACAGCCGCTCTCTCTGGCCTTCTGTAACCATAAAGATGGTCAACCACATTCATAATGGTTGCCTGATGACATGTGGTGTAGAGGTGCAGTCGGTCATTTTCAAGCCACCCACCAGGATTCCAATCATGTGGACTGTGGCCAAACTGATGAGGCAAGTGCAATTTCCCATGGATTTTGGCAGAATAGAATGTGACATCTTAGCCCAAAGAATAAGCACAATGCAACCTGTGTGAAAGCATGTATCCAGCAGCATTCTCAACAAAAAGCATATGATCTTTCAGTATCCTTAAGAAGTAAGGTGTAGCACAAATATTTTTATTTTCTAGCAAATATGAGCAACGATATTCCAGATTTTCTGGTTTAACGATGGATGAATTGATTAATTATCTTGCTTCAAAGACAATCTGAAGCATCACCTAGTCTTCCTCAGCAATAACTAGTATCTTTTTTACAGACAGGAAAAATAGAATACTACAACAGTGTGAACAACTCCATAAACAATATAAATCATTCCAATACTAACACACATTAGAAAAAAACTTACAGACAAATCGATAACATATATCCGGTCCAGATGTGTTCTTAACAGCAATGAGATCATTCAAAGGAACAATATATTTCATATATTCATTTATAGCATATATATTCCTTGCTATGTATGTGTACATGTATTCTTACTGTAAAGAACGTGCATGTAAGTCTTAAATAGCTTTACACGAATTGTTGAGATTACCTTGTGATGGCTTTCAAAAAACTTGATAACCTCTTCCATATGATTCCGATAGAACCCCTGCATTAGCAATTGCATATATTGGTCTTCCAAAAACAAGCATTGGCATTCAACATAAAAAATTTGGCCTAAAGAATAAAACTAAATGATGGGAACAGCAATTGCATAAGTTTATTGAACAGGACAAATGTAAGAGAGGTTACTACTCTATATTCCAAACAAAAAGTTTGCAAAAGTTTTAGGTGATTCCCTGTTACCTCCACATATCCAAGAATACCAGAACTAAAGTCGCCAGCAGGAAATCCCATAGCTATTATGTTTTCAGTAATGTATGTCATATCCAAATCAAAACCACCTTCCTGATCAAGAATAAAGCTACTAAAACCAAGTAAGAATCAATGTTTCAATATTGATATTTCCATTAGTGACATTCTTCTTTATTCTAATTGTTTATTCCATTAGGAACCTTCAGCAGTACGAATATAACATAATGAAACTCTCTAGAAACACAAAGTCCATGTGACGTGACATTAAGTTAAAATTAGAGATCAAAAAAGTTTCAGCATGACCATTGTCAATACAGCCTAGCCTCTGGAATTATTTCAAATGGAAAACTGATATCAGGACCTTGGCTTTGCAATGAGATCTCGATCAAAGGTTGGATGGCAACATTTTACTTCAAATATAACATTATGAAAATATAAATAAACTCCATGGTTATCTAAAGTCTGAATACAATATTAAATACAAAATATTTGCATCACTGATATGTAAACTTGTGAAGACTACAAATTCACAAAATATGCTATGTTGCTGATTCAAAGAATTTAATTCTGAAATTCCACATATAAATCTTTTTTAAAAGTGAAACAACTAATCGCTGCCCCATACATCCTTAATGCAGTATTAGAATGTGTGAATGTACTCATGTATCTACACACTCAGATGTTAAAACAATTCAGAAACTTCTTCAAAGAGAAGTAGATGGATTGCTTGAAGTTCTGTCCTATACCAAGAGTCCATTCATTCCATGTTCAATTACCATAACAACATGAGAACAATAAGTTCAAATGCACACAAACATATTAAAAGCTTAGTAGCCGGTTCATTTCGGGTATGGGTTCAGGTATGATGATTAAGGTTCGCCAGGAGAGTTTTTTTTAGCCCAGTTATGGCTTGGGTACAACTGTACAAAAAGTTATATATGTGTGTGTGTGTGTGTGTGTGTGTGTGTGTGTGTATATATGTATATGTATATATATATACTAGCCTAATAAACAAGAATTAAGCACAAAGCATGCATATAATAAACAAAATAACCACAAAAACATTCATGATAAATTGATAGTGCTAACTGAATGCCAAATTTCATGATAAATATTATTGATTAAATCAATATTAATATTCATCTTCATATTTATCTTCAATGGGAGCATCAAAATCAACATCATAAGTTAATACTTGCATCTCCTCTCATTTTCTGTTATACAAAGAAGTAGATAGCCTGCAGAGAATAAGATGACACTGAGACAACCATAGCTAGGAAACACTCCCAAAACCCTAGATGGTATCTCAAGTTAATAGGGGACAATCACAAAAACGTAAGAGAACTAAAGTCGAGAAAGTCAGCTCAGTTATTATGAGCAGGGTTAGAACCATGAGGACCCAGAGTGGCCCAAATATGTGTGAAATTTGTGCTTACATATCTAAGGTCAGGTCCACTTGGGTCAAGGTTTTGCAAACATATAAATAATGTAACGGAACCATTTCAATATCGTCAGTATTCTATCCAACATTTCTCTCTGCAACCCTAGCTTTGGCATCTAAGTTTGATCATAATTTTGTATCAAGAATATCACCCTATTCAGTCCGTAAGACAATCAACTATCAAACAGGGGTTAATGGGTCCTGAAAATGGCTAGTTTTCTATACAAGGGCTAAATCAACATATACTTTTTGACTGCATATTTAAAATCCTCTCGAAAAATCATGCAAGTTCAAACAAAACGGCATGTCAAAACAAGTATGTATGCAAAAGTTATGGCATTCAGAAGATCTAAGTCATTTTATCGCAGCAATGTTTTTCAAAAAACCCATAGCATTGCCGCACGTTGTCAGAAAAAAGCGTTAGAGCCTGTGTTCAGCACGGGGAACTATGGGTAAATTACTAAGATTGGTTCAGTCACCTTCTGCAGCAGACAGAAAATATCAATATGTTGTGTACTCTCAGATTGATCTGTGATGGTTAGAATGTTTTCACGAAACTTTTTCTATACTCAGATACTATTCGTAGAGATGTCAGCTTTGCTTTTCTTCAACAATTGTGATTCATGATTGGTCAGATATTAAGAAACACATAGAAGCCATGTACATCTTTTTATGAGATACTCTTGACGCACTGGGATGCTATGCACAGATACGTCGTATCAGTAGTGATGTATGATTAGTCAGTGGTTTGATGTTACAAAGGAGCACTTGCATTATTGTGTGTTACCTTGGATGCACCGAGAAAATTTTCAATAGGATACCTATTTACATCATTATTTTCTGATACAGTTGAGATTCTTCAGTGATTTGTGATTACAAATGAGACATGTATACTACAATTGTGGATCGACAAGATCACTAATTACGTCATGTAAATGCCAGTGATCCGAATTCGTTGTGTTGTTATGTACTTGTACCCTCCTTGCTCACTGTTGTGAACCATTATGGATTAATGTTACAAAAATTGTTCTTATACCTCGTTTTGCTTCTCAATCACATCACATGTATGTGTGTGGAAATATGAGAATTCTTGTTTTAACCCTTGTGTTGTCTTGTATTTGTACAAAACCTCTGAAACAGACTCGCCTTCTCTAAAATAGAAGTATTATTGTATGATCATGATGTATATGTTAAAGTGAAAAAATTTAATTGTGTTATTGGCTAAGCTGTACTTGTGTAAATGTGTACTTGTGATGTACCTTGTGCATATGGCACCCATATGGAACTGTTGTGTATAGTAAAACTCATTTGTGTAAACATATAACACCTATGTGAAGATATGATGTGGTGTTGTGTAGTGTAACCTTGTATCATGTTCTACTGATTGAATATGGATGAAAGTATGGAGTTTGAGAGAGGTGTATAACTCTATTTATACTGGTCTGAACCAAGTTACGGACTAGGAAGTGGAGATTCTCGTAATCTGAAAACCCACTTTTCCCCTTTGCACGAAGCAGTGCCCTAAATCTTTTAGGCAAGTGCACCATGGGTTCTTCATGCATAATGGTCACTTTATGAACAAAGTGTCCCTTCACTCACCACTTAATGGTTGTCGAAAAACAACCTTTGTGATTACCATTCTATGTTGAGCACTGTAGAACAGCTGATACTACTGCTATATTATTTTTTACCTCTGGGAGGTAACAGATGCTTCCATGCTGAGTATTTTATGTCCTCCCCTTGGGTAGCCTTCCTAAGCCACATAGTGGAAGTAATGTGGATTTTTTTTTTTTTTTTTTTGCAATATTGTTATGTTGAAACTTTATTTTAATTTGATTGGCAATTTAAGTTGATTTCAAAACCATTACCTTTTCTTTTTTGAAATTGGATCGCTAAAGTTATTTAACTATTCATTGAGTTGTTTTTGTTTGGATTTTGAAGTTTTATTTATTCTGGTTATAACTCTCTTTTGTGGCTACTTGGCCTTAAAATGATTTTATTATTTCGATTGTTTTCCGTTGAGTTGTTGGTTGATTATTAATGTTGGCTTCATGTATATTAGTCATGTGAATATTAGTTCGCATTGTGCGAGGATGGGGAAGAAGTTGATAGCTTGTCAAACAAACTATAGGGTCATGATGGGAACCTATATGGGCAGATTCATGACACCATTCCCTCACTAGACATTGTTCTTTCACACAGGATTTAGCTAAAGTATTTGTTTTCATGTTTTTGCTTCCGCAATGGAATGGCCCTCATTATTACTCAGTGTAACCATGCCATGGAATGACACTTAACACAATGTACTTCCGCCATGAAATGGCGATCAGCTTTTGTTCAGTATGATTATACATCATAATTGCACTTATACTCACATGTTTCATATGAGAGGTTATTCAGTTATCAGTGGATCTATGGTGAAAATATGGTTATCAATTTGCTACTAGCAGAGTTTACATAAAGATATTGGCATCAGATTCTTGTCTAAAATATTTAAAATACTTTTAAAGATGAGATTTCTAATAATGAATACTACTAAGAAATTGTACATTGTACTAAGATAGCCATACTCTAGACTTTAAATACAGTTTTTGTATTGATAAGCATCATATGTTGATCTTTGCAAGAACTTCAAAAGAAGAGTAAGCTTAATCAAGAGAACAAAATTGGATACCGTACCTAACCTTATGACCTTAAGAAATATAGGAAAAATTATGTCGATGCATTTTTCCTGGATTTTTGTTGTTGTGTCAAGTTGCTAGTTTTGTCTAGAGTTGCCCCAAGGAGATGTGTTTGCCTTACCATGCTTAATTGTAGTTTTTGCATCGAGGACAATGCTTCTATAAGAGGAGAATGCAACACCCCTCATATGGAGCTATTGCCCCGTCATCAATCTTAGATTATCCATTGTGGTTGATGCATTTTACAACTTGCTTAAGCTCATGTTTTGTATGTGATGCCAAGTTGGCCATCGTGAGCAGTGTCTTCAGGTCTATCTTATTTGGGTTAGCAACCTAAACCACAATGTATTTGGCATACATTGGATCTTAAACCCGAGACAGTAATGTAGCTAGATCGATGTCACTTGTTCTTAATCGGCTGAAATTGGCGAAGATGGTACTCAAGTTAAATACATGCGTATAAGAAGATTTTATTTGTTTCCTGATGACAAATAAGGTATGTTTAGAACTTTGGATTAAGGTAATATAAGCCTTTTATTCCTTTACCTTCGGTGCTCCACAAGAAGGCCAATTCATGCAGTTGTTTGATAGAAAGACTTCAATGTCCTTGTTGAATTTGCAGATTTCATCCTAAAACCTTTCTATGCTTGTTGAATCTCTTGAAGAACCTTGTGATAATTGCATTAGAATCAGTGTGCACAAATAGTTCTATTTCCCTGATTCTCTTCTCAATGCAAAACATTATTAATGGCATTGTTTCCATTCATCGGGGCATTAATCATTTACTATTGTAAACCTCTAAGCATGTACTTTTTGTCATTTAGTAATGGACTGCAATGTTAAGAATGCTTAAATGCATATTTTTGTCCTTCATACATATAAATGTGTGTGTGTGTGTTTGCGCTTTCAATATCCGTGTGAATATATATAATTATTACTCTTCTTTTGTTGGTTGACAAGTTTAGTATGCCTATCAAGATCTTTTGCTAGAAGAAATACATCTTCAATGGAATATTGAGTCAACCGTAATTTAAATTAACATTACACCCACAACTTTATATAAAATTTTAATGGTCGACCCCAGGAACTAAATATGGCGGTTGACTCTGCCTATCATGAATTTGTTCGTTGACTGTTATCTATTCAACTTTACCTTTCAAATGCTAATATAATTTATAGCAAGAGGAAGAAACATTATGGAAAATATTTGTTTACCGAAACCCTGGTTGCATTACATATGCCTTTTTGAGGCATTCATCATAGAAAATAATAAAGTTAGTATTTAAAGACGTGCCAACAATTAGCAAAGTGGACAAACATTGTATGAGCACCAAGAAACATAATAAAAAACAAATTCTTACACCTGTTAGTTGCAAACCCCTGCATATTGCAGAAACACATACTAGTTCTATACTGAAATTGTCATCATCTAGAATGTTTGAAAAGTTATGAAATAGCATTGAAATCAACGTAGTTGGCATGATTAAGGATTTGTCAAGCATTAAATGAAGCTGGTTGATTTTGGAGCAAGTTAACACGTGGGAGATAAGAGAGTTTGAAACCAATTGAAACTTTGTCTAAATTTTATTACATCCACCTAAAAAACTTGAAGTTTTCACCGATTACACCCCACAAATGAATAGTCTGTCTCCAGTCAGAAATTTAATGTTGTAGTTGAAGTTTTGTCATTTATAGAACGCATTCTTCCTTGAAATTGGCACGCCATGTTGGAGAATAGAAAGGGAGACTGATTGCTGAGTTGAGGAGGCCAAAGGGCTAAGACGCCAAGCTGAAGGGGGAGAGAATGCCATTTTGGAGAGGAAGAGCAGAAGAAAGGGACACCAACAAAAGATACGATGCCATCCAGGAGACATCCAACAATTTTGAGATTATATGGGTATGTTTTGCTCTGGTAAACTGTGGTTAAATTCCTGAACAGCGTTTTATTCTACGACTGCATAAGACTCCCTATGAACTGCGTATTAATTCCTTCTTAACCGCGTTTATCTTTATCATTTGAGTTTATCATTATAAGATGAGTGTTATGTTTATAGAAACTGTGAATTATCTTGTTTAGACTACAGTTATGCTAGCCAAAGACTGCGCCTTATTATCTTGAACTATGCTTTCATCATTAGGCTGTGCCTTCCAGGGCAAAACTAGGCCATGCCTCCATAATTGTGCTCTTTTCTGAGTTACTATATTTAGAGTCAGAGATAACTGCGTTTTGCTTGCCAAAAACTATGCCCTAACCGTTTTGAACTGCATGTAAGCTACTGGGCTGTGTTTTGACTTTTTTCAGCTGAGTTTATATTTATTGGGCTGCATTTCATTTCCTTGGCACTGCTTTTCACCCTTCTAGATTTCATTTCATCCTTTGGCCTGCATGCCACTTACAAAATGTCCTTTGGTTGTTTTTTATCTCCTCCTGACTGCGTTGATATCATGATTTGTGCTTTACTTTTGAAAATTGCGTTCTAATATTGTATTGAACTGCGTTTCATTATTGAATGGACTGTTTTGACCCTTTGAAATACTCAAACGGCATATCAATTTTATGAAACGTTTTTTCTAAACCCTGTGGACTGCATTGTCACTGTTGGGAATGTATTGCATCTCACCTGGACCAAGTCCTATCCTTTTTGGACCATGTTTCATCCTTTATTGACTATATTTTGATTTATAAACTGTGCTTGACTTCATAACTGCGTTCCAAATTTTGCTGGACCGCAATTTATATGGCAACTTACTTCTCAGAATTATGGGTAAAACTTAAAAAACTGCTTTCAAATCTTGTTGGAATGAGCTCAGGCTACATTTGGTTTGCTATAATATCATTTTACCTTGTAGAGTGCACCCTTTCTTTAAGAGTTTTCTTAAATTGCTCCTTAACAACCAAAACTGCACTTGATAGTAGGAATTTGTCTTTAGTGTGGACTGCATTATCACTGTTGGGAACGTATTGCATCTCACCTGGACCGAGTCCTATCCTTTTTGGACCATGTTTCATCCTTTATTGACTATATTTTGATTTATAAACTGTGCTTAACTTCATAACTGCATTCCAAATTTTGCTGGACTGCACTTTATATGGCACCTTACTTCTCAGAATTATGGGTAAAACTTAAAAGCTGCTTTCAAATCTTGTTGGAATGAGTTGAGGCTACATTTGGTTTGCTATAATGTCATTTACATTGTAGAGTGCACCCTTTCTTTAGCAGTTTTCTTAAATTGCTCCTTAACTACCAAAACTGCACTTAAATGGTAGGAATTTGTCTTTAGTGTCTGCTAATGTCTCTTACAAAAATTATATGAGATTTTAATCTAAAATGGACTGGAAGAAAATCTGAGAGTTCCGTATGGAATTCAAGTTGTCAAATGTACAGTGTCGTAAAATAAAATAAGAATAAAGGCAGCAAATTTGAACCGTAGTTTAGGCTGTAAGACCTTGAAGAAAACACAAAAACCGTCAAATTAGAGGCCACATAGAATCTATATTTAGAGAACGACAAAATTGAATATCCTAATTCCTATGTTTTAGTCCAATGCAGCTGGTCATACATTTAGTCAGAAAATCTTGATTTTTTATTTTCTCCATCTCAACAGTAAGCTCATCAAAAGCGATTTTCCTATATATTTATAATTAACTTTTCCTTTAAACAAATCATACATCGAATTTGACGAACTTCCATTGTAAGTTACAACAATACGCCAGGGAAACATACAATTTAGTACAAGCATTGGTCGGTACAGCATGATTGATTATGTTTTACAGATTCGCGAAGATGCTTATGGTAATGGGGCTTTTGAAATGAGCTTAATGGATGAGGCACATTTTGAGCTTCCTCCTTACCCTACCACTGAATTTTCATGGTATTCTAGTTCCTCCGAAGAATTAAAAACTTTGGATGGATTTTATGAATAGTCAGTTAATTAATACGAAGTTACCGAATAAAGTGTATTAGTTTATTGATGTTTAACATGTTTAAGACTAATTGTTAAGCCCTGGGTACTAGGAGTTTCAAATAAGATAGTATCCAATTCTTGTATACATAAATGAAAGTATAGATTTGTACTTTTGAAAACTATAAATGTCTAAAACCTAGTGTGAGAGTTATTCTAGGATCCTTGTTCTTGATGATTATCATTGTTATTTGAACCATACATTTATGTTTTTTGTTTGAGAAAACAAAGGAGTTAGTGTATTTTGATCTATATAACAACGTGCACTGCTCTTGTTATCCAAGAGTAATCCAACCAAATTATATTTTTAGGTGTTTGTTTATCCGAGAACATTAGAGGAGTGTTGAATACATAAGAACAATGTGAACTTATGTGCCTTACATCTGAAGATACATTACTTCCCAAAGAGTAATTTAAAAACTTGGTTTCTAAGTTATGTAACAACACTTATATAATTCAGTGGAATGGCTCTCAAAAGGCCTGGTAGATTAAATGCTAAGATTAGGATGAATATTTTTGGTTAAAATGTTGAGATCACAACTTATGTATAAGTGTAAAATTTTGCTACGTACTCTTAAAATTTAAGTGGCTTGTGTAAGGTTAAATGCACATAGCATTTACTAATGGCTGTAGTTGGCTAGTTTATCATATGTCAGTTGTGGACCTGTGTCAGATATATAATGTAGGAATATCTTCATTAGATAAAAGACGTTTGGACTATTTTAGTTCTATGTGAAGTGGAAGCATGACTTTTACCTATGAACTTTTCATGTTTTCATTTAATAAGTTATATCAAGATATTGTTACTGATTGTTACCCGGAGAGGGCAATAACAGTTATTCTTATCACATGAAAACACAATGTAGAATTTCGCAAACCTTAGCAAAGACCTTTTGTAGTAACGCTAAGGTTTTATAGCTTAAAGAGCACAACAAGTCTCTAACGATGAGAGAGCAAAAACACCATAAATTCATGGTTATATAAACCCAACAATAAGCGTTTATAGTCATAAGTATGGCGATGTGTAAGGACATGGGAATGATGATAGATATTACTAATCTTAGAAAATGCAAGTTTTAATACAAATTTAATTGTTGTAAGAATTGTTGAGACTTCTAATTTTAGTTAAGTCAAAGGAACGCAAAGTCATAAGGGATTGTTATGAGTTTGTGGTTTAGTCTTGTTTATTAACATCTAGAGCTTATGGAAGCTCGTTGGAGTTACCCTGGTTTCTCCCTTGTTGGCTTAGATTGCCAACCCTTGTCAATGATGACGTCTCATGGAGAAGGCTCTTCACAAGTTCTAGTGGAGAACCACATCCGACCCTAATTCTGAGGAGCGGATATGTAGGTTGTCGAGTTGAGGTAGCATAAGGTCTTAGGTCTTAGGCTAGATTAGGGTTGTAATCTCGCCAACCCCCTAATTAGGCTAAAACGCTTTTTCCAGGAATCATTAGTATGAGAATGAAAAATTTTGTGCAAACTTAATGTGAAGGATTCTTGACCTTATAACTGAGCTTTTAGCAAAATGATGGTTGTTGACATGTGTGTTGATTGTAGTAGAATAACATCTCTTTAGTCTAATGTTCAATCGGACCTTGGGCCAAGGGACTGTCTGACCCGTATAAGCAGTTGTAAACCAGTGGAGGTCTTGTAGGTCGACTTGGGCAAGTAGGGTTGACATGGTTGTGTAGAAACTGTGTTATTGTTTACGCAATACTATTCATATCATCTAGACATGTGAGTCTTGTCTCGACGCATTATGTGTATTGTGCCACGAAGATGGCTAGACAGTGGGAAATGTAAGTTGCGCAAAATGTGCATTATACATTCTCAAAAAAAAGGTCTATTTTTGTGTTTGTCATGCAAAATTTTGGACATGACAAAAGGCACCGCACTTTTTAGTTACAAGAAGTTGAAGGGCCAGAGAAGTGTTTTGTCTTAATTTCCCAACTCTTGGGCTTCCTAATTCGAGTTGTATATATGAACCTGTAGAGTTCATGAAAGACATCAGAGAAGATCAAAAGACATCAGAGATGAGCAATTGACAACAAAGGCAGCAATGGGAGCATCGTGAAGTGCAAAGAAGGCAATCAAGGGCAGAGCAATCTGAGTTGCAGACTACACAACTAAGATGGTTGAGTTCAACAATTTCTATTAAGGAAAACAATTCTTTTCACTGAAACCATGTCAGGGAAGAGAAAGCTTAGGAAATTCAACATTAAACACCATTGACATAATGTATTTATACAATAGAAAGAAAGATTTGCCAATAAAAGACACTGTATTAACTAAATGTCATATACAATATATGTGTGCAACTAGCAATGGTTGCACCAAAATAAGATCCCCTAAAAGACTACATCTCCACCAGCTATGGATAATTGACTCTAAGCTCCATTCCAAACAAGATTACAAAAGTTCCTTATATAATTAAAACAAGAAGTGAGTGGGAGATGATTATTGGTAGAGTGAAAGGTGGGATCATTCCCCAAGTTACACCTAAATCTTCTCACACATGTGAAGATAACTACCAACATTAACTATGCATTTAGCAATTGTGTATATAATAAATTACACCTTAGTAACAACACTACCTAAGGTGAACTTCACGACTAGTGTGAATATGACACACACCAACACCTCCACTGAAAATCAACTTAGGTGATGTGGTAAAAAAAAAAGCTAAGTTATCGGTTAGCTAAGTTACTGGTTCGTTCGGGTTTGGGTTTGAAGAACCAAATTCGCCGGTACGGCGATTTTGTTTGGCCTTGTGTACATACAAAAAATATAGAAATTCTAGCCTAATAAATAGGAAATTAGTGACATTGTCATTAACCACGTAGTATGTATATTGATATTAAAAACAAAATATGAAATACTAAGTAATTTAATAATAATTAATGATTGATGAATAAAATTTTAAAAATAAAATCTTAAATTTAATTATATAATTATTTCATATTAATATAAGTATTAGAAAATAAAAACTTTAGAACTTTAATCGACATTTCTATATATATATATATATATATATTAAAGTACCCTTAATAAAAGTAAGACGAACAAAAAGTGTTTGACACACAAAAATGAAAGTAAAATAAATGGACACGTCCGTGAATTTTAAAAGATATACTTTAAGATAACATTTGAAGAAACAATAAAACTCATTAAGCCCAAAAATGATACTAAACCCTCACATGGTTTGTTCGTCGTAATCACAGTAAAACTAACCACAGTTAACGCTTTGGTTGCAATAATCAAGGAGACATTTGTAAATGGACAAGAATTTATCCCTTGATTTTCACGTAAAATTTGTAATAATAGATTCACGCGGTATTAGTTTGCTTTTGAAGGCAGTATTTTTGAGACTAAAGGCGGTTTTCTAGATATTTGAAAGGGTTTCCGATTTTCTCAATCCATCTGAGAGCAGTTTTTTACAGTTCGCTTTAGTCCAGGGCATTGCCGTGAACGGCACACCCTGAGCCCATGCCTAATAATTTTTTCAAAAACAAATAGCATTCATTATTGACTGGTTTTCGATCGGACTATTTAAAAAATAAGAAAATAAAACACGTTTTTAACTATTTTTCTCTACAGAATTTGTTCGGGTTCGCCCAAAGTTCATCCTAGGGCACCTAGGTTCGCTCATGTTCTTCTGGTTAGGAAAAACCCTAGGCATTGGGGTTCACATTTAGTGCACATTACTGGTGTGAACAGACAGTCAAACACGGGCAAAATCTAACGAACCAGTAACGTAGAAGAAAAGAAGTCTTACGTTCATAAGTATGGGTCTTGACAACTAAAGTTGATGAGGTTACCATGTACAAATGAATGAGCAAAAGAATAATTAATCAAGTTGTTGTAAATAACTATTGAATCCAATGAAGCCTCCAAAGTAATGAATCAAAAGTAGCTTCCATGCATCTCGTTGTGTTAACAAGACTGACTATAGATATGTGTTTTATCTGACTGGAATGTAGGCGTAAAATACACCAAAGGGGGTTGACTCAGAAATCATTTGAATTTTAATACCATCAAAGAATGTTGGCTCAAAAACTATTCTAAATTTTTAAACCACCAAAGAATGTTGGCTGAAAAATGAAGTTCTGAATTTTGATACCATCAAAGAATGTTGGCTCAAAGACGATGTTTTGAATTTTGTTACCACCAAAGAATGTTGGCTCAGAAATTGAAGTTCTAAATTTTAATACCAACAAAGAATGTTGACTCAAAAATGATGTTTTGAATTTTGATACTAGCAAAGATGGCTCAAAAACTATTCTGAATTTTGAAACTAGTAAGGATGACTCAAAAATTATTCTAAATTTTGAAACCAACCTTTGCATATGCATAGTATACAAGAACAAACACAATATACATGGCATACTCAAACAACCAAGGAAGCATTCGCAGTACACAACGGCTGCCACGCCCCCCTCGTAATGCTAACTAGAGAGTGAAGACAAAGCAACTCAAAATCTTCAAAAGTGTCAATGCAATAGGTGTGCAAAAAAACACAACAAAAAGCCTCAAGTGAAAATACCCAATATGCCACATGAAAAACTTTGTCGCTGAAATGTGAAAATAGTTTGACAAAGCATACACACGCATGAAGGTAGACAAAGCTATAAAAAACTTCATGACACTTTATAAATCAGTGTGAATACAAAATACATCTAAAAAGTCCACCTAGAAAATGTAAAAAGCACTGAAAAGTGATCTCCTCTAAAACCAGGGTGGCACCTATACTCGGTGCAAAATAGTGTGATTTACAATTCACAAAGAAACCACTAAGTTGAAAACTCCAAATCTAAGTCAACATCTGAATAAATCGTTGTTACAGCTATGAAGAGCATGAAAAAAATGCACTTCCAAAAAAAAAATGCAAATCCAAGTTACCAGTGAAAAGTTATGGCCTTTGAAAGTCCAATAAACATGAAATGGCCAGCAAAACAAGCAAGAAATTGCAAATTCTAAAAAAGAGTCATCATAATGCAAAATTGACCCCACCATTTGTAGATCTCGAAAATAAAAAGGTGAAAAAAATTACCCTCCAAACACACCCAGATTCAATCCATAGCCAAATGAAGTTACTTAAAAAACACAAAATCTTGTCCTAAAGACATCCCAAATGAGCTAAAAATGTTGTTTTTCGTGTTGGGTCATTCTTACCCCTACAAATTCCAGATTTGCATAGAACACGATCTACATGGCTTGCAAAATGAATTCACAGTGTCAAATTCAGATGAAACAAAAGTCAAATCTGACTTTTTTTTACACTTTGCAATGGGGATATTTGAAACACACCAAAGACACTCACAAACGAAAAATGACATAAATGTCTTCAACGAAACTCCTCCATATGTTTTGCAACTAGTACATGAATCCAACCGAAGGAATGAACCGGATCTGAACAAATAAGAAACGATATATGCAAAGAACTTCTCATAGAAAACAATAGAAATCCACAACAGCTATCCATGAAAAATCACTCTAATGTTGGGTTTCTGATTCAAGGTCTTTTATTTTAATGTTTTAGTTAGTATTTTAGTTTGCTTTGTTAAATAAAAGTTGGTTACTCGGGTAAGTTGGTTTGTCCCCGTAACCACCCATGAAGTTTTTTAAGCATTCACCTCTCTTTGTAAAAATTATCCCGAAACAATACAACTTAGTATTTTGTCAACTATTTTATTTACAATGTAATTCTATGATCTTTCTCCATTTACCCGGGCCAACAGTGATATTTGAGCCACAACAAGAAAATAAGGAAGCCATGTACGTGACAGTAGGAGAGAAAGAGTGACTGCCATACCCAATGCCCTAAGTCTTCATCAATTCATTGGGTTTCTAAATGTTGATTTCTCTTGAAGAGTCCAAATTGCATGTTCTTTCTTATGGTGCTCATTGTAAAACAATTGGAGGTGTTTGAGCGAGTCTTTTTTGAATGAATTTGTTCAATGCAAATCACAAAAAAAATGGTATGTTATTTTGAAATCATTTCCTAATCATTCACTACCAGTGTGTACGACGACTCCATTGAAAAAACCTGTACGATGCATCTGTCAGGGTATTAATTCTCTGTCAACACAATTCATTAATACAAAATATAGATGATCAAAATTGTATGGCGGCCTATTATTTGTGAGAAAAATTGCATTATACAATTGTAGCGATTCAAAGATAAACTGTACGACATCTGCATATATTTTTTTGTTTTGGTCAATTATGTCAAAGCCTTCCTTGCAACCTCAAGCAGTACGGTCCAACAGTGTTTCTTTAAATCTGAAATGTACGGCTCTCCGAGTTTACTTGTTTTGTTTTTTGATGTAGCAATGGCAATGGTGTACAGCGATCTGATATAAAAATCATTTCAAAAAAAAAAACCCTCCAGAAAATATGCCACACAGATCTGTACGATGTCTCAAAAAAAATTAATATCCGATGTTTTGTTATCCTTCACAAAGCGTACAATGCTCCCAAGTTGATTTTGTACGGCGTCCATAGTGTGGTGTGAGTATAACGCAGACCTAGAAAATTATTGTTTTCATAAAATCCAATTTTTTGATATAGTTTGAAAAAAATTTAGGTTTACTAGGTCCCACAAGGAAAAACAAGGAAGAAAGGAGCAGTTGATTTTTCCCTGCAAGTGAAAAAGTGAATGCATTGATTTAACATTTAATTTTACATGCAAATAATTTTTTTTGGATTTTTCAACTCAGCAAAATAAGGGATATATAGAACTTTTTCCCTTTATATACTCAAATTGATTGGAGACAAGTTGGCTGACATGATTTTATAAAGGCACTCTCCAAAGATTGGTCCAGAGTTCAAACTTCCAAAATACATTTTTGCTCAAATTTTTTTTTGGTCACGCATTCGACGTTGTGAGTATTGTATTGTGATATTTTTTCTGACTGGTCATTCTTTTATGTAAAAGTGATCGTGTAACTAGTCAAACTATAGGTTTTCGGACATCCTGGACATAATTGAATAGTCTATTTTGTGTTTTGAAACTTTCATATATGTTTTTTATGACAAATGCATTCATTGATGTATAAAGGTGCATTATCGATGGAAACCGACACCTTCCAAATGACAATTTCCACAATGCCATCTCATGCTTGTGTTGTCGGCGAACATCTCATCTTTTACAGGCCCATCAAGATCCTAATTATTGACAAAATGTAAGTGTCAAACTGGAGGTTGGCGGATTCATTGGAGGCTAGAGGACAATTACCCTCTCCAAGTAGCTATTCGCTCAGAGTTTGAGTTCAATGATTGAATGAAAAATTTTGGCTTGTGTTCTTGCTTTCAGTTTCATTTTTGGCTTTCATTTCTATCTGATATTCATTACATGGAGCAACAAAGTTAGTTGTTTTTGTTTCTCTCGATGCACGACTTCTCGCCTCTCGTCTGATAGGGGAAGAATATTTAAGCATTGGTTGGACTTCGATCAGTCGTCAGTGACCATACGAGTTGATAGGGGTTGATAGCACCAGCAATGTTGAGCAAAGGTCATAAGTGTTTGTTGAGCATCAAGATGTGCTATACAAAGTACCAATTGTCACTTGGACGGGTTCCTGTGTGGGACCTTATGTGGATCGATGTAGTTGGACAGGTCTCGATCGTGTTCTACTATAGTACAATATGATGATCACAAGGGATGAGCAGACCTTGATCGTGTTCATCAGTTTTTTATGCCACAACTCACAAGGACGGGCTTCTGTATGGGGCGGCATCGGTTTTGATCAATACCATGATGTATAGTGTACTAGTTGTAGTTGCGACAGAGTTCTTTTGATGACTTCAGAGTCATTGCTTCTGTTCTTTCATCTTGCATACCCCTTTGAATCAAGGGGGAGTTTGTTGGGTTTGTGATCCAAGGTCTTTTATTTTAATGTTTTAGTTAGTATTTTAGTTTGCTTTGTTAAATAAAAGTTGGTTACTCGGGAAAGTTGGTTTGTCCCCATAACCACCCATGAAGCTTTTTAAGATTTCACCTCTCTTTGTAAAAATTATCCTGAAACAATACAACTTAATATTTTGTCAAATATTTTATTTACAATGTAATTCTATGATATTTCTCCATTTACACGGGCCAACATATGATCCCTCAACTTTAATACTATATTGAGGAAAACAACATTTTTTTACTGAAACCATGTCAAGAAAGAGAAAGCCCAAGAACTTCGGCATAAACACCATCCACATAATGTTTTTCCCAATATGGCATCAAGCTATGTTGTTCTAATGGTTTCTCGTGCTAACGTAGCAAGTTATCCACTGAAGAGCATAGAGGTCGTTGCAAGTGTAGGAGCCATTGAGAAGTTGGTGTCCTTGTAGGCCTCAAGAAGGCATGAGCTTGTAAACTGCAGAACATGGTAGAGATGAGGAAACATGGCTTCAATCTTCTAGAGTTTTCTCACATTGAGTTTCTCCACGGTAATATCTTGTGCTATCTATCTTTGTTGTTGTGTTTGTTTCCTTGATTGTGTGTTTTTACCATTTGCAATTAGTCTACTATCTCAAACACTTAAGAGAGCTCAAAAAGCAACTAACACAAGCATAGCACTTGTTCTATACAAACACATTGAACTGCAATCATATATGGAGTAATAGCATGTTTAGAATGTGGAGGACAATGTGCAATGGATGTAGCATGTGGGGATTGCATATAAAGGGTTGCATATTCATTTGTATGTTGTAGATGATAATCATAAGAGTTGGAATACATCTTATTACCACAATTCGGGTGTTGTTCTATGGCATAAAACTTGGGAAAAACATTTGTTGAAAAAAACCTGTTTGGAGAGTCATGCTATGAAATATCCATGCCAACTACGGATCAAAGTTTATAATCTAAACAAATTTGGTATGCAGCAAAAATTTAGTTCCAATAAAACTTGCCTATATATCTATAGCATTTCTTAGCTCTACAGAAAATAGGGTCTTGAATTAACCCAAAAGAAAAACTATCGGTGCACTTCAGCCTAGTCCCTCTGTTAGGCCAGTTTATTCTATGTATCTGTCTTTTTCCATTTCTTTGTCTAATTGTGAAAACAAATTAATAATTGCCCCTCTGTTAGGCCAGTTTATTCTATGTATCTGTCTTTTTCCATTTCTTTGTCTAATTGTGAAAACAAATTATTAATTGTCCCTCTCTTAGGCCAGTTTATTCTATGTATCTGTCTTTTTCCATTTCTTTGTCTAATTAAAAAAACAAGGTTTTGACTACAAGTTCCCCCTAGGAACGACTAGGACAATCCAAGTAGAATAACCCAAGCGTACCTGAACTGTCCTGACCGTACTGGGGATAGAACCCGCAAAAGAACTGAACCCGAACCCGAATTGGATATAGACCACACTACTACCCGAAGCTGATACTTAGATAAAGAAAACTCGCAACTATAGCATTTACCCTAGAGAAACCCAATGGAGGAAGCCTCTAACACTGAAATGGCTGCCTCTTTGGATTTGTATTGAGCTCAATACAGTCCAAAAGTGGAATGCTTCTTCTCGACTCTCACATGTTTGAGATGAAGAATTGATGAATATTATTATTTTTCAAATTCATGGGATTGTAACCTACAAAGATGGGTTTTGCAGATTTGGGGGATTGTCCACGAACAATATGCACCGGGTCTTAGTTTTGGTCTAGTTCCTGCCTAATTTGGGCCCATGTTCATTAGAAGACGAACTTGAGCACACCTGGTCAGGCCAGGGACTCTCGAGCCAAACCCAAGGCGTACTCACATGTTTTACCGTTGTTTTTCAATTTTCAAATGAAATTAAAGTTTGACTTCACTACAAACAAATAAAAGCCTAAAATGCCTACATAAACCTAAAACAAAGCCCTAAAAGCTAACATGTCTCTCATTTTACCAAATAAAAAAACACGTACCTTTCATTGCAAGCTTATCTTTTGTGAATGTGTAAGGCTGAAACTACATCAAAATAAAAGTTTCTAACTACATTATTTTTGGTATTTCAACACCACTACAAGTGCCCATTGCTACCAAGGAGATTGAGGAGTTTGAACATGTAGGATTCTTGGATTGAGGGAAATTTTTCAATCTTCAAATGGGTTCTTGTTTTCTTTTTTAGGTTACAGTTTTAATGATTTTAATAATTAGTTTGTTTTAAACTTGCAGCTACAGGGATTTGATACAATGGCAGTAAGCGCTATCTCTATGGGCCAATGGACAACCACCACCTTCAAAACCACTTAGTTTTCACTGCTTTTGATATGTGTCACAATGCTAAAGCAAGTTCGAAGTGGAGGGTGTTATATTTGGCACCGGAATGAATGGAATGTCAAAAACAAGAGTTCAAACAGTAGGGTGAAAGCCCATTTGTGTTCTATTTGTGGAATAAATAAAATCTTGCACAAACAAAAAGAGGTTGTAAATAGAAAATATTCTTGACCATATCAAAGAGCAAGAAAAAGCAGATAGAGCAAATACCCTAACATCAAAGCATCCTTTGGCAAAGAAAGGATCTTGATCGAGCAAGCCATTTGACTATGTCAAAGCGCAAGAAAAAGCGGATAGAGCAGAAGCCCTAACATCAAAGCATCATTTGGCAAAGCAAGGATCCTGATCGAGCAAGCCATCTACAACTCCATATCTTACCCTTGTTGTGGCCCCCTCACATACTTTTTTGGCAATACCCTCTATAGATGAAGAGGATTCTCCTCATTCCTAAATTTTAAAAAAAAATGTGTGGACCCTTTGGAAAACAAATTTCAAAATGAGGGCAAGGATGTTGCCGATGATCTCATTGGGAGATGCATTTATGTCAATGGGCTACTATTTAATTGTGTTGCCATATTAGCATGATATAGTGAGAGGAATCAATGAAGCCCCTAAAGGGTGCACAAGGCTAGATTTTAAAAAGGTGCACACCACATTATTGGGCAAGGAAAAATAATATGTAGATGATTCATTGCAGCCCATTAAGAATTCTTGGATCGGAACAAGGGTGTCCATTGTTTTTTATGGATGTAACGATTGCATGAAAAGGCCCTTGATTACCATGATTGTAGTGTGCCCTATTGGAGCAATGATTTTTAAGACCATTGATTGTGAGATGCGGTTAAAGGATGCACAATTCATCGCCAACATTCTGATAGAATCCACTGAGGCAGTGGGGACTCAAAACATCGTCCAAGTCATAACTTACAATGATAAAAATCACAACGCCGCATGGATGTTAGTTGAAGCAAGGTACAAGCATATATTTTGATCACTTTTTGTTGTTCATTCACTCAACCTAATGTTGCGAACATTCAGAAACATATTCGAGAGGATCAAATAAGTGTATATTGAGGCCAATGAAATCTGAATGTTTGTCACCAACCATCACAATGTCAAGACCAACTTCTGATCCTAGATGACGAGTGGAGGGCTCGTGTGGATTACTTTTAGTTTTATGGAGTCCATCATGAGTATACTCAGAGTTCCCAATACAAATCAGCCATGTTTGGGCAAGATCTATGAAGGCATGAACTCAAGTATTGAGAAGATGAAGGCCATTATAAATGCGAAATAGAAAGATCCTAAATAGTTTTTTCAAGTAGGCGCAAACAATTATTAATGAACGGTAGAACTAAATGACCACCCCATTGTATCTCCTTGCCTTTACATTAATTCCAAAATATTGTAGAATTGAGATTTTTTCTTTGCCCAGGAGATGGCCACCATATAGGGATATTGAAGTTGGAGATGGGTACAAGGCAACATTCACTGAACTCTTCACCGATATAGATATAAAAGACACAATTGTAGGTGAGTTTAAAATTTTCATAGCCTCCACAAGGCGCAGCCTTACATGGACTCTCATACATGGTAGTACCTCCATGGCCAAAGATCTACGCACCTGTAGCCTCTTGCAATCAAAATTTTATAGCACATATGATTTTTAACTCTAACTTTCTTTTCATTTTAAGTTCTAGTATTTAGTTTTAGTTTTTTTATTAAAAAAAATTGCATTGACTTTTCCTCAAAGGTTCTAAGTTCCTCTACAACTGAGCAGAAATGGAGTTTGTACTCCTCTATCCAATCAATTAAGCACAACAAGTTGGTATTACAAAAGGAGAAGTGCCTACAATCACACAAGCAGGTCGAGCACAATGTGTTGGGATATTGAGTCAAAACATCATCACTGGGATGCTTCCATTGCCCAACTTTCATTCATTGACACAAAGCGGCAAGAGACTTCTTCACAAAATCCATGTAGTGCAGCTAATGGGAGTGGCATTGGTATCATTTGTGGTCCTACTGAATCATGTGATGATGGTGATGCTCTCTATGAGTAGCAATGTCATGATCAATTTTTAGTTTACATGTGCACTATGTAGATTGACCATTGACTATGGGCCTACCATATTGATTTATTATTTATCATAACAATGGGCACTAAATCATCAACTATCAATTTATCAATAGTGTTTTGTGGTTCTTTTGTTTATTCTACGTATACTATGTGGTTAATTTCGCTACAATTTTTAATTTTTAATTTTTTTATTTTTTTGTATGGTCGTACCTAGCCATCCTGAACTTGGGGAAATAAATGTGGTAGTCGATCATGTCAACTCAAGTTGTAACCCAATGGTCAACATGCATCTCTTCTCCATCCCTTAGGTTGGGGGAGGCAGTCATGGGTGATGAGAAATGCCTATCCAAACAACTGCTCCTACCATTTTATCTTAAAGGAGATTCAAACTACTTGGAATATTTTCTGATCAATTCCTTGGAAAGACACATGGATGGATGCAAGAGTAGGAAAAAAGTAAGCTAACTTATTACGAAAATAATTTCTTTACATGATAAAAGTGAATGCATTTTTAACAGCTTAGAGACATCGCTTGGAATTGAGGGATAATTCAAACAATGTTGGCCTCAAGGAGCAGAATAGCTATTTGTCAGTTGCAGAACAAGTTCAAATTGAGACAATTCTAATTCTGAAACAGCAAAAACATTCAGAAGGCAATGTTCCTTTACCTAGTTCTCTCTACGAAAAATTATTAGGCAAATATGAGTGTCCACAAAGATCGAACCAGTTTTAATAGGCAGGTGCAAATCAAGAATAGATTTTGCATATTTGGAAACTCTAGAATGCAAGAATCTAGTATAGAATCTAAGTTTAAAATCCCAAAAGGACATATACATATACAAATAAGAGAAGACATGGAAAACATGAGTCAACTCTGGTATTTGACAAGTACATTAACATCCTTACTGAGCCTTAAGCTCACACCTCGGGTATGGCCATGATTACCTTTGTTGTTTTATGGGTTGAACGAAGATGACAGGTTTGGACTTGTCGTCTATTATAAATCTTTTGTTTGATTTTGACTGTGTTCTGAGTTTTGGCCTTGCACTGCCTACAACTTATTTTAAAAGCCTTTTGAGCTTAGCACTCATGGCTCGTTTAATGAGGCTATAAAGACTGGTCTATGTTGTTGATCTTTGTTGAGACTTGAAGCTCAGCTTTATAGCAGTCCATAATATATGGGATCTTGTCAATGTTTGGCTGCTGTTGATTTGGGTCATGGACTGTGGAAGTTGGATTTTTCATCTTGACTTGACTTGTCTTATCTGGAATCATTGTTCTCAGGTCCTTGATATAATTGTGCCTTTCTAAATTAATTTTGCTATACATATATATGGTGAATGGGTTCAAAGCCTTGGCCTTTCTTTTCATATAGACCTGCAACCTCTGTCATTATTTTTCTAAATGAGACGTGTTGTTGAACCTTTGGGGCTGAATTAAAAATTAAAAATGATCCATGGATGTTTCTGCATGTATATCTATTTATACAAAACTTGCCTGCAACCTTTCTGTGAATATATGATGCTTGGGTCTTAATATCTTGCTTGAGTATGTTATGCATGTTGACAAGAAGCAAAATGTCTTATTTAATTACATTGAGTGACTCATATAATTGTACGAGTGACTCGTACTTAATCTCATGAGTAAATCGTGAAGAAGTTGAGTGACTCAATTAATAGTACAAGCGACTCAAATTTTCCAGTGGCTGGAAATGATATATGAGAAACTCATACGAAAACACAGGTGACCTGTGTTTGATTGTCAGGGATTGACAGTTACTAATGGTTTGTAACATAACACGACTGATTTGTGCCTTCTTACAAGTGACACGTAAGCTTGCATATCTATGACAAATCTAAGCACTGTAAAGGAAGTTCAAATGTCATGTGGCGTAGCTATTTGAGTGCAACACTGCTTCATCTTTGTATGACTTGCATGGTTTGCATGTTTTTGTGAGTATTGCTTTGTTTGATGAAACTTCGGGAACTTTTAAAATTTTGTTGTTGAGTATCAAGTATCAAACCTGTGGTTTAGCATTTAACTGTGCGATGAACTCATTAAGTTCAAAGTTGATGGTTAGTGTGGAATGTGGCCACTATGGATGGGTTCATCCAACCCACTCTTCGTCATGACTTGTTGCTGATAAAAACTTGTTGATTGGCAAAATTGTATGCGCAAAATTGATTTATGTCGATCCTTGGGTTCTGATTTATGAAAGTGAAAGGAGGATGAGCTCTCAAAAAAATGTAATTGATTGCATAATGAGTAGGAGACTTATTGATTCCTGTTCTAATCTTGTAATTGGTTTCAAATGTAACTATTGCAATTTTAGGAGGTCATAAGAGTGATTAATATTGATGTTGCATTGATTCATTTGTAATGCAATGGAGTTATGTTTGGAAACTTATATATATGCCAAAGGGAGACATTAAACAAATTTGTAATTTAGTTTATGAGGAAATACTGGAAGTTATTATGTATAAAAATTTGATTTAAGTCGATCCTTGGGTTCTGATTTATAAAAGTGAAAGGAGAATAATCTCTCAAAAAAATGTAATTGATTGTATAATGAGGAGACTTATTGATTCCTGTTGTAATCTCGTAATTGGTTTCAAATGTAACTGTTGCAATTTTAGGAGGTCATAAGAGTGATTAATATTGATGTTGTATTGATTCATTTGTAATGCAATGGAGTTATGTTTGGAAACTTATATATATGCCAAAGGGAAACATTAAACAAATTTGTAATTTGGTTTATGAGGAAATACTGGAAGTTCTTATGTATAAAAATGAATGTTGTACATTTTCCCTCTCCCTTGTCCTAAAAGTCAAATTGGTTTTAATGGAGAAAGAAGTTGTAGTTTCTATTTAGATCCTGAATGAAGTTGTGACAACTGTGAATCTTGGAAATTCAGATTGTAGCAATTTTTATTTGACTATTGAGACTTGTTATATGATACATTAAGATAAATAGTTTTCGCTCAAAAGTTATGAAAATTGCATGTTGACTTAAGAAGCTAAGTTCATGAAAAGACATTAAGGAAAGATTATAATTTAATCTTGATTTGGGAATGATTCTAGTGCTTTAAATTATTAGCAAGATTAAAAAGGAAATTAGTATTTGATTGTGGAAATCATTCTACTAAGTTCAGGATTATAAATAAATCTTGATTTAAGAATGATTCTAATGCTTTATATTGTTAGCATGATTAAAAAGGAAATTAGTTTTCCAAGTGTAAACCATTCTATTAAATTCAGAATCCTAAAATTTGCGATTGAAGTATTAAACTTATCGCAAAAAGGTTGTAGAGTTTGGTAACTAATTCATTAAATAAAATCAAAGTTTTGACCAATGATTGGACCTTTAGGGGCTTATAGCAATTATGTGGTTGGACTTGAGTGGAAAAATTATGTTCATGCAAGCCTTCATTTAAGGAGATGAAGTAGTCCTTAAATGAAATTGAACATTGTGACTAGATTTAATCAGAGTTAAAATCAGATTGTACTTAAAGGGTGTCGGTTTAATCATTAAAAGAGTTTTGCAACAAATGCTCTTGTTGGGAGTTTGATAAACAATAGAGGATGGCTGAAGAATAAGAGTTATTAATACCAATCTCTTAAGCATTTTATAAAGAATAAGACACTTTTGAAACTCACGCTCAAACCCTCCAACCTTGAAGGGTCAAAAGGATAACAAAAACTTGGACTATTGATTCTTTGCTTTCTAAATTTGGTTAACAACAGAATCGTTTCAAAAACAATTATGCTGGGTTTTGAGCATGTTATACAACCTTTTAAAAGTAATGCTCATTCAGACTGAAAAGATGCAAATTGGATTCAAAACTTTTTGATCCATGTTTCTAAAATTACTTGCCTGTGCAGTATCCTGCAAGCATTCACTTGTTGAATGTACCCCCAAATTTCATAGTTACAAAGTATAGACATCAAAAACCCCTTCCACCAAGAGAGAAGATGCCAAAACACAAGTAAAGCCTCAACGGGGCAGGGCTTGAGCAAAACATTTATACTAACAAAGCACTAATACTGCAGGGTGAAAAAAGTCACAATTGAGGTTATTTTTTTCCAAAAACTATGGTATCTATACCAATGACAAGAAGATACCCGTACATTGATTTAAATATATGGGTAGCAATGTGATGCTAAAGCATCTGGGATCTCAAGCAATCTTGCATTACCCAAAAAGATTTACAGTGGTGAGGTTAGAAACATCAGATAACAATATTTTTATGTGGTCAACTAAAAGAATTCTACCAAGTTCTACAGGGTTCCCGTGCATCTGAAGACGACCCACAAGGATTGATAGCGCTTCAGCAGCCTCCTGGAAGAAGGAAGGACGGTTTTGGTTACCAAGATAGAGAATTCTCTGTCTCATGATGAAACCGCCGGTTAAAGCATTAACAAGCGATTTCAAAACCTCTACTCTGCAAAAAGCGGCAGTTTCACCCGCAATGGTTACGCAAGCCTGGTAATGACCCAAAACCATTTGAAAGCTCATTTTCAGCATTTTTCAAGATCCAATGGATTTCAAGAGTCACTTCATGGAGCGCAAAAGGAGGAGGAGGATTCAAAGAAGGTTGACTGGAGTGATAGAAGAACTTGTGGGAAAGAGTGTGGGTACTTGTTGAGATAGCACAAAGAAGCAGAGATCAATATTCAATCCGTTAGACACTACAGTGTATAATCTTCCTCTTATTGTAATCAGAGAGAGGAGAGTGACTGAATGTGCAGTGTGTGTATATCTCTGTAATTCCTCAAGCAAGTAGAATAAAGATGGTCTTGTTTCCAGTTTCAATGTTGAATATATAATGTCAATGTGTTTTGGGTGTTTATAGTGGTAGGCTGTAAGGTCAAAGTTGTCCTAGACACCCTATCCTTGACTGCATAAATTGGTATCAGAGCAAGGTAACAACTCTGGGATGAGTGAGAGTGTTCATCCTCCATTAGGAAAATGAATGGGTAGAGGGCATGAGTGTAGTGAGAAGTGTTCTCCATCTTGTGTAGGTGGGTAGAGAACTGAGGGTACATCTTCCATTGAGTAGAGGGTGCATAGAGGTGTTCTTCTTCTTGTGTAGATGGGTAGAACACAAAGAGTTCGAGAGAGAGGCATATAGAGATGCATAACCTACAAAGGATTTGCAATAAAAAGGTTGCAGCAGTGGGTTAGAACTTAAATGTGTGTGTGATGAAAGAGGTGAGAAAGATGGATGAGAGATGTGCAGCCCAATTGGCTGATTTGAAGATTGTGTTGAGGAACATGCATGCCCAGGTGCAAGCTGAGGTGAGGAAGAGGAAGGGCCATCTTGTATTGCCTATGACAGAGGTTGAGGAGTTGAAGGAGTTAGAGATTGTGTAGGCCATGTTAGACAACATGGAAGAGAGCATTGTTGTTGCAAGGAAGGGGAAAGAAAGAAGGAATGCATGAATCACACCATGTGTTGCAGAAATAGATAGCAAGAAGGTTTCTTGGAATAAGAGAACCTTGGAGCTGATTGAAGAAGCTTTAGCGGAAAAAGGAGCAGCAAAAGTAAATCTTTTGGAAGGCATGAAGGTAGAGGTGACAGAAGGGCAAGCAAATGTACGTAATGCGGATTTGGAGGAAACATTGGGTGAAGAAGAAGAAATTCCATTAAACAAAGATGAGCAGATTGAAGCAAGAGCAGATGTGGCAGCTGAGGAAGATGTAGAGGATGTGTTTCTAGCATCTTTAGAAGCACATGAGGAAGAGGTGTTGGTGCAAGAGTACCATGTGGGAGAAGAGTTGCCTTGTGAGCAACTAAAGACTGCCTTTAGAGGTAGAGAGAGAAGAGCAAGAGGTAGAAGCATGGAGTGAACACGTGAAGAATGGTGATGAGGCAGCAATGGGGATGTATGAAGCTGTCAAAGATAAAGTTCAGAAGTCGTGGATTGGTTTAAGGAGCCTTCGGATAAGGAAAGATGAAGAGTGTCGCCCATGTGACATGGAGGGAAGGAGTGAGATTTAGGCGGTGGATATGCTTCTACAAGAAGCAAGGGAAGGAGTACAAGTTGTTGCAGATGTAGGAGCAGCCCGCATAAGAGTTGGGGAAGAAGAGAATGAGCAGCTGATGGTGTCTGATGGTGTTATTTTCCCAAGCAAGTATTAAAGAGGTTGAGGTTGCAACAAGTGATGAAGATGGTGAAGAGAGCTTGGAAGGGGCACCATTCCACACGTAGGTGGATGAACTCTTTGAATTCATCATGAAGACAAAAGCATTGGAAGAGGATGACATGAAGACTATCCTAGAGATAGCAGTGGAGGTTATATGTAATTATGTTGATACCCAAGAGTGTGATAAATTCTACAGCAAGCAAGCTCAGAAGGAAGAGGTAGTGGATAGGGTGTGTTCTTGGAAGGAAGAAGTATGTGCAAAGGGCAAATTGGTGGGAATGGACGGATGGTGGTGGGCAGAAACCAACAAGAGGATTGGGAAAGAGCGAATGAGATACTTGGCAGAGGACGACGGTTTGTGGTCCCTCCCAGCAATGGACATACCTTTGTTGGTGGAAGGTCATGCCGTGGAATTTACCCCTTGAAACAAAATGGTGGTTTTATCACCTAGCCTGAATTCATAAGCAATGGTGGTTTTATCACCTAGCCTGAATTCGTAAGCACTATGCTCACAAACTCTTCCTCGACGTGTCTGATGCATGAGCATCCAAGAAATCAAGCGATCTTGCACCACCCAAAAAGATCTACAGTGTTCGCATGCATCCAAAGATGACCTATAAGGATTGATAGCATTTCAACAGGGTCCTAGAAGAGAAAAAGGACAGTTTTAGTCATTAAGACAAAGTTCTTTGTCTTGTGACAAAACCATCTGTTAATGCTGGTCTGCGTTGCTCTGCAGTCAGCGATTGTTTCGCCCGCAACAGTTACACATGCCCAATAATGGCCCAGAACCATATGAGAAATCATTTTGAACATTTTTCAAGATCCAATGGCTTCCAAGAGTCACTTCATGAAGCACAAAAGAAGGAGAACGATTCAGAGAAGGTAGAGTGGAATGGTAGAAGAACTTGTCGGTAAGAGTGTGGATGCTTGTTGAGATAGCACAAAGGAGTAGAGATCAGTGTTCAGTCCATTAGGAACTGTTGTGTGTATTGTTCCTCTTATTGTAATCAGAGAGAGGAGAGTGAGTGAGTGTGTGGTGTGTGTATATCTCTGTAATTCCTCAAGCAAGTTGAATAAATATAGTGTTTAGTTTCCAGACTTGTTGGTGTGTGGGTGTCAATGTGTGTTAGTGTTTTAAGTGGTAGGCTGCAAGGACAAGGCTGTCCTTAACTGGAATCCCTATCCTTCACTACATCACAATGTTTGGTGGGAATTAGGGGCTAGGGACTTGGTATTAGGTTAGAAAAGAGGGTTTTTAGGGTTTAGTATTTTCCTAGCCAGCTACCTAATAGATATGTAGTTAGATGCATCCATTAATACATACATACACACACATAATGGGGAATGGGATGATCTACAACACCCTTTTTTCATTATCTAGCATAAGATATACGAAGATTAGTAGAAAATCATGCCTCTAACCCTATTTCAAATTCTTTAAGGGATAGCTGATACAGATAAGATTGAGAACAGAATCTTTTAGTATGTTCAAGAAAGAAATTCTTTAAGGGAAAGCTGATACAGATAAGATTGAGAACAGAATCTTTTAGAATATTCAAGAAAGAAAATGACGAATTCAAGACCATAAAGGAAAAAATATGGATACCTGGTATCTCCTTTTGTTTTGTGACACAATGTGTCGAGCTTTTGTTTGAACAGCCTTCATTGCATTCTTTGATGTGTCCAAGAAGCCCTTTGTAATTGCCCCTAATGCACCTTCTTGAGTGCCTCCAACTTGTGTTGTATCTTCTATGAGCTCATCAACAACTGGAATCTTGGATGATTGGCGTATCCCAAATCCACCAGTTAAGCGGCCAAATGGAGATTTCCGACCATCTCCAGGCTGTGCATTTTCCTGAACTGAAGATTGTGAAAATTTGAAGCTCTTTGCCCATGTTGAGAACCCAGAAGCTGAAAATCTTGATGTGGGATGATTACTAGATGAAAGAGGATTAGAAGTAGCAAAGACAGAAGCTGCGACTTCTGAAGCAGGATCTGAACCTTCACCCCTATCACTCTCCATTTCAATTGCAGTATCGCTGGCCGGATCTTTTGAAACCTTTAAGAAAGTACCTTGAAAAGAATAAGAAAGTCACTGCAAGATCAAAAGAGAGAGAGCATAAAGTTTCACGAGTGCAGATCAAGATAAACTGCACCAGCTTTTTTGTTTAGAATTAAAAAAGGCACAACAAATACATGCCCACATAAAAACAGACAGCAAATTAAACTAACATGAATAACTGTACTGTCTCATTCAGAGATTCATAAGCATTGATCTGCATGATCAAACTCCGAAGGAAATGTGTAATCTATATTCAGATTAAAAAGAGAACGAACTATCACTTACACTGCTCCAATGCCTCTGAATGCATAAGATGATCAACATTCCCAGGTAAGAACATTTATGAATGACTTAGAAGTTATCCCGATCTGCCAAAAGCCAACGGCAATATAAGTTCAATAAAAAGAAAATAAATGTAAATTAAATATAATCTTCCTACTGCAAAACAAAATACAGTTTCCATACAAAGTGTCATACGAAATGAGTACCACATTTGTGCATCCTTTTAATATACTTATTACAATACATTTGTAGCATAACAAATGAATATCCAATTAAATTCAGATCTTCTTTAATTCTTTGCTTCCTTATGAAGAACAATTCATTATTGGAGATGCACACTAAAATTTAAGAGAACTTAAATCATATGGAGCACAATCAAAGGCCTCAATATGCAACATACAACAAACAAATGCCTTATTTCTCGTGAAAACTTTGAAATTCAGCTGATATGAACTTGCCTCCTATATATGTTCAGAGAGTTTAGATTTAGTACCACTTTGGTATTCACTAAACCTTTATATAATAGAAAGACAAGATCTATCTCACGCAAGTGGGATATACCATTGATAGTGAGGGTCTCCCATCTCACGAAGTGAGAGGGGGCGGTGTCGAAATAGACTGTCTCCCATCTCATACCTGCCATGTGGATCTCATGATAGATATTAAAAAAAATTAAATATTTAAATGCTTCTGACATAAATTTCAAAAAAAAACCCAATATTTTTGGAATAATTATCAACTAAAGAAAGAAAATACTTAGTTCCACCTAAACAAGTAATTTTCATTGAACCACAGAGGTCACTGTGAATAAGATCGAGTCTGATTGGCTCTAACAACATCTTCAAGCTTTACTTTTGATGTAGCTTCCCCACAAGACAAGCTCTGCATACTCCATGCTCTTCAATCTTTTGTGGGCCTTGTGCCATGCTTTTCTTGCTCAATAGGTTGAGATAGCAATAGATAAGATGGTCAAATTTCTCTTGCCATAATTGGGCATCTGATTTGTCCCTGTATCAGGAGACTTATTCTTTTGGTAATGTGCCTTCAAATTTGTTGAGATTGTTTATTATGATGTCTAGTGCCACCAGTTTGTGATTGTAATCTTTGATAAGACATTACTTTTTACCAAAGATACTAGTGTAGTGTTCCTTTCTAATTTGAGATAAAAAATAGGTTTTGTACTATACATAATATATAATGAACATTTTTTAATCTTCCCTACTCTGTGTAGACACGTAAATTTGTTATTTGATACTTAACAATGTCAGTTTTGACCAATACTTAACAAAGATGACTTGTGCATACACAATTGACTCTTGCTCACATTCTCAATGTCAGTTTTGACCAATCCTTAACATACATGACTTGTGCGTACACAATTGACTCTTGCTCACATTCTCTCCTAGCCACTCACTTATGAGCTTGACCTCCCTGATTTGTCGTCATTCACACACGGGATCTCCCTAGTCTATGTCCAAATAGTTTGCCATCCTAAACAGACTGACACTATACTCCAGATCAATTGTCTCCTCCATCCTGGACAATTCCGGCAACAGTCAAACAATACAAGTTACTAGTAGCATCTGACTTTGCCGGAGGTGTCTCAAGTCATCCAAACAACTATTTTTCTAATTCAAACCTTACCCTTGGGTCGGCCAACACATTTCACATGTCAATTGTGGAGGGAAATTACCTAAAGAGTATCCTACATATACACATCAAGCCTAAGCCTATTCCTATCTAAAAAGCATCTATCACTCACTTGAAAATCTACTTGCACACTAAGGAATACATTTGCACATCCTTAAGGCACTACCCCAAAGCATCCAAATTTGAAAACCCCTCAAAGAAAATAGTCACTAAGCTAAGTCTAAATACTACTGCAAGGTCAAAATCACAAGTTGTCAAGTGTCAAAAGCCACACAGGTTGCATACTTTCTAGCAGATTGCTATTGAGCACACACAATTAGGTGGGAGAACTTCATACAGTTTGAGCGCTCTTTGGAGTATTGGAACGTAGGCAACACTCAACCACTCAACGAGGGGTGATTGAGGTTGTCCAACCCATCCTAACACTTTTTTACATAAAAACAAGTGTCAAAAGTAGAGCTAGGGTTTCAAGGTGAAAGATGACAAATCTAGGTATGTGCATAGGATCAAGCCTCTAAAATTGCACATAAAGCATATTTACATGTAGGTGCAGTGATCTGTGGTGGAACAAGCTGGTTAGTACATGAAGGACAGTTCCAACCATCATCAGACATATTCAATTGCCATAGGCATCTAAGCATTACCAGAACTGCCTAGGGAGATTTTAATAGTAAGCTTCCTGATCCGAGCAACCACAAATCCCTTTTAAGGCATTTTAGACAACTGCACACTATCATAAAATAAAAACAAGCTATGTACCCTATCCTCGTGTTCATTTCTATAATAAGTGAGTGTATTTAATCAATCTTGCTCTACCTTTTACATACATATTTGCAGAATTTAGACATACTTATATAATCTGATTATTCAAAAGTTTTAGCTTGTTTAGATAACTAAAATCCAATATAAGTTAAAACATGCTGGTGAACCTGATCATTCTTTCAAACGCAACAAACCATAGGTTTCCCTTAGGATTTCATCCTACCTTCTTAGGGTTTCAAATTTGTGTGAGGGTTTCAAATTTGATTTTTAATTTCCCCTTGTCATGTACACAAATCTTAAGTTTTCTCTATTGCCATAGGGTTTCATGCTTATTTTCCTATTACGGTTTTCGATAATAGGGTTATGGCTTGCCCTTATACATCTTCAGCTCATATTTGATTCAATATAACTATATTTTTGAAACACTCAAGTTTTTGTTAATCGTATTGATTGAAACAAAAAACTTATTTTTGTTCCCTAAAATTTTGTACGGATTTCCCAAAATTAGGGTTTTTGCTATTTTTAGTAAACTTGGTCTAGCAAGAAAAAAACATATGTTTTTGTAAAAAAATTGGATTTCGTTTATCTACTAATATTTAACAAAAAAACTATTTTTGTTTCCAAAAATACCTTACGATTTTACTAGGGTGGTTGGTGCTTAATTTTGGGCATTGTGTCATGGTTGTAATGGATATACATAGTTCATACTTTCTAATTCACGTTGTAATTGTCATAATTACATGTTTTCCTAAAATATGTAATGTCTTTCAAAATCATGTACTAAAAATGGGTCAAATATATGTGCAATAAAACTAAGGCTGAAATTAATAATAACAAATTCTTAACTCTCCTTAGTAACACGCATTGTCTAAATGTTGAATCTCAAGTGCTTCCATGTGTGATTTCTTTCATTCCTCCTCAAGGTAGAGATAGTTAGCATCCCCCACCCATTATTTACCCAGGGCTTTTATTAGATAAGGAGGTCCATGCTAGCACAATCCCAACAGGTAGGATGTGTCCTCCTATAGACTTTTGTCTGTATATTAAATTTGAGAGGCCTATGGTTTGTGCTTACATCTTCCCAGCCTATGAGCATTATTGTGCCTAATACAACCATCCATGATGAATCGATTAATGTGGGGTGTTACAAAAGGAAATCAAAACTTTGTGTAAAAGTCACATCAATCGACAATAAGATTGCACATGTCAAGTATCCTAAGCATGCTAATGTACATCGCAAATTTGATTCTCCATCTAAAACCTATATGTCACAAAAGATTTCATCTCAAGTATGGGTTAAGAAGCAAAAAGAATTTACAATTAATGAATCACAAAGTTCACATAAATGTAATAAAAACCCAAACGAAATTCTAAGGAATGAACTTCGAAACAAATTGATCACTTTGCCTCCTATGTGTCCTGTAAAAAGATCCAAATACTATTGTGCTTATCATAGAATTCATGGGCATCATACGAATAAGTGTTGGGCTTTGAAAATAAAAATACAAAAACTTAATAATAGTGGTGGCCTTACAATGGATATGTCTATTAAAGCACCGTTGAATTCAAGCACAACTTCTATAGTTGAGCAACCTACTGAAACAGTGGTTCCATCTCCTAAGGTTGAGCTACATATTGATCAGTAATCAAAAGAGAAGTCATCGAAAGCATAGTCACATGAAGAAAATATACAAAAAGAAGAGATGCATAAGGAAATTCAAAAGCAATATGTACCTAAGAAGATTAATGTTACAAGAATGATTTCCATGGGGGCAACTACAAAGTCTTCTTCATTTCTAGAGCCCTTGATTCTTAGCCCTCACATAGATGGCAAGTAATGTATCAATGTCGAGATTACAAACTTCTATAAAATTAATGTGTGTAGCATGACACTGCTCAAATCTCTTGGATATGACACATAACACTTGAATAAGACTACTTCAGCCGAAGTCAACATCGAATCCATTGAGTGTTATGTAACTCTTGGTCTCAAATCATGTATCGTAGCATTCCATATTGACCCAAATTTGGCTCAATATAATGCTATACTAGAAAGATCATGGCTAAGAGCAATGGGTGCAACACCTGGTCAAAATCATGACAATAATACATTTGGCCTTGGAGGTTAGCCTATTATTATTTCAAGTGATGGAACATCTTCAAAGCAGGAAAAGAAAGTGGAGACTAATTCTCCTACTAGTGCTCAAGGAACCATATCTAATTCTTTTATGACTGTGACTAAGGTGTGTGATACTTGTTACTAAAATAGTGAACATGTTGGTAAGAAAAAAAGATCCAATAAATTAATTCCATAATATGTGCAGCTGGTTATGCATGTCCTACTATAAATACACGGGATGATTGGAATGACATGTCTAAATTACATGATGAAAATGGCAATATACTCAACAAATATGACACATGATATAGAATGTACATATAAGCATCCCTTTAACGAGAGATTTGACTGGTAGGCACATAATTCAAATTCAAAATATATATATATATATATATATATACAAAAAAATTAAAAATTAAAAACCAAGACCTGTGCATGACATGTGTTGCTAGTTTACATGATTCATTTATGATTTATCATATACATGGTAGATTACATATCCATTTTTTCAATGCATATGTGTTTCATCGGATACCTGAGTGGGATATGGGACATACAGTTTACATATGACATGGGCATTCAATTGCAAGTCATTCCTATACCCAAAGGCTACCCTTGCTACATTGGTGTGGTTGGTTATGCATATACTACTACAGATATAGAAGATGATTGGAACAACATGCCTAAATTACAGAATGAAAATGGCAATATACTAGACGATTACAACACATGATATAGAATGTATATACAAGCATCCCTTTGATAGGATCTTTGACTGGTAGGAACATGATTCAAATTCAATACACACACACACACTAAAAAAAATCAAAAAATTCAAAAAATCAAAAAACAAAACCTATGCATATGATATGTATGTTAGTTTACATAATTCATTTATGATTTATCATATCCCTGGTAGATTAAATATTCATTCTTTCAATGCACATGTGTTTCACAGTATACATGAGTGGGATGATGGGCATACAAGTTATATATGACATAGGCATTCAAATGTGGGACATTCCTACATCTAGAGGCTACCCTTCCTACATTAGGGGCATCCTTGCATTGGGGGCATGCCTACATTGGGGGCATCTTTGGGCAGCTCTATAGGTTGCATCTTTCTATGACCATTCCATAGATCATATTGAGCTAATTACATTGTTTATACATGACTTGCTCTTGCGTATGGGCTCTAGAGCTCTATATTCTATGGATATTGTACCTTGTGCAATCATGATGTTCATTGATTATGTATACTAGCCTTGCTTGTTCTATGAATGTTTGATGTCGTCGTGTGTTACATGGTGTGATCATTGATTGGTCTATGTGTAACTCTTATTGTGTGTGACATTGATTGTTTGTGTAACTCGTACTCTATGACATTGAGTGTTCATTGTATTACTCTTTTTATGCGTGACATTGACTCTTTCTCTATGACTTTGCATGACATTGACTATTTCTTTGTGTCGATCTTACTCTGTGTGACATTGAGTGTTATCATGGGTGTTTTCATGATTGATAGTTGGTCATGGCCATGACATTGCATGTGACAATGTGTGGATACATCTTAGATTGTCTATCGAGCTTATGATGTGATTCATATCACACAATCCTCTACTTTTGTGTGATGCCATGATACATATCATGCATCTTTTGCATGGTTATTACTCAGTGCTTCTATGATCATTACTATGACTACTACTAGTGTGTGCATGTTTACAATATCTATCTTGACATGACACTTGTATGCCTTAGGATACATCTTTCATATATACTCTGATGATCTAATATTTCTATGATGACATAATCTAACCATGTTAGCACATGCTTTATATGCTTACATCCTTTAGATATAACAGATTATGTATAATACTTTTATTTTTAGATGAGTGACTCGCAAGCTACATCCCTCACCTCAAAAAGGGGCATACACAGTGGACTCGTCATAAAGATACAAGCCTTCACAGATAGAGAATTCAAATATAGATCAAGTTATATGATACATAGATTGATTCAAATTGGCACATATTGACATAGATTAATAAAAATTGACACAAACTGGGAGAGGATTGATACAGATTGGCGGCATATGTGAGACATTCTACAGGATTATGAGTGACGGTTAACAAATGCTATGAAATTATGACATAGATTATATGTCTTAGAATGCACAAGTTATCAGATTGAGTGACAAATTATGTCATTCCATCCTTAGATTTACTGAAATATATTTAAATTTACTCAAATTCACTCAAATATATTTAAACTTACTCAGATATACTTATGTTTACTCATATATATACACACAAACACATTGAATCTAAAATCCGTTTGCAATGGTTGATTCATAATTCTTAGATTTATCAAGGCCTGTTTTGAGTTCCATTCTCAAAAAACTATAATGAGTAGTGCAGTTGAGGTTTTGCATAGCTCAACTTTCTAAGCACTTCATCATCAATGAAGGTTGGGCATTTATCTTCTAAATCCATGGTTTTAACCACATATTCAAAAATCGCAGAAACCCACCAATAAACCCTGATATGAGCTTGAAACAAGTAATCTTCTCATAAATCACGAGCAAGTTTTTACCGATAAATCAGTGATTCTCACCGAGTAATCTTCGTTATGACTCGGTATATATAGTGACTTTATCATCACGACTCTCCCAACAGAGGATAAAAGCACAGAACCCAAAACAAATATTTTATGTTTATTTCTTTGTTTTTTCCTTGCAATTCACAAATACAACGCACAATAGATGGAGCTAGAGTTTTCTATGATTTTTGAATTTATGCCTTTCGAGAACTTGAATTAGATAGAGACAAATATCCCATGGATGTGAAGAAAGGATCTATTTTTCCATTCCTGAGGCAAAACAGCAGCAGGGCATAAATTTGCAAACACGCCAAGACTAACTCAAAATGCAAGCAATCCACGCTCTAGCCTCAAGTGAGGTTCATTATTGTTTTACAGTTTGCATTCAACAATAGAACAAGGGTTGTTAAATCCCAGATTCAATACTTGTGGACAAAGACGTGGATTCCTATCTTCGCAATATCTCTCTTCCTCTGAGTTTCAATTTTTTGTTCATCTATTTTGAAAAATATTGGTTGCATTGTTCACAATTAGACTCTAAAGACACAGAGTGATTGACATTTGATAGTGGTACATAGGCTACACATTGATATGTCAGTGGAGCCTAGGGTTTTCATTGTTACTTCAACGTTGTCTCAAGGAATACATAGTGATACAATTATTAACATTGAATAAGGCCTAAGGGTATACAGTATACATGGTCATACAACCTACTACCTACAAGTGTTTATTTAATTTTTCATTATCGTTCTAGCATGAATCAGGATATCTACTTCATCTTATACTTCTTTGCTTAGCAGCTAGGGTTAGATTCTAAAACATATTTTTTAATAGGGTTTACGCTTGATGTTTAAGACTGGCATCGACATCCAGTTTAGTTGCCCATTGTAAGCCTAAGTCCAATGACCCTTCTTGGAAGCATTGTGAACCGACAACAGAGAACAATTGTGTTATATGCAATTATTGCAAGATGAAGATGAGTGGAAGTGTTTATCGCATTAAATACCACATCACACTACCACCAAGGAATGATGTGGTATTGTGCACACAAGCGCCTCTTGAGGCTCAAAGAGAGATGGTCGCTTGCCTCACGGCTTATGTGAAGAAAAAGAGGGAAAAAATAGAAAAGCTAATGCACTCAAAGCCCTTGTGAATAGAAGGACAACAAGGCCTGATGTGACATTGAGGCCTATTCTATTGCCTTTACTCCAAGGAGACGGGGATGAGAACAGGACTTACCCACTGAAGATAGTTCAACTACTTTTTTGTTCCTCGAAGTAGTCTTGGGTCACAACCTTCACATGAAGATACCACTTAGATCCGAGAAGTGCACAATGAAGCAACGATAGTTGTGGCAAACTTTTTATACTACAACAACATTCGTTTCAATGTGGCAAAAAGCCCATATTGGGAGAATTTGGTCACTGCATTAACCATTGCCAGGAACAGGTTTAAGGCTCCTACTTCTCATGATTTGAGTGGGCCGTTGTTAGAGGATTTCGTCAAGCATATACAAGCTATTGTAGAAAAGCAAAAAAAAGGTTGCACCATTTTCTCTTAAAGGTGGACAGATGGGGAAAACCGCACATTGATTAACTTTCTAGTGGCCTCAAGTGGGCAGTTGGTCATTTTGAAGTCAATTGATACCTCTCACCAAGTAAAAAATGCAAACACTTTGTGTGATATGTTAGATAAGGTGGTAATAAAAGTGGGTGCGAAGTTGACAGACAACGTGACGACATATGTAGCAGCAAAGAGACTCCTTGAGAAGAGGCACCCTACACTCTTTTGGAAAACTTATGCAGCCCATGGCATTGATCTCCTACTCGAGGACATAATAAAGATCTCATGGATGAAAAATGTGATTGAAGAAGGAAGAAATATCATCAAATTCATCTACAATCACACTAGAGTGTTAAACTTTATGAGAGAGCACACCAATGGAAAGGAGCTTGTGCAATTGGGAGTCACACAATTCACCACAAACTTCTTCACAGTGCAAAACATTCCAGCCTCACTAACATCCCTTAAGCAGATATGCGTCTCACTAGTGGTTGGAGTCTTCCTATGCTAGGAAGAACAAAGGGGAAAGGATCATGAAGAAAATTTTTGATAATGTGATTGCAAAGCACATGGAGGAAATCCTTAAGATAACCTTAAAGTTAACTATTTTTTCATTCATCATTTATTTGTTATTTTAAAAAATCTTAATTTTGATTTTAAATTTGTGCATTATTTTGTTTTAGGTGTTAGAGCCTTTTATTCAAGTTCTATGATTGGTGGATGGGGAGAGAAACTCAAATGGATTATTTGTATTTGGCCATGGACGTGGCCAAGAAGGCCATAGCCAAATATTATGGGCAAAATCATTGAAAATGTGAACCCATTTGACGCATTATGTTGGTATGTGAAATCAGTTTTATTCTTCCACCATTAATAGAGCAGTTGACGACTAGTTGTACTACACATATGCACGGTTGTTTTTAGGGAGTCTGTACAGTACGACACACACAATTGTACTACACATGTTTGTATGGCACATGGTTGTACTACACACGATTTTGTACCACAATTTATAGTTCGAGTTCCTTCTATAAAAGTAACTTGTGAGTTAAGAGAAAATACAGTAGTACGATTGTTAGTTATTAGAGCTAGAGAGTGGTTACGCTATTGATATAACAACGATTGATTCTTGATTTAATCAAATCACTGAGACCCTTGCCCCGTGGTTTTTCTTGGAACACTTCCAAGTTTTCAACGTAAATCTGTGTACTTTTGATCTATCATTTTTTATTGCTTTTCACTGTGATTATATTTCTTTTTGTACTATTTGCTTTATTAACACATTATTGATCAGAGATGGAACAAGATACTCCACCGACATATTCATGTAGCGGCCTACAACTTGAACCATAAGTTTTTCTAATTTGATTCATTTAAGGCTCAATGAAGAGGTTATGGGTGACCTCAATACATGCATAAAGAAGATAATCCTTGATGAAAACACTATAGATGCAATTATCGAGGAGTCACAAATTTACAAGAATGCAACAAGGAAACTCTTTTCTTCAGCTCTATGCATTAAAAGAAACACCTCTCAACCAGGGAAAAACAAATTAAGTGATTTGTTTTTACTTTTTAATCTCGTTACTCGTAGATACTAGTACTAGACTTCTTTAATTTATTCAAGCCTAGTTGACTTACAAAATTATAAATGTCTTATGAAAACACTATAGATGCAATTATTGAGGAGTCACAAATTTACAAGAATGCAACAAGGAAACTCTTTTCTTCAGCTCTATGCATTAAAAGAAACACCTCTCAACCAGGGCAAAACAAATTAAGTGATTTGTTTTTACTTTTTAATCTCGTTACTCGTAGATACTAGTACTAGACTTCTTTAATTTATTCAAGCCTAGTTGACTTACAAAATTATAAAAGTCTTATTTGAAAATGTGTGGTGGGAAGATTATGGTGCAAAAACACCAAATCTTCAAAGTCTAGCCATTTGTATTTTATGTCGGTGGTGTAGCTCTTCTGAGTGTGAACGTAACTGGAGCATGTTTGAAGTTATTCACACAAAGAAGCACAATAGGTTGAAAACGCAATGCCTCAATAACCTTGTCTTTGTGCGATGCAATCATCATTTTCATGTGAGATTAGTGGAGGGCGTAGAGAGTTATGATGCAGTTGACTTAATTGAGATTGATCCATATGCCGATTGGATTGTTGATGATGTGAAGCCCATGTTTACTGTGGAGGAGTATGTAGATTTTGAAGAGTGAAGATCCAATTGATATCTTTGCGGATGATGTTGTTGCAAAGGAGGAATTTTTACCTTCCCCTTCCACAAGGCAGCCGCAGCAGACTTATTTTAGGCGCTAAAATGTAATATGTATATTTCATATGACTATGAGCATTGTGTTTGAACTTTGTAACTTTGTAATTTGTACTCTATTTTGGTCAAAAATTAATATAAAATATACTTGTGCATTTTCTATATTCAATTCTCGTGTCATTTAACAATGTTTTACATTTTATTTAAGTTTATTTTATGAATTTATACTTTTTTTAAAGTGACAATAAATTTGCCAAGTAATTGCCGAGAAACTCCCAAGTCCCGAATACAAATCAAAATTTTGGGCTGCCAAGTAATTGTCATGTATAAATTTTTAAACTATGGTTTTAACATTGGCATCTCCTTGGGACATAACCACCCCATTCTCCAATGACATTAGAGGGTAGCTTGGTTTGCATACCTACAAATGTATTCATTCCTAACTTCTTCAATTTCAAATATTTCAATAATCTAAATTACTTCAGTTTATCTAAAGTAGATTACCTAAGTTACCAACTCGAGTTCGAGTTTGAGTTCAAAGAATTGGGTTTGCCAGTACAACAATTTTTTTTTGGCCTTGGGTAAGGCTTGGATTCAATTGTACAAAAAATATAGAAATTCTAGCCTAATAAATAGGAAATTGGTGACATTAACTACATAGTATGCATATGGGCTCCTCATCATCATAGTAAAATGATTACAATGTTGCTTGATGAAGCTTCAACCCTAGATCAGCAATGAAAGATAAATATGCAATGAGAAAATGAGAGCCAAAGTGTTTTTGCTTATATGTTTTGCTTTTATCATTTATGTTCTTTTATCTTATGTTTTTGCCTTGACTTTTAGGGTTTGCAATGTGTTTTTTAAAAATTTTAATCATTGCTTTATGTCAAAATTTGAGAAAAAAATAAATAAATAATTTTTTTTGCACTCAAATTCTACCCGAGTTCTGCCCAACTTCATCCTAGGTGAGTTCCTCTGAGGAATCGAACCCATCCCCAAATCAGGAAAATCCCTAGGGAAGTTTCTTATGCTATTTTGGACAAATCGGTATCTTAGCAATTAACGAACACATAGGAAAATTTTGTTAATGCAAATTTGACATAGACAAAGATTATAACAAGCACACATATAGACACGAAGAATTTCACCTAGGAAAACCCTTTTGAGTTAAAAAACCCCAACACAACCTTCTTGAATTATAACACAAATTGGATGTCTTGCAATGTTATGATCAAGTCGCAAGGTTTTGTAACCTTCATACAATGTTTTACTGTATGTTAAACTGCACACACTTAACTGTGTGTATTCAGCATTCAACAACCTTTGTTACACCTACCTGTGTAAATCAAATCCACTTCTTCCTTAGAAGAACAATGTCTTATAACAAACACTTCACTTGCAATGTTTGCACTATAGAAGAATCTGTATGCACCATTATTGTGCCAAATGAACGACGTGTAATGCTCCTTAACGAGTCTATGTCAGAGCATCACCAAGACATTAACACTTCTTCAATCTGATACATGCAGCTAGACAAGTGTTTTGAATGCCTTCAAATAGCCTTTTATGACTCTGCATGTTGCACAACACCTTACTGCAATTCAACCACTGTGCACCATTTCGCAATCTCCCAAAGAGCAATGAAACCACGTAGAATATCCTGCACAGTTCTACCAACATTCTCGTATGATGACAACCTTGCATAACGACCAAAAGCAATCTCCACATAAGACTGCACAACCATCCTAATTTCCACAATCAACCTATGCAACACTGAACGTGCACACAATTACTATAGTGCAGATTCATGCAAAGTAGACATTTCCCAACAATCTCCCACTTGTTGAACACTTTGCATTATGGAGCACACACTCATCCTTCAACAGCTTTGGGCAACCATGCCCATCTCCTTCTTGCACCAAGAGAGCTTCTTGGTACTCACTGCCTTAGTTAATGAATCCACAATGTTTCCATATGTCTACCTTCTCTAGAGATACCTTTCTCTTTTCCACCATTTCGCTCATAAAATGAAACTGCACATCAATGTGTTTTGTCCAAGAATGATATTCAAGGTTCTTTACCAAACAAATTGTGTTTTGACTATCACAACTTACCTTTATGACTTTCTGCTTGAACCCAATAGTAGAACATAACCTTTGAAGTCACATCGCTTCCTTGTCTGTATGAGTAGTTGTGTTGTATTCAGCTTCAGTGGTAGATATGGCCACACTAGCCTTTCGTTTGCTCATCCAACTTAATGCTCCACCAAACAAGTTGAAGACATAAGCACTAGTAGACCTACGACAATCAAGATCCTCCAGCCCAATCAAAATCCACAAAAACCTATAGACTTAGCGCAATCGAAATCCACAAATCCCTGTAGACTCAAAGTCCTACTTGCATCATATGTACCCTAATAGCAATAGCATGACTAGATGGTCCTCGCAAATATTCGAAGATCCTCTTCACCACCACCCAATGCTCCTTGCTCAGATTGGACATGAATCTTCTAACTACTCCCACCGCTTGAGCAAAGTCAAGTATTGTACAAACCACTGCGTCCATCAAGCTTCCCATTGCACTCGCACGGAACCTGAGACATGTCCAACTCCTCCTGCATCTTTGGACATTGCGCAGTTGATAGATTCTAACTAACTGAGAAAAGAGTGCACATTGGTTGGGTGTTCTACAACCTGAACCTTTCCAATAAGTAGCAATGTACTTCCTCTAGTCTAGCCAAAGCTTCTTGTTCTCACAATCTTGTTTGTTTTCCACGCCCAAAATGAATGTTGCAGCACCGAGATCTTTCATGTCAAACCGCATAGGCAATTGAGACTTTACTTGCTCGACCATGCCCATGTCATTTCCGATCAATAGCATGTCACCCACATAGAGGACTGCGATGACAAAATGATGACCCTCTCCCTTGTGGTAGACACATGGATCAGCATTGCTACACACATGCCCAAGTCAAACCACATAATTGTCAAATTTATGCTTCCAAATTTTGAGTGATTTGCTTCAAGCCATACAAGGACCTCTTCAGTCTACAAAACGAGTCCTCTCTCCACTTCACCTTTAAGTCATCAAGTTGAGACGTAGATTTATTCTTCAAGTTCCCCATGCAAGAATGTTGTCTTCACATCCATCCGTTTTATCTCTAGATCAAACATAACAGCAATAGCTAAAAGAAACTTGATTAAAGTCAGTTTTGAGACAAGAGAAAAGCTCTCACCAAAGTCAATTCCTTCAACCTGAGAGAATCTTTTTGCCACTAGGTGAGCCTTATACCTCACCATCTTCCCTTGCACATTTTGCTTCCTTTTGAAAAACCGCTTGCAGCTTACAAGTTTTCGTCCAGGAGGTAGATTCACCAAATCCCAAGTCTCATTCTTGTCCAAAGATTCCATCTCCTCGTTCATAGCCTTCTTCCAAGACTTGCTCTCTACACAACCTTGAGCTTCCTTCATCGTCTTGTGTTCATTGATATTAGTCACTAATAACACATATGCAGAACAAAAGTCCAGTGGGTTGTACCTTGCAAGGATCCTATGCACTTGTTATGATCTCCTCAGAGTAGGAATGGCAAGCTCTTCTTCTTGCGACTCTGGTGACTCATCATCTATCAGCCATACTAAGACACAATTTCTTAATATTCTACGTAAACCCACATCTTTTTTGTTTCTTCTTTGGTTACTTCTTTGTTTCTTCCTGCGTAAGAACATTGTGCACCTCCCTGAGGAATTCATTCCGACTATAGACCACCTTCTTTGTCATGGCATTCCACAACTTGTACCCTTTGACACCACCCCTGTGCCAATCAAGATGCACTTTGCAAATTTGACGTCAAGTTTTGATCTCTTTTCCATTGAGATATGAAAGTAGGCTTCCCAACCAAAAACGTGCAAATGTTTCAAGCATGGCTTCTTACCCGTCCACGCTTCTTGCGGAGTCTTGTCAACCAGTGCTGATGTCGGGGATTGATTGACTAGGTAACAAGCAATAACCACTACTTCGGCCCAAAATTTCTGCTCCAAATGCACACCAATCGATTTACTTAGGCCTTGTCCGTTCACATCATGTTCATTTGCTCTATGACTCCATTCCACTACTGTGTGTATGGAGTCATCTTTTGTCTTTGAATACCACTTTGCCTACAACATTCATTTAACTCCTTGAAGCAATATTCCCCCCCCCCCCCCCCCTCATTATCTGTGCATAGCACTTTGATTCTCTTCTCCATCTGGTTCTCCACAAGAGTTTTAAACTCCTTGATTTTCTTGAGAATTTCGGATTTCTTCAGGATGAAGTATATCAGGGTCTTGTGAGAGTAGTCATCTATGGTCACATAGAAGAGAGACCCGTTCAGTGATGGGACATCCACTGGTCCAAACACATCATTGTGGATCACTTCCCAATTTCACCTGCTCATGAAGCACTTTCGGGGAACTTTACCCGACTCTGCTTGCCACAAACACAATGTTCACAAAAGTCAAAATCCAAGGGACAATTCTTCATCACTTTCGACATATCCTTAGCCCACAACATGCATAGACCTTTCTCGCCAATATGGCCTAGCCTCTGATGCCAAAGCATTGTTTCCTCTACTAGAAGGAATGCGCAAGTTCTTGCTTCAACCTTGGGCTCAGGAATAACAGAGTTCTTACATGCACTACTTACTGTAGTCTGCTAAATGAGACCTAAACACAACCATCATTCATCTTGTTTATAGAGATCAAATTCCTCACAAGGCCAGGAATGTGCAAATAGCTTGTTAAAGTCTTGATCCTCCCATCTTTGAATCTCAACTTGACTATTCCTCTCCCTACGATTTGGTAGGTTGAGTTGTATCCCAAAAAACATCACCACCATCATATTCTTCATATTCGCAGAAGCACTCCTTCGCATGAGTCATATGATATGAGGCTCCAAAGTCAATCAACCATGCATCATTCCATGAATGCGAGCTTGAGGTTGTGCAATATAAAACTTCATCTCCATTGTTCGAGATCTTTTCACTTAAGGATTGCATAGTAACCAATGGTTTGCCATTCTCCACCACCTTCGCTCTACAGTCCTTGAAATGCCATGTCTTGCCACCATTCCAGCATTTCTTCAAGGATCTCTTTGACATCTGATTTACCCTTAGACTTAGAGTGTTTCTCCCCAGTCTTTCACTTGCCTCGTTCTTGCAAGCAACCTCGCATGGTCAGAGCATCGTTAGCCTGCTAACTTTCCACAAACTTGTGCCTCATCTCCTCTAATAATAAAGCTGCCATTACATCTTCCAACTTCAACTCCGATGTAATATTGGTGATAGCCATCACAATATTATCCCACGAGTCTAGTAAAGAGCACAACAACGTGATACACCTTTCTTCATTATCCATATTCACGTCCACAAATGTTTACCACAGTGTTAAAGGAGTTCAGGTGCTTTGCAATTGAGTCACCATCATTCATTTGCAACAATTACGACTTCTTTCGCAAGAAAATTTTTTTTACCAACGATTCGGCATGGTACAACGTGCCCAACTTGTCCCATGGAAGCATTGTAGTCTTTTTAGCCCATACATTCAATAGAACTGAATCCAATAGACAAGATTCTCCCACAAAACTCCCACTACAAGGAAACCGTGGAAAAAGTGTAATGTCATTTTAGCAGGGCTTCGCCATACCAAGAATGTGGTCCCTTACAATAGCCAAAAATGGCTCAATTTATAGAACTCTGAGGAAGAGAGAGAGAAGAGAAGTTGAAGAGGCACAAGGACATGTGTCACCAACATGAAGATTAGTTACAAATGCATGAGAGGGATGGGGCGAGCCATATCATGTTAGGAGTTACACTTATTCGAAACTAGTCATAAGAATGGTGAAAAGTGGCATAAGACCTTCAAAATTGACACAGGAAATGGTTTCTATCAAAAATCATCTATGAGCGTTAGAAACTGAAAACAAAGGAGCCAACACATAGCACTGCTGAGGGAAATGGGACTTATGGCGACAGTTAAAAAATGCTTTTCCTAACTACCAGCCATCCTTTGGACGCCTGTGTTTGTTGATTTCGTGGAAGCTCTTTGATTTGGTCAGGGGCCAACAATGACTCGAACCGTCAACTTGTCCATTCTGCTTGCTTTGTCTGCACCAGATGCTCGAGATTCAACCATTTGTTACCTCCACGTTTGCTCTCATGTTCCCGCCAAGTCGTTTGACATCAACGACTATTTTCCACAGTTTGAAATTGACGTTTGCGGGGCCTTCACCTTATTCATTCGAAACACTTTCCTCGGACTCTTGTTTCGGCACTTTTCCCGAAATAATTCATTTGAGCTTTCTCTTGGCAATTCCTGCAAACAATTTTCTCAAACAATCTTTCGAGCCTTTTGTTTAGGGCACCTTGCTTGAAAATTCCTTCGGACTTTTTGTAAAGTACCTTTCAGCTTTCTGAAAACGTCCCTTCGGAAAAGTTGAAAATGACCTTTTAAGAAGATGGAGGTGCCCTTAGGAAAAGTTGCAAATGACCCCTTCAGCTTTCTAAAATGGACCTTCGGAAACCCCTGAAAAAGTCCTTTGGAAATTTTGAAATGTCCCTTTTGGAAACGCTGAGAAGTACTATTTTCCCTAAGTGCCCTTTCGAAAAAATTGTTTCGGACAAAATGTCTGAAACAATTCCCAACACTTTGAATAAAAAACCCAAAACAAAACCTCCAAAGAAAATAGCACCCGGCCAAAAGACTAATACAAAGTCTCCGAATGAAATAACAGTTGGTATTTTTGCTGCAGCTTAATAAGAAATACTCCTTCCGAAGAAAATTTTCGAATATTGTACTTGGCCAAATTTGAAAGATGCAAACTTGGGAGTGAAATTTGACCAACAATGATATAACCTTCATACAACGCTTTACTATATGTTATAATGCAAACACTTGACCATGTGCATTCAACATTCAACAGCCTTTGCTACACATATATTGTGTAATTCAAATACATTTCTTCCTTAGAAGAATAGTGTCTTATAACAAACACTTCACTTGTAATGCCTGCACTGTATAAGAATCTGCATGCACCAACTAGTGCACCAAGTGAACAACGTTCAATGCTCCTTAATAGGTCCATGTCAGAGCATCACCGAGACATTCCTAATACTTCTTCCATCTATAAGATGTAATTAGACAAGTGTTTTGAATGCTTTTAGATAGCCTTTCATTGCTTTGCATGTTGCACAACGCCTTGCAACACCTTACTGCAACTCAACCACTGAGCGCCACTTCACAATCTACCAAAGTGCAATGAAACTATGTAGAATATCTAGCACAATTCTACCAACATTCTCACATGCTAACAACCTTGTGCAACTGCCTAAGGCAATCTCCACGACAAACTACGCAACCATCCCAGCTTGTGCAATCAACCTACGCAACCAAGAACTTGCGCAAAACACCTTGCACAACACCAAACATGCACACAATTACTATTGCACATATTCATGCAAAGTTGAGACATTTCCCAACAAATTTCTGCATATTTCATTGCAGGTTTGCAAGGAGCAAGTTGAATTCTCAAAACAAATCTAAAGACACCAAATGTGGTTACACTCAAGTACCAAATTTCTTACTTTTTCCTTTTAATCTAGAATTTTCAATACTAGATTAAAGGGGGAACATTTGTAGACATAACTTTCATATTAGTAACGACAATGTCAGCTTTGACAAATCCTTAATGGATATGACTTGTACGTACACAATTGACTCTTGCTCACATTCCCTCCTAGCCACTCACTTATGGGCTTGACCTTCCCAATTTGTTGTCATTCACACACAGGATCTCCCCAGTCTGTGCCCAATAAATTTATCATCCTAAACAGACTGTCATTGTTCTCTAGATTATTGTTTTCTCCATCCTAGACAATTCCAACAACAATAGGATGATACTGGCAACAAGTAGGTCTAACTTCGTCAGAGGTGTCTCAAGTTCTCCAAATGACTATTTTTCAAATACAAACCCTTCCCTTGGGTCCGCTGACACATTTCGCAAAGTGTCTCCTATAACACATCAAGCCTAAGCTTATTCCTATCTAGCACCTATTTAGTAAGCATCTAGCACTCACCTGAAAATCTACTTGCACATTGAGGAATACATCTGCACATCCTTAAGGGACTGCCCTAAAGCATCCGAATCTAAAAGCCCCTTAAAGAAAGTCATTATGCCAACTCTGAATACTATCACAAGTTGTCAAGTGTAAAAGGCCACACAGGTTGCATACATTCTAGCAGACCACTATTGAGTGCACAAAATTAGGTGGGAAAACTACATGTGGTTTGAACGCTCTTCGGAGTATTGAAACGTAGGCCATGCTCAGCGACTCAATGAGAGGTGGTTGACGCTATCCAATGCATCTTATTTAACCGCTTTTTACAGGGAAAGCAACTGTCAAAAGTGGAGCTAGGGTTTCTAGGTGAAGGAAGACAAATATCAATCCACGCACAAGACTAAGCCTCTAAAATTGCATAGAAAACATATTTATAGGCAGCTACAATGATTTGTGGTTGAAAAGACCAATAAAAACACAGAGGGTAGTTTCGACCATCGATAGACATATTTAGTTACCATAGGTGGCTGAGCATTACCGAATCTGTCCAAGGAAATTTTGAGACTCAGCTTCCTGATCCAAGCGATCACAGATCCATTCCAAGGCATTTATGACAACTCTACACTGTCATCAACCAAAACAAAAAGAAACAAAGGTATTCTATCCTCTTATTTATTTCTAAAAATGGTGTAAGTGCAGTGAATCAATCTTACTTTGCCTTTACATTTAGATATGCATGATTTAGACATATCTTATACAACCTAAATATTCAAAAGTTTTAGCTTGTTTAGATAATTAAAATCCAAAATAAGATAAAACAATTTGTTGCATGTCGGCTTCATAAGGATAACATCTTTTCCTTTTATATTTTGTATGTTCTATCATCACCAAGAGACTGTGTATCAGCATTGTTGCTCTCAATACAAGAGAACCATTTTTTTCTTCCAATATCATGCTTTGTGGCACTAACATTCAATTACTACATACCCTGTAATGCATCTATAAGGCATTGAAAAACAATAAATTTGTTTTCTTATGCAATCAAGATATGCCTATAGTAGATACCAACACCTATATTGTCCTTAACTTGAATTTTCTCTATTGGAATTCTTTCTTATACTATTATTCTTTTGTATGATTCTTTTTTCTGGAATAATTACCATCTGTATGCTGATTTTTTTCTATCAGAATTCTTTGTATAACATTATTCTTTTGTACAAAGTCTTTTTCCCACAATAATTACAATCTTTATTTGAGCATTGGAAATCGAGAAAGACATATTAGAACAGGATGAACTTTGAATTCTTACTTGGTATTCTACCAATTTTTGGTCTATTAAATCCATACTTTTATCTAAAAAAATTAGACCAAATGTCTTCGCAACTATAAGGTTTTTTGTAGCTTTGAGATTAATCGAATACAAAAGTCTTGGTCATCCATTTTGGGGTTGTTGAGATATCCACCATTAGAATTGTCTCAACAAAACAATCACATATGTATAATTTACCAAATAAACCCCAACAATCACCCTCACTTTTTGGGTTCCAAACACAACCCGATCAAAGGTCAAACCAGCTTAAGCGAGCTATCTGCAATTGTCCCTACCATTTCTAACCCCTTTATCAGCCCTATTTGTTTGTCCCTAGCACCATCCCTTTCCCTTGTCCTAATTTTCTTACATCAAAATGGGCATGTTGAAGAGCAAATCATAGGAAAAAATATGCCATGCAAGGTCAAAAATACTTAAGGCAAAGGATAAGCATTGGAAACATGCAACATGGAAGCAATCAACAAATTGGAGAACTCTCAGGCCGCCCTTGATGTGGATGCAATTTCTCAAGCAGTGTCGCGAATTAGTGGATGAACGCCTCACAAGGATTCAAACCAAGATTCAAGAACTCTAGCAGCATATGAGCATCAAGAAAGATATACTAGACTTCTGCCAAGAGTTAATACTTTACCTTAAGAACTTGTGAAGGAAGATGCTCATCAAAATTAGCTAAATATCAAGGTATTGTGATTCATCATCATGTGAGGAGCACAAAAGGGTGGCTTTCACCAATAGTGGTAAATTTGGGCTACAAAATTACAGCCTACATAAGAAAAGTATCCAAATGTTGAATAGAAATAATCCCCGAACAGTGGGTGTTGTTATCAATCTTGAATTTGCAGGGGGGAGGAATACCAATGGTAACAGTGGGAAATGAAATGAAGAAATGGTGCTCCACTATTAGGAAAAATTAGCACTCACATGATATTTGGTTAGCAGTTAGAATATTATGTTTGAGAGATAACTCATGTAGATAGGTTAGTCGGTATTAGAGAGTGATTCTAGCAATGTTTTAGAATAGATATTGAGATATTTGAGGGATCAGAGATTGAGGAAGCCTCCTTGATTATAGGAGATGCTTTCCTATATATTTGTTATGTCCGAGTGAATTCATAATACAATATAATACAGTAATATAGCGTGGTTTATTATTCCTTGTGTATTCTCTCTTGTTTGAAAATGTGCTCAGGCTCTTTTGATTCACATCAATTGTATCTGAGCAGTGTTTCATTCTTTGTGATGGAAGAACAAGAATGCTAATGAGGTAACACCATTTATTATATGGTTGCCTCAGATTTATGAGTTGAAGCCATTACCATTGAATTTATAGTCAAATTAGCTACTTTAGGCATTATTTTGCAAAAGTTAAAGTATTAGATATGATTTGCAGATAGATCTATTGTCACCATATTGTGTTAGTCATATTCTTCCATTTGTGTGTTATTCTTGTGCTTTGACACTCGTGGGTTTTTCTTCTATGCATAAGATATAGCCTTGCAGGATGCCAAAGATTGATCATTTCATATGAAACATTTGCACCTTGCACATGTTGTTTGTCGATTCCTGGATTATATTCAAGCTTGGACACGTTTAATTGACTCAATAGATCGGTTTATGCAAGCATTTTCCTTCCACAAGCTCTTTGACAAGTTACATCCGGCGGACCCCTGCTCCCCTAGTTATTGGCAAATGCAAACTCTGCTATTAGCAATAGTAAATAATCCATCCGAGAAAGCAATTCAATATCTCTTAACTTCGATGCCCTGCTCTCCCACAGACAAGTTTACCAACCTACGCGCAGCAAAATCCAAGATTTGATTTAGAGGGTATAGAACCCGCTATTGTATCTGACACAAGTACCACGGATTCACCAACAACTATCATTCGAACTCCAACTCACCACCACACATATTTTGGTGATCTTTGTTCTACCAATCTCGAGCTTTCTCTCCGGCTAAGCCACGTTGCATCTCGAGGTAGCTTGTCTCAATTCAATGACCACCCTGTTGACCCTACTTAACTACCCTCACCTGTACCGTCAAGCTCCCAACTTCTCTCACAGGGTCAAATCTATGTCAAAAGTTGTTTTTAGGTCATGGTTTTAGTTTACTTTATTGTAGGATTAGCTATTCTTTTTAAAAAGGGGGAGGGTGGCGGGGGCGAGGCTGCGAGCGGTTGATCTTTAAATAGCCTTTGTATGTATTAGAAGTATGTGTGTCATATTTGGTTATATAGTTTGGTCAATTAGATTGTCAAATCCAATATTTAATTGGATTCTGTTAAAATCTTAAGTTTTTTATGAGTTATATGTCTTTCATTAATGTTTTAGGTATTATACTTATGAGAGTCTTTGTTATTTATATGTTTTTAGTTTCATTAAGTCCTTTATCAAGTTGTAATTCTTTTATTTAGAGTAGGGTCCTCGTTTCCATCTAAGCATATGTCATTAATTGTCATGTCATCAAATGCATGTCCGTAAAAATCTTAAAATGTTGATAAAGCCATTGTATGTCAAAAAGTCAAAATATATCTATTTGTAATGGATGTATTTTCAATTGAAACTGATGTTCCAAGTTGTTTCCAATTGTGGGGGGAATTATTTGCTAAAAATAACATACAAATGAACTTCAGTTTGAGCCTCAACACAAAATTTGCTAAGTACGCAAATGACATAGAGGAGTTTGGAGGCATTGGAGGAAGGAGGTCATTCAACCTCTCATTAGCCACTAACGATGGGGCCACTTCTGTGGCGAATATGTTTTACTTTCAGTACTTGTTTGTGTGTTATAATAAGTGGTCAGTTTTCTATTTTCCCACATGGCGTACTTCATAAAAAATGTGGTTTGGAGATACGAGAGTGAAGGTTGAACAAATGGTTCCTACTTATAGTTTCCACACTAACTATGTGTTCCCATCAGTGAATGGTTGATGGCAGATGGTTTCTATTCGGAGTTCCCACACTGATTCGGTAGATGTGTTCCCGACAATGAATGGTCGATGAGAGGTTGATAAGTTCCTTCTCTACCTTCATCAAGTCCTGTAAAACACAAATTACCATGTAAGTATTAAGGGGGGAATCTTAGGGAAAATTAGCACTCACATGATATTTGGTTAGCAATTAGAATATTATGTTTGTGAGTTTTTGTTGTGAGTTACAACAAACTCACGTAAATAGGTTAGTCGGTATTAGAGAGTGCTTCTAGCAATATGTTAGAATAGATATTAAGAGATTTGAGGGATCAAAGATTAAGGAAGCCTCCTTGATTATAGGAGATGCTTTCCTATATATTTGTAATGTCCAAGTGAATTCATAATACAATATAATAGAGTAATATAGCATGGTTTATTGTTCCCTGTGTATTATCTCTTGTTTGAAACTATGCTTTGGCTCTTTCACATCATCCACGACCTTGTCACTCAATTTAATAGATTGTGGAACTGAAAAAAAATCAATTCGCCTTAGGAGCATCCAAGGATTCTAGAAACATTCCACAAAGTCATGCCCGCTTGGTACAATCAACCACACAACAATTGGAAGAGAAAAAGGCTAAATATCTACACTACAACTCTGATAGTAAACGAAGCAAAGGTCACAAAAGAGACATTATTTATTGGTTATGCAACAAAGGATGCCAAGTAAGAGGTGGAAGAGCCAACTAAAGATGCCCTAACCGAAAAATGTTTTGGATCGTGAGAAGGCAGCACCTATTGTGACTTAGCACCTTCGCAAGTATCAACATGCCTCAAACCCTCAAGGTGAAGGAATACATCAAGAAATAAAAGTTGGTCGTATTGATAGACTAAACCAACACACACAAATTCATAGGTTAAAAAATTGACAATTCTTCTCAATTGTTTTGTATATCCTACTACAAATTTTGGGAGATGATAGCCAATGGAAGGACTATTAGTTGTAATCACATGTGCCACAATATCAAACTTGTGATGAAAAATTATCATATGGCGAGTTCCATATTTGTGATTCCCATGGAAGATGTTGATGTTGTGTTAGGGGTTCAATGGTTGAAAACAATTTTGCACATTTTGTATGAACATCCAAAAACTATCCTCAAAAACAGGGGATGAGAGTAAGGAAATCAGCTAAATGGATCTAAAGCTCACCCACAAAAGTAATCAGTTCTCACAAAATGGAGCAAATACTCGAAAAGGGAGCTATGGGTGTGGTTGCCCAAATCTTGTTAATGGAAATCCAATCGAGTAAGGAGAATGTAGCGGCATCCTTGGCCACATTAATTATGGTACACAATAATTTGGTCTTTATAAAGTTCTTTGGTTTGAACCTTAATTTTAATTTTTGATAATATTGACTTTAGAATTTTACTTCTCTAGTATTACAAAATAATCACGTGCCTTTATATCAATATTTGTGAGCTTATCCATCTGCTTGATGCTAGACTCCGTGTGTGGATGTCAGGTCTTTGTCTTGCCTCAAACCTTCTAATTGGGCCCACATATCTTGTGCTCTAATAGCAACATTGGTAGTCACCAAACATGAGAAATAAAATGAATGAGAACAAAACAAACGCATTGGTATTGATAGGTACAATGTGCACAAGTCCAATAATTTTATAATAAATATATTTGCTATCTCCTAGTGACTTATTACATGATAAACATATTTGCTATATTAAATCACTTCATTAAATATCTAAACTAAAAAAATAATCCTCCTAACAACAAGAATGATGGATATTTGTCGATGATCGCATTCAAGCTCAAAAAATGTAACATATTTATTTTCAACCAACTTTCTTTTGAAAATAATAAGAGAGGGTTTATAGACATATTCGAGGTAAAAAAAACAACAATTAAATATATATAATTAATTAATTTAATTATTATGAATAGTCCTAATGAAAAAATAGATATTGCTTGACCTGCCATTATAATAATAAGAGCATTTTGGAATGTAAATATGCATGATAATTTGAGTGTGAAGTTCACCTTATTGTACTTTCATGAGCATGCCTTCCTCCTTGTGAATGGCATTCCTTGCTTGCTTTACTTCCCTACAAGAGGACATGATCAATTGCCTAGACTTGAATATTATTTCCACATCCTACATCTTTTAAATTTCCTTTATGACCCAATTGCCTAGACTTGAATTATATTTCCACGTCCTACATCTTTTAAATTTCCTTTATGACCCTGGATGCATTGAATTGATCTTGAATGAACTTCTTATACATTATGCTCCTCGAATAGTTCAATTACTTTGTTGGATGGCTCAAAAGGGATTCCTTTGAAATTGTTAATATATACATATGAACATAATATGGTACTCAAAACAAAAATCAGAATGTCGCCTCCCCCCAATGATGGATTTCAATCACAACATACAAAATGACTATGGTCCCTAAATTTATTAATTACATTTTTGGATGTTTGTGCTTTATAACTAGAAGTTTACAAGGAATGTGTTAGGAAATATTAGTCTTCACATTGATTTGTTATGTGAATAATTACGAAGAGTAATAATTCACTAATAGGTATATTGGGTTAGTAGTTAGTATATACTATTTGAGAGTTATATTGTTGGAACAACAATATTAAATCCATAGGTTGTTTGTTAAGATTGAGTTATTTGGGGAGATTCGTTGGTTAAGTAAATTTCCATCTTTATAGGAAAGACATTCCTATAAATATGTAAGCTTCATATTGTTATTGTAACGAGTGAAATATGATATTATTATGTGTGTTTATGATATCTCCGCAATCTGTGTTCGGCTCTATTGAATGAGTTACATCATTAAATAATCTCATTGGATTTCCATTAGTGGTATCAGAGCAAGTATGGGTCAAGTATTAAATGATTTTTTTTGAATTCAATTTGCATTGAAATTCCTTAATATTGTAGAGTGGCGCAGCTTAGCCTAATGTGAAATACCAATCGAATTGTGCTTTGTTTTGGACCGTTCTACCATTGAAGACCTGGGACGTCATTCTGTGTTGGACCATTGTATCTATACCTCTATGTGAGTCAGTATTTTTTAATAATATTTGCCTCAAGTTTAGAGAATCGGTTGGATGAATTAATGGAGCGGCAATGAGCAAATCTATATGTAATCTTTGGTAGCCAGATACACGACGAACTACTAGTAAACCTGCTCAGGTCTCTTCAGTCACCTTGCGGTCTTTATACAACGTGATCGTTGTATTATTGGTCAGTTTTGATCAGTCCAAATAGTGCCTAATCATTTTCTATGTCGTTCTCCCAAGCTTGTAATCGCCCTAATGAGCATCCATTGATCTTGTCATTCACGTCATGCAAGCTACGCTTATTCTCCAAGTAAGTTGTGTCAAGGAGAAAGCCGAAACTCACTGCTATCAATGCATGCATCTGAAACAGCACTGTGAAAAATATATAACCTATAGTCTTGTGGGGAACGCATTATCAACAAGGTTTTAATAGTGAGTCCTTGGGTAATATATGTCATTAAGTTTTTTTCTTTTAAATGTTTAGAATTATAAGTATTTTTTTCATGTCATGGTTATCATTAAAAAAAAACTTAAGAGTCTATGTGATTTTGGTATATAATTTCGTCTTTTGATTTAAGTTATTATTATGTTAGATCTAGTTTTATAGAGTCTACAATGTCCTTTGTTAAATGCATAGCATTCAAAGTTAGTGTCTATGTTCATATTTATGTCAAAAGAGCCAAAGTAATGTTATTGTCAAAAGAGTCAAAATAAAAAATCAAAAAGTGTCAAAGTTGTCTTTTGTTGTCAAAAGTGTTAAAATATTTTGAGTCATTTGTAATTGGACGTATTTTCTGTTTAAATCAACGTCTTTAATCTATCAAAATTGTGAGTGTCATAATAGAAAAGATTGGTAATGTTGAAAATTTTGAGGGAAAAGACTTCCACGCATGGCAAGTACAAACCCAATTGTTTCTAATCAACAAAGACCTATGGGATATTGTTGATGAAAAAATGAAGAAACCAAAAGATACAAATGAAGCAACAAAATGGGAGAGCAAAGTTCGAAAAGGTACGACGATCATTGGATTGGGACTATTTGATGCTTGCTTGCATCATATTGACCTATCAAAAAGTTCAAATGTCAATTGGACTACATTCAACAAGCTATTTGGATCTCAAACAGGAAGCACAACAGTGACTCTCAAACAGAAGTTGTTTGGACTCAAGATGGAGGAAGGTGACAACATGGTGCAACACATAAGTAAGTTTCACTCAATTCTAAATCAGCTAGCAGGAATAAAGGTAGATGTGCATGATGATGATGCAAAATTTGTTTTAAAAACTAGCATGCTAGCTAGTTATTCCAACATGGTTTTTACACTAAGCAAAATAAATACTCGCTTAGAAGATCTCATTTCTTCATTTATCCTTATGAAAGTGCATCGTATCGTAAAAACAAAGAGGATAAGTCATATGTTAATAAGATCTAAATCTTCTTTCAAACAAGGACCAACTTCTAAGGATTCAAAGAAATGATATGTTTACTACTATTGTAAACAACCTAGCCATTTGGTTGTAAATTGCAAAAAGAGAGCTCAAGACTTGTTTGATGGAAAACTACAAGAGAACACCATGATTGTTGATGATGAAGAAGAGAATGAAGAACAAACAAATATTATTGATACAGAAAGTGATGATTATATCTTTTAGATGATTTTCTGTTGAAGGTTGGAGGCACTGAAGGATGGAGGTTTTCTACACCTCTCATTAACCACTAATGAAGGGGCGCTTCTACTATAGTGGCACATTTGTTTTATTTTCAGCACTTGTTTGTATGTGTAACAAATAAGAGGTGTATTTCCTATTTTCCCACATAGTGTACTGCATAAAAAAAGTGTTATGGAGATGCAGGAGTGAAAATTGAACAGATGGTTCCTACTTGTAGTTCCCATACTGTTTAGGTTGATGAGGTTCACTCAGTGAATGGTTGATGGCAGATGGTTCCTATTCCCACACTGATTCGTTTGATATGTTCTCGTCAGTGAATGGTTGATGAGAGGTTGATGTGTTTCTTCTCTACTTTCATGAAGTCCTGTGAAAATACAAATTATCATGTAAGGCCTATTTGGGGGAATGTTAGGAAATATCAGTCCTCACATTGATTTGTAATGTGAATAATTACGAGAGTAATAAATCACTAAATGGGTATATTGGGTTAGTAGTTAGAATATATTATTTGATAGTTATATTGTTGTGAGTAACAACAATATTACGTCCATAGGTTGTTTGTTAAGATTGAGTTATTTGGGAAGATTCGTTGGTTAAGTAAATCTCAATCTTTTAAGGAAAGACATTCCTCTAAATATGGAAGCTTCATATTGTTATTGTAATGAGTGAAATATAATATTATAATGTGTGTTTATAATATCTCTGCAATCTGTGTTCGGCTCTATTGAATGAGTTACATCATTAAATAATCTCATTGGATTTCCATTAGTGGTATCAGAGCAAGTCTGGGTCAAGTATTAAATGATTTTTTTGAATTCAATTTGCATTGAAATTCCTTAATATTGTAGAGTGGCGCAGCTTAGCCTAATGTGAAATACTAATCGAATTGTGCTTTGTTTTGGACCTTTTATAATGGAAAAGAAATGAAAATCATCTTTTCCCAACTAGGATTTCAAACCACAAATGCAACTTGGCCTTCCTCACAATAAATCATGGTTTATCTAAGTTCATATTTAAGCCTCCTTAGTCTGGTAGCAATCTAACAACTTTCTTGGATAAGTGCATTGATAGCTACTTTATAAGTGATGGGTTCAAAACGCTTTTGCCAAAAGCTTAAACAAAGCATCATGAAAGTAAACACACCATAAGCTTCAGGGCATGAAACTGCTAAAGGGGGCATTGCAATATGGCTCCCATTTTATAGAATCAATTTCCCATTATTTACACGTATGTACAAGTTCCAAACAAAGACTCTTCCATATAATGTCATAAGATGGATTCCAAACATCTTATATCTCACACAATTACTAAGGTTTTTTCAAACAAAGCTTGCACTTTTCAAATGTCGGATGTAATTCTAGCAGATCAGCTCCCATGAATGCAAAAATACATTTGGCACAGCAATTGCTAAACTAATATTAGCAGAAGTTAATAAATATGCCCCAACTAAAATCTAAATTTGTATTATCAAATCAGTATAGACATCAAATAATGTAGTGAAATGACGAAATGGAAACAAATGGAAATGCATAAACATGACTCCAAAAAAAACAAAGGTGAACATTGTAGGCTTTAGGCAAGACATTTTGGAGGAGATAAAGACGCTGGAACAGGAATAAATACTTACACATGCACACAGCTTTGGATAAGGCGTTACACAATAGATAGAGATGGGTGAAGAGAAATGAAAAAACATACACACATAGAAGATACATGTGCATGTATGTATATAATACTAATTTAATTGGAAATCTGTTGGTCAACACACTAAATTGCAAAAACTGTATTATGAAAGCAATGAACCAAACCAAAGGGAAATAAACAAAGATGGCATAAAAATATAAAAGAAAGATTTATTGTAAATGAGAACTATCTACAAAAAGATGGCAAACTCAAAAAATAGATGTGAGGCTACAATACTCTGATTTCTACATTTTAATGTCACTCTATTTATAGTTTTACATGGAAGCAAATGAAAAGACAAAAAAATAGAATGTGAAGCGATCCTCAGTCATGGGAAAAGGAGCCATAGTGACATAAAATTCATTAAAACATGAAATTTTGGTTTTCCGAAATTTTGGGGATTTTCTACATTTTTACATTTCTCGATTTCAGGGACCTTCAGAGCATTTTTTAGATATGTTGCTCCATGTGATGTAAGCAAAAAGCTTATATTTTGACCGACGTGTTTCAGAGCAAATCCTAAGGCTTTCCAACATAGCACAGCTTTGAATTCAGAGCAATGGTTAGGAAAATACACCCCTGGCAAGGTGACATAGTTTTCCAGTTTTTTTTTTATAAGGATGCAACTGCGAATAATCAACTTTGGTATGACCTTAATATCCTTAAGAATAACCCTTGCCACAAAAGTTACTAAACTTATATACTGTGAAAACACATGGCTTGAAAGATCTAGCCATTATTTCAAAAATGTGAAATATGCTTGAAACAAGATCGATGTAATATAAGAACCTACCATGAATAGATCACAGGATATAAACAAAAGGCAAAAATATTAACACGAGATAAAAACACTTGCAAAATGGACCGTGTTTTTGGGGATAAAAAATTCATACAAGATTGTTAATGAGGAATGACCAAAAATGAGGAAATACAAACATAATATAAACTCATCTTTTCATTGCAGACCTTGACTGTACCAAACATGAACGGCCTAAAAGGGGATTTGCAAAAAGGAGCAATAAGTGACAAAAACAATTTAAAGGGGTCAGTGTCAATATCAATGCTCACTTCTGTACTAGATCGGCTTGTAGAAAATTGACAAAAGACATCATTGTCATAGGGAAATAAAGCCCAACTCCTGCAACATTGGAAATTGCCACAAGTAGAATGAACGATACATATGCCGCATAACTGGATAGCCATGATTCTTTATATACACTTCAGAAATGCTAAACAAAAACTCACTGAAATGGCCACATGCATTCCTTGCAATATGCACTCAAGAAGACTTTGGTAAAACATGAAGAAGTGAAGGTACATGTCATAGGAGCAAAATACTACAATAGACCAAAAAATACTGTTGATTGAAATCATATGAATGTCAGGAATGAGAAATAACAATCAACAGAAGCACCTGTTAAGTGTCAATTTCTCCCCTCTGACAAAAAAAAAAGAGAAAAATAAATAGAGAAAATAAACACATGCACCAGCGGAAAGTGCTAATTTGTTATATTCAACTTTGAGAAAGGAAACACTTAGTCCTCCTCATCGTCATAAATAAGAATAAGAAGTGCTTGCTGAAGGATGCCTTGGCCTCGACTGATGAGACCTTACCCTACCCTCGAGAGTCGAGAGTAATTACAAAATGTAGTTCGTTTGACAGGTTTATCCTACAGTTGCCTCGACTGATGAGGCCTTACCCTACCCTCGAGAGTCGAGAGTAATTACAAAATGTAGTTCGTTTGACAGGTTTATCCTACAGTTGAATAAATCATTTTGATCTCCAGGCAAAGAGACTTAAAGACCAAAGACCATAGAGCAATGCAATATCTGCTAGGTTATTCAATCAAATCCTCCAGTAATCCAAGAATTTTCACATTACTGCGGACGGACCCAAAATTTGTTTCGACGTTCCATATTATCAAAACCCAAAACCATATAAAGCTGGAAAAGTTGAAGAAATCAGAATCAAATCGCAAGAATGGCTTATTTGAAAAGCATCTTCCATTATTAGCGGCTGCTGTGTTTGATTATTAACAAATGTTTAAACACAAGTGCATAAATTGGCTGTAATAACAGATCGGCCACAAAAGATTGCATTGCGTAAACGGCTTCCATTTATTTCATTCCTTGAGAAAACCCTAAATCGGTATAAAAAATTTCAGCTTTAGACTAGAGTGACGTTGGAGGTGTTGCTGCTATAATCTTCATGCAATAGAAAACCAAAAACAATTACAAGTGCAAGTGCAGAATCCATTCCATTACTTACCTAATTATTGTTTTATCTTGCCTTGCCAAGCGGCGATCACCATCACGCAAACTCATTATCCATTCTCTACATATACTTCCTTCGAAATTTAGATGAATTACAGTTCAACTTCTTCCATTCAATTTTGTTTATTTTATTTCAACCTTTTATTTTGTTTTGTTTTTTTAATGAAAGTAATTTATTTATTTTAACATTTTGTTTTTAAATGAAAGTAATTTATTTATTTTAATATTTTATTTTATTTTGTATGGATTTTTTATTTTATTTCTTTTAAGGGCTGTCCAAAATGATCTCGAGAGTTCATGGGTGTGCTATTTAGAGAAGAAATTATTCTTTTTGTTAATGGATCAAAGTGGGTTTGGAAGGTCTTTATTGACAATGACTTAATATATAGTTAAGAGATTTGGAATATATAAAAATCAATTTTTTAAAGATTTAAATATATTAAATTGATATAAATATTTAAATGTATATAAAATATGTTGAGAGATATTATTTTTAATTTAATTTTTAATTTTTAATATATTATATTGATTAAAAATTTATTAATTTTTCTATCATTTTTTATTGATGGGTGACAGTAAATTATTTATATCATTATGTCAGTATCAAAAAAAAAAATGGAAAAAAATGGAATTCTAAATTTTATTGTATGACTAAGATATTATGATTTTTTTATTGACTTCTCTAAGAAAAAAGAAAAAACTTTCTAGTAACAGTGAAATAGACATCAAATTCAAGGTTGAAATTCTCTTGTGATGGTCAAATGGATGTCAAATTTAAGGTGGAATATAATTGTGAATAACCCACTCTATTCCACTCTTATTACTACAACTATTATAGAATGCATGTTGGCATAATAAAATTCTTTTGTGATGGTCAAATAGATGTCAAAATTAAAATCGAACGTAATTATGAACAACGCACTCCATTACACTCCTTATTGCCTATCAACAAGTTATCGAATATGAATATTACCTATTAAACACAACCTAAATAATTATTACAAAGGAGATAGAATTTCCTCATTTACCATTACACCGCAACCATTTGGTATAAATTTACTTTAATATTATGCTTCCATTCATTGAACTGATTTAATTAAAAGGATTGTAGCTTTTGACTAATAAAATTGATTTATCTTAGAAAGGAGGCTATAGACACCTAAATTTGGCACAAGACCCTTATCCTCAATGTCCTATTCCCAATTTATAATTTTAAGCAAACATGTACATAGTGGTATGTTTCTTAGACTATCTTAGCCCCACCAAGGTTCCCATTTATCCCTTTGGCCTAAAAAGCACAGTCTAACACTTATCAGAAAGTATTTATTAACATCTTTAGACTATACATCAACTATTTTTATATTCTATCTCGAAAACTAAACATGTGTCATCTCCAGGTCAAACCCATGCAAAGGGTCAGACATGTGGTGTTTGTCTCTTTTAGCACTATGGACCCTTCTGCCCATTGTCATTGATTATTTGCCTTTAACCTTGCCTTGTGTCATTTCAAAAGTTATTTAGCGTGTGTAACTTGTCCTAGATCAATGTATATAGACAAGGTCATGTCAAGTCATTTCAAGTTGAACTTCATTGAGTCATATATTACACACTTAAAATATAATTGTTATTGGTCTCTCATCATTCCCCTTATGTCAGTGGAGGATATTAATTTGCATATAGTTGTATTATCACCTTTAAGGAAGAAGAGGTTCAAATCCATCACTCAAGTTATCCATTCACACACTCAAAAAACTACATGAATGTTTGATTCTAAGCATACAGGATTCGTAATTTGCAATATCACTTCATTGGTTGCCCAACTTCATAACTCTTTACTTGCTTTTAAATGTCAAGATAGGTCAAGGAAAAGCATAAATTTTCCACATTGTGCCTGAAATAACAATGAAGCAAAGGTATAGAAACATCAAAAGATATAAAATGCACTAGTGATAGAAAAATTAAGTTCGACAACCCTATATAGGATATAATTGGGGATACAAATATAGACATAGTAATTGCAATTCTCACCAAGTCGATTCTACCAAATACGAGCCCATGCATAGCGCATGTCTACCCAGGAGAGATTATTGAGTCCCAAATTTTAGGAGAATAATAATGGGGCTGGTTCAGCTCAGAAAAAAATTAACACAAAAAATATGTAAACATACGCAGAGATAATAAAGTTGAACATAGGAAATAATTAAAATGCATAATATAATATTATTCACTCTCTATCAAAAAACTAGCTGGGTAATTACAAGTATATAGGAAATGTATTTCCTATAATATAGGATATTATTCTACCCGTAATATCTCCCAGATATCTAATAAACTACTATAATAGCTTGTAGGTATTATATTGTTGTTACCAATAATATATACAACAAACAACATACTTAGAATATAATAAAAAATTATATTCTAACGTAATATATCTGTAGCACTATTTATCATAGTACAACCACTCATGTAAATAACTATTCCTAACATTCCCCCACCCATAGTTTTTACATGGTACAATATATCTCATTTTTTGATTGTAGCGTGTCACCTCTGTGTGTTCATGATCTTCTCTGCATACATGTGCCATCACACATCTCTTCCTTCACACTCATCTATAATTAGTTTTCCAGGTTCACCAATAACCTTACAAAATAGTTTTTACAAGTTCACTAATAACCTTACAAAATAGTTTTCTCGAGTTCACCATTAACCTTACAAAATAGTTTTGTTGGGTTTATCACTAACCTTACAACATGATTTTCCTAGGTTTACCACTAACCTTTCATCACGATTGCTATAATACTTTTTAGATCAATATTCTCCAATGTAAATATACAAAATGGGTTACATGAGAATATTATTCACAAGTGAATAGGTACAACTATTCTTATTTTTCACACATGCTAAAAAATAAATGTAACTACCACACTACACTGAAAAACTAAAATCCACACAACTAAAAATAACACACCACACAAAATGTCATCACATCACTGGTGACTGATAAGAGGTCATTGAAAGACCTCCAACCTCTATGTATCCTCCAACCTTTAGTATATAGCTCAAATAGCTAGATCAGTGAAGAGAATTCCTCCCCCCCACACTCTTGACATATCTTTTGAAAATTTGACATTTGTTACCTCGATAATGCATCCATGCACAATTTTGATTTTTGACATAAGACTTTTGAAATAATGACTCTACACACAAAATTGACTCTTGACTTATTATTATTTTCATGACCAAACAACTAATGACCAAAATAACTTATAATAGACTCGACCAATATAAATGATGTTGACACACTAGATTTTGGATAATTTTACTTTAGACTCTAACATAAAAATAAAACTCTTGATTTTGATACTTTAATACTAATGATCAAAATAACAACAATTTTAACAAATAGTAAACTCACCAAATTTTTGGAAAGACTACATAACTAAGAATTGACACTAGGCAACTTTAAGACTACAACTTGGAACAAACGACTTGACATAAAAGATATGTACCAAATTATAATAGAAATTCACATATACCATAAAAAGATTGACACAATACAGTTATGGCTAGAATAGATGGTTGATTCATCAATGGAGCACAACGATGGAACAAAATGCCATCCACAATCATGTATAGTGTTGAAATATGATTTAAACATCATCCATTCAAGTTTCTTAACACTTCATTATAATTTATTAACTCCTCCATGAGAGTGATGGGTTTTGATTTCCAAATATAATTACACTGTCAACATTACCCTCCCTCTTACACGATGGACTCAGTATGCATTTTAGCGACAAACCAATCAGATTTGCATGGAAGGAGACAACATAATCAATAGATTTTTGAAGATGATAAATGAATAGAACAAGCTTGAAGAGTTCAAATTCTGTAAAGGATGAGATCTATGCACACACATGTCTGGTACACGCATAGTCTGTAGTGCTAAAAATATACGTAAAATCATAGTTAATTACTTATTGATTCATAGTCCAATACAAGAGAATAACATATATACACCAAACAACACCTAGATTTTTGTGATTTGGATAGTAATATAAAAGATCAAAGTTTGATTCGTGTGTAGAATAAAGGAATTCACAACCATATCTACACTCCAAACACTTTTCCAACAATCAGCAAGACCATGGTTTTATTAATGAAATGACATATATTAATGAAGACATAGGTCTGAGCACATAGGCCGAGGTGTAGAACTACACTTTCTCATAACTGTACAGACCTAGCACCTGCTTGTCCTTTTAATCTCTAAATCCACAAACTAGCAGAATTGAAAGACACCTGCAAAGCTTGAGGGAACTTGTACACACCACAACAAAAAATGTATGATCTACTAACTTAGAATAGATAAAACACTATCAAAATTCTCATTACTTGGATATAAGGAATAACAAATAACATATGCTTAATTATTTCCTCATCTTACAGGGCAATGAAGAATACCAGTTGCCCATAGAAAAGAATTACTTTTCCATTTCAGATCCAACCATGCTCTAATACCAGATGATGGGGTTAGTTCAACTCAGCAGAAGATTAACACAAAAAATATGTAAACATACGTAGAGATAATAAAGCAGAACATGGGAAATAATTAAAATGCACAATATAATATTATTCACTCTCTATCAAAAAACTAGTCGGGTAACTATAATTGTACAGGAAATGTATTTCCTATATTATAGGATATTATTCTACCCGCAATACCTCCCAAATATCTAACAAACTCCTATAATAGCTCATAGGTACTATATTGTTGTTACCAATAATATATATAATAAACAACATACTTAGAATATAATAACAATTTATATTCTAACACAATATATCCATAATACTATTTATCATAGTACAACCACTCATGTAAATAACTATTCCTAAAAAATAATCTAAATAGTCTACACAGTCATTCTATAGGTCTAAGATTCCTTAACCCTTTGTATATACTTTACTTAGCCTAGTGTAATTTGTTGCACTTAGACATGTTGGTGAGCATAACCTCTTAGATATATCTAAATTATATATTTTCATGAATGCATGCTTAGATCAATTTATTTGTAATAGTTTATTTCTATTTTGGGTAAAACCAAAATTAAGGTAAACAAGAACAAGGATAGTGTGATGTTTCATAGTTTTAGACACTAAAAAATACCCCATTAACATTTATTGAGTGTTATCATATATGTTTTGTGCACATTTATATATAGTTTAATGGGCTATGGAAACTTTTAAAGATTGTAACCCATTTTGTGCATCTATGTGCAATTCCCACATCAACTTTGTAATTGCCATGTCCCACTATTAAGACCATACAATCATCCTAAAGATGAGATCGACCCATTTGTATTTTTTATCTTTCCCATTTTTAGTCATTGGAAGTCACTCATGCACACCAATATAACCTAAATTTGAATTCATACATCTATGAACAGATGAGTTATTTAGCTCATTTGATTAGCTAATATATGTATGGCACATTTTTATGCATGCTTAGCATTTTATCTTATCTCCCATTTCTATTTTGTGATTTTTTATACACTTTGATGGTTATGACAAATAAGAAGTGTTGACACTAGCCTTATCTACACAAACCCCAAAAACAAACCTTTATCAATCTTAGTCTTATAAGATTAACTCGTGCCAAATAATCAAAATTCCACTTGTATGTAATTTGGGTATAAGGGAACAACATGCAAACATGTTTGGTGACTTTTTTTGTGGTTTGGAGGTCTTGACCATAAAGTTATAAGCTAACCATGACCATCCATATAATATTAACATTAATTATGATCTTCCATAAGATCTTGGGATTGTCCTTCTTTTAGATTTAGTTCTAATTGGTGATAGGGTCAACATGTTACAAATTCACATGAAGAAGTTCATATTACAATAACAAATTTAGAAATGATTCAAAGACCCTTTTTCATCGAAGTGGTAACATTTAAAATATTTAAGGGTTCCACTTTTATTCTATGTTCAATTTTGTAAATTACTTAAGTGTTATTTACTGTACTTTACACATTTTACAATATTTAATTTTATGTAGGCATATTTTATGCATATATTAATATGAGAAAAAATAATTAAAATTAAAGGCAATGTTGGTGAAACCTCTCTTAGACTGTGGTTCTTTTTTTTATTTTCTTTTTTGGCTTTGGGGTAAATATTGGTAGGTGTTTCCAGGGGGGTCTTTCATTTGAAGATAGGTTTTTCCCCCTTTTTAAAGAGAAGTTTTGATGGTTGCACGTGCCTTCTAACTCCTACTATATTTAATTAGTTTACCTTAAATTTTTAGCAAAGCTTATGGAAAAATTAATAATTTGTTTATTTGAACCTAATGGCACCATATTTTGTACAAGTATAGGTACTATGTATTATAACAATGTATAAAGGACTTGCACCTATTTTGATAATTGGGGTTTGTGCCTAGAATAGTGCACTGCATTCTTTAAAGCTTGGTGGTGTAATAGGTGAAACTGATTGGGTAGATTTACTTAGTTTCTCTTTGATTTAGTAAGAATGTGCATATATATATTATTTTAAAATGATCACCCCTTGTTATAGCGCTATGTATTCACTTTGATGTTTATGAAAGCAACTTGATCCTTTTGTACTTGGTTGTTGTCTTTATGTGTTGTTATAGTCTACTATGTAGTTTATTGTATTGAACTCATCTTATAAATCTTGTCTACAACTACCTAAGTCACATTTGATGGTATGTTGTGATCTATAAAATGTTGTGATGTGAATCGTGATGGGTTTTACTTGTATCAGGCATGGGTATGAAGTAGAATCCTTGAGATCATTTGATGGTATGTAGCGACCTAGAACTAAGATGAACCATTTCATTCATGTTGTTCTCCTGACTTGCACCAACTCGAAAGCTATAGAGTATGGCAAGGATAATTACTAGGTTATAATTAGCGGAGGATTTCTATCTAATAGATCTGTAGGGATTGATTTGGTGGATATATTTTTGAAATGTGGTAATATGAAATATGCATAAAAAGTGTTTTACTTTGAGTGGATGTAGTTTCTTGTTATCCAGTGACCATTGGATATAAGTTCATGCTAGATAAAACTCTTTTGTTGGCAGAGGAAAAGAATGGAACATAGAATGAGGTTGTATTTGAGGATGTCGTTGTTATAGTTTTATTAGAGGGAAGGGGCATGGTAGGAGATAAGAAGGTCAAGGGCATAAAAAATATATTTTATACCATTGCTTCTCAACTCCAATGCCATAAAAATAAGAATTTATTCTAGTTGTTTAAAAATTCAAGCAAGAAATCTAGTGATAAAATGATAGGACATCAACTTATGGTTTGTACCCTCCTTGGGAAAACCATTTATCTTTGGGATCAATTCTTGAATCATGTAACTAATCTAAAGAGGAAAATACATCGTTCACAAGGGATCCCTATAGATCAACAACATCTTATATTTGAGGGCAAACAACTTAAGGATCATTCTAATTTGTTATATGACAATATAGGCAAGGATTCCACTCTCTTCTTGGTAATGTGATTGCAAGGAAGAAATGTGGTTTCAAGGATGCCCACAACCTTTAAACCCTTATATTTAAAAGAAATAATGAAGAAACTAGCTACCATACCTAGTGTTTTGAAGCTTTCATCCATTCCCAATGTTGACACTAAAGTTGAATAATATAGTACCTCAATCTTATACATTTGGTAAATACCTATCATGGTTGTACCCTTCAGTTATAAGACTTTCCTACTACCGAAAGGCTTGTGTTCACTATTTATTTGTACCTAATTACTTATCTCTTAGTCTGACCACTATTATTTTGATGATCAAGCCTTTTATAATGTGCAAAATTCTCTAAACCTGATCATTATTCTTGTTTACCTTTTTTGGACTTGTACCTATTTTTTAGATTTTTAAACACTTGTGTTCCACCCAGATGCCTACATCGATGTAGGTGTCTATTTTCTAACTAAGAGTCTAGTGCTAAAAAGTCATTTAATTTATAAATGAAATGTATTCTTATGGTTAGCATAAGTGCTTTAGTGCAAGATATTTTCAAAATGAAATGGTATATATACAAGATCAACCCTCATTCATTCTTCACCTATAAAATACTGGTAACTCACAAGGCAACTTACCAAAAATCACTTAATCAATCATTTAAGTGAGCAAACATACCCTATTCATCCTTATTTCCATATCAGTCATCAGAGCAATTTCCCTATAGGTTTGAAGTACTGAAGGAGCATCCCATGAACCATATTTTCCAAGTTAAAATATTAGTCATTATATGTACTTAATTATCATATATTACATCTTTATGTACACACAAGCCAACATGTAGGGGAGAACTAATAAGTCTAGGGCCCTCTTCAAAGTATTGGCTATGTAAGTAGTGCACATTGATAGAGGGGTCCTTGGGGCAGCTCAAACACCGTGTGCCCACTAACCCATTATTCCCATAGTCACTTATTGGGTGACGATACTAGGGTTTTGATAATTTGACAAAGAGTAATAGCCTGTGTGTATGATTTGTATACACCAGAAGAAAGGTGATAAAAAACTTTGAAGGATCCAATAGGTTGAATTCAAATTTAGTCATTATTTCATACTAAAAACTTGCATCTAGTTCAAAATCCAGTGTTGATGTAATTATCCAGATGCTGTGATCATAGGAATCCAATAAGGGAGGTTAGTATAGGGTTAGTTTAACCAGCAAAACTTAAATAAAAACATGCTAACACTTACACTCCTACCTTATAACTAGGGAGAGCTTAGTAACAATAACCAAACAAAATCTCAACTAAAACATAAAAGACACAACATTCTTTACCTTCCTTGGGAGCTCCAATTAATTTGTTGAGTGGCTTGCTCAACTTGTGCATCAAGATTTTTTTGGTAAATGAAGTTTGTTAGCTCCTTCTCTCCTTGGCACCATTGGCTTTGATGTGGCTTATGAATGCTTGGCTCAAGATTTTGGCATTATAACACTACTTGCAACAAAATAACTTATGTCTCCAAATTTGCATTATAACTTTGGCTTACGAGAGCTTAAAAATGAAGAGGCATGGCATTGTATTTATAGACTAAGGATTTAACTCTCACCCAAGGTTAGTTAGGGTTGAGTTAAGGTTTGGAATGGGTTCAAACCTAACCTGAGTGAGTCAAATATAACCCCAGTAGAGTTAATAGCTGTCAAGTAATTATGATTTGCAGTTACTGGGCATGGCTATCCAAAATAGATATTTTAGGATATTTTCAAAGAGCTTGACAATTCATAAAGGCAATGATGAAAGGCTAGGATATTATGAATTTTTGAATATCTTTTTTTAGTTATTCAGTAATTTCAAATGGATAATCAAACTACGCATTTATTCTTGTTTAACTTATTAATTGATTCTGATTAGCATTTTAACTCTTTCAATATTTGATATTTGTTCGTGTGCCCCACTTAATAGGTCCATAAGCCAAATTGACTAATATTATGCTGCAAGGTGATTAGGGATGAATCCATGAGAGGTTATTATTGCATATGATATGATACCCTAATTAGGGATGCCTCAATGTGATTTTGAGATTTGATGAATGATGCAAAAGTAAATTTGGGGAGTTTAATGATTTTTAGGCTTAATTTGTAATGGTTGGTAGGAATATGTCTAAAGTCCTGTCGAAAGCTAGTTATGGCCAGTTTTATGTGTCTACAATTTGCCCCTATTTGGGAAGGAATTATAAGTTATAGGCACAATAACATCTTCTCAAAGAAAGAAAAGGTCATACATGCCTATAAATTCAATAGCAATGGATGAACTGTAGATGCCCCCTCAGGGGAGCGTTTGACAAAAAGGGGTCAACAATCAGTCCCTCGAAAGGAGGAAATGATGGGACCAAAAAAATAAAATGATGGGGTGGAAAATATGGATTTTTCCATAGGCAGTTATAATCAGTGGTAGATGGAGCTACCCCAAACGGGTAGATAAATAAGATGATTTACCCATAGGTAGTTATAATAATCAATATAAGTGGGATAAAAAAGGTAATGATTTACACAAAGGTGATTATAATCATCAAAAAAGGCTTAGAGTAACAAGAGAATGATTTGCCCAAAGGCAGTATAATCATTGGTAGAATAAAAACATGCCCTAGTTGGGCAGATGGAGACAATGGTTTACCCAAAGGTAGTTATAGGCATTATCATAATGAAAAAGTGCCCCAATTGGGCAAAAGAAAGACAATGATTTGCCTAAAGGTAGTTATAATCATTAACCTCGTGATAAATTGAAACATAATGATTTGCCCACAAGTGGGTATAATTAGTGGCTCTCTAGGTGGGATGATACACAATGATTTGCCGGAATGTAGTTAGAATCATTGGCATCACAAGCGAGATGAGGTAAAATGATTTTCCCAAAAGTGGTTATAATCATTGGTACCATGATGATGGTAAATATGATGGAAAATTGGATAATGGGGATTTATGAATTGAATATGTAGTCACAGAGTAATAGTAAACCATTACAAAGGAGCAAAAGGCAACCTACTACTAGGGAGATGTTTGTCTGAACTAGTAAGGGTTAAAATTATTTCAATCTTTAATTACTTTGTATGGTAATGATTGGGGTAGATCAAGAATTTGTCAGGTGCCAAGGAGTATCAAAACCTCATTTTCGTGTAGACTTCTTGAGCTGATTTTTATTGTAGTACATGATGTATGCATCATGATAGAACACCATGATAACTTAGCTAAAATATGCATAAAGACTGACACGTGATCTAATAATCAATGGAAAACAATGAACTAATGATAAAGACCATGATGATAATGTTGATGTATGAATATGGATGGATTCAAGAATAATGCATAAAGAATCACCCCATGAATGCACATAAACTAAATCAAGGCACAACAAGAAAGCAAATAAACAGGCAAACAAATAAACAAATAGAAAGACAAAACAACAAACAAAATAACCAAAATAACACAAAACACAAACAATGATTAATCAAAATGTTAATGCAAACAACGCGATATAAACAAAAGAATAGACAATGCCCCTAGGCAATAAGAGACACTATTACAAACAAGATGGGGGAATAGAAGAAAAGGAAGGGGGTGGCTGAGTTGACTCCAGATGCACTAGGCAAGTGTATGTTGCCTACATAGCTTTGTGGATGCAATATCTAACAAAACTTTAAGCAAAATGTAGTTATCCCAAGAAATGGGATAAAATAAAAATGATGAGAAAGAAAATAAGATGATTGCTTTGTAGAAGAACGTGGGAATGGGCTTGAAAAATGGTGAGAGAATGGGACGCTAGGCGAGTAAGGATGGGGAAACTAAATGACAAGTGGTTTCTTATGCAATAGTTAGGGTTCCCATAATCCTTAAGGCAAATAAGTGGTCAATGTTTAGGATTTTCTAGATCTATTTACAAATGTTTTTGGAATTTTCAAAGCATCTCAGCTTAATTGAGAATGATGAGATACTAAACAGTTTAAGCTCGCAAAACAACAAGAGAATTTCAACTTAAAATTGATCATAAAATGATGAAAGCATTGCAAAGGGTGACTGAGCTAACCTCAACATGAATCAAGTGTTGTCTACATAATCCTAGGATGGGACCTTAAGTCATTATAGTTCTACCTTATAACGGAGGAATCTACCTAAGCAGCAACAAAGTCATAAACTAGGTAAAGTAGGCAAATAACATAGTACATCATAGGAATGGCAAGGTGGTACTTCAAAGCATGATAAATAATGTTGTTCCTAATTTGTCCATAGGTGGTTATAATTAGGAAATAATGACATAGTTCAATGATACTAATTTACCTAAAAGTGGTTATAATTAGTAGCATGACGATGAGACACTAATTTGCCCAAAGGCGGTTATAATCAAGAACACTTGGTATAGAACAAAACAAGGAATGAATGATGCAACTGCCAAACCACTATCATATTGTTCCAAAATATGACCTTTTTCGAGTATGTTGAATCAACTATTGAATCTTGATCAGAATCTTCTTGTTAAAAGTGGTTATGGAACCAATTGAATGGAACCAAGGTCAAAGGGTTAATGTAGGGAGGGTAAAAACATCTTAGGCAACATGAAAGGTATGGTAAAATGGTATAGTACAAAGAAGAATGTCAATATTATGATACAATAGAAGTGGGCCTCATAAATAATACCTCAAGTTTCTCAAGCAAAGTAACCATTGAGGTATATAATGTTCATCAACTCATCAAGTTCATCCCTATCTGGTGTAGCGACCCTATATTCTCTAGAGCCATAGTTTGTAAAAATGATGAATGGGCATATCTAGTTGGGTTTAAACTTGCCCCTATGTTTCTTTTTTTATCATGTTATTTTGTTGGTTTTTTTTAAGTATAAGATCACCAAACTTAAATTCTTTATGGATGACTTACCAATTATAATGGCCATGGAGTTTGTTTTAGTATGCTTGAAGGCTATTGACTACAGCCATGTGTTTTTCATCAAGTAAATCCATCTATCACAGGTGAGATACTCGATAAGCTTCATCATCTAGGACATGCTTTAAAGAAATGTGTAAAGAAGGTAACTCAACCTCAATGGGAAGAATGGCCTCAGTGCCATAAACAAGTGAATACATAGTGGCTCATGTTGGAGTATGGTAATTGGTGTAGTATGCCCAAAGGGTGCAGAATTTTTGGTGGTGTCAATCACATCCAACATCATTGACAATCTTTTGAAGGATGTTGATAATGGTTTTATTAGATGCTTCAGCCTGGTCGTTACCTTGTGGGTAATAGGTGGTAGAAAAATATTGAGTAATTTTGTACTCGACATAAAGCAATTTGACATCCTTATTCTTAAATGATCCACCATTATCAGATATAATGTTGGAGGGGATACCATAATGGCAAATGAGATGGTTGAATATGAATTTGAAAATTTGCTTTTCAGTCATGTGAGGGGTATAGCTTAAACCCACTTAGTGAAATATTCGGTAGCGGTAAGGATGTGTTTATGGCCATCATATGAGGTGGGGTTTATCTTCCCAATGAGATCGAGGCCCCAAATTGCAAATGGCTAGGGTGTTTCAAAGTTTTTGCTAGGGCATGAATCAAATTAGCATGCCTTTGACATTTATCACACTTTTTAACATATGCAGTTGCATCTACATCTATAGTTAGCTAATCATACCTGATACATAAGAGATTTTTGGATGGGATGGCCTCACTAGTGTGGGCTCTACATTATCCTTCATGAACTTACCATAATGCTAACATTGATTCAACTGAGGTTAACCAATGAAGTAGAGTTTCATTAAAGTTATAGTGATGAAGGGTGGGTCCAAGTAAGGTATATCATGATGCATGGTGGATAAAAGCCTTTGATTATTTGTAGGAGAGGTCAGGTGGAAAAATATGGGCATGAAGATAGGAAAATAGGTCTAAATACCATATAGAGTTAGGACCAACAATATCACAGATCATTGTGATGGTTGAAGGTTTAAGAGCTAGCACTAGAAGATTTTTAATGAGGAATTGATATTCTTTTGCCATGTCGGTATGATGAATCAAAGAGCCAATGGTGGGCATGGCATTTGTTGTTTTATTATGTTTATGTTATATGTTGGCAATCTATTGTTTGAGAGTGTCAATCATGGCCTTTTATGGTACTAGCTTGTCATCCTTGGTATGTAACCTGATTGATGATTAATTGAGAATCACCATAAACCTTGAAATGTTGTATGTTTCATTGTACTACCTAACAAAGCCATGTAATGAGTGTTTCATATTGAGCCATGTTGTTAATACAAGGAAAGATAATATGGAAATATTTAGGGATAAAATCCCCCTATGGTGTAATAAACAAAAGGCCTACCCACAATCCATGTGTTATGAATAAATCATCAAAATACAACTTATAGTACTGCTCCTCAAGAGGTTTTTCAATGATAGTCATTATGGACTCGTTTGGGAATTAGATGTTAGAGGTTCCATATCTACAAGGGGATCTTCAACAAGTTGATTTGTAAGAAATTGTCCCTCGATAGCTTTATGGTTAATGTATTCAATCTTGAACTCACTCAGAAGCATGATCCATTTATCCATGTAGCCTTGTAAAACTTTTTTGGATAATAGATACTTGAGTAGATCTACTTTTGAAATAACCATGGTCTTGTTGTTTAACATGTAATGTCATAGTTTTTGAGCTATAAAAACCATATCTAAACAATCTTTTTCAATGGGTGTATGATTATATTCATACGCAACTAGTGTACAACTTAAAGAGTGTACATTATGTTCTTTTCCATTATCATCATCCTAAGCTATGAGTGCCCCCAGGGCTTTATCTATGGAAGATAGACACAATAAGAATGACTTTCCTAGCATAGGTGGCAACAAAATAGGCAGATTTGCAAGATAGTCCTTCAATTGCTAAAAAACTTGTTGGTTGTCTTCATCCCAATGAAAAGTTACACCCTTCTTCAATAAGTATGTGAATGGGTGACATTTGTCAACCAATTGAGATATAAAACATTTGATAGACTGAATCTTACCCTGCAAACTATAGAGATTCTTCAAATTGGATGGTGGTGGCATCCCAGTAATGGCTTGTACTTTGGATGGATCAACTTCAATACCCTGACGAGACATAATGAAGTCAAGTAATCTTCCTAAAGTAATTCTAAAAATACACTTCTTAGGATTGAGCCTAACCTTGTATGTATGTAGCCTCTCAAATATTATATGTAGTGTTACTGGATGATCAACCCTGGACTTTGATTTTCCCAATAAGTCATCGATGTAGTTTTCAACAATGTCATGCATCATATCATGAAATATGATGGTCATGGCTCTTTAATATGTGGCCCCAAAATTCTTGAGACTAAATGGCATCCCTTGATAATAAAACATTCCCCATGGAGTGGTGAACATTGTTTTATATTGGTCTTCTAAAATAATTTAGATTGGGTTGTATCCTAAGAATCCATCCATTAGTGAAAACATTTTTTACCCTGTTGTAGAGTTAACTATCATGTCAATGTTTAGCAGAGGAAAGTCATCTTTGGGGAAGGCCTTGTTTATATCTCTGAAATCAGTGTAGATTCTTATTCCTTCTAGTTTCTTGTTGACTGACACAATATTTGAGATCTACTCTGAGTAGTTGATCGATCGAATCCATCTCATTTTCAAGAGTTTTTCCAACTCTTTCTTCACTAATACAACAATGTGAGGATGCATCTTGTGTAGTTTATCATTCATAGGTTTGGCATCAGGATGTACCACAAGGTGGTGTACAACCAAGGTGGGGTTCAAACCTGGCATGTTGGAATAGGCCCAAGTGAATATGTTAGAAAATTTCCTTAGAAGGGTTATAAAGATGTCATGTTGCTCCTCAGTGAGGATGCACCTAACTTAATCCATTTTGGGTCGTCTAGAGTCTCGATGTTGACTTCTATAGTGTCTTCCACAAGAAGAGTTGAACCATCTTCAAAAATGTTTGACAAAGATTAGAATTGGCCTACAATGGCAGAGTCCTTTGTTTAGAGTAGCTCTTCAAGTTCTCCTAGGCAAGATAAATCAGAATCTCCCAATGGTAAGTATGGCCATGCCACAAAAATTATTAGAAACTCTCCAATGATTTGGTTGAAGGCCTGCTATTCTTCAAAACTAGGCTCAGACACATAGGCAAGTTCATCATTGGTGGTTTACTGAGCTATATTTGAGAGAGGTTGAACACCCCCATCTAATGGCACCTGAAATAGGTTTTCACCAGAAGACTAACCTTTCTCTTTACTTTTACCTTGGTCCCAAAGTGCCCCAAAGAGGTTTTCACTTTGGGACTCAATGTTTTATTCATTTTTTTATGGTTAAGGGTGTTCACCCATTCTCCAAAATAGGCTACAGGATCTAGTTTTATGGATAACCCTTGACTACTGTCCCCCAATAGAACATTGTCTCTTAAGCCTATAAAATTGTAAAAGGCCTCATCATTCTCAAACTTGTCTATAGGCATCATGGATTCTTATTAGTCCCAATCTATAAGTTGAGGGTGATATAGAGGAAATGATTTGTGTTGGATAACCTGTCTAAGGGTATAAATGGCATGAGCATCAAATAAATTGGTATTGGCTGGGTCTTCGTAAGGGCTATGATCAAACTTTGCTTTATTGTCAATATCACCATCACTAGTCATTAGCATTAGAATGTGAATAATATACGTGGGGTCACCCCAAGGTAGTTTGAATTTGAAACCATATATCCCTTTGTAGCGAGTGGTAGAAATTGACTTAAGCATTCCTTGTTGATTTAGCCAGAGACCTCCTCCTTCATAAGCATGCTTCTCCATGATCTTGTTAGAAATAAGATACTTGGTATTATTATAACAATTGACTAATTTGTCGTTGTATAACCATGATTCATCACCTACAAGTGGGTCCTATTATTGGCTAGTGGCCAGTGTGAAAATGATAAGTGATAGACTATGTAGTTTACCTTTGTTTTTTCTTTGCCATTCCATGTAAGGTGGTTTGGCTTTAGGTCTTTTACAGAACTTGAGGTTCTTTTGAAGCTTATCAATGTGAAATGTATTGTGGGTCAAATATTATATTGGGCCATTAGCCATGATGGTAAAATGATTTGACATTTTAAGAGGTGGTATGTGGGAAGATGAATCAAAGGTATCTAGGTCAATGCAATTGACCTCTGGCAAATCGACAAGTATTTATTTCCCCTTATCCTTTTTGGAAACCATATTCAAGCCAAAATGGTAGTTATAGCTTTCATATTCTTCCTTAAAATGCTTATAATGTTTATAAGGTTGCAAATATTCATGAATTGTGACCTCCATGCCATAATATGAGAACTCAAGACACTGATGCAATGTTAGAAGGGATTACACAAATTTCATGTATCTAAGAGAAAATTGTATGAAAAATCAAGGTCTAATACATGGCATAATGTATCGTGGGTCAAAGGCCCAATAATAACTGGCAAGCTAATGGTGCCTTGTGATTCCTACTATTCATTGTCATATGCTTTGATTGTGAGCTTCTCTAGTTGGATATCGATTGTTGTGTATCTGAAAATCTTGATGAGTTTTAAAGACATAATATTTAGGCTTGATCCATTGTCTATGAGGACATGCTTCACTTTGCGTCGTATGATGTATAATGGATTATTATGAAGATGGCCAAGGAATGACATATCACTTTAGTTGAAGGATAACTGATGGTCTGGGGCTAAATGTCTAACCCAAGCTTGGAATTTATATAGGGATATGTCATTGGGAACTTTCTATTAGCTAAGGAACTCTATTAAAATGTTCTTATGGATGGTATACGTAAGCAACAAATCTAGAAAGGATATTTGTGTGTCTTATAAAGTTGTTCCACAATATCAAATGTCTTGTCTTGCATAATAGTATATGGTTTATTCTTAGCTAGAATAGTGAGTTGAATGGGTGTAGTAGCAGATGGATGTGGGCCTGGTATGGTAATCTCTGACCATTGAGTTGTGATCACACAATCAAGATTAGATATAGGACCATGGTTGGTAGCAAATGATGGTGGAGGGGGACTAAATAGGATAATTTTTGGTTGCCATTGTACTTGTATGTGGTCATGGGTCAATGATGAGTTAGTGGTATAAGGTCCAAAATTAATAATCCCTACTTGCTAGTACACTTGTATGCAGTCCCAAGTTAAGGAAGGATCACTGGCATAGGTTGGTTGGTTAGAATTGATTAATAATGGTTTTGTTTGATTGGTACTTGGTTTTGGATTGATGGAGATGGTGGAAACATGACCTCTCACAATATGGCTTACAACTTTGTTGTAGTTATGTCCAACTGTGTGGTAAGTCTTTTAGTTGTTGGCATCATTCTAGTTTTGGTTCTGTCCATTTGGCTAACATTTGTTTTGTTATTGATATAATTGTTGTCTCATCTATTATTATTATTATTATTATTATTATTATTATTATTATTATTATTATTATTGTTTTGGCCTTTGTTGTTGTTATTGTTGGTTGTTGTGATGCTATGGAAAAGGGTTTTGATAAATACCTAGGTTCTGATTGGATGTAGAAGCTCCATTATCCAATGTTATCTCCCCATTTTCCAACATATTTTGAATAAGATGTTTGATTTGCACACAATGATGCAGATTATGTCTATTAACTTGATGGTATTCATAAAACTCATTCTGCTATACCAATCTAGATAGGGAATGCCCTCAAGATAGTGCTTTAGAATAGGCCAGCTAATCAGATTAACGGCATCTAGCTTATGAAACATGGCTTTAATTGGTTCTCCAAGGTCACTAAAGACATGAAGAGTAGGCACAATTATCCCTGGGGGAGGGGTTTGCAAAGGCAAAGGTTGTTGCATTTATTGAGTTGGTCTAGCCCACTATGAAGTTGTACTTGATGAATAGGTTATTGGTGAGGAGTAATCTATATTTGTGATGTAGTTTGAACAAATGGTGTTTGCACCATTTGGACATATTGTGACTCTATTACTCCATTTCCAACAACATTCTCATTGCAGTTAAATTGCTTGGATTTTTCATAATTATTGGCCTAGGCTGTGGTCGATGCTTATGCTTGGACTTGGTTGTGGTTTTAATTTTAGCCATTTCCTTAGTTTTGATTTTGGTTCTAATTTGATGAGGTAATCTTAATAATCACTTTTTTAATGAGGGCATTTTAAATGAACAAACCTTTGTCGATGATTTCCTTAAAAGTGTGTGCACACTACAACTCTAAATGGTAATATATCTCGCTATGCAATTTGTTAATAAACACAACGGTTAATTGCTTGTTTGGTAAACTATGGGTGAAATGACTGGTAAGTGCTCTCCATCACTGTAGATAACTTGAAAAAATTTCACTGGCCTTGTGTTTGGCTTGAGTCAAATCTACCAATAAAATCTCATGTTCAAGATTGTAGGAAAAATGATGCACAAACTTGTCTGAAAGGTCATCAAAATTAGATACTAAATTCTTTAAAATTTTTAGGAACCACTCCAAAGCTTATCCTACTAGACTCCTTGGAAATACAGTAGGAGGTATATGTCATTATAGGTTTAATGGTTGACAAGCAACAAATAATTTCATTAAATGGGCCTTACGGTCTCCTTTACCCTTGTATTTCTCATACTTTGGTGGTTCATACCATAGAGGAAACGGTATATGTAAATACTCTATGTTGAATGGGAAGGAACACACGTCTTCCAACTTATACTTCTTGGTCTATTTCTTAGCTTGGATGGCAGTAATTACATCCTTCATTTATTGCAGTTCTTATGCTAGTAAATTGGATGGAACATTGGCTTGAGGTGGAGGCTAGGCAGTCAAAAGTGGATTACTTTGATCGAGGTATAATGGAGGCCTGGTTTGTTGAAAAATATTAGTTTGGTTAGGGAATTGATCAGGGATATGCATATGTAGATTATGATGTGATTATTGAAAATGCTTGTGTTACAGTGTGATATTCTAGTTAGCATTCAATATTTAGGTCGAGTTTTGGGGAAATTGTGGTTAGGATGGAAGGATATGGCTCTAGGCAAAGTAATGTGCCTGATGAGGTTGAATAGGGACTTGTTGCTGACTAGTCAAACCTGGTTGAATAAGAGGAGCTTGTGAACCAAGACCATGTCATTGGATTTATGGCATGTTTATAACAAAAGGCAATTGTTGGCTAAATGGTATTTGTGGAATAGTATAGCCTCTTGGTTACGTGAACCCCTATTGTGAAGTAGACTCTTATTGAAGATTTAGTATTTGTCATTGACCAATATCTGTATGCTATTGATTAGACATTATTTTTGATTGTAATGGTATGTTAGTCTAGAACTAAAGAGGTATACCTGTTACTACCTGATGAGATGAAACATTGGTTGCCCCTTGTTGAGGTGGTGAAATGTTCAATCTCTGTTGTGTTGGTATGTTGGACTATGCCTATTATTTTGGAATGTTAGTCATCACCTATTGTGGTGGAGTAACATTCATCACATTTTGTTGAGGCATGACACTGGTTGTTACTTGACTACTTAATCCTTATGGTTACGTGCTTGAAGAAGTAGTTGGTTGAGGATTAGAGGTGGATTATTGTAGTTGGGAGTTAAAAATTACTACCCCCTACATTTGTAAACCACTCATGGTGTTAACTAAAGGCATATTTTATTGTGGACTAGTTGTTTGTGTAGTTAAACCACTTTGGTCTAGATTGGATGACACTTGTGTGTGTATCCATTATGTTTGGTTCATTCACCTACATAGAAGTAGTAACCACTTCTTCAATCGCTAAGGCATTAAATGTGTTTCCAACTAAAGTGCATTCCATGAATGGGTCTATACCTAATTTTTTTTGGTTTATCAATTCGATTAAGATTCCTGTGGAAGGAGCTAGCTTGATAAGTGGAGCATTTGACATGGTCATGTTATTGAAATTGTGTGCTAAGTTCAAATAGGTTTGATATGTTGTCTACATCTATATAAAATAGTCTTCTATAAGACCTTTTCTTTTGACAAGCATACGTGGGTCCTAGTACAACATCTACACTAGAGCTTGAGGGTTGTTATAAGAGGCTTGTTCATTGGTTCAATTGTAAGGTATGTTATAAGACACTCTAACTAGACTTGGCAAATTTTTGTGGGGAAAGTCTACTAGAAACTTAGCCCCTACCTCTATGGATCTGATTAAAACTTCATCCTTGTTTGTAATTAAGTGGATAAAATAAAATAAAAATGCCAAACTCTAGGTTGAAAGTGTTCTAAACAAGTCTAATCTAAGAAAATAAAAGTTGTTAGGTCTATTGGCCAAATGTGACACAAAATCTAGGCTCAAAAAAGACATATACTAGGTCTTTTGGCAAAACAAGGCATAAAAGCTGGACTTTTAAATAAAAGGGTATGATTTAATCCAAAAAATATGAAACACTTTGACATAAACTAGGCATTCGACTTCAGACATGAACTTGATCAATTGGTATAAGGCATGAAATAAAAGGCATATGGAAGATAGGTTATTTCTCCCAAATAAAGGCACAAACAATTTTTTTCAAATTGGGTAGCGAATTAACCTAAGTTGCACAACCCAAAAGAAAAAGATCGATGTCTAGGTAAAAATTACACAAGGCATAAACATAAATCAATCAATGTTTGAATTTGAACTTGACAAGGTTTATTATAAACTCAACTTAGGAAACTAGGCTTCTTTGATCAAATAACAAGCTAGACAAAATTGAATGACATAATGACACTAAGTAAAGATCCAAAAGGCACACGTGGATTGGTTTAGAAATGAAACTTTAGACACAAGACAAAACAAGTCTATGAAATGAATCAAGCAACATAATGATGTTATCATGCTCTAAATATGAAATCAACGGGTTGTTTCAAGACTCCAAGGCACAAAAACTTGAAATTATTTGGGAAGTATAATGTTACCTTTTTCAATCAAGTGACACACACACATAGATTTGCAAAAAGACTAAGGCAAAGGTATGGTTCCAAATGGATGGTGTAGTGCATCCTCAAACAATGGAGTGATGTATAAGATAAGACTCATTTTGATGTTGTATAATAAACCAATAGTTTCGACTCAAAAACCATGCAATAAAGGATAAAATGACACAAACAACTAATAACATCCTAAATCCTAAACTTACAAAGTTGCATAATACTGTCAAAATTTGTCATTATAATAGCTCTTCGGAGGATTTTTAGTGTTAATCCTAAAATAAAAACACATGAAAAGTAGGGTTGTTAGGCCCCCTCTTCTCTCAAGAGTTTGTACTCCAACATAGAACTTCCAATTACTCGCCCTGCATCAATAGTATCTCTATGGCAAGTGGGGTTGTTCTAATCTATCAATTTTTGCATATTTCTAGAGAGTCCCAAGTATGGATAACCTAAGAGATGCTCACATGTTGGATTCATGTTAACTAGGTTGTTATGAAAAGTTCTTGTCCTTTTCATAACCACTACATCCATCACTTACTCAATGTATTGTGGTGTCTAAGTTGCCCCTATAATCCATGGTAGTCTCTTGGTAACAGAGCTAACTTAATCACTTAAACAATCATCCCAATAAGTTGACCTCAATTTGTATACCCCACCATGGAGTGTGGTTGAAACAATGTCAAGAGATGAATTCATATGTCAATGTTTCCCTAGAGAACCCGTGAGGAGGTGATGAACTCCTGGTCACAAGATAAAAGGCATAAAAATAAAAGACAAGTGAAAAGACTTTAGGGTCGCGCTTAGATCACCTAAACCATATGGATTTTTGGAAGGCCTTAATGTTTTTCTTTTCACACTTTTGGACTAAAATCAATTGAGGAAAAGAATGAGCACTTTTGGTCACCCGACTTCCCTAAGGGGGATGGAGGGAGAACATACATGAATCAAACCTTTTGCAAAATTAAACAACTTTGAAATAAAAAGCTTAAAACAAACACTCTTAAGAGTAAGTATCTAAGTGAGAGCATTTATTTTATTGTACCAAAGTGAGATGTTTATGAATTTTTCGGCCCCTTGGCCTTAGTTGAAAAATGTGCAAAGACTTTCACAAAAAACTAAGCATAAAAATAACTAAATTCTTTTAGGCACCAAACAAAATGTTCAAGACTTAACCACTTCCAAACTTTTGCATTTTTCTAGATTAGGTCCTATATTTTTAGAGGGTTTTTGCTTGCTTAGAATCCCAAATATAAATGAGAAAATAAGATTTCAAATTTTGTTCTCGAGTTATTCTATTTTTTTGTCTTAGAGATTGACATCGATCCACATAGGGATAGATGTTTGTTGACATAGATCGACATCAATTTCTTGAAAAACATAAATAAACATGGAATATGGTCTCCCTAAAAAGATGGTTAGCAAGATGAGCATGAAACCAACAAATAACACTAGATCATACAATGAAATTGTTAGCTAAACAATATTCAGGCTTTGGAAATAAAATGAAATCTAGAAAACTCAAAAAAAATTTGTAAAACATTTTTTTGCCATGCTTTTTTCTACACACAGGGTTCGATGTCGATCTTGGGTGGATTGACATCAATTTTGGTAGGGTCAATGCTGATTATGTCAGGATCAACGTCGATCTCTGTGTAAATTATGTGACACTAAAAAATAGAATGCATGAAAAATAAAGGTAAATCTTGAATGTTGAATATTGTCAAGCATTCATTAGAAAAATTAAGAGCTACATATTGGTCTCCTTTCTTGTATGGTATGTACCTCATCCCACTGGGTATGCCATTTGTGATCATAGGAATCCAAGAAGGAAGGTTAGTATAATGTTAGTCTAAGCAACAAAACTTATATAAAAACACACTAACACTTACACTCCTAGCTTATAACTAGGGAGAACTTAGTAATAAGAACCAAATGAAATCACAATTAAAATGTAAAAGACACAAAATCCTTTACCTTCCTTAAGAGCTCCAATTGATTTATTTCGTGGCTTGTTCGGCTTGTGCATTAAGAAGTTTTTGGAAAATGAAGCTTGTTGGCTCCTTTTCTCCTTGAGACCATTGGCTTTGATGTGGCTTGTGATTTCTTGGCTCAAGATTTTGGCATTATAAAACTAATCGCAACAAACTAGCTTATGTCTCTCTCCAAATTTGTATTATAACTTTGGCTTATGAGAGCTTAAAAAAGAAGAGACATGGCATTGAATTTATAGTCTAAGGATTTAACTCTCACCCAATGTGAGTTAGGGTTGATTTAAGGATTGGAATGGGTTCAAACCTAACTTAAGTGAGTCAAATATAACTCTATTAGAGTTAATAATTGTCAAGTAATTATGATTTGCAATTACTAGGCATGGCTCTCCAAAATAGATATTTTAAGATATTTTCAAAGAGCTTGAAAACTCATAAAAGCAATGATGAAAGGTTAAGATATTATGAATTCTTGAATTTCCTTTTTTAGTTATTAATTAATTTCAAATGGATAATTCAACTAGGCATTTAATCTTTTTTAACCTGTTAATTGATTCTGATTAGCCTTTTAGCTATTTTAAGATTTGATATTTGTTTGTGTGCCCCACTTAATAGGTTTATAGGCCAAATTGATTATTATTATGCTACAAGATGATTAGGGATGAATATGTGAGAGGTTATTGTTGCATACGATGGGATATCCCAATTAGGGATGCCTCAACATAACTGTAAACTTTGATGAATGATGCGCAAGCAAAGTTGGAACATTCAGTGATTCCTAGGCTTAATTTGCAATGATTGGTAAGAATCAGTTTGAAGTCCTACCAAAATCCAGTTGTGCTCAGTTTTAAGTGTCTATAGATCCAATATAAGTTTTTGAGGCTATAGAGTGATTTTTTTTAGAATCTGATGATTGTTCCAAGATCCTGATCCAGGCCACTTCCAGCATGTTTTAACCCAAATCTGCATGTGCATAATAAACCAACTAAGTACTATTATTTAAATTCATTTCTATATCAATCAATAGTTATACTTTCTATATGCAATGGTAAATGCAGTAGATCTATAAATCAATCCTAGCTCAGAAAGATAAATCCTACTTACACTTTTAATTATGGATATTTTAGATATTCGAGGTCATGACCAAGATGGATCCACTAGACCAAGCCAAGGGATCTCTCACCATAATAATATCACTAGGGAGGGTTCCAAAGCCTCTAGTCAAGCAAAATTATGCAATAACACTAACTAGGTCCTATGTTTTCATATTCAATAAACTAATAACAAGTAAAGTAAAAGTCTAATCTAGTGCTCACCAAAGCTTGTAGCACAAAGTGGGGGTAATAAACATTAAAATTAAACATGCATAGAAGACATATACTCACATCAATGTATACAAAATATTAATGCAAGGAAGATAAGTACAAATGCATATCTATCTCCTCTTACAAAGGAGGAACAATGGTAAGAATACTTACCTTTGAAGACAAACCCGTCGAGCTTCAATCTCTCCCTTGGCCAAGGTGATGCATAAGAGATTGTTGTGGTATGTAAAGATGACAAGGATAAATCAAATCTAAGCTACATAACCTATCAATGCATCCAAAATACTTCTCCACAAGACAAGATCCATATCTCCAAAGAAATTATAAAACTCTAAACTTTCTCCTCAAGTAAAATGGTGGATAAGCAAATGCGCAATATATCTTAGTTCTTCTTATCCTCTCTTAGAAATGGAAAAATGGATATGTTTATATAGGTGGATCTAACCCTAATACTTTTCAAAATTTTAGGCCGATAAGGTCAACCCAGTTGACCTAGTATCATTATTGATAAAAATAAATTTGGTTGTAGACTAGGTCACCCAGGGGCCAACCTAGACCCTATTAAGTTTTATTAATTAAAATACAAGGTTGATGGGTTTGATAGTGTAATGTAAAGCATAAAGAGGGTTCTATGTTAGGGAAGGGCTAAATGAATGTGATAAATGACTAGAGGAAGGTGAAAAACAAGAGGCCAAGCTTAGAGGAATATTTTTAGGATATGGGTGTGTAGATAGCAAGTGGTAGTAAGGGACAACAATCCTAGGAGACACCAATGGTCTACCTACCCCTTTCCCATTACACCCCTTAAGGGGTGCACTCATAAAAATTGAGAATATATGGGTTGCTACAAGATAGAAAGCGTCAGTGACTTATAAAGTTTGAAAGTATTATGTGTATACACTTTCTATTTTTGGCATATCTCAATATTATAAATTTAGAATATTGTTTATCTAAGTTTGAAGGGTAAATATTTTTTGAATAGTAAATATAAATAGGGTGAAAAATAATTCATTTGGTATTTTTACTATTATGAGAAACTAGAGCTCTAATAGACCTAGTAAGATATCAGAGAGCCAGGATGGTGAGGAGATGATAGTTGAGATGGAGAGGATGCATAGTGGCCACAGTGAGTGCAGCACAAGTAAGCAACTAAAAATTTCAATTTTTTGATTTTTTTTTGAAATTGAGTGAATTATAAAAAATTGATTGGTAAGCAAAATTTAGGCACCATAATGAATCCTAAGATTTTCTTAGGAATACTAGGGTCAAATGGGGTACTGGGTAGAAAGGATTCAGACCAATAAATGCTCAAGGCATTTATGGTAATCGGTCAAAAAGTCATTGTGATGGATGAACAAAGTTGACTGGGTCAACTTAGTATACAAAGGGAAAGAAAACTAACAGGCTGACTATGTAGCAGTACACTGATTTAGTTGGCTAAGGGGGCCAACTACATAGCAGTGGGTTGACATAGTTATTGCTGAAGTGGTCGATATAGTACTATAATATAGGAAGGAGGATAACTTAGTACTATAAACCAAAGGTTGGTTGACTTAGTACTAAAGAGACTTATATAGTATAAATTTTAGAGGGCCAATTTAGTATTCTTGATGAAGTATAAGGTTGATTTAATATGTAATACGTCAATTCGGTAGAAAATGAACAAACTAAATCAAACCTGTTGAATTGTGTGAAATTTATAAGAATGTTTTTTGATATTTTATAAATGACATGGAGATCTAATACATCTTTTATTATTTGATATTTTATAGAGATGCTAGAGATATTGGTGATTGATCGATGCATCGTGGTTACCAAATTTGCTAGAACATTTGACAGATGTCAACAAAGTGAGACTAGATGCATTGGGTCTAGGAGGTATCATGGAGATGAGGCGCATCCCATCGAGTGTTAATCTCATTGTCATGTTCTTTATAACATGGGAATGGTTGACCAACATGCTTTGATGAGTTATGGATGGGGTTGTTGATGTGGGTTTTATGCACACCATAGTTGAAGGAGGTAGCCTCTAACATTTTAAGATCTTAATGGAGGTAAACTCCACTCCAGGGTATGAGTTACAAGTATGCAATCTATTATAAATTATTGATGGAATAGTGGGTAGGGCATGTAGGTTGTTGACAAGGTTTTTGGACAGAGGTATGGTTCCTAATAAGGGTAATGAATCTTTATGTGGTTTGGATAGGTAGCTGGTTGTTAATCTAGAGTGGGTAGATCTCAAAACAAACTCAAAAAAGAGAGAAGGATAAGGTAGAAAAGAAATATTCTATGATTTTTAGGAACTACTTCCTTGATTAGTTTCTAAAAGGACAAGTTCTCTCAAAACTTATGTTTGTTACTAATAATTGTTGCACATATGCAATAATACATGACTAAGAAGTATAAGGAGATAAAGATGCAAAAAATTCATAGGCCTCAGACAAAAGTTACTCCTTTTAGGGTAGTGGTTGCACACCCTTAATTAGGAGATTATGGCTTAGCTGAGTGAAGTATCTAAGGAAACTTTTACACACACATAGAAAACTACATCAAATAAATCACTTATGTACAATTAGAATCATGAATCAATCCAACTTAATTGACTTAATCAATATAATTTACCAATCTTTCAATAGTTGTTGCACATCTACAAATTAGTACATTTTTAACTTAGTCAATAATCCATTCACAACTATTACACACTAAAGATTATTGAAACATACAACCAAAAAAATAACAACTAATTACATAGAAATTGGAAAGAAAACACGCAAACACATTCATCGATGATCAAAATTGATGCTGCTCCTGTATTCGAAATTCTTTGAAAAAAATCCAAGTTGGATTACAAATGTTTATATAGACTTGGAGAAGGGGTTGCCTTATCCTCCAAGTTCATGCAAGGTCATTACATGTGATAGTCAGAACTTGAGTTTTAACTGTGGTTTAAAACTGTATAAGAGTCTACTTGTAGTTATCGGTTTAAAATAGCCTTTGCAAAAGTTATGCAATGTGTGCATGTGTATAGAGGCACTTTTTATAATTATAGCTCTAACTATCAGACAATCATCGCTTTACCAATTCTTTTTAGAACTAGGGACACTATTGTTAACTGAAAATAATTGTGCATTACATGCTTGTCCATGCCTCTCACTGAGTCTGGATCTTTGAAAATTCCACCTAAGAGTAGTACCATTGATATTTTGCATGTCTAAAATGTGAGTGTACTAGTTGGCAGCTCTATGGGGCCCATGTGCTCTTTATAATCATAATTTAAATGTTTTTGTGCCACTTGGTAGCTCCTCGCTTGTTCTAAGACCTTTGAATTTTCCACATCAATCTCATACTGTCAGATCAACTATATGGATCAATGCTAGCCATTGATCTACCTGGTCCCATTAACCTTTTATTTTAAAATGAGTAATATATGAGCTTAAATTTTATGTTCACATGACCATCAATGACATTTTTACGACCGTCAATGACATCTATACGACCATCATAATTTAAACCTATGTTTTTTAATCTCTGATCTTAGTTTTGACATTCATGCGACCATAAAAGACGTCCATGTGACCATCAAGTCAACTTAACTCCCTACAAACTCAACACTTGTCATTTCTTGGTTCGCTCTACTCTACAATCATAAATAAAAAGAGGATTTAGCATAATACTTTGATAAATATATATAAAATACCTTGCATGAATATTCTATCCTAAGGTCTTAGTTGTATTAATAAAATATGACTGGGGCCTAGGTTTAGAATATATAAAAGAGCTCCTGCATTTAATTTTTATGACCTGGCAGAAAAAAATATGATTGGGACCTTGGCTAAAATATTAAATTAATCTTAAAACATAATAAATGCTCTCTAAGCAAGGGTGCCACTTAGTAGTAGGGTATGATTTTGGGGCAATTATTACGGCCTTTTTGTGCAGTGGAATAATTGTGTGGATATTGGCATGGGGAAATGTTGTGGGGAAATTGTATCATGGACCCTAATTTTGTCAGACAAAATATCTGAAACACAAAGTTTGAATGAATTACATTTTCATCAAATAAAATGTCTGAGACACAACTTCCAAAGGAATTGGTCAAGGGCAAAAGGCCTGAAAGAATTAGTCCAAGATAAAAGTCCTGAAGGATAGGCTTGTAGGACAAAAATGCTTGGGACAAAAGTCCTAAAGGTAAAGTGCATTAGGTCTGAAGGGTCATTTCAAAAAGCTCAAAGGGTCATTCTATCAGGGAAAATAGTCGTAACAAAAATGGCAAAGGGCAACTTCAAAAAATCCTAAGGGTAGGTTGCACAAAGTTCGAAGGGAAATTATGTCGATGAATGTATATCGACAAGATTTGTTGCAGGAAAAATATACAGGGTAAATGTTTTGAAGGGTCTACTTCATAGGGAAAAGTTCCCATGACAAAAAATGCTAAAGTATCTACTTCATAGGGCAAAGTTCCCTTGACAAAAAAACTGAAGGGTAAGTGCAAAAGGTCTGAAGCATCTAATTCATGGCAAAAATGCCTGAAGGGTCTACTTTGTAGGGTACATTTTAGTGGGGAAAGTTCTTGGGACAAAAGTCTTGAAGGGTAAGTCTAATAAGGCAAAGGATCAATGAAAAAGGTCAAAGGGTAGGTCTATTACGTTGGGCAAAATGTTTGGGATAATAGTCTCAAAGGGTCTAATTCCATCCATGAAAGTGTATTAGACAAAATATCTAGAATAATAAATGTGACAAAGATAAGTCTACAATACAAAAGTTTGAATAAAGATCCTGAAATGGACCAAATGCTTCAAGAAAAATGTTTAATAAAGATAAGTCAGACAAAAAACCCAATAGAACAAGCTCGAGGTAAAACCTTGGATGAATACGTTTGGGGCAAAGAGTTTCAATAGAATTGTTGTGGGGCAATTATCATGGGCAAATTATTATGGACAAAATGTCTGACATAGTAAACTTGAAGACCGATTCATGTAGAACAAAAGTTTTGAAGACAAAATCTCAAAAAAAATATAAGTCTAAAAACATAAAACTTGACAAAGACTCCTGAAAGGTATTAATAAGGCTAGTCTATGAAACATGATGCGAATGCCATTTTTCCAAAATACAAAAAGGCCAATGATCAATCTTCTCCCATATAAAGATACAAAAGAGAGGTTTAAGGTCAAGACCATAGTCTAAAAAAAGTGGGTCCCCATTTTTGATGGAAAGAAGGGGGATGTTGGGTACAATAAATGTCGACTTATAGGGGGAATACCCCTGAGTATTCAAGAACCCAAAACTCTGGTTTGCAATCATTAAATCAATAATGAAGTGTGTCACAGAAGAATACTTAAATAAAAAACATGAAAGAGACTCCTAATTTCATTCACACAACATAATTTCCTTCTAATTTCTTGGATATGTGTGTCAAAATGTGTAGATAGATCATTTAACCCCTGTTGTGATGAGTTTTTCAAAGGCTTGATGAAGTTGTAGGTTTCATTCCAGTATCTCTTAAACCTCAAAAAAAATAGAAGCTCAGACATTGCTCTACTGCCATCCAGGCATCTATAGCTCTGATAGATATACCTTGGGCTCCTTCTCTTCTCATTCCATTGTTTTTTCTTGATCATGATGCGTGGTACATTTGTCAGGGAACCTAGAACAATAAACATGCTTCGATCCCTACTGAGTCAGGATCTTGCTCTACCAATTAGAACACATGTGATTACTTCTTGTATTAGCAACTAAACACAGAATTATACCAGAATCAATAAGTAACTAGAAATATGAAACAACACAAGAATATGAGAGACAATACACAATTGTATTAATAATCACTCAGAAGAATATACAATAAGGAAGATGCCACTTCTTCCTCCACCTCAAAGGTTCGCCACACCTCAAGACCTTCTTCCCTCTCTCTCTCGGTCCCAACAATCAACTCTAATATAGAATTGATGTTCACCTCTCCAACCAGTCAGTAACACGCTAGCAGTTCACCAAGTACACAACCGTACTCCAAGTAGATCCCCTGCTCTCTGCTGCTACCTGCAAATCACTAGACCTTACTCACCATGTAGATATCTCTACACCCCTAAAGAACCCTTGTCCTTGCCTCACCAAGTCCTTATGATTCTTCAACCAGTACCCCGGTGGATCAGCTCCTTGACCTTGCAGACCTTGCAACTCTCCCTGATCATACACACTCAGCACCCCTTTGGAACTAGGAGGAGCTACACTAGCTCTCTCTAAAAGCTCTATGGCTTTCTAGCACACTTTTACAATACAATCATGAGTCCATATATAGATCTCATCCAAACAATAGTTAGACAATAATACAATAATTAAATCCACAGCTCTCAGTCTAAAAAAAGCTTTAAACATGCAAACACTTGGTTCGTCAACCAACTGCTCGTTATATACTCGCAGATCGAACCACATAGGCGACTGACGTCGGTCCCTGTCTGCCTGGGGGTGCTGACGCCGGCCGATCCATGATCGACGTCGGTTACCTTCCTGTCTCCCTCCTGTCATCGTCGGTTGTCCTGACCGACGCCGGTGTCTGTGACACTCTGCAACTCTTCTGCAACCTCCATAACTTCTCCTGTTTGCATCCTGGTGAAGCTTTTAGCTCCACAACCTAACAACATTGACCTTATTTCATCATGTGAGCCTTTTGATTTTCTTTTGAACTCATTGGTTCTTTTCTTCTTTTATTTTTCCTTTGTTCTTATTTTGTACTTAAATGGAAAAGAGAAGATCTGGAAACCCAATTAGCTAGTATAATTATAAAACAAATCATTACTAGAACATCCCTTCCAGGTACACCTATACCCAGAATTGTCAATTTCAACAAGTATCTAATGTGATAAGTGCATTTGATCCACTAAAATAAGAAAACTTTATAAATTTATATGAAGTACTCTGAGAGCAACTTCCACATGCCTAGTATAAGTATTCAATTTTTACACCATTCATAATAATCTATGATTACCTACCTTCATCCTAAAGACTGAAAAACACAGATATACACCTAATCTATAAACTAGTCCTAAAGTGTCAAGATTTTAATTTCCCCCTTTTTACAAGTCATAAGCTTAGTTGGTTTGGATTTTAATTTGGTTATAATCAAAGCAAATATAATTCTAATCATCAGAGAAAGCAAAGAATAACTAATTTAAGAAAGCAAGGAACCTAACTAAGAAAACACAAAATCTAATTTATTAAAGTAAAATATTGAAAGTAGGAAAGATTAATCTAGAAAGTAGGAAACTAATATATGAAAGCAAAATATTGAAAGTAGGAAAGATTAATATAGAAAGTGAGAAACTAATTTGTGAAAGTAATAAATCTAATCTAATCCTATGTCTACGCTCATATATCCCTCATTACTCGGTAACATCAGTAGACGGTGCATCCCTGAAGTAATTTTTCAAAAACTATCCATTGACTGGATATGTAAGTTCATTACTTGGAGGTCCTTTAAACTAAACATGTTATTTCCCATGATCTCTAAAATATGGTATGGTCCAATCCATAGTGGGGCAAACTTGTCATGTTATCCTTTCTATTCATGGGATTTATCCCAAAGTAGCACTAATCTGAAATCTTGAATGCTTTGACTTTTACTCTTTTATAAAACCACCTCTTGACCACATTCTTGTGTTTGATGAATGTCTGTAAGGCTTCATCCCTTAAATATTCTATTTTTATTATGTCTAGTAGTCTAGATTCTATTTTATTGCTTGATTCCATATAGTATAAACTGATAAGTGGGTAGTGTAGTCATATAAAATATCTAAATTGGTAGTTTGAGTGTGGCTTGTGACATCAAATCCATAGGTCTATCTTGCATGCTCTTAAGACCCTTATAGAAACCTTTTTTCTCATTGCTAGTCATCCATAGGATTCTATATGGTCATTTTAACTCGACCAGACTCTATTTCCTAGGCCAATCCTATTCCCCCAGGTCTTAAGTTTGTAGAATAAGAGCGTCATACCTGGACTACAGCATTAGACCCTAGGGTGTCTCATTTTTGGCACTCTTATCCAATCATAATTCAAGACCAAATGGTCAATTTCATCTGATTCTTATCCTTCATCATGTTAGCCTAGCATAAATACATTTAACCTGTAACCAATTATTCCCTATAAAAGCCCATCCAAAGTTCATTTACAAAGGGAGGTGACAAATATTACAAATCAAGAAAGAATACAAGCAAACTACTAAGGCAAATTTCCCTATTCTCTACATACAGTCACCCAACATAGCTGAAAACATATTCAAACTCTCGCACCAGTCCCTATCCACCTCAAGCACTCTCAATTTGGTATTTTTGCATCTGCATCACACTATTTCACAAAGCACATCAAGTGGGATAACTACATATGGCTTTATCCCTCTTCAGAGTATTGGTATGTAGGCAACATGCCCACACAAGGTTTGTGGATCACACACTCAATGAATCTTACAACATTAACCCACCACCTCCTGGCCCCCCGCCCTCGTCTGCCCCCCCCCCTCCCCCCCACGTTTCATGTCATTCAAATCTTATTTATCAAGCATGATGGAGGGTTAGGGTTTAAAGATTAAAACAACTTTACAGTAATTTTCATCAATATTCAACACTCAAAATTTCACAGGCAAGCTCACATAGGAACAATGCAAAGAACCCAAAAAAATCAAATCTCTATGAGCAGTTTGGACAATAGCAACAAGAGTGAACAACAATGACAAACTATGAGGTGTCTTGTTTTTGATGGTCTTATCCTATCATTGAATGAAATCTAGATTCTAATTCATGACACTGTTCCAATCCTGCACAACCAATGTCAGACCCTACATTAATCATTTCAACCTATTTTAAGATAAGTTATAATTTTTTCCTAATTTATTGTTATTTTTAGAAAGGTAAAAAAGATAAATAAATTATACAAATTAGGATTGTAATTATTTTAATATTATTTACTAATTTATTGATCTAGACTCTTAACTAAAATAGGAATAAAACTCCATTATTCCTGAAATATTGAAATCATTTGATGAACTGGACTTACTTCATTTGTGCATAAAAACCCTAAGAAAAATTCCTTGTTGATTTTTCTAATATTTTTTTGATCTCCCCTGCATTTTTAAATAACAAATTCACATTTAATTTTTAAAAATTACCTTAGTAAGTAAAAAAAAATATTTCAAACCCTAGTTGAATTTACAAGGTCCTTTTGCTTCTTACGATATCACCTTACATATAAATCATAATTTCACAGTTAATTTTTATAATTTACCATAGTAATTTTAAAAATCATTTTTTTAAAACCCTAGTTGAATTTACTAGGTCCCTTTACTTCTTGAGGTATCATCTTACATGTTTGTATCTTTTTTTATGCATATTCCAATTCATTGTTTAGATTATATTTATTTAATATTCTCTTTCATTTTTCAAGTTGTTTTCCTTATGCCATCTAAACTCCTTGCATCTCTTCCTTTGAGATGAAGTGCAAGACTTAGTGGCAACCCTTCTGAATTCACCCACATTCCTTCAACCCATCCATATACTATTGATAAACAACTAACTCACCTTCCTACTATAGATCTTACACATCCAGATTACACTAATTTCCAGGAAGATAATTTTGAAAATGAGCAATATGAGAATAACAATGATGATACACACACCGATGTTCACGACCCACCACATCAAGCTCTTGATCCACTTCCACCTATTGTTTATAATGATGTTGTCATCAACAAAGATTTTATTCTACAAAGTTTTAGAGAGAGACTTAGGGAATAAACCCAAGATCATTCTGTTATCTTATAATCTATCATGGAAATTAAAAAGGCTAAGCAAGTTGAGTCTTCCGTTATTTCAGAACAACCAGTTGCAAATGACACTATGCGGGCAACTATGTCTCAACAACCCCTATAGCAACCCAACCTTCTTATGAGGTACCACTAGTTATAGCTAGTACATTTTATCTCCTGATGTGGCTTCCTTTGTATAAGAGATAAAATCTCTTCAATCTAAGGTGCCTCTAAACCAACACAGCCTTTGGATTATTTTGCTCTACTTCATACACCATTGGCATGCCATATTACTTCTACACCTTTGCCACTAGGTTTTGATCAACCCAAGCACACTCTATATGATGGTAAGGGTGATCCAAAGACACACTTGAGATATTTTCACTTAGCAAGCTTGGACTATGTGCCAAATAACCTGGTTACTAACCAGGCTATTTTTATGAAGTTTAAAAGAATATGCTCTATAATGGTTTTATAGTCTACTGAATCAATTGGTCAATGCAATCAATCCTTTGGTTGATGTGTTCCTATATCATTTAAACATTAAAATAAGTGACAAGGATTCTTATGCCCATGTTGCATAATAGAAACAAAGGTCAAATGAACATCTCACAGATTATGTTCTTCAATATAAGACTATCTTGGCTAAAATGACTAGCCCCATGGCTGATTAAGAATTACAAGATCTCTTCAAACAAAGTCTTTTACCATCTTTGCATGAGTCAATAATGTTTTAAAAGTTCTCTTCCTTCACTAAGTTATGTGATACACTAAAGGAAAGGGAAGTCAAATTAATTTCAATGGGCAAACTCAAGTACACAAGCATATCATAAACAACAAATAAGAGTAACAATAAAGTCCCATACAAAGTAAAGGTTAATGATAACAAAAGTCAATATCAACCTATAGTTAATGTGGCTTCAGAGCCCCCTCAATGAGTGGTTTTATCTATGCCTCCTTGGTGAGCCTTTACCTAATCTACCAACATCTACAACTAGAGTCTTACAACAGCTATTGGAATGTAACATCGTATCTCTCCTACCTATTGAAGAAATTAACACAACAAAACCTCTTCCATGGGGATATGATCAGAATGCATTTTGTGATTTTCATAGGGCACCAGGCCACAGAATAAACAAATTCATCAGTTTGAAACACAAGATACAAGACTTGATTGATGGCAACCTTATTGACATTGACACCCTAGTTGAGCCTCCTTAGGCAAAACAAATACAGGATGAAGGTCTAAAGATTTTCTTAGATCCTTTTCCACAACATTGTATAAAAGAGATAGGGGATACATCAGGTTTTCACCATGTATATCATGCACACCCTCCACCAGCTACATACCAAACACCTTTAGTTGAGTCACATCCTTTGAGTAACATGATTAGTGTGTATAATTATAGAGTTCCAGTTAGACCTTCCATCTCCTTTTCAGAGTAGGAGATAGTTGAGGGTGGTTAAAATTAGCATGCACTCTTTGTCAGAGCTTACATTAGTCATCATCCCATTCATAGTGTTCTCATTGACAATGAATCTAGTGTGAATATGTGCATTATGACATTACTGTAACATTTGGGATATTTAAAGTAGGATATTACCCTGACAGACATAATTATTAGCAAATTTAGTGGGCACATACAGAGTTCATTGGGTGAGATTGTAATCCCTTTATAAGTTGGTCCAACACATGTGGCCACATCATTTACTATTATTCTAGGTGCAAAAAGCATCGACATGTTGCTTGGTCAACCATGGATTCAAAAACTTTGTACAGTACCTGCTACAGTTCATAGATACGTGAAATTAATTCACAATAATTAGGATTTTATAGGTGGTGGACTTCCATATGAGTTACCACTCCCCACTTCAGAGCCATATCCTACTTTGTAGTAACTAGTTTCAGCCTCTCCATCAGTTATAGTTCTTCCTCTAGTTCAAATTCAGCCACAATTGAGGCCTCCATCACCAACATAGAGAGTTCATACACTTCCATAGAGGCCTCTTTTAGAGAAACCAAAGTTTCAGGACTCGAGACAGTTTCTTGCTACAATATTCACACCTAGGGCTGTATCATTGAGGCCTCATGCCTCTACACATAGAGCAGATTTTTAGAGATCTTCTTCTACTATCAAATGGGTCCCTAAGAGCCCAAAACTTTCATCCACTTCTTAGAATTATAGGGGGACCCCATAGTCAGTTTCCACTACAGAGATTTTAAAGCATTTATAGTATACATAGCTTTTAGATTCACAGTCTCAACCCTTCCATCATGCTTCACAATCATGCATGATCCCTCTCCTTGATATAGGACACCATGATAGGGAGTCTCTCATGAGACTCATTAGTTAGTATCATTTCTTCTCAGTCTTTGTTGTACATAGCTTCTTTTCAAATTTTTGTACATAGTCTCCTTATGATTGATTATTCATAACTTCTTTTCAATTTTTTATACATAGTTTCCTTATGATTTATTGTACATAACTTCTTTTCAATTTCATGTATATAGTCTCCTTATGATTGATTGTATATAGATTATTTCAAAAATACCAAAAACAATGTAACATTTCAAAATACAAAAATATTTAAATAAATCAAAAACACCAAAAATATTTCAACTATATGCATCATCCATTCTTTACATTTCTACTACCATGCTAGACTTATATTTTATTGTTCTATGATATTATTTGTCGATTTATATACATTACCATGCTTCACTTGATCTTATTTAAGTGTGTATAGTGACATCTATATCCTTTATTGCTTCACTCTACCCATTGAGGGTCATCCTACTTCTACATTCGACACATACATCAACATATCTATCCACTGAAGGCATATTCTACATGACTACACCATCCAGGTTATGCCATTCCTACACCACACACTCTATTTATCATGTTGATGTACATTACTTACTATCTTACACAACTTACTCTATTGACATTCACTAGTATATAACACTTATGTATTTCTTAGCATATACCTAGTCTTATACTCCATGTCTTGCATACTTTCACTTCTTTCTTTGATTAGTTAGATGTGATTATATTTCTAGCATTTACATGCTTTCCTTTATTGCTTTGTATATCTAGATATGATTGAATTTATTTGTTTTTGTTTTGTCTCTTGTGTGTGCCTTAGGACATTTACCAATGTCCTTCACTTATACTCTTCTATGTTCTTGTGGCCTTCGCGCCAACCTTGTTTGTTTTCAATTGTATGTGTATGTGGGAATTTGAATATGCCTTATATCCCTATTTTCCTAGTTTGACTGACATGTGCCCATGTCCCTTGTTTGCTTGGCCCCTTGGCCACTCTTATATGCTTCTTGCTTCTTGCATTGTGTGCTTATTGCTTATTTGCTTTTCACTATTTGCAATGCCATGATCCACATCATGCATTATATTGCTTTCTTGGATGCCATGATGGATATCATGCTCCAACCCTCATTGACAACTAACAACTAACATTTCCAATTTCAAGTCAGTATATTTCACATGCTATTACATTATTAAATATATATAGGCGTACCCTTGCTGATTAACAATCTCCAATACAAACTATGCTATATCTTGAGACATCTTTTTGATTATCATTGATATATCATGTATTTCATATTATAACACACTTGCAGGGCTATTTATTTTGAGGGAAATATTTATAGGGTCTTCATCCCTACCCTTAGAAGAGGGGGCAACAAATAAGGGTTTTGTCATAGAGATTAGAGCCTTCTATTGTTAAAAAAAATCAATTTTTAGAACACTCAAAAGAACAACCAAAACCCAAACTAGGTGGAACAAGCCAAGAAAATAGTGACAAACATAGAACAATGATAAAAAATAGTAATGGACAAGAGCACCATACTTGGAATACAACATCAGACATCAAAGTGTCATATTTTTGGCACTCCTGTCCAAACAACAAAAAACCTAGATGTTCCAGAAATAGACAAAAAGGTAAGTTTAGTTATAGTTTTGTCAACAATAATTTAGTTTAGATTGGACAGTTTTAGTATAATTTTTCTCAAAGAATCCAAATATAGGGGGTATGATGCGTGACATGATGGATCTCACTTCCAATTTTAAATTGGGTAGTTGGTATAACTTCTAAATCAGAATCCATGTTACAAACATCAGTAATCGGGGGCAATGTGCTTGACATATTTGCTTTCTTTTGTTTCTAATTTTATTATATTACCTAGGTATTCTCAGTAGTTACATGCCTTATTCCATCTATAAGTGGTTGACATCATTTCAGAGTGGATTTCACATAAGCCTAGTTCCCAATTTTGGAGTGGCTTTCATACAAGCCTAATCTCCACCTTTTAGAGTGGCCAAGATTGGTCTAGTTCTTAGTACACATTCAAATATCCATGCCACACTATCAGATTAGTGAGCATTCATGGTATTCAATAGCCATATCATACGACACACATTCATATTGATATTAGTTTATATCTTCATTTAGTGGGAAACGATGGAGCCAAAGGACTAGCTAGCCTTTGTATTCTTGAGCCACCTACTTAGAAGGATTGGACACACAGTCCAAACATTGGTTAACATACACATGATCACATAGCTTCTCTTAGTGGGTGACGATGGAGCCAAAGTGCCAACCTTTTTATTCTTAAGCCACTCTCAAGGAATCAAACACTCAGCTCCATTCATGATATTACTTTTGATATAACACATACCCTACATTACTTAGTGCATACCCAACATTATTTAGCATCTCTCAACATCACACATCTTCATGGGATTCACCCTTGTAGGTAAGTTTGGGTGCGCTTTCTATTTTTCCTTTATCTTAATATTTCACTTTACTACATCATTAGAATAAAGGGGGGGGGGAAATGTAGTCATATAAAATGTCCAAAGTGGTAGTTTGAGTGTGGCTTGTGACATCCAATTCATAGGTCCTTCTTGCATGCTCTTAAGACCCTTCTAAACATCTTTTTTATCATTCTCATTCATTCATAGCCTTCTAGACGGTCATTCCAACTTAGCTAGACTCTATTTCCTTAGCCAATCCTATCACCCTAGGTCCCAATCCTATAAGATATGAGTGCCATATCTAGACTACAACATTAGACCCTAGGGTGTGTTATTTTCAATGCTCCTGTCCAATCATAATTTTAGCCCAAACAATCAATTTCATATGATTCCTATCCTTCATCATGTCGGCCTAGCACGAATACATTTAAGCCAAAACCAATTATTCCCTATAAAAGCCCATCCAAAGTTTATTTACAAAGGGAGGTGACAAATATTATAAAGCAAGCAAGAATACAAGAAAACTACTAAGTCAAATTTCCCTTTTCTCTTCATACAGTCACCCAACATAGTTGCAAACATATTCAAACTCTCACACTAGTTCCTAGCCACCTCAAGCACTCTCAATTTAGAATTTTTACATCTCCATCACACTATTTCACAAAGCACATCAAGTGGGATAACTACATATGGCTTGATCCCTCTTCAGAGTATTGGTATGTAGGTAGTGTGCCCACACAAAGGGTGTGGATGAAATGCTCAGTGCATCTTACAAACACTAACCCCACTTTTTCAAGCGATTCAAATCCCATTTATCAAGCATGATGGAAAGTTAAGTTTTGAATATTAAAAGAAATATACAATGAGTTTTGTCAACTTTTAACACTCGAAATTTCATAGATAGGCTCACACAGAAACAACACAATGAACCTAGAAAAATCAGGCCTCTATGCACAATTTGGACAATAGCAATAAGAGTGGACAACAACACTAGACCCTAGGTTGTCCTATTTTTAGTGGTCCTATCCTTTCACCGAATGAAAGCTAGATTCTAATTTATGACACTACCCCAGTCCTATACAGCTAATTTCAAACTGTACAATAGTCATTTTAACATATTTAAAGCTAAATTATAATTTATCCTAATTTATTGCTGTTTTTAGAAAGGTAAAAAAGATAGATAAACTATATAAATTAGGACTATAATTATTGCAATATTATTTACTAATTTATTAATCCAGACCCTTAATTAAAATAAGAATAAAACTCCATTATTATCAAAATAGTTAAATTAGGTAGCTTCAACATGATAGGGAATACTGGCTTGCATCCATACACCAATAGGGAAGGTGAAGATTTAAGGGCTTGTTTATATCTTGTCCAGTCTACCCAAAGAACGTACTTTAATAGATTATGCTAGTCCTTGGGCTTATCACCTGCTGATTTCTTAATTGCATTGATCATATTCTTGTTCATTGATTCTGCTAGTCCATTTCCCTAAGGGTAATGGTTAGAAGCTGACCTGATAATAATTTGGTTATCATGTTCCCACTCAATAATTTTTTTTGATATAAAATCTGGTCCATTATCACAAACCAAAGAAATGGGCATGCCAAATCTGGTTGTTATGTGTTCCTCCAAGAAGTAGATCACATCTTGTGCTCTGTAATTCTTTGTGGCTATGAATTTAGTCCATCTAGTGCAATAGTCTATGATAGTAAGCATGAATTTACGGACTACTGAGGAATTTGGGTTGATGACACTAATGAAGTCTTTACCCCACTAGGCAAATGGCCTTCTTTCAACAACTAGTTGTAAAGGCATTACTACATGTACCTTATTTTTGGTTAAAGCTTGACATTCATGGCATGTTCTGACATGAGTATGATCATCCTTAAAGATGGTTGGACAATAGTAACCCATTATTAAGATCTTATGGGCTATGGCATTCCCAAATGAGTGACCACTGCCTATCTTCTGATGCAAGTTCTCTAAAATTTCTTTAGCTTCCTTTGTAGATATACACTTGAGATAAATACCCTCATAATTTCTTATGTAAAGGACTCCCTTTTTGATCATGTAATGAGCGACTTTGAGCCTTAAATCTCTTTTTATTTATCTATTAATCTTGGGGGAATGAGTTCCTATAAGTAAATACTATATGATATTAGTATACCATTCTCATTTAGACACTTGAGCTTCACAACCTCTTCAATGATGATACAAGGATCTGGTTCAGTCATAAGTTAAATGATACCTTGACCATAAGTGATCTTTGCCAACTTGATCTCTATTTTAAATTCTTGTAGTTTGGCCATCTATTTCCCTTGGCATTCTCCTAGTTCATTCTATGAAAGGGTGAGCTTGGCCATAGGATTAGGTCTAATGGCAATGGTTTTATTTTTCAAAATGTAATGTCAAAGTTTTATATACTACATTGACAAGGGCAAAATTCTATTTGTCAATATGTAGTCATATAAAATGCAAAAATTGGTAACTTGAGCATGGCTAATGACACCCAACCTTCAGGTCCCTCGTTCTTACTTTCATGACCCTCTTAGGCTTATTTTACCTAATTTCCAATCATCCATAGGCTTCCAGACTTGGTCCCAGTTCACCTACACTACTCTTGCCAACACAAATTAATCCCCCTAGATCCTTTTTGCTTAGAATAGTAGTGCCACACTTGTACTATAGCACTTGTGCCACTCTTGTCTACTTTCAATGCTATTATCTAAGTCTATTTTTGGCCTCAACAGTCAATTTATTTTAGTTATCCATCCTTATCCTTCTCATCTTAACGTGAGTACATTCAACCCATGACTAATAGATCCTTATAAAATTCCATTAAAATATCATTTCGAAAGGGTTGGAAAATATCACTAATAAAGTAAGAATACAAGCAAAACTACTCAAGCAATCTTCCGTTTTCTTTGCATATAGCCAACCAACACACTTATAAGCTCATTCAAGTCCTTACACCAGTTCCTAGCCACCTAAAACACATATAGTTTAGCATTCTAAATATTCATATATACAATTTCACAAAGCACATCAAGTGGAGAGAACTACATATGGTTTGATCCCTCTTTGGAGTATTGGTATGTAGACACTGTGCCCACACACAGGGTGTGAAGCACATTTAGTGCATCTTACACACACTAACCCCCCTTCTTGCTCGATATTAGTCAAACCATAATGGAAGATAGGGTTTGAAGATAGAATATGCTTTACAGGGAACTATACAGACTTACAACCGACAAAACTTTGCAAACAGGGTCACACAAACATAGTGAACAAAACCTAGAAAGCTCAGATCCTCAAGACAATAATAGTATAGGTAGACTATAGATTCAGTACCACTACTATTTAGTTTTAATGCTCCTATCTATTCACAAAATAAGGTTCAAATCTTAGTTTGCAATAGTGTCTCAGTCATGCATAGTGAATTCTAGCCTTTGTGTCACTCAGATCAATCAATTTCTAGCTAAGTTTAGTTTTCTTCTCCTTATTACTATTTTTAGAAAAGTTCAAATTGTAATTAATTTACACAAATTAGTAGCTTAATTATTGTCTATTTATTTATTTATTTATTGATTTTACTACTTAGACCCTTTAAGTAAATTAAGAATAATACACCAATATTCCCAAAATTATTAAATCATTTGGTAAACCCAATTTACTCCGTTTATGCATAAAAACCCTACAAACCATAGGATAATTTTCCTATTGATTTTTCATATATTTTTTTGATTTTTTTCTACTCGCATAATAAAATAAAAAATTAGCATTAAATTTTAAAATTTTGTAGTAATTTTAAAATAATTTTCTTTCAAACCCTAGTTGCCCATACTAGGTCCCAATATTTTTACAATAATTTTCCAATCATTTTCTAAATTTTTACTAGCATATTTAGATTAAAAAACATATTAAAATTTCAAAATTCAATAGTAATTTTCAAGCACATTTATTTTTCAAAATCCTAGTTACATCTACTAGATCCTATTAAATCACTAATTTTCCAATAAATTTTTGATTTTTTACTTGCATATATAACTCAGAAATTCACTTTGAATTCCAAAATTTCATAGTAAATTACTCAAATGACCATTTTTCAAAACCCGAGTTGCATGTACTAGTTCCTATTTGCTTATTGAGGTATCACCTTACATGTTTGTGAGCTTCGTATCCTTTTTATGCAATTTTCAGTTAAGTATTGTTAGGACTTTACATTTCCTATATTTAGTATTTTTTTTATACCACACTTTGCCTATTACAAATTTTTGAAAAAAATTCAATCAAATTTCAACTTGTTTTCCTACTTTACCAATGGCCTAATATACCAGTTTTGATAAAAGGGAACTTCAAAAACTTTTAACTAAATACCCTGACATGCAAGATGACATGCTTAAAATACTACAAGAAGAAAAAAAAAGAGTGAACAATGATCAATCTTCTCAGACCATAGAGTAACTAGTTACAAATGATATTACAGGGGTAACTATGTCCCAACAACCCCCTATAGCAGCCCAACTTGCCTCTATGCCACCAGCTACAACTAGTACATCCTTGTCTCCTGATGTGGTAGCCCTTGTGCAAAAGATAAAATCTATTCAAATTAAGGTGTTACATCTTGATAAAGGTGCCTCTAGAGATACATAGGCTTTGGTTTCTTTTTCTCTATTGCATACACCATTAACACGTCACATTGATTCTACACCCTTGTCACAAGGTTTTATTAAACCTCAGCTTACTCTATATGATGGCAAGGTTGATCTAGAGTCACATTTGAGAGCCTTTTATGCAACATGCTTGGACTATGTACCTAATGACTAGCTACTTAGCAAGCTATTTCCACAAAGCCTAAGGGATTATGCTTTATAATGGTTCTACAGTCTATCGAACTAGTTAGTCAATGCATTCAATCTTTTAGCCAACATGTTCCTAGCTCATTTCAGCATTAACATTGGTGGTAAGGTTTTATATGATCAAGTTGCATAACAGAAACAAAGGTCAAATGAGCATCTCACAGATTATCTTCTTTGATATAAGACTATTTTGGCTAAGATGACTAACCCCAAGGTCGATCAAGAGTTACAAGATCTCTTCAAATAGAGTCTTCTACTATCTTTGCATGAATCAATTATGTTTAAAATATTCTCTTCCTTCACTGAATTATGTCACACACTAAAGGAAATAGAAGTCAAGTTAATTTTAGTGGGAAAAATCAAGTACACTAATATCTCAGACACAACAAACAAGAGTAACAACAAATTTCCATACAAAGTAAAGGTCAATGATAAAATGAGTCAGAATCAACCCATAGTTAATATGGATTCAAAGTCCCCTCAATGAGTGGTTTTATCAACACTTCCTTGGTGAAGCTTCACCAATCCACCAGTTTCTCTAGATAGAGTTTTGAAATAACTATTGGAATTTAACATCATATTTCTCCCTCCTATTCATGAAGTTGACCCAATAAAGCCTTTTCCATAGGGATATGATCTACATACATTTTACAAGTTTCACAATGCACCAAGCCATACAACAAACAAATGCATTAGTTTAAGACACAAGATACATGAATTAATAGATGAAAATCATATTGATCTTAGCACTTTTGTTGATCTTCCTTAGGTCAAGCCAACATAGGATAACACATTTAAAATATTTTTAGATCTTTTTCCATAATATTCTGAATAGGAAATAGGGGACACATCAAGGGTTTACCATGCATATCGTGCACATCCCCCACTAGATACATACAAAGCACCTTTAGTTGAGACACATCCTTTGAGTAACATGATTGGTGTAACAATTCCATAGTTCCAGCTAGACCTTCCATCCCCTTCTTAGAGAAGTAGATCATTGAGGATGATACAAATTATCATGCACTCTTTATTAGAGCTTACATTCATAATCATCCTATTTGAGTGTTCTCATAAATAATGGATTCAATGTGAACATGTGCACTATGACAATATTACAGTGTTTGGGATATTTAGAGTAAGATATTACATTGATATACATAGTTATCAATGGATTCATTGTGCACATATAAAGTTCATTGGGTGAGATAGTACTTCCTTTATAGGTTGGTCTAACACATGTGGCCACACCATTCACTATAGTTCCTAGTGGAAGAGTTTTGGATATGTTATTTGGTCAACCATGGATCCAAAAACTTTGCACAATACCTTATATAGTTCATAAATGCATGAAAATCATTCATGCTAATCAAGTTGTTATAGTTGGTGGAGTTCCATATGAGTTACCACTCCCCACTTCAGAGCCATCTTCTACAGTACTGTCACTAGTTTTAGTTTAGCCTTTAGTTTCAGTTTCTCCACCAATTATAGTTCCTCCTCCAATTCTAATTTAGACATAGTTGAGGCATCCATCACCAACATAGAGAGTTCATACACCTCCATAGCTTTAGGATTCTAGATAGCTCCCAGCTACAGTGTTCACACCTAGAGCAGTATCATTGAGATCTCATGCGTCTACTCATAGAGCATATGTTTAAAGAGCTTCTTTTATTACTAGATGGGTCCTTAAGATCCATATAGTTGTATCCACTTCTTAAAGTTATAGGGGGACCCCACAATTGGTTTCTACTTTGGTGATTTCAGAGCATTTACAACATATACAACTTTTAGAGTCATAGTCTCAGCATTTCCATCGTGCTTCATGATCATGGATGATTCCTCCCCTTGATATAGGACACCATGATAGGGAGTCTCCCATGAGACTCATCGGTTAGTATCATCCTTTCCCCACTTACCTATATATAGTTTCTTATGCTTGATTGTACATAAATCAGATATATCAAAAATTTAAAAACATTCAAATAGATCAAAATACAAAAACATATAAATAACATTCAAAAACACAAAAAATATTTTGATTGTATGCATCATCCATGCTTTACATTTCTACTACTATGCTAGACTTACTTTTATTGTTTTATGCTTATTGTTTGTTGATTTATCTACATTACCATGCTTCACTTGATCTTCTTTTAAGTGTGTAAAGTGACATCCAACTCTTTGATTGCTTCACTCTACCCATTAAAGGGGCATCCTACTTCTGGATCGAGATACATACCCACTGGGGGCATCTTCTACATGACTACACCATACAAGTTATGTCATTCCTACACCAAAAATTCTAGTTATCATGTTGATGTACATTACTTACTTGTTTACACAGATTACTTTATCGACATCACTAGTATATAGTACTTGTGTATTTATTAACATATACCTAGTCTTGTACTCACATGTCTTGCATATTTTCCCTCTTACTTTGATTAGTTGGATGTGATTGTACTTCCAATTTCCTAAATGCTTTCTTTTCTTGCTTAACATAACTATATTATTTGCATTTCTTAGTTGCTATTGATCTCCTATATGTGCCTTAGGACATTTGATAATGTCCTTTGCTTCTATTCATGTGTGCGCCTTAGGACATTTGTCAATGTCCTTTGCCTGTACTCTTCTATATGATTGTGGCTTCCATGTAAATTTTGCTTATTTAAATTATATGTGTATATGGTAGTTGAACATGCCCTTTATGCTTGCTTTCTAGTTTGAGTGACATGTGCCCATGTGCCTTGTTTGCTTGGCCCCTTGGCCACCCTTGTATGCTTCTTGCTTCTTGCTTTATGTGCTTACTGCTTGTTTGTTTCTCATTATTTGCAATGCCATGATTCACATCATGTATTTATCTTGCATTCTTGGATGCCAAGATAGACATCATGCTCCATCCCTCCAATTATTAACTAACTAGACTTTCATTTCTAGTTCAGTATATTGCACATGTTCTTATATTGTTATATCTATCTAGGCATACCCCTATTGATCTAACAATATCTCAATAAAAATCATGCTATATATTGAGATATCTTGTCAATTATCATTATTATATCATGTATTTTTTTAATATAACACACTTGTAGGGCTATTTCTTCTAATGGTAGTCATTGTTGGGTCTTCATTCCTAATATTAGAAGAGGGAACAACAAATAGGGGTTTTGTTTTAGAGATCATAACTCCTAACGATCAAAAAAGTAGCATTTAACACACCCATAATAACAACTAGACATCAAAACAGTAAAAAAAAAACCACACAGACAGTCAAGAATCCAGAACAGTTACCATGTTTGGCCCTGACAACAGTACCCAACTTGGATAAAAACATCGATGCCACTAGTGTCCACTTTTGTAACTCTAGTCCAAACAATAGAAAAACTATATTTTTTAGAAATAGACAAAAAGGTAAGCTCAGTTACAATTTTATCAGCTACAATTCAGTCCAAATTCAATATTTTTAGTCTAGTTTTGCTTAGAGAATCCAGATATAGGGGCATCATGCATGACATGATGGCTCTCACTTTCAGTTTTAGATACAATAATTAATTTAACTTTCAGATCAAAAACCATATTTCAAACACCAATGATTAGGGGGAATGTGCACGACACATTTATTGTCTTTTCTTTCTAAGTTTAGTATTACCTAGGTATTATTAGTAGTTACGTGCCTTATTCCATTTTTAGATGGTTGACATCATTTTGGAATGGCTTTTATATAAGCTTAACTTCTTGAGTTTTTGAGCTCCTGAGTTCCCAAGTGGCTTTCATACAAGCCTAGTGCACTAGTTTAGAGTGGCTTTCATACAAGCCTAATCTCCATCTTTTGGAGTGGCCAAGAGTGGCTTAGTTTCCAACATACATTTATCTATCCATACCAACATTATTAGATCATAGTAAATTTATGAGCTTCAGGAGCCATCTCATGTGACACACATTTCATACTAGTATCAGTACATAGCTTCACTTCACGGGGCAACGATGGAGCCAAAGGACTAGCTAGCCTTTGTATTATCGAGCCACCTATCTAGAGGGATTAAACACATAGTCTAAATATCGATTAACACATGCATGATCACCTAGTTTCACTTAGTGGGTGTCGATGGAGCCAAAGGGCCAACCTTTACATTTTTAAGCCACTTCTGGGGAATTGAGCACTCAACTCTATTTGTGATATTACTCTTGGTATAACACCTTTTAACATTACTCAACATAATCTAACATCACTCAACATCACAATAGGTTTTGTATTGGCTCATGTACCTAATGAGGTATATTCATTCCTTTCTCTTCCTCTCTCTCTTATCCAGTTTTATATATTCTTATTTTAGATATAACACATCTAGTAAGATCTAATCTACTCTTTGTTTTTATTTTAGATTCATACTTCATAACATGATCTCTCTATGCATAACCAGCATCACACAACTTCATGAGCTTCACTCTTGTAGGTAAGTTCAAATACACTTTCTATTTTTCCTTTATCCTAATATTTCACTTTGTTACATCACTAGAATAAAGGTGGGGGGGGGGGGTAAATGTAGTCATATAAAATGTAAAAATTGGTAACTTGAGCATGGTTAATGAAACCCAACCCTTAGGTCCCTCATGTTTTCTTTCATGACCCTCTTAAGCTTATTTTCACTTATTTCCAATCATCTGTAGGCTTCCGGACTTGGTTCCAGTTCACCCAAACTACTCTTTCTAAGACAAATCAATCTCCATAGGTCCCGTCTACTCAAGATAGTAGTGCCACACTTGAAGTATAGCGTTGATGCCCCTCTTATCTGCTTTTGGCACTATTATCCAAGTCTATTTCTAGCCCCAATGATCAATTTCTTCCAGTTCCCCATCCTTATCTTTGTCAGCCTAATGTGAGTACATTGAACCCATGACCAATAGATCCCTATAAAAACTCATTAAAAGATCATTTGGAAAGGGTTGGAAAATATCACTTAGCAAGTAAGAATAAAATCAAGACTACTCAAGAAATCTTTCCTATTCTCTACATATAGCCAACCAACACACTTACAAGCTCATTCAAGTTTTTACACTTGTCCCTATCCACCTCAAGCACATCTAGTTTAACATCTTGCATCTTCATACACATAATTTCACAAAGCACATTAAGTGGAGAGAAATACATATGGCTAAATCCCTCTTCAGTGTATTGGTATGTAGGTAACATGCCCACACACGGTGTGTGAAACACATCTAGTGCATCTTACACACACTAACCCCCCCTCTTGTTTAAAATTGGTCAAAGCATAATGGAATATAGGGTTTAAAGAAAGAATATACTATATAGGGAGTTATATAGACTTCTAGTTAATGAAACTTCATAGATAGGTCACATAGACATAGCAAACAAAACCTAGAAAGCTCAAATCCTCAAAACAATAGTGACTAAAGTGGACTATAACATTGTTGCCACTATTATCTAGTTTTGGTGCTCTTATCCAATCACAAAATGAAGTTTAGATCTTAGTTTGTGATAGTATCTTAGTCATGCATAGTGAATTTCAGCCTTTGTGTTAGTTAGATCAATTAGTTTCTAGCCAAGTTTTATTTCTTTCTCCTTATTACTATTTATAGAAAAATTTGGATTGAAATTAGTTTACACAAATAAGTAGCTTAATTATTGTCTATTTATTTACTAAGTTTACTACTCAAACCCTTTAACTAAATTAAAAATAATACACCAATATTCCAAAAATTATTAAATCATAATCATAGAATACCTAAGTTCTACATCTTTCAGATTTGCGCTCATGAATGTAATTAGATGCCTGGTCTCATCCTTTTACATGATGACAGTTGCAATCATATGCTCTGAAGCAAATGAATATAAGTAGAAATATTTATTAAAATTTATACTAACTAATACTAGAGCCTATTATATTGCATATTTAATGTCTTAGAAGGACTTTTGAGCTTTAGCTGTCCACTCTATTTTGGCATCTTGCTTGAGCATGGAGTTCAGAGGTCTAACAATATTTGCAAATCCTGAGATAAAATTCCTTACAAAGTTAATATTTTCAAAGAATTATTTGAACTCCTTTTTATTTATTGGCTAACCTTTTGAAATTATCTCAATTGTGTCTAGATCAATGGTGATCCCATCTTTGGTGATGATATACCCCAAGAATTTAACTTTGATCACTTTGAATATGCTCTTATTTGGATTTAACGAAATACCAAACCTCTTGAATCTCTCGAATATGGACTATAGGTGACTTATGTTATTTTTTTGAGTCTTTGAAAATATTGTAAGATCATCCATGTAGATGATTATGCATTTTCCTAATAGTCCTTTGAAAGCATGATCTATGGCACATTGAAAAGTCACTCATACATTTATTAGGCCAAATGACATCCTCTTATATGCATAAGTTCCCCACTTCATAGTGAATGTTGTCTTCATTCTGTCCTTAGACTATACTAGTACCTGATTATAACTTAAAAATCCATCCAAAAAGGACATCATTTTAAAACCACTTACTATTTGTATCACCTCATCCAAAGAAGGTAGAAGATAATTATCCTTTTTAGAAGCTGTATTCAGATTCTTAAAATTGACACATAATCTGATATCACCATTCTTTTTTCTTATTCAGACCAAATTAACCACCCAATTAGAATGTCTTATTGGAAAGATGATTTATTTACTTAACAACTCCACTTTTTTCTGATTAAGAAGCTCCAGAATAGGATTGATCGATCTTTACCTCTATCTGAATGGCTGGTGATCTGGATTCAAAGGAATCATATGAGTAATGACTTGCAGGGCATATACTTTCAAATCTTCATATGTCTAAGAAATGATGTCCCTATATCGAGTGATTAGATCCTTCATTCATTGTCTCTCTTCTGGGGTACAACTGAGACTGATATTGACATAATGTGGGATATGTTCATATCCTATATTTTCCCTTCTAAAGTCTGATTCATTGACCTTAGGTTGCCTAAGTTGCTAAAGAATGCCCTCTTTGAGCTGAAGAATGCCCTCTTTGTTTAATTCTTCTTGATAGAGGTGATTAATGTCATTGTCATCGATGATTTGGGATTCGAAATCCCTTGACTTAGTTAAAAACTAAATAATTTGTTGGTCATCATCAAAGATCTAGAAAATTTTTATGTTATTTGGAACAAAGGGGCAAGGTACCAATTGAATTGAGAACTTTTTTTACTTTAGATTCTTATAGTGGCTCTATATTAGTAGTAATAATAACTTATGAATTAGTAGTTTGATTTTGCTATCTAGGAAGGGCTACTATGTTGAAAGCTTCAATAATTTCAATCAGGTCCCAGACTTTGTGCTTGTATATTCTCAAATAAGACAACTTGCATTGGTATTCATTTTTAACTTGATTAACCACCAGCTCCAAGTCACCAAATACTAGTATTTAATTTACATTGTTCTTAAGTGCAAATTATAATCCCAAAATTAGGGATTTGATACTCATCTTTGGTATTAGTCCATCGAAATTGTAACCTGTATGCTGCCAAGAACCTTTTACCTATGGATCAACTAGCTCAATTCCTATGCCTAATCCTTGCTTGGATCTAGCACCATCAAACTGTAGAGTCTACAACTGATTGGAACCTTCAAGTTTTGGCTTCTTTAGTTGATTCTGGGTGGTACAGGTATAAATACCAAGGCTAGGAGACTCACACTTTACCTCTTCATTCTTGATGTTATATTCCATAATGGGATACTTCATTCTTGGCTCTCTATTAATTTTGATTTGGTTTGAAACTCCTCTTCATGGTGCTAGATTTGAGAGAATTCTATAGAGAGATAACCATTGAGTGTTTTAAGCCAATCCCTACTTGGCAATAGTCCATAACCTTTAGGTATGTCCACCACTAAGATATCAATGGTCATCTAGACTCTTGGCTCAGATGCTACTTAAATGTGTACACTGGTCAATTCTCCAACTATAGGTATGACTATTTTATCTAATTATGAAACTATTCTCTTTGAAGGACATAACATCAAATCAAGATTTTGACATATAGAAGTAGGCATGGTAGTTTCAGAAGCTCCAGAATCAACTAAACAATTATTAATGGTCTTACCAATGCATTGATAATTAGTAGGAAGGGTGGAACTTTGGCTTACTCTTGTAAATGATGTTAGCATCAACAACTTTCACTTTATCTATAGATGCTTTAGTTCTTTCCATAAGATCTTTTCTAGTAATGGACTTCCATAACAGCTCCTATTTAGGGATCTAAGCTAACTCATGAAGAGTTATATTAGCCTTGATCTTTTTCATATCCTCTACAATGATATATCCTCCTTTATTAGATTCTTCCTTTCTCTATTGTTGATCATTCCCCTTTGGAGGGGGTAGATTATTGTCTGCTTTAGGATTTGGAGGAATCATCATGGTATTTAGAAGAGTCTATGTTGTAAGTGGATGCTTATTCCTTAGATTATATGCACCTATCTAGAACTATTGGAAAACATGAAATTCATCCATATTGTGTTTTGGTTCATTGTCATCTTTGCCTAAGAAGGGAAACTCGTGAGTTTCAAAGAACATAGTAGTACTTGAAGAACCAAGATCGTAGTAGGATTCTGGTGGATTATGCATCTAGTCTTGTCTGACTACTTCCTGCTAAAATATTTTGAACTTTGCACTTAACTCAATGTAATTAAGCTCACCATGCTCAAAATTATTATGAATTTTGCACTAATTGGGAAGAGCCATTTTTACTATGTTGATATTTGTAAGTTTGTTAGGTTGTTTAGGTATGTTGAATGGTTTATTATATCTTTGGAATCTATCATTTTGATTGTCGATTAGGCCATTGGCATTGCCCATCTTCATTTACATATTCAAGAAATCATTAATCAACTTTTGAACAATCTTATGAATATAATCTAGTTTTGCCTTTGTAGAATCAACACCTTGTAAAATAGCAATGAGTACAACTAATTATTGATTCTGCTAGTAACCATTGCATGTCATATAATTATTCAAGAAGCTAAAATTTGACTATGTTGTCTATGTCAATGGAGGTAATGTGTATAATTGATTTTGATTGAGGGTGGGAACATTCTGCTTCACATGTGGTATTAGAGTTAATGTTGGAAAGCTGTTATTAACATTAGGCACACTAGGTGTCTGAGGATTAACCTACTTGTCTATATTGATAACATCTTTATGTACTAACATCAAATTATTGGTAGCAGTTGCTCTTTTTAGGAACATGATAATGATTAGTTCCAAGGCATTCTTATACATCTCTAATGTTAATGGCTCATCTAGCTTGTACCTTGGGATCAACTTGTTGTACGTCTTCTGAAACCTTGCATTGAAAATATAGATGGACTCATTAGGTTCTCTCCTCATGCTGGTGAAGTGTAAGTATACTAATCTAGGATTGGTGACCTATCCAAATTGCACAAGAAAAGTTAATTGACATTCATCCCAAGAAGTGATAAAATTTTATGTTAGATTTAAAAACTAATCATAAGTAACATCCATTAAAATAAAAAGGATTAATCTACATGCAACATCCTCATAGATAAAATTTATTAGCCTTAATATAGATTTAAAAGATCTAATATGTTCCTCTATTGTCCTTGATCTTATAAGAGAAAAGGATGGTAAGTATTTTTTAAGATTTTGAGGTAAATTGTGCTCATCTCCTAGGATGGCAATAGCAAATCCAACTAAGGCTGAGTCATTGGTTGGTTAATAGGTAAAGGGTTCCTTATGGGTAAAGGATTCCTTATTAGAGGAGGTGGTTTGATTTGAATTGGGACTATTGGTATAGGTCTAGGTCTCTTATGATTTGACAAGGGTGAGACTAGAAAACTAACCTAGATATTAGATCTGGTCACTCTTTTGGGTGATTCCAATACAACTCTACATAAAGGCTCACTAAAACAATCAAGGGTGCTGCCCTCCTTCTAGTACCAGTGAATCTTTTGATTGAAATTTTATGCACACCACAGTTAAATGAGGTAGCCTCTAACATTATAGTATCTTAATGGAGGTGAAATCCACTCCAGGGCATGAGTTGTAGGTATGTCATCTATTACAACCTATTGATGGAATAGTGGGTAGTGTATGTAGGTTGTTGACAAGGTTTTTGGATAGAGGTATGGTTCATAATAAGGGTAGTGAATCTCTATGTGAGTTGGATGGGCAACTAATTGCTAATCTAGAGTGGGAAGATCTCAAAACAAACTCAAAAAGGAGGGAAGGGTAAGGCAAAAAAGAAAACTTCTATGATTTTTAGGAAACACTTCCTTGGTTGGTTTTTAAAAGGATAAGTACTCTCAGAACCTATGCATGTTACTAGTAACAATTGCACACACACAATCAAACATGGCTAAGAAGTCTAAGAAGATAAAGATGTAGGAAATTGATAGGCCTTAGACAAAGGTTACTCATTTTAGGGAAGCTATTGCACACCCTTAATTGAGAGATTATGGTTCAGACTAGTGAAGTATCTATTGATGCTTAATTTTACAACTAATTACCAAAGTCACGGGAAGTTTCAAAGATGTTGGACTTGACCCTCAAAACAACCTCTAGATTTTAAAGAAGCTAGCTCTTCTCTTGGGGTTTGGTGTAAATGAAAATGAAATAATTCATAAAGAAGTATTTGAATTACTAAGGTGATACGCCAATATTTTTTTCTTTTACCATATGATACTATAATTAGTACTTACCAGAATCTACTGAAAGGATTAAAGAGCTTAAAGCATGATCAATAATTTAAACACAAACTATAGGCTAAATTAGAGGCTTATAATAGAAAAGATAACCTGAATCTTCATCTATCCAAAAAGCACAGTGTTAGAATTAACAATACTTACTGAAAAGATTAAAGAGCATTTATCACGATTAACAACCTTAGTATTTATGCGAATCTAACCAAAGGCTCATAACATATAATTAGATGCAAGAATTATGAAAAGAATACAACTACATAGAACACCACTCTCTCTTCATAGTTTGATATGAGAACAAAATATACAAGGTAGAATGCACATGATACAATGCTTGATCCCTTAGGAAAGGCACCTATTAAGGCTGTAAAAAGGCTTCCAAAAAAAATAGCTTCTAAACTCTATACTTTTCTAGATGATTCTTCTTCATTTTTATCCTCCATCCTTCTGAAGGATCCCTTGATTAGTGACTTATAGCCTAAAATATCCATCATGAGTCACACTTGCCTAGGGTCTAACCACTTTTTTCCAAATTTTGGATCTAAGAAACTGCATGCAGTTGAAGCTAAACAACTTGGAACTTACATATGTTATTTCTGCTAACTATCCCTCTCAGTCAGTTTTAATTATTGATCCTCATTTATCTTTAACATGTAGTCTCCTAAAGCATGGACACGTGGAGGCTTCCATGGCCTTTTCTATTTGACTCATCTCTCCCTTTTGTTTCATAAACTCCTTGGCCTTCTAGCTCCTTAGAGCCTTTGGGACCCACCATGCTAACATGTGGAGGCTTCTAAAACTTTTTAGAGTCACTGAGACTCTGTCCTACTCTTTACTTAGCTTTTAGATTTAATGGCTCTTATAGGTTTTACACCATTGGATCTATTATTCCCAACTAAGACATTAATCCTTTTCTTGCCATTTACAAGCTACGCGTGAAAGCCTCTCACAAGTTGAGACATATTTAATATTTTCCTTGGCTCTAAGGAGTGTAGTGGTGAAACGTGGATACCTTCCATGAGCTTCTTCCTCTCTTACTACCTTTTGAATCAAAGTAAAATGCCATTCACCCATGTGTCAGTCTCACACTCAATGGAGGCTTGTCAAAATTCTTTTCCCTTTGAGGGAGTGTCAAGATGACAAGTGGCATTAATCCATGTTCATTTTAGTTTCAAAACCTTTTTCCAAGCTTTATCAAAAGGGGACTCCTTAAATATTAGTGCCTACCATTCAATTCACTATTTGTGATCTGCATCATCAATTTACTATTGGGACTTTGGTTCTAATAAAAAAGGATTGTCATTGCACCACATGGCTATCATGCATAATTTGAAGGCTCCTTTTCATTCCTTTTAACTCAAAATAACACCAAAGTGACACATGAGGGCTTTCATGTTTAACTCTATACTTAGGTTATTTTAGCCTCAAAACTTAGAACACTGTATGATACTTAACCAAAAGAAACATGAGAGTCCTGAATATGAAACAAAAACTGTAGAAAATGATTCTATAGTTCATGGTGACTCACTAGGGGATCCGTGCCTACATGAAAGAATCCTTAACCTTGCCTGATAAAAAAGATGCTCAAAATATTGGCTCTTATCACCATTCCCTTAGAGCTTTTGTAGTGATGTCTAGTACCCAATCCATTATACCTTTGTTAGGTACTCCCACTTTTGTAGAGCTTAAAAAGCTCTATCTAGCTCGATGATATCCTGATGAGAAAAGGATTAAAGACCTTGCACCACTAAATGCAACTAGTAATCCAGTTTAGTCATTAGAGCCAAAATTGACCCCACCTCAATGATATCAAAAGAGTCACTCAAAGATTGAAAAATAGTATGATCATTTTGCTTCTTGACTAGTATATTTTTTTATCTAGTATTCCATCAAGATAGTGGTGTCATCGAGGAGAGGGGAAGGGAGTCCTAGCTAAACCAAACCTTCAATGTGCCCTTTCATTCCTTTGACCCCTTCCTTTAAGAGATTTAATAGATTCTTGCATTTCAAAGTGGCCTTATTGTAGCTCAGAATCTCATTGACCTTCCCTGCAACTATCCTTCTATCAATGACTCCAACTACCTAGAGGGTCTCCTATGTCACATCATATAATTTATAAATCAACACCTATGGTTTAAGAACCTTAGCTAATACTGATAACATGATCTTCTTGATAGAGGACTCTATCCTTAAGCATAATTTTTATGCATCAGATATGAATCTAAGTGCAGGCCTGAGATGGGTAACATCGATGGAGATCCTTTAGCAGCAAGAAACATAGAGCCCCCTCACCATCTTGATAATACCTATTGCCTTAGGTTGCTAAGATAATTGTTGGGTCAATTAGGTGACCTTATCCTTTGCTACCTTACATCTGACTTGCAAACTACTTTTTTTTGTGTCAATAACACTTAGCTTTTGTTGAAGCTGTTATGCCTCCATTGCCTTGCCACTACTCTTTTTCTCTAAGAGCTTCTTCTCTTGATCTAAAAAGTTGGTAAATGCCTTGATTGAATCAAACTCCTTTGGATTACGACTTCTTTTTCTTCTAAAGTCCTCAAGACTTCTTTGGATATTACTCCCTTTAAGTCCCTATTGAGTTGGGAAATTTCTTTGTCTTTGGCCTTAAGCTCTAGGCTTAGACAACTTACTATGTTTTAGGATTGAGTTAAGCCTTATTTTTCCTTTTGGAGTTGATTAGAGATTTTCAAATAATCTATGGCAACCATAATAGTAGTCTCATTCATTAGCCCCACTTTGTCCTATAGCCTAAACTCTGTTAGGTCTATTGCCATTGCACTCATTGTATAATCCTCAGGCTGCACTTGCTTCAGTGGATTGCTCACATTAAGAACCATGTGGGTGATAGTGAGGGAATGCTGCTTATGTTAATAAAAAGACCATATTTATTGTGTGGCCACATACCTCATCTCCTTGTTCCTCTACTTTTGCTTTCTTGCCTCTCTAGCCCTCTTTGCTAAGTCATATTGGGTATGGAATTTTGAGGGAGAGGTTACAACACCATTCAAAAAAAGAGACCCATGGGGTAAACCATAAGGCATGCTAATGGACTGTTGGGGCTGATCTTGTGAGGGAGATGGGTTTGTTAAGACCGTAGGAGAAAAGGTTGACAAACTCAACTATTGGGAAGTGAGAGTGAAGGGGGAATCAGATGGCATTAACAACTAAGAAGGTATAATTGAGAGGGTTGAAAATACCAATCCATGTAAAGGGGGTGGAATTAATAGAGCATGATTTGAAGATTGATGTGGATTCATGTATGAGGCAAGCTCTGCCTCTTTGTCATTGTCTCCCTCTTGAGACGTTAATTTTTGCTTCTTCTTCTTAGGGCTCTTCAAGGGATCCTCACCACTCATTTGGACTCTCACCAAATGAGATGTATCCAATAATTCTTATGCAGAAAGTGTTTCCTAATGGGAAACTGAAGGGGTTGCCACTACAAGGGCTTCAAAAGCAAGCTGGGTCATCCTTTGCCTTTCCAATTCACTGAGTGGTAAGGGCCATGTTGAAGTAGTGTGTGCCACTTTAGATGCCTCTATCTCTTAAGACTCCCTTTGAGGATCTAGGATGTTGTTAGTATCTGGACTAGAAGCTAGAGTAATATAGACTCATCCCATAGGGTCTCTCGTTATGCATTTGTGGGTACATCTTCAATATTTCAAGTGAACTCACTAATCTCTTGCCTATACCTCTAGTAGGAAGCCATTTTCTCTTGACTCCAATCCATCTTAACTAAAGCCTATCTTAAACCCTTAGACATGACCCTTTCTGGGTTAAAAGTCTAATTGGGTTGATAAAAAGACTCCTATGGGGTAGCTAGGAGTCTTGTAACTCTACATATAAGTCAGGTGTATCTCTCTTGGGAGACCTCCTATCCTCAAAAAACTTTTTGATCTCATGCCTGCAAGGGGCATGAAACTTAGTCTTGGCAAGACAAGAGGTCATAAAGCCATCTAGGTCATATCTCCATAGATCCTGAATTAAAACTATCCCAAAAGTAGCCAGTTTCCTCATCAGGATAAATTTTGCCTATCTCTTCACTATAGTAATGCCACACCTGGTCAATAGGATGTCATGGAAAGCCCTCTTATTTCTTCCTGCTCCAAACTTAGAGTCAATGACCACCCTTTCCACTTCCAAGTCTATTAATCTACTGGTCAAAACTTTAGGAAGCATAAAAGGCTCCTCCCCAAAACCATGAACCTTAATAAAAGAATGAAGGGCCCCAAAAAAGAAATCATAAGGGTGACAAGCATCAGATAAAATAGCCCTAATTAAGTCATTCATTATATTTTTTATCCCCTCTAAATCCATCTCCCCCATTAGTGGTGACATAAAATGCTCAACAAACTCATAGGCATCAGATGACTCTGACAACACATGAGTCCATGCAGACATGAGGATAACCTTGTGGGGGTGTACTGCTTCTAAGTCCTATAGAGTCAAATCCATATGATGCTATAAAAATTGGGTATTTTGATACAAAATAAGGTAGAACATATATGAATAATCCCTGAAGGTAGGGTGAACACTAAAATTAGCTAGTTTGTAGCTCATGGTGTAGGCGATTTGCTCTATAAAATCAAATTCGTATGCTTATGACTTGGAGATAGTCTTCAGATGAAAAATGGCTACCAACTACCAATCATGCACTATTTAATCATTATTCTCCCCAAAAATGATGGTGAGCATCAAACATACATCTTGGGAGTCTGGAGATAGCTTGATTTTCTCAAAGGATAGGGATGGAGTTTGAGTACTGTCATCTGCTAGACGTAGCTCCTTATTTAAGTATACTTGTTTTTGGTGTATTTGGGACCAAACATGCCTCAATTATGTCATGCCATAAAATATAGTAGAAGGGCCATGTTGTATACTTAGCATGTCATGGATAGCCTAGGGGGTGATCACTACCTTGATTAATATTTTTTTAATTATCTTGCTTGTGGGATTATAATTTTGTGTGCATATTCCACCAATTTAGGGTATGGGTGCACTGTGGGCACTAGATATTGAGCCAGACTTGAGGTCCAAACCCTCATAGTAAAGGTTTTAGGCATATTTTGATTCATAATTTTAGCATGCACTGCCTCTCTAAGGGTCTTAATCTTATTTGTTAAAATAGGGTCAAAAATTTCATCTACATAATCAAGGATGAGGGAAGAGTCTTGAGAGGTACCTTTGACTACTGCTCTAATTCTTGTGTATATAGGTTTGGGATACACATGAGCTGAGACATATGAATTTGATGATGTTGATGTGGTGGCCATTTTGACTAAACTATCTTTTGTGAGAATAATCTTTGTTGCTCTTTGGCTCAATTCTTGTGCTCGATTGGACTTAGATGCTAGCTTCTCGCTCGAATATGAGTAAACCCTTTTCTTAATAGTGAATAAAAATGAGACCCAAATTATTTTTTTAACTTTGTTTCTTTCATGAATGAGAATTAATGACTTTCCTCAATGGATATTCATGTCTCATTAAAACTCACATCAAGGCACCAAAAAAACATATCTTTGAGATCTTAAATTCAAATTTCAAAACTTTAACATTAACGACCCTAGAGAATCCATTAAATAGGCATCCCTTTAGAATGATATAGGAGACAAAATTATAAGGGATTCTAGAGATCTTTCATGTTTGACACATGTTTGAAGAACACTTATTTAGAAGAGAGGTGGGTGAACAACCTCAAAATAGGAAAACATAAAGGAAACTAGGCTAGTTATGATACGTTGGTTACATGATTCTTATATGAAGAGTTAAAGGAAAATAAAATTAACAAGAATATCTAGGGACTCTCCCTCCATTGTCTCTAATTCATAAGCATTTCACTGCTTATTAGATATTATCTTGAAAGGGCTATTCAACAAAGAATCAAACTTATCACGGTTTTTGGATTTAGCTGCTCCCATGCCCCACTTTAAGACCCAAGCACCAATTTTAAAATTAGGCTTTGATGTTCTTTGATCAAACCAAAGTTTGATAGTTACTTGTCAACGTATCATTGACTCATGTGCTGATTCTCTTTTCTCCTGAAGCTCCAACAACTTTGCTAGTCTAAGTTACATTGGACCATTTTCTTCAACTTCTATTTAATTTATCAACTGCAAGGTTGAATCTTCGATAGAAATAGGCATTACTACACCCTTTTCGTATACCATCTCATATAGAGAGGCCTTTATCACATACTTAGGTGTTATCCGATCTACCCATAAAGCCACCTTTATGTATTCATGACATCTTTTTTGTGTGTTGATTCCCCATTCTCTTGATGAGTCTAATCAAGTTCTTGTTAGTTGACTCTACCAAACCATTCCATTATGGATGATAATTTGATGAAGTATTTAGGTATATACCATTTTTCAATACAAAATCATACACTTTGGACCTTAGGAACACCTTAGCATTGTCATATGTAATAGTGCAAGGAGGTCCAAACCTGGTCATAATTTCTTGTAGGACATCTAGAATTACATTATTTGTTGCTTCTTTTGAGGGTACTACTTCTATCCACCTTATAAAATAATCTATTGTAGTAAGGATCCACTTGTGTTGTGTACTCAAAATTAGATTAATCATCCTGATAAAATTGAAACGCCATTGTGTAAAAGTCTTTTCAACAATTATAGGGCTGAGTGGAAATGCAACATTTATTCTCTTACCAATGTAAATTGACAAGATTGACAGTTACTAACTATAGTATGACAATCAAAAAACATAGTGGGCCAGAAATACCTTACCTGGAGTATCTTGATAGCCATGGTCCTTGTAGAAAAATGGCCTCTAGATGTTCCATAATGCAGTTCATGCAAAACCTTTATAGTTTCTTCCCCCTCTATGTATCTGAGTAGGATCTCATCAAAATTCCTTTTGAAAAGGAAAAGTCTATTAGAATAAAGCTGGACCCCTGTTATCGATAGTATCTTCTTTTCTTATAGGGCAGATGACTTAGATATTTACCAGTCTTTAGGAAATTAACCCTATCAGTCACCCATGACTCTAGTTCATTTCCTTGTATTTAGAGTACAGTTTCTTCAACAGCTCATTCTTTTGTTAAAGTTTCAAAATATTGAGCAAGGTATTGACACAAGCCCCTCCCTCTTATTAATTTAGTGGGATTAACTTTGATATCATATTCTAATAACTTAGTTATCCAATTGGCTCTTTTTTCAATGATTTCACCCTACATTACGTATTCCCTAACACTCGAATGTGTTACAAATATTGTGATCTTGTTGCTAGTAACTAAGTGCCTAAATTTTTTGAGTCTTTTAACAATAGCATAAGCTTGCCTCTCAAAAAAATTATACCTTAATTCATAGTCCTAAAGAGTCCTCGAGAAAGGCAATTAGATGTTCTCCTTGCTCTATGTCCCTTTGGGTTAACACTGACACTATGCTATGTTCTCCCCTATAGACATACATGATGAAATCATTTGAGAAATTAGGGTTACATAGGACTGGGGTGGATGCAATTACACTTTTGATACTCTTAAAAGCTTGTCAACCCTCAGCCATCCATTGAAAACTAAGATATTTTTTAAGCATTAGGGTGTTGGGTCTAACTATTCTAACAAAGTCTGAAATGAATCTACTTACAAAGTTGATATTCCCAAGGAAAGATTGTACCACTTTCTTGTTTACTGGTAGGGATAAATCCAATATTGCTTTGACTCTTTCTAGATCTATGGAGATCCCTTCTTTTGAGATAATGTTCTTGAGTAACTTCCCTTGAGGTACTCCAAACACACATTTTTTAGGGTTTAAAGAGATCCCATATTATTGGCACTTTTAAAAAATAACCTCTAATTGATCAAAATGATCCTCGGTAGACCTAATGAAGATGGTGAGATCATCAAGTCAAATCAAAATTGATTTATTTATTAATTCCCCAAAGGTAATATCCATCTCTCTTTGGAATGTAGCCCCTAAATTGGAGAGTCTGAATGGCATTTTGGCATAAGTGAAAGTTTCCCACTTTGTTATGAAAATGGTCTTGTGTTGATCTTCTTCTGCCAACCATAACTAATTATAGCCTGAGAAGCCATCTAGTAAGGAAAACTTCTCTACTACCACCATAGTCTGTATAATTTGTTTCTTTGATGATAAGGGGTAATGATACTTAAGAGAGGCCTTACTGAGATCCCCGAAGTCCACATAGAGTCTAATATCTCCATTATTTTTCCTTATTGGGACCAAGTTGGAAACTCATGTGGAGTGCTTGATGGGGAAGATGATTCTAGACTCCAATAATTTCTTGAGCTCTTCTACCATGAAAGACTCTATCCTTGGATTAATTGTCCTTTGATTTTGGTAGACAGGTTTTCATCCTTTAATTAGGTCAATAGTATGTTAGATAATCTCTCTCTTATAATTATGAAGATCCTTGTATGTCCATGCCATTACCTTATCATATTTGTGACATAAATCTACCAATCTTTCCTTTTCCTTTTGAGTGGTCACCTTCCCAACTTTCAACTTTCTCCCATTTGAGACTTCAAGTTCAAAATAGTCCTCTTTACTTGCCACAAACTTTCTTTTATCCATGTTTGCATCATCAAGATCAAACAAGTTCTCAAGGGTTATTAACCCCTTTGGAAGCTTATTGGACCTTAATTATATGATTTAATCACCATATGCCTCTTCAATATTAGGCTATAATTAGTCTGTAACTCTCCTTACTACTGCAGAAAAATTATGATGTATTGATCACTCTTGAAGACCTACTAATTGTCCATATTATCAAGTACAATGGGTTGAATGATTACCTTGAAAACTTCCTTATTGGTTAGCATATCTTTGGTTGGATCAAACTAGGATCCAATTTGATCCATTATATCTACTTCAATGTTTTAAGTCCTTCGGATGACTTCAATGTTGAAAGAATCAAAACTTTTGATCAATCCCCAAACCCTATGGTGGTAAGACCTCATTTTTGGGTTCTTTGCTATAACAGTTTCTCTAATCTGTTTGACGACTAACTTGGAGTCCCCAAGGACTCTTAGATTCTTGATCCCTTCCTTATTAGCGAGAATCAAGCCATACACTAGAGATTCATACTCTAATTCATTGTTCGTGCAACTAAATTGAAAATGTAATGCCTTAAGGATCTTATTCCCCCTTGGGGAAGTGAGGCATACACCTACCCCTGAGCCCTTCTTGCTTCTTGCTCCATCAAAATTTAGAGTCTATATCAAAGAATCCTCTATGGGGCTTTCATTTTCAGTGATTTCACCCTCTATTATGTAAAGGATTTTGGGATTTTGATCATAGATGATATAAGTTCCTAAACCAGTGGAATTTAATTTTCCAAAAGGATCATCCGATGTTAAAGTTGATAAATAGTTCTCACCTTCTTGTTCACCAACTTCTTCCATTAATTCCTCTATTCATCTTATTTCTTCTCATGTGATCATCGCATGAGAGGCTTCAAAACTTGATTCCATTTGGTCTATAATGTGTTCCTTGTATAGGGGTTTTGATAATAGTTTCATCTTAAAACCATGCTTGGTCCTTAGAAACGGATGTGACCAATTAAGGGACATATATCCTCCAATCTTTGCTATAAAGTCTCTAGATATGCACAATCCAAAAATAGGAGGGATGTCTATAACTACTCTATCTTGTGAAATAGTCACATTTGGGAAAGAATATAGATGTAATGGAAGTCCTCTAATGATCTTAATGGTCTACACTGACTTCCCATCGAGTTGCATGACTCCTTTAGTTAGTGGCTCATATTTGATCCTTAAGGCATCGACTATTAACTTAGGAATGACTATAGCACTTGCACTTGAGTCTATCATAGAGTTGTGAAGAAAATTTTTACCCACTATAAGAGTCATATAGAAGGGGTTAGGTTTAGGATTCCTTAATTCTTTTTAAGCATTCATCAGGATTGATGGTTATTATGACTGAGAGATTGCCAATTGCTCTTTGCCTTTATTTGATGGAGCTTCATTTGTGGTACTAGACTTTGGGTCACTATGATCCTTTTGTGCTTCTTGCAATAGTTCTTTTTGCTCGAGTATGGCCAACATATCCCATAATGAGACATTAATAGGGAGTTTTTTTATCTATTATACCACTTTGATTGGTTCAAGTGGCTATACTTTGGAGTACTATGGACACCTTGTCCTTTCAACCACCATGTTGGAGTTCCCTTGAATCTCTGTGGTCATTAAAACCTCTTACCTTATCATGGGGACCTGAAGAACTATGGATAATGGCACCTTTATTGATTTAGTGTTGATAGTAGGGACAACCTCAACAGACTCAACCATCCTCCTTTTTGACTGTGTGAAATAATCATACTGAACCAAATTTTTAGAGGTAGATGTTTCATTAATGAACATAAATTCCTCATCTTTAATCCATGAGAACAAATCATGTTCAGGGGAAATATCTCCTTCCTTTTCTAGTGACATGCCTTGCATCTGAGCCACTATGGCTGCATTTTAAACTCTAGGTGACTGGTATGGTCTTGATGAGGTCTCTTCTTGGTTTCCCATTCTTCTTTGTATAGCTACTCTCTATTGTATATTTACCATAGGGAATCTCTTGGCATGTGAGAGTCATAACAAGGAAATCACCATGTATTTGTTTCTTTTACCAAGTTGTTTTGGCTAGGGACTAGATCTCTTCCTGAGATTGGTAAAACTATTTGAAATGGTGGGGGTATAAAGACAATCTGGTTAGGTGGTTTTGAAGACACTGATCTTTGAGTCCCTTGGTACTGATTCTACTGATAGGTGGGTCTATTCCCTTGGAAACCCTAATAAAGAGGTCATTGGTGTGAAGTTTGGTTCCTCTTAAGATTGAAAATTTCAGTAGAGAAGGTTTTAAGGATGTTGCTGACATCATTCATCTCTGATGAGGTAGAAGATGTAGCTGTGATTGGTGTTTCTTGAGATGAAGGAAATGTATATACAAAAGTATTGTCCTAGGAATTACTAGGAAGCGCTTCTTGATTTGGGAGGGATAATTTAGGGAACATAGGCATAAGAGGCCTTGGGAGTAATTTCCTAACATCTATTAAATTATTCTCCACTCTTACAGTGAGTTCATAAGCATTGGGATGAGTCTACCCTCCTAGTGACTGAATCATGACTGAGATATAAGAATTAAAAGCTTTGAGATAGAAAATGATTGACATACCTATAAGCAATTGAGCTGAGATTGGGATTATTTTCCATGTCTTCTAAAATCTAGTGTTTAAATCAGTCATTGCTTCTTAGGGGGCTCTCTTAATAGTGATTAATTATTGTAGAAGGGATGATCTATCTCCCTTTTCATTGAATCTATCATATAATACGGTTCTTAATTGGTCCCAATTTTTGATAGAATTCGAAGCTAAAGATCTATACCAGTCAAGAGCTCTTCCCTTTAAAGAGGTGGTGAGTAATCTCAAGGCTACATTTTGTTGTGTAATAAAGTGGACAATACATACATCGGCCACATCTTGAAGATGCTCTGCTAGAGTCTTGAAGTCCTCTCCAGTGAATTTAGATAATGCTTTTAGAGCATTAGCTGGAATGGGATCCCATGTATTAGGAGGCATTGGTAGGATAAGTGGACTTCCACCATTCTAATTGACAAAGTTTCTAAGTAGAGCCTGAATAGCCATTTGACCTTCCAATGCAACTTGCTGAGTTAGCCTTCTCCTTGAAGTAGTCACCAAAGGTGTTACTAAGAGTCCTAGGTTTATCATAGATTGAGATCTTGTAATTGGCCCATGATTCTTCCTCCTTGAAGGATGTCCACTCATATAGTTCTATAAAAAATTTAGTCCCACTGAGCGTGCCAAAAAATTGTTGATGATTAAATTTGTAACTAATCACCAAAGTCGTGGGAAGTTTCAAAGATGTAAGACTTGACCATCGAAAAAACCTCCAAATTTTAAAGAATCTATCTCTTCTCTTGGGTTTTGGTGTAAAGGAAAAATAAATAAGGCATAAAGAAGTATTTGAATTACTAAGGTGATGGGCCAAGATTGTTTTCTTTTACCAAATGGCACGGTAATTAGTACTTAACAAAATCTATCAAAAGGATTAAAGAGCTTAAATAATGATCAATAATTTTAGGACAAACTATAGACCAAATTAGAGGCTTACAATAGAAAAGATAACCTACATCCTCATCTATCCAAAAAACATGATGTTAAAATTAACAATATTTACTGAAAAGATTAAAGAGCATATAACATGATTAACAATCTCAATATTTATGCAAATATAACTAAAGGCTCATAATAAAAAAATGAGAAAGAAGAATTAAATACATACTACAATTGCACAAAACACCACTCTCTCTTCAAAGTTTGATAGGAGAATAAAGTACACAAGGTAGAATTCACATGATACAATGCTTGATCCCTCAAGAGAGGTACCTATTAAGGTTGTAGAAAGGCTTCCAAAAAAAACTAGATTTTAAACTCTCTATTTTCTAGATGATTCTTCTTAGTTTTTCTCCTTCCTCCTTCTGAAGGATCCCTTGATCAGCTACTTATTTCCCAAAACATCCACTGTGAGTCACTGCCACTTGCCCAGGGTCTAACCACTTGTCCACAAATTCCAGATTTGAGAAACTGCATGTCATTGGAGTTGAACAACCTAGAGCTTACTTCTATTATTTTTTCTAACTATCCCTCTCATTCAGTTTTAATTGTTGATTCTCATTTGTCTTTAACATGTAGTCTCTAGGAGCATGGACACATGGAGGCTTCCACAACCTTTTCTATTTGACTCATCTCTCCCTTTTGTTTCACACACTCCTTGGCCGTCTGGATCCTTAGAGCCTTGAGGACCCACCATGATGACACATGGAGGCTTCCATAGCTTTTTAGAGTCACTGAGACTCTTTCCTACTCCTTCCTTATCTTTTAGCTTTAACGGCTCTTGGAGGTTTTGCACCATTGGATCTATTATTGCCAACCAAGCCATTGATCCTTTTCTTGTCATCCATAAGCTACGCATGAAATCCTCTCACAAGTTAAGACATATTTTATATTTTCCTTGGATCTAAGGAGCACAGTGGTGACACGTGGATACCCTCCTTGAGCTTCTTCCTCTCCTACTGCCTTTTGACTCAAAGTAAAATGTTGTTCACCCATGTGTTAGTATCATGCTCATTGGAGGCTTGTCAAAAATCTTTTCTCTTTGAGGGAGTGCTAAGATGACAAGTGGCATTAATCTATGTTCATTTGACTCTTAAAACCTTTTTCCAAGATTTATCAAAAGGGGACTCCTTGAGGCTTAGTGTTGACCATCCAATTCGCTATTTGTGATCGGTACTATCGATTTGCCATTGGGACTTTGATTCTAATAAAAAAGGACTGCAGTTATACTACATGGCCATCACATGTAAGTTGAAGGATCCTTTTCATTCCTTTTAGCTCAAAATAACACCAAAGTGACATGTGGGGGCTTCCACGTTTAGCTCTATACTTAAGTTATTTCAACCTCAAAACTTAGAATGATGTATGATACTTAACTTAAAAGAAACATGAGATTCTTGAGTATAAAACATAAATTGTATAAAATTATTCTATAGTATCTAAGGTAGATTTTACACACACAAAAAAAACTACATCAAATAAAGTACTTATGCACAATCAAAATTATGAATCAATCCATCTTAATTGACTTAACCAATATAATTTACCAATATTTCAATAACTATTGCACATCTATAAATTAATACATCAATCAAGTCAGTCAAGAATCCATTCAAAACTATTGAACACTAAATATTTTTGAAATATACAACCAAGGAAATAACAACTAATTACACAAAAAATTATAAAGAAAATACACAAACACATTCATTGATGATCAAAATTGATGTTGCTCCTGTAATCTAAATTCTTTGACAAAAATCCTATTTGGATAACAATTGTTTATATATACTTGTGGAAGGGGTCACCTTATCCTCCAAGTTCATGCAAGGTAATTGCATGTGATAGTTAGAACTTGAGTTCTAACTGTGGTATAAAAATGTATAAGAGTCTACTTGCAGTTATCAATTTAAAATAGCCTTTGCAAAAGATATGCAATGTGTGCATGTGTATAGAGTCACTTTTTACAATTATAGCTCAAACTTCATGACAATACCTCCTTTTATAGGTTGTGAGAACAACCTGTTGATATTTTAGATTAGCCACCTTCAAATGTAACTCAAACATGCATCACTTTACCAATGCTTTTAAGAACCAGGGACATTGTTGTTAGTTGAAAATAACTGTGCATTGCATGTTTGCCCATGCCTCTCACTGAGTCTGGATCTTTAAAAATTGAACCTAGGACTTTCACCTTTGATCTTCTACATGTATGAAATGTGAGCATGCCATTTGGCAGCTCCATAGGGCCCCTCTGCTCTTTATAGTCATAGCTTGAATGTTTTTGTGCTATTTATCAGTTCCTTACTTATTCTGGGACCTTTGAATTTTCCACATCGATCTCACACCATAAAATCAATTATATGGATCAATGCTGGCCATCATGATTGTCAATGATGTCCATATGGCCATCAAAATTTAATCCCCTATCATTTTATTACTAATCTTAAATTTGACATTTGTGTGACCATAAAAGAGGTCCTCATAACCATCAATGACATCCATGTGTCTGTCAGGATTTAAACCCATTTTTTAAAAGGTTTTGAGCTTAATTTTGTTGTTCATGAGATCGTCAAAGACATTCACATGACCATCAAGTCAACTTAAGTCCCTTCAAGCTTGACTCTTATCATTTCCTGGTTCACTCTGCTCTACAATTAGAATGAAAAGATAACTTAGCATAATACTTTGGGAAATATATATAAATGACCCTACATGAATATTCTAGCCTAAGGTCTTAGTTGCATGAATAAAATATGATTGGGGCCTAGGTTTATAATATATAAAAGATCTCCTACATTTAATTTCGATGACCTAGCATAAAAAAATATGATTGAGACCTTGGTTAAAATCTTAAATTAACGTCAAAACATAATAAAATGCTCTCTAAGTAAGGGTGCCACCTGACAGTAGGGTATTATTTTAGGGCAATTGTTGTGGCCTTTTTGTATGGGGGAATTGTTGTGGTGATATTGGTGCAAGGAAATTATTTTAGGGACCCTAATTTCATTGGAAAAAATATTCAAAACACAAAGTCTAAAGGAATTTCATTTTTGTTGGACAAAATGTCTGAGACATAACTTTCAAAGGAATTGGTCTGGGGTCAAAGGCACCAAAGAATTAGTCCAAGACAAAAGTCCTGAAGGATAGGCTCGTAGGGAAAAAATGCCTGGGACAAAAGTCTCAAAGGTAAAATACATTTGTTCAAAAGGGTGATTTCAAAAATTCAAAAGGGTCATTATATTAAGCAAAATGGTCACAATAAAAAGGCCAAAGGGCAACTTCAAAAAGTCTGAAGGGTAGGCTACACAAAACCCAAAGGGAAATTTTATCGGTGAAAGTGTATCAACAAGATTTACTGTGGGGAAAATATATAGGCCAAATGTTTTGAAGGGTCTAATTTGTAATGTAAAGTACCTGTGACAAAAAATCTCAAAGGATATACTTTTTAGGATAAGGTATCCTTGACAAAAAACTTGAAGGGTAATTGTAAAAGGTCTAAAGGGTTTACTTCATGGAAAAAATGCTTAAAGGGTCTACTTCATAGGGTATGTTTTGGTGGGGAAAGTGTCTGGGATAAAATTCCCAAAAGATAAGTCTGGTAAGGCAAAGGATCAATGCCAAAAGGTTGAAGGGTAGGTCTATTGCATCAAGAAAAATGTTCAGGATAATAGTCTTAAAAGGTCTAATTCTAATGGTGAAAATGTATCAGATAAAATGTCCACAACAATAAATTTGACAAAGATAAGTCTACGATACAAAGTTAAAACAAAGAGATATACATGGACCAAATGATTTGGGGAAAATGTCTAATAAAGATAAGTCCAATAAAGATAAGTCAGATAAAAATTGATAGGACAAGCCTGAGGCAAAAGACTGAATGAATAAGTCTAGGGCAAAGTGTTTCAACATAATTGTTGTGGGGCAATTATCATAGGGAAATTTTTGTGGACAAAATGTCTGACATTATAAACCTGAAGACCAATGCTGTAAAAAAAAGGTTTCAAAGACAAAAGTCTAAAAAAAAGATAAGTCTAAAAAGATAAAACCTAATAAAGACTCCTGAAAGGTTTTAATAAGGTTAGTTTATGAAATATGATGCCAATGCTATTTTTCCAAAATACAAAAAGGATGATGCTCAATCTTCTCCCAGATAAACATATAGAAGAGAGGCTAAAAATCAAGACCATAGTCTAAAAAAAGTGGGTCCCCATTTTTGATGGAAAGAAGGAGGATGTTGAGTACAACGTGGGATACCATAGAGGTGGATATCACATTAGAGGATGTCTATGCATTACTTGGACTACCTATAAGAGGGACATCAGTGATCATAGGGACAACAAATGATTTAGATGATAGATGAACACTAACTAGGTGGGAGACATGCTCAGATAGGATATACCCAAGAGTGAGGGTAGTTTATTTAATGTGTATATTACACATATTCTAGACATCTAAAAGGTTGTGATCAGACTTATGACAATATGAGTGTCATGTCACAAGTTGAATGGCAAGGTATCACTTTATGTGATAGCCTTGTGCCGGTCCATTTTAGATTAGGGGGTGCTCTATAGTTTTGGGTTTGTCATCTAGGTCCAGCTCATTCATGATATGTATGGGATGTGTTCTAGAGGGTAGAAGACCATGGGACTAGTGGTTTTTCTTAGTGTATGGATATATGATAGGTTCTTAATGTATCAACCAGTTGGGTTGCCCCATGTGGTCAATGATAGGTCATGTCAGGTGATGAGATGGAGATAGGACTAGGAAGTGCAAGCTATGCTCCACATGTTATCACTTTAGACAATCACATGAGTGGATATTATGTGGCATCCATACACACATATTGATACTATTTGGTCTAGTTAGGTGACCATGGTGCCAAGGTTGGCTTGAGTGCAGATCATGAGCCATTATACTTGGTGGGTAGAGTCATAGCTAGTGGCATGCTTGGTAGGGTAGTGTGGACTCCCACACCTAGTGAATTTTATAATAGTGCCTACTTTTTGGGCATAACATATTAGAGAGATGAGGGGGAGAGGAAGAAGAGGAGCACTAGTTTAGAGATTAGTGATCAAGCTATAATGTGTGAGACCATGGATTGGTCGAGTACGATAGTTGATAGTTAGAGGAGGAGAGGGCATGGATATTGATATAGGGGTGCAATAGGTACCAAATCAGTCACCATAGTAAGAGGAGAAATGACCACTTCAAACACACCATAGATGGAGGCACCATCGATGAGATCAAGCATAAATGAGGGTGGTCACATAGGATGATCTGATAGTTAGCCCAAAATAGAGCTGGTCGATAAAGGCAACTTTGAGGAGAGGGTCGCGACATGCATGAGTGGTGACTCTTAGCTTCACATTGATAGAGAAGTGAGTGATGGATGAGGTGCTTGGGGGATGGGTAGATGGAGAGATCATGCTCAGTAGATGAGCATACATGGAGATGGTGGTTGGTGACACTAAGACTACTAAAAAATGTTATAATGTGTAATTTTTGACATAAAATACTAGTTGTATGTGATTGTAGGTATATAGATAGATTTTGAGATGTATATGTGATATGATATCTATCTAGTTTTAGTTTTATAGATCCTACGATAGAGGAGGTCAGATGGGGATTCATAATCATGGCAGTGCATCATGACATTTTAAACATGGTGTTGGCACCATATGACCCTACAATGTTGGATGATCTTGTAGTATTATTTGACTTGGCTCAGGTAGGCTAGTTTAGTCTAGAGGGGGAGGTTGTGAGGTAGCTATAGACACATGAAGATAGATTGTAGCCACTGACAGGGGTGGGAGCAGGAGAGGCACAAGCTTGGTAGGCCCTGGATCAAGAGAGAGCCACACACATGGCTACCATGATCTAGCTTGGATAGGTATAGGCCTAGGTGGCCAACCTACAAGGACAGGTAGTAGGGTTGAGATCTTAGATTATCTCATTATTATACATCATGTAGAGAGGGCATTCTGAGGCATTTATGGGTAGCATGGCTAGGCCATGGGATAGGCACAAGGGAGCCCAATTGTAGAGCTGGAGTAATGTATTTTTGTATTTTGTACCTATTAAGATCAACATGCCCCATTTATTTAAAATGAGGATGGCATGAAAAATCTAGATCATTCACCCTAAAATGTACCTCACCTTTGGTACCACATGATTAAAACCCCCTTGTATGACTTGAAAGATTTATAAGTCATGTTAATTCATGACAAATATTAATGAGGTGTTTTTGAATATTTTATTGATGTCTAATTCACTATGATTTCTAATAATATGGCTTGTTTATAAGTGCTCTTACAAAGGGTTATGTTAAAAAATACAAGGAACCTCGATGCCAACTCAACTTCAAATGACATGCAATAGTGTCACATGAATTGGTGAATCGGTCACATAAGTTCTAGACTTTATCATATATATTTTCACCTTTAAAAAACTGAGTGATAATGCAACCCAATGGGAGATTTCCACTTGTCATCCAGTCACGATGTTTTAACTTATGAAGTTATAAAGCTCATGACCTTATGACTCAATCATAACATGACATGTGGCATCTAGTCATGACCTTCTGAGGCTTCTATTATTTTTTAAGTCTCATGATAATGCGATCTTATTGGATCATGCCACTTAGTACTCGATCACACCCCATAGTTAAGATGTTTTTTTTTTAATTTCATAATACAAAGATTGCATGACAAGATGAAACTTGGTAGTAAGTCACTTAATCTTGGGTAGCTAGATGTGACATGAAAGTTATGTGGTAGTTAGGAGTAATGGGCTGAAGACACATATATCCATATCTTGTAGTAGTAATATGATCAAAGGAAGACATGAAACCCAATGAATGCATGATTAATTTAAATTGTGACACTTGGTGAAGTGTCATGCCATTTGAATCCATTAAGAATTTCATATAACAAAGCCATGTGACAATACGAGCCAATAAGAACCTGACACTTGGAAAAATATAAAAAGTTCTGAGGCCACATCAGTTAAAAGATGAAAGGGGTTGATTCATGTAATAATTAAGGACAAGTGATCCAATCAAAAGACAATATTTGGCAAAGTGTTGCACAATCCACCTAGATGGTTTGATATTCAAAATAAAAGGCTAAAATGCCTGAAATGGTGCCAAGTGTTGAGTACATTCAAAAGCAACACCTAGGTTGCATACAATTGTTCACAAAGTATGATAGTAGGCACAAATTAAATGCTGATGGGACTTATTTCACTAGATATAAAGCTAAGTCACTTCGCTAAAAATTCAAGCCTATGATGATAAGACACGTGGACAAAGGAAGGGTAGTGATTAGATGATTTTATAAAGTAAAGTTTCAAGGTAGTTAAATTAAAACTAAAGAGTCACCCCCACATTAAATCAAGGCAAATTAAAACACTTGCCATTAATGACTCACATTGTTCAGATTAAATTTTGAATTTAGAGTTTAATGTTTATTTCCTCAAAATAATAGGTTCACCTTTAGTTGCTATTTGATATTGTTTAAAGCATTCTATGAGTTTTTTGAAGACTTTTGTATATCCCTCTACCATTAAATCAAGTTGAAAGCTTGTTGATTATGGAATTTTGAACCATGGCTAAAGCTAAAGCATCTAAAGTCAATAAACAAGAAAAAATCCCATTCATCTATTCTTACATAACAAATGTCATCTTTCAAGACACTAGATTCAACTTTGTTGCATTGGATACTAAGAATAATCATTACAATGGCCTGTTTTACCACATAGAGAACACTGTAGACTGAAATAGTGATAGTGAAGAAGACACAAATAAGGTAGAGGATAAACTAGAGATTCTGGCACTCATGTCCATGGGTTTACACAAAGCAACATCTAACCCATAGGTAATCCCTTATGTAGAATTAGTCTACCATATGTTATTTCAATCTAAATGCATTGATAATATGATTAAGTCTTTAAATATAGGCTAAGATATTGCCTTCATATCTAGGTTAGCCTTTCAATCTTACTATGATTTGCCTGAAGTAGAGATTAAGTACAATCAAGAGACTATGATTCCATGGCTTCAAACCCATAATATCAGGGATGTTTTAAGGGACTAGGCTGAGAACAAAGGGAAGTTTGTGTGTAAACCTAAAATTAGCCAAATTATCATCTCACAGTTCAAAATGGGAATGTCCATGATGAACTAGTTGTATGGGGCCGAGGATACAGGTCATGTGGATGAAAAATGGATCCCACTTCTATCCATGATAGTCGATGATGGAAAGACTCCAACTTTGGGAGAAATTATATCTTGTAATCTGGCAGTCCAAATCAAAAAAGCTATGGCCAACTAGAGACATCTTTTTTGCATGATGTCCTACCTAGTGGATGCCATTTGCACCATTCAAAAATTTCCTCAATTTACTAATTGGGACCCAAATCTAAAATAGATTATTCCTCACACATTCTTCAAGGTCATAATGTAAAATTATAAGAAAGAGTTGAGGGCCACATCTGAACATTTCTATCCCATAATATATAGGTCAATCCATAAAAGTCCATACCCAAATTGTTAGAAGTGATCAAAATAACCATGTGTACCCTAGGAGCCTATTGGTATTACCCACATTACATAGTTGTGAGGGTGGTTGGTATCAAGATATCCCCCCTTAGGTTACCCATTACAGTGTTAGATAAGCTAGCTGAGTAAGAAATTTCTTATTAGCTATACATAAGGGTGGATGGGTTATGTAAGAACAAATTAAGAGGATTATTTCATCCTCAATTGTGTAATATTAGCTAGTTTTGGATAGAGAACTAGAATTCTATCATTGTAGCTTCCAAAAAAATACCCAATTTCAACTTAGAAAAGAATGACAATAAGAAGTTTGACCTAGAACACATAACTTTCAGCAATTACATCAAACATAGGTCAGCCTTGAGCATTTCCTACCACCTTGAGTCTGAGGACGAGGACAGGTTCTATATCAATGCTGCAAATGATCAATGGGTAAAATAAAGGTTTAAAGATGCTAATATTTCACTTGTTATGGGTATACTAAAATATGTTAGCGATTATGAAGGATGAAAATTTCTTAAAAGTCTTTAAAAATATATCAATGCACTTGGTTTTATCATTATATCATGAAAGCACACTAATTCATCTTCTCATTGCTGCCTGGGTTTTACACTGTTTACACCATTAGGTCTATCTAGTACTGGCTAAATTGGAAGACCATTTTAACACATTATAAGGGTGGAACATATCTATAAACCTTCATGGAAATTTAGTATGAGTCTCTAGCTTCTTCTTCTATCAATTTAGCTACTTTGACCAAGACAAATTTTGACTGCTAAAGTAAATTCTTCACAAATAAGCCCTTTTTTATAGGGTCTTCTCACTCTCTTGACAACTTAATACCACCTGGAGGTTCCTCATAGAGTATAGTAAAATCTCCAATTTGTATCTTGAGCATTTCAATCCATTTTGAGTTGATTTGAGCAACATATTCTACATCAGGTCCATATTAGGGTTTAGGGAGGTTTAACATAGGTTTTAGTGTTAATGATTGTTCATAAAGGGCTGCCTCTTAAATCCAAAACCAATGTCTATATATACTATCTATGAACCTTACCCATCTCTCCTTTACATCTTAGGCTCCCATGTAGAGGTTACACGTGCCAACGAACACTTGAAAGTCCTTCTCGGGTTTGCATACCTTCATTCTATGCACTTAAGAGACCTCAAAACCACTTTTCATGCCATTTCATACAAACCATGACCTCATACATCATGATCACTCCTAAAAAAACTTGAATTATGTATATCCATGCTCTCCTTCACACATTCACCTTAAAATCTAATCCTCACGCCTCATTAGGCTAGTCAAGGCTAACGAATGGTCTATGTGCATACCAAAACTGAAGGACATACCTAAAAAGACTCACTTTAAAACACTTCTAAGTGCATCAACACCTTATTCTCATTGTCACACAAATTTAAAAACCTCTCACATGCTTGAGTTCACTCACCTCATCATGTCACCAGCTCATACCTTCACCATGCCATGACTAGGTTCAAGCTTCCATTGAAATTAACACCTTAACCGATTCCTTCTATGTCATGACCTCAAAAAAACATAAAATAAGTAGACATAAGACATCATAGCATATTAATATCACTACACCATTATCTTTCTGATGACAAAAATCTTTCATAGCCTCATACAAACTTAAAACCACATGACTAAGCTTCATATGACTGGACATCTCTCTCAATGCTCAGTGTCACATCACATACCATTGTTCATTCATTTCACTATGATTCCTTCACATGGATCACCCTAAAAATCTTCATGTCATGACATTAATGACTTATACAAACCTCTTCATACACTATGCTTCTTATATAAACATTAGTTTATTCAAACATCTTCCATGCCCTGTACCTTCCATGTAACCATAATACATTAGTTGCCTTTAAGTTCTCTATTACCTTCAAATTCTCTCATGAAAACATCATTTAATGAAAATACTCTCTTTATTCCACTACCATGCTCAAGAACTTGAACAAACAAACCTTTAAATCTCAAGCACTTGACCAAATAGACCTTTGACATCAATGATCATTATGCCTTTACATGACGCACCCTTTTGACATCAATGACAATAAGATGCCAATAAACTCCCCCTTTGTCATTGATGGCAAATAAATTGATGGAAAACATACTACAATCTAAAATCACTTCAAAATGGTATTTCTTTCATCTACTCATTCTGCCCAATTTTGACATTATTGACAAAGAGACACCTACAAATTTCTTCCTAATGTTGTAACTTCTTGGATCACACCTCTTGCAACAAATAGGATCTTCAACATTTCTTGAGTCTATAAATCATTCTAAACTTTCTTCCTTTTTGACCTCTTTATCTCTTTTGGTAACAAGATCATAGAGTCTATAAAGCATCATATAAATATGATCCCCCTAACTCCATGCATACCTTCTTCAAATGGATTTAGATGCACAAGAACACTTACCTTATCCTTGATATGATTGATATAGATCAAATGATTGATCACTCACTAGGCCATCACCTCTATTCTTATTTGAAATGGATCTTAAAATGGACTCAGATACACAAGATCACTCACTTTCTTTTATTCACCTTGATGCCATAGAGATGCATAATATCCATCATCATTTCCCTATTCTAGCTTCACAAACATCCATCATGCTTTCAGTCTTGGCCACATTATTCAACCTATCTTCATGTTTTTAGTATACATTCTTTGACATAAACCATTTACTTATCTGATCTTGAAGTTTATGAATCATCTGATTAGCTCCGCTTTTGTCCTCGTAGCTTGTGCTCATCATATGAGTCATCAGGACTCATAAACCATTCTCAACATCCTTCAAACATTTCTCATATACCAATCAGTTACACATGCTTTCATCACACTTCCAGTTTTGTCAATAACATCCAACTTGTCTTTATGGCCATATTCATCTTAGAGACCAATGTATATTCCATATGTCTATAGACATAATCTTGTGCTTAGACTTACATTCCATATCATGAATCTTCATGAATTGATCTCTAGAATAAAAACTCCTTTCACCTTATCATATACATACAAGCTATAAATAAAATAACTCATAACTTGCAACATAGTCAACTTGAAATCCTCTCAAGATAAATCCTTCTTTGACTTTAACCTCATACTTCTATTGATAGAAGAGTGTCTCTATGAGGCCTAATGGAGTCATCTCTTTCCATAGGGCTCTCAAAACTCCATGAACTCAAGAGATTGCTCGATCTCCAAACCACTTTCCTTAGCTATCTTGTAATCATGAGACTGACAGTCCCTCCATAGAATCTACTTAGGCTTGACTAAAGCATTTGACTCATCTACCTTGTCATCCTTCTTCTTCTCTTTGATTGCCTTGTCAATACATGTAGATAATAAGTGTTCTTGACATTCCTTCACTTCTGATCCTTACTCTATCTTAGCAAATAGTCCATCTTGACTCTTGGGCTCAATATGATAAGTCTTGACTTTATTTGGCTTCCATACCAATGTTTGACTCTTCTTATGCACTCTAGGATCTCCATGTACCTTATTAAGTCTTGAGGCCCTTATAATTATATTAGGATAGAATGTTTCAATGTTTCCCATATCATGACAACTATATCAAACAAATTTACTATACTTACCTCTTGATTGATCACACTTTCTCCAATAGTTCCATGATAACTCATCCTTTGAGACCGTTCTACAATCACTTGCTTTATGACCAAAGTTATGACAAGAAAAATAATAACCATTGAAATAAATGGAATACCTCATTACAATGGGCTACCTTATTGGTCTTTTTATTTTGAATTTCACGTTGATACTCTTGACTTATTGATGATCACTTTGAGTCTCATATTTGAGAGTTTCTACAAAGGTATTTGAGATCTGACTCTTCTTGTTCTTATTTTGGTCTTCCTTAATCCTAATACCTATTTTGTTATGTGGAGGCCTTTTAATACTCAAAATATCACCAAGAACTTTAGTACTCTTTTCAAATCTCTTATGTGTCTTCAACTTGAATGTTTCCTGATCCAATTCTGCCTTCAAGGATTCCATTCTATTCTAAACTTGATGCATTCTTCCTCTTTGGTCTTAAGATTTGTAGTCAAAATTTCAATTTGAGTTTCTAACTATTTGATGATCTCCTCATGTTCATTGGTATTGATGCTTAGTCTCTCCTCAAAGAGATTAATTTGATCCTCATAACTCTTAACTAATGATCTTGGTTTCTAATTCTTCTTTTTTTGAAACTTCAAATCCTCTAGATTACTCACCAATTCTACCTCAAGGTTCACTTCAACATCTTCTTCATCTGATTCTTCATCATCCATAAGGCCTTTCCCTTTTTAGCAACCCTCATTATCTATTTATATATCCATGAATAAGGTTTTATTGTTATCATAATCATTACAATCATCATCACTTTCAGATGTACTAGTGTCACTTACATCAGAGGAGCTATTGTCTTCTTTGGTATATAAACTTCTCTTATTTTTGAGTGACCCTTTCTTGTCTTTATTCTTCTTGAAACCCTTTTTAATCTTGTCAAGATTATATATCTTCTTATCATCACCATGATGTTCATCAGGTTCTTCATCATGCTCAGTCTAATCCTTGTTAAGACATTTAGAAATAAAATGACCAATCTTACCACAATTAAAGCATTTGAATGGCAACTTGCCCTTATACTTACTTAATCATTTTCTTAGTTTTTTAAAAAACATGGAATCTATCTTTCAACATAAATGTCTGTATCAACATCATCCTTGGCCTTATTACCTTGTGATTTCTTCTTATCTTTGAATGAAACTTCCTTCTTGAAAGGTCTTACATCACTTGTTCTCATTTCATAGGCAGTCAAGATGCCATGAAGCTTATCCATCTGTAGTACATTAAGTTCTTTGATTTCATCCATAATAGACACCTTTGAATAAAACTTAGATGTTAGAGGTATTAATACCTTTTGTACTACTATTGATTCTTCCAACTTCTCTCCTAGGCCTCTGACGACATTTACCATTTCATCTACTCTCAACAAATAAGATACAATGTTTTCATCCTCCTTCATTCTCAGGCTTTCAAATTGCCTTTGATGAGTCTATAAATTTACCAACTTAACTTTGGTGTCTCCTTCATATATTATATACAATGTTTCCCAAATACCTTTGGTTATACCACAATTCCTAACCTTAACAAATCTTGCTTTCGAAAGACCACATAAGATGGCATTCATTGCCTTAGAGTTGTTCTCACTTACCTTCTTGTCTAGTGCATCAGTTGGTGGTGTAGAGGGTGGAGTGAATCCATAAACAATAAAATTCCATATGTCATAACCCAAGGACATTAAATAGGTCATTGTAATTCTCTAAAATGCATAATTAGTTCAATTGAAGAGAGAAACCTTATTAGTTGAGAAATCTCCTTGTACTTGTTGACTAGACATGCTTGTGCTTCAAGGATCTCCTTCAAGCTATTAGGACTAATTCAATGGAAAAGCTATGATACCAATTTTTGGAAGAATAATGACTGGGGGGGTGAATTAGTCTTCAAAAACTTTCAATCAATTACATCCACTCATTTATGAACTATAAAAGCAACACAATGATCTAGCAATGCATTAAGAACTAATAAAATGAGCATGAAATAAGATAACACATCACATATGTGGGAAACCCTTGTGGGGGATAAAACCCACTAAAAAAAATATTAGAAAAACTATCCTATAAGACAATGTATCAAATTTAGTTGAGCATCAACCCAACATGGAACACCAACCCCAAATTTATCAAGCACCCACTTGACATTAGCAAGCACTCACTTGCTAGGAGGCTAAAACACCCTATGACTGAGCAAAAAATTATTCAAAGGAAATTTTTACAAGCACAAACATGAAAGGTATATCCAACTCCCTCTTGACCAAACACCAACTCAGCTCAGACCAATTCTACAAGATCCAATCTGTAAGGAAGCTTCAAGTGCCTCAAGCACTAACTCAATGAATCACACTTCTTTCTTTTAATATTTCACTCAGCTCTCTATATTCTCTATCTAAAATCTATCCATTATCATATATTAGGAATTCATCTCTAATGTAATTTTTATAGTCTCTCAATAGACAATGATCACTCCTTAAAGTCTACTCTACTTGATCTCTCTCAAGACTGTCTCTAGGCTTCTTCACTCAACTAACCCTCATCAAGACTGAATAGGTCATACAACCTTGATCTTCAACTATAGAAAACCTATATGATCATCATGAAATGATTATTTTCTCTTTCCTTAGGGTTTATAATATGTTACTTAACTCATGAGGCTCATTGATTTATTAATTCATTCACTTACTCTAAGCTTATTAAAATAGGCCTAAAAAGCCTTGTGTATATACTCATCTCTTATTCATATACCACTTGGTCAACCACACACCATTAACCTCTTAGGTCAGAAATATAATAGGTCATAGGAATTATCATAAAAATTATTCAAATGAACATAGAGTCCCGTTTGGTATTTCATAACTCTATTAGACCTCATTTCACTTTTAGGTCTGATAGAGACCTAATTGCATTAGGCATTTTTATCAACACATTACCTTTTGATCCCTTGGAAATAATTAAACCTATATACATAGAAAATTAATTTAATAAAACATCAAAAAATACCTTATCCAACATCCTCTAATTTCCATAACACCTTTTAGGTCCAACTACTTCACGAAACCCCTCAATAGTACTCAGGATTAGTCCTGTGTACACCAAAAAGTCTGCCTTTCAATACTAAAGCTCAAACACACTTAATACACTCAAAAATGATCAAAAAATTAGATATAAAAAGTATATATAACCTTAGGGTAATTACAAAATACATTAGAAACTTCCACTCAAGAGATAAGGGCTCAAGAACATCTCTACAACTCACTCATTCAGAACTGCCAGTTTACCTTAAAGACCAGTCATGATGACTTAGACCTAAAACACCTATGTAGACACTTTCCATGAATATTAATTTATGTACATGTTTATTAGATATTCTTAGGACATACTCAAATGGAAAACTCATATGGTCTAATGACAAATATTGGTCTTGCAAACCAATTTCTTAACCTTACATTTCATAGTCTTATCTGAATTAGACTAGTCATTTTTTGAGTAAATTTTTCACCACACACATGAGCTTCAAATATTATTCCAAACATGAAAATTTATTAAAAGTAATAAAAAAAATAGCATGGTTTCATCACTCTATCATGAAAACACACTCTAATTCATCTTGTCACTGCTGCCTAAGTTTTACAATATTTACACCATTAGGTCTGTTTGTGATTAGCTAACTTAGAAGACCAATTTAACACATTATAAGGGTGGAAATTATCCAAAAACATTCATGGTCATGTATTATGAGTCTCTAGCTTATTCTTCCATCAATTTATATACTTTGACAATGTCAAATTTTGACTGCTACAGTAAATTTTTCACAAACAATGCCTTTTCTATAGGGTCTTCTCACTCTCTTAACAACTCAATACCACCTAGAGGTGACTGAGAGATTCCACTATAAGATCCAATAGGTTTATTAAGCATTTAAATACATTATGAGCTGATTTGAGCAACATATCCTACATTGGGTCCATATTAGGGTTTTAGGGAGGTTTAACATAGGTTTTAGTGTTAACGAATGTTCATTAAGGACTACTCCCTAAATCCAAAACCAATGACTATATATCTTAGCTAGGACACTTCCCCATCTCTACTTAATAGATTAAGTTCCCATGCATATGTTACATGTGCCAATGAACACCTAAAATTCATTCTCAAGTTTGCATACTTTCATTATGTGTACTTAAAAGACCTCAAAACCAATTTTCATGCCATTTCATACAAACCATGACCTCATACTTCATGATAAATCTTGAAAAAACTTGAATTACCTATATCCATTCTCTCCTTCACACATTTACCTTGAAATATGATCCTCATGCCTCATTAGTATACGCATAGCTAAAGAATGGTATATGTGTAAACCAAGATTGAAGGACCTACCTTTAAAGACTCAATTTAAAACACTTCTAAGTGCATCCACAGCTTATTCTCATGCTCACACAACCTTAAAACTCTCTCACATGCCTGAGTTCACTCACTTCATCATGTCATGAGCTCATACATTCACCATGCTATGACTAGCTTAAGCTTCCAACTCACTTGACACCTTGACATGTTCCTTCCATGTCATGAGCTAAAAAAAAACATAAAACAAGTAGACATAAGACATCACAACAAACTCACATTATTATGACAACAATATTCTATAGTGTTATACAAACCTAAAACCATATGACCAAGTTTCATATGACTTGACATCACTGTCAATGCTCACTATCACATCACATACCTTTGTTCATTCATTTCACTATGCTTCTTTCACATGGCTCACCCTAAAAATCTTCATGTCATGAAATCAATGATTTATACATACCTCTTCATATATTATGCTTACTATTTAGACATTAGTTCTCTTAAAACATCTTCCATGAGCTATACCTTCCATGCAACCATAATACATTAGTTTCCTTCAAATTCTCTCTTACCTAAAAATTCTCTCATGACAACATCCTTTAATGAAATACTCTCTTAATGCCACTACCATACTCAAGCACTTGACCAAATAGACCTTTGACATCTCAATCACTTGACCAAACAAACCTTTGACATCAATAATCATTAAGCCTTTATATGATGCACCCTTTTGACATCAATGACAACAACATGCCAACATTATCTAGTGACAGTTGTCATGCATTCAGTTATTTTATAATTGATGCAACCATCTTAGGCATTTGAAGAGGCCTATATATAGGGGTTTCCCCCCTCATTTATTTTTTAGAGCATAACTTTGTGGAATTAATGTAAATAGAAAGAGGAATTTTGGGAAATTGTTCATTGTTTCATTGCTTTCCATATTTTCTTATTTCTTAAGATTTGCATTTGATAGATGGTTTCAGTTTCTAATGGTTAAAACTGATAGTAGTGCTTTTAATGCATCTATTTAGTTTGTGCTTTCTGTTATTCTAATAAAATTTGTCTATGTATGCTCTATTTATCTTCTACTCTGCAAACAAATGTGCTTAAGGTAATTTATTGTGGGTAGCCATTTTTTAGGACATACTTCTTAAATATGTGCATTTTATTCACCTTAGAATCACCACTACATTTATGGCATTTTTAGTCCAGATCTAGAATTTCATGAATGCTAGTTTTATTTGCACTCTCATAAAAAAAACCAAATAAAATCTATTGGTCTTTGTTATTGAAAGGCAAATATTCTTTTTTGCTCAACCCTTCTTTACCTTTTTGATTTTGTTGACATGAATCAACTTAGTTTACTACTCATTGTAAATATTCATCTGCTTGTTTGAGTTTGGGCAATAGTTGACAAAAATATAATGCAATTTTCACCATAACAACAAAAGAAAATATCAAATAGATTGTGTCACTAAAAATTTACTCATGTCCCTACAATAGGGTCTGCATGTAGGCTAAAGGTGGTAGTCATATAATTATTCTAGTAAAATTGAATTAAGCCTTAAGGTGATCAAGGACCTACATAACAAACTAAGATATAGCTTTCCTCTTGTTTAGAAAGTTGGCACTATAAGGAGGGCCATTATATTTCCTTTTTGTTTGTTTTTGAGTAAAATCATAGTGTTTTTGTGGATCATAAATCCATAATTGATAATTTTTGGAGTAGTTTGAGTTATGACTTTGGATTCACTTGACAATAAGTAGTTCTTTAGTGCCTCTCAGCTTTTCCTCTTTTCAGCCTTTTCCTTCTTTGAACCCCTTTCCTCTATTTTTTCTAAGTTCTATCCTTTTACCACTATCTCTATGTCATAGCTCGATGCTCACCCAGCTTAGAGAAATATTCATCCCCTCAAGGAGGAGTGCCAACTCCACATGTGTTACCCATACACTCCCTAAGGTGCTTTACTTTAGGATAGGCCTTTAAGCAATTCCATTAGTCAGTGACACTAAGGGGGGCCCTTTAGAGTAGTTAATATAGTATTCAATCATAACTTCACTACATGGTGCTCCTATGATCAATTACACCTATTAGGCCCTTTGTCCCTTCAAAGAAGCATTAGCCTGATGCATTTTATCCTAATGCTCATCCAAGGAAGGTATCAATTGGTAGACAACTACAAAAGTTGACATACAATTAGCCACCCTACTTTTATTAAGTAGAGTGGCCATAACGTAAATAAGTAGTTATGCTATTTCTGGGATTTGAGAGGTAACTACACTCATGAGTTCCAAATCATCTTCAGTTGAAATCTCCTCATGGGTGAGTGGTGGGATCTATAGTTATCATATCTTTGACCAATTGATCTACCTTTATATTTGAGGCTCTTCCCCACCATCAAGGGGTTGGTGATTTTTTTTTGGCACTATTTTTTATCTCTATAACCATTATAGACTAGGAAATAATAGAAGTAAGAAGTTCTTAGTTTTGCAACCTTAGAAGGTATGCCTCATGGATGTTAATGGATGCTTCGTTTATGCCTTACAAAGCCTTCTATATTTAGTTCCCTATCCATAATAAAGAGGACGTGATGTTATGTGTTATTTGGGATTAAGCTTTTCTCTGTTTACTATCTTTTTTATTTTGCTTCTACAGTGTATACCTTTGCTTATGCTGTAGATGTTAATCCATTTTTTTAAGCTCCTTTTCAATCTACGATGTTTAAAGTTTTACACTATTTTATGAAAGTTTATATTAAAATCCTATTTTTTTTGGCGCATCACCTTAGTTAGATTTACTTTCATGTTATTTAATGCTTTATTTATATCCATTTTCACCCCCCAAATAGAATAAAGAGTCGACTTCTAAAATCCTGGAGGTCACTTTACAGATTGTACTTGTTCGCATGCTTGTAAAGCTTCCCATATATTTGCTATCTAATTTAAGGTGCAAACTTTAGGCATCAATAATTTTTTCTTTTCTAACACATCTAGTGGGATAAGTCCATGAGTTTTCTATGTTAGAAGTTCTAGTTTATGAGCCATAAACCCATAACAAGGTCATAGACTATGAGCAATCTAAATCTACTTTTAATTCCTTTGGGAACCCCTACCCACCAAGAGATTCAAGGCATAATTCCATGTAATAACCATAACAACACTAGCCACATCAATAAAAATAAATAACACATCTTGCAATAAGGAATTTTGTGTCATGGGATAGTGGTAACCCTCTAAACCCATCGACATCCCTAACCTAATGGGACCCCATACCTTCAAATGATTTGAAGGTGCTCCCCAAATTTTTAGGGTAGGATTTCAAGACAATGACTGAGCACCTTCAAGACATGGTTAATGTGTGCACCATCTAATACATCAACACCCAAAATGTAGTCCTAAGGATACTAGTGGCTTCTTTTAAAGGATGAGCCCTTGATTGGTACATATCATTACGAGCTAACTCTTTCACCCCCTAGGATGACCTAGGTGACAAATTATTTAATTGATTTAATGAGGAGGACCAATATTCCCTCTCACAATAATTGATAACATTTAGAAGGGGTCCACAAGAAGCCATGGTCAATTTCAATACCAGATTTGAAAAGACCTAGCAAAGAATTTCATTGGCAGCTCATCCACCTATGGGGATGACCATTGTTTTTTATCTGAAGACCACTAATTCAAATATTATGATCATGATCAAATCATTCAGAGGGAAAACACTGCTAGACATGTATGACATTATGGTAAGGGTGTAAAACAACTTGATTGATGTAGGGAGGCTTCTTCCTCAACCATTGATGTTGCTTGAGATATCATTGCTTTTATAAGAAGAAAAGTTAAGCACTTCGAGAGCCCCACCTCTTTCCATGTATGCATACCCACCCACTTAGGTAGGCACATCTATCACATCCTCATTGACTATTGAAATGAATGATATGAGGAGTATTTTAAGGAAATTCTCTAATGAGATCATAAATCTCAAAAGGTAATAGGCTTCTCCTCTAAAACCCTCCTATAATAATTACCAAGAGATGAGACCTTCATACCAGCATAAATAGTACCAAGAGAGGCAAAGTACACTACCAAGGGTCAAATTACCAAGTGATAAGTCATAAGATGCAACTTGACAATCAAATAGTTGTGGTTCCAGATCCATTACATACTATAACACTGAGCATGAACATAAAACTAGTGGATATCTAGAAAAACTTGGTCGATGAATCTAACTCATGGTGTTTCCATTGTAATGAACCTCATGAGCCTCAAAATTATCCATGGGGTAACTTACAATAGAAGATCATTGAATAGAGATGGCAAGGAAATATTCTAGATTCAACCTATACCTACTAATCCTTGAGGCTGAAAAGCATTATCTTGATGGTGAAAATGTAGGGTATGTCCTTGGAATAAGAGGAAGAAATAGTTTTAAAACATGCAATATTTTCCTGGGTATAATATGAAGGCATGGTATTTACAAATGAGGTTCCCACATATAGACCCTCATAAGTGCAATCTGATTGCTTCACATGATCAAATAAGAGGCTAGCTAAGAGCCCCAAAACCTTTGAAAGGCCTAAAGTAACATTCAAAAAGGTTCTGGCACATCAGCCTCCACCTACAACCTATTAAAGGCTTGACAAAGTGATACAAAACAAGCTGAAGGATCCTGACACCCCACCCCCAAAGTCATATAACATGGTGGAATAACTAAAGAAAGCACTGGTTAACATTTCCCTCTGGTATGTCTTATCCATCCCTAAATAGAAAACCTTATTGAAGAAAGCATTAGAGGAAAATGAGTATCCCAAATGAAAGAAATCACACACAAAATATTTGAAGGAAAAGGAGAAGGGAACTAACATAAGCGCATAACCTCAAATACCCTCCATATTTATCAATACCAAAGAAGCGGTAAGTAAATCAAAACCTTCCCCATTCTATCTGACTTTGATTGTGGGTAAGAAACTATTGTAAAACTTGATGATCGACTAAGGCATGAGCATGATGGTGATGACCAAATGAATAGCTAATGCACTACAATTAAAGTATGAACCCTTGAATAAGGGGGTGATGCAGCTAGATGGGGAAAGGGTTCAAACCTTAGGAATAATCAAGGCTCTTCCTCTCACATAATATTCCTATCCAAGCATCACTTTACCATAATATGTGGTGATAAACATCCCATCTATATTTGGTCTATGTCTATTAAGATATTTTACCACCAAGATTGGTGGATACCTATCACTAGACTGACCCCATCTGATCCTAAGGACTAAAAATGGTTCAAAGCTAAAGGTGTTATATGAGCCCTTCCATTTCAAGCACATAGTGGATGAAGTAATGGTAAATTTTGAGGTAGCATACACCTATTTATCAAGGATAGAGACACACTACATAGAGATGCTTGAGGAAGAAAAGGTGGTGGATGATAGAAGCCTAAAAGAAGAGGCCTTCATGAATGAGTTCATCAAGAATGACCCATTTGCACAATTTTATGCCACTAGTCTCGAGACCTACATCATCCATGATGAAGAATAGGTCCTTCCTAGAGTCACAAAGGAGCAATAAGGCTAGAGCAAAGAAGGGAAGGATGATCCCAAACTCTAGACTTTGCATTTTGATGTCACAAAATGTAAGATCAGATTTAGAGTTCGTATCTAACTAACATCTCCCTTTAAAGAAGATATTCTTAGGTATTTTTGTTTTTATTTTGCTTGAACAAATAATGAAGTAGAATATGAGGCCTTGGTCTATGGTCTCAACCTCACTAAGATTATGGGTGTGAAGCATTTAAAGGTCTTTAATGATTAAACTAGTTGTAAGATAAGTAAGAGAGATAACCAAAATAAAGAACATACATATGAGGTCTTACCATCACTACATATGGGACTTAATTGAGTCCTTCAAGGCCTTTAACATCTAAATCATCTCGACGGCCTCAAACACAAAAACTAACATAATGGTAATAGTAGGATCCCAATTCGACCCAACGATAAGCCTCTTCACCAATGAACAAGTAGTGTGAGTCATCATCAGGCTTTCCATCCCAGACAATGGAAAAAATTAGTAAGTTTTTGAGAGTGATGCTCAAATCCCCATGTTCCTTTAATAATATTGTGAGTTCATAGAGTAACTATAGTTAAAGATCAAAGAGGCATACATAGGTTGAATCATGCAATTGAAGACCAACAAGCTACCAAAAGTATTCATCACTCTAGAAAACCTCTTGGACTCTGATGATGTGAGAAATGATAAGTACAATTTTATCACAGACAAAGGTGATTACTACAAACTTGATGTTAGAGGCAGAAGAAAATTAAAGGTCAAAAAAGAAGTTCCTCAGAGGGATAAAGAGTAGCTAGTTTATTTTTATAATAGATATAAGGTCATCATTATTTAGACTTATGATGACCAAAAAAGATATAATTGAGAGGTTGTTCAATACACCATCAACCAGGTCGAAGGAGCCAAACTAGTCTAGTAGAAGCAATGGCCAGTAAATCTAAAAATCAAATCCATGATGGACCAAGTGATTAGGAAGCTGATCGATTTGAAGATTATTTATCCAATCAAGCATTTAACTTAGATATCTAACCTAGTCCCTGTACGGAAGAAAAATGGATAAATTTTACTATGCGTATATTTCTAGGACCTAAACAAGGCATCCTTAAAAGATCATTATCCTCTCCCTTCTATGGAGAAAATCCTCTAGATGGTAGTGGGTGTAGATATGTTTTCCCTCTTAGATTGATTCTCTAGTTATAATCAAGTGTGGGTAAAGGAAGATGATCAACACAGAACTACTTTCACTATGAAGTGGGGATATTCGTGTATGCAAAGATGCCTTTTGACCTCTCCAATGCCAAGGTAATATTTCAATGAGTGATGGATGTAGTGTTTAAATTCTTAATCAATGAGATCATCCTATATATCTAGATAATCTCATATTGTTTTCAAAAAGGAAAGAGGATCATTTTGATTGCTTGGAAAAAGTGTTCTAGAGGTGCCAAGAATTTAGGGTGTGTTTAAACCCCAAAAAATGTGTCTTCAGAGTTCCTCAAGGTAAGCTACTCAAATACGTAGTGTCCAAAGATGGGATTAATATCAACCTAAATAGGATAGAATCCATAAAGGACTTGGCCTTATTATTTAATAAAAAGGGAGTCCAATCTTTCCTCAAAAAGATCAATTTTTCCAACAAATTCATATCAAACTTCAAAGGATTAGTCAGACCAATCATGTTAATGCTATGGAAGGACCAAGATTTCAAATGGATTCCGAAAGGGAAAGCATCATTTAAAAAGTTAAAACATGTGATATTTGCTACATCGATGCTTGTTAATCCCAAAATTTCCAAAGGTTTCATTATGTATGTATATGGAAGTGAGCATGCCTTGTGGTAGTGCTAACTCAAAAGGAAGAAGAGTGTAGAGAATAACACCCAATTGCATTATTTTCTAGAACTTTATTTAGGTATAAAGTTAAGTACAATTTCCTAGAGAATCAAGCCTTCATTATCATCAAAGGCCCTAAAAAGTTTAGGTACCTTGTGGTGGGAAACAAGATAATGGTGTACATTGTACATTCTAGTGTGCATGAGTATATCATGGAGGGCAAAATTATAGAAAAGAGGGCTAACTAGATCACCAAGATCCTAGAATATGACATTGAAGTCAGGCAAACTAAGGTAATTAGAGGAAAAGGAATCTATGATTACCTAGCCCAGTGCACATATCTCCTAGTGGAAGGACAAGACATGCTAGAGGTGGCCTTAATAAACCAGTTCAAGGCCAAAGAATCCTAGGTGACTGACCTTATCGACTTCATGCAAACTGACAGTTATCCCAGTGGTCTCCCTACTCATAATAAATGTTTTTATAGATTATAAGGGTCTAACTATATGCTAGTCTAAGGAGTCTTATTTAAGAGGAATTTCTATGAAGATCTTCTTAGGTGTGGTGACAAACCCCAAGTATAAAGGATTCTATATGATATACATTTCACTCCTTTGAGAAACCATTTCTTAGCTAAGACTAATGTAACTAAGATCATGTAAGGTACTATGGCTGACCATGTTCAAAAACTATCATCAAGCAGTCAAAAGATGTTAGAGGTGCCTATTCTTCATGAGAAAGAGGAAAAACTTGGCCATGCCTCTCAATTTGATCATGACTGATGATCCCTTTATGTAATGGGGCCTGGACTTCATTGAAATGATCAACTTGATCTCTAGTGTGGGTCACAAGTGGATACTGATAGCTATTGATTACTTCACTAGGGAGACATAATAAATCTCATTAAAAGAGGCAATCAATAATGTGATTCTTAGCTTCTATGAAGAGCTCATGGCTAGGTTTGGCTCACCAAAAATGACCATTTAAGACAACATACAAGTTTTATTTGGATCTAAGATCTCTTATTTTGTGATCCAAAATGATGTTTTCTTAAAATCTTCATCTAATTAATAATCATAGGGAAATGGATTGGTAGATTCTAAAAATAAGAACTTGATCTAACTGATTAAGAGGATGGGCAATGACAAGCAAAGAGACTGGCACTTATATGTGATAACTTCTCTATGGGTAGATTACATCACCCTAAGTAGATCTTAAAAACTTATCCATATGAGCTGGTTTATGAGAAAGAAGTAGTGATGCTAATGTCTTTAGAAATCCCTATGTAATAGCTCTTGAAGGCTATTGATATCAAAGAGAATGGAGTGATGGAGGTTTAGCTCACCAAGTTAATCAAACTCTAAGAGTCAAGGGAACTGGCAGGCAATGCAAGGATTGCCTGATAATAAGTAGTAAAGTGATGGTTTGACAAAAAGTCATCAGATTCAAGATTTAAACTTGGGGACCTAGTCCTTAAACATGACCAGAGGGTTGCTAAACCAAGGTAGCATGTGAAATTTGATTCTCTATGGAGAGTACCCTTTTTCATCATCAATGATCAGTAGAGAAATGATTTTGAACTAAAATATTTAGAGGGAAATGCCTTAGATATCACTGTCAATGGGATCAAACTAAAGTATTTCATTTGAATTCTAATAATCCCCTATACATATTAGATAATTTCCTTTCCCCTTTGTTGTGTTTCCTTTCCTCATCGTTGTTTTCCCCCTTGTCTTTCCTTCTTTATTATTTCCTTTCTGAGTAAGTGCCATTGACATAGGTGGTTGATGGGATCACCACATGTATTTTTTTGAATCTCTTTACATGTTCAAAACATTCTCTAAAAGATGGTTATCTACCTACTTTACCTATCATTAATGTCAAGATGATTCATTATGTGTGATTCCCCATAAGGATCATCACAAATCTTTTAAAAGGTGGCACTTTGAGCATGTGTATTATTGATACCATTTATGGTGATGCTCATTTTTAAATTCTCCATGATGAGTTACTTAGTGGCACTAGTGCATAAATCCACCACCTCCCGCTTGAAGACAAACACTTGACATTTTGTATTTTGAAGAGAGCATCGAGCAACTGAAGCAAGCACAAGAGAAAGCCTCAAAATTGAAGGGCTAGCAAAAACATTGACCAAATTTTCCTAGAAAAGGTAGAGAATTATCTTGTGAGTTAGTCTTCATCCTCTTGGAAAATGGAAACTTTTACATCCTCTTTTGGAAGTGGGAAGCACCCATCAAAGTAGAAAGCTCATGATTCAAGTAGTGGAAGGACCCCTCCTCCCATATATACCATGAGCAAGTCTTACGCTTTGACCCCCACCCAAACAAAAGGGAAGGTCTATAATACCATGCTAGACATGAAGGCACCCTATAAGGATAATGTTTTTGTGATTGATTCAACTGATGAGATTTTAAATCTAGAGTTGACCCATAATCCTAAAAATCTAAGGGAGGGTGCTTACACTCAAAAGCTTGACAAAGTTGGTGGGAAGGATTATCCTTATTTTGGGTGAAAAATTTAGGATTGTACATTAGCACAACACATGGTGCCCTATGTACACCCTTACCTTGAGATAATCACCCTCTATGATAAAAAGTATGATGCTCAAATGGTCAAAATCATAAGAGGTGCCCACCTTAGGTCAGGATCGGTGCAAACAATATCAAAATAATTCTTTGACTGCCACATGATCCTAACACTATTGTCTATAACATTGAGAGCCTCCAAAGCATATGAGACTCCCAAGTGGAGGATAAGGCACATTTCCTTGGGTCACTTCTCAACTAGAAGATCATATAAATGCCTCCCATGCCCCTACACCTATTGACTTTCCCTACACAACATGTAAAGGATGCCCTATCTATACTAGCATTCATCTTGGGCATGGATGTTAGTGTCAATGTCAAAGAATTCTAGTTGGGGGTGATTTTTCTCATGGTCATGATAGAGAATATGGAAGAATTTAGGATGGACTTCATTTAAGCCATCACCTTCACTATGAGAGAAGAACTACAAAATTTCTTGGTAATAGGTACCTTTCAGTATCTATCTTCCCTCATGCACTTAATATTATACCAACACTCCAAGTTCTTATCTAAATATATTTAGTTGAATACCACAGACATGGATTTCTTCCTCAACATCATCACCCCAATCACTATTTGGACTCACATCCTATCAATCATGACATACTACTATGAGATCTTATAGCGGTTTATGGATCTGATTATCTTGGATCTCAACAGGTAGGATGTCATCCTCTGGATGGCAAATGAACAATGAACATGGATCAAAGGTAGCAAGGTATCAGTTGATTGGTTCTAGGGGACTATTTCTTATTTACTCAAGCACATGGGTTTGTGGGATAACCTTTTTGACTTCTTCATATGCTAATGATAGGACCCTAACCCTCAAGTTGGCATGATAGCTTAATAATGTGGACTTCATCTATGGGGAAATGAAGAAAAAAGGGGCTATATGACATTCCTTTTTCAAGGAATGACATCATGGTCTAGAAAAGATACCATGAACATCTCCTCGCATCTAAGATGGTATAACTAGGCCTGGACTTGATAGATGATCGATGGGATTGTGACCCAATGGGATATATAGTGGGATTGAAGATTGTCATCATGCCTAGGCACCAAGTCTGACCATAATTGAAATAAAGGAAGTCACCCATGGAAGATATCCCTCAAAATTATGTAGACCTGGCCCTAATATCTCAAGATGCCCCCAAACTGAGGGAGTCTTTTTATGATAGGGTTTGGGATTTTGACTCTACTGAGAAGCTATCAAGGGGGATGAAGTAGTGGATAAATGCCTTAGGCTGGAGTAAAGAGAAGAAATATACCTTCCTAAAGTATAGATATGAGTTTGACAAACCACATTTTGCTTTGTATGAAGATGCCCCAAATGAGAAATTTGAAGAGTTGTGTGATGAGGCCCACCTGAAAGAGAATGAGTATATCATGGAAGGGGATGCCACACCAGAGATTAAGGTTTCTAGAGATGATAAAGAAGAAGATACCATAGAAGAGGAGGTTGGGAAACTTCTCTAGGAAAATAAGAAGTAGAAGTCATGGTGGCCTAGCCCCCACCAACATGACCACCACTCTTGTCCCCTTATGTTATAGCCCCATAGTAGTAACAGGTACCCCCTAGACACCTCATGGCTGGGAAATCTCAGCTCAAGTAGACCAAGGCCCTAGTTTCCAACTCACTAATGGCCCCTCCATAGAAAAAGACTCAATTTTTTGGTCCTCTCCTTTCTACCTTCACCTCCTTCACCACTTCCCCATCCCCCTCCATAGCTCTAACACAAGTTGTGGTGATAGTTGCCACCCAATCAAGCATTTTAGTTCCTCCCATCACCTCTTATTAAACCTTAATGGCCCCACTATAGGTTGAAAAAATTTACACTACCCAACTTGACACTTCATTATTCCCAATATTCTCCTCATCCCCTCAGCCCACTATCAGGACTGACCCATTCTCTTTCACCATTCCCATCTCTTCCTGCATGCCATTTCTCACTCCCCATCATCATCCACCTCATCCTCACTCATTACATAGTCACCATTCTCCCCACCCCATTATCTCCCACCATTTTTACTTTTATCCCTTGTTGTTCATTCCTTTGCTCCCATAGGAGTAGGGTCTACTACTTCCTAGCAGCTGCTAACCATTCTGTTCATATTGCCTCAATGAATCCCTTTTGTGGGTGAAATCATCCAAGCATCAGATCAATTTTAATAATATATAGATGTAATGAGGGTGGATCGTGTGTCCTATATGGAAAATAAGAGGGGAAAATGGTTCAAATCTAAAGCCCAACCCCACATGCAACCATTTTATAACCCCAGATAATAGTCCCTCTTGGTCGCCCATTTTACCCTTCAAGTAATTAAGCCCCAAGAATAGATGTAACTGAGGGATTAAAACATCTAAGCTATTGGGATTAACCTCAGACAAGGATGAACCATTGATAAGGTTGATCTTATGGAATAACTATAAAGGTTAGTAACTATAGACTATGTCAAGGTAGCCCATTAATTACAAAAAGCCAAGCAAGAACTCAAGGTCAAGGCCATGACTAAATGCCTCAATGATGAGGCTAAAGGCAAGGATAATAACCTAAACCAAGAAAAAATTGTCCTTCAAATCCATGTCATGATGGAAAGCTTCTAAGTTGAAGTTAACAAGGAGATAGCTATTAAAACTAGACTTGAGGAGGTGGAGGTAGAGTTGGCTACAGTTCGCAAGAAGCTCTCCAATATAGATTGGGCACTCTAACTACTACATAATTATGCAATAAGAATCCTTGATCAAGGACCAAAAGATCTAGAGATTTAATAATGACCTTGTCACTTGCCCTTAGGGCACAAAGATCCTTCCCCTGATCCAACAACTATATAGGTCTCACTGGGAATAGATCAAGGTCATAATGGTAAGCCTAAAAGTGATGTTTGTTTTCATCATCAATGTGTAAAAACTAATAGCTAAAGTGAGCTCATCTATAGACCAAGTGATTGCCTTCATCACCTCTAATGTCCTGGACTCACAAGGTCTAGTCCAAAATCTCTACAATGCCTCTTATAAGGCTTTATAGATAATAGGGGTGGATGACTGAAGGTAGGTAGTTGTAAAGTTGAACGAACTCCTAGGATATAATAAGGCAAAAAAAAATGCAAGGAATTCCTTAATGCCTTAGAACAAGTGATCAAAGAAGGGAAGTGATGCATAGAAAAATTTGTCCAATTGGGTCTTCCCTCTCCTTTCTTGAATAATAATAGCATTCTCTTTGAGGATCAGTTTAAGGCACTACTCAAATAGAAGTAGAATGACCAATCTATGTTCATAACCCTTGATAAAATACTTGATGCTTCTAAAGTGGAGAATATTTTTCACCCATTCACCTAGATAGAGTTTCAAAAATTGGAGATAGTTGAAAACCTAGGGAGCATCTCTTTTAAGGAGATATTTGAATTCTATAGAGCCTTCGAAGCTCTCAATAAAAAGACCTAGCCAAAGGAGGAAGAATGAGTGACCTTATAGGTAGCCCTAAAAAATTTATAAGTGTTAATCCTCCCCCTATTTTGGAAGATTTTACCTTGACTGGTCCAAGCACCAAAGTTTTTGGGTTCTTCTATCCATAGATGGACTCCCTTATGAGTCACCAGGAGCTGTGGATCGTAAATCCACAATTGACAATTTTTGGATTAGTTTGAGTTATGACTTTGGATTCACTTTGTAGTAAGTAGTTCCTTAGTGATTCTTGGATTTTTCCCTTTTCATCCCTTTTCTTTCTTTGGGCCCCTTTCCTCAATTTTTTCTAAGTGCCAACCTCTTCCCAATGTCTCCATATGGCAATCTAACACTCACTCAACTTGGAGAAATCTTCATCCCCTCAAGGAGGAGCACCAACTCCACACATATCACCCTTGCACTCCTAAAAATGATTTACTTTGGGATAGGCCTTGAAGTAACACCATTAGTTAGTGACATCAAGGGGGGCCCTTCAGAATAGTTAACATAATATTCAATCATGGCTTCACCACATGGTGCTCCTAAGCTCAATCATGTCTATCAGGCCCTTAGTCCCTTCAAAGAAGCATTAAAGCACTAACCTAATGTGTGTCATCCTTGAACTCATCCAAGGAGGGTATCAGTTGGTAGGCAACTCCAAAAGTTGACATGTAGTTAGCCACCCCACTTCTCTTGAGCATAGTGGCCATAACAAAAAGAGGTAGTTGTGAAATTTTTGAGATTTGGGAGGTAACTGCACTCATGAGTTCTAGATCATCTTGAGTTGTAACAACATCATGGGCGAGTTGTGGGATATCTAACTATCATATGTTTAAGTAATTACTCCACCTTTATATTCGAGGCTTTTCCCCACCAATAAGGGGTTGGAAATTTTATTTTGGCACTATTGTTTCTCTCTATAGCCATTATAGACTAGGGAATAATAATACTAAAAATTTCTTAGTTCTGTAACCTTAGCAGGTGTGCCTCATGAATGTTAGTGGATGCTTCGTATGTGCCTTATACGACCTTATATATTTAGTTCCCTATCCATAATGAAGAGGACATGATGTTATGTGTTACTTAGGATTAAGCTTCTCTTTATTTATTATCTCTTTTCTTCTGCTGCTATAGTGTATACTTTTGCTTATACTGTAGATCTTAATATATACTTTTAAGCTCTTTTTTGTTTTATGATGCTTAAAGTTTTGTGCTATTTTATGCAAGTTTATGTTAAAATCCTAAATCTTTCGATGCATCGCCTTAGTTAAATTTACTTTCATTTTATTTAACGCTTTGTTTCTATCCCTTTTCACCTCCAACATAAAATGAAGAGCTAGTTTCTAAAATCTTGGAGGTCATTTTATAGATCGTACTCGGTCCCATGCCTGTAAAGCTTCCCATAGATTTGCTATCTAACCTGAGTTATGAACTTTAGGCATCAACAATATTTTAGTTGAAATATACAATAATTTATTTAAATATAGAAAGATTAGTGTAAACATTATAGATTCATTTAATTTATGTGAGATCATTTTAACTTTTGAAAGATCTTTGTGAATGTGTTTTTATTTCAAAAAGTCTTTGAAAGACTAGCTCGAGTCTAGAGACATTCTAGCATTACCCCTCTGATCTATTTAAATTTCATCTAAAGGCATTAAGAATAGGCATGTAATTGAATTTTTTGAATAGATCAGGCTTTGTTTCATCTATATTTGTAAGGGTCTGCATAATTTTAACTAAGGACTTTATATCTATGGTAAATGGTTGTAAAGGTATACAACTACTTGATTATTTATGTCAAAGATCACTAAACCAAGGCTCTAGAAATCTAAATGGGGTTTGTTCATGTAGCATTAAGATATTATTTGCATGATTTAACTTAGAAAATATTCTGATAAGTGTAATACACTAAAGCTTAGTTGAAATATTTTTTCTAACATTGATATTTGTGGGTTAGACCAAGATTCAGATGATAATTTTGTACACGCTCCAAAGTTTTGAAAGATTAATACTGACATAGGTAAAATGAGATAAATTTGCTTAGTTGTATACCTATCTATGGGGTTCATTTATGGTAATTTAACCAATATTTACCTTCTTTAGCAATATTTGAAAAACCTTTGGATTATTTTGAATTTTTGGCACTGATATTTTTCATAGCATCCTGGAGTTACCTAGGGTCTGGACCGGTTCCTACTCTAACACTAGAGTTCCCCTTGGATCTTTAGAAACCCTATTCATTATGATCTTCTAAAATATCAAGGTTATGAAAAGTATTTATTTTTATTTCATCATCATCTATAGGGTACTGAGCTTCTATAGGTAGCCTACAACCATACTGAGTATATTGGAATCTTGTCATGGTGATTGGATTGTAAGTTGTCTAGTTATCAGTGAGGAGTGTGTTTACTCAAGAGTTAAATATGGTCCTAGTGACCCAAATGGACTTCAAGAGAAGGTAAGACATGGCACCTAGCTACATATGCAACCATAGGAGTCTTAAGCCTAGAAGAATCACCTATAAATTAGGCTTAGGTACATTAAGGGTTGATTAAATAAGTAAGGAATTAAGACATGTCCTAAAATAATGGGATGGATGCTTCATTGTGAAATAGGTCTTTATTACCTCCAAATAACCAATTTTTAAGATACATAACATGCCACTACACATACACCTACAATTTTTTTTATTTTTGAGTATAATTTATAGTCAATTTGGTACTTTAAATCCATGGCATGGTGGTGTATGAAAGGAAGCATGATTTTTAATTCTAATTGATTATTCAAATGGACATGACCTAATATCCAAAAAGTGGACCTAAATAGTATTTAAGACCCAATACTCACATGTGTATAGCTATAGGGTATCACATCCATCCAAACACCCACCTAAAACCACCTTAGCACTTTGAAGAAGTTGCCTTGTGGAATGGAAAATGGTTATTAGGTTCTAAGGACTGAGACTATTTTTAAAGGATTAATAATGGTTTAAAAATATTAGGGAACTTTAAATGAGTTAAAATACACACATATAAAGTATGATTTCAACCTAAAAGACCTTCATGCTTAAAAAGATCAACCTACAACCATGCTAGTGCTAGGAAAGGGTTAATGGTGCAAGATGTCCTAGAGTGGACATGTAACTTGGTAAATATATTTAAGTGATATAAGAAGTATCAAAAGAAAGTCTATGCATTTAAGTTATAAGGATGACAATCATCCTCATGTTGATCCCAAGTGTGGAGTCACAGTCCATACAATGAAGAAATTTAACAATCAACTTGTGCATTAAAGGAGATATGAATAAAGATTGATGGATAGTGGTATGCTTGGATATGGTAATCATATTAAAATTTAAACTCAAGGTGGTATAAGTGTCAATTAAGTGTTGATTATATCATAATTAGACACCTAATAGTTGCATACTCAGAATGGCAAAGTAGTCTACATAACCAATGTTGTTCTCACTAGTACCATTAAGAAGCCCTTCTTTTTGAAGGTTGCATAGAGATGAGTGGGATGTATATGTTAATAAAACTTATAAAACTATCTAACCATACTCTATATAACATTCAAAAGGAAAGTAAATAGAGTTAAATTTGGATAAGTGGTCATAGATCATGCACATAGTCATCATTGAAAGTCTGTCTGGGAGTTTGTGATGATTCAAGGTTCTAAGAGTGTGATCAAGATCCAAAAATTTGTGGAGGAGGTACTCATGACCTAATAAATCCCTTAATAACTTCAAAATTGTAGGAAAAATATGGTAAATACCCCCTATTTTATCTCAAACTTAAGGCACTCATAGGTGCACAAAAACCTACAGGGTTAGTAGGATATGATGAGAAAGATGAATTGGAGAGATTTGGAGCCTTGAAAGGAGGTTTGATGAGATATCTTAGACATAAAAAATCATTATTAAAGTCTCACATAGGTGTGAAACAAAATAAGGTGGCCCAAACCTACAAGTATGTATTTAAGCTCTATTAGGCCTAGTCTAGGCCAAATGACTAAATAGGTTTATTTCCTTTTCTAACACAAGATGAACATTAAAAAGAATGGATACATGGAAATGGGAACTTATTATGTGTATTAGAGATTTTTTTTTATAGATAAATTCATGAAGAAGCCATTTCTTGGCTCAAGAGCATAACAAGGTGCACATAATGCCTTGAAGGGTTCGATAGGCCAAGTTTGGAAGCTCATAAAAGCATGGAGGATTATCATGGAACATAAATAAGATTTGGGATGTTGGATAGGATATTGAACTTTATTTTTGATGATTTTTTTCATATGTTGGACGTCACAACTTTATGAACAATCCTTAAGGGGTAAAACTTCCTAAAACCCCAATTTAGACCAGTTTGAAAATTTTGACTTGGAAACTACCCATGATGACCTAAAATGTACCAAACATTGTATTATACTCTCATAAGGTCCTCCAAATACATTTTTTTTTGTACCTTAATTTGTACTAAATAGTACAAAAGCTATACTTTTTCATGTTTTAAGGCTAAAATAAGGGTTTTGGAGAGTGTAAAAAGATGTCAATAAATGGGGGAGGTATCCTGAGACTTGTTTTACCTATAAAACCTGAAAAATATATAATAAATAATTCATATATTCCAAAACCATTCAATCATTTTGGGCCAGTCAAAAAATGCTCCAAGAAGGCAAGCTTGATAATGGCCATTTCAAGGTTCTTGTATCTCCATAGTGTTCTGAGCCACAAAAATTGACATGGAGAATATTTATAGCATAGGTGAATTGAATAAAATGGTTTTGGTGATTTTCACATGTGTGATGGGTCTCAGGAGCATGTTTTCTACCTTTTAGGCTTAGGAGGACTAATTAAGCCTAATTTGGCTAAAAGAATGTGTTATAAATGATATCTAAACTTGGAGTTTGGAAACCAAATTTTGTGATGATATGTAAGGGGATAAATGGTGTATTAAAATGTACTCATATTATAATTTTCATTTCCATATTCCCCCAGACAAGAAGATTTTCTTGAAAAAAAGCTATAAGAAATTGAGAAAAAATGCATAATTTTTGTGTCAAATCAGGTATTTTTGATTGATTGAAGGATAAAATTTCCTTGTTCTAAGCTTTATATTCTATTTTTAATTCACCCATGGAATATATCTACAAAATTGAAGCAAACTTGAAGAAATACCAACTTTTGCCTTCTATGCCTAGTGATAAATGAGAGATTTGAGGAGCTAAAGGACCAAATCAAGGAATATAACTCCTCATGATGTCTTATAAAGTTGTTTAATGAGATGTTACACCACATTTAAGAATTTAATAAGTCATGTAAGGATTTAAAAAGGAAGAATAATAGGTGTCAAAAGGTTTCCAAGCTCAAATAGGATTCTCCTTCCTTCCTACACCCCATTTGAAGACAAAGTCAAAAAGAAGGTTGAAGAAGTCTCATAAAAAACTTGTGAGAAGTTTTGAAACATAATTAATGAGCATAAATAAGGGCTAAACCAAGTAATTTAATGGACTTGAAGGCCTACATCCATGGAGGAAGACTCATTCACCAAGAAGACATGAAAGCTAAAATCTAAGGGTTGAAACAAGAATCCAGGCACTCTCCAAGTGGTCTAGGCTTGACTAAACATTGTGAAAAAGTTATAAAGTCCCAAAAACATCTTAAATTTTTTTTCCATGCCACCATATGGAGGAATACTATTTAAAAATGCTAAAAAATGCTACATAGCACTAAAGGAGGAGTTTAGACCAAGTTTGAAGTCCCCTATTTTGGGGTTGCTTTGTCTCAAAGCATTTCTTCTTTCTATATGATTTTGGTTGTGCCTAAAGGCTAACAAATTTTATATTCACCTTTTTGAGAGAAATAAGAAGCTTTATTAATCCATTTTCAAGTTTTTTGAGTGAAGTGTATGTGTTTAGCATTGATATAATTTGGTGAAGCGCTTGTTTTCCTATGTTATTTTCTAGTTATTATACCTTCATGATAGATTTTTTATGTTCTACAGGTCATTTTAAGTGTCTAAACTAGCTTAATTTCAAGCATTGGATGTGAGTTCAGTCCTTTCTTGTATAAACTGAGTTTTGTTAAGTCCTTATTATGAAACACTTTTGTATAAATCATCCTTGAGTGTATAAAATTTGTGCAAGTTTCTCCCTTTCATAAGAAAGTTATTCCAAGAATAAATGGTCACAAAACATTGGTGCATCACATTTATTTATAGTTTCTCTTTCATTTTCATTACAAATAGTATATTTTTCACCCTTTTCATTACCAAAATCAGTAGATAGTAGGTTAAGAGTAAGTTTTAGTGAGATCACCAAGGGAACTAACCCTCTATAAATATTATCTCCTTTATAGAGTCACCCACACTTTGGATAGATTCCATGTTTCAATAGGAGTGAATAATAACACTCTTTCTCTCAAGGGCACACTCTTGATTCACAACAAAATACAAGAGCTATATTTTCTAAATTATAAGATAGGTCAGTACTATACTTATCACATATTGCATGATTCACACATAAGTTAATACGTAGGGGAGAACCACATCAATCCGAGGCACTCTTCAGAGTAATATATATGTAGGTAACACTCACTAATAGAGTGGTATTTGGGGTTAACTCGACATTGTGTACCCATTAACCCATTTTCCCCAAGAACTAGGTTTTTAAAATTCATGAGGAGTGACAATCCATGACCTTTGTCTAAATTCACCAGAGTGAAGGTGAAGATAAACCTAAAAGCATCTAGGTGGTTGAATCCTTTTTTATTAGGTACTTCATACAATACACTTATGTAAAACCCAAATAGTAGCATCAACATAACTATCCCAGGCTAACATTAGTGTCCAAAGCTCTAGAAGCATCAAATCCAAAATTTGATGACTGTTCTAAAATATCCTTCTAGCCTGATTTATGCCTATTAAAATATAAATCACTATTTTAACATTAGAACCAAATAATTATCACTTATTTGTCATTTACATACATAGCTTAGTTGTACTTTCTATATTTACCCTATTCTCAACATAATAAATTTAGTGTATGTTTATATTTGAGTTTAGCATCCAATTGGCATGTTGTAGATATGATTATCACCCTTGTGCATTGTCATTTATATATTCATAACCTTATTAACATCAAATTAGAATTCCCATGTCCATTTTAGGGTTAAACATTTGGTGAACCTAATGTATCATGGTTTATTACTCCTTAGAATTTTTTTTTCTTGCTTATCTTTATATCATATCAACTTGAAAAACATCTAAAATGGATACAAAAGAGCCTCTTGCTCCTCCTAACCTGAAGGAGGGTGATAGCTCTCATCCCTCTAACCAAGTCCAAGCTATCACTTATCCAAGGGGTAAGCTGGACAACCATAAAATTTGAAATGAAGGTAATCAATCTCAAATACCTAGGGTTTGTGCTTGTGAATCCCTAAGATATCAAATAAATATTATGACCAAGTTAATTCATGAGTTACAAAATCAAAATCAATCTCTAAATTCAAAGATAACTTTATTGCAAAATCATATTACATATATAAAGAACCCACATTATGCTACTATAAACCATGTGTGTGCATCTTTGCATACCAATTATGTGCCTAATAAGAATCAATATTGGAAGCCAAAACCCAAGTCACCTAATGATAATGATTCTACAAGTAAACAAAATCCTACTAAGAGGTCAAGTGAGATTCTAAAGGAGATGCTTCTAAATAATGTGATAAAATTACCTCATATGCATCCTATACGAAAATACAAATATTATTATGCATGCCATAGAATGCATGGTCACCATGCCAATTGTTGTTTTTCATTGACAAGAAATATACAAAAGATAAATTCTCCCAAAGCAAAGATCTCAAATGAACAAAAATGGGTACCAAAAGATCCTCCAAAATAAAAGGAAAATCCTTTACCAAATCTACCTCAAGATTCAAATGATAAATCATTAAATTTGGATGAGCCATCACATGATGTGAAAGTTTCCAGTGTTCCAAATTCTCTAAAATATATACCAAATATTTTTAACAATGATCTAAAGCAAGAAAATTTGAAAGAACAACCCCAAATAGTAATGTTACAAAATGATCAAAATGTATATTTTTATAATGAGCAAGAGAAGATGTGCACTATTTTTATATTTTATATTCCATAAGTTTTCAATGATGAAAAAAAAAGAAACATCCATTTCCAAGAAAGAATCGCTAACCTATGGTGCAGTTGGTTTTTCTATTTTATATAACCGGTATTAAAGGATAACATTAATATGGGTGTAAATTTATTTTGAATAAATGGTTTTAAAATTTGAGTATATGTGTATCTTCCCCAAAATATGTATAGAAGGCAAAATAAGGCAAGAGTCCTTTAGCTCCTCAAATCTCTCATTTCTCACTAGGCATAGAAGGCAAAAGTTGGTATTTCTTCAATTTTGCTTAAATTTTGTAGATATCTTCCATGGGTGAATTAAAAATAGAATACCAAACTTGGAACAAGGCAATTTTATCCATCAATCACTCAAAAAGACCTGATTTGACATAAAAATTAGGCATTTCTTCTCAATTTCTTATAGCTTTTTTTCAAGCAAATCTTCTTGTCTGGGAGAATATGGAGATGAAAATTATAATATGAGTATGTTTTAAGACACCCTATATCCCCTTACATATCATCACAAAATTTGGTTTCCAAAATCCAAGTATAGATATCATTTATAACACATTCTTTTAGCCAAATTAGGCTTAATTAGCCCTCCTAAGCCTAAAAGGTCGAAAACATGCTCCTGAGACCCATCACACATGTGAAACTCACCAAAACCATTGTATTCAATTCACCTATGCTATCAATATTCTCCATGTCAATTTTTGTGGCTCAGAACACTATGGAGGTACAAGAACCTTGAAATGGCCATTATCAAGCTTGCCTTCTTGGAGCATTTTCTGACTGGCCCAAAATGATTGAATGGTTTGGGAATATATGAATGATTTATTCTATATTTTTTAGCTTGTATAGGTAAAAAAAGTCTTAGGAAACCTCCCCCATTTATTGACATCTTTTTACACTCTCCAAAACCCTTATTTTAGCCTAAAAACATGAAAAAGTATAGCTTTTGTACTATTTAGTACAAATTAAGGTACCAAAAAAAATGTATGTGGAGGACCTTATGAGAGTCTAATACAATGTTTGGTAAATTTTAGGTCATTATGGGTAGTTTCCAAGTCAAAATTTTCAAATTGGTCTAAATTGGGGTTTTAGGAAGTTTTACCCCTTAAGGATTGCTCTTAAAGTTGTGACGTTCAACCTATGAAAAAATTCATCAAAAATAAAGTTCAATATCCTCTCCAACATACAAAATATTATTTATGTTCCATGATAATCCTCCATGCTGTTATGAGCTTCCAAACTTGGCCTATCAAACCCTTCAAGGCATTCTGTGCACCTTGTTATGCTCTTGAGCCAAGAAATGGCTTCTTCATGAATTTATATACAAACAAAAAGCTCTAATACACCTAATTAATTCCAATTTAAATTTATCCATTCTTTTTAATGTTCATCTTGTGTTATAAAAGTAAATAAACCTATTTAGGCATTTGGCCTAGACTAGGCCTAATAGAGCTTGAATACATACTTGTAGGTTTGGGCCACCTTATTTTGTTTCAAACCTATTTGAGACTTTAATAATGATTTTTTATGTCTAAGATATCTCATCAAACCTCATTTAAATTATCCAAATCTCTCCAAGTCATCTTTCTCATCATATCCTACTAAGCCTGTAGGTTTTTTTGCACCTATGAGTGCCTTAAATTTGAGACAAAATAGGGGGTATTTACCATATTTTTCATATAATTTTGAAGTTATTAAGGGATTTTTTTGGTCATGAGGACCTATTACACCAAATTTTGGATCTTGATCACACTCTTAGAACCTTGAATCATCACAAACTCCCAGACAGACTTTCAATGATGACTATGTGCATGATCTACAACCATTTGTCTAGCTTTAACTCTATTTACTTTCCTTTTTAATGTTATATAGAGTGTGGTTAGATAGTTTTATAAGTGTTATTAACATAGATGTCGCACTCATCTATATGCAACCTTCAAAAAGAAGGGCTTCTTAATGGTATTAGTGAGAACAACATTGGTTATGTAGACTACTTTGACATTCTCAGTATGTAACTATTAGGTGTCTGATTATGATATAATCAACACTTAATTGATAATTATACCACCTTGAGTTAAAATTTGAATATGAATATAATAGCCAAGTAGACCACCATCCATCTCTCTTTGTTCATATCTCCTTTAATGCACAAGTTGATGGTTAAATTTATTCATTGTATGGACTGTGACTCCATACTTGGGATCACCATGAGGATGATTGTCATCCTTATCACTTAAATTCATAGACCTTATTTTGATACTTATTATATCACTTAAATATATTTACTAAGTTACATGTCCACTCTAGGACATCTTGCACCATTAACCTTTTCCTAGCACTAACATGGTTGTAGGTTGATCTTTTTAAGCATGAAGGTCTTGTAGGTTGAAATCATACTTTATATGTGTGTACTTTAACTCATTTAAAGTTCCCTAATATTTGGAAACCATTATTAATCCTTTAAAAATAGTCTCAATCCTTATAACCTAATAACCATTTTCCATTCCACATGGCAACTTCTTCAAATTGTTAAGGTGGTTGTAGGTGGGTGTTTGGATGGATGTGATACCCTATAGCTGTACACATGTGAGTATTGGGTCTTACTTACTATTGAGGTCCACTTTTGGGATATTAGGTCATGTCCATTTGAATAATCAATTAGAATTAAAAAACATGCTTCCTTTCATACACAACCATGCCATGGATTTAAAGTACCAAATTGACTACAAATTATACTCAAAAATAATTTTTTTTGTAGGTGTATGTGTAGTGGAGTGTTATGTATCTAAAAAATTGGTTATTTGGAGGTAATCAAGACCTATTTCACAATGATGCATCCATCCCATGATTTTAGGACATGTCTTAATTCTTTACTTAGTTAATCAATCCTTAATGTACCTGAGCCTAATTTATAGGTGATCCTTCTAGGATTAAAGACTCCTTTGGTTGCATATGTAGCTAGGTGCCATGTCTTACTTTCTATTGAAGTCCATTTAGATCACTAGGACCATATTCAACTCTTGAGTAAACACACTCCTCACTGATAACTAGACAACTTACAATCCAATCACCATGACTAGATTCCAATATACTCAATACGGTTGTAGGCTACCTATGGAAGCTCAATACCCTATAGATGATGATGATTAAAAAAAATACTTTTCATAAATTTTATATTTTAGAATATCACCATGAATACTCAACTTTTATTAACTTCACTCTATGTCCTAAAAACATGACTTCATCCTCTACTTAGTCAACATTTAAGATGTTTGATCTTCCATACCCCATTATATGGACTGTGGTAGAAATCAACATGATGTGAGAATTTTGAGGATTTGAAAAGGGTTCATGATGTATCTTGAATATTTGTTATTACTTCAATCAGATTGAAAACATCTTTCATCCACTGTGATTTGATATCAAGGCTTCCTTTACCTTAACTGAAGAGCATCTCCTATGGTTGTAGGTCTTCACTTTAGAAGGTCTAAGAATATAAAAAATTTACCTTGCCATTTGAGTTCACCTTTGGTTCATGTTAGGGGTTTTATATTGTTTACTCAAGATGAATATACCATAGAGAATCCCAAACCTTTCTATGCATTACCACAAGACTGTAGGTGGTGTTTTATAGGTAGTGTACAGACTAAAATCAAGATTAGTCTCCATTTTAAGCACTAAGTTAAATAACCTTGGATTGTATGTCATTCATTAACAACCACCATTATAACTCAATTGGAGTCAACTTTACTATGTAAATCTTAATAAGTAAGAATCAATACTTATAGGCATCTTAACTGTAGGTTCTTTGTTTCCCTTGTAGCTGTAGGTGTTTATCTTTATGAGTGACTTGACTGTAGCCTAGTACTTGGATTTGATAACCATTTACTAATCCTCTAACCTTATTTATCACCATTTTTTTAGAAAAATTTCAAATGAATAAGTTATTTTTCTCTCTTGATTACTCTATGAGACTATGAAACCAACTAGTCCTTCTTGTAACCTATAAGTGTACTTTTTGGGACAAAAAGGGGTCTTGTAGGTTGTCATGTAGGTCAAAACCTTATACTCCAACCCTTTTAAATGTTTTTTTTGAGCCACTAGTTCATATTAATACAAAATAATCCATTTTTATGTGGACCATATCTCCATGATGTCTTAAATAACTTGTGATGCCATTAGAGACTCAAACTACTATAGATACCATTGAAAACATGTAGAGAAGGATTGTCTAGAATGAAGGTCTCCTTTCCATCAATTAATGGAGCTAAGCACCTAATTTATTTGGTCAAGGCATATATCATATATTAAGTCTACATGTTATTATCCTTTAGATGCATCCAAACTCCATGTTACACTATTATATGATAGCCTCAAAAGTGACCCAGGCTCTATTTTGGAGATTTTAAGGAAACTTATTTCAAAACTTAGTTTCTACATATGCACATAACTCTTCAAAAATCATACCAATTTATGGATTAAAACATAGTTATCATGAAACCTTAAACATTATAATACCTCAAGTAGGTCTCAAAATCTGTTCAAACATCAAACATCTTTGTGCAAAATTTTCAAGACTCTATGGGAGAACCATCTGTATGTGTAAATGCAAGATGTATGTCAGTAAGTATGATATATGGACATGTGTACCTTTTATGGGCCTATAATCAGATATATACCTATTAATAATTCTTAAAATGTATCTTTAAAATCTTGGAATAAGTTAGAACTAGTTCAAAACTTCATTCAACGTGATCAGTCTCCTATGGGTGGCCTGTAGATGGCATTTTAGTGTTCTTCTAGTCTTATTCAAGGTTTTACATTGAAAAATTTGTCTTTATATAGTGTATTGAGTCAAATTTATCTATAGGATAATTTTTGGATGTATTTAATGTTATCTCACATTACCTCATAACCTATTGACAACTGAAATTAAGCTCATCAAATGTATTTGTACCCTATTGAAGAAACCAACTTAGCTTAAACCATCTCAAAGGAGATATACTTCGAACGAAGACCTATGAAACCTTAATTGGATGAAAAATGTGTGTCATTAATTATATATTCAAATAATAACCTATGGTTATGAATTCATTTGATTAACAACTCAATTTATGCTTTAAAACTACCCCAAAAAAACCATTCACAAAGATAGTGAAGGAAACATGGTTTTATGATATAAATAATTTCATGGAAGGAGTTATAAAATGAAACATATATGAAAATTAAAATTATTACCTATAAAATAATACCTCAAAACCATTACTCTCCATATATTTATTTATCTCTAGAAACAGGTGAAAGAATAAACCCCTCTCAAATGCATAGGCTATAGTAACCTACTACCACTCTTAGTGATTGTTCATAAATATAAATATACCAATATATAAACCAATTTAAATATTATTTAGACCCATAAAAAGGGCCAAATTTTTATATCTTAACTCTTTCTCCTCTTTTCTTACCAAGCATTTGAAAATTGACCTTCTAGAGCTGTCAAGAAGGTCGATATAAGAGCAAAGTGGGTTTTGGCCATTTTTTCACATTAAAAATTCCTAAAAACCATTTATATGATCCTTTTGTGACAAAATTAAACCTATAATATGTTTTTATCATAAAAATCCTCTAAAAATAGTATGAATCCCTTAAAAAGGCCTATTTTTGCACTAAAAAGGCTAAATTTACTAAGGAGTTCTGATTGAAATGATATCAAATGTGTTATTAAGTATTTTAAATGTATTATAAGGTTCCTAAATATTTAATTAATCTTATTAATAATTAGATACCATAAAAACCTTATAAAACCTTCTCTAGAGGGCACAAAATGGTCAGAATAACATGGAAATGAGTCATGAAGTTAGTCCAAAATGTGATCAACCTAATTATTCATATTTCAGGCATGTAATGATGTTGAAACATGATATGACACCCATAATGGCACTTAATACTCCTCTTACCACTGAAAATGGATCAAAAGGCCAAAAAATGACTAGACAAGCAAAAAACAAATGAAGGACAAGACCTTAACTCACCTAATCAACCTTAAGACCTGATAATAATTGTTACTAATGATAAATTTAATGAATTTTCAAGAATAAACTACTGACCAACAAGAAAAATTGGCATGACATGTAAAGTTTCAAATGATAAGGGTGACAAATTGACATGTGAGGTCAAAATGGTCAACATTTTGGTGACTCAATTGGGAAGCATGTCTACTATACTTGAGAACCAGACCATTTACATGAATTTTGGACTCATAAAATAATTAAAAATGTGATTCATGATTGCAGGTATGTTTTTTGATTGAAATAATAATACTTTCTCCTTCAAAACAAGGAAGGAAACATAGAAAATAAGAAAAAATAATTAACAAAACAAATGTGCAAATACAAAACTTATTTGAGACAAAACATAAACAAACTAATGTGCTAGGACAACACTTGGAGGAAAACAAACAAAAAAACTATGTACAAGAAACTTAACTCTCAATAGAAGTGTTTTAAATGTATCCCATTAACTAGGATTGGAAGCTCCTCACCATATATATTTTCAATTTGGAAGGCATTATGGGACTTATAATTGGAGATTGTGTGTGGGCCACTCCAAAGGGAGTAAAATTTAGTATGCCTTCCTAGTGTAGCTTGATCCTCATCTCACTTGAGAACCAGGTCTCCTTCTTTTAAACTACATGAATAAGCTCCTTTGCCAAAGGCTCTATTCACTTGTACTTGGTGAATTTCCATGGCTAGCATGGACTAATTTATAATCTCTTTCAGATCCATAAGCTCAACACACCTGATCTCCATTGGTTCATTCTCCAATAACTTAATATTATGCATTAGTTATAATGTAAGAACTCAAAAGAAATGGATAACCATGCTTCCTTACCATATACGAGCTTGTATGGAGAGTTGGCTATTGATATTTTATATGTGATCCTATTATCCCATAAAGTTGACTTTAAATTTAAATGCCATGACCTCTAATTATGTTCAATAATCCTTATTAGGATCTTCAATAGGTTCTTATTTGTGGACTCAACAAGGCCATTGCCTTGTAGATAGTAGTTTGATGAAGTGCTGAGATAGACACCATATTGAATATCCCATTAGATGATCTTAGCTCCCACAAAATCCATGACATTATTAGAAATGATGGTTGAAGGAACTCCAAATCTATTAATCAAACCTTCATACAAATCTAGAATATTAGATTCGTTCACTTATTTTAATGCTACTTCTTTTTTCCATATTGTGAAGTAATCCATAGCAATAAGGATCCACTTATGACCTAAGCTTGAAGGAGGATTGATGAGGTCAATAAAGTCCAATCCCCACTGGACAAAGGGATGGTCCACTTTAATTGGTTGGAGAGGTAAAGATGCAAGTTTCACTTTCCCTACAAACATAGCTCATTGTTTGCATTTCCTAACCCATGCATGATAATCACCAAATATTCTTGGCCAATAGTAACCACCTCTCATGATTTTAAGGGCTGTAGTCCTTGATAATAAAAGTCATCCACCATGTCCATCATGGAACTCTTCAAGAAACCACTATGTTTGGATTGGATCTGTACACCTTAGCAACATGCCATTGATATCTTTCTTAAACAAAAAACCATCAAAAAGAATAAATGGAATGGATTGAAATTTGAAATATCTTCTTTTTGAAGAACTTAAATGCGAAAGATAAAGACCATATAGGAGATATCTTACCAAGTCATGAAACCAACTAGAAGGTGAGGTATGAATAGTTGTAACTTCTTCATCATTTGACACTAAAACCACCTCATTATCCTCTTGAAAGTCTTAGGCTAGATGCTCACAAATTCATTTACCTATAATCAAATTTGTGAACTTTATTCCACATCATACTCCATTACCTTCATTATCCAACCAACTCTCTTCTCATTTATATCTTTGTTCAAGAGGAACTCCTTGATACTTGGATGGGCAACCATTAGGTGTATCTTGTTATTAGACAACAAGTATCTAAACTTTTTGAGAGACCTGATTACTAAAAGTACATATTTCAACCAAATAATACCTTATTTCATACTCCTCCAAGCCTTGATTGAATAAGACTATTGGCTGCTATAAGGCCTCATTATTCTATTGCATAAAAATACCTGAAATGGTGTCTATGTTAGCATAAGTTTATAAGAAGTCTTTTGTGAAATCTAGATTTATGAGTTTAAGAAAACTATCTATGGATTTATTTATCTCTTCAAAAATCTTCATTCCTTTCTTGGACCAATTGAAACTTTAATTATTCTTTAGCATGGATGTAAGTAGCTTAGCTAAAGTGGAAAAATATGAAATGTATCTTATAAAATTGATTTTTTCTAATCAGATTTGTAAGGTCTTTTTGTGCTTAGGCAAGGAAAGTGCAAGAATTTAATCTATTCTTTTAGGATCTATACTTAAACCATAATTTGAAAACACATGCCCAAGAAGCTTCCCTTCATGAAATGAGAAGACACACTTTTTGGGATTAAGAGACACCCCAAATTGCTTACACCTTTCAAACACTTGTTTGAGGTAGAACATGTACTCAATTAAACTCTTTGGAAACATGGTTATGCCATCAAAATAGACAAGTCAAAACCTATTAATAAGACCTTGGAGTGCCATATCCATGCCCATCTAAAAGGTTGCTCCATAATTGGATAAACTGAAAGGCATCTTTCTATATGCAAAGGTCCCTATAGTCATATAAAAATGCAAATCTGGTAACTTGAGTGTGGAATTTGACTCCCAATCCATAGATCCCTCTTTCTTACTCTTATGACCCTTTTAGGCTTCTTTTCACTGATTCCCAGTCATCCATAGGCTTTCAATACCTTATTCTAGCTTAGTTGGGACCTATTTTCCATGATTTTTCCAACCCCCCAGGTCCCAAACCTCTAGGACAATAACACTTAGGTTGGAATACAACACTGGAACCTAGGGTGTCCCCTTTTTATCACTCCTATCCAATCATATTTTGAGCAAAAATGACTATTTTTTCTTGAATCCTCTTTGTCATTATGTTAGCCTAGCATGATTGCATTTAACCCATGACCAATAGATCCATAATAATCCCATTTAAAGATCATTTGGAAAGGGTTGGAAAATATCACAAATCAAGTAAGAATATAAACAAGACTACTCAAGCACATTTCCCTATTCTCTACATACAACCATCCAATACTATTTATAGCTTATTAAAATCCTTACACCAGTCCCTAGTCATCTCAAGCACACCTAATTTATCATTTCCTTGCATTTTAATTTCATAATTACACCAAGCACTTTTAAAGGGAGAACTACGTATGACTTTATCCTTCTTTAGAGTATTGGTATGTAGGCAACATACCCTCACAAGGGGTGTGGATCCACATCTAGTGAATCTTACACACACTAACTCCCCCTCTTGTTCAAAATTGGTTAAAGTACAATGGAAGACAAGGTTTGATTAAAAAATATGCTCTATAGGGAGTTCTACAAACTTCTAACTACCAAAACTTTAGAGATAAGGTCACACAAACCTATTGAAGAAAACCTAGAAAGTTCAGATCCTCAGGACAATAGTATTATACAAGGACTATAGAGCTAGTGTCACTCCTATCCACTTTCAGTGCTCCTATCCAATCAAAAAATGAAGGTCAAAATCCTATTTACAATAGTGTCTTAGGCTTGCATTGTAAATATAAGATCTTATCTCAGTCAGATCAACATTGTTTAAGCTAAGTCTTATTTTCTCCCTCTTATTACTATTTTTAGAAAATTTATAACTACCAATAACTTTCATAGATATATAGCTTATTTACCACATATTTTTTTATTGATTTATCAATCTATACCCTTTAACTAAATTAGGAATAAAACCCAATTATTCCCAAAATTGTTAAATCATTTGGTGAACCTGACTTACTTCGTTTGCACATAAAAATCTTAAAAACCCTAGGGTAAAATTCTTACTAATTTTTCCTATAATTTTATAAAATTTTAATTGAATATTTAAATTAAAAAGTGATTTTTTAAAATTTAGTAGTAAATTTTAAAATAATTTTCTTTCAAACCCTAGTTGCCCATACTAGGTCAAAGTATTTTTCCAGTAATTTACCAATAATTTTCTAAATTTTTACTAGCATATTAAAATCAGAAAATCCATTCAAATTTCAAAATTCAATAGTAATTTCAAAAAAAATATATTTCTCAAAACCTTAGTTACACATACTAGGTCCTATTTAATCAAGCATTTCCAATAATTTTTTGAAATTTTAGTTTTATGTCTAAATCAAAAATCCAATTTCATTTTCAAATTTACATAGGATTTTACAAAAATATCATTATCCAAACCCTAGTTGCATGTAATAACTCCTATTCAATTCTTGAGGCATCACCTTACATGTTTGTGAGCTTCATTTCAAAAAAGGGTTTCACTTATCTACAATTATTTCTTGCATTTCTCGCACAAAAAAGGAAACCATCATTGGTCCTATCATGTACATGAATGATGAAGTTTATCATATGTTAATACAAAGATTTATTCTTTACATTTTATGCTTATGTTTCATAATATGGGATGAGATTAAGAAAGTTATTATTAAACATGTTAAGATATCTCTTACATTACTTCCCTTGGACCCTCTACCCCATGCCAAGTCATGTTGCATGGTATATTTCACTCTTCCCTAGGTGACTACCCTTCACTAGAGAGCCCAATTGACACCCTTTATCCCTCCACCACCTCGACCTATAAATTATCTTCACTCTTCTCTCGTCGCTTTGAATAGTCCTATACATATAGTAGATAATGTAGTTAGAGCTATTACTCAACATACCACCATGCCTCCTCAACCTAGTCAAGAGCCTCACCACCCTCCTATTCTTTCCTACTCCAATCCTAACCCACCTACATAGGCAGATCTACATAAGTCATATGATATTGTTTATTAATTGAGAAACACTCCAACTAAGATTTCCATGTTAGAACTACTTTAGAAAGCCAATGTGTTTAAGGAAATTCTTCACCAGGCACTCAGTCAAACTTCAATGCCACTTGATTTAGAGCCTTTTTATTTTGCAGAAGTGGTCGACACTTTAAAAACCATAGAACATGAAATTTATTTTGATAGTGAGGACTTACCTTCTCAAACAATTATTGATCAAACTTTAACACTACTCATATAAGTTCAAGTTAAAACCAATGCAATAAAGAGAGTTCTAATTGATAGTGGTTTTGAACATAATATATGTAATATCACATTCTTATAGACCATGGGCATAGATATGGCATCCATGTAAAAATCATACAAGAATATTAGAGGATTTGATGATATAACATGAAAGACATTGGGCACCATTGCTTTGGATATCATGGTAGGACCTAAAAACCTCTTTACACAGTTCTAGGTCATGCTTGGTCCTTTTCACTATAATATTTTGTTCGGATGACCTTGGATACATGTTATATGGGTAGTTCATTCCACTCTTCATTGATGTGTTAAGTTTTTACATGAAGGATACCTTTACACATGTCTAATAGATAACTGACCATTCAGGTTTTATCAAATCACAGAGTCATCTTCAGTTATTTCACCAAATGGGACACCTCATCTCACACTTCAACCACCACCTTATTATAATTATCTTAATCAGATACACACATATGAGGTTGGAGAGACTAACAATTATCACACTCTTCCACTTATAGTTGTGTCTTCAGCTCTAGATATTCAGCTAGTCACAGTAGCTTCAGTTGTTCTAGCTACTCTATCAGTCATGATCCCTACACCTATTATAAGTATACATTCACTAATAACAATTCCAACAATACCAGTTGATTCTATAGATATAGTTAAACCATCAATTATAGATTCTCTCATAGCACTATTATCTTCTACTACTATAGTTTAGGAGACTCCTATATCACAGTTACCCCTTATGTTAGATTATGAGTTACCATATGTACATGATACTGATATAGATTCCCAGGCTTCTTCACATGATGATATGACACCCACACTTATAGATGACTATTTGTGTGGATTGAGATTTACACTAGTAGGCCTAGTGAGTACTAAAATAACTCTAGATCTCTCATTACACATCCTACATCACTCCTAGCATATTACACTATACTTATAGGATATACTTCATATTTGCAGCCACAACCAGATCACTCAACATATATATTTCACATGGTTACCTCTATATATATATATATCCAATCATTCAAATTCAAGTAGGCAACACATAACATCAACCACAGATTATGTTATAGGTGTTACTTGATCATGGATTAATCACCTTACCTATAATATGACATAGATCTATTAACATATTATCATAGTGGGATGGTTGCCCATTTTGTCTTTTTCATAGGATCACATGCCATAATACAAAGTCATATACAAATTTATAGAATAGATTAGATAAACTATAGGTTTAGGGTATTATTTAGATTATAACACCACCAACCCCAAATCTACCACTTCTACTAAAGAAATCAACTACCAGAGTTAAACATCCTAGAGGAGAATCCACATCTCTACCACTAGAGCAACCTTCAACTCACCTTTGATAAGATGAAACCATGTACACAACATATGCAACATATGATGATACTTATAATGATAATCTCAAGGCATTTGATGATGGCCATGATCCCTTCCTCTAGCTCCATCCCCACCAAGATCCATCTTTGGACCCTTTACCCTCTCTAACCTAGTATTTTCTATCATTATATACATATTATGCATATACTTCTACATAGTTTATTTTCCTACTTGTACATAGTCTCCTATACTTGATTGTACATAATTTCCCTATTATTGATTGTACATAGATCAAATATTTTAAAAAATACCAAAAATAATAAAAAATTTCAAAATCCAAAAACATTCAAATATGTCACAAACACAAAAATATTTTGATTGTATGCATTATCCATGCTTTACATTTATCTTATCATGCTAGACTTACATATGCTATTTTATGCTATTATTTTTCAATTTATCTACATTACCATGCTTCACTTGATCTCTTTTGAGTGTGTGCAGTGACATCTAGCTCTTTGATTGCTTCACTCTACCCATTGAGGGGGAATCCTAATTTTAAATTGAGACATACATCGATATATCTTCCCCCTGGGGGCATCTTCTACATGACTACACCATAAAAGTTATGTCATTTCTACATAACACACTCTAGTTATCATGTTGATGTACATTATTTATTAGCTTACACATATTTATCTATCGACACTCACTAGTATTTAGTACTTATGTATTTATTTGCATATACCTAGTCTTGTACTAACATGTCTTACATACTTTCACTCTTACTTTGATTAGTTAGATGTGCTTGTATTTTCCATTCTTTATATGCTTTATCTTTTTTCTTAGCATATCTTGATGTGATTGCATTCCTAGTTCTTTCTTATTTATAGTATATTCCTTTGGATATTTTTGAATGTACTTTGCTTTTATTCATGTGTGTGCCTTTAGACATTTGCCAATGTCCCTTGCCTATACTCTTCTATGTGATTATGGATTTCATGCCAACTTGCTTGTTTTAACTTTATGTGTATGTGACATTTGAACATGCCTTGTATTCTTATTTTTCAGTTTGAGTGACATGTGCCCATGTCCCTTTTTCACTTGGCCCCTTGGCCACTCTTGTACACTTCTTGCTTCTTGCCTTGTGTTTTTATTGCTTGATTTATTTAAATTAATTACAATTCTATGATCTAAATCATGAATTATCTTGCTTCTTGGATGACATGATGGACATCATGCTCCATCCCTCCATGACAACTAATAATTAACAACTAACACTTCTAGTTCTATTTTAGTACATTGTACATGATTTTACATTATTATATTTATATAGGCATACTCCTATTGATCTAACAATATCTCAATACAAACCATGTTATATCTTGAGATATCTTGTCAATTATCATTGCTATATCATATATTTTGTAGCATAACACACTTGTAGGGCTCTTTATTCTAAGGGTAGTCATTACAGGGTATCCATTCCTACCCTAAAAATAGGGGGCAACAAACAAGGGTTTTTATCACAGAGATCAAAGCTCCTTTCAACCAAAAAATCCAATTTTATAACACTCAGAATAGTAATTAGACATCAAACCAATCAGAATAGACTAGGTAGATAGTCAAGAATATAGAAAATTCATCATATTTGGCCTAGGACAATAATGTTGAGACTATAATATAGCACTAGTGGTAATATTATCCACTTATAGCACTCTTGTCCAAATAGCAAAAAAAGAATTTTTTTTAAAAGTAGGCAAAAAAGTAGGTTTAACTACATATTTACATAGCTAGACTAGTTTATAACTAGTAGTTTCAATACACATTTTGCTTAGAGAATCTAGATATAGGTGGAATCATGTACAACTTGATGGCTCTCACGTCTATTTTTAGATATGGGAATTGGTATAACTTCTAGATCAAAATCCATGTTCTAAACATCAGTGATTGGGGGTAGTGTGCATGTCACAATTATTTCTTTTCTTTCCTAGTTCAACATTGTCTAGACATTCTTAGTAGTTGCATGACTTATTCCATCTACAGGTGGTTGACATCATTTTAGAGTGGATTTCATACAAGCCTACCCTCTACATTCTCAATTTATTGAGTTTTTAAGTGGCTTCCACACAAGCTAGATTCTCAATTTTAGAGTAGCTTTCATATAAGCCTAATCTATATCTTTTAGAGTGGCCAAAAGTGGCCTAGTTTCTAGCATATATTTAGCTATCCATGCCAACATTATTATATCATAGTACATTCATGGGCTTTAGGATCCATCTCATATGATATATATTTCATACTGATATTAGTTCATAGCTTCACTTCACAGGGCAATGATGGAGCTAAAGGACTAGCTAGCCTTTATATTCTTGAGCCACCTATTTAGAAGAATTGAACACATAGTCCAAACATTGATTAACACATGCATGACCACCTAGCTTTACTTAGTTGGTGATAATGGAGCAAAAGGGATAGCTTTTGCATTCTTGAGCCACTTTCTAGGGAATTGAGCACTCAAATCTGTTCATGATATAACTATTGGTGTAATAACTTCCAACATTACTCAACATCACAATAGGTTTTGTATTAGTCTACATACCCAGTGAGGTATATTTATTCCTTTATCTTCCTTTCCCTTATATAAATTTATACATTCTTATTTTAGATATAATGTATCTAGTAAGAACTGATCAACTCTTATTTATTCTTATGGATTCACACTTCACAAAGTGATCTCTCTATGCACAACCAAGAATCACAAAAAAATCATGAGATTCACCCTTACAAGTAAGTTTAGGTAAACTTTCTATTTTTCCTTTATCCTAGTATTTCACTTTGCTACATCACTAGAATAAAGGGGGGATAAATTTAGTCATATAAAAATGCAAAACTGGTAACTTGAGTGTGGATTTTGACTCCCAATCCATAAATCCTTCTTTCTTGCTCTCATGACCCTTTTAAGCTTCTTTTCATTTATTCCAAGTCATCCATAGGTTTTCAAGACTTCATTCTAGCTTAGCTAGGACCCATTTTCCATGCTTTTTCCATCCCCTAGGTCTTGAAACTCTAGGACAATATCACCTAGGTTGGACTACAATGCTAGAACCTAATGTGTATCCTTCCTAGTGCTTCTATCCAATCACCTTTTGAGCCAAAATAACCATTTTTCATTTAATCTTCTTTGTCATTATGTCAGCCTAGCATGATTACATTTAAACAATGACCAATATATCCCTATAAAATCCCATTCAAAGATCATTTGGAACGGGTTGGAAAATATCACAAAGCAAACAAGAATACAAGCAAGACTACTCAAGAACATTTCCTTATTCTTTGTATACGACAATCTAATACTATTTTTAGATTTTTCAAATCCTTACACCAGTCCCTAGTCATCTCAAGCACACCTAATTTATCATTTCCTTACATTCTCATATAAGAATTGCACCAATCACTTTCAAAGGGAGAACTACATATGGCTTGATCCCTCTTCAGAGTATTGGTATGTAGGTAGCATGCCCACATAAATGGTGTGGATCCATGTCCAATGAATATTACACACACTAACCCCCCTATTATTCAAAATTGGTCAGATTATAATGAAAGATAGGGTTTAAATATAAAATATGCTCTACAAGGAATTATACATACTTTTGGTTGCCAAAACTTTAGAGATAGGGTCATATAGACCTTCCAAACAAAACTCAAAAAGCTTAGATCCTCATGAAAACAATGCCAGATAAGGACTACAACATCGATGCCACTCCTATCCACTTTAGGTGCTCCTATCTAATAAAAAAATGAAAGTTATAATCCTATTTGTGTTAGTGTCCCAAGCCTACATAATAAATATTAGATCTTATCTCAATCAGATCAACACTATTTAAACTAAGTCTTATTTTCTCCCTCTTATTACTATTTTTAGATAATCTCTAATTACCAATAAATTTCATAGATTGGTAGCTTATTTACCATGTATTATTTATTGATTTATCAATCCAAACCCTTTAAATAAAATAGGAATAAAACCCCAATTATTTCCAATATTGTTAAATCAATCCCCCACTTTGTAGTGAAGGCTATCTTGAATTGGTCTTCTTCCTTAACGAAGATCTGATTATAACCACTATATCCATCTAATAAAGAGAACCTCTCTGAACCTGCAACTAGCTACAAAATTTGTTCTATGGATGGTAATGGATAGTGATCTTTAAGGGAAGCCTTGTTCAAATCTTAGAAATCAACATGTAGTCTAATATCACCATTCTTATTCCATACTAGAATAAGTTTTGATACCCAAGTTGAGTTCTTAATTGGGAATATAAAGGATTACTCTATGAGCTTATGAATCTCAACTCTCATCAAAGGATCAAGTTTTGGATTGATAGGCCTTTGCCTTTGTCTCACTAATTTGGTTTTAGACTCTAGCTCAATGGTGTGTTGAGCTAGACTTGGGTTAAATCCTTTGAGAACATTATATTTCTATGAAAACACATCAACAAACTTGTACATAATTAAATTAAATTAAATCTTCCTTTTATGAATGAGTGCATACCTTACCTAATTTTAAGTTCTTACTAGCTATAATCTCCAAATTGGCATAGTGTTCTTTAATTAACAAAGATGACTTCTCTTTCCTCAATTCATCATCACTACTAAATATGTTCTCAAGTTTGAACAATACCTTTGGTAGCTTATTATTTTTTAGTTTCAAAATCTATTCACCATACTACTATAAGTACTTTTATTGATTCTTAGAGGAGAACTCAGCCTCTTCTTGCAAGACGCTGACAATCTGATTGCCATCCTCAAATACTTGCCAATTCTCATGGTTATCTAGAATATAAGGCTTCACAACCACCTTAATATGTTATTGAATTTTCTCATTTTTAATATCATCTGAGATAATAAATTGAGCCCCTATGATAGTCAACCTATTTGCATGTTTATTATCATCTCTTGGTATTTATTGAATATTAAAAGCTTGAAAATCCTCAAGTCCCACACCCTATGCTTATAATATTTAAGTAATGTATTTTTGCATACATTAAGACCTCTTAATTGGTTAACTATAAGTTCACTATCACCAAAAACTTGTAAGGTGTTTATTTTCATCTTCCTAGCCCACTCGAAACCATGAACTAGTGCCTCATCCTCTATGATTTGTTATTTATGGGAATAATGGAGTTTTATTCCTATTAAATAAATAGATCTTAGTAGGAGAAATTAGTAAATAATATTCCTAATTAAAGCTACTGATTTGTGAAATTAAATTACAATTAGACCTTTTCTAAAATAGTAGTGAGAGAGAAAATCAAACTTAGTTTATTCTAGACTATTCTGACTGAGATAAGGTCTAGAAATTTGTGTGTAGAACTAGGATATTGTTGTAAATAGGATCTTGGACTTCATTTTATAATTAGATAAGAACATTAGAACTAGACACCCTAGGATCTAGCACTGTATTCTTTCTCCAATGTTATTATCCTAAGGATTTAAGTTTTTTGGGTTTTGTTTGTCTTCTTAGTGTGACCCTGTGTACCAATTTTTAGGTCATCTCTATTAATAGATCTCCCTATAGAGTTGATTCTTCATGTACTTGTATCTTTTATGCAATTGAAAGAAACTTTGGTAAATGGGGAAAAGGGGTTAGTGTGTGTAAGATGCTTTGATTTACTTTACACCCCATGTGTGGACATGTTACCTACATACTGATATTTTGAGGAGGGATCAAGCCATATGTAGTTCTCCCTTTAATAGTGCTTAGTATAATAGTGAATGAAATGAAAGAAATACCAAAACTAGGTATGCTTGAGATAACTAGGGGTTGGTGTAAGGACTTGAATTAGCTTGAAAGTGTATAAGCTAGCTGTATGCAGAGAATAGGGAAGATTGCTTGAGTGGTCTTGCTTGCATTCTTACTTTCTTGAATCACATTTGCCAACCCATTCCAAATGATATTTGAATGGGACTATATATGGATATATTGGTCATGGGTTAGATGAAATTAGACTAGGCTGACATAATAAACAATATGAATCAAGGAAAAATGGTAATTTGGGCTCGAATTGTGATTGCAAAAGAGCACTGAAAGGAGGGCACCCGAGGGTCTAGTGCTATAGTCCAACTTTGGTGATATTATTTTGAGTAGATGATACCTCAGGGGATGGATTAGTCATAAAGAGAGGGTATTTATTCAATTGAGGTTAAGTTTGGAAGGCCATAGATGATTGGGAATTAGTGAAAACTATCCTGAGAGGGTTTAGAGAATAAGCAAGAGGGACCTAAGGTTTGGGTGTCTTTAACCATGCTCAAGTTACTAATTTTTTCATTTTATATGAGTACATTCCCCTTCCCCCCCCACTTTATTCTAGTGATGCAACAAAGAAAAATACTAGGACAAAGGAAAATAGAAAGCATACTTGAACTCACCTATAAAGGTGAAGCCCATGAATCTTGTGATGTTGAGTAATGTTGGATAGTGCATAGAGAACATGTTGTGTAAGTGTGAATCTAAAAAATGAAAAAAGATTAGATTAGTTATTATTAAATGTAATATAAAACAAGAATGTATAAAATCTAGGTAAGAAAGAGGAAGAGAAAGGAATGAATACACATCACTAGGTACATGAACCAATACAAAACTTGTTGTGGTATTGAGTAAGGCTGAGTGATGTTGGATGTGCTGGATGATTTTGTACTAAAAGTTCTATCATTAACAATTTTGAGTGCTCAATTACCTAGAAAGTGGCCCAAGAATGTAAAGCCAGCCCTTTGGCTCCATCATTTCCTACTAAGTGAAGCTAGATGACCATGCATGTGCTAATTGGTGTTTGGACTATGTGTCCAATCCCTATGAATAGGTGACTCAAGAATATAAATGATGGCCCTTTGACTCCATCATTTCCCTATGAAGTGAAACTATGAAATGATACTGATATGAAGAAGTATGTTATATGAAATGGATTCTAAATCTCATGGATGCTCTAAAAATATAATAATGTGGCATGGATAGCTGAATGTGTGTTGGAAACTAGGCCAATGTTGGCTAACTCAGAAAAGATGGAGATTAGGCTTGTATGAAAGCCACTCTAGAACTAAAGATTTGGCTTATGTGGAAGCCACTTAGGAATTCAAGAATGTGAAGGTTAGGCTTATTTGAAAGCCACTTCAAAATGATGCCAACCACCTGTAGATGGAATAAGGCACATAACTACTAAGAATGCCTAGGTAATACTGAAAACTAAAAGAAAAGAAGCAAAAGTGTTGTGCAATCTACACCCAATCATTGGTGTCTAAAACATGGAATCTGATCTAAAATTTATACCAACTATCATATCTAAAACTAGAAGTGAAAACTAATCATGTCATGCATGATGCCCCCTATGTCTAGATTCTCTAAAAAAACTATACTAAAAACTAATAATCTGAACTGGTTTGATTGTGCAAAACTATAATTGAACCTACATTTCTACCTACTTTTGGAAGACTTGGTTTTTCTATTATTTGGATAGGAGTGCTAAAAAAACACCCTAGTGTTCAATGATGTAGTCCATCCTTGACACTATTGTCTTGGGCTAAAACTGGTCACTATTATAGAATCTTGATTGTCTACCTGGTTTGTTCTGGGTGGTTTGATGATTGGTTGTTGCTTTGGTTATTTTAAAATTGGATTTTTTGATTGATAAGAGCTCTAATATATATAACAAAACCCCTGTCTCTTACTCCCTCTTCTGAGGGTAGGAATAAGAATCCTATAATGATTACCCTTAGAATAAGAAGCCTTGCAAGTTTGTTAATCTAGAAATATACATGACATATCAATGATAATAAAAAAGATATATCAAGCTATAGCATGGTTTATTTGGGAGATTTTTAGATCAATAGGGGTATGCCTAGATAGATATAGCATGTGTAATGTATTAAATTAGAAATGAAAGTGTTAGTTGTTATTTTTTTAGTTGTTAGTTGGAGGGATGGAGCATGATGTCCATAATGGCATCTAAGAGAATAGTGAAAAATGCATGATATAGATAATGGCATTGCAACAATCAAAGATGCAATCAACAAAACAAACACTCAAATCAAGAAGCATATAAGGGTGGCCAAAGGGCCACACAAATAAGGGACATGGGCACATGCCACTCAAATTGGAAAGCAAAGCATACAAGGCATGTTCAAATGACACATACACATGCAAGTGAAATAAGAAATGTTGGCACAAGGGCCACAGGATCATAAAAGAGTACAAGCAAAGGAAATTAGAAAATATCCTAATCAAAACACTTGAATAGAAGTAAATGACATTGGAAAATGTCATAAGGCACATACAAGAGACAAGTAGGAATTGGAAATACAATTCAATAAGAAAAAATAAGAAAGAAGAGAAAGCATGTAATAAATAAAAAGATAGATCATAGCTAACTAATCAAATCAAGAGTGAAAGTATGCAAGACATGTTTAGTAAAAGACTAGGTATATGCTAAGAGATACATAAGTGCTAGATACTAGTGAAATGTTGATAAAGTAATATGTGTGATCTAGTAAGTAATGTACATCAACATGATAACTTGGAGTGTTTAGTGTAGGAATGACATAACTTGGATGGTGTAGTCATGTAGAATATGCCCCTAGTAGGCATGTATATCGATGTGTGTCTCAAGTGTAGAAGTAGGATGTCCCCTTGATGGGTAGAGTGAAGCAATCAAGTAGTTGGATTTCACTGCACACACTCAAAGAAGATCAAGTGAATCATGGTAATATAGATAAATTGACATACAATAGCATGAAACAAAAAATGCAAGTCTTAGCATGATATTAGTAATGTAAAACATGGATGATGTATAGAATCAAAATGTTTTTTTGGTATTTTGATATTTTTGAATGTTTTTGGATTTTGAAATGTTATATTATTTTTGTATTTTGAAATTTTTGAACTATGTATAATCAAGTAGAAGAGATTATTGTACAAGAAAAGTTGTAAAGAGATGATACTAATCAATGAGTCTCATGTGAGACTACCTATCATGGTGTCCTATATCAAGGAGTGGAATCATGCGTGACCATGAAACATGATGGCAATGATAAGATTATGGCTCTGAAATCTATATATGTTGTAAATGTTTTGAAATATCTAAATTAAAAATTGATTGTGGGGTCCCTTTATAACTCTGATAAGTAGATGCAACTACAGAGATATTAGGGACCAATCTAGAGGTAGGAGAAGTTTGGTAAACATGGGTTCTATTTATAGATGCATGAGATTTTAATGAAACTACTCTGGGTATGAATACTATAACTAGAAGCTGTATAGAATCCTAAAGCATGGATGTTTATGAACCCTATGTACTAGTAATGGATGCCCCAATTGTGCCTGAATTTGAAGTGGAATAGTAAATAAAACTAGAGGAAAAATTAAAACTGGTGGTAAAACTAAAACTAGTGGCAAAACTAAAATTGGTGATTGAAAACTGGTAGATGGATCTGAAATGGAAAGTGGTAACTCATATATAACTCTACCAATGGTAAAAACCTAATTCGTGTGAATGAATTTCATGTATCTATGAACTATAGAAGGTATTGCTCTGAGTTTTTTAATCTATGGTCGACTAAGTAACAAATCAAAAACTCTTGCACTATAGTGAATGGTATGGCCACATGTGTAAGACCAACCTGTAGTGGAAGCACTATCTCACCCAATGAACTCTATATATGCCCACTAAAACCATTTATAACTATGTCTATTAGAATTATATCCTACTCTAAATAACCCAAATGTTATAGTAGTGTCAAGGTGCACATGTTAAGATTGGAACCATTGTCAATAAACACACTGTGAATAGGTTGATTATGAACATGAGCTTTGATAAAGAGTGCATGATAATCTGAATCATCCCTAATGATCTCCTTCTCTAAGAAGGAGATATAAGGTCTAGTTGGAATTCTATAATTGTATACACCGATCATGTTACTCGAAGGATGTAACTCAATTGAAGGTGACCTATATTTATCTGGTGGTGGATGTGCATGATATGCATGATTAACCCTTGATGTGTCTCCTATATGCTATTTTGAATGTTGTGGAAATGGATCTAAGAAGATTTTCAATGCTTTATCCTATGTTTGCTTTGCTGGTGGAGGTTCAACTAAAGTGCCAAGATCAATAGCATTTGAATCTATTAGGTCTTATATCTTGTGCTTTAAACTGATGCATCTATTTTTCATATGGCCTGGTGCCCTATGGTAGTTATAAAATGCCTACTAATCATATCTCTTTGGAAGAGGCTTTATTGGATCAACTTCCTAAATAGGAGGGAGAGATATGATATTATAATACAAAATTTGCTATAAAACCTTGGCTAGAGGAATTAGAAGTTGTGAAAAAGTATGTCAAGGGGGTGCTAACAAATCTATTTGTTGAGGAGGCTCTAAAGTTGCATTAATTGTAGGTTGATTCTACCCTTTAGTATCATTGAACTTGACCTTATATAGGACTTTGTTGTTACTCTTATTAGTTGTGTTTGATGTATTAGTGTACTTTAGTTTGCCCATTAAAATTAGTTTGACTTCTCTGTCCTTTAATGTGTAACATAATTTATTAAAGGAAGAGAATATTTTGAACATGATTGATTCATGAAGTGATGGTAGAAGAGTTTGTTTGAAAATGTCCTATAATTACTGATCTACCATGGGGTTAGTCATCTTAGCCAATATGGTCTTATACCAAAGAATATAGTTTGTGCGATGCTCATTTGGTCATTGTTTCTACTGAGCAATTTGAGCATATAAAACCTTATCACCAATGTTGATACTAAAGTGTGCTAGGAAAATGTCAGCTAAAGGATTGAATTCATTGACTAACTGATTCAGTAGACTATAGAACCATTGTAAAACATAATCCTTTAGACTCTAAGTAGCTAGTCATTTGGGACATAATCTAAGCATGCTATGTGAAAATCTCTCAAATGTGTCTTTGTATCACCCTTGCCATCATATAGAGTAAGCTTAGGTTGAACAAAACCTTGTGGCAAGGGTGTAGAGACAATGCGATGTGCCAATGGTGTATATAGTAAAGCAAAAGAATCTATATCCTGTGTAGGTCTAGTGGCACCTTTTTCTAGATGTAGTACCTTGGATTGAAGAGATCTTATCTCTTGCACAAGGGATACCACATCAAGAGATAGGGATGTACTAGTTGTAGCTGGTGGTACTAAAGAAGGTTGGACTATTATAGGGAGTTGTTGAGACATAGTTGCCCCCATAGTGTCGTTTATAACTGGTGGCTCAGTGGTTTGACAAGATTCACCATTGTTCACTTTTTGTTGTTCCTCTTGTAGAATTTTAAGCATGTCATCTTGCATATCTGAATGTTTAGTTAAGAGTTCTTGAAGTTATCTTTTATCAGTTTCATCAAAACTGATATATTGGGCCATTGTTAAAGTAAGAAAACAACTTGAAATGTGTTTGAATGTTTTGCAATAATTTTTAATAGGAAATGTGATAGAAAGGGAAAGTATTGAATATAAGAAACATAAGGTCCTAAAAATAGTGAATTGGAATTTGTATAACAAGGATACCAAGCTACCAAACATGTAAGGTGATACCTCAAGAAGCAAAATAGGAGCTAGTACATGCAATTAGGGATTTTTTCAAAAACATTTTTACAAAATATTATGAATTTCTGAAATTAAAATTGAATTTTTGAGTTAAATATTCAAGAGAAAATTCAAAAATTTATGTGAAAGTGCTTGATTTAATGTGACCGAGTAGATGTAACTAGGGTTTTGAGAAAAATAAATTTTTGAGAATTGCTATGAATTTTTAAAATTTAAAGTGGTTTTATGATTTTAATATGCAACTAAAAATTTAGAAAATAATTGAAAAATTATTGGGAAATTAATGGGAGCTAGTTGATGCAACTAGTGTTTGAAATAAATTTATTTTAAAATTTACTACAAAATTTCTAAAATTTGAGATAAATTTCTTACAAGAAAAAAATCAAGAAATTATTGGATTGATGCTATACAATTATTGGGACCTAGTATATGCAATTAGGGTTTGAAATAAATTTATTATAAAATTTACTAAATTTTATTAAAATTTGAAATAAATTTCTAATTTTTATATTAAAAAAAAATTCAAAATTTAATGGGAAAAATCAGCTAGGAATTTACCCTAGGGTTTCTAGGGTTTTTATGCAAAATTCAAAGTAAGTTGAGTTCACCAAATGATTTGTTATTTTTGGGAATAATGGATTTTTATTTGTATTAAATAAATAGGTCTGATTAAGAGAAATTAGTAAATAATATTCCTAATTAAAGATACTAATTTATGAAATTAAATTGTAATTAGACCTTTTCTAATAATAGTAGAGAGAGAAAATCAAACTTAGCTTATTTTGGATTGTTTTGACTGAGACAGGGTCTAGAAATTTGTGTGTAAGACTGGGACACTATCACAAAAAAGATCTTGGACTTCATATTTTTTATTGGATAGGAGCATCAAAATTAAACACCTTGGGATCTAATGCTGTAGTTATTCTCTAGCTCTATTATCATGAGGATTTAAGAATTTTGGGTTTTGTTCGCCTATTTAGTGTGAGCATGTGTACCAATTTTTAGGTCCTCATTATCATTAGATTTCCATGTATAATTAATTATTCATGTACTTTTATCTTCTATGTACTTAAAAGAAACTTTAGTAAATGGGGAAAAGGGGTTAGTGTGTGTAAGATGCACTGGATGTGCTTTACATCCTGTATGTGGCCACGTTGCCTACATACCAATACTCTGAGGAGGGATCAAGCCATATGTAGTTCTCCCTTTAAGAGTGCTTGGTGCAATAGTGAATGAAATGCAAGAAATGCAAAAATTGGGTATGTTTGAGATGACTAAGGGCTGGTGTAAGGACTTGAATTGGCTTTCAAGTGTATAAGCTAGTTTTATGTAGAAAATATGAAAGATTACTTGAGTGGTCTTGCTTATATTCTTGATTTCTTGAATGATATTTACCAACCCTTTCCAAATGATCTTTGAATAGGATTATATATGGATCTATTGGTCATGGGTTAGATGAAACTAGACTAGGCCAACATAATGAATAAGAGGAATCAGGGAAAAATAGTAGTTTGGGCTCAAATTGTGATTGGACAAGAGCACTGAAAGGGGGACACCCTAGGGTCCAGTGGTATAGTCCAACTTTGGCACTATTGTCTTGAGTAGATGAGACCTAGGGGATGGATTAGTCATGAAGAGAGGGTCTTGACTCATCTGGGGTCAGGTCTAGAAGGCCATGGATGATGGGGAATCAATGAAAACAATCCTGAGAGGGTTTAGAGAGAAAGTAAGAGGGACCTAAGGTTTGGGTGTCTTTAGTCCTGCTTAAGTTACCAATTTTTTCATTTTATATGATGACACTATACAATATTATTTGAAAAACCAAAATAAAACTTTATTAAGGAGAAATACCTTTGATTTTTTGTATAAGTTAACATCATTTTAGCTCTAGTACCATGTTTGTTCCTTGATCCATCGAAGTACAACTGCTATATATCTTCACTAGATTCATCATCCTTGACCATGGATAGAATTAGTTCATCGTTCTCATGGAGAAAATAAACACCAATTCCCTCCTCCTTAATTAACTTGTAAGGATCATGCTCATGTAAATTAGAGGCCCATTCATTAAGGAATAAATCTATAACTCCATCTAAAGGTGAATTAGTTTCCACTCCAATAGTTTCGAGTACCTCATATGAGGTGACATAGTTAGTGTTTACAATACTTGGCATATATGGTTCTAAATGGAAATGTGAAATGGGTTAAAAATTAATTGTTACCTTAGTACCATACCTAGTTTTAAATAATAAATATGTCCAATCATCTGATAAGTACCCCCCAATCTTTGAGGTGAAGTCTCTTGAAAGACACATGGCAAAGTAAGGAGGCAAGCTCACCACAACTACATCTTGCTGAATGTAACATTTAGACAAGAATGAAATTTAAAATTCAGATTCTTAATCATTCCTACTATAATATTTGGTGACCCATTTAGTTTCAATACTCCTTTAGTATTTAGTTCATAAACTAGACCAAGCTTATCTATAATTTGCTTGCATATAATAGTGCTACTGACTCGACTATCCACCATGAATTTATGAACTAAAGTGTCACCTAATATCTAGGAGAGATAAAAAGGAGTTTTATTTGATTTTACCTTAGTTTTATCCACCTTTACCATATTATGTACCTACTGTACTTGTTGCTTTATTGGATAGTTTGAATTAGTCAAGACAACACCTTATTTCTCAACCAATTTTGGAGACAACTTAAGAGCTAAAAGCTCTTGAATGAGTACGCCTTTTTGTCTTAGAGTAGATAGGGAATCCCACATGATTATTCTAATGTTATATTTATTAATTTGATCCACTATACTAAATTGAGTCTCACTAACCTTTGGTTACACCTTTTGAACCACTAAATGCTCATGAACTAAAGGTACTTGATGACCCTTTCTAGCTTCATTTTTTTTTTGAGTTGTTGGGGTAGCAAGCTGATATAATCACTTTTAAAATAAATATTGGGAGTACTTGAATGATGAATCAAATCTTGAGCCTCATCAATGGCTCTTATTTTAGCTCTAGTAATAATTGGAACTTAGCCACTTAGAGTTCTAGTCTCACCACCCTGATTGAAAGCCGCATGATCATCCATTTTCCAATTTACATAATGAAATTAGGCTACCCTTGAAATTATTGAACCTCTCCTTGTAACACCAAACCTATTTCTTGGTATTGACCTTCTTGAAGAGAAAAATATTCTTGTGTCATTTGTGGCATAGTCATGTTTTATGACACCAAGGCTTGGTTCTAAACATTATTGAGATTGGACGGATACCAAAATGAGTCTTGCATCAAATTATTATGAGGTGGTGTAGGAACAATAGCCTTTGAAGTAGAAGGTGCATTAGGATCAACAACTGCATATGGTTTAGCTTGAGTTATTTCTCCTTGATCTTGGTATGATGGTCTATTCTCTCTAAATCCTTGATAAGGAGGCCTTTAATAGTTGAAAGGTTGATAGGTGGGCTGAAATGGTTGTTGATAAGGTCTGATTTCTTGATATTATTACCTCTTTAATTGTACTATTTCATTTCTAAAAGACTACAACAAACCTTTCAGTTCTCCAAGATCACTAACCTGACTAGAAGGGGTTGCAACTTGGGCTTGAAGTGGTGAAATAAGAGCTAATGATAGAACTTGAAGAGATTGAGGGACTGGTATAGACTACAATTTTAGGAAGATAGCCATTGGAGGCCTTGGAGAAAGCTTACCATCTTGTATTAGATTTTTATCTACTCTTATTACAAACTCATAAGCATCTAGAAAAGTATTACCACCCATTGACTATATCATGACACTAATGTTAGAATCGAGGGATCTTAAATAATACAAGAAGGTATATTATGGGGATGGAATAATCAACATAGGCATCTTGGTCCATGTTTTATGGAATCTGAGGTTAAAGTCAATCATGAACTCATGAGGATCCATTTTTATGGTAGTTAGTTGTTCAACTAAGGATAGGTGATCATATTTTTCCTCAAATTATCATACTAAGGCTGATCCTAAGTCATCCTAGGAATCAATGGAGTTCATTTGGAGGTTTTCATACCAATGCAGTGTTTTTTCTTTGAAGGAAGTAGTAAGTAGTCCAATAACCACATTTTCCTGAATAACATTATGGACTGAACAGAGGTTAGCAACATCCTTGATGTGCTCAATAGGAGTTGTTTGATCTTCTCCTAATTATAATGGGATACTCTTAAGAGCTGATATATGTATGTTATCAAGCTAGGTAAAACTTAGTAGACTACCTCTATTGAATAGGACAAACACTTAGTTTTTGATGGCCATCTAGATAGTGGGGATTACACTGTTTAAGATAATAGGATGACCAAGAGATAGATATTGATTTTTAGGATAGGTATTTTTCCTATTAGAACTTGATATTTTTTAATAATTATAAGGCAACTCATGAACTCAAGAGGAATACCTTTACTAGATGATCTTATGGTAACATTTGTCATGGAAGTGTTGCCTGAATGCTGAGATGAACACTACAAATTGAATAAATATTTATATTTTGATGATAATGATTATCATATGATACTATAATTACTTATCCTCAGGTCCAAACTTCAACTATTCCAAGGAAAATGGGTCCCACTGGGCATGCCAAAAATTATTGTCAATCAGGAATGTGCCCTTAAGAGAAAGCGTGCTATTCCTCACTACTATTGGAAAATAGAATCTCTCCAAAGTTTGGGTGAATCTATAAAGGATATAATATCTAGAGAGGTATGTTTCCCTTGGAGATCTCATTAAAACTTACTCTCAACCTACTATCTACTAATTCTAGAAATGAAAAGGGTGAAAAAGATACTGTTTACAATGAAACTAAAAGAGAAAATAGAAATGAAGGTGATGACCCAATATTTTATGACCACTTATGATTTAAATAACACTCTTATTAAAAGGATAAAATTTCACAAGGATACACTCAGGGATGATTTCTACAAAAGTGTTTCACAAGGACTTAACAAAACTCAGTTTATGCAAGGAAGGACTGAACTCCCATCCAATGCTTGAGCTTAAGCTAGTTTAAAAACTTAGAATGACTTTTAAAACATCAAAAATATCTAATTAAGGTGTAATAACATAAGAAAACAAGTGCTTCACCTGATTATATCAATGATAAACACATACATTTCACTCAAAAGGCCTGAAAATAGAGGAATAAAGCTTCTTATTTATCTCAAAAAGGTGAATAATTTTTTTTCATCATTTAAGCACAACCAAAATCAAAGAGTGATGATTAAATTATAGAAAATGAACTCATATATTAAAAATAAATGCTTGGAGACAAAGCAACTCCAAAAAAGGGGACTTCAAACTTGGTCTAAACTCCTCCTTTAGTGCTATATAGCATTTATTAGCATTTAAAATATTATTAATCCATATGGAGGCATGTAGAAAAAGGCTTCAAATCTTTTAGGGACTTTATAATTCTTTCATAATGTTTAGTCAAGACTAGACCACTTGGAGAGTGCCTAGATTATTGCTTCAACCCATAGATTTTATCTTTCATGTCTTCTTGGTGAATGCCTCTTCTTCCATGGATGTAGGCATTAAAGTCCATTAAATTCCTTATTTTAACCCTGATTTATTCTCATGAATTATTTTTAAACACTTTTCATAAGTTATTATTATTCTTCTTCAACTTTATTTTTGACTTTCTCTTCAAATAGGGCATAGGAAGGAAGGAGAGTCCTATTTGAGCTTAGAGACATTTTGACACCTATTATTCTTCATTTTAAATCCTTAGATGAATTTTTCAAAGATTAATATGGTGTATCATCTCATTAAACAACTTTTTAAGAAATCATGAGGAGTTGTATGCCTTGAATTAGTCCTTTAGATCCTCAAATCTCTCATTTCTCACCAGGCATAAAAGGCAAAAGTTGGTATTTCTTCAAGTTTGATTAAATTTTGAATATGTATTCCATGGATGAATTATAAAGAGGATAATAGACCTGTAACAAGGTAATTTTATCCATCAATCACTTAAAAAGACCTAATTTATTACCAAATCTATGCATTTCTTCTCAATTCCTTATAGCATTTTTTCAAGAAAATATCCTTATATTAGAGAATACGGAGATGGAAATGTGAATTTGAGTACATTTTTAGACACCCTATATCCCATTACATATCCTCACAAAATGGTGGCCAAACTCCAAGTGTATATATCATTTATAGCACATTTTTGGCCAAATTAGGCCTAATTAGCCCTCATAGGCGTAAAAGGTGTAAAACTTGATCTCAAGGCCCCTCACACTTTTTAAAGTCACCAAAAACATTTGATCCATTTTAAATATTATATCACCATTCTCCATGTCAATTTTTGTGGTCTATAACATTGTGGAGGTATAAAAACCTTGAAATGCCATTAGAGGGCTTGCCTTCTTGGAGCATTTTCTAATTGGCCCAAAAATATTAAATGGTTTTCACATATATGAATGATTAATTATATATTTTTGAGATTTTAAAAGTAAAATAGTTATCAAGATACCTTCCCCATTAATTGGCATCTTTTTACACTCTGTAGAACCCCTGTTTTAGCCTAAAAACAAGAAAAAATATAATTTTTGTATTATTCTATACAAATGAAGGTACAAAAAAAATGTATGTGTAGGACCTTATGAGAGTATATTACAATATTTACTAGGTTTTAGGTCAATCTAGGTATTTTCCAAGTCAAATTTTGTAAACTAGTCTAAATTGGGGTTTTAGGTAGTTTTACCCTTTGAGGATTGTTCATAAAATTGTGACACCAAATATATGAAAATTTTTGATATAAATCAAGTTTAAGACCCTCTCAAAGATACCAAATTTCCTTTAGGTCCCATGATAGGCCTCCATGTTTTTGTGAGCTTCTAGACTTGGCCTCTCAAGCCCTTCAAGGCATTCTGGACACCCTGTTATACCCTTGAGTAAGAAATGGATTCTTCATGAATTTGTTTAAAAAATATATAACACACCTAATTAATTCCCATTTACATTTACCCATGCCTTTTAATGTTCATCTTGTGTTATAAAATGAAATAAACATCTTTTGGCATTTGGCGTAGACTAGGCCTAGTAGAGCTTGATTGCATACTTGTAGGTTTGGGCCACCTTATTTTGTTTCAAACCTCTATGATAATTTCATCATGCTTGTTTATTTCTAACATATATAATTAAAACTCCTTGAAAGTATCTGATTCTCTCCAAGTCATCTTTCTCATCATATCTTACTAAGCATGTGGGGTTTTAGGCACCTAAGAGTGCCTTAAGTATAAGACAAAACAAGGTGTATTTTTACTATTTTTCCTAAAATTTTGAAGTTATGAGTGGTTTTATTAGGTCATGAGGACATCCTTCACGAATTTTTGGAGCTGGATCACACTCTTAGAACCTTCAATCATCACAAAATCGCATATAGACTTTCAATGGTGATTGTGTGCATGATCTGCCACCACTTGTCCAACTTTACCTCTATTTACTTTCCTTTTAAATGTTTTATGGAGTGTGGTTATATATTTTTATAATTTTTATTGACATATACATCCCACTTATCTCTCTACAACCTTCACAAAGAAGGGATTTTTAATGGTACTAGTGAGAACAATCTTGGTTCTGTAGACTACTTTGTCATTTTGAGTATGCAACTATTAGGTGTATGATTATGATATCCTCAACACTTAATTGAAACCTATCCCACATTGAGTTAAATATTGAACAAGATTATCATATCCAAGTATACCACCATCCATCTCTCTTTTCTCATATCTCTTTTAATGCAAAAGTTTATGGTCAAATTTATTCATTGTACGAACTATGACTCTAGACTTGGGCTCAACATGAGGATGATTGTAATAATTTACAATTAAATGAATATACCTTCCTCTAATACTTCCTAATTCACTTCATTATATTTATCAAGTTACTTGTCCACTCTAGGACATCTTTCACCATTAACCCTTTCCTAGCACTAACATGGTTAGAGGTTGCTCTTTTTGAGCATGAAGGTCTTGTAGGTTACACTCATACTTAATATATGTGTATTTTAACTCATTTAAATATCCCTAAGATTTAAAAACCGTTATTCATACTTTGAAAATAGTTTTAGTCCTTAGAACCTAATAACCATCTTTCATTCCACAAGGTAACTTCTTCAAAGTGCTAAGCTGGCTATAGGTGGGTGTTTGGCTAGATGTGAGACACTGCAGGTGTACATCTTTGAGTATTGGGTATTACCTACTCTTTAGGTCCACTTTATGGATATTGGGTCATATTCATTTTAATAGATAATTATACTTAAAAATCATGCTTCTTCTCATATACCACCATGCCATGGATTTAAAGTACCAAATTGAAAACAAGTTATACTAAAAAATCAAAAAATTTGTAGGTGTATGTGTAGTGAAGTGTTATGTATTTAAAAACCTTGGTTTTTTTGAGTTCATTAAGACATATTTCATAATGATTCATCAATCCTATGATTTTAGGACATGTCTCAATTCCTTGCTGTAGGTGATCCTTCAAAGCTTAGAGACTAATGTGGTTGAATAGTTTATTGGGTTCCATGTATTACATTCTCTAAAAGTCCATTTATTTAACTATGATCATATTCACCTCTTTATAAAACACACTCCTCACTAATAACTAAACAAATTTCACTCCAATCACCATGACTAGCTTCCAATATACTCAATATGGCTATAGGCTACATATGGAAGCTTAGTACCTTGTATATGATGATATAAAAACATATAATTTTCATAACCTTTATCTTTTATAAGATGACCAAGACTAATCAAATTGAATTAACTTTACTCTATGTCCTCAAAACATGACTTCAGCCTCTACTCAGTCAACCTTCAAGATGTTTGAGCTTTCATACCCATTGTATGGACTATGGTAGAAATGAACATGATGTGATAAGTTTGAGGATTTGAAAATGGTTCATGGTGTATCTTGAATCTTGGTTGTTTCCTCAATCAACTTGAAAACATCTTTCATCCACTATGACTTGATATCAAGGCTTCCTTTGCCATACCTTAAGATCATCCTCTTATGGCTATAGGTCTTCACTTTGGAAGGTCTGAGAATCTAGACTATTTTCCTTGCCCTTTGAGTTCACCTTTGTTTCATGTTAGGAGTTTCTAGATTTCTCACTCAATATAAATCTCCCATCAATACTCCCAAACCTTTATATGTATTTCCACAAGACTTGGCTTCTTGACACAAGACTGTAGGTGGTGTTTTATAGGTATTATACAAACTGAAATCAAGATTGGTCTCCATTATAAGCTCTAATTTAAATAACCTTGACTTGGTTGTCATTCATTACCACCCAAAATTCTAACTAACTTGGTGTCAAATTTATTGTGTAAATGTTAATAAGCAATCATCAATACTTTTAGGTAGCTTGACTATAGGTTCTTTGTTTCCCTTATGGTTGTGGGTAATAATGTTTATGAGTGATGTGATTGTAGCCTAGTACTTGGATTTGGTTACCCTTTCTTGATTGTCTAAACTCATTTGTCACCATGTTTAAATAAACTTTTCAGACAAATAAATTCTTGTTCTCTCTTAATTACTCTAGGAGACTATGAAGCCTACGAGTCCTTTTAGTAACTCGTAGTTATACTTTTTGGGCCAAAAAGGGGTCCTGTAGGTCAAAACCTTGTACTCAAACCCTTTTAAATGTGTTATTTGATCCATTAGTTCATATTAATACAAAATAATCCATTTTTATGTGGACCATATCTCTATGATGTATTAAATCAAATGTGATTCCATTAGAGACTCAAATTACTATAGATATCACTAAAAACCTGCAAAGAAGGATTGTCTAGAATGGAGGTCTCCTTTCCATCACTTACTAGAGTCAAATACCTTATTTATTTGGTCAAGTAATCTCTCCTACATGAGGGATACATATTAGGATCCTTTATATGAATATAAATTCCATGTTACACTATTATATGATAGCCTCAAAACTGACCCAGGCTTTGTTTTGGAGATTTTAAGGAAACTTATTTCAAAACTTAGTTTTCTACAAATGCACATAACTCTTCAATCCTCCTTCCACTTTTTTGCTTCAAACATAGTTATCATGACACCTTCAACATTATAATACCTCAAGTAGGTCTCAAAATATGTTCAAACATCTTTGTGCAACATTTTCAAGACTCTATGGGAGAACCATTTGTAGGTGTAATTACAAGATGCAGGATAGTGAGTATGATATATGGACATGTTCACCTTATTGGGCCTATAATCAGATATATACATATTTATAAGTCTCAAAATGGATATTTACAACCTTATAAGAAGTGAAAACTAGTTAAAAACTTCATTCAACATGATCAATCTCCTGTGGGTGGCCTATAGATGGTATTTTAGTGTTATTCTAGTCTTATTTAAGGTTTTACACTGACAACTTTGTCTTTTTAGAGTGTCTTAAGTCACCCTAATCTCTGAGATAATGTTTGGAGGTAGTTAAGGCTATCTCACATCACCTCATAACCTATTGAAAATTGAAATCAAGCTCATCAAATGCATTTTTACCCTATTGCAGAAACCAACTCAACTTAAACCCTCTTATAGGAGATATACTTAGAATGGAGACCTATGAATCCTTAATTGGATGAAAAAGGTTTGTAATTAATTATATATTAAATTAAGAACCTATGGTGATGAATTAAGTTTCTTAAAAACTCAATTTTTGCTCCAAAACTACCCCAAAAAACCATTTACAAAGATAGTGAAGGAAACATGGTTTTATGCTATAAATACTTTCTTGGAAGGAGTTATCAGATGAAAACAATATTAAAATGAGAATAAATACCTATAAAATCATCCCTTAAAACCATTCCTCTCCATAGATGTTTGATATTGATAAATAGGTGCAAGAACAAACCCTTCTCAAATGCATAGGCTATAGTGACCTGCTATCACTCTTAGCAATTATTCATAAATATGGAGCCACAAATATTTGAACTAATTCCACTAATTTAAAGATTAATTATACCCATAATAATTTTAAAAGTTTAATATCCTAACTCTTTCTCCTCTTTTCCTATCGAGCATTTAAATACTGACCTTCTAGAGCTGCCAAGAAGGTCAATATAAGAGTAAAGTGGGTTTTTCTATTTTTCACCTAAAACTTCCTCAAAACCATTTATATTGTCCTTTGTGGACCAAATGAAGCATTTGAGATGCTTTTATCACAAAATCCTTTAAAAACTAGTATGAATGCCTCAAAAAGGCCTATTTTTAAAATGCCAAATTCACTAAGGAGATCTGATTTAAATGATGTAAAATGTGTTATTGAGTATTAAAAATGTTTTATAAAGTGGATAAATATGTAATTAATCTTCTTCCTGATTAGATACTATCAAAACCTTCTCTAGAGGGCACAAAATGGTCAAAATTACATGGAAATGAGTCATGAAGTTAGTCAAGAATGTGATCAGCCTAATTATTCATATGTTAGGAATTTAATGACCTTTAACCATGCTATGAAAACCATCATGACATTTAATACTCATATTACCACTAAAAATGGTATAAAAAGGCCAAAAAATGACTAGATAAGCACAAGACAAATGAAGAATGAGACCTTAACTCACCTAATCAACATTAATACCTGATAATAATGGTTTATAATGATCAATTTAAAGAATTTTCAAGACTAACCTACTGACCAAAAAGACAAACTAGTATGACATGCTAATTTTTGAATGATAGGGGTGATAATTTGAATTGTGAGGTTAAAATTGTCAACAAGTTTCTCCTTCATTACTTCATACTTGTGTATGTATTGTTCCTATATTTTATATGAGAATAAGATAAAACATGAAATAATTTATTTATTGAGTACTTGATTGGATGATTTTTATAGGTTGCCTTGGTCTATGCTAGGTCTTATAGGTGAGGAATGAATGAGGTTTTATCTTGTATTTGTATCAATCCCTTTGGATAAGTAACTAACATTAAATAACTTAGGCTAAACAATAAGATAGGTTTCATTTGCAAATTGGATACGTTTAGGGAATTATACACTTAAATCGGGTCAATACACTAATGTTAATGCTAACTTCTATCCTAGACATTAGTGTTTAGGGATCGGGAAGTAGGTATAGGTTAATAGCTTATAGAGATGGAGGATAAGTAAATTTTAAGCATTCTAGACAAGATAGAAGGCCTATGTCATCAACATAAGTCTAGTTAAACTAAGAGATATAGGCCAAGGGGCACAAGATAGAGAAGATGCAAGACTTATGAAAGTGAGAAAGCTATAGAATTGAGAAGAATAACCAAGATCTATGTTTTCCAAGTGTAAAATACTAATGTGTTATATAATTCATAAATATCATCTATAGTTTCTATTTTTGATATTCCATTAGATCTTCATATGATTTCATTGATCATCAGACACATTAAAAAAGTGATCAAAAGGAAAAGTATTATTTGCATGGCCTTTAACTAATTATTCCATAAGGATTTTAACTTTGAATAAAATTACAAATCAATAAACCACAAGAATCAACACATAGATATAATTAAACATTCCTAAACTAGGCCCATGTTAGGAAAATTAGATCTAAAAAAAATACAACAATATGAAATGAAAATTTAAAGGAGAAAACCTTACATGTAAACTAAGGTTTTGGCTCAATATACAAAGGATAGGTTCACTAAATGTTTTACCTAAAAATATATACTATGTGTATGAAATAAAAAATGCATCATGTCTATAAATTAATCCTAGATCAGATAAGATAAATCATACCTACACTTCTGATTGGGGATACACTTGTTAAGCGGGAGCATGACCAATATGGGGATCCACTGGACCTAATTACAAGATCACTTGTATCACATGTCACAACACATCATGCTAGGAAAGGTTCTAAAGCCTACAGTCTAACACAATCACACAATAACCCTAATGGAGTCCTAAGGTTTAAAACATTCACTCTACTCTAATAACAAGAAATTAAAATCTAATCTAGTGCACACCAAAGATTATGGCAAAAAGTTGTTGTTAGAAGCAATAAAACAAATAACTAAACTAAACATGTATTAGAATACATATACTGATGTCAATATATATATATATATATATATATATATATATATATATATATATATATATATATGGGATAAGAATACAAATGCATTATCTATCTACTCTTACAAAGGAGAAATAAAGTTAGGAATACTTACCTTTGAAGATGAACCTAATGAACCTTAATCTCTCCCTTAGACAAGGTGATTCATAAGAGATTATTGTGGTATGTAAGGATAACAAAGATAAATTAGCTCTAGGCTACACAACCTATCTAGGCATCCAAAAGACTTATCTACAAGATATGATCCATACCTCCAAAGAATGTATGGAACCCTAAGCTTTATTCTTCAAGTAGAATGGTCAATAAATAGATGTTCACTCACACTTCTTTGCTAATAATTATTCTCTTATGAAATGGTTGGAAATAACATTATATATATAGGTAGATCTTGCCATAAATCCTTCTGGGAATGTTAGCTATATAGGGTCGACCTAGTCGACCCAATGTGTTTTTAGGGATAATTCACTAGGTTTGTGCTAGGTCAATCGAAAGGTTAACAAACCAAGAAAGTGAAAAATATCCTTAAATTATACTGGGTCGACCCAGTCGACCTAGTATAACCAACAGTTAAAGAAGAATTTAAGGCAAGAAAAGGAGGAATGAAAGGAGGAAAATAATGGAATAGGTAGGATTTAGAAGAATAAGCTTAGGGTTAATGATTTTTAGGAGAAAAGTGTGTAGATGAAAAGTGGAAAAAGGGATAACAATCTTGTGAAGCACCGATGGTCTACCCAACCCTTTCTTGGTATACCCCTTAAGGCATGCACTCATAGAGATTGATATTTGATAGGTTCCTGAAAGATACAAAGTTTTAGTAATCAATAAAAGTTTGAAAATATTATGTTTATACACATGCCCCATTAGAAGCTCATCATGTGTCACATAAATAAAACACAAGATGTTACTTTAAGATAAGACCTGATAACATACAATACTGATGCTAAGTAAAGTGTAGTAAGTGACAAATAAGATAAATTAAAAGGACTGAATTGAAAAATTCATAACTTTAACTTACCTTAGTGCCGTAGATAAAGAAGGAGGCTATAATAGATGTGAAGGTGTCCAATGTAGAGAACACTAAGTGAGCTTGTAGAAGTTAGTGCAAAAAATAGACAAAAATTGAAATTTTTGGAAAGTAGGCATATGATAGTGGAAAATAATCTCTACGTTGTCATGAATCTAACACATTTTATGGTTTGCAAAATGGAGGTGTAGAAACAAAACAAGGAATATGTAGGATAATAATTGAAAATTTTGAATTTTGAAAAGTGTTTTAAAATAGGGGAAAAACAAGTCATTTGTTATTTTGACTTGTAAGAAAAAGGAAAAAGAGCTATGGAGAGAAAACAAGCAAGGATGGTGAGGAGATGACATGTTAGACAGGGAGAAGCTCTAGAGGTGGCAACAGGTGCACTACAAGTATGCAACTAAGAATCTCAAACTAGTTTTTGAAATTTGTGTTGAATTAAGTGAATTTTTAGTAATTTTGAATTTTATGAATTTCTAGATGTCAAAATGAATCAAAATTAGATTCTAGGGGTATAAAATAAGAAAATAGGAAATGGGTTTGAAGAATTTAGGCAAAAAGCAAGAAAATGACACTTTTTTAGAAAATGCAAGGGGTCGGTAGGAAAAAAACATTAGGTCAACCCAGTCAACCCTGTAGGCTAGAAAATAGGTAGAATACACAGTGCCAACCTAATAGGTATGGGTTGAACCTGTACATTCTATAGGTTAAAGGCCTAGTTTAGAGTTTTTAGGTGGTTTGAAAGGTCCAAAATGGAAACTCAACACTAGGCAGGGGAAGATAAAGGGGTTGACTCAAATTTTTGAGTCAACCAAGAAAAAAAATAGGAATTTTTTGGTGAAACTAGTTTGACCAAAGAGCTATAATGATACAAAAAAGCATGCAAAAGGTCAAAAGAGGGATAGAATGGCCCAAAATGACCAAATAAGACACGAAAGGATCAAGAAGGCTAAAAGTAAGCTAAAGAGAATAAAATATAATAATGTAGGCCTATTTTTTCTTTATAAATGTAAAAAGAATGTACTAAAAATGTATTATGACTATACATAACATGGAAGAACTGATATATCCTTTGTTGTTTCTTGGGTGTAGGGATGATGAAGATTTTGGTGACTTGTGGATGCAACATGGTTACCAAATTTATTAGATAGGTTTTTAGATGGAGATAGGGCTAGACTAGGATCCATATATCTAGGCAAGATAATAGAGATGTGTCAAATCCCCCTTAGTGCTAACTTGTTAGTCATGTTCCTTAGTTTTTGGGAATGATTAACTAACACCTTCAGATGGGATGAGGATGGGGATATAATAGAGGTTGATATCATGATAGAGGATTTCCATGCCATCCTAGGGTTACCTATAGTAGGAACACAGGTGAATGTATAGATATAAAATAGTCTAGAGGAGAGGAGAGACTTATCCATGTAGGCTATAGGCTCAAAGATGATATTAATAGGTAGGAAAGTGAGCATGTTTGATGTATATACATCATAGATTCTAGATATCTAGAAGGTTGTGATAGGCCTTGTGATACAATAGGTACTATGTCACAAGTTAGATATCAAGGTACCACTATTCATGGTAGCCTTGAGTAGGACAATATTGGAGGAATAAGTTATATATGACTAAGGATCAATCATCTAGGTCTAACTAGTACATGATGTGTATGAGATGCTAGTTAGAGGGTAAAGGACCATGGGGCTAATCATATTTTTGATAACTTAAATATATGAGATATTTCCTATGTACAATCTAGCTAGGTTTCCCCATAAAGTCAATGATAGGTTACCTCAAGTGTAGAGATGGAGGGAGGACCAGGTAGCATAGACCATGCCCTAGGTGTTAATGCTCAGTCAGTGAGATGTGTAGACATCATGTAGCAACCATTAAAGTACATATCAACTACATGGGTGACATGGGACATAGTTACACCAATGATAGAGAGGACATAGGTTATTGGACACTACTTTTGGTTGGAGAGATCCACATCTAGTAGTATGGGTATTAGGATAGATAAACCTACATCATCTTGTAGTACCAATACTAATGCTCAAGTAATGGGCTTAGCATGTGAGGGATCTATGAAGGAGGAAAGGACTAAGGCCACTAGTAGTGAGGTTAACATTGAGGCTATGCTGAGAATGACCATAGTTTGGTTGAGCATAATGAGGAGCTAAGCAAGAGGATAGGGATGTAGAGGTAGAGATACCAGATGTACCACTACCATATCCACATTGATATGAGCAGTGGCCATAGAGGACATGACATCAATGCAGGAAGGAGGTAGAGGAGAGAGTGGAGACTATTACCATAAATGAAATCGTGTCTACTCCCCTGGTCATCCTCCTCATCCTCTCCCCCCTTGGTCCCCTTCATCCACTTAACTATCCCTAACCCACTTAGGTCTTATTAATTTGAAATAAATATCCTATTTTAAATTAATAAGGTCTCTTTTCCCTCTCTCCTTGCCACCTTGCCACCCTAGGATACCCTTCTTGGATTCCCTTCATTCCCCACATGGCCATATTAATATCTAGACTCCCATTCCAACTTCTCCTCTTGTCCATTTAATCCCCTTCGACCGTTTTCTTCCTCAGACTCGCTGACCTGGCAGTTGGGAAATAAACGAAAGGCTATTTTTAGCCTTTTTTCGACCTTCCAGCTGCCGATGTCGGTCACCTGTCGACCGACGTCGGTGATATTGCCAGCGTCGGTAGCTTTCATAACAGATTTTCTGCACCGTTATCCATCTCTCTTCGCTTCTGGGCTCTCTTCATCTCTGGATTTCACAACCGACTCTTGAATCTTGGCATCTGCCTGAATCAATCCGTGCCTTGACTCCACCTCTCAGCCAAACCTCTGACTATCTCCCTCAGGTATACACAATAGGCCTCTACACCAGCAAGCACAATAGGGACTCTGCATCAACCAGCAAAACCAACAATAGGTACACCAGTCTGCAACACTTTCTTCAGCACACCATAGGTAAGTTTTCTTCTATGTTTTCATTTGTGTTTTCTAGTCATTTGTTTCTAAACTAGATTCATCACTCCTATCCCCCAGACCAAACTCTGACCAAACTAGACCAGTCCCAAACCCTGTCTCTCTGCTATCCCTGCCTTCTACCTGATCCCTCTGTCAGACCATATACTCTGCCCATTCAACCAGACTCTCAGACCCAGACCCTAGACCATTCAACCAAGCCCAAAACAAGACTCCCAAATCATTCAAGCAGACCACAGATGCATCCACAAACCCATCCACAGACCAAGAACCTAACCAGACCCGTCCACAGGCCACTGCCCCGATCGATGCCAGTCATTACCACAACTGACGTCGGCAGACCTTGACAACCGACGCCAGTAGGACCACCGACGCTGGTGACTGTGACCAGGCCGACAACATCTTTCAGGTAAGCTTTTGCTTCCATTTTCCTTTTCAGTCTTTTATCATATCAGTATTTAATCATTCTATCTTTTATCAAACTTTACTTTTATCAAACAGTGGGTTGACCTCCCTTTAGGAAGTTTTCATACTTCTGGGAATAGGCTTTTGCTTGGCAACCCACCATCTCTTTATCTAATGCCTTCTCATCTTAGTCTCTTTCTTTGCAGGTGTCATTCCTCCACAGCCAAAGAGGAGTTCTCACAGCGTCTGGATTACGGTGCGCACGACTACATCCAGGTACTTCTAGCCTTGATCATTCTTCTAGTTTATTGATTTCTTCTTTGAATGTGAAAGTGAAAATCTAGCGTAAAAACATTCTGGCATGCTTGGTGGGACCCTTAAGGCCTTATTTGGGTTCCTTTCCTTCTTTGTTCATTTAGGTGCATTAGGTTTCTCCCTCTTCACCTCTTCCTTCTTTTCTAACGACATTATAAGCAAGAATAAAAAGAACTTTTCTTTTATTTTCTTGCATTTCTAGACTAGTCAACAATCATATCCTTCAAACCCTTTCTCAACTTGTTTTCATTCCAACTTCACATTTCGACTTGGGGCATTAAAACACTTTGCATTCATTTCTGCTTGCTTGCATTTCTTAGTCCACACTTAGTAATTAATAACTGCATATTGAATAAATCGTAGTCCACTTGATGTTACACAACCGAACCACTTGTACTAAATCAAAAAAACAATACCTGAGACAAGGCCCGACTGGGATTTCATCCCCCAGCGGATACCTTACCCCTACCTGGCAATCTCACTTGGATTTCATCACCAAGGGGAAAGCCCACTCCATTCTCTGGCGGAGGATAATCTCTAGGCAAGGTATATTTTGGCTAAGCGAGACCAGCTTATCACTGGGCTCGTGAAGTGAGGGGAGCTTGCTCCTTAGCACTAGGCCACGTACCGAACCTAATACAGACTTCTTGAGTGCCTAAACACACCTGAAACCATCTTTAGACTACCTCTTCTAGGACCCTTCTAAAAACCAACCTCCTCAAACATCACTTTAAGGCATAAGCCACATGAGCTTAATAATTTATTTCTATGGATTTAATGCTTAGGCTCTACTTGTGTTCTTCATCTTTTCTATTCTTATCTGCTTGTTTGAGCTAGTGAGGATGTTCTTCTCCTTTGATTTCCAAAAACTCTCAAGTCTTTTGAGTTTCTGGAAAACACAGTCACCGGCATCGGTTTTACCACCAATGTCGGTCACCCTTTTATCTCTGGCAACGGTTATCTGACCGATGTCAGCCATTTTTATCACCGACATCAGTTTTTAAATCGACGTCGGTCTCTATCACAATTCTTTTTTCAAAACAGCAACCTTAAAACCCGACCCTTTTTCTGCCAAAAACCACATTCTGAGTTTCTAAAACTGAGAAAACATAGTTTCTGAAACCTGTCCCCCCTCCTTGCCTTAAATGGTTTTGACATGCAGTCAAACCAAGGCTCTTCTTGACCACGCTAGACATCAACTACTTCCACCTTCACCATCCATAACCAGTCCTATAATGGAGTTCCACTCGGAGACTGAAAGAACTCCTACTCATCCAACCCTGACTCAAACTCCCATCGTCCCTGAAGGGGACCAAGATTTTGCATGATTCTTGGACCTCAACGTCAAAGCCCTCTAAAACTATCTCGCAAGAAACCAAATGCAGGACCTTTCAGTCGCAGCGGCAATGACATCGACGTCATCCGCTACCCAACCCATCATGACTCAGCCTATTGTCTTGACCAGTCACTTGACCATGGCCAATACGCAAAGTTTGGCCTCCTCATCTATTTTCGAACCTACCTCCATTGGGGTGTCATTACCCCCTCAACCACACACAATTCAACCGAGTTCTACACCATACCAGAACTTGATTGTCTCAACCTCACCCACTCTTGCACCTATACACGCGGGAGTGACAACCTATCCTTTTACCAGTGCTGCCACTCAACTACTTATGGCGGTATCTAGTCAACTTGTGTCCTCCAACTTCATGACACAAGCCCCTTTAACCATGACATCTATCCCTATGACGTACTACCCTTATGTTGTGCCTACACAAGTGCAACTAAGTACGTCATACGCCTCTTCGACCACCTTTTAGGTGCCCTACAACCTAGGGGGTGCCCCACCTACCAATCCATCAGCAGACATCATCAAAATGCTGATGGATAAAATGTCCAGTCTCGAGACCTCTATCTCTGGTTCAAGCAATGCTCTGTCATATGAGCAAATTTACAATGAACCCATCCATCCTTCCGTCCCTATCCGACCATACCCCAACCAGTGGGAGCTTCCTAAGTTTTCTCATTTTCAAAGTAAGGAAGACCCACAACAACACTTACGGGCATTCAAACATGCATGTTACCTTATTGCCCATGACGATGCATTACTTTTACGCACATTCCCTATGTCTCTTTCTGGCCCCACCCTTGACTGGTATAGCTCTCTTACCAGACATTCTATCATTTCATTCACCCAACTCACCCAATTATTTCTTGATCATTTCTCTATCAACATAACCAAACAAGTCTCAATCACAGACCTCTATTCCATTAGGCAATTTGACGATGAATCAATAGTCGATTTTGTCTCCTGTTGGAGAAGCCTGATTAACGAGCTCTCCTTCTCCTTGCCTCAATCTAAGCTCATCGAGCTCTTTTCTCGAGCTTGTGCTAGGCACATCTCTTCTACATTACGGATCCAGACATTTTGCACTTTTGATGAAGCTTTCACCATGGCAAGAAAGCTTGAACTCTATGCCATCGATGAAAATAAGGTCAAATTGCGTAATAACAATGCAAAATCTAATGACCCTTCTTCGTCCAAACCTTCTTCTGTCCACTCCCAGTCTAAGGGGTCAGCAAACACTGTCATATTTAGACCATCATCTTCAATAATAACCAACTGACCTCAATCTTCAACATCAGACTACATCAATAGACACTTCTAATGTCGATCCATACAACATCAATTCACTCCAATTGGAGAGTCATATGCCTCTATTTTGGATAAACTCATCAAACAAGGGGTCATCAATCTCCCTTCAATCCGACCACATCAATTCGACCCCTCAACACCTATCCCTACATGGTACAGGGAGAATGACTTTTGCAACTATCACCGTGTCAAAGGCCATGACACGGACCACTGTCAAACCTTCAAAAACATCATCCAAGACATGCTAGACAAGGGGGATCTCATCTCGGATAACCTAAATGCTCTGGCCAACCAAAACCTTGACATCTTCAAACAACCCTTTCCTAATCACCTGCCTACTCAAAACAATGTCCAGACCATGACCAATGATCCTCAAGACCATGATATACACACGGTCGACACCGTCTTTTCTCTTATCCTTGACCAACCTCCTTCACAGGTGGAAGACCCTTCTTCCCCTATACCTCCTCCACAGGATGAAGAACTTTCTTCTCCTATTTGTCCTCCATCGACTTCTCTCATATTGGAGGATGCTTTGATGGCACCCGCACCAGCTGCCTCACCCTCATCCTTTTTGACATCAATAGGGGATCATACATTCCCCACATCTAGACCACACATTGAGACCATGACTATTCCTATGCTCTATCTGACTACAGAGCCTCACTCTCCTATTTCTTCTCCATCAAGAGAAGAACCAGTCTCTTCGCCCATTTCGATCAAGGAAGACCCAGTTACGATTTCCTCTCACCTTTTTCCTGAGATTGCTACACCTCGCTCACCTTCATCCACATCCAAATCCAAACCCATATCTAACCTCACCTCGCATAATAGTGGCCCTCACCCCAAACCAATGAAGGCCATTAAACTACACTGGAGGATTCCTCCCCCACCTTCATCATTACCTTCAATTTTGGGCCCGCATTCGTCCACTTTAATAGGGGTGCTTCCTACTCCCATACCTCACAGAGGCAAGTCACCTCCATTACTCTCTCAACCCATTAGACATTAATCTTCTCCAAACCATCAACCAATGCATCTTACACCTCTCAAACCAAAGTCACCAACCCTCACTGCAACAACACATCCAGACCCGTTAGCAGGTTCTTATGCCTTGCTGTTACGGTAATTGTTGCAGTCCTCTCGTATCAATCTCCCGCCACTTAAACCGTATCAATCTCTCAGACCAAAACCCCCTTGGTTCAACGACACTCACATTTTTGCGTATCATCACACACCTGGGCAAGACACTGAGCATTGTTGTGCCCTCAAGGTTGTCATTCGTCAATGTCTGGGGAATGACACCCTTCTTCTCGACCACATCATCAACAAACCTTCAACACCACCCCACTCATCAACTCTCAGATCAAGACCATCTTGGTTCGACAACTCTAAATTCTGTCATTATCACCACACTCTAGGACATGACATTGAGCGTTGTTGTGCTCTTAAAGCTGTCATTCATCAACAACAGAGAAAGAATTCCCTTCTCATCAAGGATCCTCTTGACCACCCCTTCGACAAATCATCAACAACAATCCATGCTTCTCAAACCACGTCACCTATATCGAGATCTCCGCACCCAATTATGGTCCCTTTGCCACCTTTAACCCCCCTATTCGACATCAACACAGTCAATCTGACCACTATGCCTCAGCCGACCTTGACCAATCTATCAAACATTCTCCCTAGCCACTGGGGGAATTCAACTTTCATTCAAGCCTCGACCAACCTTTCAACCCAGTCTCGACCACATATCAATCACGTTTTTAATCCTAAACCGTCAACTCGACCTCAACCACACATTCAATCTGACCTCAACTAGACCGTTGACTCGATCTCAACTAAACATTCAGTCTATCTTCGACCAAACATTCAAACTGACTTCAATCAAACCTTGATCAAATATCAACCAACTTATTCAGCATCGACCCCAAACTTCGACCAAACATTCAACATCAATCAACATGTGACCAATTTGGAATGAAGCAAATGGGGCAAGTTTGCTCCCAATTGACTCGGACCTTACATCATAACACCAACATGGGTCAGGACTTTGTCAGAACTTGAGCACCTTTTATGTCTTGCATCTTTGACCAGTCCACTGTTAGTCAAGTAATTATTCATTTGATGTTTAACTTGAGCTCGATCCCTTGAGCAGTCCCTATCATCGTCATTCCTATTTCCTTTCAACCCTCAATCCTAACCCTTTTAGCAAGCATGAATGCTTTGTCCTAATAAAAGGGAAACTCTCTAAACCTCTATAGTCAAGTCCATGACCAAAAGTTTAGTCAGCAAATCAATCAAATATATATAAAAATGGGATGCATATTCCAAGGTCATAAAACTATAAATGTAGACTGCTCCCTCGAAGGACAATTGCATCATCATTGCTGTATTTACTAAACTACTCCCTTGAAGGACAGCTAGGCCAAAGTCATATCAAAAACATCAAAAGTAGAATATAGACCACTCCCTCGAAGGATGGCTATGCATGAATTTTGCTGCATACATAACACTATCTCTAAAGCTTCCCGCATCGATCAGCTTCACAACATGACCACAAAGCAAGACAATATCCCATCGCAGGCTTCCCGCATCGATCAGTCTGCCTTCAAAAAAAAAAAAAAAAAAACTGACTGATAAAACTTAAGAGTCATGGACTTGTCTATAGTCATTCTCAGGGTCACCTATAAAAGGGGCAAAGTTGTTCCTACCAAAAAGGGTTCCCCCTTCCATCTCATTATCAATCCTATCACCCCAACATACTCAAGGGATTTTGAGCTCACTTAACATCAAGTGATTTGCTTACTTCTCTAGCACAACACTGGTCAACGACGCAATGCATAAACGGGTCTTTTGTTTCTAAACAACCCCTTACCTATGGCATCATTCTGGTCCTTGTCAATGAAAGAGCAATTTGCCTTTCACTTTTTGACACATCTTGGTCACACATCCAACCAAATCATTATCTATCCAACCAAACCCAAATCAAAAACCAATCAAACATTTTCAGACCAATGACATGACCTAGTCCATTTCACATAGTTTCTATGGACACCAATACACATGGAAACTATTGACCAGACACAATTTATGTTAAGCATAAACCAATACTTACTGAAGCATAAATAGACCTCAATCCATTTTTAGCATACATCCATCACGACTGTGGAAAATTGCTAGGGATGACAGACCCCTCAACCAATGTTGCAGAATACACCATTACACCATATGGAAAAGGCTGCAACATCATCTTCTTCTTTTCATCATTCATCATGACCAAGACTAATCTATCTACCATTTTGACCACCTATCTAACACTTGAACTCCTTGTCTGAACTACATTGGTCTGAGGCCTTATGATCGGGGCTATGTAGGCAGCACTCAGATGATACGACATCATCTGGGGTTAGCTCGACCACCCTCATTTATTCATCTCTCTGATGGACAAACCTTCTCTTCTTTGACCATGACCTCGACCAATGACCATTGGAGATCATGCCTATCTCCTCTAACCTTGACCACTTCCAAGACAATGTTGCCTTGGTTGTTTTTACATGCATGCTACCCCATGACTGGTTAGCCAAATTGTGCGCAGACTATTTTTTTGACCCTCACAAGTATAGGATCGCAAGCCGGTTGATCCGCACTACTTGTGACATTTTCATGTTTCTAGGAGCACTTCCTGAGCCTGGGATACCTGGAACATGATGACCATTTGGAGCTTTAGCTTTGATTGAATAACCCGATCAGCAGACGACTAAATGCTGGGGCCTGGTTCTTTCAATTTTGGCACTCCTCGACCCTTGACCTACGACACTTTGACCTAAACATATCGTGTAGTGGTATGCGTGCAATAATGAACTTTATCGCATTCACCCTCACCCCATTTTCATCCACTCTTTGTCAAATTAGCACCCGATTCTAGGTTCCCTTCCCTCAACTCCTGCGTTGAGGGGGAATACCTCATCCATAATCGGGGCAATCCATCTTTCTATTTTTGTCTTGCAGTTCATCTAGAATAACCAACAAGATGAAATCAACCTTATTCCACACCTGGGGCAACCAACTCCTATTTTTGTCTTGTAGTTCATCCAGAACAACCAACAAGACAAAAAGGGGCAAATGTAGACACCAAAATCGTGTCTACTCCCCTGGTCATCCTCCTCGTCCTCTCCCCCCTTGGTCCCCTTGGTCCACTTAACTATCCCTAACCCACATAGGTCTTATTAATTTGAAATAAATATCCTATTTTAAATTAATAAGGTCTCTTTTCCCTCTCTCCTTGCCACCTCACCACCCTAGGATACCCTTCTTGGATTTCCTTCATTCCCCACATGGCCATATTAATATCTAGACTCCCATTCCAACTTCTCCTCTTGTCCATTTAATCCCTTTTGACTATTTTCTTCCTCAGACTCGCTGACCCGACAGTTGGGAAATGGACGAAAGGCTATTTTTAGCCTTTTTCTGACCTTCCAGCCACCAATGTTGGTCACCTGCCGACTGACGTCGGTGATATTGCCAGCATCGGCAGCTTTCATAATGGCTTTTTTGCACCGTTATCCATCTCTCTTCGCTTCTGGGCTCTCTTCATCTCTAGATTTCACAACCAGACTCTTGAATATTGGCATCCACCTAAATCAATCCGTGCCTTGACTCCACCTCTTAGCCAGACCTTTGACTATCTCCCTCAGGTATACACAATGGGCCTCTACACCAGTAAGCACAACAGGGACTCTGCATCAACCAACAACACCAACAATAGGTACACCAGTTTGCAATGCTTTCTTCAGCACACCACAGGTAAGTTTTCTTCTGTGTTTTCATTTGTGTTTTATAGTCATTTATTTCTAAACTAGATTCAACACTCCTATCCCCTAGACCAAACTCTGACCAAACTAGACCAGTCCCAAACCCTGTCTCTCTGCTATCCCTGTCTTCTGCCTGATCCCTCTGTCGGACCATATACTCTGCCCATTCAACCAGACTCCCAGACCCAGACCCTAAACCATTCAACCAAGCCCAAAACAAGACTCCCAAATCATTCAAGCAGACCACAGACCCATCCACAGACCCATCCACGGACCAAGAACCTGACCAGACCCGTCCACAGGCCACTGCCTCGACTGACACCAGTCATTACCACAACCAACATCGGTAGACTAACCGACGTCGGCAGACCTCGACAACCGACGTCGGTAGGACCATCGACGCCGGTGACTATGACCAGGCTAACAACATCCTTCAGGTAAGCTTTTGCTTCCATTTTCCTTTTCAGTCTTTTATCATATCAGTATTTAATCATTCTGTCTTTTATCAGACTTTACTTTTATCAAACAGTGGGTTGACCTCCCTTGAGGAAGTTTTCATACTTCTGGGAACAAGCTTTTGCTTGGCAACCCACCATCTCTTTATCTAACACCTTCTCATCTTAGTCTCTTTCTTTGTAGGTGTCATTCCTCCACAGCCAAAGAGGAGTTCTCACAGCGTCTGGATTACGATGCGCACGACTACATCCAGGTACTTTTAGCCTTGATCATTCTTCTAGTTTCTTGATTTCTTCTTTGAATGTGAAAGTGAAAATCTAGCGTAGAGACAGTGACATGGGACATAGTTACACCAATGATAGAGAGGACATAGGTTATTGGACACTACTTTTGGTTGGAGAGATCCACATCTAGTAGTATGGGTATTAGGATAGATAAACCTACCTCATCTTGTAGTACCAATACTAATGCTCAAGTAGTGGGCTTAGCATGTGAGGGATCTATGAAGGAGAAAGGACTAAGGCCACTAGTAGTGAGGTTAAAATTGAGGCTATGCTGAGAATGACCATAGTTTGGTTGAGCACAATGAGGAGCTAAGCAAGAGGATAGGGATGTAGAGGTAGAGATACCAGATGTACCACTACCATATCCACATTGATATGAGCAGTGGCCATAGAGGACATGACATCAATGCAGGAAGGAGGTAGAGGAGAGAGTGGAGACTATTACCATCCTAGATGACCCCATAGGTGATCTAAAGGAGATGATAAAGAGACCACTCAAATACAGGCTGAGACTGACATGAGCCATGGTAACCAAGTTTGAGCTAAGGAGGTGGCCTATAAAGGAGGTGCTATGAGGTCGTGTAGATAGGGATATTGTGCTAGGCAGTCATGTAGATGGTGAGACCATAGTAGCTGAGACATAGATAGGTAAAAATAAATGGTTAAATTATTGATTATATTTTGTTTGTTTAGATATATAGATAGATATTTTGAGATATAATAGTGATCTAATATCCATCTTATGGGATTTTTTAGGTGTATGTGAGGATGAAGACGAGAGATGGGGGTCCCTAGTGAGGAGATCACTCCATGACATCTTGGATGAGACTCTGTATCCATACAATCCCATGACACTAGAGGATCTGAGTGTACCATCTACCCCATCTTAGGCAAGCTGGTTTAGATTAGTTGGAGAGGTAGTGAGGAATATATAGGTGTAGAGAGAAAGGATGTAGCCACCAGTAGTGATGGTTTCCATAGAGATACAGGAATGGAAGGCCCTAATAGATGGGAGAGTTGTGCATATGGATAAAATAACATAGATGATAGAGATTTGGACCTAGTTGATGGAGTCACAGATGTGAACAACACACCTATAGGGATAGGTAGAGGGATTGAGATCTTGGATGGCATCCTTACAGTGTATCATTTAATAGAGTTAGACTAAGGCCTCAGTAGATAGCATGTCTAGGCCATGAGATAGATAGGATGGGACCCAATGATAGAGTTGGGGCATTATATATGGTTGCATATGTTGTATAAAAATCATGAGAGATATATGATGAATCACTTTGGCAAATTATTGTATTTATATGTTGTCATTAAGGTTGATTCTGGTTGTTCATTATGGTTGAGGAAGTGGATTCTTAGGATATATTTATTTTTAGCACATATATTTAGCTTTCTTGTATATTATATAGGGACTATATAAGAGGTGGTTTATTTTATAGCATTATAAAAACACATGCATGGTTAAAAAGAAACAGGCAAAAGGATTTGGAAAAATATAATCAATCAAGAAAATGCATTACACACTATTTCAAGATGGGAAATGTGTAATAAAAAAAATGACTATGTATAAAGAACCAATAAAATGGTAAAACAAGATGGTAAAAGGAATTTGTTTATAAATCAATGTGAAAGATTTTTGCACCAAATTAAAATAAGTAAAATCATACTAAATATCACATTGGGAAGTATGACAAAGAAAGTAATAAAATGGAAGGTATGTAAAAGGGCATAAATGGTATAAAAATATATTAATTATGTCAATAAATCATAGTAAATCATGATAGGAAGTATGAAATAAAGATGAAATTGTAAAAAAAATTGGTCTTAAATTAGTCATACTAATTCAAGTTGGAAAGTATGAAAAATTTAAGAAATGGTTGAAATCTTACATGCACTTGGAAAATAAGAAGATAAAAAGGAGAAATAAAAATTAAGTATGAATAAAAAATAATAAATATCAATTGGGAAGTATGTAAAATGACATGTAGCTTCATAATCAATAGAATCTTATCTCAAATTTGACACATGTAATTTGGATGGTGATTTGGGTATTAGAAAATTTTGTGAGGAGGGTTGGGTCTTATTCATATTCTTACACTACAAACAAACAAAGAGAACACCACTATGGTGGAATAAACAATTAAATTAGGTAATAAAAGTATGTGGGTAATAAGAGGGAAAATATGGTAATTTATGAGGATGGCCAGGTCTTATCTACGGTCTTATAATGCAACTCACAAATGAAATCCCAAGGGGGGTGATCGATACACCAAACATCAAATCTCAAAAGGAAATATAAGGGATATAAAGAGTGAAAAATGGATTGTCAAAATTAAGATTTAGGTGTCTTATGAGAAGAAATTAATAGGCAAGAGGCATTCTAAGAACATGAAAAGATACTAAGTGACTAGTGGTCGTCTATGTATAAAGGAAACCTGCTTGCTATAGACACAAAACTTTGTAGGAAAATGAGCATGCTACTAAGATCAACTCATTAAGGTAGATTGGTACAAGAAAATAAAATGGACCTACCTTCCCATGATGTTTTCCTTGCTCTTCAAGATGCCTTATAGATTCATCGATCTACTATGAATATTGGGTACTTGCATGAGAAAGTAGGTAGCACTAAAAGATTTTTTTTTTAATTCTCCTCTTCTAATCTACTGGCCTACCACACCCCAAAGGAATTTGGCTCTATGTAAATATAAATGTGGAGTTTTATATTCAACTATAAGAAGTAGATGTGCTTTGAATCATGTATTTTAGTGTGATTAAACTTTAAAAAATATTTTTTCCTTTTGATATAATTGCTTTTGTTTAAATGATTTAGATTTTAACTTTATTTTGAAGGATTTTTAAGATTCCTCCATATATATTTGGAATGACCAATCATGAGAGAGATAGTGATACTCATGAATGAGCTATAGGCTAAGGTTAAAGGAAGCTAAGTAACCAAAGATAAAGACTGACTAGGACACTTAGGTTTGACAATGAACTAGCATGGGATATCAAGTCTCAACCATGTATATGCTTAGTTTGTGGAAAGGGAAGAAAGGAACAAGGATATCCAATGAGGATTGGTGAAAGGTGATAACAATGAGATAGATTATTTTCTAACTAATCACATGGTAAAGGGAGATAAAAACTAAGGGAAATAGGGTTTGTATAACCAAATCACCGTGACAAATTATCTATGAAAAATGAGAATAAGAAAGCAAAATAATCATGAAGATACAAGAAAGAGAGTTTTAAGAAAAACTCTAGGAAAAAGGCAAGGGAATATAATGATAAATAAAAGACAATCATATGCAAAAACCAAATGATAAGATAAATAAGATATAGTATAACAATTTAAGAAATCATGATATAAGATAAGCAAAAATTTGACATAATGTCAAATGATGTAACAAATAGAAATTGGATTAGAGCACATGTATAATCTAAATATAAATGTGAAAGCACCATTCATGTGCTCATAAATACTGGTAAATCTATCCATACACATTATCCAATATATCATATAAATCTCTATGAAATTGTAATTGAATTGTTGCCAAGGTTTCATCAATCTTCAATGAATACTAGGTAAATATTTCTTTTCTGATCTCCTCAACTAAAAAAGTAGGAATTCTCAAAGGATCATTTTGAGGAGGAAAATTAGGCAAAGGATGGTTATGAGAATGCATAGGAACAAGATATATGGGAGGATAAGAAATCATCAAAGGAGAAGATTCCATAGGTGAAGGACTCATGGGTGGAGAAGGATCTATGAGTGATGGAAGGTCCATAGGTGAAAGGATCACAGGTGGAGGCATAGAAGGTGGTGAAAGGACCTTAGGATGTGATGGAACCACTGGAGATTGAACCATAAGAGGAGAATGAGGAACCTTATTTTGGAAATGACCTCTGGTAGGAATAGAAGAAGGTCTAGGAATGGTTATAAGACAATCTTTGAGATGTTATTATAGGATGTGACAATGATTAGTGTGATGGGTGATGCATAAATGCCATAGAAAATATACCTCACCATACTTAGGCATGTACTCAAGAAGTAATTTTGGGGGAGGTATGGATTTGTTTGATGATAGGGAAAAAGGATGCAAGGTATCAATATATTATCATAACTTGCAGCAATGGGTGGAAGAATGGTTATCTATCCCATGAAAGTAATAGATACATTAGTGAGTGGTTTTAGGAGAAACACTCATGAAAAGAGGTAAAATAGGAGTGAAATAAGTTAAATAACACTCATAAGCCCATTTGGTGGGCATAGGAGCCATGTTACGCAAATGAAGTAAACCATCACCAAGGGAAGGTAATGATGAGGAAAGAATGGAACTAGGCTCAATGGAAGGGTGATAGTATCAGAACTAGGTGTAGGCTCAGAAATAATAGGAGCAAAAATATGATCAACTATAACAGAATCAAGAAGAGGATCAATTGTATCTAGGTATACTAAGGGAGAAATGGGATATACATAATGTCTAAGGAAGGTTGCAGTAACCTCAAGGGTTAAATAGATACAAGGGTCAGGGTACCTAGTAAAATGGTAAGGCTCAGTCATAACATGATCCATGAGCAAGTCCTATGTGTATCATTAGAAAATAGAGGTGTCAGCACCATCTCTACCCTATGATAAAGGGGAATAATTTCAAAATTAGGAATTATAAGTGAAGGAAAATGATGATATGCACAAAAAGACTCAAGTAAAGAAAAATGATAACAAACAATCTCAACATCATGGGCTTGGATAAGATCATCGAAAATGGATCATATAAGGAATAACCATATAATGATATAGGTAGGGATAACCTTATCATCCAATGAATCTTGGTGAATAGAATGCCTAGTCTTGGTCAAGACTATGGTAATATCATCGCAAGGAGGTTTGTGAGAATGAGGCTACAAAGAAGCAAAAAGCTATGAGATGAGATGAGGTGAGAGAACAAAAGTTTTGATATTTATGTTAATCTCATTAGGATCATCATCATTGAAATCTAAAATATTAGGAAGAATGTTACTAATGAGCTCAGGATGCCCACTGTAACCTTGGTTTAAATTGACAGCAAAGTTGAGATGCTAAGACTAATGGAATGGAAAAATTGGAAAAGGTTCAAGAGTAGGAATCGTAAAGACACCATGATTTTAGAATTATTCAAAATTCTAAGGGTTAGTGTCACCTTGAATCCTATAAATGGTTCCATTGTGAGGGAATTTAAGACATTGGTAGGCATAAGAGGCAATATCTCTCATACTACCAAGCAAGATGTTATAAGAAAGGGGGAAGTTAAATATCACCACCTTAACATGAATGGTGATAGGTGGGATGATAATGGGAAGCCACTTGAAACCTAGAGGAGGCATTTTCCTTCTATCATATCCTTGACATGTGCTATGTGTAGACTTGAGATTGCATTCAGAATACCTAAGGGTCTTAATGAAATTAAGAGAAGTTACACATGTATCAGAAACCTCATCAGTTAAAGCATGATTAGCTTGGATATTACCTATTTGGACAATAATAAATAAGGGAGGATCATCTGCACAAAGCAAAATATCATTGAGAATCATAAAATCTATGAGAAATTTTAGAGAAAGAGAAGCGTCTAATATCTCATCAACATTGATAGACATCTCTTCACATTATTGTAAAATACTATCCTCAAAAGAGGATAAAGATTATTCCTATCCTATGAGAGGAGGATGAGGGACATTCATCTAAAATAGGAGCTACATGAGATGGTTTCTATGATGTGGGGAAGTCCTTATAATCTCAAGGAATAGAATTTGGAATGGGAGATTAATGAGTTCCGCAATGGGATCCCACTCATCATAGCCCATAATAAGGTTGTTAGATAAAGGTGTGTAATGGTTAAGGAGGTCCTTAGAAGGAGGAACTAAAGTACATTGGAATTTTTATTGATAAGAATAAGGTTTAGAAGAAGGTGATAAATCATGTTGAGATGATGAACTAGTTGGTTCAAGTTGATTTTGAGAATTGAAAGAAGTGTTAGAAGAAGATTTATTATCATTAGTATTGGAAGATGATGGAAGAGTGGTAGAAATAAAATGGGATGTGTTATCCAAGGAGAATCATAATTGGATAATCAAAAGTGATAAGATCTTCTTGCCCCAACTAATTTAAATGAGTTGGATAACATGATATGTTTTATGGGAAGAAAGAGTGTAGATAGGTTGGGAATCAATGAAAGCCACCACCCTTCACATATTAGTCATGTTAACCACATTTTCTTCAAAAATTGGTTTAATAAGAATTTATAAATTAATTATTAAAGGGGTGGGCTTGTCTTGATTATCTTAGGTAGGTTGATGATTAGGTAAAGGATCTTTATAGATAGACAAATGAGTATTTTCTTGATTCAAGGCTTGAGTTTTGTCATTTGATTTATAGTCCTTGAAAGAAATCTCATAGGCTTGTTGATGCTTATGGATAATGGAATCATGATTTAAATTAGGTTCAAGAAGAAAATCCATAGCTAAATTATGAATTTGTCTAAAGGTTTCATGAGAATGACCCAAACTAGTATGAATCCAACAAAACTTTTTAGGATCATACTAAGATTTCACAGGATGAGTAGAGTCAAGATCTCATGGAAGAGGCCTAGGTAGATGCTTAAGTAATTAAATTAAGGATAAAGGTTTATGAACATTGATGTTATTGGGTGAATATAAATTAGGATTAGTATACTTTTAAGTAGAAGAAGATGGTTCCAAAGAAGGGTTAGGAATGATAGCTTAAACATTGTGAATGGTGTCATAAGAATTGATAACACCATCATTGGTGAGATTGAAATTTTTATTCTTAAGTAATAAATGAGGACCCATAGAGTGTTGGGGTGGATCAAATTGATGCATTAGGAAATATTTCCTTTTATCTTAGTCAATAACCTCCTCCAAGGTATATGGAGAGAGAGTGTGGACTTGATATTACAATTTAGGAAAAAGAGCATTTGTAAAGAGATAAACAATATTGTCATCTACCATGTTATGTTCACATTTGTTTGACAAAGTCTTCCATCTCTTAACAAAGGCTTGGATAGTTTCATTCTCATGCTATTTACAATTAATTAAATGGGCCAAAGTGTTTTCAGGAAGATCATTAGTTTTTAATTCTTTAACTAAAACATTCACTAAATCTTCCAAACTAGAAATGGAATGAGCTTTAAGTTATTTGTACCAATCCAAGGCATCAATCATGAGAGTTTTAGCTAGGAGCTTGGTATAAGAAAAGGTGTTTAATTTGACCCAATATTTTTAAAGATTTTGAAATGTTTTGAGGTGAAGGGTAGGATTAGTTGACCCATTATAAGAAATTGTAAGTGTTATACCTCCAATATCTATGTTGGTAATTTGAGTAGTGAGAGGTTTATTTTGTAGATGCTTTGATGGTTTTATTGACTAAAGGAGTTGAGTAATGAGATTTCCTTAAGAATATTGAAGAGGAGGGGGAACATTTTGGTTATGTTTACCCCAAGCCATTGGTTGTAGATGAGATTGAAGGTTAATAAGGTGGTTTTTCATTCTCATCATTTGATTTGTTTTATGAGCTTGAAAGGTATTCATTTGATTGAGAATTTAAAATAAAGTTTAATGTGTTTGATTAACATTATAATCACTATAATGGGTATTTATGTTGGTATTAGTGGCTTGGGTACCACTATTAGTGTTGACATGAGTTTGAGAAGAATTGTGAGACTTTGAGGCACCAGTGGAAATATTTTCTTGTGAAGAAAAAGATGGACTAGTGAATGGTTGGGAGGAAGAAGCAATAGAAGCATGATTTCCTTGGGTAGAAAAAAATGAACTAGTGGAAGGATTAAGGATGGTGGACCTTATGAGAGGCCCACTAGATGTAGAACCTACCATGTTATTTGAGATACTAGGCATAGAGGTAGAAGAGGTTAGAGAAGAAGATGTCATGGCATAAGAAGAAGTCAAAATTGAAGGAAAAGGTTGAGAACTAGAGAAAGTGGTACCTCTAAATCTTATTGAGAATGTAGGAGTAGGTGAATAAGGATATTTGGTTTGACACTAATCATGAGGTTGTAAATGATAGAAGGATTCTTGCCTTTATGTTAAGGAAATTTGGAAATAAAGAAAAGAATTTTGAGAGTATACTCTAATTTAGGTTGGTCTTCTAATGAGAAAAGAGGATTATGATGTGAAGAGGTATGAGGAGGTGTCCCATATTTCATTGTGAGAGTGAAAATATGAACATTACTAGCATCAAAAAGAGGAGCTCTACTCTATTTATGGGAGACCCTATTAGGATTGGTAAAGTTCATCATGTTTGTTGACTATAACTCAATGTCATTATCCAATAGAAATTACATGATGAAGGGAAAAGAAGAGAAATGAGAAAACAAAGGTCAAAATAGGTGACTAAAACTATATAATGTTGACTAGGTCGATCTACTACAAAAATAGGGTCTATAAAACTATACAGGGTCAATTGGGTCGATCCAGTATAGTGTATAAAAGGCAAAAAAAGCACTAGGTTGATTGAGTTGATCCAGTATAGAAAATAGGGAAATTAAGAATCCTAAAAATAAATTAAAAAATGAAATAAGATAAATTTGTAATTAACAAAAAATAATAAGTACTAAAAGGAAATAGATAGCTAATTGGATTAATGTTGGCTAATCCAATTGAAACACACAAAAAAAAATCTTACACCAATGATAGATAATGTAAAGGTTTACACACATAATTAAGCAAAAAGCAAGCAAACAACTTGAAAAGTAAAGCTAAATAATTGGTTAACCTAATTGTTTATTAGATTATTAAGATGTGATTAGGAGTTGGTTTTAAGCAAGGTAATAAATAACAATCTAAGGATGATTTTAGGTAGTTTAGGATAAAAGGGACTATAGTGGTAATGATACAGGGTTGGTATTAGGGCTTACCCCCTCACTTCACACACCAAAATGGTAAGGGTGTCGAGTGCTTATCCAAAATATACCATTAACCATGATTTATACTTGACCAACGCATCAAGTCAGCTTCCCCCTTGGTGATGAAATCCAAGTAGGTTGGCCTAGGGTAGATAATTGTTAAATTGATTATTTATGTTATGTGATTTGGTTGTGTGTGTATAAAATAAAAATAGTGAAACTAAATAATTAATTGAAAATATCCTAATTAAACTATGTGAACTATTCTAAGCATGAAAATAATAAGAAAATAAATGTGTGAATTAATTACTAATAGATATGAGGTTAATTCAAATTTTAAACAAGGTATAGTTTTGATATTATATGCATAAAATATAGAATAGGGTCAAACTTGTACTACAAAAGAAAAGTTTGAAATTGAACTAGGTTGACAGTGTCGAATTAGTTATTTTAGATAACACACAAAACACAGAATTAGGTCCGTAGTGTTAGTCCAATTAACTATTCAAGGGAAATTTTAAAGACTAAAAACTATGAAAGGAAAGACAAAAAAGAGAGAAATAGAGAAGTAGAAAGGAACCTTGGTGGATTAGAGATGTAATGAAGAAGATTTCTAGTCTAGAACCTAGAAGTATGCTTGAGAAACCTAAAAACTAGGTCAAAAGTATCGATCAAGTTGTATAGGAACCTAATAAAAAGTGTTGAAACTATAAGGGGTCGATTGGGTCAACCTAGTAGGCTAAACTAGGCGTTTGAAAGGCTAGAAATCTATACTAGGTTATCTAGGTCGATCCAGTTGTCTGTTTCTGCAACCTACACATAGAGATAAAAAGCTAGGTCAATAGAATCGATATAGAATGTCAAAATATATGATAAAAATGATGATCAAAATAAACAAAATAAATGAAGGTAAAAGTGAACAAATATTGCAAGGGTTAGTTCATGTCAGGTTCACCAGAATATATGTAATTGGAAATGCATCATGTCTTTAAATTAATCCTAGATCAGATAAGATAGATCATACCTACACTTTTGATTGGGGATACACTTTTTAGTATGATCATGAACAAGATGGGTATCCACTAGACCCAATTAGGGGATCACATGTATCACTTGTCATTACACATCATGCTATGAATGGTTCTAAAGCCTATAGTCTAACACAATCACACAAGAACCCTAATGGAGTCTTAAGGTTTAAAATGTTCACTCTATTATAATAAAAAGAAATAAAAATCTAATCTAGTGTACACCAAATCTTATGGCACAAAGTGGGGGTTAGAATAAATAAAATAAAAAACTAAACTAAACATGTATTAGAAGACATATACTCATGTTAATGTATATGGAATCCTAATACATAGGAGAAGAATACAAATGGATTATCTATCGACTCTTATAGAAGAGAAATAAAGTTAGGAATACTTACTTTTGAATATAAACTCATTGAGCCTCAATCTCTCCCTTGGCCAAGGTGCTTCAAAAGAGATTATTATGGTATGTAAGGATAACAAAGATAAATCAACTCTAGGCTACACAACCTATCTAGGCATCTAAAAGACTTCTCCATAAGATAATATCTGTATCTCTAAATAAAGTATAGAACCTTAAGATTTATTCCTCAAGTAGAATGGTCAATAAGTAGATGTTTTCTCTCACTTCTTCACTAATAATTCTTCTCTTATGAATTAGTGGGAAATGACCTTATATATAAGTGGATCTTTCACTAAATCCTTTTGGGAATGTTGACTGTATAGGGTCAACCCAGTCGACCCAGTGTGTTTTTGAGGACAATTCACTAGGTTTATGATAGGTTGGTCGAAAGGCTAAAAAAATAAGAAAGTGAAAAATACCCCTAAATTATACTGGGTCGATCTAGTTGACCCAGTACAACCAATAGTCAAAAAGGAGTTTAAGGAAATAAAAGGAGGAAAATAATTGAATAGGTAAGATTGAGAAGATTAAGCTTAGGGTTAATGAATTTTAAGAGAAAAGTGTGTATATGGAATGTGGTAAAAGGGATAATAATCTTTCAAAGCATCGATGGTCTACCCACCCCTTTCTTGGTGCACCCCTTAAGGCATGCACTTAGAGAGATTGAGACTTGACATGTTCCTGCAAGATAAAAAGTGTCAACAATAAATAAAAGTTTGAAAATATTATGTGTATATACTATGGAATATAAGGTTAAAGGGGATAGAGATATCCTAGGGCACCAAGATGATGAACTATCTCTATAGTAGACCGATTATTTGTAAAACTTAGATAAACATATACTGAATTTATTATGCTTTTATATACTAAAAAATAAAAATTAAAACTAAAATAGATATTTAAATAATATTGAAAACAAATTATTTACTTGGTTTTGATGCCAATATAAATCTAGATTTGGAACAAGTAGGAATCAAACTAGAAGAATATTATGGAACATTCACTAGATTATGGATTTAATGCCTCTTTAGCCTCATAAAATTTCATCATCCTAGTATAGTTTCACTGATGTTAGTATCTGGGTTGGAGGTAGGTGTCATGTAAAAAATACCTATTAGAATAAGATGCAACCACCTGGATGCTTCTAAGTTTTTTTCACCCTCAATTTGGTGCATTCAGATCTGGTTCATGGATTGTTGCTCCTTGTCAAATAGCAAAACCGTAGTTCTTCTTCCTCATATTATCTATGGAAAAATTGGGTTAGTGGGAAGATAGTGTCAAGCTACCATAAATACTCCTCTATCAATAAACACTACCTACATAGCCAATACTATGAATAGGGCCTAAGACTTATGTATTTCTCCCTTATGTGTTGACTTATGTGTGAATCATGAAATGTGTGATAAACAAGTACAATAATGACCTAACTTGTAGCTTAACAAATATAGATCTTAGGATACTCATTTAGTTCTTTATACCTATAGATGTGTTGTCCTTATGAATGATATGTAAATAAGAGAAAGTAAGGAAGCTTTATTCACTTGAGGGATTGATTGAATGCTTTTCATTAGCTACCCAGTGAGTAGGTAAGAAGTTTTTAGGTGAGGAATGAATAAGGGTTGATCTTATATTTTATAAATCCATTTAAAGAATAACTCACATTAAATCACTTAGTCTGACCATTAGAATACATTTCATTTAAAAATTATATGAATTTTAGGGCACTAGACACTTGTATTAGAGAAAGAGACCTACGTTGATGTAGGTGTCTATTTAGGATGTAAGTGTCTAGGGGAAAGAAAATAGGTACAGGCTCAAAACTTGCAAAAGCATAAGATAAGTAAATTTTAAGCATTATAGGAAAGATAAAAGGCTTGGGTCATCAACATAACATTATTTGAAGTAAGAGATAATCCAACGACATAAGAGAGAGAAAATGCAATATTTGCAGAAGTAGGAAAGGTATATAGTTAAGAGGAATGACAAAGGTTCAAGTTTTCCAAGTGTACAAGACTGAGGTGATATATAATTTAGAAATAATGTTTAATATTTTATATTTTGAATAAGATCTTGCACCTCTTGGTCTTTTAGGTTGGATATTTGATAAGTCACCAAAGGAGGTGTACCTATAGGCTGGGTAGATATAGGCATTGAAACTGATAATTAGGTTAAAGCACTAAGGTTTCCCACATAAGATGTGGAAATAATAATTTTAGGGAATAAATGTTGGAAAACATAATCTATGACTCAATTAGATATTGGTAGATTGATTATGATGGAATAATCTATGGTACTGATTGACCATTTTCACCATAAGACAAAATAGGTCAACCCCTTATAGTCAAAATTTTGTTTAGGGGATTTTTATAATGTCTTAGGGTATGTTTTAGTTCATTTGATGTCATTTCATATGCCATTTGTTGGGTGAATATTTTGTCAATCAACTAACTGATGAACAAAATAGGTCTTATCATCCACAACAAGGGAGATTGGTCAGCCTAGTGTGCAAGTTTACTACATCCAAGGTGGACAAATCTCTCCTCTTATCAAGGGGAGGTTACTTATAAATATGCAAGAGCTATATACTATAAATATAAGTAGAAAATAACACTCAGGGGTAGGATAAACCATCCATTTCTCTTTTTTTAGAGATGATGTTCATAGACAAAGAAGAAAATCTAGGTGGAAACACTGAAGGCACTTCTCTTCTTTCAGAAGTGGTCTTATAACAAACAACTAGATTTCTTTCTGGTGGGTAACAAGTAACTTGGTTACAAAAAGGGTGCACTAACTAGCAGGATGAAATAGAACACAAAGTTTCCACCTCAAATTCCCAAAGAGTGAAACACAAAGGATAATGGGGGCACAAAGTCATTCCAAAATCCTCAACACATAAATAAACTAAAAACACACATTGAAGACAACTATAACAACACAAAGTCTGAAAGTAACTGACTTTAGGACATCTTCCTTATCACTTCCACTACTTCTACCTGTTAAATTAAATAAACAAGAATGCATTTAGAAGACAGACATAATAACAATCTCCTAAAATGGCACAAGCTATAATAACACAAAGTCTACAAGTAACTTTCTTTCTCATTCAGATAAAATAATATGAACAACAATCTGAGCTCAAAGTCTCAGTATTCGCCTTCTAAGTTGGGCAAAGTTTTTCTTCTATAAAAATAAAAGATCTACCTTGGCATAATACAAGAGATTATAATTTATAACAACCAAGCAAGGCTTGGCACTCTTTCCCATGGGATGGCTCATGTGGTAGTCAATGCCTTGAATATGTTTCTAGATTTGTCAAAGGATTATTTTGAAAATAAGATGGCTGCCTTAACTATGGCGTGCCCATCCATCTCATACATCTCCTCTTTACCATGAGTTGTCTGGTCCTTTTTCTAATGTCTGCATAGTTTTCCAATTTGCCATTACTTCATGGAAGATAAATATGCCGCATCTTCAATGTTTGCAAGCTTGAAAATCTACTTTGCAGACTGTTCCAGCTACCAGAATAACTACTGCATAGATATTTTCCTCTTTGTCTCTTCCTGCTATGATTTGAGCCCTCAGGCTATCTTTTCAGCTTTGCTGGCTCTTTCAGCTCCTTCTCTCAGTAGTTCTTCCCTTTGGCATTTTGGCCTTTGAATGCATTCGGGTCTATGCTCAAGCCTTTAAAGATCAATATCTATTTTATAGCCACAAATTTGACATCTTTGAGCCCGTCATCATTTGAAATCCAACGACTAGTTGGTCACCCTAAATTTGATAGCTGCAGGGACATCACTGAATGTCTGGATCTCAATGACTTGTTCATGATGTTTAATTTTGACATCTATGGGCCCATCATCTTCCTTGGAAATTCCTTCAACTTTGTCATTTGATCCTTTTTCAGAGGGGACCTGCCCTTCAGGGTCTTAAGAAAGGTCTAATTTTTCTCGGGGAGAGCCCCCGCCAAGGGTTCCTGCCCTTCAGGTGGTCTTTAGATGGCCTTCAGGCTTCTTTATTTTAGAGACTCCTTGGGTTAATTCCTTCAGACATTTTATTCGAAGGAAATCTTCCTTTGCCTTCACATTTTTCCTGCTTGGTTCCCTCGGGCTTCAAGCTTCATTCTTTAGTCGAGCCAATTCCTTCAGACAAAAGTCCAAAGGAATTCCTTTAGACTTTTTGTCTGAAGGAAATGGTCCTTAAAAAATTTACCATAAAAAACCTTTTTTGAAGGAATTCATTTATTCACTCGGCCTTTGAAATGGTCTAACTCACTCATCACTTGCCCTTCGCAAGGGCTATCTGACCTCCAAGGTTGCCTTTAGAAAAAGTCGCAAGGGTCCATTTTGGCTGCTAAGTGCCCTCCGCAAGGGCACTTATCCTTTGAGATATTAGAAGACCTTCTTTTTAACTTCTCGACTAAAAAAATGGTTAAGTGTTAAACCTGTCTTGGAATGCCAAATTGCCTTCTTCAGTTTAGCTAAAAGTGGCCTTTGCCTTCATCATATTTACAATATGAAAAGTCTTCTCAACAAACTTAGGGATGAACCTTCTTAAGAAATTCACATTTCCAAAGAAAGAGTGAACTTCAGTCTTACTTGTGGGCAAAGTAAGCTCTTAGATACACTTGAATCTATCTGAGTCAATCTTTATGCCTTCTTTGGACACAATGTGTCTGATAAGTTTCCCTTCTATTACCCCAAAAATAGACTTCTTAGGGTTTAAGGAAATGCCATTTTGGAAACAACGTTCCAACACTTGTTGCAAGTGGCACACATGATCTGGGCGATGCTTAGAAAAGATAGTCAAGTCATCAAGATAAACTACAATGAACTTACCCATTTCATCCTTGAATGTAAGGTCCATTTCTCTTTAAAAAGTGGCACCAGCATTAATAAGGCTGAATGGCATTTTCCTATAGGTGAAGGTGCCCCAAGGTGTGGTGAACATAGTTTTATGCTGGTCTACTTCACCAACTTCAATTTGATTGTATCTTGAGAAGCCACCCAACATTGATAACGTCTCCAAACTAGTCACTATCTGAAGCACTTGGTCCATGATGGGCAAAGGATAATTATCCTTTAAGGAAGACTGATTTAAATTCCTAAAGTCTACACAAAGGCAAATTTTGGCATTCTTCTTCCTCATAGGCATTATGTTTGTAATCCATGTAGAATGATGGATTGGGAAAATGATCTTAGCATTCAACATTTTCTATATTTTAGATAGAATAATACCTGATATTTTCAAATTGTACTACCTAGATTTTTGCCTATAAGTTGTCGAATCACTTTTGAGAGGAATGTCATGGCGAATTTCATCAGGCTTGAGTGACTTCAAATCATCATAGGAGTATGCTAAAATGTCCATGTAGTGTTTGAACAAAGTAGTGAACTTGAACCTCTCCTCAGGAGTGCAACATTTTCCAATGTTCACCATCTTGGGATCTTCCTTGGTACCTATATTTACTTGATCAAACTCTTAGGAGGAGCTTGAATTCATTTGCTACTAATTGATGAATGTATCATGTTTTTCAAACAACTTTTCAAGAGACACTAGACCTTTGGGAATCTTATTCCCTTTCAACTATAAGAAATCCTCACCTATGTCGGCACTTGATTTAGGGGCTGGTTCAAGCTGTTAAGGCTCACTGCCTTGAAAGTGAAGCTGTTGAAAGCTATCCTTTTATTCTAAGAAGGCAATGACTTGGTTATCATTAATGAACACCGACCAATGACTAGAATTATTAGGTACACTTGGTCAAAAGACCAGCTCAATAGTGTACCTATCTCCTTTGAAGTCAAGGTGAGGAACCAAATGAGTGGCTGAAACAACTAGTGCATCAGCTTAGTCATTAAATTCTCTAGGAATAACAGAGATGCTAAAAGCATCAAAGCTCTCAATTTGATCCCAGACTAGATTACGGTAGTGGCATAGTCTCTTTTTATTGGTTTGATACAGGTTTCTCACCTGACAAACCACTAGTTCGGCATCTCCTTTGGCATGAAGGAGTTTGATGCCTTTGTCTTGAGCAACCCTCAATCCAAGAAATAACGATTCATACTCAGCTGTATTATTGGTATTACTAAACTATAATTTGTATGATGAATGGAAAATTTCTCCTTGAGGAGATATCATCACAACCTCAACTCCTAAACTGGTAGAGGAGTAGCTGCCATCAAATCCAAGAATCCATACCTCGTTAGACACTAATTTTCCTTTGGATTCTTCTTTATTTGGAGGTAAAGATCCTTCTACACTTGAATTTCACTCTACCAATTCTTCTGCTATTCCAATTGAACTAATTTTCAGGTTGGTACCCTCAAGAGCTTTAACAAGTGCTTCATGAACTTCTTCCATGGACAAAAAGTAGTTACCCATGCCTGAAGACTCAAACAAAATTTGAGCTTCAGGTGCTGATGTTCGACTGACCACATATTTTGCTTCCTTTTTAGGAAGTAATCTCTTCATAACACCTTTGAATGGGATCCTTTCTTCAAATAGGTCCATGCTCAATTCACCTCCAATGTCCTCGCATAAATTCTGCCCAAGAAGGATGCCATATGATGCTAGAACGCCAACCACTAGATAGTCATTTTAATTCTTTTGTCTGGGAATGCTATAAATGCAAATTGGGCATCCTCAATTTGTCTTAGTAGTGGCACTTGTTTGTTCTCTATGGAGACACATCTCCCAAATGTCTTGGTCAGTGTGAGACCAAGGGATTCTACCACTTTGGTAGGCATGAAATTGTTTGAAGCTTTGGAATCAATGATGCAATTACTCAGCTTGTGACCGTTTATCAACGGGGAAACATAGAAAGGCTCTATTTTCCTAGGGGCAAAAGGAGGAGTAATGACAAGGTTATTTGGGATAGACATGTTCTTTGGGGGATCATGAGTTACCTTCTTAGCTTCTTGTCTTGCTGAGATGGTTTGGTTCTTCACACATTGAACCAACTTATCTAATTGCTCAGGATTGGATTACATAAATTCAAATTCAGACATTTGAATTTTGGTCTTCTTTATATGATCAATTAAGTCAAATGTCTGGAATGAGCTAGGAGCAAAGGATGGGAGTTCATCCTTTTGGTTTTTAGAAGGGGAAGGACTAATCTGTGAATTTTAAGTTGAAGGTGAAGGTGAACGCAAGTCTGGAGCACTTACTTTTTTGGTAATCACTTGGTCCTTGGACTGGAAAGGCAGGGTGGTTCCCCACTTAGAAATTGAAATTGTAGGTTGAGATTTCTCCTCTATCTTTTCTTTATCAACTTGTTAAGCTGGATAGTTCTTAGACCATGTGAAAATAGCGTATGATCCCTTAGCTATTTTACCTTCACTTCTGGGTTCATTTTGATAATTTAGGAAACCAATGTTGGAGTCGTCAGCTGATTCTTCTTAGTCTTCCATGAAGAGATCAACGTCATTTTCTTGATCAAACTTAGGTTGGAAAGAGGAATCATGTTTTGTTTCCAATTATCAAACTGCTGAGTTGATTGGAGGCACTTCAAGGGTAAGGTTCCTCTATGGAGGAGGAAGATGATTTGCTTACCCTTGGTTCCTAGTAGCATTGCCTTGGTATGACTGATTGGAGAATGTCCTCCTTGGTACATCTCTGTATGAAGGAGCAAAGGACATCCCTTGTGCTATTTGCTTTTTGAGAGCCAACAACTCATTTTCTAGTTTCTACACCATTGGATCAGTGGTGGCTATAGGTGAGTATTCAGAGGAAGAAGAAGATTTACCTCTGTTTAGATCTCTCCTTATCTTTCTAGCCAAGATAAGGTCATCTTCTACCTCAATAGCCAAGTCTTGAGTAGCCTCAAGGTCTATGTGGCTAGCACGTCTCAACATAAAACTCACTTTAGGAAGCTATGAGTTTGTGAAGAAGCATTTGAGGTTTTCAGGTGTTGGCTAAGCAATAGCAAGAATTCAGTTCCTCAACTTGTCAAAATTAGCAATAAAATCCCTCATCGGTTCATGAGGTTCCTTCTTCATCTATGTGAGCTGGGCCAACAAGGCATGTGCATCTTTTGTAGGCTTGAAATTGGCTTCAAATTTAGCTTTGAGTGTGTCCCAGTTAGTCACTAATCTAGCTTACAGATGGTAGAACCAGTTTGCAATAGCACCTTGTAGTGTTTCTATGAAAATACTGACTGCCACATCCTTAAATTCCATGTCTATCACACCATAGGATATGCTAAAAGCTATAATGTGTTCATCAGGATGAACTCTCCCATCACTAAAGAATTTGGGGAAATTCTTTCTTGAGTTGCATGGAAGTTCATGTAGAGGTAGAGTAAGATTTAGTAGACCAAAAGAGTTACCCCAGGGGCCTTGAACTACCATGATTAGATTATGAAAAAGAGGGATAACAAATCTAGGTGGTGTGTGGATGGGAAATGCTATGCTAACAATAGAAAAGGAAGCTCTACCTTGTGTTGGTGTCCTAGTACGGGTAAGAGGAACACTCCTGGATCATTGAACTTGAAGTTGGCGAGAGAACAAATTGAAATTGCCCTTTTGCACCAATTCAAAGATAGGGTCAACAACACCTTAGGCTCTTTGAATTTTGGTATAGCATGGAGTTGCCAAATTGTAGGATAAAAATGGGAAGGGACTGGTCTTGCTTCAGCTTGAAGCTTGAGGCTTCAAACTGCTTTTCCTTTCCCCAACAGAGTTGCCAAAAGATTGTTGGGTGAATATTTTATCAATCAACTAACTGATGAGCAAAATAGGTCTTATCATCCACAGCAAGGGAGATTGGTTAGCCCAGTGTGCAGGTTTACTACATTAGAGGTGGAAAAATATCTCTTCTTATCAAGGGGAGGTTCCCTATAAATATATAGGAGCTATATATTATAAATATAAGTAGAAAATAACACTCAGGGGTAGGATACACCATCCATCTCTCTTTTTTTAGAGATGATGTTCACAAACAAAGGAGAAAATCCAAGTGGAAAAATTGAAGGCACTTCTCTTCTTTCAAAAGTGGTCTTACAACAAACAATTGGATTTCTTTCTGGTGGGTAACAAGTAACTTGGTAACAAAAAGGGCACAGTAACCATCAGGATGAAATAAAACACAAAGTTTCCAACTTATCTACCCAAAGAGTGAAACACAAAGGATAATGGGGGCAAAAAGTCATCTCAAAATCCTCAACACATAAAAAAACTAAAAACATACACTGAAGACAACTATGATAGCACAAAGTCTAAAAGTAACTGACTTTAGGACATCTTTCTTATCACTTCCACTAATTTTACTTGTTAAATTAAATAAACAAGAATGCATCTAGAAGACAGACATAAGAACAATCTCCTAAAATGGCACAAGCTATAATAGCACAAAGTATGTAAGTAACTTGCTTTCTCATTCAGATAAAATAATATGAACAACAATCTGAGCTCAAAGTATCAATATTTGCCTTCCACTTTGGGCAAAGTTTTGCTTTTATAAAAATAAAAGATCTCCCTTGGCGTAATACAAGAGATTATAATGTATAGCAACCAAGCAAGGCTTGGCGCTCTTTCCCATGGGACGGCTCATGTGGCAATCAATGCCTTGAATGCATTTCCAAATTTGTCAAAGGACTATGTTCAAAATAAGATGGCTGCCTTAACTATGGCATGCCCATCCATCTCATACGTCTCCTCTTTACCATGAGTTGTCTGCTCCTTTTTTTGATGTCTACACAATTGTCCAATTTGCCATTACTTCATGGAAGAAAAATGGGTTGCATATTCAATGTTTACAAGCTTGAAAATATACTTTGTAGACTGTTCCAGCTACCAAAATAACTACTGCATAGATATTTTCCTCTTTGTCTCTTCTTACTGCGATTTGAGCCCTCGAGCTATATTTTCAGCTTTGCTGGCTCTTTCGGTTCCTTCTCTCAGCAGTTCTTCCCTTTAGCATTTTGGCCTTTGAATGCATTTGGGTCCATGCTCGAGCCTTCAAAGATCAATGGCTATTTCATAGCCACAAATTTGACATCTTCAAGCCCATCATCATTTGAAATCCAACAACTAGTTGGTCACCCTAAATTTGATGGCTGTAGGGACGTCACTGGACATCTGAATCTCAACGGCTAGTTCATGATGTTTAATTTTGACATCTATGGGCCCATCATCTTCCTTGGAAATTCGTTTAGCTTTATCATTTTATCCTTTTCTAGAGGGGTCTTGCCCTTCAAGGTCTTAAGAAAGGTCTAATTTTGCTCGGGAAGAGCCCCCCCCGCAAGGGTTCTTGCCTTTCGGGTGGTCTTCAAATGGCCTTTGGGCTTCTTTCTTTTGAAGAGTCCTCAAGTTAATTCCTTCAGAAAAAATGTCTGAAGGAATTCCTTCAGACATTTTATTTGAAGGAAATATTCCTTCGCCTTCGTATCTTTCCTGCTTACTTCCCTCAGGCTTCGGGATTCATTCTTTGATCAGGCCAATTCCTTAAGACAAAAGTCTGAAGGAATTCTTTTGAAATTTTTGTTTGAAGGAAATGGTCCTTATTGTCTGAAGGAATTCTTTTGAAATTTTTGTCTGAAGGAAATGGTCCTTAACAACTTTACCATAGAAAACCTTTTTTGAAGGAATTCCTTCATTTGCTCAGCCTTTGAAACGACCCAACTCACTCATTGCCTGTGCTCTGTAAGGGTTGTCTGACCTCCAATGTTGCCTTTCAAAAAATTCACAAGGGTCCATTTTGGCTGCTAAGTGCCCTCCGCAAGGGCACTTTTCCTTCAGGCTCTTAGAAGACCTTCCTTTAAACTTCCCAATTGAAAAAATGGTTAAGTGTTGAACCTATTTCTTTCTTACAGAGTCTGTAGAAACTAACCTACAGAGTCCATAGATACGAGTTCATAGAACTGGGGGAGTCCATAGAAATGAGTTCATAGATTTTCTCCTTACAGAGTCCGTAGATCCACCTATAGAGTCTATAGTTTTGAGGCCTTAAAGTTCATAGAAATGAACTTACAGAGTCCATAGAATCCAGTCCGTAGTTTTCTCAAACCTTGAAAGAGTCTATAGAAATCTAGCATGCAAAGTCCATAGAAACCTATCTACAGAGTCCATAGTTTCCTTCCTGTGGGGTCCATAGAAATTGAGGCCGTAGTTCCACCTACAGAGTTTGTAGATTCAAGCTTGCAGAATCCATAGATTTAAGCCTACAAAGTCCGTAGATTTTTGAAAAAGCTTGAAAAATGAAGGATTTGAAGGCTCATAAAAATTTTTGAGAAGGAAAGAGAGAATTTTTGGCTTGTAGGACCAAAAATAGTTCATGCGTTGTCCCAAAAATGAGTGACAGACTTTGGGGACAATAGCTAGCTCTAGTTGGGGAACTTCCCTTAATTAAAATTTTGAAACAACTAAGAGGAGTAGAAACTAGAATCTCCAGTGCCTTAAAGTGTGCCATTGGGATATGGAGTCATGCTACCCAAAAATGAAAGTCTCCAAAAAATAAAAATGAACAATAGACAATAGAAACAAAGGCTATACAAATATACATATGTACAGGTGAACTTATCTGATACTTCAAGAGTTGAAGTGCTTCAGATGCTGCCAGTTGTGAGGTAGAGAAAAGAGTGTGCCATCTTGATACTTCAATAAGAAGCTATTTTCATCATTGAGTTGATGGATAATAAATGGGCCTCTCCATAGGGAGTCAAACTTCCCATGCATCCCCTTTGGTTCTCTCCTTTTGTCCCATAATAAGACTTGATCTCCAATCTGGAAATCATAATTTTTTGCATTCTGGTTGAAGAGCTTCTTCACTAGACTTTAATGGGTAGAAATTCGGTCCGCCACCATAGTTTTTGCTCATATAACTCAATCAGACACATGATCCTCTTATCAATGGAGCTTTCATATGTTTAATCTTCAATTGCCTTAGCCAATTTCAATGCTGGCAATTCTAGGGTGATTGGTATCTCAGCCTTAAGACCATAAAGAAGTTAGAAGGGAGACATACCAATCGCCCTTTTAGGTGTAATTTTGTCTACCCATAGAGCATCAATCCATGCTTTATGCCATGTCCTTTGGCTGTCATCTACTAGCTTCTTGATGATAGTCACCAGGTTCTTATTGCTTGATTCAACTTGTCCATTCCCTTGTGGAAAGTAATCAAAAGAGTGGGAGAGTGTAATCCCATAGTAAAAATAGAATTGAGTGATCTCTTGGGAAGTGAAACAAGCTACATTATTAGTGAAAATCTTGGTTGGGACCCTAAACCTAGAAATGATGTTTTCTTTGAGGAAACTACACACTACTTCTGAAGTAGCGTGCTTGGTTGTGATAGCTTCCACCCACTTGGTGAAGTAATCTGTGGCTATGAGGACATAATCATGTCCAGCACTTGAAGATGGGTTTACAACACCAATGAAATTGATGCCCCATTGCTAAAATGGCTCTTCTATCACCACTGGATTGAGAGGCAAGGCATCTAACTTGGGTCTCCCAACAAACTGTTGGCATAATTCACATTTTATTACCCATTTGTATGCATCTTGAAAGAGAGTTGGCCAGTAATACTTATCTCATAGAATCTTATGGGCAGTTACAGGAGCAAGAAAATGTCCTCCACAAGCTAGATTGTGGAAGGACTTCAAAAGTTGGTTCTGTTGCTCTTTATCCACGCAGCGATGGAAAACTCCATCAAGGTTCCTCTTATATAGGCCATTGTCCCAGAGGACAAAATTTATAGCTTTCAATTTGATATTCCTCCTTTATTTATAAGATATGTGAGTAGGACACTCACCATAAGTAAGGAATTGAGCAATACCTAAATACCACTCATTCATGGTGGAGATAAAGAGGACTGCTGACATGTCTTCTTCTTCTAATTCTTCATGTTCTATTTGTTCTGGCTTGTTATCAGTAATTAATTGGCATAGGCCTTTTCCTCACACCAGCTTCATTGGCTTAATGACTAGATCAAACTCCTAGATTTTAGCAATCCAATTCCCTCTTTTGGTTCCAAACTCCTACTGAGTTAGTATGGATTTAACCGTGGTATCAAGAACCAAGGCGGTAATGTGTGAATTCAGGATGTAGAAGTAGAAATGCTTCACTACCTTTACCACCACATAGGCATGCTTCTCCATATTTGAGTACTTTAGCTCATTAGATTTAAGAGGATATCTCATGAAATAAATGGGAGATTCCATACTTTCTTTATTCTATTAAACCAGAATTACTGAAAGTCTGTGTTCAGAAGCATAACTATATATGGTGAATTCCTTGTTGTAGTTTGGACAAACTAGAATTGGGGCATGAGCAATAGCTATTTTGATGTCTTGGAATGCCAATTTTACTTCTTCAATCCAGTTAAAAGTGGCCTTTCCCTTAATCATATTTACAATATGATGAGTCTTCTCAGTAAACTCGGGGATGAACCTTCTTAATAAATTCACCTTTCCAAAGAAAGAGTGAACTGCAGTCTTACTTGTGGGCAAAGTAAGCTCTTGGATAGACTTGACTCTACCTGAGTCAATCTTTATGCCTTATCTAGACACAATGTGTTTGAGAAGTTTCCATTTTGTTACCCCAAAAATAGACTTCTTGGGGTTTAAGGAAATGCCATTCTGGTGGCAGCATTCCAGCACTTGTTTACTTCACCAACTTCAACTTGATTGTATCCTAAAAAGCTGTCCAACATTGATAACATCTCCGAACCAGTCACTATCTGAAGCACTTGGTCCATGATGGGCTAAGGATAATGAGCTTGACTAATAGGAGAGTGGGCTTAATGAGATCTAAGGCTAGCGTTCACTTGTACGTCTTGATCTAATGGTACGAATGAAAGTCAACATGTTTAAGGATATTCATGAAAATAAATCAATGGGATACATTTATTCATACTAAGGAGATCAATGGTGCATAAGAGGTCAAAAAGTCAAGATATGACAATAGGGATCTACAAGGCCAATGGGAATAAAGATAGGTTGGATCATTTTTATTGGCTTGAAATAAAGATAGGTTGGATCATTTTTATTGGCTTCAATAAATTTTGATAGAAAAATTCAAACCAAAAGAGTAGTTTTTTACCAAGGTAAATAAGGTCTTGTAGGGGTCATCATGTCACCATTACGCTCAGCTAAATGCCATTAAAGGGATGCATTAGGGTAATCAAGTTAAAGGACATAAAGGGACAATAATTAAAGCTTAATATGGACCTCTAAATCAAAGGTTTGTGTCATGCAAGGTTCATTTTGTCACTATGTTTTCCATTTTTAAAGGAAAGATCCATGCATATGGTGAACTCATAGATCTCAAAAAGACATAATGGGTCTATTTTAGACTTAATATAATCAAGAAAGGGGACTGTATAGTCTATAGTTTACATCGACATAATGACTATAGGAAAACTAATAGTCTGAGATTGGTTTTCCATCTATAGTGGACCTATGAACATATGGAAAAGTTAGAGCATGATCCAGTTTGAATAAGATATATCATTTCAAAGGATTCCATGAAGGCATACACGTAGAACCCAATAGTTTCATCTCTAGGACCAACTACATGAAAAGGACCCTTCTCTCCACTTTTGCATGCCATGATGAACTAGTGAAAAGTAGTTAGCACTAAGATAAATCTATAATAGATTGATCCAATGGTTATAAATACATTAATTCTAGGACCTAACTTGGAATAACTTGATCCCATCATTGTAACCATCAGGAAGCATCAATGACGGGATATTGTAACTATACAACCACTTGAAGTAACTTGGATCAATCAGGAAGATTGAATGAGCATAAGTGCATAGGTAGTTATAACTATGGTTCAAATGGATTTGAGCTCATTGATTCCTCTTTTATCACCAAAATCTCTCTCTAGCAGCCCTTTTTTATATAAATATAGCCTTTGAGCTATTGTTGATTATCCCTCAGGTTGGTACAATGAGAATCTACATGAAATTATATTATATACCTCTTTGAGTAATGAATAGAGCATTTTTTTAGTTGTTTACTAGTCTATGATTAGTGTTTTGTATTTGTTTGATATGCAAAAGTGGTTGTCATCTTCCTTTTGTAGGTCCAAGTTCAACCTAAGTACTAATACAATTTTCTTATAGGTCATCTAGTGTGTCTTAAGGTTGATGTATCAATTATAAAGTGGATAGTTGACTATAAGTGCTTCCAATCAAGCCTTACCCTTAGTTCCCTCCAGCCTAAGTCCATCAAATTGACTTCTAGGTGAATTATTATTTCTTAGAAATCATGAAGACACTACATTAGTTTAAATCATCATTTATTAGTGTGCTAATGAGTTTAATGTTAAGAGTGGATCTTTGAAAATTTAGTGCATCACCTCCTTTAGAGTAGGTTCAATTCATGAAATCTCTAACTCTTTTCCCCATAAGTAACTAGTTTTCATAGATAAGATCATTTCAAGATACATTTAGGGAGCTAGCCCTTAAATCTAGAGGCTCATTTGCAATATAGGTACACCCACATACTTGGAAATGTTTCCATGTTTCCCAAATATAGAAGCTTGAAAAAATTATTCTTGGGTGCAAAATTTGGTCACAAGAGTTTTGGCATGCCTGGTGGGACCCATTATCTTCAAGTCAACTTGTAAAGGTGAATGCTAGTCTTCACAACATCAGCTAAAAATTGATGTATTACTTATCATTTGATGACTCCTTCAAGATAAATATAGTTCAAGGCCATGGTTTTGTTAAAACTTGCCTTCATAATTCATGGTTCTCAGTAGGTCATTCTTTGGTAGAACATTCAATCACATTAACCCACCCATTCAGCCTAAAATTCCTCTTGAAGTTTAGTATCCACAACCTAATCTGCCCTTTAAAGAATAAGTAGATTTTACTAGAGAGGAAGAGGGTGAAGATGATAAATAAATTGAAGATATTTAAGAAGAATACATGGATAGACCTCATGCTTTCCCTAACTTAAATACTAAAAATCCAATTCAACTTCAAGTATATGATGCCATTCCTCCTAACGTCATGAAAGGTGTGCCCACATTCAATGGTGAGAGTCATGTATCACCTAGTGAGCACATTAGAGATGTTTCTAAATTTTACAGTTTTCACAATATTGTTTGAGAGAACATTTCCATTAGACTCCTTGCCATGTCCCTTAAAGAGAAGGCTCTTGATTGGTATAGGAATCTATAAGTTGGATGCATCACAACATGGGATGAGTTTGGAGTGTTTTTGACTTCTAGATTTGGAAATGAAAGTGACCATGCCTCTCTTATATATTAACTTAATGTGATAAAAATGGGATCCAAAGAAATAATTCATGACTTCAATAAAAGGTGTTAGAAGACTTGGAATAGATTGCCTCCTCCCATGAGACCACTTGCTAGCTTTATGTTCCCTACTTGAAAGCCATTGGAACTAAAATTGTTGTCATGCTTTAATCTATGGGAGATTTCACTCTTTCCAAAGCATATAATCTTGCTATCAAAGTTGAGAATAGTCTCATCCAAGCTGGAAGATTTCTCCTAAGGTATTTATGCCTCCTTTATCTCATATTTATTCTAACACTCTAGAAGTGGCTCAAATTATTAATGTTAATACCAAGTCCAAGGTTGCTCCTAATAAGGTATAAAATGTCATGGATTAATATACAAAAAATCAAATGCTAAAAGCTCAGCTTAAGTGAGTCAATATGTAACTATCTATTCATCAAAATCCATACCCTAACAAAAAAAATTTGGCCAACAATATGGAAGAGGAAAAGGCCAATGATAGCCTAACCCCAATAGGCCTACTAATGTATATAGTCCTAACTTACCACTAATGCAAGGGAGATGGTAGAAATTCATAACAATTTGGTTTAAGGAAAAGTTTCGTAGCAAGAGCAATTCATGGATGCCAATGAGAATGGAGAGCAAGATCTGGTGGCTCAAGGAGTTATTCCCCTCATATAAAATGAGGATGAGGTGATGATGAAAGTTAATGAGGATTGACAACCTCAAGGAGAGACCTTCACCAATTTTCTAGTTAAAGACACTTTTATGCTAAATCAAGGAATATCTATCATAGAAAATACAAAGTCTAAGAGGAAGGATGTAGGAGGTGACAATAACATGCCCATAGTCTCATCCAATCCTCCTATAAGGCAACAAGACAGATGCAAGTGTGATAGTTCCAAAAAATTATACATCTCCATCAAGTCAAAATATGGTAAGGTCTGCTCCTATTCCTCAAGTTCCAAGTAATTATCTACTTAAAAGAGCCCAAGACAAAGTAGGTATGGTTTCTTTAAACATTGTATATTATTTGAAGAGTACTAAAACATCAATTTCTCTTTGGGATGTTCTTCATATTCTTGGTCAAAAAACCTCCTAAAAAAGTAGTTATCTGCTATCCTTGATAGTGTCTCACCAATAAATCAAATTCATAGTCATGTTTCTCTTGAAAATGTACCTAGTACCGGGCTAATAGACCTCCACCATTTTACCTTAGCCTCATTATAGGTGACAAGTTAGTATACAATTGCATAGTTGATAGTGGAGCTTCTACTTATGTCATGCCCAAAGTTATACCTGACAAGATGGGACTAAAATATGAGCCACATAAAAAAGAGTCCTTCAATTATATGGTATACCTACCAATACATTAGGACTAATAAAAGGCTAAAAGGTTTTCTTGCATGATTGTCCTAGTTTTCCTATCTTGTAAGACATAGTTTTGGTTGATCTCTTAACCCACTTTGTAATCTACCTATCAAGGGACTTCATAGCCAAGATATGTGGATATCTGTTAGTTGACTAGTCTTTATTATACTTTAGAACAAGGTACAGGGCCAAGGTGAAAATTAGGACACAACCCCTTATAAGGTTTCATATTAAGCCTTACATTGAGACAAGTTTCAATCTTAATTATGTGGCCCATGAAGAAAATGACTCTATTGTAGATGATGGAACTTCTTCCAATCTTAAGGGAATTTTATATTTGTTTCTTGATGAATATAACACTAATAATTATGATCATGATCCCTATGCTTTTGTGGAGGAAGCTAATTTAGGAGTGTATTGAATACATGAAGAAGGAGTAATATCACCTATATTTTCCAAGGAAGAGGGTGAAGATGTTTGTTAATGGTTCAAGAAGTAAAGTTGGTGCAGGAGCTAGTGTTATGTTGGTCTCCCCATATAAAAAATAATATTATGCTTCATATATATTTCATTTCAATTATACTTGTAATGTGGCTAAGTATGAAAGTTTAGTTCATGGCCTTTAATGGGAAAGGAGAAAAGGAATAAAAAACTTGCAAGTATAGGGAGATAATCAATTAGTTGTGCATCAGGTGAGAAATGTAGTTTCTATAAAGATATATTTTCTTAAGTCATATAGACATAGGGTATGGGGTTTTATTTAAGACTTCAATGCATTCAATATTCAATCAATCCCAAGGGAGCAGAATAGTCATGCTGATACACTAGCTACCATAAGAGCTCAATTTGATACTCCAACAACCATAAAAGAGGAGGGAAAATAATCTCATATTAAGATCATTATCATACCTTCTATACCTAATAATTAAGTTTCTTGTCAAGTGTTTGATCGTGACAAATACATTTCATTCTTCTTGTAAAATGAGGCTAAGTTTTCTTTAAGGAATCAAAGGAGGCTCCAAGAATGATTGGGTGATTAGATTGTGCAAATAAGAACTAATAAGATACCTAAGGGTTTGGTGACCTTAAAAAGTATCTTCAATGATAATGATCAAAAGAATAAGGAAAAAGTGAGTATGTCTACAAAAGATGAGAATTATGAAAGAGTCTTGATCTTTAAGGATAAACTCCTCAAAATAGGCAAGGTATGTTATACATTAGAGAAGCAATCATTCATTTAGATGTGTAAAGAGTTCCATGATATTTTTTTTGGGAATATAAGGACCTCAAAGTATTTAATCTTAGCCTAACACACCATACCATTGAGTTGGAACCTAGAGTTAAACTGGTTAGATAGAAACAAAGACCCATCAACCCCAAGGTTGAGGAACTCATGAGGATAGAGCTTACCAAACTCCTTGAATCTAAGATAATATTTCCCATAAAGCATTAAATATGGGTATCTAACCTTGTGCATATTAAAAATAAGAATGGGGAAATAAGACTTTGAGTATAATTTAGAGATCTTAATAGAGTGTCACTCAAAGATCACTATCCTCTACCCTCAATGGAGCAAATTTTGCAAATGGTTTTAGGTTATCAAAGTTTTTATCTTATACATGGATATTTAGGATATAATCATATTTTATTCAGTGAGGATGATCAATTTAAGATATCCTTCAATACTAAATTATGGATTTTTTCTTATAGGAAGATGCCTTTTGGTTTATCCAATCTCGATGCCACATTTTAAAGATCAATGGACATGGCCTTCAAAGGTTTGATAAATGAGATGCTATTGGTTTATCTAGATGATATATTATAGTGTTTTATAATTTTGATAATGAACACATGTAACACTTGAGACAAGTGTTTGAAATATGTAGGCAATATGGAGTATCTCTTAATTCAAACAAGGGCATATTTGTTATTCATAAAGGTAAGTTCTTAGGATGTATCATTTTCAAGGATGGTTTGACTATTGATCCTGAAAGAATAGAGGATATTCTAGGATTATTATTTCCCTTGCATAAGAAACATCTTCAAAGTCTCTTATTCAAGATAAATTTTGTAAGGAGGTTCATACCTAGTTTTACACCTTTAGTGAAACCTATCACAACTATGCTCAGGAAGACCCAAGTCTTTTCCTAGACCAAAGAGGGTAAGAGTAGTTTTAAAGCCATAAAGAAATGAATTACAGAAGCTCCTACTCTTGTAAATCCTTATTTCACTAAATAATTCATGTTGTATTCATTTTCTAACATTGATACTATCTTATCCATGCTAATGCAAAATAATGTTGAGGGTGTGGAACAACCAATCACATTATCTAGTCAAGGTTTAGAAGATTATAAAGTCAAGTATAACTTTGTGCAGAAATATGTCCTTGCTATTATAATGGAACAAAATAAGTTTAGACATATGGTTTAAAATAATAGGATTCATGTTATGATTTCTCATCCTAGTGTCAAAGAGTTTCTCTTGAGAAAATATCTTAGTGAAAAGAGAGTAGGGTGGGTCACTAAAATAATGGAATATGATGTTGATATAAAGGTCAAGAAATTTATAAGGGATAAAATCCTTTGTGAACATCTAGATTAAAATCTTCATGAGTAAAAGGAAGAGGCCCTAGTCAATCATGATTGTTCCCAATCAACTAGTTGATTGCCTCCACAAGGTTAGACACAGGATGTGATCATATTTCTACAAAATGGTGAGTATCTTAATGATATGAGTAGGTCACACATGAGATATTTTAGGTTATAATATATTCCCTTTTATCATGTGAATTGTGTGATCTTTAGAAGAGACATTAATGGTGTGATATTGAGATGCATTGATAATGATCAATTTGGATTATTGCTTGAGAAGTTCCATGATGGGATAATAAGAGGTCATTTATCTCCAAGAACCATAATTGCCAAGATCATGAGGGTAGGTTATTATTGTCCTAGCCTCTACAAGGATTTCCATTCTTAGGTGATAAGGTGTGGACAATGTGATTATTTGTAAGAAAATAGAAGCTTGCAGCTCTTCCTTTAAAGCCTATCCAATTAGACCAACCTTTCATGCAATGTGGTCTTGATTTTATTGGTATGATAAACCCCCCATAAAGTGTTAGTCATAAATGGATACTCACAACAATTTATTACTTTACAAGGTGGGTTGAGTTAGTAACATTGAAGGAAGCCAATGAGAATGCTATCTTGGAGTTTAATGAGAGCATCATCATAAGGTTTGGAACTCATTCTACTATTATTTCAAATAATGCTCTTGATTTTATGGGTGCTAAGATAATTGATTGGGAAAATATTAATGTCATATTCTTGATCACTTCATCTAATTATTACCCTCAAGGTAATGGGTTGACTGAATCTACTAATAATAATATGATCAAAATCATCAAGAGAACCTTAGATCATAACCAAATATCTTGGCACACCAAATTGAAGACAACCTTATGAGTTGATAAGATAACTACCAAGAGGTCAATATGGAATTATCCTTATGTGCTTGTCTATGGAAGGGAATCTAGGTTGTCTATCTCTCAAGAGATGCTTGCCTTAAAGTCAACACATCAACTAGAGTTGCTTGAGAATAACCCAATGGAGGTGAGATTGATATAATTAATGGAGTTACAAGAGACTAGAGATAAAGCTCATCAAGATATGTAGTATCACCAAGTAATAATGAAGAGGCCTTTTGTTAAAAATCTAAATCCAATTTCATTTCAAGAAGGTGACATAGTATTGAAATGGGATGAAGATAGAGAAAAACTAGGGAGACATACCAAATTTGATACCATATAGAGTGGACCATATGTCATCATCAAGTGCAAGTAAATCAAATATTTATAATTAACAAGGATGAATGGAGAAAATATACCTATCCCTATGAATGGGATACATTTGAAACCTTGCTATTGAGAATTGAAGGTCAGTTTTGTAAATATTAGATTAGGTGTGTGTGTGTCTTTTCTTATTATGTTGTGTTCCACAAGTGCTCATAAAACACATGTGTGTTTCTTGCTTGATGTCTTATTCTTATTTTTTTCTAATATTTGGTGTGTTTTCAAGGCAATCTATATGTCAAACCTATATACTTATGAATCCATAACCCAATGAATAGGATTAGGCAACTGGCCATGGCATAGTAAGCATACCACCCTTGGGAAATCACCAAGAATGTTGACTATTTTTACCATAGGCCAAAATGAGTCAACCCCCTATAGTCAAAATCTTGTATAGGGTTTTTTTATAATGTAATAGGGTATGTTATATTTCATTTGAGGTCATTTCATATGCCATTCTAGCTTTGGTCATAGTCTAGCTTAGTCCTTATGTCATTTGGTGTCTTACGAGTCCTTTTAGAGTCATATATGCAAGTGGAAAGTTTTCATGGTTTAAAAATAGTCAAGATCATGGAAAGAGTTTGAAAAAGCATCAATAATTTCATTCAACCTTTCAAATATCAAGTAGTAAATTAAGCACAAGCATAAGTGAATCAAGTCATCACTAGGATGTCATCCAAAAATGAATGGACCAGCTCATTTATGCAATTGATAAGTTCACTCAAAAATCCTCATGGGCCAAAAGGTTATAGTGATATGGATTTATTCATAGAAGGAACATGCTCTACAAATTTAAAGTATGTGTGAGCTTCCTATCTCAAGATATGATCATTCAAAATTAGACTTGTAGCTTAAGATGTTTGTATTAACGTCAAGATTGAGCTTTGTAAAATAACCATTTGGGTTCAAAATTCTTTAAAAGATTTAAATTTTATAAATATCTAATAATATGTGTGATCGTAGATACTGACACATGAGATATAATGATTTGTGCTAGGGTAAAACATGCCAAAAGGTCCCTAGGTTAAATACCTTTAAAGAGATATAAGTTAGATGAGATCCTAAAGTGTGGCTTCATAGAGTAGGTGATCTAAAAGTGTGTGATCACTAAAAAGAAAGTGGGTCTAATCTAGATCAATTATTAGTACTCAATTATAGTGATGATTTAATAGCATGAGATTGACTGATAGGAAAGTGGGTCCAATGAGATCTAAGGCTAGTGTTCACTCATACATCTTGATCCAATAGTATGAATGAAAGTAAACATGTCAAAGGATCTTCATGGAAAAAAATCAATGGACTGAATTCATTCATACCAAGGAGATCAATGGTATGTAGGAGGTCAAAAAGTCAAGATCTAATAGTGGGGATTTGTGATGCCAATGGGAACAAAGATAAGTTGGAGCATTTTGATTGGCATGAGTAATTTTTTATGGATAAATTCAAATCAAAAGAGTAGTTTTTGACCAAGGCAAACAAGGTCTTGTAGGGGTCATCCTATCACCATTGGAGCTCATTTGAATGACATTAAAGGGACACATTGATGTAGTCAGGTTAAAGGACATAAAAAGACCACCATTAAAGCTTAATATAGACATTTGGCTCAAAGTTTTGTGTCATGTAGGGTTCATTATTTAACTATGTTCACCATTTTTAAAATAAATATCCATGCATATGATGAACTTTTGATTCCTACAAAGACAAAATGGGTCTATTTTGGACCTAATATAATCAAGAAAGGGGGATATATAGTCTATAGGTCTACATCAAAATAATGAATATAGGAAAATCAATAGTCTAAAATTGGTTTTCCATCTATAGTAGACCTATAAACATGGGGACAAGTTTGAACATGAGCCAGTTTAAAAAAGAGCTAACATTTCAAAGGATGCCATGAAGGTATACATGTAGACCCCAATGGTTTCATCTCTAGGACCAACTGTATGAAAAGAACCCTTCTCTCCACTTTTACATGCCATGATGAATTAGTGAAGAGCAGTTAGCACTAGGATAAAGCTCTAATAGATTGATCTGATGGTTATAACAACATTAATTCCAAGACCTAGCTTAGAACAACTTGATCCCACTATTGTAACCATTATGGAACATTAATTAGGGAATAGTGTAACCTGTGCAACCACTTGAAGTAACCCGAATCAATTAATAATCTTGAATGATCATAATTTTAGAGGTAGTTGTAACTATGGTTCAAATGGAGTTGAGCACATTGATTCCTCTTTTAGTGCCAAAATCTCTCTCTCTAATGGAATTTTTATTTTATAAATATAGCCTTTGAGCTATTGTTGATTATCCCTCAGAATGGTATGATGAGACTCTAATATAAATTGTATTATGTACCTCTTGGAGTAATTAATAGAGCATTTTTGTAGTTGTTTACTAATATATGATTAGCATTTTGTATTTGTTTGATATGCAAAAGTGGTTGTCATCTTCCCTTTGGAGGTCCAAGTTCAGCCTAAGTGCTAATAAACTTTTCTTGTAGGTAATCTAGCATGTCTTTAGGTTGATGTCTTAGGTATAGAGTGGATAGTTGAATGTAAGTGATTCCAATAAAGACTTACCCTCATTACCCTCTAGCCTAAGTCCATCAAATTGACCTCTAGGTGAAGCATTATTGATTGGAAATCATTTTAGACACTGAATTAGTTATATTCATAGTCTATTAGTGTTCTAATGAGTTCAATCTTGAGAATGGATCTTTAAACATTCAGTGCATCACCTCCTTTAGAGTAGGTTCAATTCATGGAATCTCTAACTTTTTTCCCCATAAGTAAATAGTTGGCATAGATAAGATAATTTTGAGATACATTTAGGCATCTATCCCTTAAATATAGTGGCTTATTTCCAATATAGATACATACACATACATATAAATTTTCCCATGTTGCGTAAATCTAGAAGAATATTGAACAACTTCTTCTAGGGTGCAAGATTTGGTGACAATAATACCTTCTAAAGATTCACCATCACTAGGTGAGGAAACCTTAGCCTTAACAACATATTAATTTCATCTCTTATAACATATAAAAATGCATTTATTAATCCCTTTTTGTTATTAAGATAAGTAACTAATGATTCTTTATTTCCATTTGAAAATAATTTTTTTGATTAATATGTTTAATTGCTTACAAATGAAGAATTTAGAAGTTGAAATAGAGTACAACAAATTGAAACCCTAGCTAAATAAAAACCCTAATAATTATAAAAGAATTACATTCATATAGATTGGGTTAACCAAAATTTTAACCCTAAAATTTAGATTTAGGAATCTAGGGTTAAAGGGGATAGAGATAGCCTAGGGCACAAGGGCAATAAACTATCTCTATATTAATCCAATTAATTTTAAAAATTTAGATAAACAATATTTTGAATTTATATACTAAGATAAGCTAAAAAAAGAAAGTATAACTATGTTAGATATTATAATGATAATTAAAATAAGATAGTTTGTTCTATTGTTAACACAGATCTAGATCTAGAACAAGAAAGAATCAAACTGGAAATAGATTCTAGGATTGTCAAAAAATTCTAGATTAAACACTTCTATAACCTTAAACACTTATGTCAACGTCAAATAGTTGCATAAACACTTTTATCTAACCTAAACACATATGTATTCTATGGAATACCTACTGGACCTAAATGCAACCACTTATAATATTCTTGGTTATGTGTCACCTTTGATCTGATGTACTCATATTTGGATCATGGTATATCATTCCTTTTCAAATTAAAAAACCCTAGTTCTTCATGTTCATAGTGGCTATGGGAAAATGGGTTGGTGGTATCAAAATTTTGATCTAACCCCAAAGACCCTTTATCAGTGGGTGATACCTACATAACCACTAATTAGAAGAGGGACATAGACTCATGTATTTATCCCCTACATGTGGGTGTATGTGTGTATAAGAATACAATGTGTGATAATCAAGTACATAGAGTAACCTAACTTGTAAATTAGAAAATATGTCTCATGGGATGATCCTTTAGTACCTTAGGTCTATATATGTGTTGTACCTATGAATGATATGTAAATAAGAGAAAATAGTGAAAATTTTCTCACTTGAATGCTTGATTCAATGCTTTAGAATTTTTCCTTATGAGTTGTTAGGTTTGTGTTAGGTGGTAAATGAATGAGGATTAATATTATATATATCAATGTTTTTAGAGAATATCTCACATTAAATCACTTAGGTTGACTATAGGGATACATTTCATTTACAAGTTTGGATGATTTTAGGGCACTATACATTTGCATTGGGATAAGACACTTATGTTGATGTAGGTGTATAACTAGGATGCAAGTGTCTAGGCAATTAGAAAAAATGTATAGGTCTAAAACTTATAAAAACAAAAGATAAGTTGGTTAATAACATTTTGAGCATGAATAAGGTCTAAGTCATCAGAATAACATTAGTCAAACTAAGAGATAAATAATTTAACATAGATAAATAGTGTATGTGAGCATTTTGGTAATGGGAAAGGTCAATAAGTTGAAGATACATCCATGATATATATTTTCCAAGTGTACAAGACTGACAAGACCATAACATGGATCATTATATCTATAAAATAACATCTTTTTTATTGCATAGGAAGTGGATCTAAATGTAGTTTCTAACCATATGGTTTATTTAGAATAAAATAAAAAGTATATATCATGGTTATTGTTATGATGTTAATATACACCCTTAAAGAGAGTTCTTCAGGCTCCCTCTAACTAAGCCATAATATTGGGACAACCCTAGGCTATGGGTAAGCTATGTTGGGGTTGAACATTTAGAAAAAGTTGGATTTCTCTTGATGGATCACATAAATTAATGTTATTGCTAAGAAAAGGGTTAGAAAGGGTTACTAAGAAAGTTAATAGGTGATGCACCAAATAAAAAATGGGATAATCCCATTAGCTTGAACCCACACTAGATCTGCATAAGACAATGCTAGCTCACACAAACTCATAGACCAAATGATTGCATAAGTGTTTTATGGACTAGGTTTAGGCAAAACACTAATCCAGACCTATAATAGCTTGAAAATACCCTAGAAGAGGTCAGAAAGGAGGATAATGTATATAAAATAATATCCTTCACAAGACCATCATGCACAACACACTCAACACATATCTAAGGCAATATATAGGTAAATAAAGTCTTTATTGCATCAAGAGGTAGTTCTTACAAATGATTGACAGGGTTTAGCCTAATTAAGATGAACATATTTTGTAATATCTGAGAGAGTCCCCTGTTCCTCAAGATCAAAGAGTCCTTGTGAGAGTAGAATCCAAGAGAGAAAGAGAGATTAAAAATGGAAAGAATGGGTGATATAGAGAAAGGGAAAAGCGAGAAAAAGGAACATGTTAACCAAGAAAAATCAATGAGATGCTAAATTTTGATGAATGCTCCATCAAAATTAATCCAATCTGAACTAGCCCTTATATACAATATAGCCTTCATTTGATCTGATAGTCTTTAAGCTCTTCTCATTGGTTGAGAAATATATTAGAAGACAAGAATCTATTTTGAAGATGATGGGTCATGATACTTCCATGGAATAAAGATCCTTAAGATTTAAATAGCATTGAATGCTCTATTATATTCTCTAATCCCCAAATCCCTTTGCTTTGATCTTTCATGCCACCTTCCACTTGATTGCAATGTAAGGACAAAGTCCTCATACCTTGAATCTGAATAGAGCCATGTCATGTCTACTTTGAACGGTGGTAAGTACCTATTTTTTGAGGTTGTGATTGTATTAGAAGATGAGACACTCCTTCATAATCACATATCTACCCCATTTTAATATCTGAACATAGGTCTACTATAGATGAAAACCAATCTCATTTATTGGTTTTCCTATAGTTATCATGTCAGTGAAAAGCCTACAGGCCACATAACTTTGTTCTTGATCTCTATTGGGTTTAAATAGACGTATTCTACCTTTGAACCCTAAGGAAGATGAGAAATCATTATTTGCATATATCTTCTTTAAATAATGATCATAGTCATGAAATAATTTTGAAACCCCAAAATATGGGCTTTGTAAGTTCTAAATATTCAAACTAGAGGTTGAGACTAAACTTTAATGGCAATGGAACTTCAACATTGACAATCATGATTGTATCACTATGTTTTATGAGGATGATCAACTATGATCTAATGGAAACATATTCCCTTTAAAACATTACTCTAGTTTCACCTAGGCCACATGTTTAAGCTCTCCTCAAAGTCTCATATTTTGGACTTTTAATATTGATCTTTGATCTTGATCTGGGTCCTCAAGATTAAGACACTTGGTAATTGTGAATTTATCCTTAGAATACACTGTCAGTTTCATTTGCTTCTATGCTTGTAGCACATGGTAGCTTCACATTCATCCCCAAGATACACTGACTCTTTGACCTCTTACTTATCATCGATTTTCTTTGGTATAATTAAATACACTCCATTGATCTATTTGGACCCACTATCCTTGTTAGTTACTATGCACCATTAGATCTTCATATGGGTACCTAATATCTTTCCACTTGTTAACCACACATTCAATATTAGGATACACTAACCTTTTGACTATAAGATCATTGTTGATATATAAATGCATGATCAAACACATGCCATTAGATATTTGATACCTACTGATTCATTAAATCACCACTCATCATTAGATCTTGACTCGAGCTTCCATGATTTGGACACTTGTTAACTACATGTTCAGCCTTAGAACATTTGAATTTAAACAACTATTTTAAGATGCTTAAACTTAACATCGATGTGCACATTTCACTCTGCAAGTCTAAATTTAAAGGATTATATCTTGAGAAAGTAAGCTCATTAGGATACCAAATTTGTAGAGGATAATATTGACATGAAATACATCATGCCCATGTAATATTTTTTCCCTAATTGATTTCACAAGTACACTTATGAGATGTAAAATTGAGGTGATTTGTCCATTTTTTCATGGCATTTGATGATGGTCTAGCTCCTTAAAACCACCAAGTTCACACTTTAAGCTTGATTAAAGTGTTTCAAAAGCTTACAATTGATAAATTGTCTGCATGAAGGTTATTTTCTCCTCCTATTAGATTGATTCTCAACCAAGACCTTGCTCAAATTCAAACCACATCTAGTCAAGGCTTCTTATGTGGGACAAATTTGGCCAACATCTTTGGTGACTCAATTGGTAAGCATTCATACCATGCTTGATAACTCAATCATGTTACCTAGTCTTATCCATTGGGCACAGAGTCATAAGTCTTTACTCTCAGCTGATCTGAATTGATATGAGGTTACCCCTATAGATAACTCCTCTTGAAATAACAAGGACTAAAAATAAAACAACTATGCCCAAGGAACTATTGAAGGTAACACATAACAAAAAGGAAATGTGCACAAGGCACTTAGATGAAAGCATAAAATCTACCTACCCTAAACTAACCAATTAGAATGGAACCTTTACAAAACCATTGACTACTTGTACAAAATATCTACCCTTTATTACTAATTTAATATGGTTTACAAGTGTGAGGGCAGACAACCAAAGATGGAGAAGGAGTGGATATTTAACATATTAGTGATATACTTCTCTAAAAAAAAGAACAAAAATAAACTCACCTACCTAATTTGATTGATTAGACATATAATCATCATGGAGAGGATAGGCAAGATGATGTGGCTCTTTTTGAAGTACAACTTTATACTCTGAATTAAGTGTAACCTATGATGGCTCCTCTTTGTCATCTTCCAACTAAGCTAGGTACCTGATAAGACATCCTCTTGTCAATACAAACATTGAGAAATTAGATTTTAACTCACCCTTTCACTTTGTTTCTCCATCATTATGCTCTTTAGGCATAATCAAATTATAGTCTCCTTAGAGAGGAACATAGTCTTCTCCTAAGATCTCAAACAATTCCTCCAACTCCTTTTCACTTGCTGGTGTATGCAAGCTGATTTTGAGTTGATTAGGAACTCCTCCTTGAAGTACATGCTCATATTAAAATCTTTGTTCACCCTCAAGCTCCTCTTCCATCACACAAAGTGATAGCTCATTAAACTACATTACTTGAGCACTTAAGATGTCTTCTTCATCAACCTCACTCAAGATTTCATCTTGATCTTCAACTACAAATGAGGATTGACTTAACCATCCAAGCTCTAAAAAGACACATTTATCTTGCTCAAGATCTGATTCATGATCCTCTTTTTCATCTATGTATATCGAGCCTTCAGTAGTCCATTTAAGGTCTACTCTATTTTTAACTTGAGGATTATCCTCATTAGGATCTAGTTCATTAGGATCAAAGCCATGACAAGAAGTCTAGTCCAAACCTAATTCTTCCCCTTCTGAATGGAGTGGGATGCCTATCATGATCTCCTCATCATATACACTTTCATTTTCCTCTTCAGGTTCACCTATGACTACAAGATCCTCCTCTATCCTCTATAGAATAAGTTCTTTCTCCAAGAGAGAGATGGTGTGAGGGTGAAAAAGTTCACCTTTATTGTAGCTTATGAGAGTATCTTTCCATCTAGGGAATTTAAATGGTATCTTTGGTGGCTCTTAAACTAGTTTTTAGACTGCTTTAACTAACACCTCTTCTTTCTAGAAACATTTCTGAATTGACTTCTATGAGGGGACTGTGTAAGAAACAATTACCTCTTCTTGATTTTGAATCTCTTACTCTTTCCTCATATTAAGCTCTAACTATTTGATTTACCTATCTATATTCTCCTGGAATAGCTTCTCTTGAAGGTGGTTAGGTACTTCATGAATATAAGGAGCACAAGAGGGTTTGTATGAGCTACAAGAGGATTCTTGAGGAAGATAAGTGAAATCTTAGGTCTCAACAATAGGATGCTCCATAGCAGTCTCCTTCTTTCTTTGAAGGCTCTCTTGGATTGAATTCCAAGAAGGGAAGGTATGAGGAACACATGAAAGGTCACTTGAAATGGTCTCTTAGGGAAAAATGGGTGGCATATATGAGGGTTGAGGTGGTGTATATGAAGATATATAAGGTTGATGTAGTTGGACCTACTATTATTCAATGATCTTAACTTATCCTCAATGCTTTGAATATAACCACTTACATCCATCATCTCACTTGGGAGGTTTTTCCAAATTACTCCCTTAAATAGGTGCCCATTCTTCCTTCATTAGCTATATTTCATTTATCATGTCATGAATGATATGATTAGGGATATCTTGACCATATCCCCTTAGTGTATTAAGGTCTATTATGTAACTTTGATAGCCTAAGATCATTTGATTCTAACTTGAAATGGATCAGTTTGGGGAATAACTAGGGACATCTTAAGCATGAGAAGGCTGATACATTAAATCTTGAAAACCACTTGGGGTGAATCCATAAACATTTTCAATTTCATATGAAGGATGATGAGGCAAAGAATAAGCATATAGATCAAAACAATGATGATACATACTGAATAATGATGACTAAGTACCTAGGTTGCTTACAACTAGAATCTTTGATTTGGAGTCACCATTGATGTTTGAACACTCACCTCCAAAAGTTGATTGGATGAAGAGAACATGAAAATATTCACCAGTGAATAACATAGTAAGTCCCACCAAGGATACTAGAAACTTTTATGGCATTAATCTACACCCTTGGAGAGATTGTTTCACGTTCCCTCTAACTAAGCCATAATATTGGGACAACCCCATGCTATGGGTAACCTATGACAGGGCTGAACCTTCGAAGAAGGTTGGATTCCTCTTTATGGATCACCTAAACTAATGATTCTACTAAGAAAAGGGTTAGAAAGTGGGAAAGGGTTCCTAATAAAATTAACCAAGTGATGCACAAAATAAAAATGGGACACTCCCATAATCTTGAACCCACACTAGATTTGCACAAGATAATGCTAGTTCACAAAACCTCATAAAATAGTTGATTGCATAAGTGTTTAATGGACTAGGTTTAGGTAGAAAACTAATCCAAACCTATAATATTTTTAAAACACCTTAAAGGAGGTTAGGAAGGAGGACAATGGATATGGAAGAATCTCCTTCACAAGGCCATCATGCACCACTCACTCAACATAGATCCAAGGCAAGAAATAGGTAAAGAAAGTATTTATTGCATCAAGAGGTAGTTCTTAAAAATTCTTGATAGGGTTTAGCCTAATAAATATGAGCATATTTTTCAATATCTAAGAGAGTCCTCTACTTCTCAAGATCAAAGAGTCCTTGTGAGAGTCTATAATCTAAGAGAAAGAGCTTATAAATGGAAAGAATGGGTGATATAGATAAAGGGACAAGAGAGAAGAGGGAACATGTTAACCAAGAATAATCAATGAGATGATACCTTTTGATGAGTGATCCATCATACTTAATCTAATATGGACCAGCCTTTATAGATAAATTAGCCTTCATTTTCTCTAATAGTCTTTAATCTCTTCTCATTGGTTGAGAAATACACTAAAAGACAATAATCTATTTTGAAGATGATGGGTCATGATCCTTTCAAGGAAGAAATATCCTTAAGATGTGAAAAAAATTAAATGATACACTATATTATCTAATCCAAAAATCCATTTGATTTGATATTCCATGCCACCTTACACTTGCTTTCAATATAAGGATAAAGTCTTTATACCTTGAATCTAGATAGAGCCATGCCATGTCTACTTTGAGTGGTGGTAAGTAACTATTTATCAAGGCTATGACTATATTTGAATATGAGACACTCCTTCATAATCAAATATCTACCCCATTTCAATATCTAAACATAGGTCTATTATAGATGTAAACCAATCTCATTTATTAGTTTTCCTATGGTTATCCTATCAATGAAAATCCTAGAAGCCATGTAGATTTGTTCTTTATCTCTATTAGGTATAAATAGACCTATTCTGCCTTTGAACCCTAAAGAAGTTGAGAACTCATTATTTGAATAGATATTATTTAAAGAGAAATGATCATAGTCATAAAATAATTCTTCAACCTCAAAAGATGGGTTTTGTAAGTTCTAAATCTTTGAACCAGAGGTTGAGAATGAAATTTAATGGTGATGGAACGTCAACATTACAACCCTAACTGTATCACTATATTTTGTGCTTAAATATGCTTGATTGTGATCTAATGATGACATATTCCCTTTGAAACATTTGTCTGGTTCAACTTAGGTCACATGTTTTACCTCTACTTGAAGTCTCATGTCTTTGACTTTTACTATTGACCATTGATCTTGATCTAGGTCCTCAAAGTAAGACACTTAGTAATTACAAATTTATCCTTAGGATATGCTATTAGTTTCATCTATTCCTACATAGTAGCTTCACATTTATCCCCAAGATACACTAACTCTTTGACCTCTCACTTACTATCAATCTACTTTGGTATGATTAAATGTGCTCCATTGATCTATTTGGGCCCATTGGCCTTGTTAGTCATTGTGCATTGTTAGATCTTCTTATGGGCACCTGAGATCTTGCCACTTATTAGTCATGCATTCAATCTTAGGATATGTTGACCTTTTGACTATGAGCTCACTGTTGATATATAAATATGCAATCGAATGTGCACTATTAGATCTTCAAGATATACTGACTCATTAGATCACCACTAACCATTGGATCTTAACTTGAGCTTCCATGATTTGGAAACTTATCAGCTATGTATTCATCCTTGGAACATTTGAATTTAAATGGATATTTAATGAGGCTTAAACCTAACATCTACGTGCACGTTTCACTCTACAAGTCTAACTTTAAAGGCTTATATCTTGAGATAAAAAGATCATAAAGATACAAACTTTATAGAGGATGAGCTTGATACAAAATAGATCATGTCCATACAATATTTTGGCCTTGATTGATTTCCTAATTACTCTTATGAGATGTACAAATGAGGTGATATATCAATTTTTGCATGACATTTGATGATGATTTGGCTCCTTAAAATCACAAGTGATCTGCATGAAGGCTATTTACTCCTTCTATTAGATTGCTTCTCAATTAGGACCCTATTTAGCTTCAAACCACATGCAATCAAGACTTAATATGTTGGCCAAATTTATACAATATTTGTTTATTAGAATTCATTATTATCTATTTGTTAGTTATTTCTAATTATTATCAAGAAAAAGATGTTAATATGTGCATACATAGTCCATACTAAGCTAGAATGATTCAAAATATGAAGAGTAACCATTCAAGAATAATGTTGGAGTAGTATAGTATCTCTTAAAAGAGGATTTAGTATTTTAGAATGATACCAACTTACCTAGTCTATTCTAGATTCAACTATGGACTTGACTTGTAGCTATAGACTCAGTCCACAACTATGCCCAACAACTACAAATTGCATCAAGCATGCTATGAACTACAAAAAAAATACTATAGACTTCATTAGATTTATTACAAACTTCATTAGGTTTTCTATAGACTACATTAGACTTTCTATGGACTTCATCATATTTTCTATGGACTTCATCAGGTTTGCTATGGACTACATCAAGCTTACTATGGATTGCATCAAACTTGCTATAGACTATATCAAGAATACTATAGAATTCAACATAACTGCTACATAATTGTTTGAAAAGTATTTCTAAATGTATTCTAGTGATTACTTGGTCTATTATAACTATCACAAAGAACACTTTCCATTTGGAGTCTTTCTATATATAGACTTTCCATTTATAGATTGTATCCAAATATAAATTTATGTAATTTCATTCCAATAAATAGATCTTTCTATATTTTATGAAGATTGAGCATATGTTGTAATGGATTACATTCTTATAATAAATATCTTTCTCCATATTTTGTGGAGATTGAGATCGGCTAGAATGTCTAGGTTGTTATTCTTAAATAAGGTGTTGGCTAGAAGCATGAGATTATAAATGCAACCTCCTACACTGGAATAAAATAAATCAATATAATTTTATTTCCATCATTCTGATTAATCTATTCTGAGCTTATGTTTTGAATAAATCCTCTTCTAAGGAATGAGCTGGCCACTCATTCCAAGGAAGATGGATCAATGTATTTATTTATTTCTTTGTTCTATAATTATGACTTTGTTTTAAATTGTTATTTTATTTTATTATGTCTATAATTATTCATTTTTATAGTTTATTATGAACCTATAGGTATTTTATTTGTTTATCATTTTTTTTCAATACAACAATTTACTTTCTTGAAAGTGTGATTTAATTTCATACACGTGTGATTTACTTTCTACAAGTGTGATTTTCAATTCCTGCAAGTGTAGAGTGTGATAGAAGGAACCATTTTCTAAAGATATCTTTTTCCTATTGCATATAGCCTTCAGACACCAGCTCTAGATTGAAATTATTAAATGAAGAGGATTGATAACCCTCATCATTCCATATACCAATCCTTTTTGGAAATATCTCACACTAAAGCACTTAGGCTAACTTGTAAGATATGTTTCATTTGAAAATTAGATAAATTTTGGGCATTGGAGTCTTTTTAGGAAAATTAGAAACTTGTGTCGATGCAAGTGTCTATTTGGGATGAAAGTGTTTAGGAATCTATAAAATAGGTATATGTCTAGAATTGTTAGTGAAGGATAATAATAAACTATAGAGATATTTGCACAATATATAAGGCCTAGTCATCAAAATAATAATGGTTAGACTAAGATATAATAAATATAGGCACAAAGAGATAGTGAACATGAGCCTTTCTATAATGGGTAGGTCTATAACTAAAATTTACATCCATGATAGGTATTTTCCAAGTGTAAAAGACTAAGGTTCTAAATAAATATGTGCATAATCTAGTGAGTGTGAGCAATTTAATCAACTCACAATATATATCTAGTGAGGGTGGATGATTTATGTAAATATAAATTATTTTTTTATTTGACGAGGTAAAAACTTTTTAAACCAAAGCTATGAATTGGACAAGTGAGAGTTTTGATGACTGGACCCACATCTAGGTAGAGGGTTTTACACATTGGACCCAAAAATAAAACATAGCTAGGCACAATAAAGATGGTTAAAATAATCCATCAAACAACCAAGAATAGCAATGAGGATTTAGAGGCTCATCCAAATTTTAATAAACATGGCAAGTGGTTTGAAGGTTTCCACAACCTTGGAAAAACATGAGGGTTTTAAGGATCTTGTAAACTAAGAAAACAAAAGGATTTTAAGGCTCCCACAACCATAACACAAAGCTTTTAAAGGATCCCACAACCTACATCATAAAAAAGGTTCCCATAACCTTGGAAAAATGGGAGGGTTTTGAGGATCCCATAACCTTTAAAAAGTATAAAAAGAGGTTTTGAGGCTCCCACAACCATTTCACAAGGGTTTTAAATATTCCCCCAAATTTAGTTAGTTAAGGATGTTATGGAATGATAAAACTTGAAGAGCTGATTATACTTTAGTAGGACTTCCCTGAGGCTTACTATGTAGAATAAGAATCCATCAGGAGAAAAATATATTATACTACCTGGGTTTTTTGCACAACTTCCATGTAACTACAACTCAATAAGTAGGCATTTATTCCTACTAAAATTGGCAAGGTGAATTCCTCTATCATCCACTTTAGTAGGAGAAGATTTGGTTGGGAATCCTATATCCATCCTAAACCAAACTCACTTAAATTGAGTAGGGTCCTCCATAGATTTAAACTTAAACATATTTTTCTTCCAATGCCCACATTCCTTGCATACTTTAGGAGTGCAAACATGTCTAAATAAAACCACATCCCTTGAGAAGTATTCATCCATATTGGATCTGATTCCATAAAATATCATGATGATTACTTGGAATCTCATAGCTTAAAAGAACCAAGGGTGGAATCCTCTATCATCCAATATTAAATAATAAAAAGAGTTTATAGTAAGGTAAGGTCCTCTTAAATCGAAAAACTAGCTTTCCACATAATTTAGCACTTTAAGATAGGCCAAATTGCTTACAATGTTCAGGTGAGATAAATGGATTTTTCCATTGTCTAAGCCATCAAATGGGGTTAAATAATAAACTCCACTAATATCCATGCCACTCAAAAAACCAAGGGAGTGGGTTAATCTAATACCCATCTTACCCTAAAAAAGAATCCTAGCATGGGATCCTTTATCATCTACCCCATAAAAGAACCATAGATGGGCAAACATTGTTGTTCTAGGTTTTTGGCTCAAAATAAATTCATACAACTAAAGGTCTTCTAATCCTTCCACTCCTGATATGTTTTTGGGACCAGAATCTCCTCATAGAAGCCCCACATACATTTAATACCTACCTAAGTAAGGGATCTTAAAGAAACCCAATAGGTGCTATGAGCAACTTTTGCTCTGATTTTATTTTCCAAATTACATGCAAAAACTTCCTTTCACTAGTCTACAAAACTAGTTCTTTCCCACCTAGCTTGTAATTCAATCTTATGGGGGATGTAATTGATGGCATGGATAATCCCCAATCCTCCCAGATCTAGGTTAACTTCATCTCTTCCTTTCCCTTATTTTCCTTCTCGCCCACATCCTATTGTAATAATTCTCCTTTGGCTCCTTCCACTCCCATCCATGTCAAAATAGGTGTTCTAGATTTCCCATTCAAATTGAAATTCAAAATACTAAAGGTCATACATATTAAATCTCTCCCACTCATATTCCCATTCAAAATTATGGGGGAAATCAGTGGTGACATGGGATAATCCTAGTCCAACTGGAACTAAGACACATTTATATCCTCCTTTTCCTTGCTTTCCTTATTGCCCATGTCCTAAAGGAAGAATCCTCCTTCCTCTCCTTCCACTCCTTTTGATCTTGTTCATTTATCAAATGGTGTTCTAATTTTCCCACTCAAAATGAGATTCAAAATGCTAAAGGTTTTTTTCTCTAAGACTTTTGCACCCATCTTACCACTCAAACTTATATGGGATGTTGATGATGGCATGGACAATCCCTAGTTTTCTTGGATCTAAGATGTCTTCATTTTCTCCTTTCCCTTGCTTTCCTTCACACCCATGTCCTATTGGAAAAAATCTCCTTCCACTTTTTTTTCTCCTTCTACTCCCATCCACGTCTAAAAAGGGGTTCTAATTTTCCCACTCATATTGAAATTCAAATTGAAATTGCTAACGGTCTTCCATAGTTATCATTACTTCCACCCCTTTAGGAAAATTTACAAACCCTTTAACTAAAAATTGAAATTAAAATTACTACAGGTCTTCTACTCCTAATACTTATATTACTTTAGGAAACTTTACCAACCCTTCAATCAGAGAAAAGTGAAATTCAACTGGCTAAAGGTCTTTTCCTCCTTCCGTTACTTCACTCCTTTAGGAAAATTAAAAAACCCTTCAATTGAAGAAAATTCTTGGGTTTCCCCCACAAATATTTCTATAAGATGTAAGAATTTATCCTCCTTTCCCTCTTTAACTTCTTGTATAGGATTCTGCCTCTCTATGTGCTCTTCAGCAAGGGAGCTACCAATAACTCCTTTCAACATATTTAATTATAAACAAACCTTCTCTACCACCTCTTTATCTAGATGATGGTCTTGTTACTTTTCAACTATAATTCTTACTATGGGCCAATCATTATCCTTCACTGCATTTTCCTTCTACTCAGGAAAGCACCTCTCTTGAAGCCTATAATTTCATATATTATTCCTCCAATGAATCTCTCTAAATCTTCTTTCTTCTTCCTCAACCTCTCTCTCCAAGTTAAGGAGTATATAGGATTTAAATTTACACACAATTATAATATCATATATTAAACCTATGGTAGATTTTAGAAGTGTTCTAGTTTTCCTAATTAGATTTGAAGCTCAAACTACTGAAGGTCTTTTGCTCCTTCCACCTTGTCTTACATATCCATTTTTTCTACTCAGAATTGAAGTTTAAACTACTGAAGGTCTTCCATATCTTACATATCCATGGTTTTCCTAAGTTTTACTCTTGAAAACTTAGGTAGGTTTAGACACAAGATTAGAGCACTTAAAATTCCATCATTCAAATACAACATATACGTTTGATAAAGTTAGACAATTTAATTAATTCTAAGTTATAAGTTTGTTAATATTGAGTGATTTAATCAACTCAACTTTATAAAGGTGAGCCATCATAGTAGATTAGTTTAATAAAATTACATAACATTCTATCTTGAGTTTGATAATAATCCACAACAACATTTGAAATTTGGAAAATTCTTTGATTTTGTAATTTTAGGTACCTTTTTCATGGCATACGCACTTCATATATGTCTCAAGATAAAATATTAGTATAATAATAGTATAAATGTATATAATACTACCATAAATATGTATCTAAATCATATAACTATGAAATTTGGTGAATTTAAAATTGATGTAAGTGTGGAGGACATGTTTCTATGACTTACCCCCACTGAATCTATAGAATCTAAAAATTGGTGTAAATGTGGAGAACATGTTTCCATAAAATGCCCCCATTGTAATATAGAGATTATGAATACTAAATAAGTGTGGAGGTCATGCCATTTTGACATGCCCCCACTATAATCTAAAAATATGAGAGTGTGGAAGCCATGCTTCTCTGACATGCCTCTACTGATATGCCCACCCCTTTTGAGGTGAGGAGAAGTAGGATCTATTAGTTACCTTACTTCAATAAGATAAGATAACTATATAATCCATGTATGGATCATGTAATGTATAGAATTAACATGCATAGTTAGATATAACAATGAGGCATATAGTATGTGATCACATCAAGTATTAAGAATCACAATATAGATCATGGAAACATCTATAGAGTAATTCAAGATCAAAAATTAATCAGGAACACAAATGAGGGAACTTAGAAGTAATTCAAAGAATAGAATGGTCCAATGAGACCTCATATAAGGGGCATGTTTAAATTCCACATAATTGAAGGGGTATGACTTAGTCAAATTCCCACAAAGCATGGAGTGACATATTCAAATGTGTAAAAAAGAAAGCGTAGGCATGGGGACCACAATCAATGGATCATATTCAAATACTCAAATAAGAAAAAAAATGCAAGTAACTATCAAACAAGAAAAACACTTAAGGAAGTGATAAAATGGTAAATTAGGATAAATATAAACAACCAACACGAACCTTGTAAATACCTAAATCTGTCCACCGATAACTCCCAATCAAGATTTTGACCAATTTCCACTCAAAATGCACAATTTGGCCTAAAGACACTAAAACATGGTAAATGATGTGAAATTGACATATTCAAGTGCTGATTTTGGCTAGAGTATCCCTAAATGGGGCAATGCAATTTATGGGCTAGCTAACTTTGATTAGATCATTTTGAGTCAAAATGTTAATTTTGCACTTGGGTGCTCTGGATTGATCTATCTTATCAAATATCTTACACAAGACATATGCCTTTGTTATTTATTGCCAATAACTTCCTAAATGGGATAAAAAATCTAATGCATCTGACATCACCTTCTAATTCTAATCCAATCAAATTTTAAACCAATAATAAGGCATTTTGATCAATTTGAGTAATTTGTGCACAAAGTGCTTAAACACGCTTAAGAGATAATTAACCCAAATCAAGGCCTAACTAAGAATTCCATGGAAACTTGTTGAATAATTTGTTTTGGAAATGAATATTAAATATCTACATCATCAGGTGACCTCATTTCTTGGGAAGACATCCCTAGACTATAAATGCCATAAATATTAGGATTCATGCCCTACATACCTCATCAATGCCTTCCATGATGCCCTTCATGCATATTAATTTTACCTTATTCCAATGCCATGATGAGGATAATTATAAAATTAATTCCAAAAATTGAATTAATCCTCAACCACACATCTCAATCTCAAGATGAATGGTTCAGGTTGATTCTAGACATTCTAAAAAATCTATAAATAGAGAGGCTATGAACATCATTTCTGAGCTATTTTGGTGCAAAGTTATTATTCTCAAATACCTTCAAAAGTCTTGATAATGCAAAGTTATAATGTAGGATTGGTTCTAAAAGCTTCATGAAACTAATGTTACCATGCCAAATTGATTCCAAAATAAGCTAAGCCACAAGCCAAAGGTGCCAAGGAGAGATGGAGGTAGCCAAGATTTCATTTCTAAGGACTTCATGAGAAGAAGCGGAGAAAGCCACTACAACAAGAATTTTGGAGCATCCAAGGAAGGTAAAAGAAAGTTTCTTTTGCATTTTAGTTGTGTTTTATTCATGTTTGTTAACTAAGCTCTCCCTAGTGTCTAGGCTTAGAGATGTTATGCTAGTTAGTGTGTTTATTTCATTTTGTTTTCATTTTGAAACTAACACCATAATAACCATCCTCTCTTGAGTCAAATTCTTAGATCACAAAACTAACATACTAGTTACTAAACATATGTGTTTTTAATAAATGTTAAGTATATAACATATCAATTACACTTTGCAAGGTATAATCATGGATAGAGGCATGTGTATGTATATAAGCTCAAACATGATAGTGAAAAGTGATCATAGAATAATGTAATTTGGGTGTATAATGATCAAATAAGTAGATTAGATTAACATAATGGTATAACCAAAGGGCTCTTACTGTGAATGCATATTGAGATTTTTGTGGCATAACCCAAACTAATGTTTAAATCAATATAGGACCACAAGTAATTGGTATTATTATGTTTCCTAAGGAGTCTTTCTTACCTCCGTAATGTTGTAAGTCTTTTATATCAAAGCCAAGTTATTAAAAATATCTTATATTATGAGTTTTTGATTTTTTCAACTTAATGTGTTTATTTTGGATGTGTATTTTTTATTGGTCTCATATTTAGTAATTATTGTAAAGCTCCCATATGGATGTGAGAAACACCACATATTTTTTGATAGAGTTCATTTGGTAATTCATATTCCTCATTTATATGTGGAATAATTTTTTTGTACTTGGAATGAGAGATGTTAAGCTTAGTTTGTTTGAATATTTGAGTATGAATGAAGCATATATATGAACATTCGAGTATAAATAGGTAAATGATTCATATTTTTTACGTAATGATCTTTACCTTAATGGGAAATAAGACCTCTACTAAAGATGAATTATAATTCCAAATTTGAGGGTCTAAATGCTAAGGTATGTGATAATTTTAAATTGAATAGCATAATCTTGAATGGATTCAATATTGTGTTGTTTGAAATTATGTAAATGTTATAATTTAAGCCTAGGTACCTTGTGTATGTTAAAGGAAAAAGAAATATATCCTCCAATTGTGAAAACATAGTTAACAAAACATTTGGTATCTATAAAACCAAGTGTGAGATTAATTAGTAATACTCATATGAAAGGTTTTTATCTATAATTTGTCATTTTTGGCCCATTTACCAAAAAAATGCAAAATTTAATCATGTGATCAAATGCATCTTTATGATAATAAAAAATAGGTAAACATGGTAGTTTAAAAATTCATGAATAATTATATTTAAGTATACATTATAAAACTAGTTGATTATGGAATGAGGTAATATTCAGATTAGCATTATAGTGAGCCATTTGCATTTTAAGTATATATACTTATCTTTGAAGTTTGACAATAACACTCATCATAGACATGATATCAACACTAGGAATGGCAGTGTTTTTAAATGGTGTAATCATTAGTTATAATCCACTCCCTTTTTTAAATTTATGCATATTAGTATTATCATCCTTATGAAATAAAAGTGTAAGTTTGAAATCACTAAATTTAGGATATGTTGGTAATGTTATTGGATCCTTTAATTTTGGAAAATTTGGCCTATCCTTTGATAATTCATCCACCTTTGGTATTGATATAACAATTAGAAATTTATATGGATTTGGTAAAGGTACTTCTTTTGGTATGTGAGTAATTTTTTACATGAGTGATTCTTTTGGAAGATAAAATTACTTTTGTTTAAAAACTTTGGTTGATATTGATAAGAATGAATTTTTTGGAAAATTAGGAGATTTTTACACTTTAGGTTATAATTCACCCTTCTTCATGGTGATTTAATGATATTTGGTAAAGAATCCAAGATTTCTTTATTTACCTTTCAATAATTTCAATATCAAATGAAGGAAAAATAAAATCATCACCCTCAGTAAGGGGATATTGTTTGGAAATATTGGAATTATAGGGGTTTGAATCAATGTGTTTGTAATAAAATCCACTTTATGACTAGTTTGTAAATTAGCCATGATATACTTATGGATTTGATGGAAGTGGGCATGATCAAATGAAGGAACATTTTACTCATATTTAGTTAATTTGGTTGTATAATGTAAATAAAAAGGTTATCTATCTTCTTTAAGATTGTGAAACTCATCTCTTTGGATAGTGGTGGCATGGACCTGGTTAGAAGGATAGTATTTACCACCATTAAAAGATTTGAGATGACATGCTTGTATGATTGAAAAAAAACCAATGGTAATATATTTTTACTCATTCCTTGATAAAAAAGTTGGATAGTTTCATAATCATAATCATCAAAACAATCTATATCATCCATAATAAGGGAAGTAAAGAAAACAAATATTAGGATAAAAAGGCAAAAAAAGTCAAACATAAAATGTTTATGCGATAATGAAACTCATAGATCAGATTCACAAAATGTTTAACCCTAAAAATTGATGAGGGGATATCTCTCTAGGCCAAAGGGGAATTAGATTAGATTTTACACAAGGATGATGAACTAACCTAATGAACAAGTTGATTAATAGAAAACTTAGACAAATAGTATTCTGAATTTATATAACTATTAATAGATATTTTAATGAATTGGAATCAATTGATAACTAGTTGGTTTATTGTGCTTATACATGCCTAATCTATAACAAGTTAGAATTAGACTTGAATATGATCATGGAATATTTTTTAGATACTGGGAATATCCTTTATGTGGCTTTAGATGCTTGCATTGAATTTAAGTAGTTGCATCAACATAGGTGTCTAACCCTATTGCTAGTGTCCTATATGGAATATTGATTAGATCTATACATGACCAACTAGAGCCTTATAGGTTTTGTGTCACCTTAATTTTGATGTCTTCAGATTATGTGTATAGGTTTTTGCTTTTTGTCAAATGATCAAAATCTAACTTCTTCACCCTTGAAGTGATTATTGGAAAAATGGGTTAATAGACTCATGGTGTCAAGTTACCCAAATGAACCCTCTATCAATTGGCACTGCTTATATAGATAACACTTTGAAAAGAGGTTAAAAATTATGTATTTATGCCCTACGTGTTGTCTTGTGTGTGTAAAAGGATGTAATGTGTGATAAGCAAAGATATGTATTAACTTAGCTTATATCTTGGAAAACATGACTCATTGGCTACTCTTTAAATGATTCAGATCTATGGAAATAATACTCCTATGATTTATATATAAATAGGGATGAATAGGGAAAGTTTTATCACTTGAATACTTGATCAAGTGCTTCCTTGTATATTTCCTTATGAGTTGTATGTGATCTTGATGAGCAATGAATGAGGGTTGATATTATATATACACCAATCCATTTTAGAAATATCTTGCAATAAAGTACTTAGGATAATCTATAAGATATAATTCATTTGAAAATTGGATGACTTTTGATCATTAGATACTTTATAGGAAAAGTGGATACTTACATCGATATAGATGTATGTCTAGGACACAATTGTCTAGGAAGCTATAAAATAGGTATAGGTCCATAGCTAAAAGTGAAGGATAATAATTAGGTTTAGAGATTTTTAAACAATATATAAGGATTGGTCATTAGAATAAAAATGGTCAAAATAAGAGATAAGTATTTTAGGCACAAAAATATAATGAATGTGAGCCTTTTTGAAGTGAGTAACTCCATAACTAAAAGGTACAACCATGATAGGTATTTTCCAAGTGTACATGATTAAGGTACTACATAAATCATATTTTATTATCTACAAACATTTATAAATTTCAATTAATATTTACATGTGTGTATCAAGGGCATGATATAAAAATAACATCTAAGATTGCATCTAAAATTATAAAAATGTGCATTAGTGGGAGAACTACTTTGGAGTTTGATCCCTCTTCGAAGTATTGACAATGTAGTTCAACACTTGGTTAGTAAAAATGGATAGATTAAGGTTAATTCAAATCAAACCTTTCTCTTAACATACCCATTTGTCATTATATCACTTTTACAGAATAAGGTTTAATCAAACTAGTGTATCTATGTGATTTTTAAGACAATTGAAGGTAAAAATAGAATTACAAGCATAAACACATCCCAAAATAAAAAATAAATTTATGCATGTTAGGATGGTTTGACCACTGTATTTCAATATCAAAAGTTGATAATGACCCAAATTGATGGAAGTGACTAGAAAAAAACATGTTGGAACAACCCATATACAAAACATTTGCATAGTGTAGAGATTCAACATTTAGATAATCAGAACTCAGAACAACATGATAAACAATCTAAATGTCTTATTACCTCTTATTGCACATTTATTGATATATTTATCTTGTATGATTTATTATATTTTAGACATATAAATTTGGTCACATGTACTTGACAATTATAATTATTAACAAATTACAAACCACATGACTTGTACATAATTAAATGACTCTTATTTTCCATTTCTCTTAGCCAGTATCTATATGTGGGATCAACCCTTTATTTTCCATTACTACTATACCAAAATCTTAGTGTCAAATTATAAAATTATCTAAAATCACCTTCATATTATTTCTAACATAGGATAACTATCCTTGATCTTTTTAGACAAGTTCATGCTAAGTGGACATGAGTGCAATGTGCCCCTGCCCACTTAAGCTGGTTGCATCTTGCACCAAATAACAACTAGTTTCCCAAATTGAAATCATTATTTTGGGTATTCACACACATTTCATAAGGTTAACTAAAGGAAAATATAAAATTATTTTCCTATAAATATATATCAAGAGTCAACCATTATCCCCACTTGGAATTCATTACTTTTAAGCTTTTACACTTCTACACATTGAGAAAATCTACCCTACTCTCTCCATATTCAAAATCTCTCTCAAGGATAAACCATACTATAAATAAATATCCCTTTAAAAGAATTAAAGAATATAATTTCAAGTATTAAATCCATATTATAGTTACATACATATAACCAAAAGATAAAAAATTCACTTTCACTCTAGGTGGGAGAACTACATATGCTTGATTTTCCTCCTTGGAGTACTAGATATGTAGGTATATATCAATTATCAAGGGGGTGATTGAGTTTAGATTATCCCATTAACCTACCCTCTTTTTTTAAGCTATCAAAGTTCCCTAAGGGTTTCAAACGTAAAAGAATATAAATAAAGATTTATGTGCAATAAAACCTAAGTGTGATATCTCAAATTACTCAATAATTGTACCTAAGGAGTGATTCATTTTCAAGAAAAGTCAGCCAAAATAAGTCCACAATCAACATAGTAGAACATACTATGTTATTATACACTTATTATGCTCACGTCCAAAAATATCTTATGCTTTTGCCTCTGATCGTTCATTTTTATAATTTTTTTTTTTGTATTTTCATTTCTATCACATGTGATAGTCAACTAAGACAAGTCCATGGTCAATGGACTAGAAAATGCTACATTGTTGTCCACTTATAATACACCTGTATAGATTCTATTTTTTTATGTGCCTATTACTGAACCTATAGAGTCACATTTTCCTATAATTTCCACTATCAAATAGTCAAAACATTCAATGCATATTTGTATGTGAGCTAATATATTTATTCTTAGTGTTTTCTAAAAATAATAGTTTTTTATATTTAACAATTTGTCAAAATCAAAATAGTCGATTATTGTACATCTTTAGCAGTATAATATTCTCTAGTTTTACACCTATATAATCAAATACAATTTATTTATGTTTTATAAAATATAGGGTAAAACATATTGTGAACCCAAACTTTATTTTGAGCCTTTGCTTTTATGATTTATATTTTTAATTTCATTTTCACTCTTGCTTTGGTTTCCTTTAAACTATGTTATGGTAATTTTAAAACTCATAAGAGCTATCATTTTGGGTAAATCAGTTATTATTTTTACCTAAACTATGATGTGAGGGGTACCACCCCAATACTCAACCTATTAGATAATATTATATAGAAATTTTAGTTTCCACATAGCTCAAGGTATATATATGATTAGGGGTTTATTTTCAGCCATAGGATGCCTTCAAAGATTTGTTCTTGTAGTGTACCAATAAGTGGTTAACTTGATAAATTAGTGTCAACATACCTTGTAAATGAAATAGTGTAGCTATGTGAATGGTGGAATAATTTGTAGTTAGTGCCTTCATGATCATGTTGATTATTAATGACTATGATAAATATATTTTAGAGCCTACAAAGTAAACACACCCTATCTAGTTGCACTCATTTTCATTTTCTTTTGTACCTTTGCATGTCACTCAATAAGGTTACCTCTTTTACTCTAATACATTGTGGTGGATTAAATTGAATTTCTTTAAATAATACTCAAATTACATTAATCTCTTCTCAAATGGATAATATGGACATTGATGATCAATATGGTAAAACAACCCTTTAAAACTATATTCACATTGAAGATGATGTCAATTATAAAAAATATTAAGATAACAAAAATATGCATGAAAATGTAGATACTAAATTTAAATTATATAACACCTCAGTATTGTACACTTGGAAAATACATATCATAGATGTACCATTAATTTATGGACCTTACTTATAACATATGGCTCATATAAATTATCTCTTTGTGCCAAATTTATTATCTCCTATTTTTATTAGTGTTAATTTGATGACCCAGGACTTCTATCATGCTTAGAGTGTTGTAAACATGCTTATCTTTTATCTCTACAAGTTTGAGACCTGTGCATGTTTTCTAGCTTTCTAGACACTTGCATCTTAATTAGATGCCTATGTTGATGCTTGTACCATATTCCAATACAAGTGTCTAGTGTCATAAAATTTATCTAATTTACAAATGAAACATACACCTATGGTCAACCTAAGTGCTTTAATGTGAGTTATTCTCTAAAAAGATTGGTATATATTCATGATCAATACTTATTCATTATTCACCTAAAAAATTATTACCTCTCACAAGGCAACATATAAAAGGCATTCAATAAAGTACTCAAGTGAGAAAAGCTTCCTTATTTCCCCTATTTACATATCAATCATAGGGAAAACACATCTATAGGTTTGAAGTACTAAAGGAGGACTCCATGAGCCACATTTACCAAGTTACAAGATAGGTCACTCTAAATACTTTATTATCACACATTTCATCCTTATTAACACATAAACCAACACATAGGGGAGAAATACATAATTCCAAGGCCCTCTATCAAGTATTACCTATGTAGGCAATGGTCATTAATAAAGGGGTATTTGGGGTAGCCTAAAATTATGTGCCCACTAACCCATTTTTTCCATATCCACTATCAAGAAAAATAAATAATGTTTTGATATTTTACAAGGAGTGATAACCCATGATCTAGATATGAACACACAAGAGTGAAGATGATACAAAAACTACAATATTCTAAGTGGTCACATCCAAATCTAGTAGGTATTTCATACATGACACCTATGTCCAGGTTAGACTAAAGCATATGAGTAATTACACAAGGTTGACACAAGTGTCTAAGGTCACAAAAGTTCTTAATACAAAATTTGATGAGAGTTACAGAATCCACTTCTAGTCTCATTCCTTCCTATTCTAGATCTAGATCTATATAAGCATTAGAACCAACTTAGTCTATTATTTCCATTATCATTTTAATATCTAGCATAACCATATATTTTTAGCATATCTCAATGTAATAAATTTATTAAATGTTTATTTGAGTTTGAAAATTAATTGGCTTTCTATAAAAATAGTTTATCACCCTTGTGCCCTGAGCTATCTCTATCCCTTTAACCCTAAATTACCCAGTATATATTATAGGGTTAGACATTTGGTGAATCTGAGATTTCATCTACAAAACACTATATATTAATCTAGGGTTTTTTGATTCTTTATTTTAATAAGTTTTCACAATTTAAAAAATTAGATTTCATTTTATTACAACATGTGTCATATGGATGCATCTATTTCCCATTTTGGGATACAATTTGTGATTATAACTATGGTGTGTTACTAAAATTGCATAATTATAGTTATCATTCAAATGAATATGAAATTTCATCAATAGAATAAGAGGATTTTTAAATGAAAGTAAACTTAATCTCTTTTCATAATTCCTTTTATAATACTATAGAGACAATATCTATATGCCAACATGCATGCTCTCAACCTTTTTCTCCACCTAGATATTATTAGAGTGATAATCACCATCCCATACTAATTATTCACCAATGGATTATATTATATTACATCATCCATGTTGTCACTACTAAAAAAGGTAAAGGTTTACAAATTAATTTTCCACATGCAACAAGTGCCTCTTAAGCTAAAACTAGTGATCAAATATAAGGGGTAGGACCTTGTCAACCAACTAAGTAACACACATGCTAATATATCAATCCTCAAAATTATAAATCAATCCACTATCTATAATGATATCATATATGAGGCATTTTTTGATACACAAGTTTTAAATGATATTAAACTAACTTACTTTATAGATATTATATAAGACTTCAAACACAATGCAAAACTCATTACCTTTGATCCAATAGATTTACCATCCAAGGATATCATTAACCAAGATTTGCCTTTATTCATACAAGTGAATATGTATAAAAATGGAATAAAAAAATGTGATTGTTGATAATAGATCAAACCTAAACATTTTTATCAAAAAATTCCTAACCACCATGGGTATTAACACTAATCTTCTTTAAAATTGGGTTATCCATATCAAGGGATTTGATAATTCACATAGTCCTCTAGTTGGCCAAATCACACTGGATGTGACATTTGGACCCAAAATAGTCCCAACCACTTTTCATGTAATGTCTCAATCACTACATTATAATCTAATTTTGGGTAGACCTTTGATACATACAATGGAGGTTGCCCCCCATCTAGTCTAAAATGATGTGTAAAATCCATAAATGATAAGACCTTATTGACAATGTCAGACAATAATGAGCCATTAAAATTTTAAAAATGATACATTATAATACATAGGGCATTCCTACAGTGGTATTACCTACACAGTATATCCTACTTGAGAATATACATAATTTTAAAATAGGTGAGTTAGGTACAAATCTAACACCACCTATTGAGATGCACATAGTTACACATCAAGAATAAGAACCATTTTAAATTGAACCAATGATGCCAAAACCAAAATAAAATCAAATAGTTGAGCTTACTTTATTGTTAAATACCGAGCAACAAGATGACCATGTTTTAGATTATTATGATTGTGATGACAATATAACACATGATATAACAAATGAGACATTACAAAAACTTAATTTTAATCCACTTGACCATATTTCACATAGCCTATTCAAACCTACAAGTCTTGGTACATATAAGCTAAACTCACCTATAGAGGAAACAAAACCAAATAAAGATAGGGGAAAATAAAAAATAGTATATGAGTATGTAATTTATTATTATTCCACACATCCCTCTTGGATTCACACATTAAGTCAATCTTATGGGGGCCAAATGCAAATACATCATGTAAATAATGTGGAGGTGTCCCATAAGACTCCATAATATATTATACAGATTAAAATAAACCAATATACTAAAGATACAATACTAACCATGTTACTTGAACACCACATGATATCTTTACCTCTTAACAGGCACTGATCAGGGAATACACTTTTTCTTAAAGAAGGATTACCATATTAAAACTATAATCAAATCATTGGTCATCACAAAAATCAATGTAGGACATTATAAGACCAAATTAAAAAATGTAATAATGAGGGATACATACAAATCACTCTTGAGAAGATAAAAATATAAACTACTTACAAATATTCACATGAAAACCATCCTTTAGGGAAACTAAGGCATGAAGATCTAACTATTACTATAAATATCTATGGGGTTAATTACCAACATCTTAGGGTGGATAAAAATACTTGGAACACAACTTGAAATATTACCACACTACATCAGATGTGACATAATATTTGAGTTATAATATTCACCAAATTTTACAATATCTCTTGGGTACATTGTACTACCCATTTTATGTGGACCAAATATAGTAGACCTTATTATATGGGTAATGGATCAACAACCAAATTTGAATTTACATCTTGGACAATAATGGTTGAATGATATGAAAATAACTATTAATACTACAAAACAGTAACTTAATTTACAACATGAAAATAAATAAATCTGTATCCCACATGATGGATATGATAATAACCATATGCCAATAGTTACTAGTAGAGAATTACTAGAAAATATCTAAGAATTGGTAATAAGACAATATAAGCAATTTTGGAAGATAAGGCCAGCATGAAATATCATAACTCCTAAATTTAGGACTTGTTGGACAAAGTGTTTCCACACCTTGATCATATTATAAAACTACTAAAATACCAAAAAATAATAAAAATAAAAAAACTTCAAAATTCCAATAATATTTTCAGCATATACATGTTCTATTAGCTCCTTATCATATATGTTTTTGGTTCCATGTTGGTAGATATAATATCATTTATTTATATATACATGTGTTTCATGCATATTTTTAATGTGATTTAGGCATACACACATATATGATCTATGTACTTTCAGATGTTGGGCCTTCCCTCTACTCATGTCATGTGGACATTGGGGGCATCTAATTTTTTGATTATGATACATCTAGGTTATATTATTCTATGATAACTTTACATTATCATGTTTGAGATTTTGTAATTACACATGCCTTTATCCATGATTATATCTTTTGTAGTGTAATTGATATGCTATGTACTTAACTTTTTTTATTAACATATTATCTATAGACTAGTTTGTTATGTTATGCTGACTGCTTATAGTCTATGTCTTCTTTTTTGCACTTTATTGAGTGTGTTCCTTATTTCCTATTATCATGCATTATATTAATCAAGGTTCACAGTTACCACAAACTCCTCATATATTATTACATAAATTAATTAATTGAAATCTCATATCTCTACCTCCTCCATTTGAGCTTGATTTGAAAAAACCTCAATTAAACTATTTTGAAAGTAATGCATATCATGACTACCATATATTCATTGTGAATTATACATATAAGTGATATATGGAAAGACATAAGATAGAATATATTATTGATGATAATTCTATTGAGGTAAGCACACCCACAATAAAAGTTAAAGCTCAATAGAATGACAATGAAAACCTAAAAATTCTCCTATTATCCCTTTCCAAATAATGGTTCAACATATAGTGTTGATAATTTAGAGTTAAATCATGCTTAAAATGCAAATCCTCATCCTAAGGCATGTGGTCATCCAATATATGGAATTATTGTTAAATTTACATACACATTAGCACAATGAGTAATGATCACATTTGATGACAGTGTGATTAATGATGATGATTCAAATAGGCATTATCTTTTTATTTGTGTATACATTAAGAAACAACCTAACATAGTATTATGACTAAAAATGGGTTAAAAGTGAAAATTCATGTACAATGCCACTTATTTATAGTCTTGGATACACAAATCAATATTTACAAGCTACAACAAGAGTATTTAAAAGCATTCAATGGCCATACATAAGACACTTAGGGACATATAGTGATACCTCTCCAAGATGGTTTAAAAACAATGGCAACTCCATTTCTAGTCTTAGAAAACACATAGGTATTCAATACATTATTAGGACATCATTAGATATAGAAACTTTATGTAGTATCATATATAGTACATAAATGGATAAATAACATACATCATAATCAAGTGGTTAAATTTCAAGGAATTCAATATGAGTATCCTCTACAGTTGGTGGTAATTCCTCCTCCTCCCCCACCACCACCATAGTTAGTTATAACAACTACTAAAGAGCATAACAAGAATAAAACTATGTCACCTACTCAAAAGCACAATATAAAGATAATCAATGCACCCAATCAAGAGTATAATGTAGATTAAATTGTAGCACCTTGTTTTATCAAAATTGAGAATAGGAAATGAATATGATCTAATTTATACAAACAATTGCATAAAATCATAATGTATAAAATAAGCATAAATTAAGCACTTATGATATGAAACTTGATATTTATAGAAAATTTCTAAAATGGGGAAATACCAAAGATAAATAATTGATCTAGTAATCAAATTTAGATCACTAAAATAGTAACTATGTAACTAACTATGTGAGATGACTATGAATTATGAATAAGGCTTCAATTGAATATAGGACAAGGTCATCCTATCTAGATTGGGTTGTATCACACTATACACTTTAGTGTGCACTAGTATTAGGTAGGGGTTTTTCCATATGTGTAAAAATGGGTCTATGCTCCTTCATCTATGAGCCCTATTTATGTGATATGAGTCACTAGATTAACTTAGAAGCTATTATGTACCTTATTCTTCTCTTGAAACCCCAAGTTAATAGAAAATGAAGACAAAATGTACTAGATGGAGAAAAATGGGTTAATGGATGAAGTTGTTCTTGAACTCAACACCCCCTATGTTGAGCACTACCTACATACCAATGCTCTGAAGAGGGATAAAACTCCATATAGTTTTCCCATGCTACAATGATGTGTTATATGTAGGTGAAATAATGGTGTAATTATTCACTTCAATAATTACTTGTGACCTTAGAGATGTACATAGAATTAACTTAGGGATAATTTGGTTGTATAGACTCAATATTGGAAAAAATAAATGTTTTCTTCTTAATGTGTAGTTAGAATAATTCTAATGTTTGTAATATGAAATCTGTTTACCATCTTGTGAATAGATGAATGAAAAATATGCTTATATATTTATCTTTTGAAAAATTACTCAGATGACACTTATAAAATATGTGGGATAACAAGTTAGGTGAATTTTAATTTGAGTAATTAGTTGTTGATTAGCAAGAGGATGAGACCAGTGAATCCAGACAATACCAACAAGTTGGATAGTCCTGGAGGAATGGCCTTATCTAAGGAGAAAAGATAAGTAAACTATAAGTGTGGGTAAGTATAATAATGAGTTTAAAATTCTTAGAATGAGAAATAATAATATTTTGTATTATATTTACTTAAGGGTAAGAATCATCTACATAGAAATAGAGAAATAATGACTTATAGCCATGGATTCAAGCATGAGCTAAGTGTGCAAGAAGGATTGGTAAGAAGTGCATTATTTTAGCATAAAATGTTAATTTTAGAGACTAAATTTACCCCCCTTTTATTCTAATAGTGCAAAAAATTGAAATTACCAAAGTAGAATAAAAGTATTTATACCTAAACTTACCTATGAAGAATAGTCTTGAGCATAGTCCACATGCTAAATTATGCTTAATGGGATATTATAATGAAACATGTAAAAATAGGTCCTCACTTAAGATGAAAATATAAAATTATAGAAAATAAAATTATAGATAAAAATAATAAAGAATGAATATGCCTATTTGGGTACATGAACCATTGTGTTTTCTAGTGCAAAAACTTATGACTGGGAAGGGTAGGACCCTTGGATATTTATCTTCATTAAACACTTGGATTGGAATGTGCATACCCAAATCCTAATTTAAATGAGAGTTTTATTAATAAATCAAGGTGTAATTGACTTAATCATTTCATACCCAAGGTATTATAATAGTTTGGAATCCATGTATCAATTCTAATAGATTATTTTGGTGAAAATCTAGTCCAAAAAGGTGAGTCAACCACTATAGATGGAATAAGATTTATTTTTAGTGTGAAACTAGTGTAAAATAGTATGATCTAAGTCTGGTGTATAAAACATAGAGAATCAAATGTATTTCCATTTATTCTATGAAATTGGTGAAAAAATGAGTAATAAAAGTGATAATGTGTGCGCACATATCTCTAATATGATATCTAAGCATATTGATTCTAATAATTAAATAAAATCAACTATATATCTAATTTAAAACTATGTAATATCTTATAAAATATGTTTTGCACAATGCCCCCAAGTCTAATTAAAATATGAGACAAATTGGGCATAAATTTGGAAAACTATTACTGAGCAATATTGAAATTGATATACAAATTGAGTATGATTCTAAAAATTCTTAAAAATGTTGTTTCCAACTATTGGGACAAAAGCATATTGTTCTTGATAGTTATGCTCTATCCTAGTGTCCAAATGGAGTGATATTGTATAAATGTGATTTATGGCTGTAAAATGAGTGTGAACTATGATAAACATAATAAAATATATCTTTTCATGTCTATGCATTGGATTGTTACAAATTAGTCTCTAAGACAAGCTAATGTGTCCCCTCTTTTGAGGTGAGCTATGAAACCTATGCAATAACTTAATTCAAAAGAGAAAGTTATGTGTATGATCTTATATAAAATATTGAAATCTAGAGTAATAATGATAACATTGGATATCATGGCATTATCATAAATAAATTGAGTAATATAACATAATATGATTGTAGAACCAAACATATATAGAGTCATCAAGACAGATGTTATAAATAAGAAACTTAATGAATAATGACCATATACTGAGTAATTGAAGTTGATATATAAAAACTTAGGGAGAATGCATGATATGGATCATGGCATCACAAATTGAGTGAATAATATAAAATGGGATTCAAGGCTATGATGTATATAAAAATAGCACATGAAAAAGCACAAAAAACATACAAGAAGGCTCGAGGGCCACATACAAGGGACATGATAAAATGTCACTCACACACATAGAAGATATATGATAAGGCTTAGAGCCAAAAATAAGGACATGTTCAAATTTACACAATCAAGAGTAAAGAATACACAATTCTTGAAGAAAAAATTAAAAAAATGATACACATGCATTGATAAGTGGAATTGATATACATAAGCAATTGGTACATCAATATATTCAACAAATTAGGTACCTATCAATATAGAAATGTGAAAGTAAGTGAATAAATATGAAAATATTTTGCACAATGTACTGTATTTGTAATGTGAACAAAAAGGATAGTCATAAAATGATAAGATTTGTATAAAAAATGCCCCCAATGAGCTTACTATGATGCAAAAAACTTTTAGATGGCATGTGCTTAGTTTGGATCTAATAATTAATAGTCTATGATCACCTGGTTAAGTCCACTATAATTATACAAGAGTGTAGTGTGTTATGTTTTAGATAGTGTGATTTTGCCTATGTGTAATTTATGGTTATGAGAAAATATATCCACCTAAAAATACATATGGGAATGATAACCTTTATGTTCTTAAACTCAGTCAATTACACTTGTGAATCATATTTGATAAATAGAAGTATTGTGTATATTAAGCACAAATAAATTGATGTAAATAAACTAGACATCATGAATAGGTCATGATTTTTATTCTTTTATGAATTTTCTATTTTATTTTTATATTTTTTAATATGTGAAACTAAAAAATAACATACTAACCAATTACTCCCACATGAGCTCACAATAAATAGGTCATGTATCTATCATAATAAGGATGAACTCTCATGAATGAAAAGTGTCATTCCACTATAAATGAATGGGTCTCAACTCAAAATTTGAAAAATTAATCTAATTATGTATCATAAGTGCCACTATTGTGATGATGATACATAACATGGTGTGTATGTTGTTTATCAATGTGAAATATAGGACTCATTGGAACCCATATTGGAGTGTATGAAATCTATATTGGTGTTTGATGTGTAACACTCTTGATGCCCTATAATATCAATCTAGGATGTGCTAGTGTAGAGAGTGGCTCTGTATAATCTTTGAAAAATGTTGATTGAGTGGATTTTAAAGGATACATCTCCTTATAAAATTTGCCACTTATTTTTTAACTTTATAAGTAGGTTGAACCGTTTGAGGTTGTTCAAATGCAATCTACCATGTAGGAATAATAATGTTTAGTTGGACTCATATTCTTATGAAATATTGTGAACTATGTTAAACACATTAGAAAATATATATTTCAAACATCTGTGTACTATAGAGGTAATTGTATGAAGATGTTGAATGTAAGGGTGTCCAAATAACATATCTAATACTCCCACATTTGGTACTACTATAAACTTGGTGGCCACATGTGTGATACCAACCTATAGTAGTGATGTAATCTCAATGATATAACTATAAATATGGCCATTGAATCCTTTAATAACTATTTTATTAGGGAGTATATCCCTATGTGTGTATTATAGATGAGAGAGAAGTGTGATAGTGCACATATTCACACTTGAACCATTATCAACCATGACATTCTTCATGGGTTGATGATCAATATGAGATCAAATAAATAAAGAGTGCAAGTTAGAATCATCATCAGCTATCTCATGCTTTATGAATGTGATAAGTGGTACTGATGGCACTAAAGTATGATATATAATAATGATTCCATTTAGACTATGTTGTTCCTCTGTATGAGGATGATAATAAGTCGGTAGAGGGTGTGCATTATATTTTAAATGCACTCCTAATGTATCTATTGTCTCTTGACCCATATGCTTCAAGAAAGGATCATAAAATGTTTTCATTATTTAACTCTCACTTGGTTGTGATTTTGAACTGTCAATAGATGTGTCCATATTGATGATGTTATCATCTATTTGATATTGTATCTTATGTTGTAAAATGATGCATTTGTTTGTAGTTTTCCATGGTTTTGTATGAAAATCACAAAAAGCAATCTGATCAAATAATTTTGGAAGAGGATTACTCATATTCACCTATTTAATTGGAGTGAGCCATATGAGATTGCATTCTAATAAATTTTATAAAACCTTGTATGGATATTCTTTTAAAGTGCATCCTTAGAGGAGCTAATAATATAATTTTTGGAGTAGGATTTGAAATTGCATTCACTATTTCATTTTAATCACTCTTATTATCAACTAAAATCACCTTTTATGGTGGCTTACTTGGATTCTTGGCATGATAAATAAAATTTGAATTGGATATATACTTTAACTTATTAATTGAAAATAATTTAACCTCTCTTTTATTATGTGACATAAATCCATGAAGGAGATAAACTTATTATACATAATGAATTAATGTAGTGGTTGAAGTAGACACTATTTGAATATGTATTATAATTACTTATCTTGTATAGGATTCATCATCTTAGATAACATGGAATGATACCATAAACTGTATTCTATGATAGACTCATAGGATTCTTGTTTGACCTGAGCAATCTAAGCATATAAAATAATTTCACTCATATTGATTGATAAATGTGTATGTACCAAATTGACCAAAGTTAATGCATGAATAGACTAATGTGGTAAATCATACAAACATCAAAGTGTGTATTCTTTAAAAATTCTAGGAAATAACTTGGTTAACAACCTATCATTAGATGCATGGTCCAAGCATGATGCATGAAATACTCTCAAGTGTTACTTAAGGTCACATTTTCCATCAAATAATGTAAGTTTAGGTGCCACAAGACTAGTTGGTAAAGGATATGGTAAAAGAAATTTATCCAATGGAGTATACAATAAATTCTATGAATCAAGTGACTGATTAGGTTTTAAATCACTTTGTTCGATTTGTAACACCTTAGTATACAAACTTTCAATGTTTTTCATAAGGTATTGTACATGAGGAAGAGAAAGTGTGATAACCAAAGGTGGTGTCTCAAATGGCTGAGTAGGAATTGGTAAATTATTCTATTCAAACCCTTGGGTTTCCCTCATAGTAGATATTGTCATGAAAATTATATTAAATGTAGAGAAAGGTAAGGAACCCATAAAAATAAAAGTCTCAGGGGATTAACCTTCAATTTTTTCTTAATTTCCTTTGTAATAATTTTTATAAACACATATTTCATATCTTGATTATTTGAAATTAAATCCTTGCAATTGTTTTTTTATCTATGTCATCAAATATATTAATTGATTCTACCATTATGTTATTATCAACTAAAATATGAAAATGTTTGACTTGAGTACAACTAAGTCTAGCACTTCATCTAAGATAGGTAGAAACAACATACTTATATTGAACAAAATATAAATTACAAAATTGGAATATTATTGTTAACAAATACTTTACCAAATTTTAAAACCCTAATATAATAATTTAGAATAAGAAAAAAGAGAGAAACCCTAGCAACATATATGGTTAGGTTTTAATATATTCAATCATTGAATGGGTTCATGAATATGTTTTTATCAAAATTGGGATTAGAAAATGAATATAATATAATTGAGACAAATAACTATATAAAAATCAAAATGTATATAATACGCATAAATTAAGAATTTCTTATTTGGAACTTGTTGTTTATGGAAAAATACTATAAAGGGAAAATACCAAAGATAAATAACTAAGTTGGTATCCAGATATGGGTGATGATAATGGTAACTATGTAGCTAACTGTGTGACTTTATGAGATGATTATTAATAAGGAACAAGGCTTTGATTTAATCTAGGACAAGACTATGTTATCTAGGTTGGGTCACACTATGTTGTAGTTTATAGGGTGTGTCGATGTCTGATAGAGTTTTTTCCTTATATGTAAAAATGGGTCTTTTTACCTTTGCCTATGATCCCTATGTATGTGATTTGAGTTAATTGATTCACTATGGAGGCTATTATGTACCTTCTTCTTCACTTTAACCCTAGGCCAATAGATAGTGAATAATAAATGTATTAGATGGAGAAAAAGGGGTTATTGGATACATTTTTTCTTCACTTCAACACTCCTTATGTTGAACATTACCTACATACCAATACTCCTAAGAGGGATAAAAATTCATGTAGTTATCTGACGCTATGGTGTTGTGGGTGAAATACTTGTGTAATGCTATATGTTGGTGCAATCTTGGTGTAATTATGCACTTCAAAAATGGCTTGTGATATTCATGATGTATGTAGAATTAGTTCAAGGCTAATTGGGTTATATAGACTAATAATTATGAATAATAGGTGTTTTATTATCAATTTGAAATTGAAATAATTCTAGTGTTTGTAATATGAAAGCCTCTATCCATTTAGTGAATAAATGAATGAAAAAAATTATTATATCATGTTATTTTGGGAAATTCCTCAAATGAGACTTATAAAACATGAAATATGACCCATTAGATAAATTTTAATTTTAAAAAAATGCCATTTTTTGGTGGGAGGATGAGACTGATGAATTCAGACACTAATGGTGGCTAGGATTGTCCTAAAGGAGCAACCCTATTTGAGAAGAAAATAAAACTAAAATAAAAGTGTGGATTAGACTGATAGTGAGTTGAAGTTGATTGGAATGAGGAATAAAAATATATTATATCAAGGGTAAGGGTCATACACACATAAATAGAGGAATAATGGATTAGATATGTGGATTTAAACATGAGCTAAGTGTGTAATAAGGATTAATCACAACTACATTTTTTAACATTAAATGCTAATTTTAGTGACTACACACCTATACACGATATTTCTATACATCCAATTCAATGTAAAAGGGTATACCTTCCTAAGTAATAAGATTCATCTCAAAGAGTCATACATGGTTCAAATAAATCTAAATATTCTATAATGAATCTTAAAGAAGTACCTTAGAATGTTCATTATGTTCCACAATGAACAAGTGTAGTGAAATATTCTAGTACTATATAATATATATCACCAATTCATACACTTTCACAATATACACATGTCGCAATATATTCTATAAGTAGTGATCATGAAAATAACATTATAATAATTGATGCCATTTTAGATTCGTATACATCTACATGTAGTACTTTTCATCCATGAAAAGTCACTCTCAACTCTATGATCCAAGCATACACTATGATCCTCCTATTAATGAAATTATAGGCTAGTTTATCTTCCCAAAAAAATTAAAAAAATGCAAAAAAATTAAATATTTCAAAAATAAAAAAAACTAATCAAATATTGAAATAATTTAAAACATTTAAAATATTTTCAAAAATAAAAAATTTGAACTTGAGCATGACATGAGATGTTATTTACTTCTTTCACATATGTTATTTATGACATATTTGGTAGATAACATATTATTTTTCTATACAAACATAGATTTCATGAGGTATATGCGTGTGATACAAGACATATATATATATATATATATATATATATATATATATATATATATATATATATATATATATATATATATATATATATATATATATATATATATATATATATGTTGGACTCCCTTATACCTATTGGCCATGCTTATGTTAGGGACATTTTATTATACATGTTATATTATAACAAGTTATATTTATCTATGATTTCAAATACAATGTTAAGTGATATATCTTAGAAGTGTCTTATTAAACACTCATAATTTTATTTTTACTACATATATATTCTAGTTTGATAATAATATGACATGGATACATATGGATGTAATAGACTAGTTTTCACTTGTTATATGCTTCTTCAATGTTATTTATTTTCTTGCATGATAAGCCAAAAATTGATTGTCTATTATGTGTAACATTTATCCTTTATTTATAAATTGATTAAACACCTCTATGATATAATTTATTGGTATGTGCAACATTTTAAAGTATCCATTGGTTTTGGCCCTTAACCTTTTATGTGTAATATTTGCTTATGCAACCTTTGAACGCATCCCTTATATGCAACTCTTTTCCTTATTGTATGACATTGTGTGACATTATGTGTTGTGTGTATACAAAGGTAAATTCAATTGACCTATTAATTTATCCTATTTTGGAGAAGATGAATCCTACTTATACTTCCATTTGTTGATACATTAGATATTTGGGATCATGACCAAGATTGATCTACTATTCCTAACCAAGGAATATCTTACTAAAATAACATCAATAGAGAGGGTTCCAAAGCCTCTAGTCAAGTAACCCTATGCAATAACCTTAGCTAGGTCCTATGTTTTCATTTTAACTAAGTAAATAATAAGTAAAGTAAAATCTAATCTAGTGCTCACCAAAGCTTGTGGCACAAAGTGGGGTTAATAGACATAAAAAGTAAACATGCATAGAAGATCTATAACTAATTTAATGTATAGTAAATCCTAATGCATGGGAGATAATCAAAAATGATAATCTATCTAATTTAATAAAGGAAGAACAAAGTTAGGAATACTTACCTTTAAAGATGAACTTGCTTAGCCTCAATCTCTCCCTTGGCCAAGGTGATTTGTAAGAGGTTATTGTGGCATGTAAGGATAAAAAATATAAGTTAGATACAGGATACACAACTTCCCTATGCATCCAAAAGACTTATCCAAAATACAAGATCTATATCTCCAAGTGTAGTATTGGAACCCTAAGAAATGCTCCTCAAGTAGAATGGTGGATAAACAAATTCACAATATAATATTCTTCTTCTTATCTTCCTCTCATAAATGGTATAAATGGATGTGTATATATAATTGAATTTAACCCTAAACCTTTCCAAAAGTTTAGCCTATAAGTTTTCCTAATTCAATTTTATATCTTTACTTGATAAAAATAAGTTAGATCTTGGTCTAAGTCAGTGAAGGCTAACCTAGACCCATAATATGAAAATATTAATTACAATATAGGGTCAACCTAGGTTGATAATGTACAATAAATGTCAAAAAGGGTTTTAGTCTTAGGTAAGGGATGAATAAGGTATTTAATTACTTAGATGAGTGTGTAAGAGAGATGTCAAATCTTAGGGAAGTGTATAGGGACAATAATATTATGAAGCACCAATGGTCTACCCACCTATTTCTCAATGTACCTTTTAAGGCATGCACTCAGAGAGATTGAGACTCGATGGGTTATTTCAAGATAGAAATTGTCAATAATTGATAAAGTTTTTAAAATATTATGTGTATACATATGCCCCACTTGTATCTCATCACATGTCATGTAGGTGAAACTTGGGATGGTGCTTCAGGAAAAGAACATAGTAACACATAATGATGAAGTTGAATACATTGTAGTAAGAAGAAAATAAGATAAATGAAAGGATAGAATTGAAAAACACATAATTTTAATTACCTTAATATTATATATAATAAATTAAGTGAAATAAATGTGAAGGTGTCTAATGTTACAGGGAACATTAGGTGAACTTGTAGAAATTAGCAAAAAAGAGCAAAAAATAATTTTTTTTGTAAAATATACATGTAATATGTGAAAATATTCTTTAAAATGTCAAGAATCTTGAACATTTCATGGTTAAAAAACATAAGTCATAGAAACAAAGATATGATTGAAAAATGGAATCTGCTCATAAATAACTGATAGATAAATAATTTTGAATATTAAATATAAATAGGGTAAAAAATATTTCATTTGTTATTTTTGATATTTTGAGAAAACATTGCTATGAGAGACACAATTTGAACATAGAGATAGACCATGGTGAGGAGATGATAGATAAAACATGGAGGATGCATAACAGCCACAACTAGTGAAACATAAGTAAGAAAATTGGAATTTCAAAATTTTGGGTAATTTTATTTAAAATTAAAAAAGAAAAAAATTGAATGGTACGCAAAATATAGACATCAAAACTAACCCTAAGAAATTTTTACATAGACTAGAGGTAGAATGGGGTATTGGGTAGAAAAATATTATATCAATAAATTCCTAAGGCATTTATGTTAAATGGTTAAAAATTTACCATAGACAAAGATCAGAGTCAACCCTATCAACTCAGTTTGTAGGGTAGGAGAGGAATAAGGGGTTGACTGCATAGCAGTGGGATAAATGTGTAGTAGTGAGCTAACATAGTTTTTATTAAGGTGGATTATTATGTATTAGTATGTTAATATAGTTTAGAGTAAGAAGATGGTTGACATAGTACCCTCTAGCCAATGTAATTGGTTAAATGTAGCCAATGCAATTTGCTAAAGGGGACCAACTGTGTACTAGAGAACTGATGTAGTATGATAAATATTTAAAAGGGATGATTTAGTATCAAATATGTTGATATAGTCTAAAATAAAAGGGCTAATGGAATATTAGTGTGCTGATGCAAAATAAAAATATCGCAATAAGGCTGATTTAGTATCAAATAGGCTGATTATGTAGAAAAATAGAAAATTAAATCAAACAAGTTGACAAAGTAGTTAATTTTTAAATTTTTATAATGTTTGATAATGTATTTTAATTATAATGACATAAATATATGATACATCCTCTATTATTTGATGTTTTACAAAGATGCCAAATATTTTTACACCTAGTGGATACGTCGTGGCTACTAAATCTATTAGAATGATTAGTCGATATGGATATAGTGTAACTAGTTACCTTGGGATTTGGTAGGATTATCGAGATGATACAAATCCCTATTAGTGTTGATCTCATTTTCATGTTCCTATGAGCATGGGAATAATTAACCAACACTTTTTGATGGGAAGTAGAGGGGGACACCATCAAGGTGGCTATTACTTTAGAGGATGTCCATGCATTACTTGGACTTCTAATAGGTGGGACATTAGTGATTACTGATACACCAAAGTCATAGGATGATAGATGACCCTTAGCTCAATGGGAGATAGGATATACCAAAATTTATAGGTGAGTTTTTTTTATGTTTATCTTTTATCCATTTTAGAAATCTAGAAGCTTGTGATAGGATTTGTGATAGCATGAGTGTTGTGTCACAAGTCATATGATAAGGTACCACTATATGTGATAGCCTTATGCCCATTAATTTTGGATCAAGGAGTGATATATGATTCTGGTTCTATCATCTAGGTCTAGATCATGTATGATATGTATGGGATGTTGTCTTGGGGATAGAAGATGATATTAACTATGATATTATTAAGCGTATGGATATATGAGATGTTCCTTATGTATCGATTAGCTAGGTTTCCCCATGTAGTTGATGATAGGTTGCCTTAGTTTATTTGATACAAGAAAGACCATATAGTTTAGGCCATGCCCCCATGTTCTATAATTATAGACTATCACATGAAGGTAGATAATGTGACATCCATATACTCATATAGCTACTATATGGCCTAATTAGGTTAATTTTATTATAAGTTTGGTATGTGTGTAGATCATGGAACACTAAACTTCATGGGTGGAGCCTCATTTCATGTATATCATACCTAGATAGCTAGGATTTACCCATCCATATGATCCTCTAGTAGTTCCTACTTATTGGGCATGACATGATAGAGAGATAAGAGGGAGAGGAGGTGGGTGAGTGCCTATAGAGATACTAGTGATTAGGCCTCAGTGGGCTAGACCATGGGCTAGTTGAGTAAGATAATAGGATGTAGTGGGGATAGGAGGAGATTCCATGGATGTGGATATAGGGGAGGAGGGATAAAAATAAGCACCATAATATAGTTAGTAGTATCCACCATGAGCTCATCAAAGATGTAGACACCATTGATACGAGGAGGCACGAGTGCTAGATATTACATAGGGGGATCTTACAATAGCTCTAAGACATAATTGGTCCATATAAAGGCCACTAAAGATATGACCATGATGAGATCAGGTGGTGACTCTTGTATTTATATTGGTTTAGAGGTGACTAACAAAGGAGGTGCTTGATAGGCGAGTTGATAGCAAGACTGTGATCAACAATATCAACATTGGTGATAAATGTTTTAAGTTTAATTTACATTTTGGATATAGAACACTATTTGCTTTGTTATTTATGATAGATTTATGATTTGATATGTGTGTGTGTGTGTGTGTGTGTGTGTGTGTGTGTGTGTGTGTGTGTGTGTGTGTGTGTGTGTGTGTGTGTGTGTGTGTGTGTGATATTATGCCTATCTAGTTTCTGGTTTTGTAGATCCTATGACAAAGGAGGTTAGATGTGGAGCCCTAGTTATAGTTGCATATTATGACACTTTTGATAAGGTACTAGAACCATATAACCCTACCACATTGGATGATCTTGTGGTTCCATATGCCCCAACCTAGGTAGGTTAGTTTAGACTAGTGGGAGAGGCCATGAGATAGCTATAGGCACATGGTGATGGATTAGAGTAAATAATACAGGTTAGAGCTAGAGAGGCTCAAGTATGGCATGGCTTAACATAGGTATAAGCAACACACATGGTGACTATCATCTAGATTGGATAGGTATAGGCCCAATTGGCCAATCTATAGGGATAATTTATTAGTTTGATATCCTTAACTACCTCTTTATAGCACACTATTCATAGGAGTTAGTTACATGTATCCATGTCTAGTATAACTAGGCCACGTGATAGACATGATGGAGCATAACCCTAGAATTATAGCTATTTGTATTTTGTACTTTGTATGGTATAAAAAAAATTATATATATATATATATATATATATATATATATATATATATATATATATATATATATATATATATATATATATATATATGATAGTTTTATTGATCTCATGAGTTTTACTTGGATTTGGATGTGGATGCATGCATTTATTTCCTTTCTAGCACATATATTTAGCTTTTGTTGTATATGTTATGGGAAATATGTGATGTGTGTTTTCAAATAAAAAAGGCAAAAATGATTTGGAAAAGTATAATTAATCAAAATATATGTAATACACACTATATCATAATGAGAAATGTATAATAAAAAAAGATGAATAAATATAATAAACCAAATATGGTAAAAAGGGATAACAAGTATTTTTAAACCATGTAATGATTTACATGAAATTAAAACAAATAAAAATCACACTATATCATGTTGGGAAGCATGAAAAGTTTGTAATAAAATGGAAGACACATGAAAAACCAATGGTATAAAAATAAAATAAGTAGTTGATAAATCATACTAAATCAGGTTAGGAAGTATAAAAAGAAAGATAAAATATAAAAGGAAATTAAATTAATCACACTAATTCAAGATCAGCAATATGATAAATTTAATAAAATGGTTGTAAGCATACACATAATCATAAAATAAGAAGATAAAAGTGAAATAATTATGAAGTAAGCATAAAACATACTAAATCAATATGGTAAGTGTGTCAATGATGTGTAACTCATAATAAAACACTAATTATATCAAATTTTATGCATGTAATTTCATTATGACTTGGTTATTGTATGAACTAGGTATTGGAATTTTTTGTGAGGAGGGCTTGGTCCTATCCATGGTCTTACACTATAACTTAAAAAAGGAACACCAATGAGGTGGAAACAACTATGGGAATAATTTTTCAAAGATGTTTTTAATGTGTTAATTTGTGATGAGTGCTTGGTCTTATCCATGGTATTATAATACAACTTATAACGGTAACACCAATGAGGTGAATGGTAATAAGGTAATTTTTTATTATGTTAATTTGTGAAGAGAGCTTGATCCTATCCATGGTCTTACACTGCAACTCACAAAGGGAAACCCTAGGGGGAATGATCAACTAATAAAAAAATATTTTTCAAGGGGAAATATTAGGAATGTTGTAATGAAAGAGGAAATGTAAAAGTCATGACATAGGTGTCTATGAGAATATCATAGGAAACATGAGGCATACTAGGTACACAAGAGAGACACTAAGAGTCTAGTGATCATCAAAATACAAAGGATAATTGCTTACAATAAGCACAAAGATGTATAAGAAAATATATGAGATACTAAGATTAACTCATGATAGTTATATGAACAAGAAAAATAAAAAGGACTTACCTTCCCATAATGTGTTCCCCATTCCTTAGGACCTATTACAAAGCTATTGGTCTAATACGAAGATTGTGTGTTTGTGTGAGAAAGTACGTAGCACTAAAATATTTTTTATTCTCCTTTCCTGATCTACTAGCCTACCACACCCCAATAGACCTTGACTCTATCATGAGGCCAATTATGGAGTTTGAGCTTATATTAATAAAATGATATGTGCTATAAATCATGTATTTAAGTGTCATTTGTCTTTTGAATTTATATGTTACCTTTTGTATCATTGCCTTTTGTTTTAAATAATTTAGATTTTAACTTTTTTATGACATTTATGACTCCTCCATATGAATGTGGAATAACCAACATGAGTGATAGAAGTGATACACATTAATGAGATTTATACTTTGGCTAAAGGAAGATAAGTATCCAAAGATATGATTGGCTAAAAACTTAGGCTTACTTATGAACTGGTATGTAATCTCAAGTTTTAACCATATGTATGCTTAGTATGTGAAAGGAATATAAAGGAATAAATGAATAAAAGGAGATCCAAAGTAAATTGGTAAACATAAATAGACTAAGATTTTTTTTTTCTAACTAAACCTATATTAGAGAAAGGCTTAAGAAGGCAATCAAGGTTTATATAACCAAGTCACAATAATAATTATTTGAGTTTTAATTGAGATAAGAATAACAAACAATCATTGTAAAATAAATAGAATCCATGAAAGAAATAAATTCATAAACATAAGTGTGTAATCATGGAAAGAATGATAAGAAGTCACAATAAAAAAGGAAATTAAATGAAACTATATACAACACATAAATCATAATGTAAAGATCCATGTAAAATAGATAGGTGAAACCAAATTTGACACATTGTCAAGTGTATAAGATATATAAAAAATGTATCCCAAATCCAATCCAAAATCATAATGAAGAATAAATGTGAAATAAAACCATGTCATGTTCATTAATATTTATAAATTTACCCACAAATATTATCCATGACATCTAAAACATATTTATGAAGATGGATCCTAACAACATCCAAAGTCTCATCAATCCTCATGAATAGTTGTACAAATACTTCTATCTAAATATCCTTAATATAAAATGTAGGTGTAGCTGAAAGATCATTCTCATGAAGGATCTCCTACATAGAATACTCATGGAGAGGAATAGGTCCCTGAATAGGAATGTTATCTACAAGGTAAGAAGAAGACACCATCAGTGGAGAAGGAAAAACCATGGTTGGAGAAGGAGGTGCCATCTACAAAGGAGGAGGATTATTGCATGGGCAACCTGTGGAAGGAGGAATAACTAGTTCAGGTTTCAATTGAGGGTGATCATAAAGGTGCTGCTAGAGAATACAAAAATGATTGGTATGATGGGTACCACACTGGTGCCAAAGGTATTATACCTCCCCATATTTAGGGATATACTCAGGTAATAACTTGGGAAAAGGTATAACCATATCTTTGGGCTAAGCAAAGCGAGGAAACAATGTGTCAATTTAATGATGGATCTTCCAAAAATTAGTGGAAGAATGATTATATATCCCATGGAAGAAATAGATACACTTTTTAATAGAATTTGGGGGCCTAGTAATGGAAGAGGTAGAAGGAGAAGCTAGGGATGGCTGATATAACTAGTAGTCTTTGGTCTAATGCCATACAATTTTGTGGATATAATAGTAAGGTTGATCAGCCCATTGGGTGGGCATGTGATCATGTTATGACAAAGGAAGAATTCCATTACCAAGGGAAGATGAGGCTAAAGTAGAAAGTGGATTAGGCTCATCTGAAGGTAAAGTAGGAGCAAAAACATGGTGAGGCTTAGTTGAAGGTAGAGTAGGAGTATAAACTGAACTAGGATCAATTTAAAGTGAGGTTGGTTATAAATAAAGATTAAAAGTAGTAGCTATCATCTTTAGGGGAAGTAAACTAGAAGGATCTTGGTATCTAAAAAAATAGTAAGGGTTGGTCATGACACAATCCATGAGCATGCTTCTAAGAGGCTATACTAAAATTGGAGGTGTGCTATGTGATCACTCCATCTCTACCCTATGAAAAATAAGAAGACTATAATTAGGTAATATGAAGGAAGGAATGCTAAAATATAAATAAAAAGATTAAAATAAAGAAGTATGATATCTAATAATCTCAAAATTTCTAGATTGGACAAGTCCACCTAAAAATGGGTCATCTAAAGTGTAATCATCATCATAGTCGAGTGTATGCAAGTTGATGGTACATGTGGGTATGACCTTATCATCAAAATTCACATGATGGATAAAATTTCTAGTCTTAGTTAATACCACATATATATCATCGATAGGATGTTGATGGGATCAAGGTTACAAATAAGGAGGAAGCTGGGCAATGATATGAGGTGATATATCAATTTTTTTGATCTTGAGCTAATCTCATATGGCTCATCATCATTAGAATCTAGGGGGTTAGGTGGTATGTTCCCAATGAGTTTCATTTCACCATTATAACCTTAGGTAGAATTGATAAGATAATTAAATAGTTGAGATTCGCTAGATGGGATACTAGGTTAAGGTTCAAGGGCATGAATTTTAAAGACACCAATTTTTTGGAATTGTTCAAAATTCCAAGGGTTTGTGTCTCTTTTAATCTTATAAACAACACCATTTTTAGGGAATTTGACACATTGGCATGGGGATGAGTAGATAGCCCTCATAAAATGAGTTTAAGTTCTACCAAACAAGATGTTAAAAGAGAGGGGAACTTTAAAGATCATAACTTTCACATGAATGGTGACAGGAGGGATGTTAATGGGAAGCCACATGTAACATAGAGGAGGCATTTACCTTCTATTGTAGCCTTGAAATGTGATACATATAGAATTGAGATTACATTAAAAATATCCAACTATTTTAATGAAATAAAGGGAGGCAACACAAGTACCTGAACCCTCATCAATTAAGGCATGCTTAACTTGGATATCATCGATTTGGACACTAATAAATAGAGGAGGATCATCTGTACAAAGAAGAATCTCATCAAGAATCATGAAAGAAATAAAAAACTTAAGGGAAAGAGAAGTGTCCACTATTTCATCATGTATGGACATATATTTGCATTGTTGAAGGATATTATCTTTATACCCTGATAAGGTAGCTTCATGTCCTACTAGAGGAAGATGAGGGAAGTTCATTTCAAATAATAATTTCATTAGATAGTTTTGATGATGGGGGAAGTTTGCATTAATTTGAGGAAAGGTATTTGATATGGGAGATGAAAAAGTTTCATAATGGGGTCCCATTCATCATAATTGATGGGGGATTGCTAGATATAGCCACATAATGTTGCAAAAGATCTTATGAAGGAGGGTTGGAAGTGAAATTAAATTTGTGTTGGTAAGGTGTAGTTGGTTTAGGTTGAGGACAAATAAGTTGATTAATTTTAGGTGGTGGGATGGCTAATTAAGGTACTTATTGTGGTTGTGTTGATGAAATAATATTGAAATTTTAGGGAATGCTATCTAGGTGTGTAGATGTTGGGCGAAGAGTAAAGATAGTGTGAGAGGTATGATCAATTTAAGTTGTTGAAATTGGTTCTTAAAAGGTTATAAGGTCCTCTTGCCCTAATTACATTAGATGATATGGGGAAGTGTCTTGAATTATGCTATTGGACCCAAAATTTTGACTAAATATTTTAGATTTTTAGCACAAAACTAGCTTGATGCAAGAGGAGAATGACATAGGAATACTATGGCATAGAACTATCTCGATGTAAGAGGATCACAAAATAGGATGGTTCAGAACCATCTTGGCATGGAAAGACATCGATGTAAAATATCACAGTGTAAGAATACCTAGTCAAATAAGAAGCATAACAAATGAAGGACCCAAGAGTAAAGGACTCAATATATCAATGAAAGACTTGGGGAGCATAAGAAAAATATGAAAAAGTTGAGGAGTGATTTTTAAGGACAAATTAGACTTTAATCATAAAATGAGTTTCAAACCAGTCCACATTAATAAGGACATTTAGAAACAAGGATCTAGCATCGAATGAGAATAGAGGGGGCATGAAAGCTTGGGTCCTTATGAGAAAATAAATAAATAATTGCCATGACTCTAGTATAATGGATATCATTGTATAGTCACTTAAGTGTCATAAACAATGTAATAACTTGGTCAGGAAAAAAAAGTATAAATACCCCTATGTAGAGATGTGTAAGGTTGGCTGAACATTGATATTATGTAATGATTCCTTGTGGTAATAGAAAAATTATGGAAGTTAGTATTAGTTTTATTGTTATGCTATAGTTTTTATATAATTTGAATATTGAATTATCAATATGTTTGGATTTGTAATATGTTGTTTGTATTTGACTATAATTAATAGAATATGCATTGTATGAGCTTGCATAATCAACACTTTGAACCTCATGGTAGTTATATTCATATTCTTGTTTGTTTACATAGTTGAAACAAGGTCCATAGTCATCTATTTTAATTTTTGGGTAATCAATAATTAGATATATGAATAAACACCATTATATGACAAGTGTGTTACTATGTAATATAACCCACATGAACTAGTTTCTTGTTGCATGCTTCTAGTGAGTGCAAAAGAGTTTAGTCTTGCATGAAATGCTAGTGCATAAGCTTTTTGGGAACTAGAAACTTCAGTTCCCTACATAAAAATTGATAGAAAAACCCAACATTTTGGTTCCATTATTAGGACCTATAGAGATTGTTTCATAGTAATGGAAAATGCTCAAATGTTTATCCCTTAAAAATATTGAATAATGGCTTACCAAGGTCGAGGATAATTTTGTAATTCCTTATCTCAGACTAGGATTTTATACATGTTCATGGGTTGAACATCATATCTACAACTCATTATATGAAACCTTCTTTTTCAAAGTCCCTATTCATTTGCATGCTTGGTTATCTGCCTATGCTCAAAACCTATCACAAAAGTTTAGAAAGAGGCAAGCTTGGATGATAGCATGTCAAAGGGATTTATCATGTTTGGTAACACTATGGACATGGGATGTTAATATCTGGTGGAGAGGGTGTTGAATAGCTACATCTTGGAATATGATGTAACCACTTACTTTTACCATAAAAAGTCAAGTCCTAGTTTCTCTGAGAGCCATGTGTTTGGTGTATCAGACACTTCCCACTAGAAGTAAAGAAGTTATTTATTGATTCTAGACTTGAAACTTTGCCTATGGAGGGCTAAACCCATCCTTACATGAGTCACACAGTTGGGGGGACTATAGAGGTGTTAGTGAAGGATTATTGGTTTAGAATGGTAGCCAATCAATGGGCATTATGCAAATGTAAATATGATGAAGCTGGACAAAGTATTATAGGTAAAATAGGAGTAAGAAGGGGATGGGAGGACTCAAGAAGTGTTTTTAGGATTTGTAGGAAAGTGTAAGGGTACAAGGAGGACTCACCAACTTTTAGATCATGACCAATGCCAACTTTATCATATGTGGGAGAAACTATCTCAATAATAGAGATTGAAGAACCACATTTGAACCAACCTAATTACCCAAACATAGTGTAATATTGTGCTTTTAATCTAGATGATTTAATTATACAAAATTGGGATATAGATAGTATAGAGTTAGAGACTAATCCTACAAGAGAAGTCAAAGTTGTGAAAGTTTTAGCTCATAGTCAATTGACACTTTCTTTTCCTTTTCAAGGAAATCTCATGTCCTAAATTGGCATGCCTGGTGGACCCAACATCAATAGTGGGAAGAGTACTAGTATAAGTATTATAAATAAACTTACTACCACACCCAATGTCTTAGGTGATGCTATTAGAGGTGTGAGAGGTGGACTAAGAGGTGGAATAGGAGGAAGTGGTGGAATTCCACCTTCAAGAATATTACTTATTAGTTTTCAACAACCACCATCATAAGCACTTCAACTGTCGATGGTGTATTATGAAATGATGATTTATTTACCTAAATATCAGGGCATGGAGAATGCTGCAGAGCATGTTCATAAGTGTGAAATCATTTAGAGGGCACATAGTATAACGTATTCTTAACAAAAGGAAACACAATTTTAAACCAAACTTTTGGAAAAAGCACACAAGTGGTATAGGAAGTATGACCCACAATAAGAGGTAATTGACTATGAACATCTCAATAAAGAATTTATTTATGAATTTACTATTCCATAAATTGAGCAACAAAGTATTGTTGAGATAAAGGATATAAAACAAGAGTTCATTAAAATTGTATGTAAGTATGATGTATGATTCAAAACACTATTATCCAAGCTCTCATTTGATATTAATTTTTCTCAGCATGCCCAATGGTTTATGGAAGGATTGTTGCTTCCTTTTAGATGAACATTATCTCAAAGGACCTTTACCAGCCTGTGTGAGACCTTGGAAGCTTCCCTCCATGTTGAATTTGTTGTTAGCATTGACATTAGAATTAGTCCTTTTATGGAAGCTCAAATAGATTAAATGGCATCATAATTAGAAAATTTGACTTCAAACAATGCTTACAACACTCGTAGTGGTCTTTGGTGTACTGATTGTGAGTCTAAAGGTTATAATAGAAGAAACTACCTTTGTAAGAACATACACAATGTACTACAATAGTCTTATGAAATTTTCCATGAAGAGCATGATCTACGCTCTTGTCCTCTCTTAAAATAGGCTACACATTCTAAAGTGTCTAAATATTATAGGATATGAAATTATTATACCCATGACACAAATTACTATCAACTGATCAATAATATACACGAGGCACATGTGTATGGTACACATCAAACCTTTGTATTAAATAATCAATATAATGGTGGATATCATATACAAGGTTGAGGATGAAGATGAGGAGGTGGCCATTTTCCACCATGAACATGTTATAAGTGTGGATATATAAATAACTTTAAACTAGATTGTCTAGTCTATCCAATATGTGCTTTTTGTAAAAATGAGCATCAATTAGAAGAATGACTTGATTTGTACACAACTATCACTAATGAAAGAAATGGAAAAGGTGCTAGTATGATTAAAATTGAGAAACCTCATTGGTAACCTTGCTCTATAAATCCAATGACCCAATAGGTTAATATCACCACACACAGTGGAGGACAGTCTTAGTCTACATCTATTCCACCTATTGAGAAGATACAATGCAAAGATACTCACGCAATGAAGTATCCTGATGCCCAACAAAAGAAAGACATGATCCAAGGTACTATGACCTTGGTATGGGAACTAAAAGGGGAATTTAATTTCTTGAGGACCGAGAAGCCACACAATTTGTTGATCTATAAAAGGATATGGAACCTTAAAACATGGCATAGGATGATTTTCAAGAACTTTACAAGCATCTGTTAGAATAAGATATTGTCCTATAGTTGAGTAATTAGCTTACATATCAGGTGCCAAGGCCAATTGAAGATCAACCTCATTAAAAAAATACAACTAAAGATCATAAATTAAATCATTCTTAGCAACAACATACACCTATTCCTCCTAGTCCTCAAGAGGATAAAGAAATACTGGTGAATGTTTCCATCGATGGTTGGGTGATTCGAGACATTTTGGATGACACTAGTGTTGAGTATTGTCATTGATGAGAAAGATGTATCCTATGAAGGTTGATGTCAAAGGTGATTAAGGACAATTGGTAGTGTGTGATGTGACAAGGTGCATGGAACAATGTTTTCATGAGATAAAGTAAAAGAGATAATTTGAAGGCAACTAATGTCTTATGTCTGCATATAAGGTACAAGTCATTAATGTCAAGTGTATAGGAAGCCTAATCATGACATGAAGAGGTATGTGCATGGTGAAATGAATGAACATAGGAATATTAATGTTGTATGGAATTATTTTATCATGTGATTAAGGTATAGAATCATTCATGAGATTTTCAAGGTGAGCCTATAAGGGGTATAACCTTCAATCTAAGTCTACACTTAGGTCACTCTTAGACCTTGCCTAGCCTAATGAGGTATGTAGATTATATTTTAAGGAAATTATAAAAATGTGAGAATATATAGAGGTAAGATAAGTTTTTTAGGTATGATCACAAATTTTGAGGTCAAGATTTAAAGGAAAAGTGCATGAATAACTATTTTAGGCCTTCTCAAGATCACATAATGAGATCTTAAACCTGAGAAGCACTTTCATACATTCATTATAATGTGTAACCTCTATATGGGAGTCTAAGATATTAAGTATAGATGAGTAATGGTCGTAGATAATATCTTTAGGAATTAGTTTTGGATTTAAGTGACAGTCCTTTATGGATAATCATTAACACCAAAACCTATATTAAACCTCCCTAATACCCTAATAAGGACCCAATATGAAATATTTTGTTCAAAATATCTAAATATGTACTAAAATTCATATATAATATATTATGTAATGTATTAAACTCTCCCAAGTACCTTCAGGTGGTGGTGGTTAGTTAGATGAGATAGAAAATGTACATGTACAAGCCTATTTGTCAAGAAGTTATTGTAGCTCTCAAAAGCTGAATTGGTTAAGAAAAGAAAATAGATGGTATAATAATCTATATTATAATTTTAAATGTTCATTATTATTTATGGATATGTTCTAGAATTTAATTATTCCAATTTGGTCATCCAAGTAAGCTAGTCACATACAAACCTAATGGTGTGAATAGTGTAAAACCAAGGTAGAGGTGAAGAGATAGTTTTGAGGGCCTATGCATAATAGGTTGATGCAATAAAGTGAATGAAGAATTAATTTATGAATTATATGTCATGATAATGATTTTTAGGTCAGTGTATATGGTGAAAAAGTTTCTTTTAAAATGGCTTGTTTGGTTCAGATAGGACTATGAGATATAAGGTCAAGAAATTGGTCTACAATACCAATATTTGCCATTTGACCATATGAATTTTATATCTAAGTATGTTATGGAGATATAATAGGAATATTTATATGTATTATTATTCATTATAAGTGTATACATGGGAGTTGGAGGTCTAATTCATCATGACCAGTTTTTGAGGTGAATTGGCAATTCTAAGTAAGCGAGTTGTAGAGATGTTCTTGAGCCTTTATCTCCTAAGTGAAGGTGTTATAAGAATTTGGTGATGAGCCTGAAATAATGTATAATATAATTACATGTTTTATTTTTCATATTTGTGTATATTAAGGGTGTTTAATCTTCTTTGTTGTAAGATAGAATTTTGAGGTACACAAGCCTAATAGGGTAGTTTGTCCTAAAAGAGATTTCATGGTATGAATGAAAGATGAAAGTCTAATAAAAAATGGAAGAGGTTAGAATATTTGATTGTATAATTGTTTTATTTGTTTTTTTATTATTGGAAGAGTCATCTAGGCCTAAGAAGATCAATTTTTTGCATTAAGAGGACATACCTAATGTAATTAGGTCTCTATGTGACCTAAAGGAGTAAGATCTATTTGAGTTATAAAAAACCAAAATGGGTTAAAATTATGTTTTAATAATGTTCATAAGATGTATTAATACCTATTTTTTAGACAACCTAAGAGGTTTCAGGTGTGTGGCTGACCAAGTGGTGTGTGACCATGAGACTAGTATATATACAAGGTAGTTTAGGCCTATTTTAATGTATGCAAAACAAGTAAATAAAATATTACATGGTTGAGAAGAAGGAGGTATTTAAATGAGTTATAGAACCTCAAAAAATATTAAAGGTGTGAATTTTATCAAAATTCATTAGGTGGTTGAGTTGGTGTTGAGACACTTAGGGAGTTGGTGCTTCCTTACAAGTAGGTGCTTTTTAAAGCCTAGTCAAGTAGGTGCTTGAATTTATTGGGGTTGGTGTTCCAAGTTGAGTTGGTGATAAATATAATTGATATTTTTTTCATAGGATATTATTCAATTTACATATATCATAGTGGGTTTTCTTCCCCTTGAGGTTCTCCTGATCATATATGTGTTTTCTTATTTTATGCTCATGTGAATGGTTCTTTATGCATTGCTATATCACTATATTGATTTCATGGTTCAAATAATGTTAAAGTATAATTGAAATAAAGTTTTTAAACATTGATTCACTCACCCCCTTATTGATTTTTCTTCCAATAATTATAATTAGAGCCTGGCCCTTTGAAGTAGGCCTAACAGATTAAATTAGATCCTAGAAGCACAAACATGTCTAGTCATCAAGTACAAGGATGTTTCTCAACCAATAAATATCCTCTCTTTAGTGGGAATAAATATGCATTTTGGAGCATCAGAATGAAGATCTATATAATTTCCTTGGTCTATGACATATGGGAATCTATTATTTATGGGTTCACTCCACGTCCTATACCACCAACTCATGCAACATGTAATAAGGCAAGTGGAAAAAACTCTAAGGCAATGCATGCCATCCTATGTGGTATTATAAAGGTAGAATTTGTAAAGGTCATGAATTGTGATACATCCAAAGGGATTTGGGAAAATTTGTAAACCATCTATGAAGGAGACACCAAAGTCAAGTTGGCAAAGTTACAGACCCACTAAAGATAGTTTGAAAGTTTGAGAATGAAGGAGGATGAAAACATTGCATCTTATCTATTAATAGTAGATGAAGTGGTAAATGTCATTCAAGGTCTAGGAGAGAAGTTGGAGGAATAAAAAGTAGTATAAAAATTATTAATATCCTTGACAACTAAGTTTGATTCAAATGTCTCTTCTATTAAAGAGATCAAAGATCTCAACGTACTATAGATGGATGAGCTTCATGGCATCTTGACTACCTAGAAAATGAGAAAAAGTGATGTAAGACCTTCCAAGAAGGAATATGCATTCAAAGTTGAGAAAAAGTTATAAGGTAAAAAGATCAAGGATGATGTTGATATAGATATTGATGATGATAATATAAAAGCCATGTTTGTTAAAAAACTAAGGAAAAGATCAGGTAAGTATAAGGGAAACTTACCATTTAAGTGCTTTAATGGTGGTAAGATTGGTCACTTTACATCAAAGTGCCCTAACAAGGATAACAATGAGAATTATGGAGAGCATGATGAACATCATAGTGATGATAAGAAATTATATAATATTGATAAGAGTAAAAAGATTTTCCAGAAGTATGAAGGCAAAAAAGAGTCATTCAAGAACAAGAGAAGTTTCTATATCAAAAAAGATAGTAGTTCCTCTAATATAAGTGACATAAGTATATCTGATAGTGATGATGACAATAATGATCATAATATCAATTAAACTCTATTCATGGCCATATAAATAGATAATTAAGGTTGTTTAAAAGGGAAAATTATTATAAAAGATGAAGAATTAGATGAAGAAGAGGTCGAAGTGAATATTGAAGCAGATTTGGTGAGTGCTCTAGAAGAGTTAAAGTTCCAAAGAAGAAATAATTAGAAACTAAGATAATTAGTTAAGAGTTATGAAGAAAAAATTAATCTCTTTGAAGAGAAACCAAGTAAAAAAACCAATGAACACGATGAGATCATTAAATAAATGAAAACTCAAATTGAGATTATCACTGCAAGTCTTAAGACCAAGGAATAATACACCAAGTTTAGAATAGAAATGGATTCCTTAAAGGGAGAAGTGGATTAAGAAAAAATCAAGTTAAAAACACATCAAAAATTTGAAAAGAGAACTGAAGTCTTTGGTTATATTTTGAATAGTTAGAGGTCTCCACATGACAAGATAGGTCTTGGGTTCAAATAAGACCAAAAGGAAAACAAGGAGAGTTAGACCTCAAAGGAAAATAGACCATTAAGAAATGATGGTACTGATAGAGTAAGGATTTATGTAGAAACTCTCAAATCTAAGACTTAAATTAATCATCAATAAGTCAAGAATAATGTGACTCCAAGAGAAAACAAAGGTATAGGTGCATCATTCAACATTAGATAGATAATGTATATGAATTCTTTCAATGGTTACTATTTATCATGCAATCAATATAGACATAGAGCTATGGATTGTAGACATCATGATAGAATCAATTCCTCATGGAGGAATATGATGAATACTCATCTCAATAGTAGAATAAAAATTATATGATATAAGGGTAATCAAAGAGGATATATTATAAGGGATTTAAAGATGAGGAATATGAGGAAGATTAGTCAAGGTAAAAGGGTATATAGTCATGCCACTGAGAAGTGGATCAAGAAGTTAGACCCTATGAATAAGGTGAAGGAGGACTAGAAGACTAAAGGTGAAGAGTCTATGCTAGCTCAAACTACCTTTCACATCCAAGATGAAGGCATGAAGTGGTAAATAAATAGTGGTTTCTCAAGCCACATGACATGGGATAAGAACAAGTTCATTTCATTGAAGAATAATACTATAGGTACAGTGAGATTTGGAGATAACACAACTACTAATATTGTTGGCAAGGGTATCTTGAATTTAGAGAATGTGAATACCAAGATAGAGAATGTTCTATATGTGGAAGGATTAAAACATAAATTTATTAGTGTAAGTCAAATGTAAAACTAAGGACACACACTAAAATTTCATGAAAGAGGGTGTGATATAAGGAGAGCCAAATCAGGAAGGCTAATTTCCAATACTAAGAGGACTGAGAAAAATTTGTATGTATTGAATGAGATCATGAAGGAGATATACCTTATGATCAAGATGGATGAATTTTGGATATGGAAGAGAAGGTTGGTCCACATAAACTTTGATAATATAGTCAAGATAAGCTCTAAGAAGTCTGTGAAGAATATGCCTAAAATCACCAAACCTACAAACACACTTTTCAAGGCATGTCAACATGGTAAGAAAACTAGAAGGAGGTTCAAGTCTAAGGTGTATTTTAATACAAGAACTTTATAGTTAATACACACTTATCTCTATAGACCTATAATAATCCAAATCATTCAAGGAGATAACTATTTCATGTTACTCATAGATGACTACACAAGAATGATTTGGGTAGCATTCTTGAAAGAAAAATTAGAAGCTCTTGATAAGTTCAAGGCATTCAAGGCTCTTGTTGAGAATGAAAATAGTATAAATATTAAATGAATAAGATCTCATAAAGGAGGAGATTTTTTTCCAATTAATTTGATGACTTCTATGAGGTCCATGGGATAAGGAGATAGTTTTGAGTAGCTAGGACACCTCAATAGAATGGGGTAGTGGAAAGAAAGAATAGAATGATTCAAGAAATGGCAAGGAATATGCTAAATTAATCAAGATTATATGATGGATATTGGAGATAGGTAGTGATTAATAAACTCTAAATTTTTAATAGAGGATAGATAAGGATTAATGGAAATAAAACTCTTTATGAATTGTGGAAAGGTAGACCTGCTAATATATAACACTTTAGAGTGTTTAGAAGCAAATGTTTCATCAAAAGAGATGAGAAAGACTTAGGTAAGTTTGATTCTAGGTATGATGAAGGAATATTCTTAGGATACTCATCAATAATATCATCCTATGATTTTATAATAAGAGGTTTAAAAGATAGTGGAAAACACCAATGTGAAGATTGCTAAGACAAGTTCTAAAATGTCACATTCTTAGTCAAAGGATGCATCACAGATTTTGGATTTAAGTAATGAAGAATAAAAAATAGAGATAGATGAGGAAGAATAAGAATTTGAGGAAAGACAAGATTAAAATTTCCTTCAAGATAGATTCATAGAGACCATTTAAAATCACAAATCATTGGCAATAAGGATCCATGTATGCAAACAAAGAGAAGGCTGGTAAGTAACCTAAATTAAGAGAATGTTTCTCTATTGTCTAAGATTGAACCCAATAACATTTTATAATTAATAAAATAAAAGTTTTGGATAGGTGATATAATGAGGAGTTAAAATAAATAGAAAAGAATGAGACTTGGGAACTAGTTCCTAGGCCTAAAGATAGGAATGCCATTGACACAAAATGGGTGTTTAGGAACAAATTGAATGAAGATGGATAAGTCACTAGGAAAAAGGATAGATTAGTATGCAAGGGATATGCATAAGTATAAGGGGTATAATTTTAGGATAACTTTACTCAAATATCAATATTGGAGGGTAATAGATTGTTTATAGCATATATAGGCTTCAAATGATTCAAGGTGTACCAGATGGATGTCAAATCAACTTTTCTAAATGGGAACTTGGAAGAGGAGGTGTACATAGAGAAACCTAAGGGTTTATCATTATTAGGTAATAAGGACTATGTATGTAGATTTAAAAAGGATATTTATGGTATAAATCAAGCTCTTAGAGCTTGGTATGCCAGATTGGACAAGTACTTATTGGACCAAGGATTCAAGGGAAGAGTTATAGATAGTAATTTTTACATAAAGATAGAAAATGATCATCAATTGATAGTTTTTGTATATGTGGATGCCATCATATTTTTTTTAAATAATGAGAGTATGACTAAGGCCTTTAAAGATGTGATGAAGGATTTTGAGATGTCAATACTAGGAAAATTATAATTCTTTCTTGGATTAAAAATCAATCAATGAAAAAGAGGTATATTAATTTCACAATCTAAGTACATAAGAGAGATGTTGAATAAATTTGAGATGGAAGATTTCAAGGCTATTATCACACCTATGATCATAAGGTATAAGTTAAGAAAGGAGGATGAATCTCCAAAGGTCAATCAAACATCATATAGGTCAATGATTGGAAGTTTGCTATACACTATTGCCTCTAAACCTAACATCATATAAGCAGTATGTCTTATGGGAAGATTTCAAGTAGACCTAAAGGAAAATAATTTTTAAGTAGTCAAAAGGATACATTGGTATCTCAAGGGAACTATTGATTTTGGGTTTTGGTATCCAAGGAGAACAATTTAACTTGATAGCCTATACAGATGTAGATTGGGTAGGGAGTATAGATGATAAGAAGAGCACTTGTGGAGGAGATTTATTCTTAGGAGAGTTAATAGTATCATGGATAAGTGAGAAATAACCATTAATGGCATTATCTACTTGTGAGGCTGAGTACATTATAATAGCTTTATGTTTCACTCAAGTCTTATGGATGAGGCATACCTTAAAGGACTAAAAAGTGGAGTATGATAATCCTAGTCCTATATTTTGTGATAATATAATTTTTATAAGTGTATTAAAGAACCAAGTTATGCACTCAAGGACCAAGCACATTCTCACCAGGTATCATTTCCTAAAATAATAGGTAAGTAAACAAAATGTCAAGTTTGAGTATGTATCTACTAAGGATCATATTGAAAATATTCTAACCAAAGCACTTACAAAGACAAAATTTAAACATCTAAGATAAGAATTAGGTGTAATTCCTACCCCTATCTATCATGAAGGAAGTCAAGTGCTTATGGGGAGAAAATTAGGTGGTTCATTAGCTCCAAGAGAAGGTGAGTAGTGCTAAGAAAGTATGCATGGAGATAGGGAGAGTGTGTTTGTATGATGATTCATTGACTCATAATCCTACGTGTTGAGTTTTATGGTTGCAAGAGGTATGATCCAAGAAGTTATAGGTATCTCTTTGTCATTAGTGTCAAAGGGGGAGAAAGTTTAGAATGGGGGAGAAATAGATTATTGAGAGAAGTTTCTAAGGGTGGTTACCATCATTGACAAAAGGGGAGATGATTGAGTATTGTCATTGATGTCAAAGGTGTATCTTGTGAAGGTTTATGTCAAAGGTGATTAAGGATAGTTGGTAGTGTGTGATGTGATAAGGTTCATGGAAGAATGTTGTCATGAGAGAAAGATAAAGAGATAATTCATGGGTAATTAATGTCTTATGTCTACATAGAAGGTACAAGTCATTGATGGAAAGTGCATATGAAGCTTAATCATGACATGAATAGGTATGTGCATGGTGAAATGAATGAAAACATTCATATGAAGGTTGTATGCAATTTTTTGAGCATGTGAATAATGTATAAAAGTATTTATGAGTGTTTAAAGGTGAGCCTATAGGGGTAGAACCTTTAGTCTAAGTCTACACCCAGATCACTCTTAAACCTTACCTGACCTAATGAGGTATGAATATCATATTTCAAGTTAAGTATGAACATGTGAGTATGGTCAAAGGTAAGATAAATTTATTAGGTATGATCACAAATTTTGAGGTCAAGATTTGAAGAAAAAGTGCATGAATCACTATTTTAGGCCTTCTCAAGTTCATAGAATGAGTTCTCAAACTTGAGAAGCAATTTAAGACATTTTTTAGCATGTGTAACCTTTGCATGGGAATTTGAGATATTAATGAAAGATGGGGAATGGTCATAGATAATATCTTCAGGCATTAGTTTTGGATTCAAGTGGTAGTCCTTTATAAATAATCATTAACACCAAAACCTATGTTTAATAAATACCTGATATTAAATATTTTGTTTAAAATAGATAAATATAGATTAAAATTCATATATAATATATTGAATCATGTATTCAAATATTATGGGTACCTCTAGGTTGTGGTGGTTAGTCAAATGAGAGAGTGAATGTACAGATGCAGGCCTATTTGTTAAGAAATTATAGCTATTAAAAGTTGAATTGGTAAAGAAAACAAAATGGTTGGTTGAATAAGATAGAGAATAATTTTAAATGTTCATGATTATTTATGGATATGATATATCCTTAAAGTGTTCCAATTTGGTTATCCAAGTAAGCCAGTCATAGACAGACCTGATGGTGTGAATAGTGTAAAACCCAGGCAAAGATGAAAAAATAGTATTAAGGGTCTGTACATGATAGATTAATGAAATAAATTTAATTAATAATTAATTTATTACTTTTATTTCATGATAAATCTTTTTAAAATCTTTTGATATCAGTGTATATGGTGAAAATGTTGCTCATAAAATTACCTATCTGGTTCAGATAGGAGTGTGAGATATAAGGTCAAGAAATTAGTTTGCAAAACCAATATTTACCACTAGACCATATAAAATATTTAAGTATGTTATGTATATATAATATGAATATTTTTACGTATCATTATTCATGAAATTTTTTTACACAAGTGTTGGAGGTCTAATTCATCATGACTAGTTTTTGAGGTACATTGGTAATTATGAGTAAGCAAGTTGCTGAGATGTTCTTGAGACTTTATATATTAAGTGAAGATGTTACAATAATTTGGTGATGATATTGAGGTAATTTATAATATATTTAAATTTTTTATTTTTCATATTTGAGTATCTTATGGGTGTTTAATATTTTTTTTTGTAAGACAAACTTTTGAGATACATAGGCCTAATAAGGCAGTTTGACCTAAAAGAACTTTCATGGTATGAAATAAGGATGCAGGTCTAATAAAGAATTGAAGAGGTAAGAATAGTTCATTATATAAGTTTTTTAATGGTTTTTTATTTTTTGAGTGATCCATCTTGGCCTAATAATATCAATTTTTGGTGTTAAGAGAACAAACCTAATGCAATTAGGTCTTTAATAAGGGCTAATTGAGTTGTGGTAGACCAAAATGGGTTAAAATTTGATTGAATAATTTTCATAAGATGTATTAAGACATATTTTTTGGCATACCTAAGAATTTAAATGTGTGTGGCCAACCATGTGCTGTGTGACCATGAGACTAGTATATATACAATGTAGTTTAGGCCTCTTTTAATGTATGCAAAACAAGAGAATAAAATATTGCATATTTGAGTAGAAAGAAGTATTGAAATGAGTTATAGAAAATAAAATAAGAGAATAGGTATTAAGTTGATAAAAAATAATGAGGTGTTTGAGTTGGCACTGAGTCACATAGGGAGTTGGTGCTTCCTTGCAAGTAGGTGCTTGCTAAAGCCTAGTCAAGTAGGTTCTTGACTTTATCAAGGTTGGTGTTCCAAGTTGAGTTAGTGCTCAATATAATTTGATATTTTGTTTCATATGATAGTATTCCATTTTCATATATCATAGTGGGGTTATTTCCCCTTGATTTGTTTCCACTCATATATGTGTTTTCTTGTTTTATGCTCATATGAATGGTTCTTTATGCATTATTATATCATTATATTGCTTTCATAGTTAAAATAATGTTAAATTATAATTTAAATAAAGTTTTTAAACAATAAGTCACCCTACATCTCAATGATTATGCTTTTAAAAATTGGTGCTAAGGTAAATGTCTTCATAAAGGATTCATGGAAAAATGGCTAGCCCAACATTATAAACATCACCTCATGTATTATTTATGGATAATAAAACCCATGCTCTATTAATTGGCATTATTAAAAATGAAACTTTTGATATCCTTGGGGTACATTTCAAAGTTAAATTTTAATTTATTAAATTGGATTAAACTAATGATTTGGTAGCTCTATTGGGTCATCCTTGGTGCTATGCAAACAATGCTGACTTAAGCTTCAAAAAGTGATATATTAGTTTTGAAAATATTGACCAATGAGTCATCATCCAATTAGACCAAGTATATGGGAATCCATACATATAACCTATTAATTTAGATTAGGATATTAACCAAATCTACAATTTCAAAATGAGAGATGGTGAGCATCATGATCCTACTCTTGATGGCATCTTTTGATGGACAAACACATAGTCCCTTTCTGATACTACAATTAATGCTTGTAATTGTTGGGACCATGGTGACTATAACCTAACTAGAAGAGTGTGAAGTTCCATTAGTATTTTTGAAGGCATTTCATGCTAGTACCAAAAATTCCATAGATTTTTTCATCTTATTACTAGACAAGTCATATAAGGACTAGTTATAGACATGCCATTAGAAAGGCTTCATGAAAATCCATAATTTAATAATAAAATGGAAGTACACAAGTTTATCTAGTAACTTGAATCCTTATATAAATTTTATACTAATCATATAAATTCACTAGTTTAAATTTTTGATGGCACAATTACAAGGTAGTGGCTAACCCATAACAAGCATATTATTCATTGGGATCAAGTATGCTCTGATTTACATCACCAATTTCATTATGATAATAATGTATGGTATATAATCAGCTATATGGAGTCCAAGCACCAGAACCACACATAGAAGATTGTAAAACCATGTGGAGGGTTGAATAATCCTTCTTATCAGAGTACTTATAGGTACATGATTTTTATGACACTTTACGCACTTGGGTCAGAGTATGGTATGTTCATGAAAAATGTAATTTTGGTACCCATTTTTGGAATTTATTGAAAAATAACATGGTATCATCATTGTCTTACTCATCCCCAAGGATGGAATTACACCTCATACTCCAAGCCATATATCAAGCAATTATTGGTGATCCTAGTCCTATCGAATATTGACTACGACATATACTTGGTGTAACAAAATAAAGCTTGGTTATATTTAACGATAAATATATGTATTCCTTCCCCACACTAGGACCTATCCTTAATAATGTATGCCATGAAGATATTCATAAAGGAAATAAAAAAAATGTGTTTCATGTTGATGAAGTTGAAGGGTCCAAACCACTTAACCCATTGAAAAATCATTTAGATGTCCCCAAAAACTATATCACATGAAATGTTCAGGATAATAGTCCTAATGTAGACCACCCATACTTGGAACCTCTTTATGTTCATCCATCCTTAGGAAAAATTCATGTCAAACTAGTTGAAGGTGCTCATCTGGTTAGGAAATGACCATACAAGATGAATCCAAATTTACATGCACGAGTGAAAGAGGAAATTGATAATATGTTGCATGATGGATTTATAACCCCAATTGATGATTCCAAGTGGGTTAGCCCCATGGTAATAAGTAGAAATAAGGATGGGCATATTAGAATTTGTGTTGACTACTAAATACTTAATGCATCCTATGTTACTAATCCTTTTCCAATGTTGATCACAAAAGAAATCCTCAAAGGTGTTACAGGGTGTGAAATTAACACTTTCACAGATGGATTATCTAGGTACCATTAGGTCCATATTGTTGAGGAGGGTCAACCTAAGACTAAATTTACTACTGAATGGGGATTTTCCACATATACCATCATGTTTTTTGGGTTGAATAATTCTCTTGTTATATTATCCTGTATAGCTGTTGAGGATTTTAAAGACTTCATCCATAAATTCATTTAGGTTTATTTGGATGACTAGATAGTTTATGGCTTGGTTAAGGATCACTATTCTAATTTGAGACTTATGCTACAATGTTGTTGAGTTCTTCAAACTTCACTTATTCAAATAAATTCCTTTTCACTAAACCATTTGATGTTCTTATTGGTCACTTTATCTACTAATATGGACTTTTGGTAGACCCCACTAAGGTAGCTATCATTATCTATCTACCAGTGTTGACATCCAAACATTTAGTTTGTGCCTTCTAGGTCATACAGGGTACTATCAAAAATTCATCTAAGGTTATGCAAGGATTTCCATGCCATTAGAGGAACTCTTAAAACATAATGAACACTTTATTTGGACCCACTCTTTCCAAGAAGCCTTTGAGGCCTTAAAGGACAAGCTCATCACTACACTAATTATCTAGTTCCCTAATTAGATTCAATGATTCCATGTTCATGTTGATGATTCTATAATGGCTATTAGTGCGATCCTTAAATAGCCTAGTAAAGGTCACTTTGATCACCCCATCTACTTTATGAGTAGAAAGCTTACTCTAACTAAGAGAAATTACACCATAACATAATAGGACACACTTTCCATAGTTTATGCTCTGTAAAAATTTTGATAGTACTTGTTGGAAAATCCTTTTGTGTTTTATATAAACTATAAAGATTTGAAATATCTGGTTAATAAACCTATGTTACATGACCACATATGTCATTGGATTATATTGTTCTAAGAATTCCAATTCTTTATCATGGTTAAAGTAGGAAAGACCAATTACGGTCTTAACCATTTCTCTAGAATTGATTTTGATGAACTAGTGTATGCCATTGAGGATGACTAATTTGATGTATAATTTTTCTATGTTTCACATGTTATTAAAGATTTAGAATATATAGGATCTTTCTTAACTACTGGTATAATAACATATTCTTTAAGTTTGTAGGCTAAAAATCAACTAGCCGTATACACCATAACATTCCAACTCATTGGGGTGGGGACTTCTATAAGGTTGGATGAGATGAAATACTTTGATGTTTTGTTATGAAATATGAATGTCCTAAACTAATCCATGAATTTCATGAAGCAATTTTTGGTGGATACTATGATAGTGAGGCTACTTTGCATAAAGTATTATTATTTAGACTATGGTGGCCTACCCTTTTCTAAGATGCCAAGCTGCATGTTAAATAATGTGATATTTTACAACATGTGGGGAAAATAAATCACTAAGATGTCATGCCATTATGCCTTATTTTATTGAAATAACCATTTGAAAAATGGGCCATTGATTTTTTTAGCCCCATCAACCCAGCTAAATGATGTACAGGTTTTTGATATATCATAACAATAATTGATTATCTCATGCATTAGGATGAGGTCATACCAACAAGGTATTATACTACAGTGACTACCACTTGCTTCATATGAGAACATATCATAACCCATTTTGGCTATTCATTAACTTTTACTAGTGATTGTGATACATATTTCCTCAATGAGACTATCAACATATTACTCATTGAGTTCATGATTACCCATCATAAGATAACACCATATCATCCCTAGGCCAATGGTACTATAGAGTACTTTGGGATTACTAGACAACTTATAAGTACCTCAAAAAAAGTACACCCTTCAATCTATTATTCATAACTAAAGTAGTTCTTTCAATTGAATTCTTGGCACCATCTCTTCACATTGCATGCATTGGATAATTAGATGATGAGGCATTATTGAAATCACATTTGAATGCTTTATTATGGTTAAATTAAGCCCATTTCCTTTCTCATTTAATTCAATATGCGAAGAAATTCAAACAAAAGGCATGGCATGATTTCCACCTTAAGCACAAGACATTTATCCTTAGAATGAAATTTTTACTCTACGACTCCAAGTTCATGCACCACTCTAGGAAGATTTATGTTCACTGGGCTAGTATTTTTATTATTCATAGTATTCATCCTACTAGTGATTTTTGTTTACAAAGATTGGATGGATAATTTATTCCTATGTAGTACAATGGTAGGTAGCTAAGGCTTTATTTCTCTACTTTAAGAGTTTAGTTTCATTTGTGTTAATAAGGCATATGACATTAGTTTAGGATTTCTTATTTTTAATAAAGTGTTGACTTAGTTGTGTACCCATTTCTTTTATGCTACATTATTTTTTTAATTTAGTACTTATTATTTTATTGAGGACCACGATGCACATTTAGTGTGGTGTAAGGGGTGTTAAATGTGTTGGAAAATGGTCCATAGGGATGCATGCACAAGTAAAGATGTCTAAGGATAGAGACTCCTACCAATGGTATGAATTTTCATAGGGTTTTATACTTGTCATGCACTATAAAAAAGTCAGGGACAATATGTGTCATTATTATAAATAGATAGTGGTTGTAATAACCATGTCAACATCATGTCATGATGATACTATTAATTTCATTTATGATGAGAAGTGATAGTCAAATAAAGAAGACCGATAAAACACATTTATTAGTAAAAGTAATGGTCAAAGAAAGGGTAGTAAGTAAATGTAAGTTACCCCCTTGAGTCTATAGAAAGACATTTAGGGGCTCATTTAAAAATTTACCTTTATTTTTAATGTGATTTTACAGAGCCAAAGAGAGAAAAACTAAGTTCAAGGGATTCCAAGACAAGTGTGGAGTATCAATTTCCCATTCATTGGACATTAAGAAGGATCTTGTTTGAGTGATCAAGTGGAAGTTATCTAACCTAGAAGCATGCATAAGTGATCTGGTAAGTATAGGTTGCAAGGGTTGGCATCTACCATTAATGGGAATCAAAGTAGGAGATATGAGTCACTTCCACAACAAACATGTTTTCTTTTGGGAACATTGTATGACTGCACCTGAAACTTCAGGTTCCATGAAGGGTGATGCATCCTAAGAAAAAGTCACAAAGAAGTGAGCCACTATGAACCATTCTAGAGGAATAGGAGCCAAGTTTTAGGTGGAAGTAGTATTAATCAGAGAAGAAACACCCAAAGAATAAAGGGATCACATAAAAGGTAAAGGAATAGGGATACCATGACAATATAATAAGAAATACCAAGTACACCCACCTCTAAATTTTATGATAATGAGATGTAGTACCTATAAATAGTGTTGTACATAGAGAATTGGTATAAAATATACCCACATGTATCATTTTTGACTATAACTGCCACCAACTTGGAAATGAGGTTGACCTATAGAATGACTACTAGGTCAAGCACCAAAACACCAAGAGTGAATTGGTGTATGAATTAAAAATATTCAATGCTTTGGAATCTATAGGGATCTTATAATTATTTAACCTTCCATATTTTAGAAAACTAGTGGAAGCAATTAACTTTCTTCTTTCATGCATCCATAAGGACTATATCTATTTTACTAGGCACCAAATGAAGATTACACCTGAAAGAATAAACAAGTTGTTAGGGTTACAATGTTATATCATGGACCTTGAATTTCATTTGGAAGACTCAGAGGAGATAGAGAAGACCGTAATGGCACTTGAGTACCAAAATTAGGTCCATGCTATGCAGATTAAAAACTTAAAATACATTATCCTGTGGATAGTGACACACATATCAATATGACCAATATTAGTGGCACTGATCAATAATAATAGGTAGACACAACTCACTTATTTATCACCCACTAGGTAACTGAGGGGATAAAGTAAACTTGGGAAATGTATTTTACCAACAAAATTATACTAGATGTGGAGAGGTCCCATCAGATACCTAGCCATAGGTTCTTGTGGGGGGTATTTCTTTTATTGATGGTGTTTGATGAAATTGGTATACCAAATTACACCTTTGAAGAACTAAAATGATTGTACCCACCAGAACACAAACTCCGTATAGATTGCTATAAGGCATTCACATGCCCTAGTTATATCACTCTGACTTTCAAAATAAAGATGAAGTCATGGTATGATGGTATGAAGGAAGATTTTAGAAATGAATGGTGTATTCCAAAGGACTTGCTCATTTAGGTTGGTGAACAAGCCAAATTTTTCATTAAACATCATTTTTCTCTGGTGCATGTCAGGATAGCCCCTTATAGAGAGTTTTTGGCTTGGTTCAAGCTTCCCTATGCCTTCACATATGGTACTTTGTTAACTTAGTGAACTGCATATATGACACATAGCCCCTCACCTTATAAGTAGAATGAATTGACTCAAAGATTCACACTTTAAAATATGTATGGTTATCCTGATAAGAAGCCATATAAATAAAAACATGATATTGAAAGAACCAACATCAAGATTCACCAAACAATGGTCAAGAAAATTATTCATAATCATTTATATATGCTATGGCCTAATAATAAAGCATCAAGAGGCATAAAACATGCAAGAGAGAAGCTTCTTCTAGTACCATCGCTTGATAAAAAGAAGTGATCCAAGCATGATGCCAACATAAGTTCATAGCTATAACTACCAAAAAGGTAAAGGATTACCTAGGCACCACCACCAAGGGCCTCACCACCAAGGGAATCACCACCAATGGCTTCACCCAAAAAAGATACACCAAAAAGACAATTAGAGGGTTCAACACCATCACCCCCAATCAATCCATTTGAAGAGGAGGATCCTAAAGGTCATAGGGAATAACTATAGTCAAACTTAGAAAAATTGAATAGGAATAATTGAATATGAAAAATCCACTTAACAAAGGGGGGGAGGGTTTTAGCATAGAAAAAATGAGTGGCATGGACATTGAAAACACTTCATTTTCACCAGATATGAATGTCAAGATCTTTAAGCAATATCTAATCAAAGGAAATTATCCCACTGACTCTAAATTTTAACCACCTTTGGTTGATCTAACCACCAAATTGTATGTATAATACTAGATAGGTGTTTTAAATAGGTTTATATACTTATATTCCCATTTTCATCTAAAGTATGTAATAATTGACACTAGGTGTCACATGTATTTTTTCTTGGACATGTAAAATGAAGAACACCATTTTGAAATACCTATGGATAGTCTAGTTTTATATTCTAAAGTATCAACACTACTCACTCCAATTTGGGTTGGTCCCCAGAAGATCTCTCATCTACAAACTAGCACCATATTTTTGAAAATGGCCTTTGAAGTCACCTAACAAAATGTATTTTTAGATTATGATACACACACTATAGAATAGAAACATGTCCAGGTGGTGGCAATGTATGATCAAAAAGTTCTCACTCAAAAGGCACTTGAAGAAGAATCAGCCACACTAAAGTAACAAATAAAAGAAGCCACAATAGCCAAAGTAAAAACTTTAAATTTATGTAAAACTATTTTGGGCCAAGAACCAACATTAGCAGATAGGGTCTCTTTAAAGGGAGAAGTTGTTGATAAATTAGATACCCTTGTAAATCTCCTATTGAAGCAATGCAAGGAATAACCCACATCTAGAAATGAAGTGTTATGGGTGGCTAAACAGTTCATATAAGTAATGGAAGTCTATAGATGTGACCTTTAAAGGGTTGAGGAAGTGATCCCTATCTTGGATAGGATTTTTAAGAAATTAACATGGCCTAATAACATTTTGGAGGCCTGACTCTAGGTAGAGGAGTTTTAACAAAAATAGTTGTTGGATGCTACCCTATTAATAAAAGACCATACCAAGTGAACTAAGTAATTTAAATATGTCAATGCCATAGAAGAGATAATAAATGTGCATTAATAACAAATAAATTAAAACTTTTCATATCTTTGAGGATAAATTGTCAATGAGGTCACTACACTTGAAGAGGTCTAAAAGGAAACTTCTACATCCCTTGACCAATTGGTCAATAAGGCAAGCGATTGTCTTGATAAAACTAAGGAGATGAAAAATTTAAAGGCAATGATCAAAGAAATAACATTAAATATTCTTAACACCTTATCACATTGGGAAGGCATCAAAAAGTAGATTGAATAAGTTGGCCCTAAATTTTTGGTTGAGGTCAAGACTAATACTTAGTTTAGGATAGACTAAGAACATAGTGTGAGGTGATGTTAGACCCCAAATTTTGATTGAGTATTTTGAATTTTTGGTGTAGAAATAGCTAAGTGTGAGAGGATCATGGCATAGGAAGACCATGGTGCATAACCAGGTTAGTATGAGAAGAACATGGTGAAGGAAAACCATGACATGGAACCTTATTAGCGTGGAAATAAAATGACATAGAATATCATAACACAAGAAGATCCAGTCAAAGAAGAAGCATAAAAAATGGAGGAATCAAGATAAAATGACTTGGTATATAAATGAAAGACTTGGGGCATATGAAAGAAGCAACAAATGATTATAGAGTGATTATCATGGACAAATTAGACTTTAATAATCACACATGTTTCATACTATCCCACACAAATAATGACATTTATCAATAAAGATCTAGCACCAAACAAGAATATATGGGGTGTTGGTCCTAGTTTTACACCTCTCTAATCTGGCCTTGCACACTTGAAGAAAATGACAAACAATGATGATAAATCCACTAGTATGTCATTATAGCCAGGGAAGGGTTGGTCATAAAAAATGGACCAGATTGAGAAAATGACTGAGAGGCATCTACAAAGGGTATGGTCAGCTCCTTACTACTTCTGTCTTTTCCTAAACCAAGGTGAGAGGACATAAGGGATAGCTTGATCACATGGATAAATTATGCAATTCAACCTCCATGGGGATTATTGGCACAAAGAGACATAAATGTGACTAGGGCAAAACCAAAATTGCACACTCCACATAGGAAGGGTTGTCACAAGGACTGTGCAAATGCACTAGGTCACATTCAATCTACTAAGGATAGATATGTATATGACAACAACTTTCATTTTGAAGAATATTAAAAATATAGGTTGAATGGAAAAATACAACATTAGTATTCAAAGCAAAAAATGCAAATAAATGTTAGGTAAGTGAGATCTTATGAATTTACAGGGCAAATAATACTCATAATATGTAAAGGATATAATATATGCAAGGTAGGAAGAGGTAGGAAGTTATATGATTATAAAAAATGGAAGGTGGTGTGTTGGTGGCCTATTCAAACATTAGGGTCTGTTACAATGTCCATGACATTATCCTTAGAAAAAGATGTAGAAAATATGCAAATACAAGCTAATGGGAAATACCAAATGGTTCTTAAAATCGTAGAGCATACATTGTAACTAAACTTTCAATAAAATTTTTCCTATTAAATCTGTAGACCTAAGGTACCCTAAAAGGTCATTCAATAACACATTTTCAAAGTTAAATTAAAAAAGGGATTTACAACCTAGACCTATGCTCAAGATGACATTTGGTAGTGAATATAAACCCAAATATCCAATCAACATAACTTGTAAGACATATTATTTCACTTCATCAACAAGAAAGAGCAAAGAACCACAAGCATTTTCATTAATCTTGAAAATAAACTTTACACACATTAATTATTCAAAACTCTATGAAGGGGATAAGCATGGTGGGTTTGATCTTTTGATAAGGGAAACATGTAAACATGATCTCAAAGCTTGCTAATGGTTGTACATCTACAACTACCTTAGCAAGAGAGATAAGATCTATACACAACAATTGATCCAAAAAAACTCTTGTAGAACCTAGACTTAGAGAAAAGGAACACCCAAAATAATGACAAAAAAAACCTTAGAACTAAGGACAAAACCCCTATTTATACATTTTTAAATCTAGAATTATGGGTCATAACTTTGAAAATTGTAAAACAAACTTCCAGGTCTACCAAGATGCTTCCATTTTGAATATTCCCTTTGTCACACCTGAGATCTTCATCCATTTGTAAGAAAAATAATTTTTCTAACTACCTCCACAAGGAATTATGAAGATTTGGAGTATATCAATTGATATTTTAGCTAAAAATGCTTTTCACACAAGCTAGAAGGAGGATATTCATTTGAGGATCCAATTTTTTTTTTATTATGTGCAACTGCTTGGAGATGCTTTTCTATTAATCGATGGCAAATATAGAATCTTCTGGATAACTACCCTTCCTTTATGTACACAGTGGAACACCCTGCTGTTACAATGATGATTGGAAAATATTCTTAATTCATGACTACCTAAATATTTTCTTGGGAGTGGTCCATATTGATCTTACAAACCTATAATATCTTTCCCATAGAGGATCTAAGATAAATAAAGCATATGAAAAATGCCAAACTTAGATTAAAATAACTTTTTCACCCTTTTGGATCCAATCTACTTTTTCACATATTTCCCACTTTTGTACTTTTGTCCCTTTAGAAAATTTGTATTTTTCAATACATCTATCCTTATGTGAAAATTTTCTTTTTAATGCATAAATGCATTATTCCCACCATTGATATATTGGGGAAATTTTGGCCCCACTTGCACATCTATGAATTGGCAAGTTGAAACTGACACTTATAGTTCCTTTGGGAAGCTTCCCCAGGGAGGTCTTAAAATGAGAACATGAGGGGTTAGTAAAGCGACATTGGATTATAATGTATTGAACACATACTTGTCACCCTTTTCAAAATCCTCATCATGTAGGATTTACTTGATATTTGCATAAAAGTCATTAATTATATGAACATAAGTGCCTTTATATTCTATACATGCTTCAAGCATGTAACATATTTGTCCTACAATTGTAAATTAGATTTATGCATTTTATAATCATCAAGGTCACACTTTATAACTAATATTTGACATATCTAAAAACCCACTCTCTACCCTGACTTTATACCTTAGTAAAAGTTCCTTTATCTCCTTACCATAGAAAACTAGTGACATCATAAACATTTGACATCTGTGTTATTCAAAACATCCTTTGGGACTACATTATGAGCCTCTAAGGGACCTATGGCTACCCAATCAACATTTATAGTTGCCTTTAAATCTCCTATGAAACTCCCATGGTTCATTTGAAACTTGCCTAGTCAATCTGCTTATCACTGGTGAAAGCTTCATGAATTAATCTACATTGGACATTTGAATATGATGTGTATGCCCATGTGGTATTCATCATGTCACACTATTCATTATCTTGAAATGTGACCTTTATCATCCATTAGACATGTGTCACTTTCTTTTAGGTTTTAATACCTTCAAAGAGTTATCTCTCACTTATGCCATCAATCTTGAATCCTAATGGAATGTGAACCATCGATCTAGATCTAAATGCTCAAATGCCATTGGCTGTCCACTATGGCTTAAATTTTACATCCATGTAAACATCATTTTATGTCCATGTGAACATCTCTGACAAGCATATGACCATCAAATTTAAGATCCAATTGATAGTTACCATGGCTTCAATTTGACATTCACATGCTCGTCATTTGACATCTTTACAATTGTTAGTGACATATATGTGACCATCAAATTTAAGTCCTTGATACATAATTATTGTGGTTTAAATTTGATGTACACATGCTCATAATTTGATTTTCACATGACCATTAATGATGTCTGTATGGCCATCAAATTTAACCCCTAATGGATGATCACTGAGCCTAATTTTGACATCTACATGACCATCAATGATGTTCACATGGTTGCCAGTGACATCCACATAGTCATCACACTGCTTGGATAAATTTATTCAAGATTTTTGTCTTTGGATTTTTTTTCATTCAGCCTTTCTATTCTTTGGGACTTCTATTCCACATAATTTATCTATAGTATTGAGCACCTTCAAGATTTTTACTATGGGTAATTTGCCTAATGGAATTAATTCCTTCGAGATTCTTGCCATAGGTAATTTGCTCAACATAAATTTGGACTTAGTAATTTTTATTTTTCTCTAGATAATTATTTTAGACATTTTATTTGAAATAATTTCCCTAAAGAAATTGAACTTGACATCTTGTCGAAAGAATTAGACTTGACACTTTGCCGAGAAAATTGACTTTTATCAGTATTTTTTACCATGGGTAAAATGCCTAAAGGAAAAGGACGTAAATAATTTTATTCTAAGTGTAAAAAAAATGGACCAAGATTTATTTGGACCATGATAACAATAAAGTGGACCACGGGCATTAGTCAAAACATGTAAATAAAATAAAAGGGACCAAGCTACGGGAAGTAAAAGGGACCAAACATGAACCTTTTTGACTAAGGGTTGGTCATGTTAATAAACATGACCAAGCCTTAATATATATAAAAATATAACTAATTCCACATCATATTAAAATGTTCTCACTTAATATTTATTTTAAATCAAGGGGTTTAGGCTAGGGCAATTGGAATAATGGTTTCTCATATTGCATTGACATTAACTCAACTTGGATTGGATTTTTAACAAACTAAAGGCACTTAAAAACTAGAAATTGGCAAGAAAATCAATATTTACACTAGGAAAGGGCTCAATTTCTTTAATTCAAATTTGGTAACTAACATTGGCTCTCACTCGAGGATGCATTCCCCTACGAGTGTGCAAAGAACCCCACAACATAAGACTAGGTGCCAATCCATTAGGTCACAAAGTCAATACTTAACACATTTACCAATAAACACTCATGAAGGATCAAAAGAACAATGGTAGACATGAAAAAAATAGATTAAGAGGATCTGGAAATGAACACACAATATAACATAAATAGAAACTATACAAACAAGGACTGAAGTAGAGGGGAGACAAAGCAATGAAACAACAAAAAGACAAAACACTATATAATTTATACATAATTGTAGATTATAGACTTAATCAAGGAAGTGTTTTAGATGTCTAATATTGACTGAAAGCTCTGTTATTTCACCATATAAGTATTTTAATAATAAATTATGCTCCCTAATTTGATAGTCAATGGAATATGGACCCATCCATAAGGCATCAAACTTGTCATGTTTTCCTTTTTCCTCATGCCTGTTGTCCCAAAGTAGAACCAAATCACCTACTTGGAAAGTTATTGGAGTCACCTTATTATCAAATATTTTATTTATATTTTCCTTGAAATTAATGTGTCTTTCATAAGTTTTTCTTCAAATTTCATCAAGCTCAATAATCTGGTTCATCCTACTTTCATAGTGGTTAATCTACTCATCATCCTCTAATTGCTACATGAGTTGATAGGTGGGAAACTACAAATTCATAGGAAAAACTACTTGAGATCCATAAATAATCTCAAAAAGGATTTTACTTGTAGCTATCTTAGGTGTGATCTTATCAGCCCATAAGTTAAACTTTAGTTGTTCACCACACTTCTTATTATTTGATTCCAATGTTCATCTAGTGGTTTTTAATAAGTTCTTGTTATTGAATTATTCTTTCCCATTCCATTGAGGATTGTAATTGGAAAAATATGTCAATTAAATCCCATGATCTTTCAACAATGAAACTAAACATTTATCTTTTAAGTTCATAGCATTATCAATAATAACTTTAACAGGCACACCAAATTTACAAATAACCTGATTTAGCAAAAAATCCATAACTACCTAGTGTGTTGCTTTATTTGTAGGGACCACTTCAACCCATTTTATGAAGTAGTTAGTTGAAATTAGTATCCATCTATATCCATAACTTGATGAATAAAAAATTTCTCCAATGAAATATATTCCCCATTGTTTGAATGGGCCTTCAATCATCATAGGCTATAGGGGAGAGAACCTGAAGCTTTCATCCTCCTAACAAAGTGCTGACATTTCTCACATTTTCTAAATTTTTGAGAAACATATTTAAATAGTGATGGCCACCAATAACCATCTCTTAGAATTTTATGAGTTGTAAATTTAGGTGTAAAATGGCCACCACATACTCCACTATGGAAGTCTTCAATCAAGCCAGTAATCTATTTTTCCAACACACATCTTAAGAGAACCCCATCTAGATTATTCCATGCTAGTCCATTCTCAATTAAGAGGTATTTTTGGGAAATAATCATGAGAGTTATTCTTTGATTTTTATCAAATTCAGGGGGATAAATCATATTTTACAAGTAGTAAATAATGTCCTTATAACATAGAGACATGTTAAATTGACTCAAAAAATCATCAATATTTAAAATAACAATGCTTACCTTAATTGCTTGCAAATTTGTCTCAGCTATGACCTTGGCTAGATCCATCCCTTGTACCAACTTGGTGGTCTAAATATCCATGTCATACTCTTGCATCTTATTGATCCATCTGCATCTCTTACTAGATACTTTCGTCTGAGTTAAAATGTCCTTCACCATAGTGTGCAAAATGTAGGCAATAATATTTAAACGTAAAACATAAGGCCTGAATGTTTTAACAACCTTAAAAAGAGAAAAATATTGTTTTTCCATGATAGTGAAATTTAGTTTAATACCTTGCATATATTTTCTAAATAAATCTATGGGATGCTTATGATCATCTTCATTCTTTTGCAATAGAATAAAAATAATATTATTATATGATGCAAAAGAGAATTTTTAAAAAGGCTTTGTGTAATCAAGGTTGGCTAAGACAAGATTAGAATTTAAAGGTACCTTGATGTCATTAAAAACTTGCATGGTCTTCTCCCCCAATTTTATGGTTTGGTCCTTCTTCAACATGGATGTAATAAGTAGAGTAATCTCTGTAAAATTGGACACAAATCTCCTTACAAATTAATTTGTCTAAAAAAGGAATGAATTCCTTTCTTGGACTACAATATAGGCACTTTGTAATGGCTTATACCCTCTTTGGGTCAATCATGACACCATCTTTGGAAACTATATGTCACATCAACTTGGCCTTTTATACTCCATATTAACACTTCTTAGGATTAAACAAAATTTTGAACTGCTTACATCTAATTATCACCTACTCTAGATGCTGATAGGACCTAGGTTCCCCAAAGCTCTGACATAACTTGTCAGATTTAAGAGCACATATGATTACCTTTGTATAAGCAACTAAACATGCAGAATTATACCATAAGTATAAGTAACTAGAAATAGAAACAACACAGAATATGAGAGGCAACACACAATTATATTCAACTCATTTCAGAAGGAAATACAATGAAGAAAATCACACTTTCTTCTCACACCTCTCAGATGTACAGATCTCTTTCCCTCAAGAGTTATCTTCTCTCAATACAGGTCACAACAAATAACTCAAGCATAGAGCTATTGTTCACCTCAACCAATCAGTACAATAATGCCAGTACAACCGAGTACGAACTGGTACTCCAAGTAGATCTCACCATGATCTTGCTCCTTGATGTGTTGTTGTCACCTTGGATCTTGCTACCCCGCAGATCTCCCTTTGACCCTCACACACACACACCCCTATAGATCAACCGACCTTACTTACCCATGTAGATCTCCACCCTGATCTTGCACACTCTGTAGATCAACCTGATCTTACATACCTAGAAGAATCCCTATGATTCCACCATGGAAGAACTCTTCTAGTTATACACTTTACAATACAGTTCCATGGGTCTATTATATATATCCCATGCATATAATAATTTAGACAAGCATCTCAAGACTCAAACTAGTCTTTAACATGAAAACAACCAATTCGTTAACTAACTATTCATCAACAGGCAGTTCTGGAACTACACAGGTGACCGACGTCAGTCCTTGTCTACCTGAGGATGACTGACATCAGCTAACTCTTGCTGATGTTGGTTGCTTTATGTCGACCCCTGCCTGACATCGGTGTGGGCTGCCGATGTCAGTGACTGTGACACTCAACAACCCTCCATGTTTGCATCTGGGTGAAGCTTTTAACTCCACAACCTAACAATCTCCCACTTAGAGATAAATAGCTACACCTGTACCTGTACTAGTACATTGTCTAATCTGTATCCTAGCTTGTATTCCTCTTCAAGCTCAATCTTGAGGACCAACCACCACACATCCTGTGGTGCAACCCATGTGTCTGAATTTATCCATTCTCAACTTAGCTTCTACCATTGCTATACTCCCACTCAATCAAAAACCCTTGAGAGTGACCTATAATCAACAAACACTAACCAGATCTGAACCACCTATTAGTAAAGCTCACTTTGAGAACCTCCAACCTGGCTCTGATACCAATTGATAGGACCTAGGTTCCCCAAAGCTCTGACACAACTTGTCAGATTTAAGAGCACATATGATTACCTTTGTATAAGCAACTAAACATGCAGAATTATACCAAAAGTACAAGTAACTAGAAATAGAAACAACACAGAATATGAGAGGCAACACACAATTGTATTCAACTCATTCCAGAAGGAAATATAATGAAGAAAATCACACTTTATTCTCACACCTCTTAGATGTACAGATCTCTTTCCCTCAAGAGTTATCTTCTCTCAATATAGGTCACAACAAACAACTCAAGCACAGAGCTATTGTTCACCTCAACTAGTCAGTACAATACTGCCAGTACAACCAAGCACAAACTGATACTCCAAGTAGATCTCACCATGATCTTGCTCCTTGATGTGTTGCTGTCACCTTGGATCTTGCTACCCCACAGATCTCCTTTTGACCCTCGCACACACACACCCCTGTAGATCAACTGACCTTACTTACCCATGTAGATCTCCACCCTGATCTTACATACCTAGAAGAACCCCTGTGAATCCACCATGGAAGAACTCTTCTGGTTATACACTTTACAATACAGCTCCATGTGTCTATTATATATATCCCATGCATACAATAATTTAGATAAGTGGCTCAAGACTCGAACTAGTCTTTAACATGCAAACAACCAGTTTGTTAACTAACTGTTCGTCAATAGGTAGTTTTGGAACCGCACAGGTGACTGACGTCGGTCCCTGTCTACCTGAGGATGACTGACATCAGCTGACTCTTGCTGATGTTAGTTGCTTTCTATCGACCCCTGCCTGACGTCGGTGTGGCTTGCTAACATCGATGACTGTGACACTCAGCAACCCTCCATGTTTGCATCTGGGTGAAGCTTTTAGCTCCACAACCTAACAAATGCTTTAAATGTTTTTATCTTGTCTTGGTGTACACAATGATATCATCTTGATACATAATAATGAATTGGTTAATTACTCCTACAAAAGTGATGTCTATAACTTGTTGGAATGTTACACTAGTGTTCATCAACCTAAAATGCATCCTCATATATACATACATGCCCCAAGGTGTAGTGAATGCAGTCTTGGATCTCTCAAATTACTTTACCATAACCTAGTTGTACCCTGAAAATCCATCTAATGTGGATAACATATCTAATATTGTAACACTTTATAGTAGGTTATCCATATTGGGTATGGGATAATTATATTTCAAAGAAGATTTATTCAAATTTTAGAATTCCATGCATAAGTAGATGCCACCTTTTTTCTTTTTCATAGGGAATAAATTGGTAACCCATGATGAATACCTGATGGGATAAATAATACCACCATACCTTAGCTTCCTTAACTCATCCCTCATCTTAGTGGCCAAGATGGGGTTAATAAGTCTTTGATTCTACCTAAAAGTCTTGCTATCAAGATGTAATAGGATGACATGTTGGAATAAATCTTCCCTATGCACTTTCAACTCAGAATAAGAGCATGCTAGAAAATCAGGGTACTTATTTAATAACTACATGTAAAATTGTTTATCAATTTCACTTAGGTGAGTACCCAACCAAACCTTCCTTGGATTCTCATGAGAACCCAAGTTTCACTCAGTCATGTCTTTTGAGATGAATGAGTCTCTTGATTAATTTTATTAGCTCCATCAAAATATGATTCTAAACTCACTAATCCTCTTGGGAGAGTGTTTTTCTTCAATTTAATGATGTCTTTCCCAAATAAGGTTTCTTTTCTATCACAAACATGAGCCATAGATTCCAATTATATGATCTAATCATTGAACTCAACTTCATAATTAAAAGACCTCTTAATCTACTAATCATCATCAAACACCTACCAATAATGAACATTCTCTGGGACTGAAGGCCTGACAAGCACCTCTACTTGATACTAACAATGAGGGATCATATTTGCAATATGAAATTGATCACCTAGCCCTACAAGTTTGTCAGCTTCTTGGTTAAAAATTCTATCATGATAACAAATGTTGAATGCATCAAAGAATTTAAGAAAATCCCAAATAACATTTTGATATTGTTTCAACCATTTATTCTTGGTGGCATAAGAATTGTGGATCTACTTAACCACTAACTTAGAATCACCCTTGATGATCAAACTTTTAATTCCATATTCATGGGCAATCCTTAAGCCAAGCAAGAGTACCTCATACTAAGTAGTATTATTTGTGCACTCAAAGGATAGATAAAAAGAAAACATGAAAAATTTACCATTGGGGGCATATAAGACAACCCCAACTTCATTCGCAATATTGGATCAAGTCTCATTAAAGTACATCTTCCAAACTACACTTTCTTTGTCAGGTTCAATATCAAGAATAGTGGGCTATTCACTAGTATCAACAATCTTATCAAAGTTGCCAAGCTCAACATCCATGTACAACACTTCATTAAGAGCATGTTTTGGATCTTTAGTTAAATGTAACATCTTTGGATCTAAATCTTGACCATATTACCCTCCAATATAATGGTGGTATAAGAAAGGTCCATCTCCACACTTCCACCAATGCTAACAATCCATTTTTGTGACAAGAACATCCTCCATTTAGGTGAGTAATCTATATTTACCATGCCCATATTAATATAATTACTGGGATGAACATCCAATTGTATAAATATTCCCTTTAATTATCCAACAACTAGAAGTTTTCATGAATCCATGGCATAACACTTGTCAAAGGTTGACATAATTGTTGACCAAATTTGACTTTTAGGTCAAATTAGGGCACCCCTAGTAAAAGAACTTTATTTTTTAGGCATATAAGGGGGTATAATGTATTTTAATGAGGTGTTATATATATAAATTGATGTCAACTAATGTTATATTAGCTTTTGTCAATTAGTTTTTATGCCCTTATATCACTTTTAGGTTATTTGAGGGGTTAAAATAGTGCATTTAATGCTCTATATAGGTTTTTTTGGAAATGTGCAAGTGTCAAAACATGATTTAATACCCCATGTGTCATTATAAGTCTTAGATAACTAAAACTACTAAAAATATGGTAGGATATTCAGAGAAAAGGTAGTTTTCTTTAGAAAAAAGGAGAAAATGGAAATTGTATGACCTTTTTGGGAAGTGTGCCACTTGGAAAACATTGAAATGTGACTCTTAAGCTTCACCAAGATCAATATCATGTTTGGTTTGATCTAGAGATGTCATTTCATTCTCAAAACCATTCTACTCCATTTTGGCTTTCCTAGACATATAAAAATGACTTTTAGGTTTTTGGTTGGTGCGTCTAGTAGGAAGGATTTCAAGACAAATAATTTTGGGAAGTTGTTTTAAACTTATATTCATTAATTTACATATAATAATTTTTAATAAAAATCAACTATTATTTATGAACCATCAGTTTAAAGTTGATTGTTCAAATATGCATGCTAATCTATGAACCCTACAAGTTTTGCTTCATTTTGGGAAAATTTGTATGAATCAATTAGTGTTGTTGGATCTAAAGAATGTGTAATTACTTATCACATGGCCTCCATTATTTTTTTAGGTTATACGATGTTTGGATGAGTTATAATGAGTTCATTTAGATTCTCTTGAAATAATATCAATGTTTTCACATGCTTAATTCACCATGCTAAATAGTCATGTGATACCCTTGCTTGTTATTTTCCATATGCAGACGAGTGATTTTCATGTTGAAGAGTAAGTTTTGGAATTGGTTTTAGGTGGTTCTTGGTGGAATTCATGTGTTTGAGGGTTGAAATTAATTTTGGTTTTTATAAGGCTTTTTTCCCATCCTTATTGATCCATTATAGACACTCACTATCTACATATAGTCTACACACACATCCAAGAGCTCCTAATGACATCATATTGAGTTAAGAGGCTTAGTGATGGTTTTAGGCATTTTAAAGTATGGAGGATACACTTTAGGTTTTGAGATGGAGATATAAAAACTAAATAAATCTAAAGTAATATGTATTTCCATGCTCTGCCCACTATTTGTATGCATTGGGAATCCACACCTATAGGTGGTCTAGTAGGGGGGTTAAGAAGACATTTTTAAAAGTATAATAGTAGTGAGACTCATCCTAAAGACATCATAGATTGGAAAGGGTCTTAACATGCTTACTTGAAATTTTGAATGGTTTGAAAAAGTGAGAAACACCTTTCAAAGGTAAAAACTGAGATTTTAGGTCACAATCCCTAAATTAAGCAAACAGAGGCCCAAAGGGTTTTGTTAATACCCTATAACATGTTTTCAAACATGACCAAAGTATCTAAATAGGTGTATTTAATATTTTCTAACATGGAAAAGACTTTTAATAGAAATGGAGGGTAGAAAATAGGTGGAAAGAGGCTGTCCAAGGCCTTTAAGTTCCTCTTAAAGACATTGAGATCTTTGAATGTAGTCTACAATTATTTCTTACCTCTAGAGTGACCATAACACCTAATGATGCAAATTGATCTTTGTCACCATGTAGAATAATCATACCATGCATGATAAATGGAAATTTCATGATATAAATGCATTTAAAAGAGATGGTACCCTATGTTTATGCCTTAATTACACCTATAGGTGTCTATACAAATAGCCCAAACACTCATTTACAACTATAAGATGCAAAGGTACTTGTGAGTGATAAATCAATAGGATTAACTTTGAAGACATGTTTTAAACCTTGTTGAATTAGGATGACATCAAGATAAGTCATGGCTAAAAGAGGATAGGTCTGTTAGAAAATGGTCTCAAGCCTAAGTAGGCTTACATAGGATTTCCCAGACCCATACCCACCTACAGACTAGCTATAAAGCTATCAAAATGACTAAGATTGGTAACTTTAATATTGGACCTTCTTCTAAGCATAATAAGGTAGGTGAAGTTAAATCATGGTTGGAAGAGTTTTGAGAGAGATTACAAGACATAAAGAAAAGGCTTAAACATATATTTACATCTACAGGCAGGACCTAGAGGTAAGGTTTATAGTTAGTTAAGGGGAAAACTCAGTTAGTGAACTTGAGATGTAGAAAAGGGGTATGTGTAAGTTGGAATGATGAGATGAGCCTATGAAAACTCATATAAAGATAATATGACCTATATAAGCCCTTGGAAATAGGAGAAGAGCCTACTTAAGATCTTTTATATACACCTACAACTAGATTTGACTATCTTAGGTAGTGAACATAGATGTTGTGGTCTTGAGTGTGGAAAATGCACAAACGATCAAGTAAAGTTAAGGAATGTTGTAGATACACTCATAGGAGGTTGAGTACATTTTTTTTGAGTTTAAACATGCAAATCAACCTCTGGAGAACCCCTATTTTAGAAAGGACATAGTATACTTTATGACTATTAACAAATAATGAGCATGATTAGGCTATTAAGAGATAGTCTAAGCTCAATAAAAGTACTCAATGGATCCAAAGGGAATTTAAATGATAATGGAGGTTACAAGTAGAGTCTTTAAACATTATTTCAACCTAAATTATGCAAATATTACCTACAGTTTTCACTTTTAGTAGAGATAGGTGTTGACCCAATTTTGCCCCTCAGGCAAAATCTTGGTCACCTCCTACACCTGCTTCGCAGGCCCAGTCATTTCAGGTTGCAAGGTCCACTTTCAGGTTTCGATAGCGCCATTGCAGAGAATAGGCAGCGAAAGACAGAATCTCTGAACGTTCACGCAAGGAGAGAAGAAGAGAAAAAATGGAGCATTTCAACACTTAGGCAAAAAAGAGGGCAGACAAAATGCAGAGGGCGGAAAAATCGCTGCCCACTACAAGGGCGGGTAAAATGAGCTCACCTACAAGACATGCAGAGGGTGGCAAATTCACCGTGCATAACACGAAAAGGCCGTGGACATCGGCCGACATCGGCAATATTGCCGTCGTCAGCACCTTACAGAGACCGACATCGACAGAACCGCTGACGTTGGCAACACAAAGACAGGCACAAAAATTGAAAAACCCCGCCCAAATTGAAAAAGCCTACCCTATGGCGGCAAAATTGAAAACCCCACCTGATGGCGGGGAAATTGAAAGGGCCACCCACAACACAATTCTGTCGACATCGGCAGATTAGGGGAACCGACGTCGGCAAGACTACCACCGTCGGTAGATTATCGGCCGATGTCGGCAGGTATTCCTACATGAAGTTCATGCAAAGGGCAGCAAAATCGCCGCCCACTGCAAGGGCGGCAAATTTCACTTGCAGTGCACAAGAAAAAACCTACCCAACCACAGGAGGAGAAGACCAGCACGCAAAACGAGGCAAAAAGCATGGTCTTGGCAGACTTGTGATGTCATCAATAGTGTTTTTCACGCTTTTTAATGAGACTTCTCTTGGCTCTCCTGCTATAAATACAAGGACTTAGTCATTTTTTAGGGATCTTCCTGACTTTTGTAAAGAGCACTGCTCTGCATTTTCTCCACCTGAATCAATAAAAATACAATTTTGCCTCCATCTTGGATTGATTTGCTGTGTATGCCCTAAGTATTATCTGTGTTTAGTCATTATCTTCCATGCTTTCATAGGTAATACCAACAGACCAGCTATCTATAGGGACCAGTTCTGCAGCTGAAAGGAGAAGAGCAATACTTGAGAAGGACAGAACAGAGTAAGTTGCTTGCAAGCGTGCATTCTACAGCACCTCGGTAAACCTCTATGACGTATTTTACATTATAGCCTCCCCCTTTGTCTTAGCAGCCTGATTCCTCTACCAGATGTGTAGAGTATACTTGCATTTCCCCTGATTCTGAGAGTGGATCTGGAAGGTCACTCATGTTTTTGGTGTATCACCTCTTTTAGAGTAGGCTATTTGTTTTCATGCTTTTCTCTCTCTCTTTTCACCCCCCAGTATATACCTATATACCTATATTTCACGCTACCTAAAACAAACAAGATACATCAGAGGGAACTAGCCCATATCTAGAGACTCTCCTCTCCTGCTTCGCCATCCCACAGGCGAGAGAGGGCTTTCCATGTTGTGGGGAGAGGGCAGGAATCTGTGTTCCTGCCACTGGGTGCACTTTCCAGCATCAACAGTTCTGGCACGCCCGATGGGACAGTATTTTTCAATGCAGTAGTTTTTTAGGATTGATGGTAGTCCTGCTACAGTGATTTTTTAAAGATTTCCAGCATCTGGTGACTCCACTGGTAAGAGCTCAGTTCTTTATTTTTAAAGACCAGTTACTTAACTTCTATGCCAAAAGTTACCACCAAGTCAGCTTTAAGAAGGGTCCCCTTTGAGTTCATTGAACTACCTTTAAACTCTGCTAAAAGACTCAGGTTTGGAAGAACTCGCCCTTATCCACTGATAAATCCTCCTAGACCTGTTGCTAGGAACACCAACCCAGCTCAGCCACAAATACAATTTGTTCCAGCCATGGCCTTGCCTTTTGCAGCTTTTTGTGGTGAAAGCCCTTTAAACCTCCCACGCTATGATCCGATCCCCGGAACAGCTCTGAAAAATGTGCCTTCTTTTGATGGAGTGGGACCTATTACAGTTGTTGAACATATCAAAAATATTGCCAACCTTTGCAATATTCACAATGTAACAAAAGAAAATATTGCCATCAGACTGTTAGCCTTGTCTCTGAAAGGAAAAGCTCTCGACTGGTATGGCACCTTGCCTGTGAATTCCATACATTCTTGGAACGAATTGGGCACTCGTTTAACTGATCGTTTTGGGGAAAAAAGTGATAGCCTCTCTCTTGCTGAGCAACTGACAACTATAAAAAGAGCTCCGCACGAGTATATGCAGGACTTCAATACGTGGTTTCAAAAGACTTGGGATAGAATTCCCATCCTGGTAAGGCCGACCCCCAGCTACGCTTTCTTGTACTATCTAAAAGCATTGAATAGTGACATTGCTATGATGATCCAATCTATGGGGGGACACATACTGCCAGCTGCGTATGACATAGCCATTGCGGCTGAAAATTGCTTAATTCAAGCTGGGAAAATCACCCCTAGGCCTCATATGCCACTTTTCCCATAACCGCTGCCCCCAATTCAAGCAGTCTCTCCCACAATTGCCCCCCTACCTGTCATTGAGAAGCCAACTACTATTCCATCCAATGAATTAAGTGAAGTTAAGGGCCTATTGCAGAGCATGTCAAATGAACTTGTTGCCCTTAAAAGGCAGCAAGCTCAAAGCCACAAGCCAAACCAGAGTTATCAAAATTATGGCCATGCCCCTAGACCCCCTTTTCAAAATTATAACCAAGGTCAGGGGCAGCTCACTACAACTAGGCCTTATCAAAATTATAACTCAGGCCCTCCTTCGTCATCTAAAGCCATGGTACCTACTCAGAACAATCTAGTGCAGGAGCAGCCAGGTTGTTCAACCATGGGACAAGGTCAAGAGCAAGCTATCCACATGAATGACATGATGAATTTTTTCCAGAATTCAGAAAATCAGGGTGCTGATTTTTCTCAATTTTTTGAGTTCCCAGCTCAAACCAACACAAGCAACAATCAGACTCAGCCGGATTCTACCCTGATAAATCACGAAGAGGGTGAGCTCTATGCAATTAATCATGGGGGCGCTGCAGGCAATCATGCTGATTGCATTGCGGCCAATACGAGATTTAAAAGAAGAGCAGTTGGAGAAGTGCAAGCTTCCCCTCAGGCAGCAGCGAATCCTCCACCACACCCTTTTCAAAAGGCTCCAATTTCTAGACAACCATTTGCACCTCCAGCTCCTCAGTCTACAGCTCCAATCGGGATTAGCCCAAAGGAAAATGCGAAAGGAGTCAGTCCCCAAGTTAATATAGTTGATCAAATGAAGAAATTGCATGTGAGCATTTCTCTATGGGATTCATTGTCTCTTCCGGAACAAAAGGAGGTATTGAAGAAAGAATTGCATGAACTAGATCGCCAAGCCATCCCAACAGACACTAATAATGTCCTAATGATGAATGGGCCACCTTCTGCTCTAGGTTAGGTAAAGAAAGAAGAAAAGGCTCCCCCTTTTTATGTATCTTTGATCATAGGGGATTTCTTAGTACATAATTGCATAATTGATAGTGGGGCCAGCACTTCAGTAATGCCTAAATGCATTGCTGATAAGATGGGGTTAAAATACGAAGCAATGAACAAAGGAGTCTTGCAACTAGATGGGACACCTGCAAAGACAGTCAGAGTCCTAAAAGGATTGGGTTTAACATTGCATGCCTGCCCGACATTCTCAATCCCTCAAGATATAGTGGTAGCAGACGTTCCTCCATATTTTGCAATCTGTTTGTCTAGGGACTTTACGTCCAAGATAGGTGGTTATCTAGCAGCAAATTGGTCATGCCTGGTTTTTAGAACCAAGTATGGGACCAAAGTGAAAATCGAATCTGAGCCACTCTACAAGGACCACCTAGAGCCCTATTCACCCAAGGCAGCGAATGTCAGTTATACTATCATTGATCCAGAAGACTCTCAAATAGACAAATCTTCATCTTCTGCTCTTGAAGGAGTCGCAGACCTACTCTTGGATGAGTGGGGAAGCGATAACTTTGAGCACGATCCTTATAAGTTTATTGAGGAGGCAGACCTTGGCGTCTATTGCTTGCATGAAGAGAGTGCCGTCATGCCCAATATAAAGAAGATCTTGGCTTGTGGCAGCTATACTTCGACGGTTCCAGAAGCAAACTGGGCGCGGGTGGTGGGGCAATGTTAGTCTCCCCTTCTAAAGAAAGGTACTTTTTAGGTTTTTGTTTCCAGTTCTCTTGCACATGTAACGTTGCAGAATATGAGTCTTTGATTCATGGACTTGAGTGGGCAAGAAAAAGAGGGATCAAAAAATTGCAAATCTTGGGGGACAGTGAACTAATAGTGAACCAAATCAGAGGCCTGAGCCTGACCAAGAACTCCTTACTGAAATCTTACAAGCACAGAGTTTGGGACTTGATGGAGGATTTCTTTACTCTTAACATTACCTCTATCCCCAGGGAACAAAATAAGCTGGCTGACAGATTGGCAGCTGTTGGTGCCCAATTTGATGTTTCAAAAGAGATAAGCAGGGGTTGTGGTTCGCGCCATTTAAAAGTGGTGGTCCGGCCTTCAATTCCAGACAATGTTACAAATTGGTAGGTCTTCGAAAGTGACCAACAGATAGCCCTTTTCCTCAAGGAGGAAGCTGAATTTATGGTCCACAATCAAGCAAAATTGCAGCAGCAATATGGAAATCAGATTGTTCAATTGAAGAACAATAAACTCCCTAAGGGTTTGGTCACACTTGAAAGTATTTTCAATGGATAGGACCAACTAAGAGATGACAAAGCATGCATCACTACCAAAGAGGAGAATTATGAAAAAGTTGAAATCTTCAAGGACAAGTTACTAGCGCTTGGTAAGGTCTGCACGTTCCAAGAAAGACAAACTTTCATTCTGCTGTGTCAGGAGTTCGCTGACGTCTTCGCCTAGAATTATAGTGACTTGAAAGGCTTCGATCCAAGGCTCGCCCAACACACCATTGAATTAGATGAAGGCACAAAACCAGTCACACAAAAGCAGAGGCCTATTAACTCGATGGTAGAGCTCCTTATGCAGAAAGAATTGGCCAAGTTGATTGAGTCCGGCATTATATTTCTGATCAAACATTCCTCATGGTTGGCTAATTTGGTTCCAGTTAGAAAGAAACATGGGGAGATCAGGCTGTGCGTCGACTTCAGAGACCTTAATAAAGTCTCTTTAAAGGATCATTATCCCCTTCCAAACATGGAGCAGATCCTCCAAAAAGTAACTGGTTCCGAACGCTTCTCCCTCTTGGATGGCTATTCGGGATATAATCAGATTCTGGTGCGTGACTCCGACCAATACAAAACAGCCTTTACCACTAAATGGGGAACGTTCGCCTACCAGAAGATGCCTTTCGGGATATCCAATGCTGGTGCTACCTTCCAGCGAGCCATGGACATGGCTTTCAGTGGTTTGATAAATAAGAACGTGTTGGTATACCTCGATGACATAACAGTTTTCTCCAAAGAGGCAAAACAACATATGAAGCACCTCAGGTAGATTTTTGAGAGGTGTAGGGAATTTGGCATCTCCCTGAATCCAAAGAAATGTGTATTTGTAGTTCATGAGGGGAAACTTCTTGGCCACATTGTGTCTAAGGAAGGTTTGTCTGTTGACCCAGAGAGAGTCCGCTCCATTCTGGAGATGTCCCTACCAAAGCACAAGAAAGGCCTTCAGAGTTTCTTTGGCCGGATAAATTTCATTCGGAGGTTCATTCCGAATTTTTTTGAAATAGTTAAACCCCTAACCTCCTTGCTAAAGAAGGGTGAAGAATTCAAGTGGACAACACCAAGAAAGGATAGCTTTGAAGCTATCAAACAGGCTTTGACCCAAGCTCCCACTCTAATCAGCCCCGACTTCAATAAAGACCTCAACCTCTACACCTTCAGCAATGGAGAAGTAATATCTGCCATGCTTACCCAAGCAAACAGTGATGACCTCGAGCAACCACTCGCCTTCTTCAGCCAAGGGTTAGAGGATTTTGAAATCAGGTACACCTATGTAGAGAAGCAAGTCCTGGCAGTAGTGCCCAGCCTGAAAAAATTTAGATATATGTTGTCAAACAGCAAGATCCATCTCATGGTTCCACATCTTGGTGTCAAGGATTTTCTGACCAATCGAGACTTAAACGAGAAAAGGGTAGGATGGATCACCAAAGTGATGGAGTACGACATAGATATCAAGATTGCCAAGTTGGTGAGAGGAAGGGGCCTATGTGAATAGCTAGCCACAGATTTGAGACAAAAGGATGAAGACAGCTTGCTGATCCATGACACAGCCACCATAGAAGAACCAGCTGTTGTAAGGGATTGGACACTGGACATGAGGCATTTCCTTCTTATGGGCGAATGTCCACAGGGTCTCGGTAGGGCTGAAAGAAGGTATTTTAAACTTCAGTCCCTTCCCTATGTTTTGATTGACGGAGTATTATTTAGGAAGGATCTCTCTAGGGTTCTCCTGAGATGCATTGACTCCAGTCAGATTGACAAGGTTTTGGCTGAGTTTCACAATGGGCCAGCAGGCGGACATTTCACCCCTAAGACCACAGCAGCAAAAATAATGAGAGCTGGCTATTTTTGGCCCACTCTCTTCAAGGATACCCATGCCTCGGTAAGGAAGTGTCAGAAGTGTGCACTCTTTCACAGAAAGCAGCGATTGGCTGCCATGCCCCTACAGCCCATTCAAGTTGAACAACCATTCATGCAGTGGGGCCTGGATTTCATAGGGATGATCAATCCTCCCTCTAGTGCTGGACACAAATGGGTCCTGACTGCTACGGATTATTTCACCAGGTGGGTGGAAGCCATTGCTTTGAAAGAAGCGAATGAAAGCACAGTTTTGGATTTCTATGAGGACTTAGTGACACGTTTTGGGGTCCCAGCCACTATAATCTCAGATAATGCCTTGGCTTTTCTGGGAACCAAAACTAGTGAATGGGCGTTAAGGTATGGTATATACCTCAGCACTTCATCAAATTACTACCCGCAGGGGAATGGACTAGCTGAGTCCACTAACAAAAATTTGATCAAGATTATAAAGAGGACCATGGAAGAAAATCAGAGAACTTGGCATGCCAAGTTGAAAATAGCTCTATGGGCCGATCGAATCACTCTGAAAAGATCATTCGGAAATTCTCCATATACGCTTGTGTATGGAAGGGAAGCAAGGCTTCCTATCTCACTCGAATTGCCAGCGCTGGACCTCGCTCATCAGTTGCAGCTAGAAGAAGGAAGCAGCATGGAGGTCAGATTGTGTGAACTAATGGAGCTCCAGGAGGTAAGGAACCAGGCCATGGTCTCTATGATCAGTCGCCAACATCAGGTGAAAAGACATTTTGATAAGAAGTCTTCGTCAAAAAGTTTCATCGAAGGAGACATTGTCTTAAAATGGGACGAAGATAGAGCTAAGCCCAGAAAACATGCAAAATTTGATGCCCTCTGGAGCGGTCCTTACATGATTACTCAGTGCAAGCAGCATAATGCTTTCCAGCTCTCCAAGTTGGACGGTGAAGAATTGCGTATCCCAGTCAACGGGATACACCTGAAGCATTGTCACTAAATTTTGGTTCGGCTGTGCATAGTTTCCTTTTTTATTTTTCCTGTTTTCCCTAAGTGCAGTTTGCACAGGTAGTTGTTTTTAGCTTTGTGTGTTTCCCTTTGTTTGGGGGTAAATTCTATGTATTTTGATTCTGAGATTATCAAAGCTATTGTGAACTCGCTTCAAAGTCACCATCTGACTCTGCACCCAATGGATATGCAAGGCAACTGGGTTCTAAGCATAGCAGGCACGCTTCCCCCGTGAGTCACCAATTTGTTGACCCAATTTTGCCCCTCAGGCAAAATCTCAGTCACCTCCTACACCTACTTCGCAGGCCCAGTCATTTCAAGTTGCAAGGTCCACTTTCAGGTTTCAACAGCGCCGTTGCAGAGAATAGGCAGCGAAAGACAAAATCTCTGAACGTTCACGTAAGGAGAGAAGAAGAGAAAAAATAGAGCGTTTCAACACTTAGGCAAAAAAGAGGGCAGACAAAATGCAGAGGGCGGAAAAATTGCCGCCCACTACAAGGGCGGGTAAAATGAGCTCACCTACAAGACATGCAGAGGGTGGCAAATTCACCATGCATAACACGAAAAGGCCATGGACATCGGCCGACGTCGGCAATATTGCCATTGTCGGCACCTTACAGAGACCGACATCGGCAGAACTGCCGATGTCGGCAGCACAAAGACAGGCACAAAAATTGAAAAACCCCACCCTAAGGTGGCAAATTGAAAAAGCCCACCCTATGGCGGCGAAATTGAAAACCCCGCCCGATGGCGGGGAAATTGAAAGGGCCGCCCACAACACAATTCTGCCGACGTCGGCAGATTAGGAGAACCGACGTCAGCAAGACTGCCACCATCGGCAAATTATTGGCTGACATCGGTAGGTATTCCTACATGAAGTTCATGCAAAGGGCGGCAAAATCGCTGCCCACTGCAAGGGCGGCAAATTTCACTTGCAGTGCACAAGAAAAAACCTGCCCAGCCACCGGAGGAGAAGACCAGCACGCAAAATGAGGTAACAAGCATGGTCTTGGCAGACTTGTGATGTCATTAATAGTGTTTTTCACGCTTTTTAATGAGACTTCTCTTGGCTCTCCTGTTATAAATACAAGGACTTAGTCATTTTTTAGGGATCTTCCTGACTTTTGTAAAGAGCACTGCTCTGCATTTTCTCCACCTGAATCAATAAAAATATAGTTTTGCCTCCATCTTGGATTGATTTGCTGTGTATGCCCTGAGTATCATCTGTGTTTAGTCATTATCTTCCATGCTTTCATAGGTAATACGAACAGACCAGCTATCTACAGGGACCAGTTCTGCAGCTGAAAGGAGAAGAGCAATACTTGAGAAGGACAGAACAGAGTAAGTTGCTTGCAAGCGTGCATTCCACAGCACCTCGGTAAACCTCTGTGACGTATTTTCCATTATAGCCTCCCCCTTTGTCTTAGCAGCCTGATTCCTCTACCAGATGTGTAGAGTATACTTGCATTTCCCCTGATTCTGAGAGTGGATCTAGAAGGTCACTCATGTTTTTGGTGTATCACCTCTTTTAGAGTAGGCTGTTTGTTTTCATGCTTTTCTCTCTCTCTTTTCACCCCCCCCAGTATATACCTATATACCTATATTTCATGCTACCTAAAACAAACAAGATACATCAGAGGGAACTAGCCCATATCTAGAGACTCTCCTCTCCTGCTTCGCCGTCCCACAGGCGAGAGAGGGGTTTCCATGTTGCAGGGAGAGGGCAGGAATCCGTGTTCCTGCCGCTGGGTGCACTTTCCAGCGTCAACAATAGGTAGGGTAACCTAGTTTGATTGAGAAAAAGAGAATGAGGATTTTTGGGTATTATTTTAGGTAAGGACATCTTTGTATAATAAATAAAAACTTGGTAACTCAGTCCAAATGGAAACCCTATAGATAGTGCCTTTTCTACAAGCATGTCTCATATTTTCATGCATTTAGAGGGTCAAGTCACCATATCAAGATTTAAAATTTTGTAAAAGACATATTTAAGACTTGAGGAATCTATTAAATTAATAAAAATTTCCTAAGGAAGTAGGGGAGCACCCTCTATTTTGTCTCAGATTGATGGTACTCCCCTTGTGCATAAAACTGATAGTCTTGGAAAAGATGGATAAAAAAGATGATAAGGGAGTTGTTTAAACCTAATAAGAGATTTATAAGTTGAAAAATAACTAATAAAATGTGATAAAAATCCTACAAGGGAGAGAAACCTTATAAAAATGTCTAGATCCTCAAAGGTGTAAACAGGCTTGTTAGGCAGGATTCAAGCCTAAGGCCAATTTGGGGTCCACCATAATTTTTGGATTTTGGTGAGTGTTATAGATTGTGGGATTATGTTTATGGGGTGGATATAGAGGTGTTAAGGCATTTTAAATTCATGATAAACCTTGGATAAGCCATTTTTGGCTCAAAAACTCATTTGGGTTATTGGAATGAAGGAAACAAGCTCAAATTGGCAAGTTTGATCACTCGTATCTCACCTAAGGTTTTACATGAAATTAAAAGGAATTTGGAGATGTTATAAAGGTCCATAAACACAATTTTTGTGATTTTTTTTCAAAATTTGGATTCCCAAACTTTATGAACCAACCTTAAGACCAAAAACATACCTAAAACCCTACTAAACCCTTGCCAAGGACTAGTTTTGGGAAATGGAGTTGGATAGATACTAAAATGAAATATTTTGTCTATAATAATGATTTTATGTTGTATATAACTACCTAGGATAATTTAAATTAGGATGAGTTGTATGAACTTGTATAGATAGGGGCAAAAATAAGGTTTTTCTCACTATTTTATGTGTTGTGCAGGATACAGGAGGTGTTAAGAGAAAAAATAAAGTTTAGATGGAAGAATAAGACTTAATATAACTCCCAATATTAATTTTAGGCCTTGAAACTACTTATAAGTTCTCCAAATAGGTGATTCAACATAGAGAGTCAAATCTAGCATATTGGACAAGCTAGTGAAGAAGATGGAAAACTTCAAGTGAGATGAATTTAAGGTGTCCATGATGCTTCTAAGGCCATTGAGGACCTTGAAAATTTTCAATAATTCCCTCCCAAGTATTTTCATGGAAAACTGATGCTAATTTTGATTCCAAGTGTGCAGGATTCATGGAAGAGTAGTTTTTTGGATAATAGATGACGATGGCTCACTTTTAGAGGTTTCTAGAGGACTAGGCATGCAACCAATACATGGAGAGGCATGTATGATGTCCCTACCCTATATTAAAATAATTATACCTATCATAAATAGTATTCCAAATCATTTCTCATTTATATACCTTTTGATCAATAAAATGACTAAGTGTTACCTATTCCATGACTATAATTAGTGTGTTTTACTTGAATGTTTGATTTTGCTTAAGTGACACTCTTGTTTCCTTAGCATGTTATCTCATTATTGTAACCTATTTGAAATTTGTACCATCTTATTTTAGGGAATGTGATATGTTGTAGGAAATGTCAAAGTTTAAGTGAGTTAGTCTCTTTATCAGTGCCATTTAAGGCCTCTTATCTATTCCTCCTAGCTTTACACATTCATCCATGACCTCACAATGTAACATTGATACAAGAAGTGGAAGGGGACTCCCTGAATATTATAAATATTTTAAACAATAAAAATTCTATTTCAAGGTATATAGAGGCTATGGTGATGGAAATGAAAACCTTAATTCAAAAATTTGAGAAAGTTACTATCACCCATATTTATCGTGAAGCCAACGGGGTTGCTGATTGGATAGCAAATCACGCAGTTCGAACAGGACACAAGGTGAGTTGGTAGGATACATTAAACAAGAATGTGGATCTTAGATCACTCATTAATCATGACGCAATTCATGCAAAGGAGGGAAAGATCAGCTTGGAATAGAAAATCAATGATTTGGCCGAGTGGCCTCTCAGAGAAAGGATTACACTCATTAAATAGAAATGGTCTAGAGTACGTGAAGTGGATTCTGAACGTGCCAAAAAAAAGGTGAGTTTTGTTCCAAATTGGCAATAGCTGGTTTCATTGCTTAGTTTATAGTGTTTGGGCATTACAAGATATTTGTATGGCTCACAAAATGAAAGGAGAACCAAGGAAGCAGGAATCCAAAAACCGCAAAGAGTGGAAAGCAAAACAAGATGTCTGGAAGATCCTTTAGAGAGGGAAGGTTGTGAGCTACATGGAATGGCTACATGGTTCAAAACCCCATATTACAATGGTTTTTTTCAAAAATTGGATTGATGACAGGGTTACCCTCCATGGCATCACGGTGAATCTCACCGAGGAATTCATAGTGGAGGTCACGAGGCTTTCAATGGAGGGAATAAAATTCTCAAAGCAGACCAGCATTTCAAATGAGGCTTTTTGCAAATACCCAAAGATGGATGTTGAGGAACATTAGTTGGAAAAGAGTGGGGACTTTTTTGACTTGGAGCAGATTAAGGGAATCTGGAGAGACGTCTTATGCTGTATTTGTGAGTATTTCATACTTGATGGAAGAAGCAAAAGAGTCCACAAATTTCACTTTGTATTTCTTAATCACTTCAGACACAAAGTAAGAATATCCTTTCCTTTCTATTTGCATTTCTCTTTGCTCCAAAGTCTATTCGCTCATAGGAAAAAGGAGTCTCGTCCTATATTGCATGAGGGATTAATTCTAATAATTAAAGGTCACTGCAAAAATAAGGCCATTGTATTGAATCCTTATTCGGATAAAAATAAGGACTTACAGAGTAATAAGAATGAAACAACAAAAGGGAAAGAAATCAGACTGCAGATGAGGAAACAGAGTGGGAAAGCACTGAAAGTTTTGAGGAGGAGAGCATGGAGGAAGAGGGAGGAACAAAAAGTAGACAATCAAGCTCCAATGAGGAAGACGAAGTTCAAGACAAGAATGAGAAAGAAGGAGTCACTATAGAGGAAAAAACTAAAAACAACAACCATGATCCTGAGGCAAACCAGCAAGTGTTTGGGGAAATTGATAAAGATTTGGATGTTCTTTTTGAGGACCATGCTTCAAAAAATGAGAAGGAAAATCTAGTTCAGGTTGTCAACCAAGTAATGGAAATGGGAGCTCAAGTTAAGGATGATTGTAACCAAAATGAAAGCCCTATTGAAACTAAGGAACAGAAACGAATGAAAAGGGAGGATCATATGGAAGAAGTTGAAAATAGTCCAAAAAAGAACACAAAAGATTGGAGTGATATAAGGTAGAATGATAGGAGGCACCCCCCTATGAGCTTGGCCAAGTGCAAAGCAGATGCTATCCTTTAATTTGACTCATGGATGTATAATGAGATAATGGTACTCAAGAAGAAAATGGAAATAATGGAATGTAACCAGGGAGCAGTTTGGAATAAAATCAATAACATGGAAAAGTAGATGAGGGATATTATTATCAAACTCAAAGACTATGAGAACAACCTAAGGGAACTCATTAAGGAAAGCAAAATGAAGATGGAGGAGGTTACCTCTAACATATGTGCAGCTACTGTAAACATTGGAAAACAAGCAAATGAGGAAATCAAATCCTTGGAGGGGCCAAGCAAGAGAACAAGATAGAGCTCAAGAAAGAAAGAAATGCAAGAGGGAGCCACGTCGGCGGCTATAGCCATTCAGGACACTGCTGTGAAAGGTAAGGAAGCAGTGAAGATGATTTTGGAACTAGAAGAATAGGTCTTGTTTCTTTTAGTTGGATGTAATATCTGGTTCCATTTCTTGGTTTTTTGTTTCCTTGTCACTATGGAGTTTCTAGGTCTTTGAAAAACTTGGGGTTAGTCTTTTGATTGTCTTTAATGGTGGTTTTAGGTCCATGTAAAACCTGATTTTGATACTTCTTTGAAGTAGGTTTTAGGTTTCGCCTATGAACGTTTCTGTTTTATCCTTCTCCCTTTGTTTCTGCATCTCCTCATAGGGTGCATATCCAAGTGATAATATTTTTTGGCATGTCTGGTGGGACTCTTGTTCCAAGATTTAGAGGATTTTTGGTGTTTTCTTTCAATACGTCAACCTTTGGAGGTATCTATCAAAGCATCAATGGTGACTTTGAAGATACATCAGCTGGTCAATCAGCCCAAGTATTTAATTTGAATATTGTTGATAACCTTTTCTTATGTTCCTACTTCCCAATGAAGTTTTATGGCTGACCTTGGATTTGAGTTTTGTTCTCTACAAGTTTCATGGCTGACCTTAGATATCAAAAAACACCCTTCTATAAGCCTCAATATGAGACATATCATTCATTACATGATGAATATCAGCCTCAATAATATGCATATCAACCTTGTCATATGAAATAAGAGGTTCCCATGTGATGTACACAAAGATATCATTGGCAAAATGCAACTCTTACTCATGTTGATACTTCTCCTCCTAATGAACTCACTACTTCTTTCCTCTTTTCAAAACCCATTCATAAGCCTTATTATTTATTAAAAACTCCATATTCAATTCATTCACCTTTGATTACATCTCATATTCTATGTCTTTCACCTCAAATCCATGAGCCTATCCATCAACCTTTCATTTCACCCCTTCTAATGGGGGAACCTATTTTGAGAGAGGTAAGTAAAGAAGAACAAATCCAATTCATGGTTGATCAAGAGGTTATCATGAGTGATTATGAATAATAAATCACCATAGGGACTCCACTTGGTGAACAAAAGGACAATCCAATATCTAATGTTTCTATATTTGAAGGAATGTGTGTCCATGAGGAATCTCCTACACTTCACCCTTAATCTAATTTTGAGTTCTATTTGCCACCTCCACAAACTAGTTCATATTTCCCTCACCCCATTACCATTTGTATTGATGGACCTATGGTATGGGAACCTAAATAATATCATCTAGTTGATAAAAAAAGAGAAATCTTGCTTGAAGAAAACCTACCTCCTTGGCAACCTCATTGGGCTAGATCATATGATTTCAAGATGCCTATTCTTGGCATCACCATGAAGGAGAAGGAAATGGAAGACATTATAGCCTTTATGGGATACTCTACATATTATCCAAAATTTATGAATAAACATCTCAAACATGAAGTGGAATGTGTTATCTAGAGTGAAACCCAAGTCATTTCTCAATGAGTGCCAGTCCTAGGAGATATTCATGAGATCAAGGTAGAAGAAGTGGTTCTTAAAGATGGAATCCATGAAGAAGAATACTTATGGTATAGGTTTGATACCATTTGAAAATAATTTTATGAGTTTTTTAAAGCTTCTCCTTCTCCAAAGGATTGCATAGCCAATGGCCTATTGATGAGACTAATGAACATAAGCTTGAGTGTTTAATCAAACATGAAGAGGAGGCTCTTACTACTGGTCAAGAACTAGCTATCATGAAGCCACTTGATGATGAAAAATAGTTTTAATAAAATTAGGTTGATGACATCATTCATCAAATAGATAATGTGGAAGAGGTAGTGGTTCTAGGTGATAAAGAGGAAAAGGATGATTGATAGCTAAAAATGGAGCTACTTCAAGAGCTTGAAGAGATTTTCCAAGTTAAGGTCCAAGTGTATAAAAAAGTGAAGGAAGAAGTTTCCATGGATGAAAATGATAAATATTGGATAGATTTTAAAAATATCCTTGATGAGATAGAAGAGCTTGCATCTGAGAAGAAGCCTAGTCTTGTTAAGAACACCATGGAAGACAAAAAGATATGCCTTATTCAATCATCATTTGACGTTACAATTGAGGATATACATGAAAAGGTTGAAGATGTTTGGATACAAGAGGAATATGTCTACATTGGAGACCTATTTATATATGGTCTATTTGAGATTATGATAATTAAAGTGCCAAAGGATAAGTCTGATCCATAAAACATCCAATCCAAAGAGAAGCATGCTTTGCACCATGTTCCATCTCATAAAGAAGGTGATGCTTCAAGCTTACCATTTGATCCAAGAGGGAGGTATGATAATTTTTATTTGTACATATTAGTTTATTATTTACCATAAGTGATTAGAGAACATGTGTGTGTGTGTGTATTGTTGTTGTTGTTGTTTTCTTGCTTTGGTGTGTCCTTTACTTTGTGTCATTGAGGTAATCATTAGTGTCTTGTCTTGGTCAAAGGTTTGTGGTCAATGGTCAAATGTTTTATTTTTTTTATCTTTATTTTTATGAATCCTAATCCCAATGTACTAATAAGTCTATTGGTCTAGTTAGTATAGTAGGCATACTACCCTTATGAGTCACCAATTTGTTGACCAAATTTGACTTTTAGGTCAAATTACGGTACCCCTAGTAAAAACTTGATTTTTAGGCCTATAATGGGTATATGTATTTTAATTATGTGATTTATAGGATAATTTATGTCAACTAATGTTATATTATCTTTGATCAATTAGTTTTTATGCCCTTATATCATTTTTGGGTCATTTAAGGGGTCAAAATAATGCATTTAATGCTTTGTACAAGTTTCTTAGGAAATGTGCAAGTGTCTAATTGTGATGTCATGACCCATGTGTCATTATAAGTCTTATATAACTGACACTACTAAAAATATGGTAGGTTGTTCAAAGAAAAGGTAGTTTTCCTAGAAAAAAGGAGAAAATGGCACTTGTATGACCTCCTTGGGTACTGTGCCACTTATAAAACATTTAAATGTGACTCTTAAGCTTCAATAATATCAATTAAACATTTTTTTATCTAGATATGCCATTTATTGCTTAAAATCATTTTGCTCCATTTTAACTTATCCAGACATATATAAATGACTTTTAGGTTTTTGATTGGTGCATCTAGTAGGAAGGGTTTCAAGAAAAAATATTTTGGGAGGTTATTTTAAAATTATAGGCCTTAATTTACATATAATAATTTTTAATTATGATCAACTATGCTTTATTAACCATTAGTTTAAAGTTGATTATTCAAATCTACCTGCCCATCTGTGAAACCTAAATGTTTTGATTAATTTTGGGTAAATAAGTACAAACCAATTGGTTTTTTTGGCTATATAGAATGTTTAATTACTTATAAAATGGTATCATTTCTTTTTTTTTGTTTCCATGATGTTTTTATGAGTAAATTAGCTCACTCTGCAAGAGGGTGCCAACATGAGTAGTTTTAGTTAGTTTTTCACTTATAAGAGATTGAATTGAATACAAAGGTTTCATATGAATGGGAAATGATTTTAAAAATGTTTCAATATCATGTGACCACCTATTTCCATGTTTTAGTTTCACCATGTCATCTCTTGGATTTTTTATAAGCTTGTCTTCCTCCATTATCAACTCTTTGCCCAACTTCACTTGCAGTCACCTATATGAGCTTGTTAAACTTGTCCATGGAGTTGTAATAATAGTATATTAGTTTTAAAAATAATTAGGAGTTGTAATTAGTTCATTTTTATTCTTTTGAAAGAGTTTAAATGTTGTCACATGCTCAATTCACCATGTTAAACAATCATGTGATACTCTTGCTTGCTATTTTCCATGTGCATACGAGTGATTTTCATGTTGAAGAGTAAGTGTTGGAACTAGTTTCAGGTGATTCTTGGTTTAAATCATATGTTTGAGGGTTGATATTAGTTTTGGTTTCCATAAGTCATTTTACCCATCCTTATTTCTCTATTATAGACACCCACTGCCTACATACCATCCGTACACACATCTAGGAGCTCCTGATGAGGTCATACTAAGTTAAGAGGCTTAGAAATGGTTTAAATACTTTTGAAGCATGGAGGATAAACTTGAGTTTTTGGGATGGAGATAAAATATCTGAATAAATCTAAATTAATACATATTACCATGCTCTACCCATTATTTGTATGCATTGGGAATCCACACCTATAGGTGGCCAAACATGGGGGTTAAGAAGACATTTTGAAAAATTTGATAGTAGTGAGACTCATCTTAAAGACATAATAGATTAGAAAGGGTATTAAAATCCTTACTTGAAAATTTTAATGGTTTGGAAAAGTGAGAAACACCCTTCAAAGTTAAAGACTGATATTTCAGGCCACAATCCCTAAATTGAGCAAACAGAGGCCCAAAGGGTTTTGTTGATACTCTATAACATGTTTTCAAACATCCACAAAGTATATAAATGGGTGGATTTAATATTTTATAACATGAACAAGGCTTGTAAAAAAAATGGAGGGCATAAAATAGGTGGAAATAGTTTGTTCAAGTCCTTGAAGTTCCTCTTAAAGACATTGAGATCTTTCAATGTAGTCTACAATTGTTTTTTACCTTGAGAGTGACCAAAACACCAAATATTGCAAATTGATCTTTGTCACCATGTAGCATAGTCATAAAATGCATGATGAAGGTAATTTTAATGATAAAAAGGCATTTTAAAGGGAATGTATCCTATGTTTATGCCTCAATTACACATACAGGTGTCTGTACAAATATCCCAAACACTCATCTATAACTATAAGAAGATGGAGAGGTACTTGGGAGTGATAACTCAATAGGAATAAATTTGAAGACATGTTTTGAACCTTATTTAATTAGGATTACATCAAGATAAGTGATGTAAAAAGAGGATAGGTTGATTAGAAAATGGTCTAAAGCCTAAGTAGGCTTACATATGATTTATCAAACCCATACCCACCTACAAGCTAGCTATAACGCTATCAAAAGTACTAAGCTTGATAACTTTAATATTGGACCTTATTCCAAGAATAATAGGGTAGGTAAAGTAAAATCATGGTTGGGAGAGTTTTGAGAGAGATTAAAATCCATAAAAAAAAGTCTTAAACATATATTTACATCTACAGGCAGGACCTACAAGTAAGGTTTACAGTCAGTTAGGGGGAAAACTCAGTGAGCTTGTGATGTAAAAAAGTGGTACTTGTAAGTTGGAATGATGAGAAGATCATAATAACACTCCTATAAATATAAATATGTCCTATATAATCAATTATAAATATGATAAGAGCCTACTTAAGACCTTTTATATACACCTATAGCTAGGGTTGAGTGTCTCAGGCAGTGAACATAGAGGTTGTGGTCTTGAGTGTGGAAAATGCACAAAGGAACACGTACAATGAAATAATGATGTAGATACACTTAGAGGAGGTTTATTACATTGTTTTTGAGTTTAAACATGTAAAGTAACCTATGGAGGACCCCTATTTTACAAAGGACATAGTCTACTTTATGACTATCAACAAATAATGAGCAGGATTAGGGTCTTAAGAGATACTCTAAGCTCAAAAAAAGTAATAAATGGATCCAAAAGGAATGTAAATGATAAATGAGGTTATAATTATAGTATTTAAACATTTTGTCAACCTAAATTATACAAATATTACCTACAGTTTTCATTGTTAGTAGAGACAGACAGGGTAACATAGTTTGACCGAGTAAAAGAGAATGAGGGTTTTGGGGTATGATTGGAAGGTAGGACATATTAATAAAAATAATAAAACTATACCATGATGAAAAATAATCAGAATAAATTTCATTATGATGCATTACTCAATCCAAATGCAGACCCTATAGACAATGCCTTTTCTATAAGCCTGTCTCATACTTTCATGCATTTGGAGGGTAAAATCACTGTATCAAGCTTTAAAATTTTGTACAAGAAATGTTTAAGAATTGAGGAATATCATAAAGTAATCAAAATTCCTTGAGGAAGTATTGGAGTTCCTTATTTTTTATCTCAGATAGAGGGCACTCCCCTTGTGCATAAAATTGATAATCTTGGAAAAGATGGATAAAAAATATGATAATGGAGTTGTTTAAACCTCTTAGAGAGATTGATAAGTTGAAACATAACTATGTAAATTTTAAAAATATCATACAAAGTAAATAAACCTTAAATTAAGGTTTAGAACCTCAAAGGTGTAAATAGCCATGTTAAGCAAGATTCAAGCCTAAGGTGAATTTGGGGTCCATCATAATTTTTGGCTTTTGGTGAGTGTTATAGATGGTGTAAGTATGTTTATGGGATGGATAAAGAGGTTTTATGGAATTTTTAGTGCATGAGAAACCTTGAAGAAGCCATTTTAGGCTCAAAAACCCATCATGCCTATTGGAATGAAGGAAACAAGCTCAAATTGGCAAGTTTGATCACTTGTATCTCACCTGAGGTTTTGTAGGGGAGTCCAAGGCATTTGGAGATATTGGTAGGGTACCTTAACACTATTTTTGTGAATTTTTTTTTGAAGTTTGGATGTCCAAACATTATTAACCAAAATTAAGACCAAAATAGGCCTAAAACCCTACTAAACCCTTACCAAGGACCAATTTTTGGAAATGGAGCTGGATAGCTACCAAAATTAAATATTTTTTCCAAAATGATTATTTGAGGTTTTAGAGGAATCCCTCAATCTACTTCACACTAGGATGAGTTTTATGGACTTGTATAGATAGGTGCATAAACAAAGGTTTTCTCACTATTTTTGTGTGTTGTAAAAGCTACAAGAAAAGTTAAGAGATGAAACAAAGTTTGAATGGAATATTAAGAATTAAGATAACTCCAAATATTAATTTAATTCCATTAAATAACATATAATTTCCCCAAACAAGTGATTTAACTCAGCTATTCAAATCTGGTATATTGGACAAGCTAGTGAAGAAGATGAAAAACTTCAAGTGAGATGAATTTAAGGTGTCCATAATGATTATAAGGACATGGAGGACATTTAAAATTGTCATTCACTACCTAACATGGATTTTCATGGACAACTAATGCCAATTTTGAGGCCAAGTATGCAGGGTGCATATAAGAGCAATTTTCTAGACAATAGATGGTGATGGCTCACTTTTAGAGGTTTCTAGAGAACCAAGAATGAAAAAAATGCATGGAGAGGAATTTATTATGTCCCTAACCTAAATTAAAATCATTATACCTGGTTATAATCAGTTATATGACGTTCAAATAGAGGCAATCATGAAGGCCATTTTTTGGTGCAAAATGAGGAGTTTTATGCCACTTTGCAAGAGTTTGATGACTTGTATTAACAATTGGAATTAAAAAACTTATATGGTTCAGAAAATAATATCCTCAAACTAATAATTAAATATTTCTCTCAGATTTACAAGTGTCCTTGTGACCCTTGGACTTATTTTATTCTCTCTCCCTCACAAGTTCTATAAGAACTAGCCATTTTGGCATTGTATTAGATGCTCCACTTGAGTACTTCAAATCCATACTCATTTCATAACCTTTTGATAAATAAAATTACTGAGTGTTACCTCTTCCATGATTTTTATTAGTGTTTTTTACTTAAATGTTTGATTTTTCTTAAGTGATACTCTTGTTTCCTTAACATGTTATCTCATTCTTACAACCTATTTGCAGTTTATAGCATCTTCTTCTAGGGCATGGGATGTGTTACAAGAAATGTCAAAGTTTAAATGAGTCATTATCTTCATCAGTGTTATTCAAGGACTCTTGTCTAGTCCTCCTATATTTGCACATTCATCCATGACCTCACAATGTAACATTGATGCAAGAAGACATAGATTGGAGATGTGTAGGTCTTAGTTTATCCTTGATTTCAAGTGTAATATGCATGTAGTTATAAGTCATAAAAATATATGGTGTATCACCTCCATTAGATTATTTTACTTTTAGTTATTTCTCTTTTTTCACCCCCCAAGTTTAGTTATAGGTTTAGTCCTAAGTGGTACATCAAGGGAGCTAGCCCTATCTAGAGACTCACCTCATTCCTTAGGCTACCCAAAAGCTTGGAGGTAATTTCATTGTGACACTTGGATGAGGAGAGACTTATAATATTATTTTATGGTGCATATCCAAGTGACAATAGTTTTTGACATGCTTGATGGGACTCTTGTTCCAAGAGTTGGAAGATTTTTGGTATTGTCCTTCAACACATTGGCCTTTGGAGGCATCTATCAAAACATTAATGAAAACTCTGAAGATACATCAGATGGTCAAGAGTCCTAGGTATTCATTTTGAATATTTTTTATAACATTTTATTGTGTTCCTACTTCCCAATTAAGTTTCATGGCTGACCTTGGATTTTAGTTTTGTTCTCTACAAGTTAGTGAGACATTTCTAGCTTATGCCATTCCTCATCAATATGAACAAGTCCTTGGTCAACCTTGTCATAATCCTTATATTTACAATATGATCCTTTTCATTCATATAAAAATGGATATAAATCCTATGAACCATGGCAACCATATAGTACTTCATTTACCTCCCCATATGAACATCAAGTTATTGGGCAATCCTATGAGAATGGCTATAAAAAAACACCATTCTATCAGCCTCAATATGAGACATATCATTCATTACATGATGAAAATCAGCCTCAATAATATGCATATCAACCTTGCAGTATGAAATAAGAGGTTCCCATGGGATGTACACAAATATATGATTGGCAAAATGCAACTCTTGCTCATGTTGATACTTCTCCTCCTAACCAACCCAAGGATTACTTCCATATGAACTCATTAGTGATTTATTATTTTCCAAAACAATTCATAAGAATTATCCTTCATTAAAAAATCCATCTAAAACTCATTAAACTTCCATTACATCTCATACTCTAGCTTGTTCACCTCAAATCCATGAGCCTATCCATCAACCTTTCACTTCACCCCTTCTCATGGAGGAACCTATTTTGAGAGAGGAAAGTAAAGAAGAAAAAATACACTTCATAGATGATCAAGAGGCTCTAATGAATGATTATGAAGAATAAATAACCATAAGGACTACCCTTGGTGAACAAAAGGACATTCCAATAGCTAATGTTTCTATATTTTAAAGAATGTGTGTCCATGAAGAATCTCCTACACTTCACCCTCAATCTAATTTTGAGTTCTATGTGCCACCTCAAACAACTAGTTCATATTACCCTCACCCAATTACCATTTTCATTTATGGACCTATGGTATGGGCACCTAAATAATATCAATTGGATGATAAAGAAAGATAACTCTTGCTTGAAGAAAACCTACCTCCTTGGTAGCCTCATTGGGATGGATCATATGATTTCAAGATGCCTAGTCTTGGCATCACCATGAAGGTAGTCTTGGCATCACCATGAAGGAGAAAGAAATGGAATACCTTATATCATTTGAATAAGACTCTACATATGATCCAAAAGTTGTGAATAACCATCTCAAACATGAAGTGTAATGTGTTATCAAGAGTGAAATCCAAGTCATTTCTCAAGGAGTGGCAGTCTGAGGAGATATTAATGAGATCAAGGTAGAAGAAGTGGTTCTTGAAGATGACATCCATGAAGAAGAAGAATTATGGAAGAGGTTAAATAAAATTTACAAATAATTTGATGAGTTGGTTAATGATTTTCCTTATCTAAAGGATTTCATAGCCATTTATCAGCCTATTAATGAGACTAATGAACATAAGCTTGAGTGGTCAATCAAACATGAAGAGAAGGCTCTTTCTGCTAGTCAAAAACCAACTATCATGAATCCAATTGATGATGAAATGGATTTTGAAGAACATAATATTGATGAAATAATTCCTCAAGAAGAGAATGTGGAAGAGGTAGTGGTTTAAGGTGATAAAGAGGACAAGGATGATTGGCAGCTATAAATGGAGCTACTTTAAGAGCTTTACCAAGTTGAGGTCCAAGTGTATGAAAAATTGAAGGAATAAGTTTACATGAAAGATAATGATCAAGATTGGATAGAGTTTAAACATCTCCTTGATGAGATAGAAGATATTTTAGTTGGGAAGAAGCCTAATATTGTTGAGAACACCATGGAAGACAAAAAGGTATGCCTTACTCAATCATGATTTGAGGTTGCAATTGAGGATCTACATGAAAAGGTTGAAGATATTTGGATGAAAGAGGAATATGTATACATTGGAGACATATTTTAAGATGGTATATTTTAGAGTGTGAAAATTGATGTGCTAAAGGATAAGTCTGATACACAAAACATCCAATCCAAGGAGAAGCATGCTTTGCACCATGTTCCATCTCATAAAGAAGGTGATGCTTAGAACTTCCCCTTTGATCTAGGATGGAGGTATACTAATTATTAGTTGTACATATTAGTTTTTATTTGTTTACCCTAAGTCTTAGATCACATGTGTGTGTGTGTGTGTGTGTGTGTGTGTGTGTGTGTGTGTGTGTGTGTGTGTGTGTGTGTGTGTGTGTCTTGTTTGTTTGCTTTGGTGTGTCCTTTGCTTTGTGTGGTTGATGTAGTCATTAGTGTCTTGTCTTGGTCAAAGGTTTTTGGTCAATGGTAAAAGGTTTTTTTATTTGTCTTAGTACTTATATGAATACTAATCTAAATTGAATAATAAGGCTACTGATCTAGTTAGTATAGCAGGCACACTACCCTATGAGTCACGAATTTGTTGACCAAATTTGACTTTTATCTCAAATTGGGGCACCCCTAGTAAAAAAAATTGATTTTTTAGGAAAAAAAGGGGGTATAATGTATTTTCATGATGTTTTTTATAGGTCAATTTATGTCAACTAATGTTTTATTAGCTTTGGTCAATTAGTTTTTATGCCCTTATATCACTTTTGGTTCATTTGAGGGGTCAAAATAATGCATTTAATACTTTATATGGGTTTATTTGAAAATTTGAAAGTTTAAAAACATTATTTCATTTCCCATGTGTCATTATAAGTCTTATATAACTTAAAATACTAAAAATATGGTAGGTTGCTCATAGAAAAGGTAGTTTTCTTGGCAAAAAAGAGAAAATGGCACTTATATGGCTTCTTTGGGAAGTGTGCCACTTGTAAAATGTTCAAATGTGACTATGAAGCTTCAAAAAAATCAATCCAATGTTTTTTTATATAGAGATGTCATTTCTTTCTCAAAACTATTTTGCTCCATTTTGGCTTTCTTAGACATGCAAAACTGACTTCCAAGTTTTTTCTTGGTGCATCCAATAAGAAGGGTTTCAGGAAAAATGATTCTGGTAGGTTTTTTTAAACTTATAGGCCTTAATTTACATATAATAATTTCTCTTAATGATAAACTATTCTTTTTGAACCATTGGTTTGAAGTTGACTGTTCAAATCTACCTACTAATTTATGAACCCCACAAGTTTTGCTTCATTTTGGGTAAATAATTATGAAATAATTAGTGTTTTTATCTATATATAATGTGTAATTAATTATCACATGGTATAAATTCTTGGTTTTAGGTTCCATGATGTTTGGATGAGTAAATTATCTCACTCTACAAGAGGGTGCTAACATGAGCAGTTTCAATCAATTTTCCACTTATAAGATCTTGAATTGCATATAGAGGTTTGATATGAATGGTAAATTATGTTTCCCACGTCTTAATATCATGTAAAACCCTATTTATATGTTTCATTTTCACCATTTCATCACTTGGATTGTTTATAAGCTTGTCTTCCTCCATTTTCAACTCTTTGCCCAACTTCAGTTGCAGTCACCTGTATGAGCTTGTTAAACTTATCCATGGAGTTGTAATCATAGTATATTATTTTTAAAAATAATTAGGAGTTTTAAGGAGTTAATTTGGATGATTTTTAAATATTTTAAATGTTGTCACATGCTCAATTCACCATGCTAAACAGTCATGTGATACCCTTGCTTGCTATTTCCCATGTGCATATGAGTGATTTTCATGTTGAAGAGTAAGTGTTAGAAATGGTTTTAGGTGGTTCTTGGTTGAAATAATATGTTTAAGGGTTGATATTAAGTTTTTTTTCCTTAAGGAATTTTTCCCATCCTTATTTAGCCATTATAGACACTCACTGCCTACATACAGTCCATACACACATCTAGGAGCTCCTAATGATGTCATACTGAGTTAAGAGTCTTAGTGATGGATTTAGGCATTTTGAATCATGGAGGATACAATTGAGGTTTTGAGATGAAGATAAAATTACTACATAAATATAAAGTAATACATTTTTCCATGCTCTTCCCATTGTTTGTATGCATTGAGAATCCACACCTAAAAGTGGCCCAATAGGGGGTTAAGAAGACATTTTGAAATGTTTGATAGTAGTGAGACTCATCCTAAATACATCACATATTGGAAAGGTTATTAAAATTATTACTTGAAATTTTTGATGGTTTTTCAAAGTGAGAAACAACCTTCAAAGGTAAAGACTAATATTTTAGGCCATAATCCCTAAATTGAGCAAACAGAAGCCCAAAGGGTTTTGTTGATACCCTATAACATGTTTTCAAACAACCCCTAAGAATCTCAATATGTGGATATGATAGATTATAACATGGATAAGGATTGTAACATAAATAAGGGGTATAAAATAGATGGAAAGAGGTTTTTGAAGGCCTTGAAGTTCCTCTTAAAGACACTGAGAACTTTTAATGTAATCTATAGTTATTTTTTACCTCTAGAGTGACCACAACACCAAATGTTGCAAATTGATCTTTGTCACCATGTAGGATAGTCATGCCAGTCATGATGAATGGAAATTTTATGATCTAAATTCCTTTAAAAGAGAATATAACATATGTTTATGCCTCAATTACACATACAGGTGTCTATACAAATATCCCAAACACTCATCTACATTTTTAAGAACATGGAAAGGTACTTGGGAGTGATAACTTAGTAGGACTAACTTTGAAGACATATTTTAAACCTTGTTGAATTAGGATGACATCAAGATAAGTCATGGAAAAAAGAGGAGAGGTCTATTATAAAATGGTCTCAATCTTAAGTAGGCTTACACATGATTTTCTAGACCCATACCCACCTACAAGCTGGTTATAAAGCTATCAAAAGGACTAAGCTTGATAACTTTAATATTGGACATTATTATAAGAATAAAAATGTATGTGAGTTTAAATCATAGTTGGGAGAGTTTTGAGAGAGATTAAAAGTCATAAAAAAAAGGCGTAAACATATATTTACATCTACAGGTAGGACCTATAGGTAAGGTTTACAGTCAGCTAGGTGGAAAACTCAGTTAGTGAGCTTGAGATGCAAAAAATGGGTACATATAAGTTGGAATGATGAGAATATCCTATGAAAACTAATATAAATATCACTATGAGCTATATAAGTCCTTGGAAATAGGAAAAGAGCCTACTTAAGACCATTTATGTACACTTATAGCTAGGGTTAACTATCCCAGGCAGTGAACATGGAGGGTGTGGTATTGAGTGTGGAAAATGCATAAAGGAACAAGTATAATTAAGTAATGGTATAGATACACTTATAGGGGGTTGATTAAATTTTTTTTGAGTTTAAACATGCAAAGAAACTTGTGGAGGACCTTGATTTTATAAAAGACACATCTACTTTATGATTGTCAATAAACAATGAGCAGGATTAGGGTCTTAAGAGATAGTCTAAGATCAAAAAAAGTACTCAATATATCCAAAGGGAATTTAAATGATAATGGAGGTTTTAAGTAGAGTATTTAAATTTTTTTTCAACCTAAATTATGCAAACATTACCTATAGTTTTCACTATTAGTAGAGACAGGTAGGGTAACCTAGTTTGATCGAGCAAAAGAGAATGAGGGTTTTGGGGTATGATTAGAGGGTAAGACATATTCGTAAAAAAAATAAAAACCTAGTAACTATACCATGATGAAAAATAATCATAATAAATTTCCTTATGATGAACTACTCAGTTAAAATGCAAACCCTATAGATAATGCCTTTTCTACAAGCCTGCCTCATACTTTCATGCATTTGGAGGGCAAAATCACCATATCAAGCTTTAAAATTTTGTAAAATACATGTTAAATAATTGAGGAATATCTTAAAGTAATCAAAATTTATTGAGGAATTATGGGAGTGCCTTATTTTTTATCTCAGATAGGGGGCACTCCCCTTGTGCATAAAACTGACAGTCTTGGAAAAGATGGATAAAAAAGATGATAAGGGAGTTGTTTAAACCTCTTAGAGAGATTTATAATTTGAAAAATAAATAGGAAAATGTGAGGAACATCATAAAAAGGATAGACAATTAATGGGAAGATCTATATCCTCAAAGGTGTAAATAAGCCTATTAGGTAGGATTCAAGCCTAAGGTCAATTTAGGGTCCACCATAATTTTTGGATTTTGGTGAGTGTTATATATGGTGGGATTATGTTTATGGGATGGATAGATAGGTTTTAAGGAATTTGGAGTGCATGATAAACCTTGGAGAAGCCATTTTTGGCTTAGAAACCCATCAAGCCTATTGGAATGAATGAAACAAACTCAAATTGGCATGTTTGATCACTCGTATCTCACTTTATGTTTTGCATGGGAGTATAAGGAATTTGGAGATTTTAGTAGGGTCCCTAAACACAATTTTTGTGAAATTATTTTTTAAGGGTGGACATCCAAAATTTATGAACCAACCTTAAGACCAAAAATAGGCCTAAAACCCTACTAAGCCCTTGCCAATGACCAATTTTGGGAAATGGAGTTGGATAGTTGCTAAAAAAAATATTTTGTCCACATTGATGAGTGGAGGTTTTATAGGACTCCCTTAGGCTACTTCACACTAGGATGAGTTGTACTGACTTATACAAATAGGGGTAAAAATAGGGGTTTTCTCACTATTTTATGTTTTTTTTAGGATACAAGAAGAGTTAAGAGATGAAAAAAAGTTTGGATGGAATATTAATTAATATAACTCTCATTATAAATTTCATTAATTGAAACAAATTATAATTTCCCCAATCAGGTGATTCAACTCAGCCAATCAAATCTGGCGTATTGGACAAGTTAGTGAAGAAGATGGAAAAAATAAAGAGAGATGAATTTAATGTGTCATTGATGATTATAAGGAAATTTAGGACATTTAATATTGTCATTAAATACCTCCCATGTATTTTCATCAAAAATTGATGCCAATTTTGAGGCCAAGTGTGTAGGGTGCATGGAAGAGCAATTTTTTGGATATAAAATGATGATGGCTCATGTTTAGATGTTTCTAAAGGAATAGGAATAAAATAAAGAAATGGAGAGGCATGTATGATGTCCCTTAAATTAATTACAATCATTATAACTATTCCTAATTAGTTATTGGATGTTCAAATAGAGGCAATTATGAAGGCAATTTTTCTATGCAAAATGAGGAGTTTTATGCCACTTTGCAAGAGTTTGATGACTTGTATTGAAACTTGGACTTAAAAAAATTACATGGTTTGACCCATAATCTCCTTAAATACAAAATTTAATATTTTTATTATATTTATAAGTGTCCTTGTGACCCTTGGACTTCTCTTCTTCTCTCTCTCACAAGTTTTATAAGAACTAGCCATTTTGACATTGTATTGGATGCTCCACCTGAGTATGGAAAATCCTTTATCATTTTTATAGTTTATTATTAATAAAATGACTAAGTGTTACCTATTCCATGATTTTAATTGGTGTGTTTTACTTGAATGTTTGATTTTACTTAAGTGACACTCTGGTTTCCTTAGCATGTTATCTCATTATTACAACCTATTTGTAGTTTGTAGCCTCTTCTTGTAGGGAATGTGATGTGTTACAAGAATTTTAAAAGTATAAGTGAATTATTCTCTTCATTAGTGCCATTTGAGTCCTCTTTTCTAGTCCTCATAGCTTTGCACATCATTCATGACTTCACAATGTAACATTGATACAAGAAGACATAGATTGGAGAAGTGTAGGTCTTAGTTTGTCCTTGATTTCAAGTGTAATATGCATGTGGCTGTAAGTCATAAACATATCTATTTTATCAACTCCCTTAGAGTATTTAAATTTTAGTTATATCTCTCTTTTCACCCCCCCATGTTTAGTTGTAGGTTTAATCATAAGTGGTATATCAAGGGAGCTATCCCTATCTAGAGACTCACCTTATTCCTTAGGCTACCCACAAGCTTGGGGGTGATTATATTGTGACAATTGGATGAGGAGAGCATTTTAATCTCCTCTTAGGGTGCATATCAAAGTGATAATAGTTTTTGGCATGCCTGGTGGGACTCTTATTCTAAGATTTGGAGGTTTTTTGGTGTTGTCCTTCAACATGTCAGCCTTTAGAGGCATCTATCAAAGCATGAATAGTGACTCTAAGGATACATCAACTGGTCAAGTATCCTAGGTATTCCATTTGAAGATTGTTGATAACATTTTCTTGTGTTCCTATTTCCCAATGAAGTTTCATGGATGACCTTGGATTTGAGTTTTGTTCTCTATAAGTTGGTGATAAATTATAAGCTTGTGCCATTCCCCATCAACATGAACAAGTCCTTGGTCAACCTTATCATGATACTTACCAACCTCAATATGACCTTCATCAATTCCAATATGATCCTTGTCATCCCTATAAAAATTAATATTAATCCTATGAACCATGGCAGCCATATAGTCCTTCATCTCCCTCCTCATATGAACATCAAGTTGTTGGACAATCCTATGTGAATGGCTATCAAAAAACACCCTTATATCAGCCTCAATATGAGCCATATCATTCATTACATGATTTATATCAGCCTCAAGAATATGCTGATAAACCTTGTCATATGAAAGAAGAGTTTCCCATGGGATGTACATAAAGATATGATTGGAAAAATGCATCTCCTATTCATGTTGATACTTCTCCTTCAACCAACACAAGGATTCACTTTTATATAAACTCACTAGTGCTTTCCTCTTTTCCAAACTCATTCATAATCCTTCTCCTTCATTCCACACTTAATATTCAACTCATTCACCTTCCATTACATCTCATACTCTATATCTTTCACCTCAAATCCGACATCCATCAACCTTTCAATTCACCCCTTCTCATGGAGGAACCTATTTTGAGAGAGGCAAGTAAAGAAGAACAAATCCAAGTCATGGATGATAAGAGGACAAGGATGATTAGTAGCTAAAAATGGAGATACTTAAAGAGATTGAAGATATTTTTCAAGTTGAGGGCCAAGTGTATGACAAAGTGAAGGAAGATTTTTCCATGGAAGACAATGATAAAGATTGGATAGAGTTTACAAAGCTCATTGATGAGCTAGAAGATATTGAAGCTAAGAAGAAGCCTAATATTGTTGAGAACACCATGGAAGAAAAAAAGGTATGCCTTTCTCAATCATAATTTGAGGTTAAAATTTAGGATCTACATGAAAAGGTTGAAGATGTTTGGATGTAAGAGGAATATGTCTATATTGGAGACCTATTTGAATATGGTCTATTTGAGAGTATGAAAATTGAAGTGCCAAAGGATAAGTCTGATCCATAAAACATCCAATCCAAGGAGAAGCATGCTTTGTACCATGTTCCATCTCATAAATAAGGTGATGCTTCAAACTTCCCCTTTGATCCAAGATGGAGCTATGCTCATTATTAGTTTGTTCTCTACTTCCCCTAACTGCTTCGAGCATATGTGTGTGTGTCTTGTTCTTTGTTTGCTTTGGTGTGTCCTTTGCTTTGTGTGGTTGATGTAGTCATTAGTGTCTTATCTTGGTCAAAGGTTTGTGGTCAATGGTCAAAGGTTATCTTGTTTGTCTTAGTCATTATATAAATCTTAAACCCAATGGACTAATAAGGCTACTGATCTAGTTAGTATAGCAGGAATACTTCCCCTATGAGTCACTAATTTATTGACCAAATTTGACTTTTAGCTCAAATTAGGGAACCCATAATAAAAAAATTGTTTTTTTGGGCCTATAAGTGGGTATAATGTATTGTCATGAGGTGTTTTATAAGTCAATTGATGTCAACTAATGTTATATTTGCTTTGGCCAATTAATTTTTATGCCCTTATATCACTTTTGGGTCATTTGAGGGGTCAAAATATTACATTTAATACTTTGTACAAGTTTCTTGGGAAATGTGAAAGTGTAAAAATGTGATATCATGCCCCATGTGTCATTATAAGTCTTAGATAATTGACACTACTATAAATATGGTAGGTTATTTAGATAAAAGGTAGTTTTCTTGGAAAAAAAGAGAACATGGAACTTGTATGACCTCTTTGGGAAGTGTACCACTTGGAAAATGTTGAAATGTGACTCTTAAAATTCACAAATATCAATCTCACATTTGGTTTGATCTGTAATGTAGTTTCTTTCTCAAAAAAATTCTCCTCCTTTTTGGCTTTCTTAAATATGTAGAAATGACTTTTAGGTTTTGGCTTGGTGCATCCAGTAGGAAGGGTTTTAGGACAAGTTATTTTGGGAGATTTTTTAACACTTATATTATTTAATTTACATGTAATAATTTCTAATAATGATCAACTATGAATTATGAACCATCAATTTGAAGTTGATTATTCAAATCTACTTATTCATCTATGAACCCTACAGGTTTTGATTCATTTTGGGAAAATATGTACAAAAAAATTGGTGTTTTTGGTTATAAATAATTTATAATTCCTTATCACATGTATTTAAATCTTGGTTTTATGTTCCATGATGTTTGGATGAGTAAACTAGCTCACTCTGTAAGAGGGTGCCAACATGAGCAATTTCAGTCAGTTTTCCACTTGTAAGATCTTGAATTGAATATAGAGGTTTCATATGAATGATAAATGATGTTTCCAATGTTTCAATATAATTTGACAACCTAATTATATGTTTTTTTTTCACCATGTCATCTCTTGGATTATTTATAAGCTTGTCTTCCTCCATTATCAACTATTTGCCCAACTTCACTTGGAGTCACCTATGTGAGCTTATTAAACTTGTACATGGAGTTGTAATCATAGTATATTAGTTGTTAAAATCATAGAGTTTTAATTAGTTAATTTGGATTATTTTGAAATATTTACAAGGTTGTCACATGCTCAATTGACCATGTTAAATAGTCATGTAATACCCTTGCTTGCTATTTTCCATGTGCATATGAGTGATTTTCATGTTGAAGAGTAAGTGTTGGAACTAGTTTCAAGAGGTTATTGGTAGAAATAATGTGTTTTAGGGTTAATATTAAGTTTTGTTTCCATAAGTCCTTTTACCCATCCTTATTTCTCCATTATAGACACTCTTTGCTTACATACAGTCCGTACACACATCCAGGAGCTCTTGATGTTGTCATATTGAGTTAAGAGGCTTAGTGATGATTTCAATACTTTTGAAGCATGGATAATAAACTTGAGTTTTTTAGATGGAGATACAATATCTAAATAAATATAAATTAATACATATTCCATGCTCTACCCATTATTGGTATGCATTGGGAATCCACACCTATAGGTGGTCCAATAGGGGGTTAAGAAGACAATTTGAAATGTTTGACAGTAGTGAGACTCAACCTAAAGACATCATCAATTTTAAAGGGTATTAATATGATTAATTGAAAATTTTAATGGTTTGGTGAAGTGATAAACACCCTTCAAAGGTAAACACTGAGATTTCAGGCCATAATCCCTAAATTGAGCAAACAGAGGCCTAAAGCTTTTTGTTGATACCCTATAACATGTTTTCAAACATCCCCAAAGTATATAAATAGGTGTACTTGATAGTTTATAAGATGGATAAGGATTTTAATAGAATTCAAGGGTAAAAAATAGGTATAAATAGGTTGTTTAAGGCCTTGAAGTTCCTCTTAAAGACACTAAGATCTTTCAATGTAATCTATAGTTGTTTTTTACCTTTAGAGTGACCATAACACCAAATGTTGAAAATTGTTCTTTGTCACCATGTAGAATAGTCATAAAATGATTGATTAATGGAAATTTAATGATAATAATGCATTTGAAAGATAATGTATCCTATGTTTATGCCTCATTTACACATACAGGCATCTGTACAAATAACCCAAACACTCATCTACAACTATCAGATGGAAAGGTACTTGGGAGTGATAACTTAGTAGGAATAAATTTTAAGACATGTTTTTAACCTTGATGAATTATGATGACATCAAGATACGTCATGGACAAAAGAGGAGAGGTCTATTAGAAAATAGTCTCAATTCTAAGTAGGCTTACACAGGATTTCTCAGACCCATACCCACCTATAGGCTAGCTATAAAGCTATCAAAAGGACTAAGCTTGATAAATATAATATTGGACCTTATTCCAAGATTAATATGGTAGGTTAAGATAAATCATGGTTTTTAGAGTTTTTAAAGATATTATAAGTGATAAAAAAAGGCCTAAACATATATTTACATCTACAAGCAGGACCTATAGGTAGTGTTTACATTCAGTTAGGTGGAAAAGTTAGTGAGGTTGAGATGAAAAAAATGGGTACATGTAAGTTGGAATGATGAGAGAAGCCTATGAAAACTCCTATAAAGATCACTATGAACTATATAATCCCTTATAAATAGGAGAAGATCCTACTTAAGACCTTTTATATACACCTATAGCTAGGGTTGACTGTCTTAGGTAGTGAACATAAAGGTTGTGGTCTTGAGTGTAGAAAATGCACAAAGGAATAAGTAAAATTAAGGAATGGTGTATATACTCTTAGAGGAGGTTGAGTACATTATTTTTGAGTTTAAACATACAAATCAACCTATGGAGGACCCTTATTTTATAAAGGACACAATCTACTTTATGACTATCAACAAACAATGAGTAGGATTAGGGTCTTAAGAGATAGTCTAAGCTCAAAAAAAGTAATAAATGGATCCAAAGGTAATGTAAATGATAATTTAGGTTCTAATTAGAGTCTTTAAACATTATTTTAACCTAAATTATGCAAGGATTATCGATACTTTTCACTATTAGTAGAGACAGGCAAGGTAACCCAGTTTGACTAAGAAAAAGAGAATGAGGGTTTTGGGGTATGATTGGAGGGTAATAAATATTCATTACTCATAATGAAAAACAATTAGAATAAATTTACTTCTGATGCATTACTCAATCCAAATGCAAACCTTGTAGATAGTGCCTTTTCTACAAGCCTATCTCATACTTTCATGTATTTGGAGGGTCAAATCACCATATCAAGCTTTAAATTTTTGTATAGGAAATTTTAAATACCTTAGTAATATCTTAAAATAATAAAAATTCACTAATTAATTATGTGATTTCCCTCTATTTTATCTCAAAAGGAGGGCACTCCCCTTGTGCATAAAACTAACAATATTAGAAAAGATGGATAAGAAAGATGATAAAGGAGTTGTTTAATCCTATCATAGAGTTTTATAAGTTTAAAAATATATATTAAAATTTGAGAAATGTCCTACAAATGAGAGAAACATTATTGGAAGTTTTAGATCCTCAAAGGTGTAAACATGCCTGTTAGGTAGGATTCAAGCCTAAGGCCAATTTGGGGTCCACCATCATTTTTGGATTTTGGTTAGTGATATATATATAGTGGGATTATGTTTATGGGGTGGATAAAGAGGTTTTAAGGAATTTGTAGTGAATGAGAAACCTTGGAGAAGCCATTTTTGGCTAAAAAACCCATTAGGCCTATTGGAATGAAGGAAACAAGCTTGAATTTGCAAGTTTGATCACTTGTATCACACCTAAGGTTTTGCGTGGGATTTAAAGGAATTTTGAGATGTTATTAGGGTCCATAAAAACCATTTTTGTATTTTTTTTTGAATTTTGGACATCCAAACTTTATGAACCAACCTTAAGACCAAAAATAGGCTTAAAACCCTACTAAACCCTTGCCAAGGACTAGTTTTGGGAAATGGAGTTGGATAGTTGATAAAATGAAATAGTTTTTTTAGAAATTATGATTTTATGTTCTAGATTAATCCTTAATGATACTTCACACTAGGATGAGTTGTACGAACTTGTATAGATAGGGGTAAAAATTAGGGTTTTCTCACTATTTTGTGTGTTGTGTAGACTAAAAGAATATTTAAGAGACAAAAAAAAGTTTGGATGGAAGATTAAGACTTAATATAACTAAAAATATTAATTTAATTCCATAAAATAACTTATAAGTACCCAAAATAGGTGATTCAACTTAGCCAATTAAATCTGGCATACTAGACAAGCTAGTGAAGAAGATGGAAAACTTCAAGTGAGAAAAATTTAAGGTGTAACTAATGATTATATGTCCATGGAAGGCCTTTAAAATTATCATTAAATCCCTAACATATATTTTAATTCACAAATTATTCCAATTGTGAGGCCAAGTGTGCATGGTGTATGGAAGATCAATTTTCTAGATAGTAGATGATGATGGCTCAATTGCAGAGGTTTCCAGAGCACCAAGCATTCAAAGAATGTATGGATATGCATGTATGATGTAACTAAATTAAATTAAAATCATTATACTTGGTCATAATCAATTATGGGATATTCAAATAGAGGTAATCATGAAGGTAGTTTTTCTATGTAAAATGAGGAGCTTTATGCCACTTTGCAAGAGTTTAATGACTTGTATTAACACTTAGAATTCCAAAAATCTCATGGTTTAACCCATAATCTCCTTAAATTCACAAGTAAATATTTATCTCATATTTACAAGTGTCCTTATGTCCCTTAGACTTCTCTTATTCTCTCTCTCTCTCACAAGCTTTATAAGAACTACTCATTTTGGCATTGCATTAGATGCTCCACCTGATTAAAATGAATCCCTACTCCTTTTTATACCTTTTGATCAATAAAATTACTAAGTGTTACCTCTTCCATGACTATAATTAGTGTGTGGTTTTTCTTAAGTGACACTCTTGTTTCCTTATCATGTTATCTCATTCTTGCAACCTATATATAGTTTGCAACCTCTTCTTGTAGGAATGTGAGCAATAGTATGAAACAATAATAGAGAGAAGAGAATGAGGAGAGAAGGAATGATAAAAGTGAGTCATTAATCATCAAGAGAGTCTTATTTTTGTATAATCAAGTTAAAGAACCATCCCAAAGGAGAAGTTTTCTCAAAATTAGGTGCAAGATAAGAGGTAAAGTTTATAATCTATTCATTAATGTAAGTATTACTAATAACATTATTTCTTTGGAGATGGTGTAAAACTTGAACTTGAAGAGAATGCCACATATATAACCATATAAATTTGCATGGGTTTAGAAAGGACACAAAATATTGGTAAGTGAATAGAATTGGGTTGAATTTCAAATAGGAAGGTATCAAGATCAAGTGTTATATGATATTTTGCCTATAAATGTGTATCATTTATTATTAGGGATACCATATAAGTTTTATAAGCATGACATACATGATGGTAAAGATAACATATATACTATTAATCATCATTGAAGGAAATATGCATTTATCCCATTGAAAGGTGAAGAAGATAGGAGAGATGAGAGAATGATGATGATGATGATGATGATGACAAGGCAATATTGGAGATAAGAAATGGAGAGTTTGGGTTTAGTTAAAGCACCCAAGAAAGAAGAAAGGAAAGTAAGTTTTTTGGATTTGGTTGATATGAGGAGTGAAGAATGTAAGGTGATAGAAAATAGTTGTCAAATTAAGGAAGGTACAACACCTAAGAGAGTGCTCAAGGAAGAAAATAACTAGAATAAGATGGGAAGTTAAGCTCATGTGACAAAGGATAGAAGTATAATGATGGATATTTTAGATGAGATGGAAATGAAATGGATTGGGATTGACACAAATCAAGTGAAAAACATGAAGATTGAAATGTACAAGGTAAATGCTCCAAGTTGTGTGTCTAATGAGTTGTTTTGTGAAGAAAATATAGGTAAGGAGTAGGCAACCAAAAGAAGGAAGAGTAGATACATTCAAATGTTTGAAGGAGAGTATTTAATAAGAGGAGGATGTTGATGAGATGGGAAAGATATAATAGGCCCATGCATAAGGTGACTATAAAGGAGTGATAAGTAAGAAGATGAGAGATGGAATGAGAGTATGCAGCCTATGGATGTGCAAGAGTTAGGAAGTAGTCAAGATGATGTTGATATACAATAGAAAATCAAGAACGTACATAAGAATGAGGTAAGTCAAAAAAAAAAAGTGGTGCATGAAGTGGAATTTGAATCACAAGGAGAATTGGTGAAGGAAGAAGAGGAATGCATACTTTCAATAGTAGTTTAAAATGGAGTTAAGGAGAAGGAGAATCAATTTGTAAGAGAGAAAGAATGGTACACACTTGCCAAGTAAGAAGAAGGTAACATACATGTTTTGTTTAACAATTTTGTTTTGTGTGTAGGTATGCTATTGAAGGAGATGAATCCAAGAAGGCCTAAATGTGGGGACCAAGAGCATGTACACCTATATGAGAGGCAAGTGGAAGTTGTTACCTTCCATGAGGTGGTTTAATGTAAGCAGATGAAAACATATACCAAGTGGTTCAATCAAGAACATGTGGAAAAGATTTTTTAGCTTGGTAGTATGATGCAGGGGCATATTATGAGAACCCCCAAAAGGATCTATTTTTGTTTAGAGATATTCTAATAGGTTTTTTTATAGGTTTTAGAGGTTAGTGGTAGTACATAGGTGGTGTCTAGTTAATCTAAAGATGTATAACATTCAAATTCTAGTGTTTCCCACCAAAAGCATTATTTGAATTTTCAAATGTTGTCAAATCATGTAAAAGGAATTTCATGCACTTTAAAAGGGTGGAAAGATGTAACCAATATGTATAAGAATATTGGAATTATAAGAGGTTCTTAAAGTGTCATGATTCCTTTTCTAAGGGCCTAAACATGTCATATTATGTGAAAGGCAAAAGTTGTAATGTAACCAAAAGAGACCATTCAGAGGGAAATCATCAAGATTCAGTTATGAATCATATTTTTAGGAGTTTTGTTGTTATTTATGTTTTTTTATATGAGATACCATTTTAATAGATGATGGGAATGTAATGGAACAAGTTTTTATGTAGATGGAAGGGGATTTTGAATGTGATAACCCCTATTTTGATGGAAAATGAATGCAAACCCTACTAAGGTCTTGGTTTTTGTTGTTAATTACATGTGTTATTGTTGATGAGAAAATTATATTGATATTGATTTCAATAATTATTTAAATTTAATTAATGTTGGTGTGAAGAGAACCTTGGAGAGATTAGAATAGAGAAAACCCTATTAACATTGTCATACAAGCAGACCCTTTTCCTAAATGAGTTTTGTTGTTATAGACTGTATTTTACAAATAAAAGATTAATAAAATTTGATGGATGGTTATATACTATGTTAAGGTAATTTTTAATGTGTATTTCACTTATAAATTAAGGGTTGATAGTAATTCATTTGGTATTTTGATTATTGTGAACTATACCTCCTATTTTTTTGGATTGTTACTAAGACTGAGACTAAGTTATCAGTTCTATGTATGAAGTGGCATTGATTTATTTTGGAATTATGTTTTCAAGGAGAAAATAGGTGGTTGACATTGTTTAAGTTATAACCTTGAATAAAGACAATAATACAAGGTAATTTTGAACTATTCATGGAAACCCTATTTCCTATAGTAGAGCCCATATAAGTGATTGTGCATTTGGATTCTTGGAGAGGATTGATCATAAAAATTGAGTTGAAATACATTTTAACATATTGGTAATTGTAATGTAATAAATTTAATGTTATTAATATCTTGTGATTGAGTTAAAACTTGGAAAAAACCTTTAAAACTAGAAACAAGCCTATAGATAGTGATTTACATAACACAGTTAGGTGTATTTGTCATTGAAAATTGAAACTAAGGATTGGTGAAAAAAATATATTGATTATGAAACATGGGGAAGACAAAAATCTACCTATAAAACTAATTTTGAATCTTTAAAAACTTTCCAAATGATAGAAAGTGAATTTTGACTAGTCTTGGGCTAGGACAGAGCATAATGAAACCCTAAGCTGGGGTTTCAGAGTTTTAGCCATTTATAAGTATTAAACATTCCAAAATCTTTGTAATATTACTAAATTTAATGTTACCTGACTAATTATTATTATTTTAGGAGGTCTACAGACCTGTAATATGGATTTTGGAAGTTGAGTGTGTATTAGGCCTAAAAAAAGGCTAATGGAATAGGTCTAACAAGGAAAGTGAACTTGTATGAAGAGTTAAGTCACAAAAATTGGTCCACATGTATGTTTTGAATTTTTAAACACAAATTAAGTTTTTTTTTTCATTAAATTATAGTACTATTTCCATACTAAATGACTTTGAGCCACATAGGGCTACAAGAGAGTGTAGAGTGTATGCAAGTTGTGTAATGAAAGGATTTGTAAGATGTTTGTGAGTTGAAAAAGTTAATAGAGTTTATTAATGGGACTAAGAGAGTTTATGAAAATCATATAAGCATGTGGAAGACCATTGAAACCATATATTGATAGCTGAATCTTATTACCATTGTGTGAGGATTGAATCAAGAAATCATTTTGAAGGAAGTGAGTGAGAAACAAGAGTAAGTGTGAGTTAATTTGGTATATGCTATACATCAGTCTAGATCCTTAAAATCACCAAGTTAAAAATTTAATATTGCTTAAAGTGTTTCAAAATCTTTTAACTAACAAGTGATCTACATGAAGGCTGTTTATTCCTCATCTTATTGGATTGCTTCTCAACTAGGACCCTGCTCAACTTCAAACCACATCCAGTCAAAAGTTTCTTATGTGGACCAAATTTGGCCAACATCTTTGAAAACTCATATGGAAGCATGTATGATATGCTTGATGACCTAGATTAGTTTCCTTGTCTGATCTATTGGGTATGGAGTCATAAGTCTTTTCTCTTAGATGACATGAAATGATGTAAGGCTACCCCTCTAGATAAATCCTCTTGAAACAATAGGAACAATAAGAAATAAAATAAACAAAGTTCCCAAGGCACTTTGGAAAAGGAAACACACAACTAGAAAATAAATGTGCACAAGGCACTTAGAGGAAAACAAGAAAACTATTATAATATGTATAAGACTATAACTTACAAGTAACTTCCTCCTCGATCAAATGGGAAGCTTCTAGAATCATTCACTTATAATAAAATAGGATGAAAGATACCTTACTTTTGAGAGCTCATGATATGTGAACTAAGATGCCTAATTTTTGACTCTTTTGACATGATCTCAAGAGGATGAAATGGGATAAACATGTCTCCAATGTAGACATATTGGTCCATTATTTCAAGGCTTGCTCCAAAATAGATTATAGGATCACCTACAACCTCCTCATCTAATGGATATTTTAAACATGAAGGTTGATTATCTAGACTTAGGCAAAAAATCTCTAAGACATCCCAAAAGTCAACTTCCTCTTGGTCATATAATATAATGTGAAGTTAAACACCATATTATCTTTACTAAATTTAAAATGAGACATATGGTAGATCATCAAATAATTTAAGGTTTAAAATGTCATGTTCTAGCTTTAGATCCAACCTTTCTCTTTCATTCTTGAATACATTAATACTACCTTCAATAGAAAATTCATCTTGAGATTAGTTAGATTATCCAACCTGATTTGCAAGTTCATTTTCATGCTTTGGAAGAGGTATAGGATGGTATAGAACCTATATTTAGTCCATAAAGTCATGGTATATCAATTTCCATACTTTATCATTACCCTCATTTTTCTCTATTTCTTCCTCATCTTCATCCTTACCCATACCAAATGAAAATTCCTAGAACAAATCAAGATCCCATTTTCTCTCAGTTGCATCTTAAATATACCTCCTTGAAATATGATGGCATCAGTACTAACTTTAGTCTCTAATTCATCAGTGTCAAAGGAATGCCACAATAACTGGTCTAAACCTAATTTTCCTCCTCTAATTAGAGTGGGATGCCTATCATGATATCCTCATCATAGACACTTATGTTGTCTTCTTCAGGTTCACCGATGCTTACAAGCTCCTCTATTCTTTTCAAAATAGGTTCTTTATCCAAGATGGACATGGTGGGAGGGGTGAATCAGTTCACCTTGCTTAAAGCTTAGGAGAGTATCCTTCTAGTTAGGGGATTTTAAGGCTCTTTTTGGTGGCTCTCGGAGGAGGTATATAGAGTCACATAGATTTTATATGCCAACCTCATTAAGCTAAGATAACACCTTTTTTTATTTAATTGATTCTTGGACTACTTTAGATAACACTTCCTCTCTCTTCTTTATACCCTCCTTGATTTATTTACATGAGGGGAAAGCATAAGGATTTCCCACCTTCTCCTTTTCCAAATGGGTGTGGGAGATGGTGGTTTTACAAGAGAGGGTATGACATAGTCAGGGTCATTAGCATAGGATAAAATACAAGATGGGATGGCTTCATGTTCCTCAGTTGAATGGTTTTTAGTGACTTGTTTGGCTCTTGATGAGGATGAGACTTGATAAGGTGGACTAGGGGGTTGGACTTGAGCATAAATAGGAGTAGAAGAGGGAAATTGGGTTTTAGGGTTGGCTACTCTCATTCCTAAGAACAACTAATAGTTATTTTATTTTCTAGTTTGGTCTTGCCTAACCAAGCATTCTTCCCAAAACCTCAACTCCTGCTCCTAAACATAAGATTGGTGTTCAATATTATGTTATTGACTATAGTGATCTTATTCCCTATTAACCTCTCTTAATTCCTTTTTAAGATTAAGCCATATCTCCCTAATGCTCTTTTGTATTTGACTAGAGAGAGGAAACTTTTGACAAGGTTGATACATTGAATCTTGAGGGCCACTTGGGGTGAATCCATGAGCAATGCTAACTTGATATGAATGATAAGGAATGAAATAACATGTATTTTGATCAAATGAGAGATGATACATACCAAATAATGGTGATAAGGCACTTGGGATACTTATACCAACTAATGTTCATAGTGAAGTTTCCATTGGTATTTATAAATGTGCCTTTAAAGGTTGATTTCATTGAAAGGCAACACCAAGAACCTTTCAATGAGATACACAACATAGTAAAGTCCAAAAAAGCATGATAAAAACTATTTTGGAATGGAATTTTACCCTTGTATAGGAGTTCTTTAGGATCCCCCACTCCTAATCAAAACATGGGAATAACCCCCAAATGTGGGTATCCTATGGTGGGGTTGAACCTCTAGAGAATGCTGACTTCCTCTTGATGGATCACCTAAACTAATGATATTGCAGAGAAAAGGGTTAGAAAAGGGGAAAAGGGCTCCTAATAAATATAATAGATGATGCACCAAATAAAAATGAGAAATTCCCACAAGCTTGAACCCACACTAGATCTATAGAAGACAATGTTAGCTCAAACAACCTCATAGACTAGCTGATTGTATAAGTGTTTCATAGACTAGGTTTAGGTAGAACACTAATATAGACCTACAATAGCTTGAAAACACCCTAAAGGAGGTTATAAAGGAGGACAATGGATGAGTAAGATTCTTCTTCATAATTCCATCATGCACAACTCACTCAATATAGATGCAAGGTAAGAGATAGGCAATGAAAGTCTTTTACTACATCAAGAAGTAGTTATTACAAATTCTTGATAGGGTTTAGACTAATCAAGATGAACATATTTTATAATATCTCAAATATTTCACTACTCTTTAATATCAAAGAGTACTTATGAGAGTCTAGAATATGAGAGAGAGATATAAAGTGCTAGAAAATGAAAGATATAGAGAAAGGGTGAAGAGAGAGGAATCATGCCATCCAAGATCATTAAATGAGCTACCACCTTTGTATGAATGCTCCTTCATCTTTTTTTAAATCAACACTAGTTCTCTATCGACAAGTTAACTTTTTATTTGTCTCAATAGCCCCTGAATCTCCTCATTGGTTGAGCAACATGCTATAAGATAAGAGAATGTCAAAGGTGATGAGTCATGATTTTACTATGGAGGAAAACCCTTAGACACCCTAAAAATATATTAATGTTCCAACTAATTTCTCTAACCACTAGATCTCTTTACTTTGATATTCTACACCATTTCCCACTTGCTTTCACTATAAGGACAAAGTCTTCATACCCATGGACCTGAGAGAGCCATGATCATGTCTACTTTTAGCAGCTATAGGTACCTATTTGTTATAGCTATGTTTGTGTCAAAGGATGAGGCACTCCACCATATCTCATTTATGTCTACATTTTTTCCAACTTGAATATGGATATTTGTTATAGATTGATAACTAATCCAATTTATTAGTTTTCATATAGTCATTATATCTATAAAGATATGTAGATTTTATAGCTTTGTTCTAGACTATATTAGGTTTAAACAAACCTATCTTGCATCTAATTTTTAATGGTGATAGAGATTTGGCATGAATAATCTTGACTATATGGCTATGTCTAATTAATGGTATTTGAATTATCTCTAATGACAACATAGTCCTTTGAAACATTACTCTTGGTTTGACCTAAACCATATTTGACCTTTAATTGAAGTCTCCTGGCTTTGAATTTTGATATCAATCATTGATCTCAATCTGGGCTTCTCATAATTATGTCATATATTAGTTCCTCATTCATTATGTGGGTCCTGCAATCAATTTCATCTTATTCTTATACCTATACCATGTGGCATCCTTGCATTTATCCTAAGCTCATTGATTTCTTGACCTTACGTTTACCATTGATCTCCCTTTGCATGGATTAAATGTGAACCATTGATTTACCTATTAGTTACCACAATCATGACACTTAGCAACTATGCATTTATTCCTAGGATCTACTAACTTATTAACCTTTTTCTTTCCATTGATCTACTTTGGTACGATGGATCATGTATCATTGATAAGCTTGGACCCATTGGCTTTGTCAGTAATTGCATGCTATTAGATCTTCATATGGGCACCCAAGATCTTTCCACTTGTTAGCCATTCATTCATCCTTGGAATATTTTAATTCAAATAGTTATTTTCTTTAGCTTTAACTTGATGTTCCCATGCACATGCCACTCTGTTAGTTCATCTTTTAATGTTTATATCTTGAGATAGAAAACTCATCAATATATTAAATTTGCAGAGGATGTTTATGGGACCAAAATCATCATGTCCATTCATTCCTTTAGCTCAACTCAACCTATTAATTACATATATCACATGTGTAACCAAACCAATTTGTGCATTCCTACATGACATGTCATGATGGTTTAGCTCCCTAAAATCACGAATTTCACACTTTAAGCTTGCTCAAAGTGTTTTAAAAGCTTGCAACAAACAATTGATTTGCATGAAGGTTATTTTATCCTCCTCATATTAGATTACTTCTCAACTAGGACCCTTATCATCTTTAAACCACATATAGTTAAAATTTTCTTATGTGGGCCAAATTCGGCCAATAGGGACCTAGGTTAAAACATTAGACTAGGGTTTTAACAAGACTTAAAATAGATTGAATTAATATTTGAAAAATTGAAGGTTAATGAAAGATCAATTTAGCATTGAAGTACCAAACCGTAAGCATGCTCATTCCTAAATGGTATTCTATTGAACTTGAAAAATAGAAACACAAAAAATAATCATTAGTAACATTATAAGGGGTAAAAAAATGATCACGTGAAAATATGTTAATCAATTGAAATGAGAACCAAGTGTGGATGATTTTCAAATAAAAATAATATGAAAACTTGCTAGTGGTATTTTGATAAAGTGAATTTTCAATTTTAAGGTACAAATTTGCACAATTAAAATAAGGGTCCCCATTTTTTATAAATGGGGGTATGTTGACCTCAAAAAATGGTGAATTCTAGGGGAAACATATAAATATGTTAGAATTTAGAGACTCTAGTTTAGACTAATAACTAGGTTACTTAATCAAGCACCATTATTAATACCAATTCATGGTTGGAATAAGTCTTGCACATCCAAAATTAGGATCAAACATCAAAATATATACATGTTGTGTGTGTGATTTGATTCCTCTTACTAATTGCCATGGGATTTAGAGAACATCTTCTAGACTCATGACCTTAACCATTAACATTAACTTATAACATTTTTAGATATTCATTAAGAATCATGATTTATCTCAGGGAAGGCTTGGGCATTGGTATCATACTAGTTAGGTGTCTATAGCCTTGATAGAGGTACCTTTGGCTCCACTAAAGGCCTTGCTCCATTTCTATCTAGGCATCCATAGCCCTTGTCGAGATTACCAGAATCACCTTTGCTTAAAAAGCTTTTGAATTTTGCAATAAAGCTCTTATTTTTGTATTTTTAGATATTTTGACTTTGTAGCAAAGATTGGGAATCAAATTAGTCAGGTTTTAGGATTTGGTCAAATGTTTGATCTTCAAACAATCATCCTTGGCTATAAACTTTGTCCTAGGTAATTAATGTGTGTAAAGTGTAAACATAAATTTGTTCTAATAATTTAAGATTTCACCCTATATGTGAAATCCTTCTTAGAAAGAAACTTAGATTAGAATAGGTCTTAAAATATCAAGGAATAATTAACCTACTTATTATTCCTTACCAGTTCCTCCAAACTATAACTTCAGTCTCACATTTCAACAATCCATGATTAACCAATGCTGAGGGCTATACCTACACTCTTAAACTATGATGTTTATTTTGATCACCCAAATGTATTTTGAGCTAAGGAATATCTTGAAAAATACTTATTTAAAGCAAGGACCAAAAATACAAAGCAAAGGAAATAACAAAACAAATATATACACACATTATGTGCAAATAAGGGATAAGAAGGAAATGAAAGTAAAGAAACTAAAATAAAGCCTAACTACACTAACTCTAACTAGTATTATAGTTCATTCCATGAATACTTCAGGTGGGATAGTAGAGAAGTAATGCTTCAGGTATTTCCCATTAGTTGGCAATGTGAAATCTACTCCTTGCAAGTCTTTTAATTCGAATGTGTTAACTCCCAAGGTCTCAACAATTTGATATGGGCCAATCTATAGAGGTGTAAAATTTCCATTTTTCCTTTTGGTTTTGAGGAATTATCCCAAATAAGAAATAAATATACTTATCTAAACACCTTTATCTTTGAACATTTTTCAAACTACCTTTTCACTATGGTTTGATGCCTACTAAAATTGGCAAAACCCTCCTCTCTTGCATCATCCATCTGTATGATGTCAAGTAATATTAAACTTAAAAATTATTAATCCTCCTCTATTTATTCTTGTAAGAACAAATATGATTATATATTTAGGGTAATGGGGAATATAGGTTCTTGACTATATACCAACAAGAATGGGGATGCCTTGAGAACTTGATTGACTCTAGTTATATCTACCCAAAGGGAATACTTAAGTAGCTTATGCCATGTTTTTGGTTTGTCAACTGTAAACTTATTTGTGTCTTTCATCAAGTTATTATTTTTTTATTCTAACACTCCATTACCTTGGGGGTAATGGTTTGATGAGAAATTGAGAACAAATGTTGTTTTCATATACCCACTCAATCATCTCAATGGATATAAAAACATATTCATTATTGCAAACTAGATATACAAGTGTACCAAACCTCATGCATATATTTTATTATAAGAATTTAATCATGTTTTTATTCCTACACTACTTAGTTACCACTATTTTAGTCCATCTTATGTAGTAGTCAGTAGCAATTAGAACATACTTGTGACCATCTAAGGAATTGGGGTTGACGACCCCCACAAAATTAAGTCCCCATTAGGCAAAAAGCTTATCAATCATTACTAACTTTAATGTCATCATAGATTTGGGATATTGGGTGTTAAATACTTGAAATGAGTGAAATTATCTCACATTCTTATGAGCATCCTTGAATATAGTAGGCCACTAATAACTAGCTATAAGATCTTATGGGTTGTAGTCCTTCTAGATGGATGTCCACTTCCTAATTTTTCATGAAAGGTGCTCAATATCTCAGTTGATTCTTCCTTGGACACACACATTAGGTAAATTCCTTAAAATTTATTCTTATATAACACCCCATATTTGATCAAGAAGTGGGCTTCCTTGAGCCTTAAATATCTCTTTTACTCTCTACTTAATCCTACATGACAATAGCCATTCAATAGCAAATGAATAATGGGATCATACCAATCATTGGATTAAAAGTTTTTTTGTTCAACATATATAACATTTAGTTTTGTATTAGTATTAGTAACTAACTAGAGTAAACATTGGTATCTTACCAACTTGGACATCTTCATCTCTAGATCATATTCTTGAAGGACAAACATCCACTTACCTCTCCTTTTTCCAAGTTTACATTGACTCAACATTATCTTAGGGGTAGGGTATGATAGGATTGCATGCACCTTATTTCTAAGGATATAATATCTAAATTTCTTCACTAATTTGACTAAATCAAATTCTTATTTATCAATCAAAGAATATTTCAACTCAACATTATTAAGGTTAGTACTCATGAAAGCAATGGGGTGATCACACTTATCTATCTTTTGAGTTAGAACAACTATTGTATGATTAGAGGAAAAAGAATAAAGATAGAAATATTTAGTTAAATCTAAACTTATCAATATATGAGCTTATCCAATTAATTCTTTGATGTCCTTGAAAGCTTTTTTGGTCTCCTCATTCCATGTGATCTTGACATCTTTCTTTAACATGTCATTTAATGGCTTCACAATCTCTACAAAACTAGAAATGAACTTTCTTACAAAGTTGATTTTATCAAAGAAAGATTTAAATTCCTTCCTATTATTAGGGGTTATATATTTGATATTCCATTTAATCTATTCAAGTCTATAAATATCCCCTACTTGGTTATGACATGTCCTGATAGATTTCCCTCAATTACATAAAATATGCTTTTCTTGGGATTGAGGGAGATTCCATACCTTTTGCATCTCTCAAATACCTGTTGTAAGTGCATGATGTGGCCTTCCCTATTTTTTTAAAAGATAATCAGGTCATCCATGTATATAATAATTCACTTACATATGAGGCCTTGGAATGCATGATCCATGGCTCTTCGAAAGGTTGCACCTATATTGATTAATCCAAAGGGCATTCTCTTGTAAGCAAAAATGCCCCACTTAGTAGTAAATGTAGTCTTCATCCTATCTTTTTTATTCACTATAACCTAATTATACCCTAAAAATACATCAAGAAAAGACATCATAGCTGAACCAAAAATAATTTGGATTACTCGGTCAAGAGACTGTAGGGGATAATTATCTTTTTTAGATGCTCTATTCAAATTGCTAAAGTTAATGCATAATTTGATTTAACCATTTTTATTATTGACTGGTACTAAGTTAGCTACCCAAGTAGAGTGTCTAATGGGAAAAACTATATTAACATCTAGTAAATTCTTGACCTCTTTATATATCATTAGTTCTAAGACAAGATTGATTGGCCTTTATTTTTGTCTAAAGGGTTTGCAGGCTTCTTTTAATGGTATGGTATGGGATATGACTCTAGGATCAAAGATCTTTAAGTGATCATAGGACCATGCTATTAAATCCTTATATTGGTCAAAAAATATTTGTCTCTCTTAGTTTCAATGCTTATGCAAGTTGTACCAATGTTCACCAGTTGAGGTTGATTTTGTGAACCTAGGTCAATTGCATTGTAGTACTTCCCATCTACTTTGGGAATCTTGACATCTTCAACTAGTCTATTTGAATCAAAAAGTCTCTCTAAAGCTATCATTCCTCTAGGGATATTATTGTCTTTTATTTGAATAACCTTGTCATTAATCTTGCATTCAACTTTGTAATCATCAAGGGTATTTTCATTGACTTCATCAATGATGTGAGCCTCAAATACTCCTGAGCTAGTCATGAAGTCTATGATCTACTGATCATTGTTAAAAACTTGGAAGTGGTTGACATTATCTTACACTAAGGGACATGGGACTAATTCAATAGTAAGGCTTTGTAACTTGGAATTTTGATTAGGCATAAGGTTGGATTTAGCTGAAGCAAGTTCATCAGTAGCCTTGTTTTCTTCCCTAGGAATTGACATAATGTTGAAATCATCAAAACATTCAATTAAGTCCCACACTCTAAATTTATACTTGAGATATAATAACTTGCATTGATATTTAATTTTAACATGATTAACTAATAGTTTTGAATCACCAAAAACTAATAGTTCCTTGACCTTATGTTTGATTACAAATTATAATACAAGAATAAATGTTTTATACTTAGACAAATTATTGGTGCATGGTAACTAAATTTTTTAAGAGGAATTTTACTCTTTCCCAATGGGACTAATAAATACAATTCCTACTTCAAAACCTAATTTACATCTAACACCATCAAAATAAAATTTCCATAATCTAGGTATAGCATGAGAAGTTTTGGAGTTACATACCTTTAGGGTGTTAAGAGTGTAAACACCTAGATCTGAGTTAACCATGTTGACCCTCTCATTGGTTGCATTGTACTTGGTGATAATATGCTTCATCTTGGGTTCCATCTCTATCTTAATGTGATTGAGAACTCCTTTATAGGGTAACCACATGTATGAATAGTCAATTGACATGTAACCATTTAATGATCTAGTCCAGTCTCTTCTTAGAAACATTCCTAGGCACTAGGGATGTCTACCACTTAGATGTAAATGAACTATTAGATCCTTGGTTTAGAAGCAATCTACATGTGAACATTCAATAATTCACCAACCACTTTGACTCTTGATATATCTAATTGAGTCATAACCATATCATATTTAATTAGAGTCACACATAATTACCACAAATACCTTTAGGCATGATGTTAGAAGAAGCACTTGAAACTAACAAGTAATTATGTAAATTCTTACCAAAGATCTTGAATGAAAGCAAAAAATGTGGAATATCTACCTTATTTTTGTGTATTACAATGTTAGCATGTGCAATGTTTTGACAAATATCAAGCTTCTTAGACAAATATTCCAAAAATAAATCCCTTTTTTATGTAATTTGAGTCAACTCATGCAAGGTAATGTTATCTTTGATATTTTTCATGTCCTCTAATATATTATATCCCATCCTATTGGAAGAATTAGATGCATCAACATTGGGTTTAGAGGTAATTCCCTTAAGAGCCTATGGACTATTATTTGATGTAGTATCAGGAGGAGTATTAAAGTTATTTAGTGGAGTTAAAGTAGTCAAAGGTTGTTTCTACTCCATATTTCTCAAAGGATAGGTCTTCTTGATATATGTTTTAAAAGCATGGATCTCTTTAGGAATATCTTTAGGCTCATTATCTTCTTGAAATGGTAACTCAAATATCTCCATCGTGAGATTTGAATCAAAAGATTTAGATGAACTTGAAGAAATTGAGGTACCTACACCATTATATTTATTAGGGATAACTTCAAAATTATCTAACTCTTCTTTAAAATCTTCAAAAGCATTGCAAAATTCTAGACAATCTAATACACCATGCTTTGAAGTATAATTAACTCTAAAATAATTACGCAAAGATAAATCACTAAGATTTATATAAGGAACATTCTTATTAGCAAATGACTTATTGTTATTCTATAATCTATTTGAAGGCATATTGAATCTTTGGAAAGATAATTTTTTTTAGAGATTACCCTAGTATTGCCAACTTGCCTTTATAGCTAAGGAATCAGTGCTTAACTTTTGAACCATTTTTAAGATAGAGTCATTCTCATTCTTTGGTGCCTCATAATTATGTACTTGGTTATTACTACTAGCTATAGGTATCAAATCCCTCTAGTTTTGTGGGTGAGTTCCACTTTTATCATTGTTCAAGAGTCCTATATTTTGGCTAGGATATGCATGACTCAAAGGTAATTGGTTTAGAACTAGAAGCTGATTTAAGGTAGGCATATTTTGATTGGCATTGGGAATGACATTCAAAATATGAAAATTTGGATTAATTTTAGGAATACTATATTCCATTTGGCCTTATGGTTACATCTGATCATTAATGATCATAGCTTTATCATAAGCTAGGGCTAGTGTATTAATGACCTAAATAGATCTTTTAAGAAAGACAAAAGTCATGGTATCCAAGGCATCATTGTAAATATCTAAGGCTAAATCCTCATTAGGTATATAAGAATCTATGGTTCTATTCAACATTTTTTGGAATCTAGCATTAAAGGGTCTTATGGGCTCATTTGAATCTCTTTTAACTATGGTAAACTATTGGTATATGACACATGGATAAATGATTTTGCCAAACTGATCAATGAAGTAATTATTAAAATAATTACAACTAGCTATGTAGTTTTTGGGAAGGTTTAAAAAACATTCATATGCAACATCCTTGAAAGTAAATGGAAACAATCTACATGCTACATCTTTATAAATAACATTCAAAAGCCTTAAAGTATCTTTAAAACTTTCAATGTGTTCTTCAGTAGTTAAAACACCATTAGGACTAAAAGTAGGAAAATAATTTTTAAGATTAGGAGGAAGATCATGTACCACACCTAACACATTGATTGAAGAACCACCCAGCCAAGCTATACCTTAATAGGGGTTAAAAACAAGAACACCCTAAACTAGTGAAGTTGGTAGAGTCTTTGAAAGTCTATGCTTACCTTTGTCTCACCTAGATCTCCTATGAACTTATAATGAAAGAAGATGAACCCTTGTCTCTGAACATGACCTATTCCTTATCCTTGGTAATTCTATCTTGAAATCTTTGAACCCTATTTGAAATATGATGTGTAAATCTTATCTTTACAAAGAGTAATGGCTACACATGCACATTAAGCAAATTTTGCCTAAATATGTATAAATAATGACAAATGACATCAATATTTAACTAATTTAGCTCAAAGATATGTCTAAACACATAATTATGAATGATATTTACACATTTGAAGCTTAGATAAACTCAAATTTTCAAATATCTCATTAATATTTGAATAAAACAATTATTACTAACCTAAAATGCCTTGGATTTATAAAGCTTAAGCTATATTTACCACAATTTATCATATATCTTCAAAGAATATCTATCTTTGTCTAAATAAGCACAAATATTGGTTTGAAACCATTAAGATCAATGATGTTTACAAAAATATGATAAAATAAACATAAATATGAAAAGAATACATCAATCTTTGAACAAAATTCACCAAAATTAGTAAAGACGTAAATTTTCAAAGATTTAACTAAGGCCCTCCTTCTAGCACTTGTGGAATGCATTCCTAGTTGATGGATGAAAGGGTATCATAGGTGGTTCCTAGTGTTTAATAAACACTACTCATTTATAAATTAAAATAACCCAATGCATGAGTTGTAGGTTGTGATAATCTTGTTATATTTGGTGGAATAGAGGTTGAACAAGTGGACTATTTCAAAAATTTATATTAGTTGGTGGTTGGGAGCCATCATGGTTCATTAGTTGATCTCCGACTTTGAAGATGATATGTGATATTTAAAGTGAATTATGCTTAAACCTAAGTCTAAAGCTAAACTAAGACTAGTATTCACAATGAAGCTAATCTAAGATGAATTGATAAAAAAGGATCAAAAGGAAGGGTAAGGTAGAAAAGAGAGGTGTTGTTTATCTCTATTTCAAACATTATGACAACGTTCCAATTTCATCTAACCATGCGTTTAACCAATGTGAAACATGAATTAGCATAAAATCAAATCTTATCACACATCAAACAAACATCTAAAGAAGGTATGCAAAGATGAAAATAAAAACAAAATTTACTTTAAGAATTTCACCCCTGTAAGCAAATAACATCAGCCCAAATGCAAGAAGAGCAAAAAAAGTGAATTAAATCTAAGAACTTTCAACTAATCTAGCATTATCACAAATGAACAACTTTGGATTTAAAGATGCACATCCAAAATTCATAAGAACCATTCAAATTTGAAAATGTGACTAGACAACTGAGAGAGAAATCATGATATTAATTCACACAAACAAATGTAGACAAACTTTACAAAACTCCTTGCCTTGTATTAATTTTCTCAAAAGTTACAAAATAATTTTGTACCCAAAACTCTCTCTCCTTTTTAATAATTTATAATACCTCTTTATATAGACCATTCATGTGGTATGCTAGTTAGTTATGTCATATATTAAGGATAGCTATCCTTTTAAAATTATTTGAGAACCTTTTAGACATTATAACATGACTAACCTATAGTTAGTGCACTTTATAAATTGTACATGCCTTTATAAAAAGAATATTCTATTTTTAAAAATATATAATGTCTCTATACAATAGAATATCCTAAGTCAACTAGCTTGACTTTGGTACCCTTGTGTTGATGCGGTCTTCTAACTTCCTTGCAAGATATTCATTCTATAATGTTGTTCATTGATCAACTATAGATTAATGATAGGTCTCATGAACAATTCATTTTCTTGATCTTCTAGGCCCTTGAGATCCCTATTATCCCTTTCCGAAGGTTTTTTGATGCTCTTGACATCTCCTATCTTTTCTTCTGATGATAAAATCAAGCTCATGATCTTCTTGTTATCAACCTATTTTACCTTGTCCTTGATTCCTCACTTATTGCATGAATTGAGTAGTTTTATGCTTGAACTTCTCTTCAATGATAAGTCTTAGTGGAATAAGGGTGGTGGTCTCTTTGATTAAGCTATCCAAAATATGTAATATCTTACCCTCTTGTTATTTGAAGTCCATAGAAGTGTCCTCCATTTACTTGGACCAATTTATTAGGGCTTTGATTTTATCCACTAATATAGCCATAACCATGTTAAGGTGGGCTAGGCTAACTATCTTAAACTCAAGGATTTGATTTTTATTCAAGATTTTTATCAAATCCTTCACTTGGTAGCTTAAAGCCTACCATTGGCTAACTTAACTTGTAGGCATGGTGATATTTTTATTCACTTCCTCTTGCCTAGTTCTAATTAACTTTAAAGAGTTAAAAAAATTATCCATGGTGTGCTCAAATTCCCTAAATCTATCTTCTTGGATTGACAAGATGGCTTGTTATTTCAAATTCTTGTTCTATTATAAGATACCCTTGATCATTGTTTTCAATTGATCTAACTGAGCTTGAGCCAATTCAAGAACATTTTATTCAAACATTGGGTCCTCAATAAGGTTTTGTAATCCAACTGGAGTTAATCTAATACAAGGTTCCACTTTTTGAAAAGTGAACTCCTCTCTACCAACCATGGACTTATTTTCAACTACCCTCTATAAACTCGTAGTTGCTGGTTCAATTTTGACACCCACTAAATATTATGTTACCTTTAGATCTAGAGTTTCCATTTGTGCTCCACTTTATTCTCCTAGAGTAACCATCCTCCTTTCATCTTCCTTTTATAGAGATATGATCCATAGATTAACCTATTCATGAACTAAGATATTGATGGCCTTCATCATAGCCCATGGATGTTGTGCACTTAGTACCTTTTGTAATTTTCCATAGATGAATCATTATGGAATGGTTGGACCATGTATTAAGTTTTCTTCACTAAAGAGGTTAATTTCACTCAAAGGAGGAGTGAAAGTCACCTTGGGCTTCTTTGCCTTTCACTAGAATAATGGCCCATTTAGCTTTTTTTTCGGGGTGTCTATAGGAACTAGATATAACACTTCCTTCCCCTTTTCTTCCTTTATATCCTCAATTTATTCATCTTTAGACTCATAAGATAATGATAGAATTTTGAGGGCATCTTCAATGGTCTCATCAAGGTCCAATGGTAATATGTGATCCTTGTTACTCTGTCTAGACTGAAGAGGATGTTATCTCACTAGGCTTTTTCTCCTCTAGCTGTTGCTCAATTTGTGCCTCAGGTCTTAACTCTATTTATTGCTAGGCTAATGGAGGTTTAGAAGGTACACCATTTAGTAAATGGTACTTCCTTAGCCCTAAATACCATGAGTCATAATCTCCCTTTTTGTCCCTTTGCTTTCTATTATCACCAAATCTTATACCCTAGAAGAAGTTGTTCAAGCTTATTTTAGATTTGGGAAACATGGGAACATTTCCAGGTATGTGGGTATACCAATATTGGAAATTAGTAGGTTTAAGGTCTATCTCCATGAATATATCATGTAATTTTTATCACTTAAACTATTGCTTACTTATGGGGGAAAAGAGTTAGAGAATGCATATATTGAACCTACTCTAAAGGAGGTGATGCACCAAAAATGTATTCCACATGACCATCATATTTATACCATGATAAAGCCAAACATACAAACTAGTCTCTAAGTTTTAATATGTTCTAACATGAGTATTTCAATATAAAGGTGAGATGTGAATAAAAACACAAGGAAAATGGACTAGAGTGTAGATTGCACACTCTAAGGACAATTTTACACTTGAAAAGCTTTACACATTATACTACACTCTCTATGACCTATTAAACTAGGAACTCTTGGTCAAACCTAAAAGAATAAGGGAAGTAAGGATATATAATTATCACTTATCATCACCATATATCACTTGCAAACTTAGATTATTGTTTAAAACTCAAAAATAGATTTGCATCAAATGTCAAAGGCAAAATATGACATTAGTCTAGTAGGGCTTTACCATACATGGTGTGGTCAATATTTACAAGGGCCAAAATGACAATTACTTATAGAATTTGAGAGAGATAAGTGGGAAACAAGAATCCCAAGAGGAAATCAAATAAATTCAACACCATTTGAACTGTGGTTGAAATTGATTCTACAAATATGCTCCTTCTATCTTACTGATTGATCTAGGCTACTTCAAGTGGTTGCATAGTTAAATTATTATTTAATTGATGCTCCTTGATGGTTTAAATGGTAGGATCAAGTTATTCCAAGTTGGGTCATGGAATCAATGTATTTTTAATCCTCATATCAATCTATTAGAGCTTTATCTTGGTGCTAACTTCTCCAAACTAGTTTGTCATGGCATGCATAGTGGAGAGAAGGGGTCCTTTTCTTGTAGTTGGTCATATTAATGAAACTATTTGGGTCTATGTGTATGACTTTATGGCATCCATAAAAATTCCAAGTCTTGTTCCTACTGGATTTGCTTGAACTAGTTCCTATGCTCATGGGTCTATTATAGATGGGAAACCAATCTCAGACTATTGGTTTTCCTATTAAGTCCAAATAGACTATGCATAGGTCTTTTTTATAATAATGGAAAGAATAGTTTTATAAATGACCCTAAAATCCATACAAATGTTGAACTAGAGGTCCATATTAAGCTCTAATGGTGGTCCTTTATATTCCTGAAGCAAACTACATTACTATGTCCTTTTCATGACATTTGAATGAGATTTATTGGTAGCATATGCCCTTGGAGAATCTTACCCTGGATCAACCTTGATCTTGTGTTTGACCCATAGGAATTCCCTTAAATTTTATTGGTTGTTGATACCTAACTCAGCTTGTTAACATATTGACCTTTGCTTTTTCTATTGATCTTGATCTATATGATCAAGCAGTAGTCATCGATCTTGCCCCTTGAATTATCAACTATTATTTTGGATTACACCATGTGGTATCCATACATTTGATTTTAGGATATACTATCAATTTTTTAGCTTCTATGCTTGTGCCATGTGTTAACCTCTTGATCCCCTTGATTGTTTGACTCATTGTGCACCATTAGATCAAGATGTATGATACAATGTAGACCATCAAATCAATTGAGACCCACCATTTGAAATCTAATAGCTACTTCATAATCTTAAAAGTGATGTCCTCAATCCCATAAAATGATGTTTGTGAAAAGATCATTTACATTCATGTGATCATCAAATTTAAGCTCAAAAGGATTTATTTTGATTGAGCTTAAACTTGATGATAGTATAAATGTCATTTGACATCCCTACAGACGTATTTGACATCCTATATACCATCAAATTTAGACCATAATGGATTTTTTACAGTGTCTTTAACTTGATGTTAGCATGAACATCTTATTTTTTTTTATGGAATTTAAAGTCTTGGATCTTGAAGTGCAAGAATCATGGAGGAACCAAATTTGCAGGGGATATTCTTGATACTATAAGGGATGAACCCAATTGATCCATTATACATGATGTATTTTAAGTAGGAGCATTCCAAGTATTTTTACAAAATGTTTGAGTAAGCTTACCTATGAAATTATACATGACGTCCATGTGCCTATCATGGTTTAAAATGACTATGGAAACTTAGTAAATTCTAGCTAAGGATCCAACTTTGATCATGCATAACTTTTGTTGCACTTCAATGGATGACCTAAAACTTAGCACGTATAAACTAGGGACTAAGGTTAACAAAAATATATGATAAATTTTTACTAATATTACCACATGTGTGAGATATGGCCTTATCTTTATGCTCACTTGACTGTATTTGAGCTTCTTTGCAAATTGGCTAAGTATAAAAACTTAGCTAATTTTGTCTAAGAGGCCAACTTTGAGTCTTCATATCTTTTGTTGTATTTTTTAAAACAACCTAAAACTTGGCATATGTGTTTTTGAGACTAATGTGAATATACCTATATGACCAAATATTATTTAATCATCCACATGTGGTAATGATGGCATCAACAAATTTCCTACTCAAAATTTCTACAACTAGACCCAAAATATCTAGATGATCATAATGAAGAACTTGATGAATGTTATGCACTTATATACTAATTCCAAGAAATATTGACATAACATAATGTTTTTCCAACACTATCCATCTATTCATCCATTAGCAACCTAATCCATATGTGTACAGTCTTGGTATGTGGGTCAAAATGGTCAACATGGCCCTAAAATGACCCTTAAGATATCAAAAGGCACAAGTATTGAACCAGACTATCAATAAGGATAGAATGGAATATGAAATGAAATAAATAAATCTATAACATACCTTATGACATTATAAAAATACACTATACAATATTTGACTATAGGGGGTTGACCCATTTTGGCTTGTGGGAAAAAATGGTCAACATTATTAGTGATTTCCCAAGGGTGGCATGCTTGTTATGACATGACTAGTTGCCTAATCTTGTCCATTCAAATATGGAGTCACATGTACAACAAGTTTGACATAAAAATTGCCTTTAACAATACACAAAACATAATGAAAGGCAAAGAAGAAGTAACACAAGATAATAACCAAGCAAAAACACAATTGTGCTTAAGGACACTTATTGGGATAAAACACACACAACAAAGGAAACACACACCTATTTTAATATTTAAAAAATAGACCTATTAAGGTGAAACATATAATCATACCTCAACTAGGGTAAAAAATGGTTCCCTTGACATCTTTATCACTCCATGAAGGGAGCTTAGCATGAGGAGCATGCTCATCACCAATCACTTGCATATGTAGATGGTCAAGAAACCTATCACCTTTGAATCTTCTTAGGTTTAAAAGTTAAATATATAGGAACTTCATGAATTATATTTATTTCTCCCTAAGATCCTTGATTAGACCTATAATCTTATTGATTATTATTGTATCAGATATACATTCCTCATACTACAAAATAGGAAAGATGACAAATGCCTCAACCTTTCTATCTTTTTGCATAAAATATACTTGATGCTTGGGAGTATCAAGTTTTTATTTATGATCCAACCACTATAGACATGGATTAATACCAAATGGATTTCCTAACTATCCTTTAGACATAATAACTTCTACCTTGACCTTACGGGTTCCTTCTAGAATTGTAAGCTTTTGAATAGTAGATTGATGTCCATCTTCCTTAACAACATTCCCTTTAATTTCATACTTTATATAATACCTAGGAGCATAATCATTAGTTTCATAAATAGATACATTAGACATATATTTCTTGGGATAAGAAGGATTATTACCAATCTTGTCAAAATCTTGACATATGGCCTCAAATCTTATCCATAATTCATCCTCCTCTTCTTCATGAGTGTCATCATCTAGTTCATCTTCATCAGTAGAAATAATGAAAACATAATTCTTCCTAATATGGTACTCAATTAGATTCATCAACCTATGATTATCATACTCATGAATCATATAGTTACACTTAACAACATGAGAATGTTTGACACTTACCTCAACTCCTTCAAATGGCTCTTCATGCATGATGTAAGTCCCAAGATTAGTCTACTCAAATAATGTGTAAGTATCATTACAATATGCATCTACACCATAATAATCCAAAAATAGATCAAAAATTCCCTCAATCTTAGATGATCCCCCATCCACATTAGGCTCCTTCTCATGAATAACATAATTCAAGTTGGAACTTGTTTCATTGTAAGGATCAATATGAAATATTGTAAGGGGATGAGTTCTAATTATCACCTTGGTCCCATACCTTGTCCTAAAATCCAATAAGGACTAGTAAATTGAGATATAGACACTTATTTTGGCTATGAAGTCCCTTGACAGGAAGATTGCAAAGTGAGCTGGGAGGTCAATAACAATTATATCTTGAAGGATAGGAAAGCTAGGATGATCATGAAAGAAAACCTTCAATTTTTTTATCAGCCCTATGATATTAGTAGGTGTACCATATATATGGAGTAATCCTTTGTTATGTGGCTCATATTTCATGCCCAACTTGTCAGCTTCAACTCTGGGCATGAGAGGCTCTATTATCAACTATGTAATTGTGAACCAATTTATCACCCACTATGAGAGTGAGGTAAAATGGTGGAGGCTTCTCAGTCCTAGTAGATGGTTCAACAATATTTTTAGGAGAATTTTAAAGGACAACATGACTACTAATTTTATTTTAAGATGAAGGACTAGTAGGAATAGTGGACAATTATTTTTGTAATAATTCTTTTTAGTTGGGCATATGAAAGATATTCCACAAGGAGATAGATTCTTTGGCACTTTTCAAAGAAGGAATACACTAGGCTTAGATAATTAGTACTCACCTTTTCTTGTGTCCTTGGAGGTAAATAATTGCTTGGAACTTTAGGAATAGAAGCGCCTTGAACAAACCTTACCACATTTTGGCTTGTTGGAGGTATAAGAATTTTTTTTACTATCACACTTGTAGTCATGCCTTGTTGCCTCATTTAAGGATTGGATGATCCTATGGGTATGCTTATACCACCTTATATATCCTTATTCTTGGACCTTGTATTATCTATAATAGAGGATCCTTGATTTATCACAAAAGTGTCTTTAACCAAGAAATTGGTGAAGATCTCTCCTTAAGGTTGTCAATCCTCCTTAACCTACATCATCACCTCCTCATCATTTGATAGGAGGGGAGTAACTACCCCTTGAGCCACTAGAGCTTTCTCTCCATTTTCACTAGCCTTCATGAATTAGTCTTGATTCTAATATTCTCCCTACACTAAATTTATATGAACTGGTATGATCTCCCTTACATTGGTGGTAGATTTAGGACTATACATATTAGCAGGCCTATTGGGATTATGCTTCCATTGGCCTCTCCCTCTTCCATATTGTTGACCATACTATTGCTGATGGGGGTAGGGATTTCAATATTACCTTACTACATATTACCCTTTTCAATCCTAACTTCCAACCATTTGATATATGCATCTTTATCCCTCACATTATATACCTTCTTAGGATCAAAATTAGGCTTGGTATTGGTATTAGGAGTTTGAACCACATCTAGATCATTGGAAAAAGCATGAGATAATTGGGTCATATAAACTTTAGGTGGAAATATTCCAACTTGGATGAGATTATTTTTAGCTTTGGTAGGAAACTCATATGCTTTAAGAAGGGTGGAACCTCCCATAGATTGAATCATGATAATAATTTTAGTCCCAATGGATTTCAAGTAAGTAGGGAACACAAAACATGTAGGTGGTCTCATAGGAGGAGGCAACCTATGCCAAGTCTTCTAAAACCTTTCATTGAATTCATGCACTATTTCTTTGGGTCCCCTTTTTATCACATTGAGCTAATGTATGATATAATCATGGCCACTTTCATTTCCAAATTTGGAATACAACACCCCAAACTCATCCCATTTTGTGATGCATCCACCTTCTAGAGTCCTATAACAATAAAGAGGCTTCCCTTTAAGGGACATGGTAAGGAGTCTAATGGAAATGTTCTCTTGAACAATATTATGGAAACTAAAAAGGTTAAAATATTCTCTAAGGTGATCACTAGGTGTGATATGACTCTCACCATTGAATGTGGGCACACCTTTTGTGGCATTAGGAGGGATGAAATCATATGCATGGAGTTGGATTAGATTATCAGTATTGAAGGTGGGGAAATCATGAGGTCTATCCATGTCTTCTTCTTCAAGATATTGAACTAATTTATCCTCTTCCACCTCTTCCTCCATAGAAAAATCTACAAAAGATTAGGCTTTGGATACTGAATTGCAAGAGGGATTTTAGTCTGAATGGGTGGGTTAATAGGAATGGATGTTCTAGAAAAGGATAACCTAGTGAGGACCATGAATTATGGGGACAATTTTATAACAAAATAATGGTCTATAACCAAATTTATCTTGAATGAGTCTCCAAATGATAAGTAGTAAACCAATTTATAGTTGGTGATTGTCAAGACCAACATCCACCTTAACAAGTTGTCTTGAAGACAATGTGTCCCACTGAGTGTGCAAAAATTATTGTCACCAAATATTTCACCCTAGAAGAGGTTGTTTAGGTTTCTTCCTAATTTGGGAAACATGAGAACATTTATATGTACGTGGGTGTAACTATATTAGAAATGAGCCTCTAGGTTTAAGGGCTAACTCCTTGAATATATCATGTAATGTTTATCACTTAAACTACTACTTATGGGGGAAAAGAGTTAGAGAATGCATAAATTAAACCTAATCTAAAGGAGTTGATGCACATGACCATAAAATTTCTAAGTATTAATGGGTTATAACATGACCATCATATTTCTAAGTCTTAATGGGTTCTAACATGAGCATTTAAAAATAGAGGTGAGATGTGAATAGCAACACAAGGAAAATGAACCAAAGGGTAGATTACACACTCCAAGGATAATTTTATGCTTGAAAATATTTACACATTAGACTATAATTTATATGACCTATCAGACTAGGAACTCTTACTCAAACATGAAAGGATAAGGAAAGGAAGGATAGATAATTATCACTTCTCATCAACATACATCACTTACAGACTCATATAATTGTTCAAAACTTAGAAATAGACTTGCATTAATGTTTAAAGGTAAAATATGACATCAATATAGTAGGGATTCACCATACATGGTGTGGTATATCTTTAAAAAGGCCAAAATTATGGTTACATATATAGTTTAAGAGAGAGAAGTGGGAAACAAAAAGCCTAAGAGGGAATCAAATTAGTTCAACCTCATTTAAATTATGGTTGCAACTGATTTTGCAAATATGTTCCTTTTAGCTTCTTGATTGATCCAGGATACTTCAAGTGGTTGCATAGTTACATTGTTATTTCATTGATGATCCCTAATGGTTATAGTGGTAGGATTAAGTTATTTCAAGATGGGTCTTAGAATCAATGTATTTGTAATCCTTGAATCAATCTATCAGAGCTTTATCTTGGTACTAACTCCTCCAAACTAGTTTGTCATGGAATGCATAGTGGAGAGAAGGGGTCCTTTTCATGTAGTTGGTCCTACTAATGAAACCATTGGGGTCCATGTGTATGATTTTATGGCATCCATCAAAATTTTAACTCGTATTCTTATTGGATCATGTTCAAACTAGTTCTTATGCTCATGGGTCTACTATAGATGGAAAACCAATCTCAGACTATTTGTTTTCCTATTAGGTCCAAATAGACTATGCATAGGTCCTTATTATAATAATGGAAAACATAGTTGTAGATATGACCCTACAATCCATATAAATTTTGAACTAGAGGCCCATATTAAACTCTAATGGTGGTCCTTTATATTCTTGAACTAGAATACATTACTATGTCCTTTTCATGGAATTCAAATGAGATTTAATGGTGGCATATACCCTTGGATTAGCTTGCCCCAACTTGACCTTGGTCATGTGTTTTAACCCAATAAGTCCCTTTAATTTTATTGGTCATTGATACCTGAATCATCTCGTTCACATATTGACCTTTACTCACTCTATTAATCTTGATTGATATGATCATGTGTCAACCATTGATCTTGCCCCTTGAATTTTCAAATCTTATTTTAGATTACATCAGGTGGTAGCCCCATATTTGATTTTAGGGTCCAATATTAGTCTGTTAACTTTTATGCTTGTGCCATGTGTCAACCTCTTAAGCCCCTTGACTATTTAACTCATTACACACTATTGGATCAAGATGTATGATGCAATACAAACCATCAGATTAAATGGGACCCATCATTTGAGATCTAACAGTGACTTTATAAGATTAAAAATGACATCCTCATTCCTATCAAATCATTTTCACATGACCATAATTTATTTTTGTGTGACCATCAAATTTAAGCTCAAAAGGATTTATTTTTCTCAAGCTTAAACTTGACATTAGGGAAAATGCTATTTGAAGTCCTTGTAGACGTATTTGATGTCTCAAAATCCATCAAATTTAGACCATAATGGATTTCTATAGTGTATTTAAATTAAAATTAGTGAAAATGTCTTATGATTTTTGAAAAACTTTGAAGGCTTGGATCTTGAATTTCAAGAATCATGGAGGCACCAAATTTGTAGGAGATATTCTTGATACTAAAAGGGATGAACTCATTTGATCTACTAGTCCTAAGAAAATTCTAAGTATTTTTAAAAAATGTTCAAGTGAGCTCACCTATAAAATTTTGCATGATGTTTGCATGCCTTTCATGGTAAAAAATGACTAAGTGTAGAAACTTAACAAATTTTGACTAAGGAGCCAACTTTGAGCATGCATAATTTTTGTCACACTTTGTTATATGACCTAAAACATAGTGCTTAGAAATTAGGGACTAAGATAAACAAACCCATATGATCACTTTTTCCTGATACTACAACATGTGTGAGATATGGCCTAATAAATATGCTCACTTGGCTCTATTTGAGCTTCTTTGCAAATTGGCTAGGCATGGAAACTTAGCAAATTTTGTCTGAGAATAAAACTCTGAGTCTTCATATTTTTTGCTAGATTTCATTAAACTACCTAAAAATTGGTGCATATGTTCTTGGGACTAATGTGAATAGGCACATATGACCAATTCTTCTTGACTCATTGACATGTGGTAATGATGGTGTTAACAAACTACCTACTTAGAATTTCTACCACTAGACCCAAAATGTCTAGATGAACACAATGAAGAACCAGATGAATGCTATGCAATTTCATACTTAGTCCAAGAACTCTTGACATCTCATAGGGTCTCTATAACATTTTACATCTACTCATTCATTAACAACCTGATCCATATGTGCATAACCTTGGTATGTGCACCAAAAATGACCAACATGGCCCTAAAATGACCCCTAAGATATCAAATGGCACAAGGATTAAACTAGACTATGACCAAGGCTATAATGACATATGAAATGACATCAATAAATCTACAAAATACCTTATGGAATTATAAAAAACCCCTATATAAGATCTGACTATAAGGGGTTGACCCATTTTGGCCTATGGGAAAAAATAGTCAACACATCCTAGATTCTAGGTTGATGTTGTGCCTTTTTAATATAATGGTTACCTCAGATAATGAAGAGGATTTTTTTTATATGGATTCAAAATTAATAGGTTGGTAATCATAAGGGGCATTGATTCCTTTAGCTTTTAAATGTTATTTAACTCTTCCATGTGGATCCCACTCCCTTAGTTTATTAATTTACAGATTAGAGGAGGTCATATGTTTAGAAGTAGCCCCAATATTATGTCATGATGAAAACATAGTTATAAGAATGGTTATAGGGAGGGTGTGAAGGAGTCCCTTTGTTTTGATCTTATAAATACCAACTATTCCATTACAAATTTGGTAAACTACTTCTTGCTCTACAAGATTATTTGGCACATGAACTAGTAATCTGAGGGGAGTGCATTAGGTTCCCTCAATCCCAATGATTTCAAAATATAGATATAGCCATATATCCCCTATGGCTTCAACAATTTTTTTAGGGGGCTAAATCTCATCATTGGTCTCCTTGTGATGGCCTCATTAAGGGTAGGATAGACATAATGGCATATGAATTAGATGTGATCCCTATACTTAACGATATGTAACTTAGAGTAATAATACAAGATAGTTTATGTCCTATTCGGTGGCCATTCCCTAAGGTTGGGGATCTTTTTTGTGACAAGGATGGCTTCTAAAAGATATAACATCATTTAGAATTGGTTCTTATTCTTCATTTTTTAATTCATATAACTGTCTACTCAAATAAGTGCTGATTATGTCGCCAAGAGGAGGGGTGACTTGTTTCTAAACCATGAAATAGATTAATGGGACACAAAGTTTATCTACATATGTAGTGGCTACATTTACACATAATTTATTCATCATTATCATGATCATTCTTATTCTTATTCTAGGTCTTAATGGACCAATGGGGATATTATTATTGAAGTAAAAAAACACCTAGTTTCTATAATATAGCCATAGGGAATGGATTCTCTTCAACTCATTATATTTAGCCTAATTATTGATTGAGGTTAAGTTTACTTGGGGTTTAGGCAATTTTTAATAATTCTCAAAATTTATGGGAGAAATGTAAGAAATCTTTCTAAAACTACATTCATGAATAATCATGCCTTTATTTATTTTGCCATCTTTAAATATTAGAGTAATGATATGTAATGCAATACCTTGAGTTTAAAAATTGTATAATGTAGTCCTATCATTTGAATGAAAACTATTTCATAGTAGAGCCTCATTGTAGATACATTCTTATCCTCTTCTCTTGTGATGGGCTACTAGTTCTCAATGGTCCAAAACAAGCTTGACCAATTATTGTCCACTATGTTTAAAATCATGGCATTGAATTGTGTGTCCTTGAAAATCCTCCCTTCTACATTTGAACTCAAATAGAGCTCCACATCTTCCCTTAAAATACCTTTTTGGGCTGCCATGGCTGTGAATTTATTAAATTTCTCACTAGTGGTTTGTATTTAAATTCTAGATCAAATTATCCTTACACAAATGATAATCCAATCTTTGTCATCTTGATTTAATGAGCACAGGGTTGAATTAGGGTTATTACACTTGCTAGGGATTTTTTAAAAGTCTTCTCAGTGCTTTAATGGTGGCAACTAGTTCAAATGGTGAGGTTCATTCCTTAGATTTTATTTGGATCGAGTATTTATATCTTTGCTTCATGTTAGGTCCACAAAATCTTCAAATTTATCATGTCTAGCTTATGCAACATCAATATGTCATCACAGTGGCATCCTACTCATTAATATTTAAAATATAACTATTTATCACTTTTTACCATGTATCAATATTTTATTGGTTCTAGGCCCTTTGAAAATTCCACTTTGTCTCACATTGTTGGATCTATTTATATGGATTAATGTGGTTCATTGATCTCAACCTAAGAAGTCAAATATCATTAGCCACTTTTTATATTCCCCATAGTTGTGACACTTGAAACTTTTAAATTCATCTTGATCTTTATTAAAATGTCAACATTGATATTTCACTATAGAATCATCTCTATCTAGATGAATGAACTCCATTGATATTGATCAATTAGATCATGTCTCCTTTGTTATAGACCATTGATCATAATGTGTACGCTCATCTACATAACATCAGATCTTTGAGAGATGTTCAAGATTTAATTTTTGGCTTGTGGTTATACCACTTATCATCTCCACATTTGTTCTTGGGGTTTCTAAATTTTTAATCTTTATCACACATCATTAGATCTTGTTTGGTCAAATCAACACACTCCATCAGATCTCGATTTGAGGGATGGAACATCATTGGTTGATAAATGTTCCTTTACTAAATTTGTGACACTTGTCACCTTTTCACTTGTCTTGAGGTCTTTGAATTATTAACATTGATCTCACACCATCAGATCATCCTTGGTCGATCAATCGCACTCCATCAGATCACCTTTTGTTATGTATAATTAGATTTTTGGTAAGGTTTACACAATGGTGAAACTTGTCACCTTCTCACTTTTTTTGGGATTTGTTCAAGTTTTGGCTTAATTTGTACCTTTATATCAATCTTTCCTAAAAAAATGCATACCATTGATCCTATGGTTAATAAAAATGTTTAAATCAGGTTCAAGAAACACATGGAACCTAGGATAAAGTCTTACTACTAAGGTTTTTATTTAATAAACATGAATTAAAGCCTTAGGATTAAATATTAAGGTAAGTTTAAAACATAATAAAGGGGACCCCACAAATGATAAAATACATGACATAAAACTTTAGCCTAGGTTTTCATTATATTAATAAATATAATTAAAAATTTAGGATAAGGCTTTTAAGCTAAGTTAGAACATAATAAAAGGGAACATGTGATTATCTAGACTATTATAATAATAACATAGACCAAGGGGTTATGGGACATGAAGGGACCAAGCATAATATTTTTATACTAATGTTTGGTCATGTTTTTAAAACACTACTAAGCCTTAGGATAAAAAATAAACTAAGTCTATGGTACAAATAATTATTCCCACTTAAATTGTTCCTATACAAATTTGAATTTAATTCAAAAGGGGTCTAGGTTAAAACATTAGAATAGGGTTTTAACATGACTTGAAATAGATTCAATTAATATTTGAAAAATTGAAGGTTAATAAAAGATTAGTTTAACATTGAATCCCAAAACCCTAAGCATGTTCATTCCCATATGAGATTTCATTGAACCTACAATATAAAAACATAATCAACAATCATTAGCAACATTAAAAGGGGGAAAATAATGATCACTTAAAAATATGTCAATCAATCCAAATGATAACTAGATGTGGATGATTTTCAAATAAAAACTATGTGCAAATATGCTAGTAGTACTTTAATAAAGTGAGTTTTTAGTTTTAAGGTAAAAATTTGCATAATTTAAAATAAGGGTCCCCATTTTTTATAAATGGGGTATGTTGACCTTAATAGGTCCTATGTTTTCATATTCACTAAGTAAATGACAAGTAAATTAAAATATAATCTAGTGCACACAAAATTTTGTGTCACAAAGTGGCGATAATAAACATAAAAAGTAAACATGCATACAAAATATATACTCAAGTTAATGTATAAGAAAGCCTAATGCATGGGAGATAAGTAAAAATGTTAATATATATACTTCAACAAAGGAATAATAATGTTATGATTACTTACCTTTGAATATGACCCTGATGAGCCTAAATCTCTCCCTTGGCCAAGGTGCTTCACAAGAGGTTTTTCTGGTATGTAAAGATAGCAAGGATAAGTCAGCTCTAGGTTAGATAAATTCTCTATGCATCCAAAATACTTATCCATAAGACAAGATCCCTATCTCCAAGTGTAGTATTGAAACCCTAAGTAATGTTCCTTAAGTATAATGGTGGATAATTAGATTCATAATATAATTTTCTTCTTCTCTTCCTTTCATAAATGACAAAAATAAATATGTATATATATCTAAATCTAACCCTAAACCTTTTTAAAAGTTTAGTTGATAGGGTTGGCCCAATTTCACTCTATATCATTATTTTATAAAAACAAGATATGTCCTAGTCTAGATCAGTCAAGGACAACCTAGACATGTAATGGGCAAATATCAATTAGTATATAGGGTTAGCCCAAGCTGAAAGTTTAGAGTAAATGTCAAAAAGTGTTTTAGGCTTAGGGAAGGGATGAATAAGGTTGTGAATTTCTTATAAGAATGTGTAAGAGAGGTGTCAAATATTATGGAATTATATATGGGAGAAAAATTATTTAAAGCACCAATGGTTTTCACACCCCTTTTCTAGTGCAACCTTCAAGGCATGCACTCAGAGATATTGAGACTCGATGGGTTCCTACAAGAGATAAATCATCAGTAATTGATAGAAGTTTGAAAATAATATGTTTATACAGTATTATTGTGTGTTTTTTGAGCTTTATAAGTGGTGATATGATATATATTATGAACTTTTACTATGTAATATACTTCATATATGGCTTCATTATTGTGTTCTTCATATTAAGTCTATCTAGACATGACACTTGTGTGCCTCAAATTCAATATGCTACATACATGCATCAATGAAAATTTCAACTATATTATGACATAATATCCACATATTGAAATTAATACTACATTATCATATCTTTATCATATTACTTAACTCTTATTTTGAGATGATCGACTTGTAGGATACATCCTTCATAAAATTGGGTCATTAAAGTGGGATTGTATTAGAGATCCAAACCTCCATGAAGAGATAAAAATCATATTTGGGAGAAAGTACATGTTTAAAAAACATAGAGCACATGTTTTTAAATATTTAAAGTAATGAAAAATAAAACTCTATAATAGAATTCAAGTTTTCAAATATTTAAAAATTAGATATATGATATATATTTTCACATTGATACAAATTATGGGGAAATATGACATATGCAAAATAGTTACAAGATCAAAATTAAAAGTTAAAAATATAGTTACAATTGAGAATATGTGTGCATAAAATTCTATATCACTTGGAAAAAAATTCATGAGACATGATACTCATTCATGGTCATGCTTATTAAAAGGTCAAAGTCTCAAAGTCTAAAAGTTATAAAATTCAAAGTTCCAATGTTCAAAATTACAAAATTTAAAGTTTAAAAGCTCAAAGTTAAAAATTCATAAGAAAAATATTCGTTTCAAAAGAAAATATTTGAACAATGCAGTCATTATGGGGGAATGAATACTATTCATTCTCTTTAGAACATGCAAAATAGAATCTAGATCTATTTTTAATGGTGTTATTTGAGTCTATGTGGTGACGTATGTTCAAGTATAGTGATACTCAACCACCTTGGTATCACTTATAATGAATGTATAATGGTTCTATTTTTTTAGATTAGTACTTTGATTACCATTCCCTTTTCATGAGGGTTGGAATAATTCATATTTCTAACTCAAGAGCTTGGTTTCTTATGCATAATTGGGACTTGATCACTCTCAATTCACCATTGGTTCAAATTATTTGAGTGATTTAAAGGGTTCATAGCTATCCATAATCAATTATAGGTTACATATCAATTTGGTTTCACTCACATATAGATGTACTCCTTCTTTGTTCTCTTTTCCAAAATAAATCAAGTTTTAAAGTTCAATTTTTTCAAATTCCAAATGAACAAAATGACTAATTCATGAGTTGTTGCAGGATTTGCTAAATTTGAGTGCCCTAAAAAATTGAAGTATTTTATCAAAGATAAGTGTTTTGTACACACTCATGTTCAATTATTATTTTTTTACTCTAACAATTTAATTATTATAATAGTGGTGGGGGGGATGTAAACACATAAATTTGGTCATAGGTACCTGACAATGTTAATTATTGACACATTCTAAATCACATGACTTGTACACATTTACATGACTATTTTTTCCCATTATTATAAGACATTTATCTATATGAGGGATCAACCCTTTGTTTGTCATTACCACTACACAAAAAATCTCAATGTAAAATGCTCAAGTAGTCTAAAATCACCTTTAGACTATTTCTAATAGAGGATAACTATCCCTAATATTTCTAGACAAGAACACACTAAGTGATAGGAGCATAGTACACCCTGACCCATGTATCCTAGATACATCCCAATCTTAGCTACATCCCACACTAAATAATGACTAGTTTCTCAAATTAAAATCATTATTTTGGGTCTTATTTCATGTTTCATAAGGTTAACAAAAGGAAATTATCAAAATATTCACCTATAAATACATATCAAGAGTCATTCATTATTCCCCTTTGGAATTAACTACTTTGAATCTTGTACACTTCTACACATTGAGAAAATATTCCCTATTCTCTCAAAATTTAAGATATCTCACAAGGAGGAACCATAATCCAAGTCAAGATCCCTTGAAAGCAAGTCAAGAACTATCATTGTCAAGTATCATAACCATATTATAGATGCATACATATAGTCAAAAAAGTAAAATTTCAAATTTAATCTAGGTGGGATAATTACATGTGCATGACTTCAATACTTAGAGTATTTGATATATAAGAAATGATCAATCATCATGTTGGTGATTGAGGTCAGCTCAACTCATTTCACCCCCATTTTTTATAGTTTTCCAAGCTATCAAAGTGTTTTTAGGGTTTCAAAGTCAAGAGAAGACAAATATAGATTTCTACATAGTAAAATCCTAAGTGATATACATCAGATTACTCAACATTAGTATGTGCAATAGGTACAATAATTAATTTTTTAGCATAATCAATCAATACAAGTATATAGTTAATGGATTAGAATGTAACATGCTACTATCCACTTAATGTGTTCTTGTCCAGATCTATCTTCTAGTTATGATTTGTTTTGTAATTTTTAGAATTTTAATTTCTCTATCTTTTCTTGGTTGTCACCTATCATAGTTAACTAGGATAAGTCCATAGTAAATATACTTGAATGCACTATGTTACTATCCACTTGTAGTGGACCTATCTAAATTTTGTGTTAGTCTCTCAACCCATACAATTATATTTTATTTAAATTTTCACTATCATAAAATCATAATAGTCAATATATATCCATGTGGGAGCTAAGTATATTTATTTTTAGTACTATCTAATAATAATATTTTTTTATTGAGTAATTTTTCAAAACTAGAATAATCAATTATTTTACATCTTTAACATTATGATATTTATTAATTTTACACCTATATAATCAAATGAAATTTATTTTTATTTGATAAAAAATAGGGTAAAACATAGTTCAAATTAGTTTCCATGAGTATTTTTAAATATTATATAAATTTTAATCAATTATTATTCTATTAGTTACTATCATATTAGGGTTTCTAAGACCAAATCATGGTAAAACAAAAAAAATATTCTTATGATAGAAATAAGGAGCATCCTCATGTGACCTTAGGTATTCTAAGAGAGATTCATCATTTGAAAATTTATCTAATGGCCAAATGTATAGGGAAATTATGTCATCAATCAGAGGAGGGTATACCAATAAGAATGTAGATATATGATGAACTTTCTATGTTGATTCTATCTCTAATTTGAAGAAGAGTGTATAAATAATAGCTTGTGTAGTTGTTAATTTATTATTACAAGTTAGATTTTCCATATAATCAAAACCTAGTCATCTTTTTATGTCATGATGGGATGAAAAATACCTTGTTCATGTTTTCCTAATCTTCATCATGCATATCAAATTTTTTTGTAAATATTTAAGACCAAGACCATATTAATTGAAATATATTGATGGTTATAATATTGTAATTATATTATATATTCATGCCTCATTTTGTTTTTATACTCTAGAATAGGGTTACATATGAGGGATGTAGTGTTCCTTAGGTTGAGTCAATGCACAATACTTAAACTATTCTGGATCCAAAGGACATGTGTGTATGTGTATACATATTTGATGAGTGAATTTTAGGAATTCAAGTAATGCATACTTTATTGCATTAATATTATTAATCCATGGTATCCCCAATAAAATATAATAATCAAGGTCATTAGGTCATTAGGTATGACCTAGCAAATTATGGATACTGTTCAAAGGCCCACAGTTATATGCAGTGTTGTTTATTCTAGTAATTTTCATGGGATATTGTTAAATCCATGAATATCAATATTTGAATAGTTATAATATTTTGAATCAATACCAATTAGGTTGAATATGGATTTATTATAAATGTTTAATCTTGATCCATTATCCACCAAAACATGCTTGCATACCTTATTTTAAACTTGTACTTTAATATGCAATGGTAAATGTTGATATATAATGTGCTTAGATGGTAAGTATTATTTTTAAAAAGATTTACTTTCCTATATCCATCATAGTGTATTGATAATAGAGGCTACATGGGGTAGTTCTACATCATTTGGTGAAATTGTATTGTGTAATGCTATATAAATAATGTCTTTGTAAACATGTATCATTTGAAGTAATTATAATGAAGAAATTTTGGCCTGAATATTTTTTAGTTGATCCATGAGATAATATACCTTATATTTATTAAATTTCTTAGTAAGATGTGGTGGGGGTTAATGAGGGAGTTGGTAAGGTCTTTTGGTTTGTACTACTAGATGGATCACTTTACCTCTTCATGTTGTGACAACATGGACTACTAGATTTAATATAAGTCAAGGGACAATATTGGAAACAAGATGGTAATTGTTAACATTTTTAAAGATAAGGGGAAAAATAAGATGAGTCAAGAATGATCTTTGGTATGTAGTATTTAATGAAATTGAATATTAAGACATTGTAAATTATGAACACATTGTGTATAATTTATGTTGAGTTTATTTTTGTATCTACATTTTACCCATTTGTTTATATAATTGATCTAAATGAAATAAAATATCCAAGTAGAACAATATGAAAATATTAAATTTATGACTTGTGTTAATAAATAAAGGTACTGTTCATTCATTATAGCCATGGTTAATGTATATTATTAAGGAATAATCAAGAAAATATGTTTGAAAATAAAACCCTAAGGGAGACCTAGGGTTTGACATAATTTGATTAGTGTATGGGTTTACTAATATATTTTAACATAATTTAGTTTTATAAACCCTAATATGATATAAAATAGTATATAAATTTATACACACACAAACACACACACACACACACACACACACACACACACACACACACACACACACACACACACACACACACACACACACACACACACATGGCATTTAGACATACATTTGAATGTAAAATATTAAAACTGATTACAATGATAAGATAAGTGGTAGATGGTAGATATAGTAAGTGTAATAAAGGGATAAGTAATCAATTATTCTAAATGATGGTTTGAATATGACTATATTTTGATAGTGTAAAATATATTGAAATAAGCCTATGATTCATTTATATCTAGATCTATGTTTCCATCTATGTAACTTAGTTTCATCAGCTTTGGGTTAGTATTGACTATCGATATTGACCTGTAGTGGTCATAGTGAACTATGTGGAAAAGAGTGTATGATATTTTATGATAAAATTTTAATATGTCTAAAATATTTGTATATATGATTTTGAACCTTGATGATGTGTGTAAATCTATAAATTAGCATCCTTCACCTTAAAAACCTAGGTGTGCTTGTGAGGGCTAGAAACCTAAAAAATTTATGAAAGTGTAATGGGGTTAGTTGACCCCAATTACCCTTGTTGATGATTGAGCACTACCTACACATACAAAACTCTAATGAGGAAAATCAAGCCATATGTAGTTCTCACAACTAGTGTGATTGTGAAATTATGATTTTTTATATATATAAATGTAAATGATGATTTGGATTTGATCCTTAACAATGTTTACATTGAATTGGACTTGGTATCTTTTAGACTTGGCTTGTGACTACTCCTAGTGACTAATTTTCAATTTGGAAAGAATAAGGTAGATTTTATAAAATTAAAGTAGTGTATATATGTGTACTAGATAAGATCTAATTCCCTTATCAAATGAGGTCTAATATATATATATATATATATATATATATATATATATATATATGAGTCCAATTAGGTAATTTATCATGCCTCCAACACACTAGGAATATGGGATACCCTAAATAAATATTTGATTTAAAAATGCAGGCATTGCTAGGACAAGGTCACTATCGATATGCACAAGTAAATATCAAATTGTGATATTGAACCAATGATATGCACATATGAGGAATGAATCAAACCTAAAGGTATGTTTATGTATAATAGTATGCTAGTTTGAAAAATATAGTGAGGTTCTTGTAGGTGTGTAACAACATAACAAAAAGGTTTAACTCATAAGGTAACATGTACATGTAAGAGAATGATTGGTTAGGACCATATTTGTGTGTGAAATACATGCATGATAAATGTATTCAATCTTGTCATAGTAAATAACTTTATACCAAATTTTAGTATCTACATGTGTAAGGCATACAAGTGTCATATATATATATATATATATATATATATATATATATATATATATATATATATATATATATATTAGGTTCACAATAGTAATCATCAATGAATAATAAAATATATAAAAAAGTGCATGAAGTGGATCATGGCACCACAAACTTATCAAATCTTCTTAGATGTATAAACTCATAAGCACACAATTTTATGGCCATGATGCACACAATGAAACACATATAAGATTCTCAATGTAATATAAGGCAAGGGCCACACTTAAAGTCATACAAGTCAAGAACAACACACATTGGACAATAAAAATTTCACACAACAAGGCAAGGGACATATAAAGAGAAGTCATAGGAATAAAAATTTGATGAACATCAATTTTAAAAGAAAGAAAAGGCCCAAAGAAAGAGTCATATAATTAAAACTCAATCAGTCAAAATTAAAAATAGAAGGAAAGTACAAAATAAAGATGTATATAATGAAAAACATAAGCAAATAATGCCATTTATTAAGGTAAGATACAAATAAATCATAATAAATTATTATTTTATAGGAAATAAATAGCAATAATTATGCATAAATAAAGTTAAACTAGTCCATAACATCAATCTATGTTAAAGTCACAACATAGAAAAATAGTATATCCATGAAATGTAGCACTGTAAAGAATATAAGAAAGAGAAATACATGTGTAAGCCATCAATGTAGTTGAACATGATAGATGGAAAGGTCATAGAAAAGAGATAACTTGTAACAATGTGACCAATGACATGAAATGCCTTCAATATTGGCATGGCCTTTAGGTATATGAATGTGCACCTTTGCATCCATGCATCATGTATAACTTATATGTCCTAAATCTCACTTTTATATACCATGAAATGAAGATGTGTATGTAAAAGGTTATGAATTTTACCAAACATGTGACAAATAACATAAATGAATAATATAAATTAGCAAACCTAATGTGGTTAGGTGCTAATTTTAATTTTTGGATTTTTTTCATTTCTAAAAATAGAAAAAATGTATTTAAATAAATCATATTAGTCATAAAAAACTATAATAATATGGTTTTGTGTCAATTGGTTTTTCCTTTTCTTTTGCACGTTTATGGAAATTGTGCATACATAATACATTTTCTTCTATTGTATATGATCGATGATGTATTGTATTTTTAGTTATTCTTGAATCATTACTATTTTAGTTTTCATCATTACCATCATGTCAAACCTTGGTTGTTATTACTTCATATAAAAAGTTATGTGCTAATTTTATCTATCCTATATATATTTCATCTATTATAACCATTATTGTCCAAGTTTAACCCTCTTCTGGTTGTCAGGGTGTATCAACCATATGAACATATGTAATAACTTTGGATCACAATAAATTGGTAGTATAATATGTCTAATTGATGATTCATAAGGTATAATGTGTTTCAATTCATCAATGTCATGTCTAAACTATTGAAATAATGTAATACTACATGTGTTTGGGTATTCTCCCTCATCAATTTGAATCTTTCATTGATAATCTACCTCAATGTATACTATAATAGTTAATATTTATTTTCATGGACATTTATAATTTATGTGTTATATTTATGTACTAATTTTTTATAAAACTTGTTATTGGTTGTTATTATTGTATTAACTAAATGATCCCTCCATTATTATACTTCCAAATTTGGTGTTGTAATGATGACAAATTATCTAATCCATACCTTGTTATTTTTTCTTTGATTGGTTAAAAACTAGGTTAAAGGGGCCCATTACCTTTACAATAGGTAGCTGAAAGATAGACAAGACAAAGCAACAAAAAAAAAAGGGACCAAAAGATAGATTCGGCAGCTAAAACCCACTACTACCAAACTTATGCCAATAATAAACCAAAAAAACCTAAAGCTAACCAAAAATAAATAGAGCGATATAAACTATTATGATTCAAAATAAAAGACCAACTACTTGGTCTCAATACTAACACCTTTGTTATTCCTTCCTCTAGTAATGAATTGGTCCTTACCTTCTTCCTATCTTTTTCACTTGAGGCTGGAAGATTGAATCTCCACTTTTTCCTCCTCAAGATCCTGGGTAACCTCCTCATCTTGGCCACTCTAAGTAGATTTTCCCTATGGAGTGAAAATTGAATGGTCCTTACCCACATTAGTAGATTCCAACTCATGACTAAGGATCCATTTAAACTTCTTAAATTCATATGTAATTTCACCACACAGAAGCTTCTAAATAATAATCTTCCTATGAAACTTATGGAGGGAATCCATAATTTCCTCTTTATCATTGAAACTAGAATTCCATGTACTTTTGATAGCTAGTGGATGGATGAATATATGACTTCTTGTATCTAGTTTGGGTTCCTCCACCTATTTAGTAGAATCCCCAACATTCTACTCCTCCTGTTCATTACTAGAATCCAACTCAATAGAGTAATCTTCCCCTTCAAAATTTTCCTTCTCATTGTGGATATTAATTACTTCAGTGATAGTCTTGGATCTGTCAGGATCTTGCTCCACCAAAAGAGCACAATATGATTACCAAACCAAGCAACTTAATATGCAGAAATAAACCAGATTCACCAAGTAACTAGAATTCAGAATAACACATGATATGAGAGACAATACACAAATTGTATTAACACTTTATACAAAAAAGAATATAATAAAGAAGATGCCACTTCTTCTCCACCACCTCTTCAGAGGCTCACCACACCTCAAGTGAACAGTAATTCTTCTCCCCAAAGCTCTCCCTCTCAGGTCCCAACACCCAACTCAAATATAGAGTTGGTGTTCACCTCCTGTGCTTCACACACACCACAAGTGCTCCACACACTCCACAAGTACTCCACGTACTCCAAAAGTACTCAAGGTACTTCAAGTAGATCTCCCATGAACCTGCAACAACCTGCAATTCAACAGACCATACTTATGGAAGGAACTCCCTTGCCTTCCTCTTTGCTCTATCTGAGTACACACCTGTACTCCAAGTAGATCCTGCCTGATACTGCTCCCTGTTGTGTTGCTGTCTATATGATCCTGCACACCTGCAAATCAACCCAGTTTTGCACACCTGTGAACCTTGACCTTGCACACACATACACCTGCAGATCAATGATCTTACTTACCATGTAGATCTCCTATATAGGCCATGCACCTGTGACCAAGATCCTACATACATGAAGAACCCTGCTGATTCTCCAATCCAGCACCTACACCTGGTACTGTGGAACTAGGAGGAACACCCTTGCTCACCTCACACACAGAAGAAGCAAACTTTGCTCAACTCAAACTAGAACACTTTTCCAATACAACCATGAGTTTATTATATAGATCTCATCCAAACAATGATTAGACATCTAATTACAATAATTAGATCCGTAGCTCTCAGTCTAAAAATACCTCTAATCATGCAAACACTTGGTTCATTAGCTAACTGCCCATAATAAGCTCACAGTCGAACCACACAGGCAACCGACGTCAGTCCCTATTTGCCTGGGGGTGACCGACGCCGACCGATCCCTAACCGACGCCGGTTGCTTCTCTTCACTATCCTGTCGACGTCAGCTAATCAGACCGACGCCGGTTGCTCTGACGCTTAGCAACCTTCAGCAACCCCTCCAATGGCCTTCTCCATGTCTGCATTAGTGAAGCTTTTAGCTCCACAACCTAACAATCTCCCACTTGGAGATAAACAGCTACACTGTACCTGTACCTGTACTCCATCTAATCTATTTCCTGGTTTGTATCCCTCTTCAAGATCAATCCTGAAGACAACCCACCACACATCCCATGGTGTACCACCTGTCATTCGAGTACCCTACCACATCCGAACCTACAAACACATGTAGTGAAGTCCTAACCCTGCATAGCATGAATCCCTGCTACCGGTCCCTCTCAAAACCTGAGAACCCACTTCCCCAAATTGGATCCTAACTCTCTGACAGCTCCCACTGCATGGGAATACTCAGGTCTATAGCAGACCTCATGTGATTTCAGACACTGTACCTGTCCAGCCCTTAGTGTGCTCTGGCTCTGCATCCTGAACCTCACCAAAACCTGATTCACATCAACTCCCACTTGAGACAAAATCAACCTATGATCTCCATGTCTCCCATGTCAAAGAATTTCGCTACTCCAAACTCCTCATGACATGCCACTGAACTAATCTTACCCTTAGCTCAGTAAAACCCTGTATGTACAAACCCTGCTAGCAAATATACCATCCACATACAAAAATAGAATGATGTCATGACTCATCATCCACCTGGTAAGGCAAACCATAGTAGTTACCCTGACATTGACTAAAGCCATGCTTCATCCTCCACCTGTCAAACCCTGTACCACTGTCCTGTAGCTCCTCAAGACCATATACCTAGTCTTCCATCTCACGTATCCGTTCACTCTATTCTTCAACTAAGGTATCCATTCGTCTCTGTGATTTCATACCTGCTGGCAACCCTACCAAAACACACCTATTTGGTTCTCCTCCAAGGAATCACATCCTCATCCATGCCAAGCTCACACCTGTTTCCTGGATCCTTCCTGCTCTATAATCAGCAACAAGTATAAAGAAGAGGAACAACGAATTTGAGGGCCTACTTACGTCTTCAATCCTCTGTATGGGTGTTTGAGACTCCTTGATGCTGTCCACCCAAAATCTGTTACAGTGACCGACCTCAGTCACTCCACAGTCTGCATCCAACTAAAGTCAGTTCCCATGCATCTGTCCCTGACTATCGACCCTGCCGATATCGGTGTCCCTTCTGCCAACATCGGTCCTTCTGACCGACATCGGTCTTACCTACTGCCGATGTCGGTCCCATGACCGACGTCGGTCTTACCCTGCCCGACATCACCGGCTTCGGTCTACACATGACCGACATCGGCATCTGTCTATTTGACGCCAGTTCCTCCTGACTGACATTGGTATCTGTGTTCACCTATGAGTGATGACTTTTTACCCGTGAGCTTCTTTGAATCAAAACCCATGTCCAAACTGCTCTGCTCAAAAGTATCCAGCACCATCCACTGGTTTCTGTCTGCCATCTCCTCCAAGAACACCAAGGCTTTCCAGTTCTTAAGCCTATCAAATATATCTGTCTTTCACTTAAGAACATGCATCTCCTTCCTGCTCATGTGACCAAGCCTATGAAGCCACGTCTCCGCAACAAAATAAGAATCAGTAATATAAACAAGTAGATAAAGAATACCTGTTTTCTTACCACCAACTAATTCAAGTGCATCTGCTATGAGAGTTCTTGTGCATCTCTCATCACCCAATATTTCTGAAGAAATTAGCCATATCTCCAAACCTGGGACCTGCATGACCTTCATCAACACCTGTGTGTTGGCTACCTGCAATTTCAGTTTCACTTCCCCTTTGCCAATTCTTTGGCAAGGCTCACCAGCTCCTCTACCTAGGGCTGCATGGAAAGAGGCAACCAAATCTTTTATCCAAGATTCAACTTTATCCAAGAAACCTCCCAGAGCATCCTGTGCAACAACACCTGCTACATCTGCTTCTTCAGTTTCTTCATGCTGATCTGCTACCAACCAACAATAATCTTTTACCTGCTCTTTCTTTCCATAGGACCGTGAGTAACCATCTGTGCTTTTCAACTCCTCCATTCTTAGCTTACTTTCATCTGCCATTGCTCTACTCCCACTCAATCAGAAACCCCTGAGAGTGACCTGTAATCAAAACACACTACCCAGATCTAAACCAATCTGTTAGTATCCCAACCAAAAGCTCTGATACCACTTGTCAAGATCTTGCTCCACCAAAAGAGCACAATATGATTACCAAACCAAGCAACTTAATATGCGGAAATAAACCAGATTCACCAAGTAACTAGAATTCAGAATAACACATGATATGAGAGACAATACACAAATTATATTAACACTTTATACAGAAAAGAATACAATAAAGAAGATGCCACTTCTTCTCCACCACCTCTTCAGAGGCTCGCCACACCTCAAGTGAACAGTAATTCTTCTCCCCAAAGCTCTCCCTCTCAGGTCCCAACACCCAACTCAAATATAGAGTTGGTGTTCACCTCCTGTGCTCCACGCACACCACAAGTGCTCCACGCACTCCACAAGTACTCCACGTACTCCACAAGTACTCAAGGTACTTCAAGTAGATCTCCCATGAACCTGCAACAACCTGCAATTCAACAGACCATACTTATGGAAGGAACTCCCTTGCCTTCCTCTTTGCTCTATCTGAGTACACACCTGTACTCCAAGTAGATCCTGCCTGATACTGCTCCCTGTTGTGTTGCTATCTATATGATCCTGCACACCTGCAAATCAACTCGGCTCTACACACCTGTGAACCTTGACCTTGCACACACATACACCTGCAGATCAATGATCTTACTTACCATGTAGATCTCCTATATAGGCCATGCACCTGTGACCAAGATCCTACATACATGAAGAACCCTGCTGATTCTCCAATCCAGCACCTACACCTGGTACTGTGGAACTAGGAGGAACACCCTTGCTCACCTCACACACAGAAGAAGCAAACTTTGCTCAACTCAAACTAGAACACTTTTCCAATACAACCATGAGTCTATTATATAGATCTCATCCAAACAATGATTAGACATCTAATTACAATAATTAGATCCGTAGCTCTCAGTCTAAAAATAGCTCTAATCATGCAAACACTTGGTTCGTTAGCTAACTGCCCATAATAAGCTCATAGTCGAACCACACAGGCGACCGACATCGGTCCCTGTCTACCTGGGGGTGACCGACGCCGGCCGATCCCTGACTGATGCCGGTTGCTTCTCTTCACTATCCTACTGACGTCGGCTGATCAGACCGACGCCGGTTGCTCTGACACTTAGCAACCTTCAGCAACCCCTCCAATGGCCTTCTCCATGTCTACATCAGTGAAGCTTTTAGCTCCACAACCTAACAGGATCACTATGGCTCCCCACACTTGATAAAAAAATAAGACCTTGATGGATTAAATTAGTCGATGGTTTATTTTTGAAATTCAGTAATGAGGCCTCTAAGGATTGTAGCAAAAAGAATGAAATGCTGATGTTATAGCCTTTGAAGTGGTTGAGGAAGAGGAAGTGATGGGAAAAAATCATAGTATGTTTTCCCTCTAATGTAATATACCTCATAATCTAGAGGTAGAATTCAAGCCATTTCCTTGGTAGTTCAACCCTCATAAAACTATTTTGAGATGAAATATTGGGTTTCTTTTTTTCCTTCTTAAAAAAATTACCTATAAGCTCCTCCTTTCATTTATTTTCTTTGAAGGCTTTGATGTCATTGAATTCCATCTTAATATTCTCACCAATAAGCTTCTCAATGATCAATATTTTCAAACCACACATTTGTATTTCATGGTCTTTTCAACCATGAGCAAAGTCCCTGGAAAGCCTTGTGTCATACCCAATAAGATGTTCCATGAATGGTACCAGACCACCTTTAACCATTTTATGCCACACGTATTCATTTTCCTTGACATCAAAGCATGAATTTGGTTTGAATCAATCTCTTTCCCCAACCATTTTATGGAATTTTAGAATGCTTCTACAAGCTTCATGATATGAGATCTTAGGGAAGGAGATGGGTAGCTTATAGAAAAAGAGCCAAATTTAGTCATGTGATGCAAGATCAAAATGACCCAAATGTGAAAGACCTTAATAATAATGGCCTTGTATGTATAAATATCATAACATTAAATCCATGTTTGTATTATAATTAATATAACCATTATGACCATGCATGATGTGTCCTTTCTTTAATTCAATAATCAAGATGATGTCATCCAAAAAGTCACTCTAATGCCAAGTGATAAAATCACTTCTTAGGACCCCACGATTTGCCATGAAATAGGTACCCCTATTGCATTACCTATAAAAATTCCCTATGGAGACCCCTTCAAAGTATGTAAATTTTTTTTTAGCATCATTAATAATTCTATAAACATTCCAAGAAGAATTGGGAAAGGACTTTTAGACAATTAATAATGTTCATCGGGTTTCCCTCAATTTGGATGAAATCGATGCCAATGTTGACCTCCAAATCGATACCCAAAAATGTCATTGTGGCTTCTAAGACATGATTAGTTTGGATCCCCAATGAAACCACATAAGTCACTATGATATTCTTGAAAAAATATCTAATAACACATCCTGCTCCTACTAGGCTTGTATTCCCTTTTGTTACCATGTTGAAATTTAGTTAAACTAAGAGGGAGGAGGATGTGACCATTTGAATTTACACCTATCAACCCCCTTCAATTGATATTTTCTTGGAATGACCAGATTGAGATGTTTTATAATCTAAGAGAAGATAAAGGAGCTAGTTTGGTTAAAAGAGGAAGCAAAGGAAGACCAATTTTCATGGATAAAGGACAAGATTCTCTTAGAGGTGGAGGAAGGATTGGGCCTATAGTTCTCAAAAATACAAGAATTCTTAGATTTTAAAATGTCCCAAAAATATGTGAGAGAGCCATATTCCACCAAAATTTTACTGGAGAAGCTTCTTAGGGTGGCTTCCATTGAGTAATCGGGTCCTTAATGGACCTAAGAGTAACCTAGGAAAAGTTAGATTTGCTAAAGAAATGATAAAAGATAGAAGTAAAAGATTAGGAAAGGAAAAAATGTTTGACATACTTATCTTCTTGTTTTCAATAGGCACATCTATTGGGAAAGGGAATACCCATTTTCACCAAGTTATTATAGTTAAAATCTTGTTCTGGGCCACTAACCAAAAGAAAACATTGATTTTGGGAATGAGGTTTTTAATCCAAAGATCATGCCAATTTTCATCCTCTTCCACCTGAATTCAAAGGGAGGTGTATCTAGATTTAATAGAGTAAATGACATTGGGATCATTTTTCCAAATAATAACATCCTCCTTTAGGAATAAGTTGATATGAATGTGTTGGATATAATCATTTATATCATGCATGATATGAGCTTACTACTAGTTTTGATCATCTTTTACTAAAAGTTTCCACTTCTTTTCATCAGTGTCCTCCTAATAATCTGACACCTTATGGCCATAAGTTTCTTTAAAAAAATATATTAAATCCAAATCTTGGAAGGAAGATAAAGGGGTGCTGATCTAAGGATCAAGCCAAAATTCTACTTTATTACGTCTTCCAACATTCCACTTGAGTCAGTTTTTGAGAAGATCCTTGCCAACTTTCAATGTTTTATAGAAGCTAAGACATTGTCTGAACCAATTTCTAAGAGGAAGCAATGACATTCCTAGAAATTTAAGTATTTGGCCCTAATGATCTTGGTCCACTGGTTATCATCCTTAATCACCCTCCATCCCTTATTTGATAGAAGGGCTTGGTTCATGGATCTAACCCTTCTTAACCCCAATCCTCCTTTTGAGGTAGGAGGTAGGATTTATTCCAAGAGATAAGGAGGAACTTGAATCTATCTTTTAAACATCTCTAAAGGAAATTTTTCTAAATATACTCGATTTGATATATGATACTACCAAGGATGATAAAAAGGGACATGAAATAAACAAGATGCTTTGAAGTGAGCTCTTTACAAGTTGTAGTTTTCCCACTTGGGACAATAGATTCCCTTTCCATCCTAATAACTTTATTTGAATCTTATCAATGAGGGGGTTATAAAATTCAAGTTTCATGAAACCCTCAAAGAGAGAAGTATCAAGATAGGAAGATGGGAGATTCTTGATGATGTAACCTAGAACCTCAGAGATTTTAACTTGGAGGTTACGTAGGGTATTGATGAAAAAAGGGAGCTTTTGTGAAATTTGATGCTCTGGTCAAAAAACACTTCATAGATTCTAAGGATCTTTCTAAAACACTTAACTTCTAGGACTGAGTCTTCTCCCATCATCAGTGTGTCATTTGTGAATTGCCTAATTATTATATAATAATCACAATACAGTTTTCCTTCTTAGTGTAATAAATGAACCATATCTATATGTCTAGTATTAGGTAAGAGAATAATTTTTTTGGTAAGTAACATTTGTAATATAATACTTAGTTTATAATGAATGCCAATTATATGAAATCTTATGGGAGGCTATATGTATACAAAATCCACATTATTATTTTTATTAGATAGGGTAAATAAGGATGGTTTTATAGGGATCCAACAACCACAATGTTAAAAGTTGAGATCCAAGATAAAAAACAAGCCTAGAATGGCCATAGTGCACAGAAGGTCTGTAGCTTAGCAATGAAAAACAAAAATTAATAGTAGGTATTATAAAACACATAAAAAATAATAATAATTAGGAGAAATCTCCTTAGAACTAGACTTGACATGAGTAGCCTCTTGTTCTGATTATTTTCTTGGTTCCTTCAATAGTTCCTTAGAAATTTTGCCCCCCATGTATTTGAAAGGGAATTCAGTAGAGCTATATATGATCTTCTTCTGGGAGGAACTAAGGGTCCCTTTAGTTTCATGGGTGGGATGGAGGTTTTGAATGTCTTCTAATACCTTTATTAGTTCAATAATCTTATCCTACATAATGGCCTCCATCATCATAACTATGTCTAGATCCTTCTTACGTGCCATTTTTTTAGCTTTCATATGGTTCTAATATTTGATGAGGTTTGACATAACAATCCCCACATTTTATATATTGTCTAATAAGACACCTAATTCCCTAATACATTTCCCAATTTTTTTTTCTAAAGTGAGATTTACAACACCCTTGTGGCTAGTTTCTTCCTTCCTTAGGATATTAAAGAATTTAGGTTTTTTTATTGGTAGAGTTAGGGTATGGGGCTAACATTCATTTGAGGGGGATATTTACAAGACTAGTTAGTGAGATAAGGACTAGGGGGTGGGGTATCCATTGTCATTTTCTGAGGGGTCAAGTTTTTCTTCAAGAAGGTCTTCAGCTAGGGGGGTCATTTTACCATGCAAGGGTTCACCCTTTTAAAACAATAAGAAAATCAAGACATGATGGATAATATCATTGTTGTTAATAACCTGGTAGGATAGGGTAGTGATTTAAATATATTTAAGAAGAAAATAATGTAAGATAATTCTATATCTATAGAAATGGTTGAGTAATAGTAAATGGTGTGATATTATCAAGGTAAACTTACCTTCTAGAGTCAGGTACTTCATAGTTTGGAGGTAAATCTCTAGCCCATGTTTGGGAATCTTCTACTTAGGATAACCCTTTCTATCAATCTTTATGACCTCATCAATTTTGAAGAAGTTTTGCATGAGTTCAAGCTTTTGAATGCTATCCTTAAATTCCTTTATCCCTTCACAATAATACTCATCACCTCTCATATGTTATCATCAGACACAAATTTTTTTATTCCCCTCATTCTCACCATGCATTTACTCTATGTAAAAAAAAATTCTTTTAAGAGTTATTCATCATGGATGGTGATACACTATATGTAAGAGGTTAGGCCACCCTTGTGGATATTATTCCACACCTTTTTGTTACCTTGAGCCTCTGATCATGAAAGTGGTTTGAGATTATCTCTATCAACCCCATAATCACCTTGATAGACCTTTGCTCGCTACATAGGTTAATGCCCATTATCACATTGCCAAAATTTTGGTTTTTAAAGAATTTCGCCAAATTTTTATTACCAATTGAGTGATTGTAATATATGATATGGAAATCATTATTTTACTAAAGAATCAAAATACACACTTTTCATTAATGTTATCATGAGGGCTCATCTATCCATACCACTGTGATGTGTGATTGCAATCATTATTAAAAGTGTTTAAAAGACTAGCTAGAATTAGATTAGGATAATCTCATCTAACCAAACTATAAAACCCCACTCTAAAGTTCACAAATAAATCATGGATGAGTTGTACTCATAATAGATGTGGATGATATATAACTCCTTAAAGGAGAGGAAAATACCCTAAGTATTGTCAATGATTATTTTAATAGTGTTTGAGGGGGTTAATTTTCCATCAAAGGCATTGAGAATGTTAAAGGAGTTTACCTAAATTATTATCTTGAGGATTCAAATCTATAAGTCAAGATGAATAACCTAAAAGGTAGTCATGGCCTCAAAAACATGATTATTTTGGTAACCCAAAGGATCCACATAGGAAAAAACAACCAAATCAGCATGATCCCTAATCACATGCCCCTTGCAAGACTTAGATTACCTTTCAAGGCACCATCAAAGTTGAGCTTGAGTTATCCAAGTGGGGGATAAGACCACTTGGTATAATTCTAAGATTCATTTGAATTTGGGAATTTCACCAGCTAAGAGAGGTTCCAAAAATGCAAGATGGATGATTCAGTAGGGAAGCACCAAACCTTATCCTTATTGGTGAACACTTTCCAATTCTCTAAGATAGAAGAACGTAGGCATCTAAAAATGAACACAATGGAGGAGATATAATTAGATAATATATAATAATTCCTTACCTTCTAAATGGCCCAAAAATAGTGTGGCAGGGCAAGAGACAACAAAAGGGAAAGGGAAGGGAGAGACCAGGGAGGTTTTCATTATAGAATGAGATCTTGAATAGAGTTGAGGCAAACCTAGGAAACTAGGAATTGTTGGAGCAAGAGATTCCACATAGAAAGGTTAAAGGATTGATCTAAGAAAAGGTGGTAAATAGACTTAGAAGATGAGAGATAAAGTGAGTATTAGTTAGGGATGGTCAATCCCCACTTGACCAAATTATCAATAATAAGGATCTTATTTTTTGCTACCATCCAAAAGAAGATGTTGAATTTTTGGATGAGACATTTGGTCTAGAGAGTGTGACATAAATCCTAATTGTATTCTATATCAAGATCAAATAGGTATCCTAAATTCATCAAGAAGGACCCACTATATTTTGTTGGATAAATTAAATAATCCTCCTTAGGAAGATGGGGGATGTGGGTTTGTTAGAGTTTAAAATTGAGAGTGGTTATGGCTTGGGAGTCCTCACAATTGGTGGTATCTAGGTGAAACTTTTTCCAATGAAAGGTGCCATTATAGAATGACTAATAATCTTTGACTTTTGTGCCCTAATAATTTTTGAATCTAAGAGAAAGATTATTCTAGGGATGTTGATGGATGAGGGGGATTTGGGATAACAATGGGTCATCCAAAAAATAAACATATTCCTTGTTACTAATCTACCACCTGCAACCATTCTATAATATCATCTTACCATTGGTGATCACCTTCTATAAGATCGACCCATCCATAGGACCTTACTCCCAAAGAAATCTATCTTCATTATTACGTTCCAAGTATTTGGACTTAATAGTCCATGCCCACTATTTTTATTCTTTCAAAATTTTCCAACCAAGTTTGGTAAGGAGAGATTTGTTCATGTTTCTTATTTTATGGAGACTTAATCCTTCATTAAATTTTGGGAGTCAGAGTTTGTCCCAATAGACCATGGGGAATCTAAACCTTTGTTCCATCCCTTTCCATAAACAATTATGCTAAATCTATTTAATTTTATCAGTAATTTTGTTTAGGATTTTGAAGAGAGACATGAAATATATTAGGATACTTTGTATGGTACTTTTGAGTAATTGAAGCTTTCCATCCTGAGTTAAGAGATGACCTTTTTATCCTACTAGTTTCTTTTGAATTCTATCCACCAATGGGTTCCAATATTCATCTTTCACTTTTATAGTGAAAAGGGGTATTCCCATGTGAGTAGAGGGAAGCTTAATTATCTAATAACAAAGGATGTTATCCAGCTTCTTTTGAAGACCCTCTTGAGTGTTAATGAAGAATATTGAACTTTTGGTGAAATTAATGCTTTTGTTAGACACTTTTTCATAATCCATAAGGATCTTTTTGAGTTTTTTTGCTTCATCAACCAAGGCTTCTCTAATTAAAAAAGTGTCATCAATGACTTGATCACAGGAGACCAAACTGATGCCTTGAGATACTCTAAATTTATTGATAAGACTTTGGGTTCTAAAAGTTGAAATATATATTCTCATTAATTTAGTAAGGATGATAAAAATATATGGTGAAAGGGGGTATCCTTATCTTAATCCTCTACTAGCTGAGAATAATCCTTTGGGAATTTATAAGAACAAAATATTTGGGGGTGGATATGCAACTTCAAATAATGGTTCAAAAAGGGGGATGAAGCTAATTTTTTCAATAAATTTATCCAAGAATATCCAAGATACTATGTTGTATTCTTTATTCATGTCTAGTTTGATGAACATTCCTTGTTTATTTGACGTTTAGGTGAATGGATAGCCTCATGCATGGTGATTATGCTATCCATGATTTAGAACCTAGAAACAAAAGTCCATTGGTGTTTATTGATAATACTTTATAGGATGTGTTGGATCTTTTTGACTAGAGTTAAGGATACACTTTTGTAAGTCATTGAGTATAAGCTTATTGGCTTGAAGTCTTTGAGCTAATTATATCTAGTCCTTTTGGGAATAAGCATAAGAAAAGTATTATTCATTTATTTCAAAATAACACCAGCTCTGAAGAGTTTAGAGACTACTAATTCCACTTCCACATGGATGATGTCCTAGAGTTTTTGAAAGAAGAGAGGAGGAAAAAATCTAGACCTGGGGCCTTACCTCCATCATAGAGAACACCACAACCTTTATATCTTTTGCTGAAGGGGGATTCAAGAAGGCTATGTTTTCTACATGGGAGATGAGGCTTGGGATATTGTAGATAATATTTTATTTTAAATGGAGCTCAGGGGATCCACTTTCTTTCAAAAAATATCTAAAATACAAAATGATTTGCTCTTTAATATCCTTTGGGTTTTTGCATCTCCTTCCATCATCTTGAAGAATTTTAAAGATAAAATTTTTAGTCTTATTTATAGAGACTTGATAGTGGAAGAATTTAGTGTTTATGTCTCCTTCCTATAACCATAAACATATGGAATTTTATTTACAAAATTCTTCTTCTTTCTATTTAAGGTTATGACATGAGTTGAGAAGATCCTTCTCCATGGTAAAAAATTTTTCATCGAAGCCATATAGTGATAACTATTCTTCAATATTTTTAATCTCCTCTTCAATTTACTTATTTTGGGTGAAAATGTTGCCAAATCCTCCTTTTTCCATGTTTTTAGTTTGATCTTCATATGGTTGATTTTATTGACCAAGATGAACATGTCTGTTATAGAAAAAGGTTTTTACCACCAAGTCTTTATGGAATCCTAGAGATTGGGGTGATGGAATCACGTGTTTTCAAAACTAAAAGGGAAATTTTTATACTTGGGGACTATATCACCTTTAAAAATAATAGGGTTATGATTTAAACCAATCCTAGGTAGGAAAGAAATCAAACTAGACTAGTGGAGATCCTAATTCAAGGAAAATAGACATTTATCAAGTCTAACCTAAATAAGATTCACACCTAGCCTCCTATTTTTCTAGGTAAAGGGGTTTCCATTAAGATCCACATCCATGAGGCCTACTTCAACTAGTAAGTCACTGAGGTCTGACATATTATTTGAGTAGTCGATGAGGACCCTTTTCTTTTCAAAAGGTGATAGTGGGGAGTTGAAGTCCCCTACCATAAACTATTTCTAGTGGAAACTAAGTTTCTTGAAAGCCACTAAATCCTCCTAAAGATTTCTCCTAGTTGACCTAGATTTTGGGGCATAAATGTAAGATATGATCCATTCCTCCTTGGAAATTTTGTTTTTGGAGAGTCTGGATAGATTTATAAGAGCTTCCCCTTCCAAGTCTTAGGAATTTCATATGGTAACAATACCTCCATAAGCTCCTTTTGAAATCATACTGAGAAAATTAGATCCTTTTCATATTACATTACTACAATTATCAAATAGGTATTCTTGTATTTTAGTTTCTTATAAGAATACTAACATTGGGTTATTATTTTTTATCATGTTGCTAACCAATTTCTATTTCTTGGGGTTATTTAGCTCCCTAACATTTTAGGAGATGAACATCATTGTTTTTATCTAGTGAAGTGGCTCTTAAGGGTTTTTTGGCTACCCTTGGTAATTTCATTAGTTGTTTCCTTCTTCCTGATGACATACTTTGGGGTCCTTCTAAGCTATTTTGGTACATCCCTAATTTCTAATTTCTTCCTACCTCTTTTAGACTTGCATCCAACTAGCTTCCTCATCTTTAGTTGGATTTGATCACTCCCCTTTTTAAGGGGGAGTTCATCATTTTTTAAAGTGATTACTTATATTACATGTGAGCTAAAGGTAATTCACTATCCCACATTAGGGTGTTTTCACCTAGGGCTTTCGAAAATAAAGGGATTTTATTGAGAAGCGATTCTAAACAAGTTTAATGTATCATATTAGACAATGGAAATCCTTTAGAGAGCTGATCACCATCCTCTAGGTGTTGTGCTTCTAATAAATCATGCAAAGGGGGAGCCTCTAGATGAAGGTTTGAGGGACCAGAGGCCTTAATTTATGACACTCCTTTCATGATAGATAGATAAACTAGAGAGGACTTAGCCAATGGGCTAATAAAAATATTCTAAGAAGAAACTATTAGTGTGATTGAAACCTATGGGGCTTCTAAAAATAAATAAATATTATTGATGAGTGATTCTATTATCACATCAGGCCATGGAAACCCTTAGGAAGTTGGATCAACATCTCCCTAATGTTTCATTACTATTAGATTTTGCAAAGAAGGTGCCTCTTGGTATCAAAGTGCTTTTCCTAGTGTTATACTCTTTAACTCAAATAGAACAACTAAAAAGTCTTTACATTAGGACCAAGAGTAGAGTTTTGAGAAACAACCAATTGGGTATGGGAGGCTTGAAGAAGGGTTAGGGTTATAGGGAAGAGAGGGAGTCAGGGTGGCTGAGGGAAGAGGTATGTTCAAAATTAGGGTGGTTTCTATATTAGTGACCATTCTATTTAGAGTCATAGAGGGACCTAGTTTCCTTGCCAAACCTAGCTTGGGGATTAAGGGGGTAGGAAATTTTGGGGTAGTAATTATTATAATGACTAATAGTATTAAATGTGGAACAAATCAAATTAGAATTTGTATACTCAAATTTTTGAGACCAAATCATATAATTGGATTTAAGCATGAAGGTATGAGGAAGAAGTTTATTTGTAGGAATAAATACCTAGAATCTAGTCACAATCATCCTTCTCTTAGTCATAGTGACTGGGTTGAGCTAGTATCCTTGCAATACCAAGAATAGTCTTTGGTTCCTAATACTTAAGGGGTAGTTTTAGAAGAATCACCCACATGGGTATGTCTTCTAACACCATGTTTTTCAAATTTTTATTGGCCTTTAAGCACCTAACACAAACATTTAATTTTCCCATGAACTAGGGTCCCTCAATCATAAATATGAAGTAATCCTCCTAGTTGGTGAAGTGGACAACGAAGAAGTCACAAGGCAAGGTAACCACCTCAATTTGTTCTTTAGGTTTCTACCGATGATTGTCCCACTTCTTGAGGGAATCTATATTAGGTTTAAAACCATTCAATTTAGCTGGAAGTGAGTTTTCCAATTTCCTATTTGCCAATTTAACCAATGTGTCAGAACATGGACCCATACTATAGTATTTTTAGTTGACAAAACCAACTAAAAATTTAAGTGCTTTTGACTCTCTGGTCACCTTCCCAGAACATGGTCCACCCAAGATAAGGGGGATAACATGTCTTGAAAATTTTATTTTATGTAATAGGGCCCAATATATAGGTGGTTGAGCTAATGAATCAACACCCATGATGAACTCCATATTATTTATTGAGTTATGTTAATGGTTTATGATACAATACATAATGTGAAGTTATTCTTTTGTGTAAGTCATGTTTGGTTTTACAAAGGTTTACCTTTTTGGTGAATTTAACAGATGAGGTTGTTATTGTGAGCTAATATGAAAACACTGATTCCCAACATTTGTGTCTTTCCTTTATGAATTTTAGATCACTCTTGAGGAGAAATTGCTTTGTATGTGAATTATATAGATATTCTCTTGGATTAATATGTGCAAACATATTATGAGACAAAATCTCATCTAGATCAACATGACTAAAATTTAGTTTTACAAAATAATAATATGTATGCCCTTGCAGATCATTATCATTATCATCATCATCATCATCATCATCATCATCATCATCATCATCATCATCATCATCATCATCATCATCATCATCATCATCATCATCATCATCATCATCATCATCATCATCATCACCATCATCATCACCATCACCATCATCATCATCATCACCATCATCATCATCATCATCATTTTCATCTTCTATATATATGTGATTTAGATCTTTTGAATTGACCAAAAGATGAAGATAAAGAATTGCCTTTTTTGATCTACATTACCTTATGGTTGTTTTTTTTTTCATTAATTGACATGGTCATAAATATATATATTCAATTTGGATATTCTTAATTGACCAAAAATTGAAGTTCTAGAATTATCCATTTTTTATCTACATTAACTTGTGTTATTTTGTTTATTTTTTCATTATTTGACATGGCCATAACTAGATCCTTGTATCATCATCATTTTCATCTTCTATATATATGTGATTTAGATCTTTTGAATTGACCAAAAGATGAAGATAAAGAATTGCCTTTTTTGATCTACATTAACTTATGGTTGTTTTTTTTTCATTAATTGACATGGTCATAACTATATATATTCAATTTGAATATTCTTAATTGACCAAAAATTGAAGTTCTAGAATTATCCATTTTTTATCTACATTAACTTGTGTTGTTTTGTTTATTTTTTCATTATTTGACATGGTCATAACTAGATCCTTGTCATTTAATATACTTGATTATCCAACCTTATATGTATGATTTTTTTTTATTGGGATAGGTTGTGATGGAGGCACTATAGAAAAATGCATATAATCTAAATGTGAATTACCCTCATTATTAGTTTGCATAATTTTAAAATATTTGAAATGATTATTGTTTGTAGTAAATATTTATAAATATCCATCATGCATGAATTTCACACATCTATGCAATTTATATGGTATTTCTTCTATAACATGTATCTAATGTCAACCCGAGAGTAAGTTGTGATGTAGATGATTAGACATGATTTGAAATAAGGTATATAATGTTTTGGGTCCTATTTTCACATCCAATGATATTGATCCAAGTACTTGAAATTGAATATTATCAAATCCTTTTATGCTTTGTCTAATTTTTTAATTATATCCATATTGACACCCAAATTTAGTAAGAAATTGGTGTTACAAACATTCATTTTTGACCCATTGACAATCAATACATTTTTGAATCTTTTACTCTTAATATGAATGCGAATCAACAATGGGAGATTTTAATCTATGTAGATAATAAAATTTATTCAATAAATTCTTGTCATTGACACCCTTACCTTGGTAAATTTACCATTATGATAACCCACAACCTCTAAGGAAGCCTTCAAAGTCTCACAATTATTATGCATATCTCAAAGACTTCCCTATTTTATCCTTATTTAATCTTATTTAACATGTATTTCATTGTTACCCTTATTTAATAAGACCCTATCCCTTCTGGATAGGAGCACATTATCAAACAAGGATACACACTATCCTTTTCCTATAGTGTGTCTATGTCCACAGTGCTGTAATGGTCATTTTTAAAAAATGAAATGGTTCATAATGGCTCTCTTATTGAAAAAAATATGTAGGTTATTAGAATTTTTTTAAAGATTCACCTATAAAATCACATCAAAGGTCACACTTGAGACCCCAAACTAATATATCTATCACTCTCTTATAAAGGCAATTTCAAAAGCATCTATTTATTCAACAAAGAGCCCTGCTGTAATTCTACTATAATATTTTAGTCATTGGATAAGTTAACATTGTTTTATTTTAGGTTGAAGACATTGATTTTGTTAAGCATTATAATAAAATTTAATATTTTAATCTCTATGGTCTTCCCCAAATGGAAAACTACATTAGCCTGAAGTCCACTTAGATCATGTAGGCAACACTTAGTCAACAAGGGTTTTTCTAAGAATAACTTGACCATATCCCATTTTCACACTTTTCTAACCGTTTAAAATTTGATATTGTTTTGTGTAATTATGTAGGTCAAGGTTTTTATTTTATAGGTCATCTTTTCGTCCAAAGAAAATCCACAAAAATTAAATAATATAGCCTAGATTTTTAGATTTAGTGCATAGTCTACTTGAACAAAGCCACAATATCAAACAATGATGCACTACAACCTTGTCCATATTATATGTTATTATCCATATATGAAATATATCACTATTTTAAATTAAATAAATAATTTTAGGTTCTTATATATATATTTATAGATAGTGACACTTAATGAATGAATAACACAAATTGAAATAAATAATTTTTCAAGGACATCTCTTTAACCCTAATCCTAGTTTCTATTTTTAGCAATTTATAAATTCTATACTTTTTTTAGATATTTTTATTTACTATATTATGTATTATTTAAATTCATATATTATATTTCAATATTTTAAATTTTAATTAGAATTAATTATTTATTTTGATTAATTATAATGTAAACATTTTGGTGAACCCACATTTCATTTTGAACACTACTTATTGCTCATTGATTTTTGTCCTAGGGTTTTAGTTTAATTTTTTAAATTATCAAAAATGAAATATTATAATATTTAGTGTTGGATATTATCCGTAACATAATGATTAAAATTTTTAACCTTGAAGTATTTTGACACTGAAAAAGTTCATCTTGTCACTTTAGATAAATACTAACACAAAGGCTCTTTATTTCGATCTTAGATTGAATTTTGTTGTCTCCTATACACAAAAATATTTCATTTTTTATTTTCAATTTATTTTTTATTTTTCTTGTTTCATTTTTCATACTCATCATGGGTATAGTATATACATGTTTTAATCATAAAATCATGAATTTTATTACAACTTCTAGCATTTTTTTATAACATGTTATTCATCATGTCTTTTATTGGGTTAAATATAAAGAAATTAAATAATATACCTCTCATACTCTACCCATTTCACTTAATACTAGTGTTTGTCTTACCTCATCTTGTCATTTGGTTACCTCTACTAGTTTTGTCCAATCTTCAATGAATTGGGAACAAGAGAATACCTATCTTATATATCAATACACTACCTTAGTCCCCACCCTTCATCCTATAAATGGGAACATCATTTCCATTATATGTGACCTTGATGTCTAAACTAACCATGCTAAAATTTGAGATTATGTCAGAACACATCCTAATTTTTTTGATTCATTTCTATATATTGCTCAAGATGAACTTAAGAAATAAGATTTTTTTAGTCCTTCTCAAGTTGTCACTTTTACCATTACATATATTCATATTTATGTACCATTATTTACCTCTATACCACCCATTACTATAACTAATGCTTCCCTTGATCAAGCCATTCTTCTCTTGCAAGCCAAACTATTTACTATTGAGCAAACAATATCTCATGCTATCCCATCCTTAGATTATAACACCTTATTTAATTTAATAGTAGATCCTAAAATTAATAATATACTATGCCAAATGGGTTTGTGGATCTTAATCTTCCTGTTTATGAAGGTAAAGGTGATCCTGAACAACATTTATGTGCCTTCCATGAAATTTGTTTAGATTATGTAGATAATGATAGATTGTTAACTAAGATATTTCTACACAGTCTCAAAGTTTATATTATTAGATGGTTCTTTGATATTTTTATTCAATAAATTAAAACTTTCAATCCTTTGGAAAATCAATTTTCATCACCTTTATCTATTAGTTTTGGTGACAAATTATCCTATGCTCAAATTGAAAATACCAAACAAGGGCCAAATGAGATACTTAGTGAGTATGCTCTAAGATATAATATTGTGCTTGCTAAAATGACAAATCACATGGCTAATAATGAACTTCAATATATTTTTACTCAAAATTTCCTTCTCCTCTTAAATATTATATCATTTTTGATAAGTTAAAAACTATTGATGAACTATGCAATACACTGAAAGAGTGTGAGGTCAAATTGATTAATTAAAGAAGCTCATGTATAGCTCCAATGTCATTTTTAATTCAAAAATATAATTTAAAGGCAATCCTAATTATAAGAGAAAGGATACTCATAGAAAAATTGAGGATACACTTATAATAAATGCTATATCATAACCACCACCTAACATTAAGCTATAAGCTACACCAAGGAGGTAATTATCAAGGCTAACTTCACCTCCTCATGTGTTACTTCAAAATATACTTGAATCTAAAGTTTTTACACTTCCTCCACCATTTTAAATAGATCCATGTAGACACACACACACACACACACACACACACACACACACACACACACACACACACACACACACACACACACACACACACACACACACACACACACACACACACACACACACACACACACACACACACACACAAACACATAAAAGTTTTGATGGGAATTCATTTTGTGACTATCATAGATGTGTTAGACATTATACTAATATTGGTATGAAGATGAAGCACAAAAATCAAGATCTCATTGATGAGAATATTATTGACATTAGTACACCTAATGAATAGAAACTAGGCCACAAGAAAATGATAATGTCATACTAAAAATGTATAAATATCATTTTAAAAATAATTAAGTATAGGCTAACAATAAAAATTATGAATTACAAAATTCTTATAATGTTCATCCTCCTCCATATTCATATGGACATCCACATGATAGTATAATCGATATAGTTACAAGAAAGATAAAATTAAGCCCATCTATTACATTTGATGATTATGAAATTATTAATGATGATTATGATATATACGAATTATTCATTTGAGTATATGTTGGTGTCCAAATAATTCATAATGTTATGATAGATAATGAATCAAGTGAAAATGTTTGAATAATAACACTTCTACATTCTCTTGGTTATAAAGAACATGATATACAACATACATCTAGAGTATTGAAAGAATTTGATCATCATACAAAAGATACTCTTGGACATATATTATTGCCTATACAAGTGGTAATTCTCATATTTCCCATTCCTTTCTCAGTATTACCAAGAACATGTCTTTGATATATTATTGGGGATCCCTTGGTTACAAAAAATCAAATAATCTCCTTATACAATTCACAAATGTATAAATTATATTCATGATAATCAATTGGTTAAAATTTTAGATATTTATTTTGAATATCCTATACAACCATGGGTACCTACTCCTATTCCACAATAGTTAGTTGACATAATTATTGATCAAGTTATTAATGAATTAGTTTATAAAAATATTCAAGATCATGATTTTCATTCAAAGAAACATATTTCAAAGTTATTTTTAAAACCTACTTATGAGCATGATCATATTTTAGTTTATTCAACTAATTATGATCATGAAGATATTTTAGTTTATCCATATATTCTTGAGCATAATATGAATACTTATGAGCATGATGATTTGTATATAAAAATAAAGATATCTATTCCTATCTTATAATGGCAAATAATACATGGTTTTATCTAACAAAGTTTCACAAGTTCCTTAGAAGGCTCATTCATAAGTATAGGTTATTGCATCATCTCCTCCCATGCATAAGGATATAGGTTTGTATAGATATATAGGAAGTTATTTTGAGGGTTATTTTATAGTATATGCTTTTTCTTCATATTCAAATACTTATACACAAGATATTGTTCCTTCCTATCAATGAGTTGGATACACATATGAACATCCTATGATGAGATCATTGGTTAGACCCATGGTTTGGCTGAGGAACTTAATTAGCTTCCTTGCCTAGTAATTACTTGTATATATCATATTTAATCTTTAATTTTGTTGTTTATTCCTCTACACCTATCCCATTCCTTATTCTATCCCTTGGTTATGTTTTTATTTTGGGGGCATCTTGCTTTCCTTCATCCTTGCTTTATTTTTATTTCACATTTTATTAAGGGTTGTTCAACTTCCCCTCTATTTATTCATTTTAAACATATTGATATTTTGATTTTTACAACTTTTTAAAACTTCAATTATGCATTGTTTACTTTCCAAATATGGAAAAGAATACAAAAATATTCATATATGATAAAAAGGAAAAAAAATCAAAATATCTGTTTAAAAAAGGTCAATCAAATTCATGACATGTAGGCATGATTTAATGTATTTGATTTACATCTTTGCATATGTCAATCTATCTTAATATTTATTTTGAAACATAAATAATTCAAATTTCAATACCAATTGATTTTCACAATGTATCTAAGTGTGCAATAGGACACAATTCAATTGAAACAATCAATATTCATACACATAAGAAACAATCAATATTCATACACATAAGGAACAATCATGATTGATTTTATTTTACATATAGTCAATGAAGACAACATCACACTATTCAGACAATATTGCATTACATCCCTTTGAACAATGTGATACAGGAACTAGAGTGGTTCTGAACATGTGTGCATCTTACAACTTTTATTCCAATTGAAACATAGTCCCATGGACTTCTTCTATATATTTTGATCATAGTGAATAAAAAAAACTCAAATATCATTTAGATTTCAAGATTAATGCATACTTTTTCATGGTCTCAATGCTAGGCTAACCTTATACTAAATAACATTTCTTAGTTAAGGGCATCTCATTACTATACACATGTTCATTTACAATTTTTATTTATCCAAAAACTTTTTTCCATGATTGACCTATAACAAAAAAATATCTCTTATTTCATTCATAATCTACATGTACCATGCTAAATATGTTATTTGATAAACATGAACATAGATAAACGTGCTCATAATTGGTCACTTTCACTTTATCTATGCTTATTTACTTAAATAGCATACTTTAAATTATTTATTTCTTGTATGTGGCCATTGGCCTTATGTATGTTCAAGATATACCCTCTTTCTTGTATGGCATCATCATGCCTTGTGTGTTGGCCCTTAGCCTCCCATGTTTGTGTGACATTGACATGTCCCTTGTTTTCAGCCTATAGACCTTATGTGTGACATTTATATATTATTTCCAACTATATAAAACATCTTACATGTCACTTTTATGTGGTATTTATGCTTACTTGCATGACTATGTGATTTTTATTACATGTTTTTTACTTACTACTATGGTGCCATGATGACTATGATGCACTAATAAGTATCTACTTACATATATTTATATCACCCTGATCTAATCATGCACATACTACATATGTGTTTCAATACTTTATCCATTCAATATAAAATTTACAATACATATATAAGACCTGCAAGTTCCTTATCAAGATTCATACATTAATTCAATGCTATTTTAAATTACATGATGCAATGAAATATATCCAAAATTTTCATATGCTTCATTGTTACATCTTTTTTTGATAAATAAAAATTGTATTAAATGGAAAATTTCCAAGTTACATCTTACAAGTACCCAAAGTCCCCTCTTTCATAAAAATAAAATAAGTTTTTTCTTATCACATCAAGTTTTTCTTTTTTAATGCATGCAAAGAAACACAAGCATCCATGCATGCATGTAACTCCAAAAACTTTCATACATGCCTATTTTACGCTAGAACATGTGCATGCATACTTTTAATAGAACATGCTTGCATGTTTTTTATAATTAAACTAAAAAAAAGTAAAGGACTTTATTAAACCATTAATGTCAAATTTTATTTTTTTCCCTCTGAACTTGTTAGGATGATTTGAAGCTACAAATATTGTCCCTCTTATAGATTTTAGGTTTATTGAATTTCATTTAGAGAAGGGATTTTATGATCCTTTTTCCTCTTTATTGCTGATTTTTTTCTTTTTTATAAGGAAAATTATGTTTTTCCATTTGTTTTATTGAAAATGATCTCAATTTCCTATGTACTTTGTGATTCTTCTAAAGTTTCTAAGGGAGTTTCTGGTAGTACTCCTTCCTTAAATTCCTTTTTTGATCACTTGGTTCAACTAATGTGTGGTCCATTATGTCTCCCTTCTACTAGGTAGCTTTTTGTTTTCTCTTTCTTTGAACCAATTGGAAGCCATTATTTCTTGAGATAGTATTCTTATCCAATTGATTTTGGCTTAGACACTTTCGATATAGACATGTAACAACAAAATAGCCATATTAAATATATTTCCTACATCTAAAAGCAATATTTTCATTGTCTATTTTTTAGGTTATTATTGAACCACCCAAAACTAAGGATAAATAAATAGGAATCCCTTTGTTCAAATCCAAAAATACAAAAATGAAGGCACACATTGATTTGAATTTGTAATTTCTTGAGGAGTCTTGTCTAAAAAAACCTATAATATTTCTGATCTATTATAGGGTTGGTAGGGCCCAAAAATGCAAAAAAAAATGGGAACCTCATCCAAATTAGAATGTAAGAGAGGTTTCAAATTAAGGGGTAAAATATTGAAAACCAGTGATTCATGAACAAACCCATCCCCTTATGAAACTAGAGCCCATTTTTAAAAATCTCATGTCATTATGAATAGTCCCAAAATAATGTAATGAAGAACCCTTAGGCATAAGGGAATATTTCCACCTCTCCTATTATGATAGAATCCCATTGTTGGATTATCCAATCATGTACATTAGGAAGAGTATGAAAAAATATATTAAACCTATTTCACTAATAATAGATGCAAAATATGATGTCTCCTCATTATTCAGATAAATTGTGAGGGGTGTAGCTAATTTATCAACAATAAAGCCTTGCTTAAGAGAAGGAAGGAGAACATTATCTGACATGTGTTTTTTTTTATTACCACATATCCTTCTTTTTATAGATTTTTATTCCTTAATTTTTTCATATGAATGAGATTTAAAATAACATCTTTGAATGAGGCTTTCCATGAGTCTTTTCTTCATCAAATGAGGCTATCTTGGGTTCTTTTTATGGGTGATCCTCTTATAAAATAGTTGGTTATTTACTCTTACATGAATTATTATGGATAGGATTTGGGTTTATTACCAGTGGATCTTCCTTTAGAAATGGAAGAACCTCTCCATTACTCTTGAATGCATCCTTAACTTTTGCTCTTGAGGATTTCCCATCTCTTGTCCTCTCTTCCATCATTTTCACTATTTAATATTTTTGGATTTTAATACAATTCAAATATTCACATCCTAATACTTGATTACATCCTTCACAAATGCTCTCACTTTTTAATTTGAGAAAAAATATTTTTAGGAAATTTCCCTCATCTGAAAAGGGGGAATCATAATAGGCTTATCTCAAAATTTTCAAAGCTAATACATTTCAGATTTGATAGTTTATAATATGTAAAATCACAATTTTTATATGTTGGGGGCATTCTAATTGTTTATACACTCCATTATTACAACAACTTGAGAAAAAATATGCTTGTGTGAAGATATTTTCAAGATTATAAATAATTTGAAAAATATTAAATCAATACTCTATACAATATAGGGGCCATGATATGCATTCATATTAAAGCTAATAATTCATAAAATTTATATTTCTCTTTTTTAATTAATTAAAATTTCAAGAATTTATAGTTTGAATCTAACTCTGATTATAATAGTGTGATTCATATTTTATAAGTGGACCATGTTTGAGCTAGTAACACTCCACATCTTAGTTTCATTTTAATAGGTTACATACTAGTTCCCACATCCTCTTTTTAGTTTATAAAGTGAGCCACATTTGACGTTTATGACACTCCACATCTTGGTTACACTTTAGTGTACCACTTGGTTAGTTCCCATTTCTTCAAAATTATTACAAAATACTCTATGAGGGTTAGAGTATACAATATTTACAACTCAAGCATCTTCAATTATTCTTCAAACTGAGACTTGGTCACTCTTAATTCATATAGGTTCAACACTTATCCACATACTTTAATAAGGGGACATGCACATCTCCATGATAAAGACAAAGTGTGAATACACACACAAGTATCACATTTTATTTATCCTAGTAATTTTATACATCACTAATATATAATGGGAAATGTAGACACTAGAATTTAATCAATAAATGCTTGACAATGCTTATTTTTGACTAGTCAATTCACCATTATGATTACCCATAATCTCTAAGGAAGCCTTCAAAGTCCATAATTCTTGTGTGTATCTCCAATACTTCATTATTTTATCTTTATTTATCCTTATTCAACATATAATTCATTATCACTTTGATTTAAAAAAATATTTTATCCTTTATAGATAGAGCTCATTATCAGACAAGGACACAGTGCATCTTTGTCTTGCATTGCATAGTTGTCATAGTGCTCTAATAATCATGTTTTTAAAATAACATGCTTCATAACAACTCTCCCACATAAATTACTAATTTGGTTATTGGAAACATTAAAATATTTGCCTATGAAATAAAATCAAGGTTCACTTGAGCCCCCAGATAATATATCTAGCACTCTCTTACAAAGGAAATTTCAAAATCACTTATCTATTCAATAAGGAGGCCTACTATAATTATACTATAATATTTCATTTATTAGCCATGTTAACATTGTTTTCTTCTAGGTTTGAGGACATTATTTTTGTTAAGAATTCTAATCAAAATTTATAGTTGCATCCATATGATATTCCCCAAATGGAAAACTACATTGGCCTAGGGTCCACTTGGACTATGAAGATGGCATTCAATCAACAAGAGGTTTTATAAGGATAGCTCAACCATATCCCACTTCCCCATATTTCCTCTTTTAACATTTGATCTTAATTTATGTACTTGTGTAGGTTATCGTTTTGGTATTTATGGTTATCTACACATATAAACATACTCTAAACAAATTTAAGAAGTACATTGACATAGGTAAACAAACCCAAATTTTAGATCCATCACAAAATCTACCTAGACAAAGTCATAGTATCAAATACAAAAATAGTGAAACCTTATTTGTCTTATGCATCATTTCACCTATATATAATATATTAATATTTTCAATTAACTCTATGCTTACAAGTTATTATAGATAGTTGTAGACAATCATGATAAATAAATAGATAAAATAGTTTGAAATAAATTAGTTTGAAAGGACATCTCTCAAACCCTAACCCTAATTTATATTTTTAGAAATTTACAACTTTTGTAAATTATGTAGATCTTTGTATTTACTACATTTTGTATTATTTAGCTTCCTAGATAATATGTTAATATTTTACCTTTATAATTAGAGTTATTTTTTTTTCTAATTACGTCTAGTGAACACTCTATTGTGTGTTTGGTGGGAAAATATTATTTTTAAAAGGAATTAAAAGGATGTTAGTGTAGTTTTTTATTTCATTTAGTGGTTTTTACCTATACATGTTTAGTTAGCTTGTTTAGGTGTATTTTTAGATCACTGTGAAAGATAATCCCACATTCATGAGGATGTGAGGACATATTTATCTTCCACATATATATGTAACTTTACTAAAGCTTTTATGGATAATAAATAATTAATGATGCTAATAATAATATTTCAATCTTCTAATTGTTGAGTAAAAAGATTCTTCTAGCTCATGTTTGATTTTGATTTTATAATAGGTAATTTGTTGATGCATTCAATCCTATCTAGACCTAATCCTCAATTTTGATCCACTCTGACATGATATGAAATCATTTATGGTAGCTGAATGCCATTGTTTCTATTATGAAATCTTGAGTTTTAACTTGCATTCATTGACATAACATACTGAAGATTCATCCCTTCTCAGATTTTGATCTTCTTCTTGGGTCCTTAGCTGATCTAAATTCAAAAAAATGAGGAAAAGTGTCTCTTAATGGTCATATATCATCTATTATTTTTTCATGAAAATGGATAAAATTATCAGATTCAAAAGGTGTCAAAACCCTATGATTGACTATAAACATGACCTAGTTTCATGAAAACTAATTTTAGTAATTTCAAAGGGTTTCAAGGTGTTTTCATAGATTTTATGCAAATATGTACCATCTAGGTTCTTAAAGGGAAAATAATTTGATATTTTTTTGAGATCCTTAGTGTGTTTTTAGTGGTTTTTCCATGGTTTTACCAAATTTGGAGATTCTTGACTTGGGTAGAAATTCCATACCTAGTTTCACTTGCCAAAATTATCAATTTCTCCCATAGTCTCTATCTCTTATACTTTCAAGGACACCCCTACCTCTAATGCCCTCAATCCTTAAACAATTAAGACTTTGGACTAATAAAATTGTGAAGTCTAACATCAAGACTTTGGACTACTACAATCATAAAATATGATGTTAGGACTTTATACTACTTATACAATCATAAAGTCTAATGTCAAGACTTTAAATTACTCATGTAGTCATAAATTCTGATGTCAAGAATTTGTACTAGTTCTATAGTCATAAATTATAACTTCAAAAATTTAGATTAATTTTATAGTCGTAAGTTCTGATGATAAAAATCCAAGATATATCTATAGTTGGAAACTTTGACTTTTGCATATTTAGACTATAACTTTGATTGAAAACCCTAACAACTGTAAGTGACCCTCCTATTTATTCCTAGGTGTACTTAGATATATTAACTGCCTTATCCCCATAGTCACATGGGAGTTTATATATTGGTCACAACCAACCCAAGGATGCTTAAATTTCCTCAAAAAATTGGGCCAAACTTTATGCACACCCAAATTTATGTAAAGTGGATAATTTTTTATGAGCAATATCATCAAACTTCCATAAATTTTAGTTGATATCTCATTTTCATGATATTTTTTTTAAATTTCAAGTTTTTTAATCTATACACTTTAGTTTTATTCTCATTCCTTATAAAATTGAACATTTTTAGATTTAGGGGGTTGTTTATCCTTATCTTTCTAGCATTAATTAGTTCAACACATACTTCATTTTTACAACATGGATCAAAATCAAGTTTTGCTTCTTTCACCATTCAACTATAATAAGTGGAAAACCAAAGTTCAAATCCTCTTGAGGAGAAAATTTTTACACTAAATCATGATGGGTATAAAAAACTTGACACTTAATGCAAAGAAGGTGAAGTGGTATAATAAAAGTGATAAAGCTTATGGCTTACTATTCATGTTTATGTCTTCCAACTTACTCTTTTACATTGAATCTAAATTTTTTCCCAATGATGTCCAGAAGACATTAGAAAAATATTTGGCAAGCATAACATAATGAGAGGTCATGAGTTGGATAATGAAATCATCAATTTGAGCCCAGGTAATTTTGGTAATATACACAACTTCTTCACAAAGTTAAAATCACTTAGGTTGTAGTTGAAACTATGTGGCATTAATAAAAAGGATGATTGATTGATTATCTAAATCCTTTCCAAATTGGGATATGAATATTATTTATTTGTTTCCAACTTCCATGCCACCAAGTGTTCCCTTAGAGCTGCATGAACCATGCCATCCTTAGATGATTTCACTACTAACTTGACTTAAGAGTAAGACAAGCTTATTTAAATGAGTACATTAAATTCCTATAAATTACATTCCTTAATAATTATTCATGAAAAATATAAGGTTTATATTAACATGGAGAAGAAACATAACAAAAAAGACCCAGATCAAAGAAAGGGTTATAAATATGATTCTAATTCCAAAACATCAAAAGAGTCCTCTTCAGATATGAAACCTAAGAAAGAGAGACTCACATGTGCCTATTGTGAAATATGGGCATGATGTAACTATTATAGCTCAAATTTTCACCCTTGAGAGTGTGATTCAATCCATCTTAACTTGAGCTATGCAATGGGATTGATCCTAGGTTGTGGGTGACCTTCAATTGGACCAAACCTCTAGATTTTGGGCTAGCTCCCAAGGAAAACACCTATACTAACAACTATACTACTTTATTAACTTGGAAAAGGGAAAGATGAAAGTTAAAACTAATAAATAAACTTATAGGTGATGAACCAAACATAAGGTCCTAAATTTTCTAAGAATGCACTATGAAATACTAAGTTACAATCTCATTATACCATTTCAAAATAGCCCCTATCACACTAGTACTTCAATATGAAGGCTATGAATGTTATAAGAGATTAGGATGATCAAATAATATGTATTAAAAATAAAAAATAATGACCTATTATTTTTATAACCAAGCAAACCATGTATAACACTTCCTTTGAGCTATGAAAGAAGACAAGCTTACATAGAGGTATGAATAAGAAGGGAAAATGCAAAGAAGCACACTTAATATAACTAAGAATTCATCAAAACAACCCATTAAATATAATTATATGTAAGATGAAGATATAATATCCATCTTGAATTGATTCTAATAGCTACTAGACTTAATTTTGGTAGGGATTTTCCATAACCAATGTCATGATCATTTATAAAGATAAACAAGGATGCATATATAAGAAAATAAGAGAAGAAGAGAGAGAGAAGAGGCATAAAGATCATATAAAAGTTTCATCCACCATGGGGTAGTTTAAATTCAAGAAATTGAGCGAGAAAGCAGTCCTTAAGGTTCTCATTAACATGTGTACACTTTCTTAATGATGTCCTTCTTCAAATTAGTATAAGAGGTTACTTGGGGGATCTTGTGTTTTTGAATCTAACTCCTTCCTTTTGAAGCTAAACCTTTACACATAAAAGGATAGGTACAAAGTGTCTAGATGACATGCAGCATGGTTAAGGAGCTGTTATGACATTCTTCTACCAGCTTTGTAACTTTCTCTTTTGTCTTCAAAAATACACAATCTCTACTAGCTCTCTTTGCTTTAAATGCCCCAAATTGTGGTTCTAATTTCATGAATACAAACCTTGTACATGAATAAATTATACCTTCCTTATCAAACTTGTACCAATTCTTTTTAGTGCCTCTTACACTTTCTAGCACCTTGTTCCACACCCAAGGCTCTTACTTACCTTAATTTCCTTATAGACCACAAAACAAACAAAGCTCCTTATATAGAGAATTATAAAAATGTTCCTAGAAAACTAATCATATATTTGAGTACCCACTATTATCTTCCTACTCCATACACTTTTTAATGACCAGAACCTAAGTGAAAGTGTACTTACTCCACCTATTCCTCTCTCCACTTAGCCTTCAATTAGGTCTCTAGGCCTAAAAAATTGAGATTTTGATCCATTGATCTTGAATACATGTGAAACCTAAAATAAATGTTTGATTAACTTTTCATACCCCCTAATCATGCTCCATGTCAAATTTGAGGATTTGATATCTTGTATGGATGGGTGAACTAAGAAATGGCCAAAACCCTAGATTAGATGCATGTTCAGGATCGAGAAGGAATCAAAGTGGGTTTTCAAGAATTTTATAGGTTCCAAATATTGATTATGGTCTAATAAGGTTTGAATAATCATAGGAAAACTAAATATGCTAAAGGAAATCTCTCTAAGAGTAATCCATAGGCCTACAAATAAGTTTCTTGGCTAATAAAGTAATACAATCACCCTTTTAAGACCAAATTACTGACTTGAAAAGTACATATAATAACTTAAGAGATATTTAAATGTGTATGTGGGGGTATTTGATATCTATATATGCTTACAAGACCTCCATAACTAATTTAGATCTTACCACCACCTTGTACACTCACAAACAATCCTATAATTAAGCTTTTAGGCTTATTTTATACATTGTACCCTTCATACATACCACTAAGTGTGTTATTCAGGTACCCAAAGGGATATGAGAACAATTATGATCATTTCCAAGCCAAAATATTCCATTTTAAAGTATTTAACCCATATTTTATCTCATCATGCCTTCTAAGAGGGTTTAATAAGGGTTTTAGGTATCTACCATCTTAATGGTGGTTCAAAAAGCATAAGGACTTAAACCAAGAAAAAATGATAGAATATGGGATTATTTATACCTCCCTAACATCCCCTATGATCTTTAGCTCCCATGAAAATCCTTTTTACACTTATGAACAAAATAAAATGTTCTTTAAGCTCCTTCACAAGGCAAAAACATGGTTTAGAGAGACCTCTAATCTTAAGGATCATTCATACAGGTGTGGGGTTGAATGAGTGAAAAAATTATATATGTTTGGATAATGAGACCTATTTCATCACCTCCAAATTTTTTGTCACAATGCACTACTTCCAATAATTCTAAGCTTCACAGAGTGACTTCTTAGGCTAATTAACTATGTGAAGATTGAGAGTTTTGGGTACAAAATCCCCTCAAACTAAAAGTTTTTTGGTTTTAACCATATCCATGACCAAATAATACTTTTTTAAAATGTTTAGATATGATTTAATTTGAATTTTTAGGTTTCATTGTATTCAAGGCTTGGCCTTACTAACTTTAGCAGACATATTGAGAGTTTTAAGCCTATAGGTGTCTTTTAGACCTAATTATCTTATTTAAGGTTACATCCCCCATTAAAATTTGAAATTATTGAATATTTTTATATTTATATCCCATAAATATCTCTCAAATATCTATATCCATCTCAATACCAAACATATGCATGTGTTTCATCTTGCTAAACATAGACCTGTAGATGGCAATTTGGGTTCATGATTGTAATCTAGAGAAATGCCATCTCTTTATTAGATATAAATTTTTGATAGTATTAAAAGGGTAGGAAAATTATTATACCTTATAAATAACCTATCAACTCATGCATCTTCACTTCTCATACTTAGTTTCTTTTCTTTTCCATTTTTCTTTAGTAGGCATGTCGGTGTTGATGGCACGGCTATAAGTTTGGAGTAGACATATTTTGGATTGATTGGTAGTTTAAAAGTATAATTTTTTTTGAGGATATTCATAAATTTATTTATGATTCCAAGTAATCTTATACAAACCTTATACTCTTTATACAACTTTCACTTTGATTGCATTGCCTATAAGCAGGTTGTAAGTGATCATTTGAGCTCTTTACTACAAATTTGAGTTATCTATTATTTTTATTGACACCTTAGTGAATGTTGAGTGAGTGATATAATTTATTATAATGAATTTACACTATATAAAAACTCATCATACTTCATTTCACCACTTCATCTCTATGTTTACCATTTTGCCTTGATAGGGTTGTAGGTGGTGATTTAGGCTTCTAGGCCTAATTCCATTTTCTACCTGTACTCCATCAGTAATTTGAGATTAAATGAAAATATTATCATTTATTTATAAAAATTTAACATTTTACACTACTCAAATTCATGGTTAATTAAATAAAGTACTAAAACCTTTTCTCCAAATTGTCAACCATGACTGTGTGTGATCATGGGCAATGTGACTATAGGTTTTCATGTCCTCCTTAATTAGAAATTTTGATGATATGGAGTGATATTAGAAATAATTTCATGTTTTTATTGACAAGTTTATGAAAAATATACATCCTTCAAATAACACATAGTTTAATGTTTGCTCCACCTAGTAAACACATGCTTGTAGCTATTCATCTTGACTTGTTGATTGTCACTTGAGACCCAAACCTATATTCAACTATGTTTTTCTCATATTTTAGTCTTGTTTGACTATTTAAAATATGTTAAAAGGAATGAAACTTTTTTTTAGATATTATTAAGTCTCTTCATGTACTCAAATCACCTTTAATGTCCATTTATAACTCTATCCCTTCATGAGGGTTTACACAATCCTACCCTAGTATACTATCCATTTGAGACATGGGGTAAAGAAGAGTTTAAACTAAAAAAATGTTGAAATATTATTATAAATACCTTCATGAAGTATTAGGAGGATGTATTTGAGATTGCACAAATAGATTTTTGATGCTAATGATGACTTACAAGTTTACAGACTTATAGGCTCATAACATCCTCTTGGAGGGTTCTTAAGAAGGAATTATAACCTCAAAACTTGGATATTATAAACCATTTATAATTTATAAAATAATGAGATTAATTTAATAATTCAAACACACTCTGTGGAGGTTGATATCATTCACTCAAGCACATGACAAAACAGCATATTCTATGCATATAAGACTGTCATGTACAAACTACCAAAATAAAGACATTGGACCCTAAACCAAACATTATCATAAAAAAACTTGGGGGGAAATGATATTTTAGAGTTATAATAATTATCAAGAGACCATACCTGATAATATTCATCCATTATTTTGACTTTATAACCCCATACTTGAGGAAAAACAACCCAAGTGGGGATTGGAGTTCATTTTCTACCCCTTAAATTCTTAACAATTGTTCATAAAGTTAAGGGGATTAACTAGGAAACCAATTCCAAAAATTGGAATGGAATTAGGGTCCCATCCTATGGCTAAGAGATATGTTTCTAAATTTCTCTCTCTTACTTGTACTAACTAATAACCAAACTACCTTATGGAGATGCCAATGAGAGTGATGGGAGAGATGAATAGGTTTTTTCATTTTTTGAGCTTAAAACCTCCTAAAATGCATGGATTTAAACTTATACAAACTAGAGTAAGTTTTTGGAGTGTTTAGAACTAGTCTTCCATCTGCAACCTCTACAAACTTCTTGAAAACCACCCTTTTTTACTTGAGAACTATCATTATCTACATAGAAAATGACTAAAATAAATTAAAAAGTGTTATATGAACTTACTCACACATGCACGGACATGGGATGATGTTTAAATCACTCCATTCTTCTAAAACCTACCACTTTATTACCATATGTCCTTAGATGTTACAAATGCTCAAACAAGCATGTTAAAGTGGATTGCAACATTAGAAATGGATTTTGGCTTCATTTAATGCACTTCTATAGACCATGGGACACATTAAATGACTTTGACCTGAATTACATGACATGACAAAGACTTTTCATCCTTTTGACACTCTTGAACCTACTTGGATAAGGTGAGTCATGACTAGAGAAACATGAAACTAAAACATATTTACCTTAGAGTTGTCAAAATTACCTTAAACAATGATAACCATGCCTTATGAAGGATTTTAAAGCTTGAAAACCAAGGTGAGGGATTAACAAGAATTATTTTTTGTTAAATTTGTCTATGGCATCCAAAATTTGGCTAATAAAAACCAAGTGCATGAAGAAGCAGATTTAATAACTGACCAAGATGATTGAGAAGCAAAATATTAGTTTCATTAATTTAGTCAATCATATTTCATCAACACATGAGTATTCTAAGGGAAAAATTAAAGGAAAATCACTTTTTACAGTTACATCCCAACCTTCCACATGGGTTGTTGATTCTAGTGCTTCACACCTCATGGATTCATCACATGACCTCCTTTTGTCTTTGGATTCTTATTTTATGCCTTCCATCTTGTTAAGTGATGATGCTTACATATAAATTAGTGGGAGAGGATACATTTAAGTGAATGATGGGACATTTCATGATATTCTATGTGTTCCTTCATTATCCACCAATCTCTTATATTTTTATCAAATCACTCACCTCAGTTTAGGTAAGAGAGTTGAGTTTACACTTAATTATACGGTTATTAGGGTCTTAATTAGTTACTCCATAGTTACATTTGGGAAAACATATCATCAATCATAATTAAATAATTTATCACATTTTTATTTTGATCAACCTTGTATTAAACTTCTCACTCATTCAAATGGGGAGAGTAAATTATGACATGAGTGATTTAGCCATATCAGTAATCATTACCTAGAGCAACTCAATCATCATGACATGGTTTTAGAGTTGACACATGTTCATTTTCATGATGAAGTTTACCAAGGTTAAATTATTGGTAAGCATCCTAAAGATAAGTATGACAAATTAAAATCATGGAGACCTACATAGATATTGAATCTAGTTCATAGTGACATTTTTGGTCCATTTCTAGCTCCTTCATTCAACATGAATAAATACATGCTTAATTTTATCAATGAATTTTTGAGGTATACTTGGATGTACTTTCATAAGTATAAGTCTGAGGTCTTTGATCATTTTTTTGGGACTTCAAGGCACTTGTATAAAAATAGTCAAGTAAAAACATCAAGATTTTACACATTGAAAATGGTGGTGAGTATGTAAATAATCATTTTGAACAATTCTACAGTTCAAATAACATTTAACTAAAATGTATAATTACATATAGTCCTTATCATAATGATGTTTTAGAGAAAAATAATAGGTCCTTGAAGGAAATGGAAAAATGTATGCTACACTCCAAGTATCTTGCACCTCAGTATTGGGTTGAGGTTATCAATTATGCTTATTATATACAAAATTGAGTTCCTCATAAAACATTGAAGGGAGTCACTCATTTTGAAGCATGGAGTGGTTGATAATTGATAGTGTTACACTTTTGAGTGTTTATATCTATTGATTTAGCATATATTACTAAGAATAAATGCAAGAAAATGGAACCTCAGAGTCAACATTATATCTTCATGAGATATATTAAAGGTGTTAAGGGACATAGGATTCTCCATGCCACCACTAATGATTTATTCATTGAGATAAGTGTTCATTTTAAAGAGGGTCCTATGGAATCCACACTTAACACTTCTCCCTCTTCCTTGGATGTATTGGGATTTGATGATAATTCTATTGATTCAGATATGCTTAAACAACTTTCTAATGATCCATATTCTTCTTATAATTTTGATGATGAGTGTAGTGATAATCACTCACCTCCTCCTTATCCTAGAATATATTCAGATGATGATGAATTTCCTCTTGAATCTCTAACATTTGGTCTTCTCTAAGCTAGAAAGATACAAAAAAATGTTGGCCATTAGGTTGAAGATCTATTAGACACAAGGTGAACATGTTCATAATTACATAATTACCCACATGCATTAATTACATCTACTTACTATCCATAGTCATTTCATGAGGCCTTTGGCACTCTTAAGTGGGATACTACTATGTGATAGGAGTGTTGTTTCTTGCTAAGAAACAACACTTGGGACTAGATTCCTATTCTTAAATGAATAAAACTTGTTCAATGTAGGTAGATCTATTGACCAAAATTTTTAACAGATGGGTCTATAGACAATTTTGAAGAATGTTTGGTAGTAAATGGTTCTTCTTTGGTATTGATTATATCGAGACATTCACCCTAGTTTAAAAAATGAATTAAATTTGACTTACTCTTGTTATTACTACAACACATTACTGGGATGTTCATCAAATGGATGTGAAGAGTGATTTTATTCATAGTGACCTCAAAGAAGAAATATACATGGATCAACCATAAGGATTTATGGAATATTATTTCATAGTTTTTAAACTTCATAAATCTATCTATGGACTCAAAGCTTGGTATGCCAAGATGGATTCCATTCTTATTTTGTTATGGTTCACTAGATGTCATTTTAATCTAAATGTATACATTTTATGGAAAGATGATTCATTGTTGATTTTAGTTCTCTATGTGGATGACCTATTGATCACATGGAGTTATTCATCCACCATTTCAATAATGAAAATTATTTTTTATAATAGGTTATCAATAAATGACTTGGGCTTGTTGTATTACTTCATTAGGATTGAAATTTTTGTCTGACTCTAGGATCATTATTTCAAAATACAAGTAAGTTATTGATTTGATTGCATGATTTAACATGGATGAATATGATCCATATCCATCTCCATTTATATTTGGTGTGAATATTAGAAAATATTTTCCATCTCATTTGGTTGATTTTACCTTGTATTAAAAACTTATTTTTAGTCTCATCTAGCTTTAACACACTAGACCTAATAATTCATATACAATGGGCATGGTATTATATTTATACATGAACCACATGAGCTACACTAGAAATAACCTAAGTAGATTCTCCACTACATTCAAGGTAATCATAATTTTGGGATTAATTATGGAGTATAAATTGATGTTGACTTGATTGGTTATACGAATTTAGATTGGATTGGGAATATTTAGATTTACAAGTTTACTTCAGGCTATAGTTTTTCACTTGGTTTAGGACCAATTAGTTGGTCAAGTAAGAAATAAAATGATATTACTTAATCATCTATAGAGGAAAAATATATAAAATATGTTAATGTGACCACTAAGGCTATTTGTCTTAAATAGATTCTCATTGAGTTAAATATCCAATTTCAATGACCAACAGTCCTCTTCTATGACAATAAAGCACAATCCATATCTATAAGAATATATTCCTCAATTAATGGACCAAGAATATTGAGATTCAAATGAATTTAATTTGTGAGCTTATCTATGGTCAAGTCATTAATCTCTTTTACATCCAAAATATAAAGCAAATTATTGATATATTCATGAAAACCTTAATTGAGAGTATCTTTATTTGTGGGCTCTTCATGGGGTTAAAATAGCTTCATATTCCTCCTCTATGGGGGAATTTATATGTACTTGGGTACCTCATCAGGAATTTGTGCTAGGACCTAATTCCTCTATGCACCTAAGCTATGTTTATGGGGGTGTTAGTGTATGTTTTTATTACATTTAATGGATTTTCCCTACGCATGTTTAGTTAGATTGCTTAGGTGTCTTTTTAGATTATTTTGAAATATAATCCTACATTCATGAGGATGAGAGGAAATGTTTATCTTAAACCTATGTATATAAATCTCCTAAATCTTTTATGGCTAATGAATAATTAATGATGATAATGATAATATTTAAATATTTCAATTGTTAAGTAAAAAGCTTCTTCTAGCTCATGTTTAATTTCACTTCTATAACAAGTAATTTATTCATGAATTCGATCCTAACTAGACACAATATCTGATTGTAGCACACTTCAATAGAGGAAACCACTTCACCATTATTTATTTCATTCAAAATGGGGGTAAAGTATGCAAGTTATATATCATTTGGTAAGGTTATCTCATGAAATTACTCATATAAAATGTCTTTAGAAATAGTTGATCTCTTTAGTAATTCAAGGACAAAAATATTAACTAGGGTATTTTTGAGTTGATAAATTATAGTATACCTTTGGATTTGATTGGTTGGCCTAAAGGGAGGTGTATGGGGATGAGGAGGATCATGTTGAGTACCTCTATTATATTATGCATGGTGGTGCACCTTACCTCTGTGAGTAGTGAAAACATAGACCATAGTATCAAATATAAGCCTTGGGTGAATAATGAGGGTAGGATGTTAGCTGACACAACTTTGATAGGGGAAGAGGAATGAAAAGAGTCATGTATGTCCTTTAATTCCTATTAATGACCATAATGAATTAGGATTGTGTGTTTAGATAATATGAAATAAGGAAGGCTAAAAAAATTTCATTATTAAAATTTAGCCATAATATTATTACACAAATATATGACCTATGGAATTACATAGTTGTTACATAAGTTGTATATTAAATGTAAACATGTAATGATTACAATCATAGTTTGAGTAAGATAATAGAAATGTGTATATCCATTTTGGTCATGTGTAATTTCTAAATGAGGTAAAATAAAAATTCAAGTTTAAAAATAATATTTATGTACAAAAATATAAAACCCTATATAGAAGGATAAAACCCTAAGGGAAGACCTAGAGTTTGATGTGCTCACTACATAAATGGGTTCACCAACATTTTTTACACACACAAATATGAATGCTAAAGCATTATATGATTTAATAATAATAATAATTTATTATAAATGGAAATGATTCAAGGGATATATACTTAGCTTTCACATCTGTGTAGGTTTAGGATTGAATGCAAGTGACTAAAAGGATTGTAAAATGAACCTAAAGCTACTTAAATTACAAAATTAAGTATATTGATCTACTAGACAAGTTTGTCAGCTTCTAAATGCCTTTATTGGACATAGGCATATACTTTTTCTAAATTTAACCTATGAAGTTGTGCCTCATTTTTTTGGCACATGTCATTATGCCTACTTTTTGTAGACACACATATTTGGCATTAGACACTTTAAAATGTCAAATTTGACCAATATTTAACATAATTGACATATTTCTACATACATGACTCTTTTTCACATTATTATCCATTCATCCATATATGAGCTTAATTTTCTTGAATTTATATTACTATTACACATGATTTACATAATATTCTATTGGACACAAATATCAATTCTTAGATTATCTCCAAATATCATGTCATTGTTCATATTCTCTAGATAGGTGCACACTTTTTTAGATAGTTCTACCACTACAGATCTATCTATTTAGGTTAGACCTACCCATGTACCCTTATATTACTATTTCTCCAAATTTATATTATTTATATAGGTTAGCCCATAAATTTTACAAGTCAGTTTAGATGAAATTACCCAACAATTCAAATATATAAACTATCAAATCTAATCTTATTGATCATCTCATACTTAATTATCTATCAATGAAAATCACTATGTATATTGAGAGGTATTATTCTAAAGTTTCCAAATATTAAAAACCTTAGAGGAGAAAGCTCTAAGATAATTTTGAGTATAATTACAAGGTCAAATCATAGGTTTTCAAGTGTTTAAATTCACATCCATGATTGTATTGCATGTTAGTATTTCAAATGATTAAAAACACTTAGCTAGATGGGAGAACTAAGTTGAATTTGACTTTCTTCTAAGAAGTATTGGATATGTAGGAAATTATTAGCCATAGGGGGTGGTTGAGGTCAGTTTAAACCTTAAATTTCACTCATTGTCTATGTTTTAAATTGTTCCTATAATGAACAACTAGGGTTTGAATCAAGGAAAAGGATAATAGATCTATTTTATAGGGATCAAAGACATTGGAATATATAGGATCCCTTGAAGATATAGGTGCATAAGTCAAAATTGTCATAGATCAACACACATATGTAAGATAGCTCTGCACTCTAACATATAGTACTATAATGTACAAGCATATAGAAAGTGTGGACTTGTATAAGCTCACACAAACACTCTATTTTTAAATATGATCATTTATAGGTCCATTATAGATTGTTATTAATGATTATATTCTATCACAAACCTACAAACACCAAAAATAAGCTAATTACTTGATTCTTCTAGTGTTTTCTATGAATACCATTTTAATATATAAATAATCACACTAATTTGTTTTAGTTATTTCACATCTTAAGAAATATAATTTTTCCTTAATTTTATCCTATCAAGGTTGCATTCATCCAAAAATAAATAAAACATATTGGTGAACCCATTTCTTGTCTTGAGCACAATAAACATTAGATTCATTAGGGTTTCCTTATTTATTTATTTATTTTTTATTTTTTATGTTTTTATGTTTTTGTATTCATATTTGATTTCTGATTTTCCTCCTTAATTAACAATTAATCATAATGGAATTCACCATTAATGTTAATGCTATATTGATGAGTTTTATAGACAAAAATTAATTGAATATCTTCATATGAACACACATTTACATAATACATTGTTACATGTAACTAAAGATGAAAAAAATTAATTCTAAGGTTTCCATATTTGAGGAACACAAACATGAATTATTTCCTAATATTAATATACATTTTTGAATGGACCGACTATATAATAGGTATTTAGACTACTACTATTGTTACTATACCTACATATTCACCTTTGGTTACAAATGTGATTCCCACCCATGGTATGGGGGAAACATAATATTTTACTTAGATTATTATTAATATAATTACACATCATAGTATCATACCTTATATGGTTACTACTCATTTCACACCATTTTTTGATACACATTTTACTATGCTATATTTTCAAATCCTTATGCAAATAGTTATTGATATGCATAATAAGGTTTTACAATTATTGAAAAATTATTCTAGAGTAAGATTTACCACTAATTATCATGTGTTATTACATAATAAAATAACTCTTGAGGTCTCAAATTATCCCTTATGTATAGGTTTTGTGTCAAATAAGCTTACATTACAGGATGGAAAGGGTGAACTAGAACAACATATTCGATCCTCTCACACATCATATTTAGACTATGCATTGATTAATATGTTATTTACTAATTTATTTTGATAGAGTATTAAGGAATACACCTTGAATAAATTTTATGATATCCCTTTCCAATCATTTCATACCTTCAATCCTTTATCTGATCTATTTCTATCACTCTTTTCAATTAAAATCAATGAGAATATGTCTTATGCTCAGATTGTAAAACTTAAGAAATGATCCAATCAACCCATTAGTGAATATGTGATTCATTACAAGATAATGCTTTCTAAATTGAAAAAACCAACTATTTATAATGAATTATAATACATATTCAATCAAAACATACTTACTCCTATACATGAGTCTATTTTGTTCAAGTGATTCCAATATTTTTATGACTTATGTCATACAATTAAATATAAAAAGTTAAAATTATTGTAATGAATAATCAAAAGTATGTATCCAACCCTCCAACCACTTTTGGTGCAAAATTTGTGAGTAAAAAAATTTAAAATCAAAAGTGAATAGTATTAAGAATGATGCAAAATTAATAGTTAACAAAGTCTCATAACCAAATAATCAACTTTATCTCCTAGCTCCTCCAAGGATGCAATTTCATATTTACAATATTATCATCACAAGTATTACATAAGTTACTTGAGTTCAATCTTATATCTCACTCTCGCAAAATATAGGTTGATATGAGTAAGCATAAATCTAAGGGATTCAATAATAATGCATATTTTGATTATCATAGATGCACAAAACATTAAACTAATAGATGTATTGGTTTGAAAAATGAGATACAAGATTTGATAGATAACAACATAATTTATCTTAAGACATATACAAATGACTCAAAGGTAAAAATTGAAGTGAATTCTAAGTTTAAAATATTTTCTAATCCCTTTCAAAATCATGAAACACAAGAGACCACTACTAATTTAGAAGTGAATATGACTAATAATACACACCCTCCTCTAAATTTTTATTTTTATAGAATGGAAGAAGAACATCCTCTAAATGTCATTATTGGCACAATTCATACCATTTATAAACATAGATGTAATATAACATTTGATGAGCATGAGATTGTTGAGAATGATCATTTTGATGAGGCATTATTTTTATGCAAATACTTTGATTCACAACCTATAGATAGTATCATGATAGATAATGCTTCAAGTGAAAATATTTTCACCATGACACTCCTTAATAGTCTTGGATATACATAAGTGTGATTTCTAGATATAATTAATATGGTTAAGGGATTCAATGGACTAAAAACAAAACCTTATTTAGAGGATTTAATTACCATTTAAAGTGGGTCATTCTATAGTTTCTACTTTAATATTACTTCTACTAAGTAAAGGGGAATTTAACATGTTATTGGGATGCACTTGGATACATAATATGTTCACAATACCATTTCTAGTATTAAAAAGTGTGAAGTATATAAATGTCAATAAGGTGGTCATAATTATAGTTATTACATATTAATACCCTCTTTAATAGGATATTATCCCCCTCCCCACCACCACTATTAGTTAAACAACCTAATAGGGTTCATCCTACTCAGATAGATTAGAGGAAGATATTAGGATTTCATATATGGCAAAAACTACAACATCCATTATAGTAGAGGTTTATTCAAAACTCACAAAATTCATTACCTATTTTATCATGTCCCATAATTGTGCTACAAAATCCTTCATGTATTCCATAATGAACACAAGAGAATTCTTATGTTATGTATTAAATTACACATATTATTATGATTAATATAGATACATAACATACTCTATATAATATGGTTGATGATGATAAATGTGGATATGTAACATCAGAAGGGTACTTTTTAGATTATGATATAGATACGCATATTACATCTTGATCACAACATGTAAAATTGGACACATTTGACACATAACCTACATGTGAGCATCCCATTGATGGGATCATTTGTTAGCATTTTGTAAAAACTTAGAAAATACAAAAAAATCATTTAAAAATAATAATAATAATACCTACACATGACATGTACTGCTTGTTTACATGGTTTTTTTAAAATCATATATAGTACTTTGCATATCCATTTTTATATTCACATGTGTTTCTCTATATACATGAGTGAGAACCAATATATATAGGTCATTTATGACATACACACACAATTGCAGTACATTTCTAGACCCAAGATCCACCTTCCTAAATTAGGGGCATTCTTTCACTATGGGCATCTTGATACTTCATATAAGTTTTATCTTTCTATTTACATGAATCATATTTAGCTACTTTACATTACTTAAACATGATTTTATTTTAATCATACTACTTATATTTCTATTTCATTGGATATTATATTTTTCTATTTATGATGATGGCATACATTGATTGTGTATATTATCCTTGCTTGTTCTATACATCATTAATGTTGTGTATTACATGATGAGATGATAGCTTATGTATTTCAATATTTAATATGTCTTTATTTGTTATTTATTTTTATTCTATGTGACATTTGATTATATGTTGTGTTTGAATCTATTTTTGTGTGACATTTACTTTTCCATTGTGTTTGACTAAGTTTTTATGTGACATTTGATTGTCCATTATGTGTGGCTCTTTCCTTGTGTGATATTGAGTGTTATTGCATGTGATTTATTTTGTGTGTCATGGCCATGACATTATGTGTGACTCTATTTTCTATTGTGGATATATTTGAGTGTTATTGCATGTGATTTATTTTGTGTGTCATGGTGATGACATTATGTGTGAATATATATGCTATGTGTGGATATATCTAATATTTTTACAAAGTTTATTTGTGTCTTGATCCATATTACATACTCCTAGTCTTTTCTATGGTGTTAATGATACATACGATGCACCTTCCAAGTAGTTATTACTAAATTTATGGATGTTCATTACTATGTTTCCTATTCACTATGTGTCTCATTATTAAATCAATCTTGACATGACACTTGTATGCCTTAGGATGCATGTTTCATATATATTAAGATGATTTATTCTTACTATGATAACATATTCTTCACATGTTAGTACATGTTTTAAACTGATTACATCTTTTTTATATAACATGAAGTGTATAATTATTTATTTTGAGGTGATTAATTCATAAGATACATGTTCACCTCAAAATGGGGGCATACATAGTGTCTTGTTCTAGAGACTAAGCCTTCACAATCAGATGTTTTAGATTTTGGGCACATATTACTTAATAATGGTAAATTTTTATGCTAATTACAACATGTTTTAATTAAAATAAGATAGGTTTTACAGATAATTGGGGGCATATCCATGATTTTATGAGTGGTATTTCACTGATTCTAAGAAAATAATTCACATATTATATGACTCAGATTACATAAATCATCAGATTGGGTGCATATATTCACACTTTCATAGATAGTATGACACTTTGGCATAATTTATTGGACTTGAATTACACATATTATTGGATTGAGAAAATATATAGAACATATGTGACACATTCTAAAAAATATATACTAAAGTAATAATCATCCATTATTTAAATTAAATCATTTAATCTGTGTAGTGGATGATTTAGAAACTTTATGAAAATTCTCAAGATTTTATAATATTTATTGGAACCCATAGTGGATTCCATTTTAAAAATACAGTGATTTGTGTGGGGCTGAAGTTTTGAGTGACTTAACTTTTAGTCACTTATTTGAATTCAATAAGGGTTGGGGCATATTCAACTCAACCCATGGTTTTACAATGGCATCTCCAAGGGGAATGGTCACCCTATTAATTGTTGTTTCTAAAACATAAGTATCCATAACACATATTAGTTTACATACATATAGGTGTATTCATTCCTTAATAATTCATTCCACATATGTTCAATGTTTTACTTTATATCATAAGTGAAAACTAATTTATACATGTCTCATTGTATGTTTTCATGGAGCAAAGTACAACACTTAGTACCTAATTAAACACACCCATTGTGGCTATACTTAGGTATCACCTTATACCTTTTACTTTTGAAACTCCATTACTATAATAAAAGGGGGAAAATGTAGACACTCATACATGGTATTAGACACTTGACAATGTCACATTTAACCAATATTTAACATACTTGACTTATTTACGCATACATGACTCTTGTTCACATTATTCCTTAGCAATTCATCCATACATGGCCTCAACCTTAACATATTTATGTTACTATTAAAAATAATTTCCCTAGTCTCTGCCTAGATAGTTAAATATTAATTCTCAAATTGTCCTCTAATCTTAGATCATTATTCCTTTTCTCTAAACATGTCCACACTTCATTAACCAATTATGTCACTATGAATATGTATGATTAAGTTATACATGTCTGTGCACACATTAAAAGCTATTTTACCAAATTTAAATTATTCATATGGTTCAACCCATACATTTTAGATGTCAGTTCAGAGGAATTTGTCCAAAGAGTTAACTATATAAGCCTATTAAGGTTATGATTATTGATCATTTACCACATATCTATCTCTCATTGGAAATAAATTTGTACATTGAGGGGTGATACCCTAAATTTTCCAAATATTGAGCCTCTAAAAGGAGTAATCCTTGAGATAAGTTTGAGTACCACTATAAGATTGAATCATAGCTTATGAAGTTTTTAAATCCATACACAATATTACACTACATACTATTATCACACAAAATTATACACACTTAGCTAGGTGATATAACTACATTCATTTTGACTTCCTTATTTAGAGTATTGGATATATAAGCAATTCTTAGCCACACAGAGTGGCTAAGGTCAGCTCAACCCTTCCCTTTCATTTTTTATATCTATTTTAAATTGGTCATATAGTGAAAAAATAGGGTTTGAAGTAAGTAGACAGATAAAAAAGTTATTCACATGAGATCAAAGGAATTCACATATGTATGATCCATTAGTAGATGTAGGCACATTAGTCATAAATATCATAGATCAATGCATATGCATAGGATAGTTCCACACCGTAGTAAACAGTGCCATATTATGTAGGTGTCCAAGAAGTGTAAACTTGTCCAAAACTCATGAAAAAACTCTAATTTAATATCTAAGCACTCATAAGCCCATTTAAAATTATTTTTGGTGATTATAACCTATCACATATGTGAAAACACTATAAAAATTTAAGTACTCAATTCTTCTATTTTTTTTTATATAAATAACAAGTTATTATATTCTATGAGTTACATTCAAATTTGTTTAGTTATTTTACATCTTAATTAATCTAAATTTTCCATTATTTTATCCTATTAGGTTGAAATTAATAAAAAAATAGATTAAAACACTTGTAAATTATATATTATTATATATAATTGTAAGATCAAATGCTCACTATGTGAACATACTAGAAAACCTCTATCTTTAAATTCAAATCCCTAGTTCCACTTTTGACAATAGGTTAACCTATAAAATGGAGAAAATATATGTGTTGAGTTAACCTTAACTAATTCCCAATGAAATTCTAATCACCACTTACATATCCAATACTCCAAGGAGAGAAGTAAAACCACACATATCTCTCCTAATTAGGTGTATGTGTGAAATGGTGTTCATGTTTTGACATAGAATTTCACTCTATGAGAGGGTTATTTAGGATCTCTCACTCCTAACCACATAATGGGATCAATCCTAGGCTATGGGTATCTTATGATGGGGATGAACCTCTAGAGAAGGCTAGTTCCTCTTGGTAGATCACATAAACTACTAGTTTTATTTGGGAAAGGGGTATTAGAGCTGTATAAAATGAATAGAAGCATAAAAAATGTTGATTCAAAAAACTAAATGACACTCCTAATTTCTCAAAAACAAACACAAAGGAAACTTAAATATTCCTCACTCACACAATCTATAACACTAGTTGGTTTGCATGAATAATTCTAATTAAGACATTCTAGAGAAGGGATAAATCATACAAGAATGGTAAAATTCACATTATACCTTAACATATGACTAAAAAAACACAAACTAAGTCCTAAAAACACCGTAAACCACCTACAAAAAAGGGCAAAGAAGAGAGGATAATCACCAAGAAAGGAGACTTATTTACAAGGTAATCATATACAAGGTACCTATAACATAAAGTGCAGTTAAAGAGATAGGAAAAATAGGTAATCTTATTGCTTCAAATCCCATTATTTAAAAACATTTATAGGGTTTTACCTTATCAAATGAGAGTATATCTTATAATCAAAAGAAAATGAGAGAGATATATAGAATGGAAGATAAAGAGGAGGAGAAAGCTTTCAATATTAAATAACTACACTTATAGGCCCATGATACATAGAAGGGAGAGGTTTAAGCCTTCATTACTATATTTTACTCCTTGAGACTCACCCTTTATTTCACTTTAAGCTCTTTTTTACCTCAAAAGGCCCTTTTTCCTCCTAATGGCCTAAAAAAGGCTCTTAAGGTCTAAAAATTTGATGAATTGAGTGATGTCATCATACACTACATGGATAAAGTCTTAAAATTTTATAAGCTCCTTGAATTCCCTAGTTTCCTTGACAAGCCCTTCAACTCCCTCAACATTCCCACTTGACTTCTACGCCACATCTCCATTTTGTCTTTCAAAAGCCTTTAGACACTTTGTGAAGGACTGTCACTTTAGCATTTAATGTTATTTAATTTGAGGGTGAATTTAATTACCTTATTAAACCTATAATAATGATAAATGACCTAAAATACACTTATAAAACCATTTCTATCTCCATTAGACTTGAAGCTTTTCTCACAACATAGCTTAGAAATGCTTCTTGAGGGCTAATAACCACTATTTCAGTGTTGTTTGGGATTTGTAATAGGTTTAGATGACCTAAATATGCATATTAAGGGTGTTATTATTTATAATACCATTTGAGGCATTCCTAAACCTACAATTTTTGAGACTCCATTAATGGAGGTTTTCAAGCTCAAACCTTTCTTCATTAGTTGCTATAAAACTCCCATTCAGGGTCATCTTGATGCCATGGTAGCCATTTTGGTACATTTATAAGACTTATATACCTCCATAACATGTATATAATGATGAAAATTAAATTTTAGGCCTCCTTCAAGATCTGAAATAATGGTGAAAACATCCATTACACCTGCAAACATCACAAACTCATTAGAAACCCTATGTTCTTCACCCTTTAGTTTAAAAAATAAACATATAGACCTTGGGAAGGGAAAGTAGTTCCATATAAAAATTATTTGTCATATTATACCTCCTCAATTCCATTAGATAGCTTCCTCATCCAAATACCTGCAACTATGTGCTTTTTAAGGCCATTTTGAACCTAAAAAACACCATGAGAGCTTGTAACTTGGTGGATATCAATGATTTGAGAATTTAATGGGTCTAAAAAGTATTTTAAAATATCCCATATTATTTCATATATATTCACACAAAATTTTATCTCTTAATTCAAAGTATAACTCTTAAAAATATAATCTTTGTGCTCTCTTAAGCTCTCCAAGCCAATATGGTTGCTTGGAAGTGATTTTCTTTGCATGGAGCCAATTTTGGATTGGTTTTCATTTTATTATAATTTATTAATACATATACATGATTTATACACAATATAAAATCAAATTTTTCCTTTGTAAATACCTAGAACACTCATTTCCAACTCCATGTGTGAGCAAGCAAGTGCGACTCCTTAACATACTTCTTTAACAGACTGATAATTTGACATTTTCTCTCTCCTAAAGTAAATTAGGGAAATGATTTAAAAAATAAAAATAGACCTATATTTAAAATTTAAATTCATTTTATTGATTATAACTCAAAATATGCATCTTTTGGGGTTACCTCAACTTGTCTTGTCTCATTTCTGAATATATGTAGCTCTAAGTTTTTCCATTTTATTAAGTTTTATGAGGTAAAAATAATTAATTATTTTTTAATTAGTAACATTATGGATAAAAAAAACTATTAAAATATTTTTTTTGATATTTTAAACCATAAAACCATAAAACCATCCAAAATCACAAATTTAGACCTTCAACACACTAAGAAATTGAGAACCATAGAACCTAGAGATCAAGAATTGGAAATATCTTGAGATATATGAGGTATAAATACATAATTATTTTTTAATTTTGAATTTTAAGGACCCAAATAACTTTTCCAATCATTATATAGCAACATACAATCCTTTAAAACACTCAAAAACATTTTTTCTGACTATCCCCACTTGCATGCTAAAACCTTGAAACTTGAAAATTTAAAATTTTCCACTTTTTTGATAATAAAATTATTTATGAAGGATTATAAATTTAATTTTTTCCCCATAATATCTCAATTTTTTTTTCAATCAAAGAACTCAAAAAATGCAATTCATCTCTCAAAACTGAGTTGTGAGGGTTTAAGAAGGGTTTTACTCTTTAGCAATTATTCATAAAGTTTAAAGCATATAAATTTTTATAAATTAATGAAATGGATATATTAAAAATCCATAAAACTTCACAAAAAATATCATCCTCTAATTCAAACCCTCAATCATGTATTAAGAAATTAAAAACTCACTTCGAATTTGTAGTTGCAAGCTTGGCCAAGAGAGTGCAATTTTGAGCCAAAATCCAAAATTAAGTTTGAAAAGTATTTAAAAACTTATAAAATGTTTTAAAAAACATTATAATTCCTGTAATATCTCACTCCATGTTTATATATCCTCACTCATGGTCAAAACCTCTTAGACCACTTGTAGGTGGTGATAGGCTTCTTAAGGCTTGAGATAGGTTTCTTGCTCTCCATCTTGATTGAGGAATTTAATAGTAATTAAAAATAATGACTCTTGGGATTATGTATTTAATTATTTTTTGACCCATATATAACAAAAATTCTCTTTGAATTCTCTTTGGAAGACTACAATTTTTTAGGCATGAAGGTGTGCATGGTGGTCTCAAGCTAGTTTAGGCTCCTCAAGCTCATTTTGGATTCCTTACATGATTAAATGATTTAATGTGTATTATAATTATTATTAATGATAATTTTTAGGGATATAAATATAATTTTAACCTACTTGTGCAAGGCATTTAGACCTACAACTTTTATTAAACTCCATTAATAGAGGTTGCCAAAAAACCTTCTTAAGTATGGTGATTCCTTTATCATAATTGGTATTTACACATCATTTATCTAAGGTTAATTTACCATATAAATTTATATAAAATGAATTACTTTCCATTAAACCATGAATTTGAGTTCCACTTCTTTCCTATATGATGTAAGTGGTAATTTTCTCTCAATTTAAGGCTTAAGACTCTCCACTCAAAGCCTCAAATCTTGCTTTGACAATAAAACATAAAACTTTATTGATTTAATCACATATATTATCATAATTTTACTTATTAAAACTTTCATTATCACCTCAATTTATCTCTAATACCTCATTTCATGCTTGAGGCTCGTACAAGCTCTTGTCTCCTTATAGCCCTGAAAACATGCAACACACCTTATTGGGAGCAATCTAGAGGTGATATCAATAAATAAAAAATATTTTTTAGTAAAAAATTGTACCTTATTTATGTGTCAACCATTTCATCATCATAAACCCAAGTTAAACATGTTTACTCCACCCTTATCTCTATCTAATTAGGCCTTTTTTAGGCTTGTGACCTCCAAGACTGAATTTTGGCATTTTTGAGCTCCCAAAAGTGGGAAACCTCCTAAAATTATTTGATTAAGTTTTTGGGGATTATTTTTATGCAACATGATAATAATGTCTGAGTTTTTGTGCTCATATACAAACCAAGATATGCTTAAATGCTAGGCATGGTGAATGTATAGGCCTAAGAGGGTGATGAACTAGAGCACCTCTGATAATAGCTTGGAAAATATTGGAGAGGGTATGTAATGATGTATGTGACTTTAATAAACCATAAAAACCTCCCATTTACTTTAAAGGGAGTGTAAAAAGGCAAAAACCTCATTGAGGGCCCTCTTTTAGGCTTGGGCATCATAGGCTAAGGGCCTAAATTTGTATTTCTGATGATATTCACACCTAAAATTGATTGCAGAGGCCTTGGAGAGGATATTAAAAACAAAATATATGCTTTAAAAATATAATCAATCTATTTTACTGAGAAAAACCCTTAAAATCATATTTAATCATGCCTCAAAGAAGGCTAAAACTACATCTTTCTTCACTTAAACATCTCTACTCCACTCTAAATGACTTGAAATGGTATCAAACATTTTTTAATGGGTTAAATTAACTAAAATTAGGTGTAAAAATTCAAAACCCATTTTAATTCTTCAAAAATATCAAATTCCACTTAAAATTTTTTATTTGAAGGCTCTTAAAGCATCTAATGCATTTTGGTGTATTTTGGGCAATTTCGCTCCATACGACTCCATTTTTGAGTTTATGAAATATTTTATTGGGTTATCACCTGATATTATCTCTTATTCATGGAATTATATGTTCAAACACCTTAGAAACTATTTATATCCTTAACTTAGATCCCAAAATCCCATTTCTAGGCCTTTAACTTAAAGTTTCCAAATTTACCTTAGACCTTGATAAAGTGTTTCAAAAGAGTCCAATGACACCGATGTATGAAAATAAAATGTTATTCTATCTCCATAATTAGAACAAAAAATAAAATAGGATCTTGAGACAATTCACAATACCATGCCAAGACCCTCCAAGATAGTATACTGCATCATCAAGTCATGAAAAGAAAGAGACTAGTCATCAAGGAAAAAAGGGGTCATTGAATAGCTTGGGAGAATGGTAAAGTCCACTTAGGAAAAAAAATTTATATGTAGGCCAAATTTGGCCAACATTTCCTTTTAGGAATTCAACTTGCAATTTATCTTTCAATTCAATGGAAGACTTGGCTTAGCTTAAGTTCTTTAGACTTGAATGGGATCTTCTCTTTGTGACTAATTTATGATTTTATATGCTTATGGCAATCCATTTAAATGTGAAAATGTTTATATATGTTTATTTTATGAGTGATATATGAGGGAATAAGCTTAAACATTTTGTCTATTTATATAGGACTCTTTAATTAACTTCTCACACCATCAACATGTGACATATAGATCAACTAAATAAGATGATTAAAATTTTAAAAATGACTATTACATGGTACAGGGATAGGTTCATTATAATTGGACACCTAAAAAATTAAAAATTCATCTAAGTTTTGAAAAACTCATCTAAGAGGCAAGGATACTGATATGATGATCTAAGGATAGTCTAAATATGATTTTAAGTAGGTTATAAATAGACTAGGGAGTTCTTGTATGTGACTAATAGAAAATTAAGAAGGTCATGCCTATATAAGGAAACAAAATAAGAGCTAAGGGTGTGTAATATACATATGTATACATAAAATTTAAATGAGGTAGAGGTAGGTCAAGATTGGCATTTCCAAGTGCCTAATACCATATTCTAGTGTATAAAATTGTTAACGATGATATGCATAAAATTGAAAATTCTTATGAAGTTCATATTAAACTTAATGACGAATATCATTTTAAAATACATCTTGATGAGATTAATGGAATATATCATAAATAATTATAATCACTTTCTAAATATATAAAAATAGTTAGTAAACAATTCGAGGACATAGATGTTATCTTGAATGTTATCCTAGAGACTAAAAATGAAAAGAAAGCTAAGGAAACCAATTTTTAGAAACCACATAGAGAACCTTTGAATGATACTAATTCACCTTTTAGAGGCTTGGATCCTACATTAGGGGTTGAGACTACTATCCCTACTAATTATAATCATGTGTCAACACCTATGGTTACACAAGTGATTCCTACCATACCTACTATGGGGGAGCCATAGTTTACTCAAATATTTATTTTCCTTTGTAATATACTCTCTCTTATATGATTAATAGTAAAAAAACTTATGTAACACAATTTATTCCTATTCTATTTACTGTAGATACTAATCCTAGTATTTAGACACTCATACAACACATTTTTAATCTTTAAGCCAAGGTTTCTCAAATGTCACAAGATTCTAATGGAGTAGACCTTATCACAAATCTCAAACAATATTAACTAATCCTTTGGCCTCAGACATTTAAAACTATCTCATACCTATGAGAATTTTTACACCTAATCTTACATCATTTGAAGGTAAAGGAGATCTAGATCAACATTAAAGCCTTACATGTAACATTTTTATATTATAAAGAAAATGATAAGTTACTAACCTAGATTTTTCTTTGAAGCCTTAAGGACTTTTTCTTGAAATGGTTTTATGACATTCCTCTTCAATTGGTACACACTTTCAATCATTTTTCTAACCAATTTTTAGCTCATTTATTTATCAACATTAGTGAGAAGGTCTCTTGTGCTCAAATTTCATAACTCAAACAAGATCCTAATGATCCCATTAGTGACTATGTACTTTTATACAAGAGTATGATTTTAAAAATGATAAATCCTACGGTATTTTACCCTAATTTGGTTTAAAAAAACCTTAATAAGATATAAAATAGTATAATAATTATTAATTTGAATATGTATAATATACATAGATACTCATAAAAATTAATTTTAACTATGATAGAGTGCACACTCTAAATGTAGAAATAAATTTACACCAAGAAGTGAGAAGGTTCTTAGATTTTTTTTCATTATTCTGAGTTCTAATTCTCTAAATGTTATGTCTTTTGGATTGTTTAAAATCTCTCTCTAAATCTCATTGTATCCTATTTCTTCTTAGTCACTTCCATTAGGCTGAGTTAATATTCATAATCAACACTAACCTAAAATGGTTGGTACTAACTTGCATACAAAAATTACCTATTTTCTTCTGGGATGATGCACATGTGTTTACCTTTTATTTCCTTTAGAATTGTGAATATGTACCTATTTTACCAAAACACTAATTATGGAAAAGTAAAATGATATCAAATGGGGATGTTGCGTTAAAGACTTGAGTTAAACTTACCTTGGTCAATCCCTGTTGATTGACCAAATAATTCACTATATTTATTATACTCCAAAAAAAAGGATTAAAATCAAATGTAGTTCTCTTAATAATACACATGTGTATAATTATGTATGAAATCTATATGTTCTTTATCCTATCTTTCCATTGGCACAAGCATGCATATATCAATTGACCTTTTTAAACTTTAGATTTAGCTCTAAATTTTTTGTAGGTGTAAAATATAATCTTGTCTAGCTCTAGATAATGCAAATTTATTGTTATAAAATACCTTGTAATGAATTTTAATATATAAAATCCTCTAATTTTTGATGAAGGACTAATGACACATAAATCTGACCAAAATAAACTCAAATATGCTAAAAAATGGTCATAAAGTGAAACTATAATTACCCAAAAGTGGTATTTGAGTACTAAGATTGTTAATTGAGACTAATTATCCATATATTATCTCTAGATCCATACTAAAGATTATTATCACACTTATCTAGCCTTTGTGTAGGCCACATGCATCCTTAGTCAGCCCTAAAGTAGTCCCAGACCCTTAATTCTTGATCTTGGCCCTTTGTGCCTAGTGTTCTGCTAGTTGGACACTAAAACCATAATAAGGACACTGCCACCACATGGTGATAGTGTCCCAGAAATGGTGCTAATGTCCTTTACCTTTCTTTTTCCCAAATAAATATATTTTCAAAACTAGAATTCCTAAGGTTAGCCTATACCTCTTTTATCATCTACACAAGCATCAAAATAATATAAATACATGCATTTTATCCTTTTAAACACTAGATGGAAATAAGATGAAAAATACACATTGAAAATCACAATAAGTTATGCATAATTAAGGTTATAAATCCCTATTCTTCCTTACTTCTACATACTACCATCTCCAATAGTCCTAAACTTAGATTACTCAAATTTCTAGTCTCAAGCACATTTAAGGCACTAAATGCTACTATCATATTAGCTTTACTTGCACTTTCAAGAACACTTATATGGGGATAAATAAATTAGGATTGATCCCTCAAATTATTGGTATGTAAGCAACTCTATTCATAATGGGGTGTTGAGGATGTCCAACCTACCCTATTAATAAACACACTTTTCAGCTCATGTCAATCAGATGCCATAGCTACATGGAAGATAAAGGTTTTCTCATAAATTAGTCATTAAAATACATGGTTTCATAATTCATGTACATAGGAACATACCTCAGAGATCTAGACACAAGTTTACCTAGAAGCTTAGGATAATCCTACATAGAAGACACTACTACCAATAGCAAGAAACTATAGCCATATTTCAAATAATGGTGATACTATCCAATTATGGCACTAATATTTAGGAGGATTTATGACACCAAGATCTATTTTAAAAAAATTAGATGAGATTCCACCTTAGTTTCCATCACCTATATCATCCATCTCAGTTGTTTTCTAGTTAAGTTCTCAATTGCACTATTTATTACTATTTTTAGAAAAGTCAAAGCCGATGAGTTCTATAATAAATTAGGGGTTGTATTTATTACATATTATTTACCTAATTTAGTCCACTCATATTTTTAAGAATCATAGGGTTTACATTCACTAAGTACTAAAGGGTTAAATTTTTTGGTGAACTCAATCTACTTTGAATATTACATAAACCCTAACCCTAGATATTCTTAGGGTCTATATCCTTTTTATGTCTATGCTTAGATATTAGTTTAAAAATATCTAGTTTATTTTCAATATTTTATTTTTTCAATATTTCCTAGAATAAATTTATTTAAAGGTTTAAAATAGACAATAGTTTATTTTCCTACTTCCTAAACTACAATGGCAGAATTCAACAATTGATTTTATGAGATCGATAAAAGACAATTGAAATATTTTGTTTCCAAACATTCAGCTATGAAATATGATCTTATCAATATTATTCATGAAGAAATTTAAAAATAAAATAATGCTTAATTTTCAACTCCCCTAATTAATAACATTGTTACACCTATAGTGGGGCCAACTTAGCTAGCATAACAACCAACAATTATAATTCAACAACCTTCATTGATAGCTACACCTCTTTTGTCTAGTTATTCTACTCCATATGTACAATCCATTATGTATGAGGTTCATACTCCACAAGCTAAGGTGTTACATCTTAATAAGGCAACCAATAGGCCATCACATGCCTTAGATTCTAATGTTCTATTACATACACCTTTGTCTCATCACAAAGTCATAACTTCTTTGACATCTATATTTGTGACACATAAGCTTACATTATTACGTATTATGATATAAGACTATATTGGCCAAATTAACTATCCCCATGGTAGATAAAATGATTCAAGACATCTTCAAACATAGTCTTCTACCATTATTGCAAAAAACTATCTTGTTTAAGAAGTTTATAACCTTCACAAATTTGTGCCACATAGTAAAATAAAGAGAAGTAAATCTTCTCTCAATGGGAAAAATAAAATATATAATTGGATTATAATCAACTAATAAGAGTTATAATAAGCCTCCATATAAGGTAAGGGCTACTAAAAACAAGGTTGCTCCAAAGGCCACAATTAATGCAACTTTAGAGCCATTTCCTTGTTTGGTTTTATCAGCTCCTCCATGCAGAGTTTTCACCAACCTTCTATAATTTCCAACATGTGTTTTATAAAAAAATCTTAGAATTCAATATAATATCTCTCCCTCCCATCAAAGAGGTTGATATGACATGATATTTTCAAAATAAATATGATTCTAATGCATTCTATGAGTATCATAGTGCACCAGGCCATACAATAAATAGATGTATTAACTTGAAACATAAAATACAAGATTTGATTGAGGCTAGCATTATTTATGTGGGCACACCTATAGAGGCACCAAAATTACAAAAAATAGAAGCTAATACATTGAAAATATTCTTAGATCCACTTCTAAAGTAAACAAAAAATGAGGTAGAAATCATTTTAGGTGTTCACTATACATATCAGGCACATCCACCACCAACTTCATATCACACTATTACAAATTAAGCACACCCACTACATAATATCATTGGTGTGTACTATATACACATAATATTTTAAAACTTTAACACTTACTAACCCTTTACATATTATAAGAACCCATCAATTCTTAATCTCTCTAAGTGCACACCTTAAGGGGTGCACCAAGAAAGGGGTGGGTAGACCATTGGTGCTTGACATGATTATTGTCCCTTTTTACACTTGTTATCCATACTTGTCTCTTAAAAACCATTCCCCTAAGCTTTATCTCCTATTTTACACCATCTTCTAGTCATTTTCCACCTTCATTATCCCTTTCCCTAACCTAAGCCTCTTTTTGGTAGTTTACATGACTATATCAGCCACATTGACCATGCATTATTATTAATAGAGCTTACTAAGAACTAAGTCAACCATGGCCAACATAGTTCATTATCTAGTATGTTTTTTTGTCAATTTTAATACTAGGTCGACTATGTTAACCTTATTGGTTGAAACTTTTGAAAGGGTTTATGGTTATATCTACCTATACAAACACAACCATTTTTCTATTTCTAAGATAAGAGAAAAATAAGTAATATAGATTGCACATTTGTTTATCCACAATTCTACTTGAGGATCAAGCTTAAGGTTTCATACTTTCTTTGGAGATACGGATCTTGTCTTGTAAAGATGTATTTTGGATGCATTGATAGGTTATTTATCCTAGAGATAATTTATCCTTATCATCCTTACATACCACAACAACCTATTGTGAAGCACCTTGGCCAAGGGAGAGATTGAGGCTTGATGGGTTCGTCTTCAAAGGCAAGTATTCTTAAATTTGTTCCTCATTTGTAAGAGTGGAAAGATATGTATTTACACTTCTCTTCCATTAATTAGGATTACATATACATTGATGTGATTATATGTTTTCTATGCATGTTTAATTTTAATGTTTGTTACCCCCATTTTGTGCCACAAGCGTAGTTGAGCACTATATTATATTTTACTTTACTTGTTAATAGTTTATTGAATTAAAAAAAATAGGACCTAGTTAGGGTTAATGCATAATTTTACTTGATTTGAGGCTTTAGAACCCTCCCTAGTGATATTATTTATGGTAAGAGATCCCTTGATTAGGTCTAGTAGATATATATTAGTCATGACCCTGATTATTTAATGTACCCCCAATTATAAGTGTAAGTAGGATCTATCTTCTTCAAGCTAGGATTTATATGTAGATATGCTACATTTGTCATTACATACATTTTGGTGAACCCAACATGAATCTAACCCTTTCAAGTTTTCTTTCATGCTTCTCATTTCTATCATTCTATTATTATTCTATATTTATGATACTAGGTCAACCAGGCCGATATAGTTCTAACTTATGTGTATAGGTTTAACACACAGTCACATCAAAATGACTCTATTCTTTCTATGTAGGTATTCATTAGATACAAATTATTGGATTGAGTAGGTCGACACAATATTCTTATTCAATTCTAGATAAAAAACTATGTTGAATAGTTTAACTTAGTCTTTTAGTCAGCATCCATAAAAATAAACTAAGTTGTGTAGGTCGACTTAATCTTCTAGAATAGGTCAACTTAGTCATCTTAACAAAATTAAAAGAATAGGGTTTCATAGAACTAGGTCAACCAAATTGACTTAGTTGGAAAAACTTGTAAGAAACATTCAAGGCACTTCAATAGAAAATTTTCAATCCTTAGCATATTCCAACCCACCAAGTTTCGTTTCTTTCTATCTCTTTCAATTCAATAATTTATTACAATTTTGTTTTGTGCAAGTTTGCAATCTTCAATACTACAACTCTACAATAAAATAAGTCAATTTGGTTGACTTAATTTTGTAGCCTATCTTCTATTTATAAGATTAAGTTGACCTAGTCAACTTAGTTCTTAAGGACTCTCACTTCTATAGAATAATAGTGACCCAGTTGACTATATTCGGAAATGTTTACATAAAATGTCATTTGAACTGACTCTATACCATTCTTAATTTGGGAATTAACAACTATATGCTAGTAATTAATTCACACTTTAATTTTTAGCTAATTTCATACTTAGAGTAGCTCAAAAAGTCTAATTAGGAGTTTAAAAAAAATACTATTTAGCTAAAATATTTTTCTCTTTTTTCACACACTACTAAATCACACAATATTCAAAATTCATTTAATATTTGTCTTCCTAAGGCCTACCTACTTGGATGTCATCACAAAGGGGGAAGAAAACTTGGTTTATGGATAAGTATAAACATGTCATTAATGGTATATATTGGCAAAGCACTAGACACCCTTATTGTTATGGAATTATGAAGTGAGGGGGTAGGCCCAAATACCAATCCATTACCATTGCCAACACAGATTCTTTTCAGCCTAAACATCCTAAAACCATCCATATATTTATTTTTAGTTCCCTGTTATCAACCAACTTCCCTATCAAACTTAAAATAACATTTCATAATAATCTAACAAACACTCAAGATGACCACTTAGTTATCATTTACTTTTCAGTTAACTGACTTCTCTCTGCTCATTATATGTTGTGTTACAAAACTTTCATTAATCACGATTGGTGTAAAGTTTTGTGCTATGTGCCAATTAGATAATTCTCATTAATCCAATTGTTTATATGTTTTGATTCCATTTATTTCTTTGATTGCATTTCAAAAACTTTCCTTATTTTTAGCACATTGTCATTTTATTTGACAAAGTCTTTTATAGACTATCTTTTTCCCTATCTACAGTACTAAGTCAACTTGGTTAACCCTGTACTCTTTTCTACCAATCAGGTTAAAGTACTAAGTTGACTTGGTTGACCCTATATCATTATTAGACTATAATTTTCCCTATCTATAGTACTAATTTTACCTGGTCAACTCTATATCACTTCTACCAATTAGGTTACAATACTCAGTCAACTTGGTCAACTATGTATCCTTATCAGATTGAGTTTTCCCTTGTTTATAGTACTAATTTGAACTATTCAACTCAGTATCCCTTTTTCTAGTTAGATTACAGTACCAAGTTGACTTGGTTAACTCTATATCCTTATCTAACTTCTATACAACAATACAAAGTTGACCCTGTTGACCCTATACACCTTGCCCAATACTATTCTATGTGTGTTTATCTAGTCTTATTTCATAATGATGTCATATTTTTAGCCTTTGCTTAGTCAATAAAATTACATAATCAAGGATTTAGATCATAACCTCAATTATTTTATTACTTCAAATGAAAATATTCACTTTCTTCCTTCATCTTTTCCTAATCCAAAACCAATCACTACATAATGTAATATAGTTGAGGTCCTTCATCCTAGTCCTCCTCCCAATACCAATGTTGAGAATCCTCCACCCAATACCCTTCCTCCCACAAAAACTAATAATCACCCTTATAAAAACACTAATACCCCAACTATAAATACTAATGCACAAATTGACACAACTCAAGTTCTTACACAAATAGTTCAACAAATGAACACCATGAAAACAACTAATCATTCCCAAATGATGCAAATGTAATAACATTTATTACACATGACTAGTCAACCACCTCAAGTCATCATGTCTCAACCAAATCAAAATTTTTTCCCTCCTCCTCTTAGAAATGTTAACGGTAATATCATCCCTCAACCTAATTTTCATAAAAAAATGCTTAAACATCTTCAAAATGAACCTTTAGTCCCATTCATTGCATCCATAAATATTGGAAACATTTTTCCAATTATCACATATGATGGGCCTAAATACCCTAATATCTTTCTTAAGTATTTTGGAAATATATAAAAGGAATGGGTCCAAAATAACACCTTTACTACCACCAAGATCTTAACCAAAACATTTTTTGGTAATGCACTTGAATGTTACAACCAAATTTCTAGACATTTCATTTCATAACTATGGCATTTATCAATATCCTAGTGAATTAAATCTAACATGATAACCTTGATGGAAATTACCTTAGCCATTTCATCAATGACAAACAACTTCCTAATGAATATGCTCATAATTTCATCAAACAATGGAAGTCTCTAGCTCACATAGTGGACAATAACATGAATGATGATACCTTTTATAACTATTTGTAATTGCTCTTAAATCTTCCCTTCAATACAAAGTTTGAATCTCCCCCCATAAAAATTTAGAAGCCTTATACCAAGAAAAAAGGTGAGACTTTCTTATGACTCAATTTAAAACACCTCAAAAAACTACTAAAGAATAAATTCAGAATAAATTTCCACCCTCTAAATCTATGATATTTGATCTGTCCAAACCTCCTCCAAAATGGTACAATCATAATTAGTTTTTTTGGTGGCATGCTACTATATGTCATTCTGATGAGTCTTTTCATGATATTCATTGATTTATCCTTGCTTCCTTACTTGATCCACATTTAAATCTTGATATTATCACAAAACAAAATTATCAAGACTATCTTTAATCTTCTCCAATTCAATTTAAAGAACCACAATCAAATTAACATCAACTACCTAATAAACAAAAAAACTTATCCCATACCTACACCTCATCAACTAATGTTGTTCAAACCATAGTTAATCCTTATTATTACAATAATAAGGAAAAGATATCTAACATTAATAACTTTAAACATACTATTGCATCCATTAAACCTCAAACTCTTAAGTCACATGAACCAAATGAGTACCTAGTTCAAATTCCTACTCCATAATATATCATACATGGTCCTCCTTTACCTCCTTCACCTCTTCATACCTTTCATCATTGCATGTCAAAGATAATGCCTCTTGCATCATTGTTTCTCCAAGAAAACATATCTTCATCTGATGTATACTTGTCAATAAACACTTACTAATGTAGATAGTCAAATGACCTACCATATTTGAATATTTTTCTAACTGCAAGTGTCTCACTTAGAGCTCTCATGAATACTACATCTATCCCTCCAAGAGTCTTGTTTGGATTTATAGCTTGCTTGAACTCTATCATGTTCAATTGACACCTCTCAAATTGAATATTGGGACTCATCAAAGTTGTCTCAACTTTACCTCCTTATAGAACATGATGTACTTGGTGTATAAAAACATCAATATTATCTTCTTGTTACTCCATCATGTCTAAAAGTGATTCAACATTATACTAAGGTTTGCACTACTCTTCAACCACATACATTTCTACATTGGCTTCATTAGATTCCTTCATGACTATAGCCTTATTCTCAGTAGTTTGATACTCATTCTCATGCTTGATAAGACAGTCTCCTTTATGTTTATAATATCCATCAATAACTTTATTATCAAATTCATTCTTCTTAACAAGGGGAGGTGACTTACTCAGCTATTCAAATTCTTGAACTATGGCATGGAACTATTGTCATAGATCATTTTAATTTTCATGGTTTTCACATTCGTGTAGTACTCCCTCTTAGGTAGGTAATATGGACTTGTATTATTAATTATCCTAATATACCATACTTTTAAATCCATCATCATCATCATCATCATCATGTGTATGAATAAGGTAATCACCCTCAGTAACTTGTTGAAAATAATTATCAATGCTTACCTCAGAATGTTCATCACCTTGATCATGGATGATGTATGTGCCAAGGTTTGTTTGTTCAATGAATGTGTATGGATCATGTCCATAAGTTTCAAAACCATACTCATTTAGGAAAATGTTAGAGATACCTTTAATTTTAGAGGATGATCCATCATCCATAGCATTCTCTTCTTGATCATCAATGGTAAAATTTAGATTAGAGCTTACTTCCACATATGGATCAATATGAAATTTAGCCAATGGTTATGTTCTAATAGTTAAATTTGAACCATACCTTATTTTGAAATCTAATAAATACCAATAAACTAAGAGATATACTCCTATCTTAGTTATGAAATCCCTTGATAGGCAAATAGAAATATGAGTAAGTAAATCAACCACCACTATATATTGAAGGATTGGGAAGCTTGGAAAATCATGAAAGAAATCTCTCAAACCTTTGATGATCCCCACTAACTTATCTAGTGTCCAATAAAGGTTTTACACTCCCTGCTATATGGTTCATATTTTAATCCAAATTTATCTACTACAAGTTTGGACATAACTGAGGTACTTGCCCCACTATCCATAATATAATTATGAACAAGATTGTATCACACAATGAGAGTGAGGTAGAAGTGTGTGGGATTTTCATATTTGGTAGAGGTTTCAAAAATGTGAGTAGGATAATTAGTGAGGGATACATTACCATGTCTTGAAGTCTGAAGACTAATGTTGACTTGGGACACCTTCTTTTGAAAAAATTCAAATTGATCGGGCACATGGAGTACTTCACAAAGAGATATAAATGTTTTAACACTCTTTAATGAATCAATAATATTCAAAGAAAAAACACTCACCTTTTATTTCATTCTTGAAGTCAAATAAATTCCTTGATCTTGAGGTAATGGAGCACTTAGAGTCACCTTTCCAACATTCTAATTTTGAAGAGGTATAAAAGTTGTAGGGATTGTCACACTTGCATTCACACATTGTGGCCTTGAAGAAATATTATTAGGATTTGTATCAAAACCATGAACATCTCCCAAATATTTCCTCTTTGATATTGTATTGGTGTTAACTAAGGTACCTTGGTTTAGGATAAATATGTCTTCCACTAGAAGTTCTGTCAAGCCCACTCTTTGAGGATGCCATCCTTCATTTGTTTCTACTTGCATGAAGTTCTCATATTTTATCAATTGAGGAGTATGTCCTCCTTGAGATACCAAGGCCTTACCTTTAAATTCATTGGCATCCATGTATTGTCCTTGAGGATTCTATTATTCTCCTTGAACCAAGTTACTATGGACTGGAACCATAGCTCTTGTGTTGGGAATCCTTACAACATTAAAACATATTATCATCACTTTTTGGGATGACTTCTACATTGATTGGTGCTTGTGTTAGATCCATTATCAATTAGTATGGCTTATTAGTGACATGACTATCATAAAATAGCCAAATTCCTTTTATAACACTATTTTACCTCCTTGTGATAAAATATGAGCATACTCATCATTGTATCACTTATTACATAAACTGATATATCATGATCCCCACATTTCCCTTATTTCCTTTCATTTGAGGCTCACATCGGTCAATTTTGAGATTACACTCTTACTTGTGGGTAAGTCTAAGAGTATTTAGACACCTTGGTATTTATATTATTTTATCTAGTGACCAAGTGTATGCTCTCTTGTTTTTTTCACCTATTTCACTCATGTGTAGTCCTCTGAATCCATATGGAGAAGTAATAAAAAAACCCAAAAAAAGTTAAAAGCCAAATCATAAAATACAAACAAAAGGAAATGATTAAAAGGAAAAAAAAATATTAAAAGTTAGCTCACACTAAAATATGAGATATATATTTGGGTCTAAGATCAAACTCCATAGTTAGCCTCATGATATAGCCAAGGTCCATTGGGTGCGATAGGCTAGTAGACTGGGGTAGGAGGTCTCACTATATCATATACTATCTAGTGCCACCTACTTTATCATGTAAGTACCCAATCTTAGCAGTATATTGATGAATCTAGAAGGGTTCTTAAGGAATGGGGAACACATTGTGGGAGGTAGGTCCCTTTTAATTTTCATTCATATAACTTTCATGGGTTAATCTATGTACTTCACTTATTGGCCCAAACTTTAAGTTCATTAGTCAAAGTGTCCCAAGTCTTTGGTGTTGATATTTCTTAGACTTTCTCACTTTCCTAGTGTGTCTCATTATTTCTAAGGATGTTTACATCACCCATGTGGTGCCTCACTTTCCTTATTTACATAATATTTTCCTTATATTCCCCTTGTTGGATATTGATTTTAGCTGATCACATCCTTGGTCACATCTACCATATTACACCTCTTGGTTTATAGTTTGTGAGTTACATTGTAAGACCTTGGATAAGACTAGGCCTTCCTCAAAAACACCCTTACACCATTTGTTTACCACACCATCTCATTTTCATACTAGTCATGTCATTAGGTGGTTGTGTTTTATTATATTATATCTTAGAACAAGCACTAAGTTTGAGTTTTAATCCTTTAAAGCTTTTGATTTTCATCTATTTATCATGTTCTTATTTGATTTTTATGGACTTCACTTATATTACATATGACATTTGGTATTCTTACATGTTTCTCTTTTTGTATGATTTATTCATGTTTGTCTTACATCTTGACTTACATTTAATTTTTAGTTATTCATTTTCCATAATTTTGTCATTCATTTGCCTTCAATATTTTAACCTTGCCTTAGCAATCCTAATTTGCCAATTTTCCTAAATAATTCATTGTTACTTTAACCACCCTATGCACATACACATTATTTCTATTATTATCCTTATATCCCTAAAGCTTCTCAAATACAAGTGCTTCACCCTCCATGATCAAGACTAGGATGTTTGCCTATAATCATTTAGATGAAAGGTAAGTTAAGGCATGTATATGGTATTTTTAGTTACTCTCATTTCTTTTTATCATTAATTTATGTATGCCATTTTTAGTTATCTCGATTTCAATTATTTTTATATTCTTTATCGAAGCACCATACCATGTTACACTCATGTGACACATGATGATATTTGAGTGGGGCATATGTATACACATAATATTTTAAAACTTCACCACTTACTAACACTTTTTATCTTGAAAGAACCCACCAAGTCTTAATCTCTTTGAATACATGCCTTAAGGGGTGCACCAATAAAGGGGTGGGTAGATCATTGGTGATTCATAGGATTTTTGTCTCTTTTTCTACTTTTTATCCACATATTTGTCTCATAAAACCCATTCCACTAAGCTTTGCCTACTATTTTGCACTCTGCTCTAGTCATTTTCTACCTTCACTAGCCCTTTCCCTAACCTAAACCCCTTTTTGGTAGTTTACATGACTATGTTAGCCACATCAACCTTGTATTATTATTAATATATATTACTAAGAACTAGGTCATCCATGGTCAACATAGTTCATTATCTAGTATATTTTTTGTCAATTTTAATACTAGGTTGACCAAGTTGACCTTGTCAGCCAAAACTTTTAGAAGGGTTTAGGGTTAGATCCACCTATATAAAGACAACCATTTCACCATTTATAAGAGAAAAGAAGAATAAGTAAGATATATTTCACATATAATTATCCACCATTCTACTTGTGGAACACTCTTAGGGTTTCATACTTTATTTAGAGATATGAATCTTGTCTTGTCGAGAAGTGTTTTAGATGCATTGATAGGTTGTGTAGCCTAGAGATGATTTTTTTTGTAGTCCTTTCATACCATAATAACCTCTTGAAAAACACCTTGGCCATAGGAGATATTTAGGCTTGATGGTTTCATATTCAAAGATAAGTATTCCTAACTTTGTTTCTCCTTTGTAAGAGTAGATAGATATGCATTTGCACTTATCTTCCATACATTAGGATTCTATATATATTGATGTGAGTATGTGTATTATATGCATGATTAATTTTAATGTTTATTACCCCTACTTTGTTCCATCATGTGGTGGGAACTAGATTGGATTTTACTTTACTTTTTATTAGTTTAGTGAATATGAAAACATAGGACCTAGTTAGGGTTACTATAGAGTTTTGCTTGATTAGAGACTTTGGAACCCTCCCTAGTGATATTATTTATGGTAAGAGATCCCTTGATTAGGTCTAGTGGATCCATATTATTCATGACCTGATTATATAATGTATTCCCAATCAAAAGTGTAAGTAGGATCTATCTTCTTTGAGCTAGGATTGATTTATATAAATGCCTCATTTTATATTGCATACATGTACCACACTACAGTTCTAGGTAGACCACTCATCACTTTCTCAAAGTAGGAGATTGTTGATGATACATATTTATATACACTCTTTATCTTATCTTAAGTAGATCATCATCCTATCTAGAGTGTTATGGTTGATAATGGGACAAGCATTAACATGTGCACTATCACACTTATACAACATTTAGGGTATTTAAATTAGGATATATCCCATATAAGCATAATTATCAATGGTTTTAGTGGTCATGTTCACAACTCAATTAGGGAGATTTTGCTTCCTCTATAGTTTATACTAGCATATATGGTCACTAGATTCTTAATAGTACCTAGTGCATGTGTATTTGACATGTTATTGGGTAGGCCATGGATAAAACAATTATGAGCCATTCCATCTATAGTGCATAAGTGCCTAAAATATATACATAAAAATTAGGTGGTCATAATTGAGGGTATTTAATATGAGTATCATCTACCTATCCCATAGATAATTATAACATAGTCACCAATTACATCACAATTACCAGTTATAACATAGTTGCCAGTTATAACATAGTTACCAGTTACAACACATTTATTAGTTATATATCTAAGCATAGTTCCTATCAGTACAACATAGAGTCTACTAGAAGCAATAGTGAAGGTGAGGTTTAATCCTATAGTATTTCCACATATGTATACTCTCCCATAAATACTATTAATAGAAAGACCCCTTGCATGAGAGATATGTTGTAAATTTTAAAGGGATTCCATTTCTTCATTTTATATTCAGATTAGTATTATTGAGTTCTCAAGGTTCTTAGCATAGGGAACCTATGTAACCTAAAACTTATTCTACCATATGGGTCCTTAATACCCTTACAATATGTTGTTTCTAAAATTAGCTTAGCTCATTTTTGGGAACAACCCCTTACGAAACTTGTCCATTTCATCTTTTGTCTCTCTAAGTTTGTTTTCAAGGTGGATTTTTCTCGTTCTCATCTTGGTCTACCTAGAACTTCTAAAATTTGTGAAACACGTCTTCCCAAAAAGTGAAGGCTGTTACAGTCTCAAAACGTTTCGGGAACCAAGTCCCCTTTTTAGACTACCTCTTCTAAGAGTTAGTCTTTTCTTCCTTTCGCTACAGGGGTGGCAAGTTTTTCCGCCTCTGCATTTCCCTTATTTTTGTGCAAGGGTGGCAAATTTTTCTGCCCCTACACTTTTCCTGCAAGGGTGGCAAATTTTTCTGCCCCTACACTTTTCCTGCAAGGGCAGCAAATTTTGCCGCCCCTGCACTCTCGCATGCAAGGGTGACAAATTTTGCCACCCTTGCATAGATTTATCGGAACATGTAAGGGTGAAAAATTTTGCCGCCCTTGCACATCTCATTAACCATGTGCAACATTTATGGCCACGCATGGCGGGTTGTTGGGGTGGGTTTTTCACCCCATATAAGCTGATTTGAGCCTATCTTTCCTCATTGCTTCCTCCTCTCCTCCTGTCTCTTGCATCTGAGTGACCCAACTAACGAGTTGAAGTGCATTTTAGCAGATTCAACCTTGTGGCACGTGTAGTTTCTCAGGTAGGTCTTATTTTTAGCATTTCTTTTTGTCTTCTTTTCTCATTTTGCTTAGGGTTTTTGTTAGTTACTTTTTATTTTGTTTTTTTTCCTCTCCTCCTCATTGCTGGCAGATTTTCCCCCTCTTCCTAGCATGCAGACTTTCCCCCTTCTCCTCTCTTAGCGTGCGCGAGCGGTGAAACTTGCCACCCAAACTAACCCTCTCATACACGAGCGGTGAAGTCAGCAGCTCTCGCACTTCTCTTATCCCACGTACATCAGTGGCAAAATTTGCTGCCAAAGTGTTTCTTCTTTGTAAGGGTGGAAAATTTCACCACCCTTTCTTTTTCTTTTTTCTTCTGACCCTCCTTGCAAGGGCAGCAAATTTTGCCACCCCTGCAGGCCCTCCTCGCAAGGGCGGCAAATTTTGCCACACTTAAACTTTTCCTTCTCCAGTCTGTAAGGGTAGAAAAATCTTTTGCCTATGCAGCCTGTCTTTGCAAGGGAAGCAATTTTCACCACCCTTACATTCTTTTATCCTGACATGCAGGCGCGACAAATTTTGCCACCCGGGCATCCTTCCCTCAGATTTTCCTAACTCCTGAAAATTTTCTAAGTTGTCCTTTTCTTTCCCTTTCTTCCTCATTTTTTGCTCCTTCTTCTGACTCAACCTTTTTAAGTGACCTCCATGGTCATAATCACTCAAAATGCATTTTCCCCATTCATCATCTCTCTCTCCTAATTGCTATAATCATGACTGCAGTTCAATCAATGAACTCTTGCACATCTGCTCCCATCCAGTTGAGATCATTCCCAATGATAGAAGTGTCTCCCAAAAAGGTAAAAATGATTAAATACAAGTATCAGGGCATCCTCCCCCTCACTTCTATTACCTCCAACATTGATGAGATCGGGACACTGAGATCAGCCATGTGGACATGGCTAAATTTCTAACTCGCGCAAATGTGACAAACCCCAGCACTGGGATGAAAAGGATCATCGAGAGCAACATCCACCTAGTGGCTACCTTTTTGGTAGTAGCGCATCATACTAAATTCATCCTCCAATGCATGCACTTATACAACAAAGAGACTAGGACGGTCTCAGACGCTAGCAGCAACACGGTGATTCAGTTGGACCTTGAATTCATCAATAAAGTGTTCATGTGCCCTCCAGCCATTGAAGTAACTAAGATCAACTTCTTAGACACACAGAAGGAGTATGATAAAGACCCTAAGAGGGCAAAGAAGGTCATGAACTATAAGTGGTTAAAGACCCCCAAAACCAGCCTCTCTAGATGGCCAAAGAACTTTTTGAGGAATGATTTTGTCAAAGAAGTTGGTGACTTGATCACCCTTCTAAGCAGAGTACGGGGCCTCCCATCTTCTTCAAAGTTCCATGAACGTATGTATTAATTCATCAAGATCATCCTCTAGGGCAAATAAGCCATCTTTTGGGGAGAGCAGATTAGCAATGCCCTCCGTGAGCAGCTGACCAAGGTGCAGACCTCTCACAGGTTCTACATGACTTCATACCTTGTGTACATAGCTGCCACGATGCAGACTTTTCCAGGCTTGACCATGGAGGGGGATAGAAAGACAACCCCAGTACACTCATATTACCTGCAGCTGACTCTATAAGGATCAACCTGTCACTTTAGGAGAGTAAATGATGCTTTCTTCACCATGTTTTTATGTCTCTTTGACCCACAGCTTGAGCAGAAGAGAATATCAGACGAGGCCTGGATGGTGGTCAATGATTTTAGCTGCATGTTCCTTTAGTTCTCCACCTTTTACTATCTTTGGGTTGGATTATACTAGAGCTACCCCTACATGCTCCCCATGTTTCCTTCAGATAAGCTAGTGCTAATGGAACTTTGCCAACAACTGATTATAATGCATACCAAACAGATAGAGCTGAAGAGACCAAGTTTCAAGTTTTTGATCGATATTGGTAGGTATTCCATTGCAACATCAACCAAAGCCAAGGTCATGGAAACCAAAATGCAGATGGTTACTTTAAAACCATTCAAAAGATGAGAAAAATTTGACTATAGGGGAGTCAAGGAAAAGATCAAGAGGATAACCCAATTCCATGAGCCAATGATCGAGGATATCTGGGTAGACCTGAGGACAGCTGAGAAGATTAGAAAAATGGACTATTACAGGCTAACACTAGAGCAAATTGAATATCTCAAGCTTGTAGAGATCCCCTCTGGTCTAATCGATGATGGAAACATCATCAATAGCAGGTATCTAGCAGAGAAGGTTGCTGGTTCCCCTCTTCCTCTAGTTTAGTGGTCTCAGAAGGAGCTGACTTCTCTAAGAAAAAGATTCAAACCAATATTGGCTAACACCAATGATTGATTAGTAGCCAAAGGGATCACCCTAAAGGAATTTATTATGAGATCAGAGGCTGAATACTAGGCAAAATTAAAGAGAAAAGTAGAGAACAAAACTAAAAACAAAGGTGATGTCCCTTCTCCTTCTGGGCCCCACAAGCCTAGGATCATCTTTGTATCCAAGAAACCTAATGCCACTGAAGAGCCTATAGTAGCAATAAAAGGAACTGAGAAATAGAGCCCTCAGGCACAAGCAGCTTAGCCCATGGAGAAAGATGATCAGCCATCAGGGTAACCTAGCACTGGGCCTCCACTCTCACATGAACAAGCACAGCCAAGCAAGAGTGTATCTCCTTCTCCCCCTCAGTCTCCTATGGTACCCTCTTCTCCCATCTCTCCTATCAGTGTTCCCTCTTCCAAAGCTGCTTCTCCTTCCAGGGTCGTATTTGATGATCCTCAGGGCCCTTCTAAAAGTTCCCCTTGCTCTTTTGGATCCATTCCAAGTATATCATCTCCTTCCTTCAACTTGCCAGCAAGCTCTGCACTTGAGCCAAAATCATTAGTCAGTGTAGTTTCACCAGTTACTTCGACTACAACTACTATCACCACTAGTAGTGTGGAAGCTACTATAATAACACCAGCAGAGACAACCATTGCCACAATAAGTACTTCTCTCCTACCTTGGATGTCTGCTTTTGCACCAAAAAGAAAGAAGATGGCCATCTCCCCAGATGAGTTTGACTTTGGAAAAATAGTGCCGGTGAAAGCAAAGGCTCCTAAGAGGCCAAGAATCCTCTCCAAATTGGTCGAAGAAAAAGGACAAAAATTTCTAGAAATTGCCAAGCCTCCATAGGACGCGACCCTTGAGGGTTTCAAGATGAGCAGCTATTCCATCTCTCATGTTAAACTTGGCAAAGTTACTCATGAAGGTGTGAAAAGTGATCTTCAATTGGCTATGGACATCATGGTCCAGAAATTCGACAGAGAGAAGGAGATGAAGGATTATTACAAGGCCAAAGCAGAGCAGCTAATGATAGTAATAAAAAGGTTCACTCTTCCTTCTAAAGCAAAAACTCTAGAGGCCTTCTCCGTGGATGACTCAGTCATTCAAAAAGCAGAAAAGACTTATTTGAAAGGAAAAGTCCTGGAGGACTATATTGAAAAGATGCACACTCAGGGAGTTTCTTTGCTTACATAAGTAGTAGAAAAGACAGGAAAAATGAGGAAGGTAAAAGTGAAACTAGATGACTTCGTCTCCCTCATTTCTCAAGAGATTAATAGTTCGAGAAAAGATCTTAACAGATGGAAGGAAATGAAGGACCTCAAGAAAAGCACCTTAATATCTATCAGTGTCATCTCCAACAAAAACTCCTATGTTGAAATCAAGGAGTCACTGATCTTTAGGATTCAGGTACTCAAAGATCTAATTGACGATCTCAAAGCTTTCAAGGAGGCTAGTGAGAAGAGTGACCTAAGTCTGTTGAATAAAATAGAAGAGCTGCCATGCAACTTGACCTCTAAGGACAATCATTCCTTCTAGCAGAAAAAATGATTCAAAATTTCAAGGAGATGGTTTGGAGAGATTTTGAAGAAAAATCCTTCTCAATGTCTACTGTGGACAACATTATAGATGCTCAGTTAACTTTGAAGAATCTAAAATCTAGGTTAACTGGCCACGCTAAAGCCATCACAACATTGAAGGACACATTGATCAGAGCCAAAATCATCTCTAAGAACACAGTTGTGCTAGACAGCATCAAAATTCAGGCATCCATCACAATGTTCAATGCACACATGAAGAAATCTGGTAGCAAGAACTGAATCTCTCTCCTTCTTTCTTCTTCTCTCTTTATGCACTTTTATAAATATTTTTAAAAAATATGTAAAAGTCAAAGATGAGTCATCTTTGACCAAGATATTTTGTATATTTTATTATTTTTTATTTTTGAGGATTTTCTCCCTATATATAGTGGAGACCTCATTTGTAAAGGATCTTGGATAATAGAAAGCAAAACAACTCTGCTGAAATTGAAGCAATCTTTGAGACTTTGTGCTCATTTTTGTAACTCATATTTTATTAAATAAATGAGAAGCAGGTTCATTTCAAACTTTGTGTTGAGATTGTTTGTGTTATTTAGGAAACATTTCTTAAGTCCTTTTTCCTGATAATATCTTGTTTATCTAATTTAATAAGCAAAGTGGGTGTGTTAGTATTATCTGAGGGCATTTCTGGAAGGTAGAAGATAGAATTTGTGCTGCTTTTATCTTTGAGTTTGAGTTATCTTTTGTGGTTTCAGGTGAAGACTTTGTGCTTCACTTCACTTTATGGTTGTACTTTTTTCTGAATCGGTGAAGGAGACTACGCAAGACTTTGTGCTTGCATGAGTGTTCTTGTGAACTTCGTCACTTTAGGTGATTTTTCTACTCCATGTTTGATACCATTCTTGAAAGAAGAGGAATGTTGTTGGCTGCAGACTAGGATTTCCTCCTTTTTGTTCTTTATACATTACTTCTGAAAAAAGAGAAGTAGATGCTGTGATACCACCCCATGTGTTATTTTCTACTTAATTATATACGTATATCAAGCATATAAATATTTAATAGGGAACCTCCCCTTGATGAGAGGAGAGATTTGTCCCCTGCTGATGCAATAAACTTGCACATCTGGCTGACTGATCTCCCTATGCTGTGGTGATAAGAACTATTTTGGTCACCAGTTAGCTGGCTGACAAAATATTCACCCAACAGCTTTTTGGTGACTTTGTTGGGGACCCGAACGATGTGCAGTTTGAAACCTCAAGTTTCAAATTGAAGCAGTCCATACCCTTATCCATTATATAGTCTAGTGACTCCATTCTGCATCTTACCCATTATCATTGTAACCTTACCATCTACCTCCGTTACATTATCTGGTCTGCAAAACCAGAACCACTGTAAAGAATGTGCATTTTGAGGCCTCAAGCTTCAACTTGAAGCAATTTTGGTCCCTTTTTCATTTTAAGATCTGGCAACTCCACGCTACACCAGAAGCTAGAGATCTAAGGGTGGCGTTGACCCTGTGTTTGAGTTGGCACAACAAAGTAACTTTGATCTCTTTCCTCCTTCACCTTTCCTCCAACATTCTAAGAGTTTCCCTCTTAACTCTATCAAGTCACCAAAACAAAGTAGAACTTCTTTTCCTACTGTTAACTATGCCCTACCGGTAAATACTCCACCAAGGTTTGCTATCCCACCATTTAATCATCATAACATTATGGCTCAAGGCCTGTGGGGTAATTCCTTTGGCCCTCTCAATTTGACTGCACCTTTGCATGAACTACCTCATAGTTCTAGAAAGAATTTTCCTAATTTTTTTGGTGATGGAAAGGTTCATCCCAACAAGCATATTGCCACTTTCTCATAGCATGTGGCATGATCGACATGGAATTTGAAGATGTAGCAGTTAGACTTTTTGTGGAAATTTTGCAAGGAGCTAACACGGATTGGTTCTATCACTTGCAGGTTGGGTTAGTAACAGACTGGGATACGCTCAAATCCAAATTCGAAGCTAGGTTTAAACCTGCTGAAGATGCACATGCTTTGTTGGCTCAACTAACACAGTTGAAGAAAGAACCCCAGGAACCCATGAGGGATTTCATAGCTAAGTTCAACAAGTTGAAAAATCGGATTCCAACTGTGGCTCAGCCCACACCAGAAAATCTCAAGTGCTTTTTCATCAATTCACAGCTTCCTAAAGTAAGTTTCCTGTTGAGGTGAGCTGGCCCTATGGATCTAGCCTTGGCTCAAAGTTTGGCTACTGAGATTGAGGATGATCTTATCCTGGTAGGCAAGATCAGAAGAGACTCTAATAAAAATAAATTCTCTTCATCCGCTGAAAGTTCTTCAGGTACTACAGATCCTATGGTGCAAAAATTGATGAACAAATTGATAGCTTTGAAGAGGCAAATAGCCTAAGGTACGTCTCCTCCTACCTATTGAGATGCACCTAGGAGAACATTCTAGAATCATCAATATCAAGGTAATGCTGCCCGAAACCAAGGGCAATCCAATCGCCTACCTCCCCCTCCAGGGAGATTAGCCATTGAAGCAACACCTATACTAATTCAGCGGTCAGCTACCTAGAAGATGAGCATGACAACTCTTTTCAACCTCAGTTAGATCAACAAAAATATGCTAATCTCTTCAATGAGTAGGAAGAGGAATTAGCTGATGACTCCAATATCGGTTTCTTGGATTACCAGGATGAAGCTGGAAGTAAAGGGGAGGATTTGGATGGATCTTACACTATTTTCACCAGATCCCAAAATCAGTCGACTTCACAGACTGACAAAGGAAAGGTAGAAAAGGAATCCCAGCCAGTGGTTTCCATTGCCAAATGTGGGACTCCATTGCCTCCACAATTAAAAGATCAGGTAACCCATAAAAAAGTGAGTACTCCCAATCACCCGATATCTTCCACTTCTACTACTCAGACTAGTGCCGCACCTATTAAAGTCCCTGATAATGGACTCTCTTCCTTTGTTACAATTTCTTTTCAATTATTTGATATAATTGATCATGCTAGAAAGACTAAAATTCAAATGACAGAGGTTGAATTCTTGAGAGCTAACCCAGAGCAGTTTGATAGGCTAGCAGAATATGTAAAAAATAAAGCTATCCCTATAGGACAAGACTCTTTGAAAGCTGCTCCTGATTTCCCTAAAGATAAATATGCTCAAAACAAATTTGTTGTAACTCCTCCTATCACTTCCATGAAAATTGAACCATTTTATGTCTCCCTGCTTATAAATGGTTATAAGCTGAGTAATTGCATCATAGACTCTGGAGCTTCAAATAACGTCATGCCCGCTAAGGTGGCAGATTTCCTTGGCTTGACCTTAATCAGAACCTTTGGGAGATGTTTTTCCATGGAAAATAAGCAAGTTCCTCTCCTTGGTCAAATAAAAGATGTTCAATATGCCTTCGCAGTTTTTCCAGAGAAGCAGATAAAAATGATGGTTTTAGTGGCCGATGTTCCCGCATCTTACGGCATCCTACTTGGGCAGAATTTCTACAAGGATGTTGGAGGTGAGCTAAGTATGGACTTGTTCGAAGCAAGGATCCCAGTCCAAGGTGTCATGAAGAAGTTGCTTCCTAAAAAAGAAGCAAGCTATGTAGTTACCCGATCATTAGCACTGGAAGCTTAAATTTTATTTGAGTCCTCAGGCATGGGCAACTACTTCCTGTCTATGGATGGAACCCATGAGACATCTGATGAAACTTCTTCAAATGATAACTTGAGATTATGTTCAGTCGATACAGCTAAAAAATCAACAAATCAAGATGAACACATGGAAGAGCCTCTTCCCCCAAATAGAGGAGTTTTCAAAGAAGAAGCAACACCTAACGAGGTATGGACTTTAGAATTTGATGGCAGTTGCTCTTCTACTAGGTTGGGAGCTGGGGTTGTGTTGGTATCCCCTCAAGGAGATATTATTCCTTTATCTTACAAATTGTAGTTCAATAATACCAACAACACCACTGAATATGAATCTCTATTGCTTAGACTACAGGCTACCAGAGAAAGAGGCATTAGAGAACTCCATGCTAAAGGAGATGCTAAGTTGATAGTCTGTCAGGTGAGAAACCTCTATCAGACCAAGAATGAGAGGTTGCGCCACTATCGTAACCTAGTCTAGGATCAAATTGAAAATTTTGATGCCTTCAACATCTCTGCCATTCTGAAGGAATTCAATGACCGAGCAAATGCATTCGCTATCTCTGCCACCCTTCTAGTTCCTCACCCAGATTTTAAGGGAGATAAGTATACTATCGAGTTGGTTTTTTGACCAAGTGTACCAGATAATGTCAGCCACTGGCAAGTGTTCAATAATGATGATCAAATCATTGCCTTCTTGGAGCAAAAAGATAGTTTCGAACAACTGCATTTTGAAGGTAGTGAACCCTGAGAGTGTGGAGCAGCTCTTGAGGCCCATGCAAACACAGGTGAGGACTTTCTACAGGTTAAAGGGAATAAGATTCCAAAAGGCTTGGTGTCCCTAGAGAAACTATTTGATAACCATGATAGGTTTATTAAACAATAGCGTACAGATTTAGAGTCCTCTCAAGACTTTGATCAGGTAAACTTGGGAACCAAGCGCGATCCTAAGATGGTAAATATTAGGAAATGCTACACTCCTAAGGAAAGATTTGAGCTTGCTAGTCTACTCCACCAATACGTGGATGTATTGGCCTATTCCTATGTTGATCTAAAATCACTAAGGCCTAATGATGTTTGCCATGACATTCCTTTGAAGGCAAACTCTGTACCTTATAAGCAGAAATCCAGGCAGTATAATCTAAAAATCTCAGGTACTATTTTAACTGAGATACAAAAGATGCTGGATGCTCAGATAATTTTTCCAATCCATCACTCAACATGGATTGCCAACATAGTACCCGTTAGGAAGAAGAATGGCAAAATTTGAATTTGTGTGGATTTTAAGAACTTAAACCAGTTGTCTTTAAAATATAACTAACCCCTTCTTGTCATGGATCAGGTCCTGCAGATGGTAATAGGTTCAAAAATGTTATCAATGCTAGACAGTTTTTTGAGGTATAATCAAGTTGAAGTCGAGAAATAAGATCAGCACAAGACAGTGTTCACCACACCTTGGGGCACGTTCACTTACTGAAGAATGCCTTTTGGTCTAGTAAATGCAGGCACCACATTTCAAAGGGTGATGGATCTCATTTTCAAAGACAAAATAGGTAAATTCATTGTAGTATACCTAGATGATCTGATAGTGTTTTCAAAGCATCTCTCTGAGCATGTTCATCATCTGTAAAGGATACTGAAATGCTATCGCCAAAATGGTATTTCTTTAAACCCAAAGAAATCTATCTTCAGAGTTACTAAGGGGAAACTTCTTAGACACATCGTGTCCTGAGAAGGTATTAGAATTGATCTAGAGAGAGTCAAGTCCATCCAAGAACTTGCTCTGCCTACCAACAAGACCGCAGTTCACTCTTTCTTTGGAAAGGTGAATTTTCTTCAGAGGTTCATTCCTGAATTTGCTGAGAAAACTCATCACATTGTTGACATGATGAAAGGCAATGTTGTATTTAGATGGACCGTTGAAGGTAAATTAGCATTCAAGGAGATTAAGGAAGCAATCGCCCGTGCACCAGTCTTGGTCTATCCAGATTATACTAAAGGTTTCAAAATATATAGCTATGCCTCTGAGCATACACTATCGGCTATTTTGGTTCAACAAAATCCAAAAGGTGTAGAATCTCCTATCTCATTCATGAGTTGTCCACTCAAGGATCATGAGCTAAAATATTCCCTTATGGAGAAGCATGCATACACCATGGTCAAAGCTGTCAAGCATTTCAGGTTTTATATCCTTAATTCTCACACTAAAGTTCAGCAAGATTTTGGTACGAAGAGAGGTAACTAGATTTCCAAGACTCAGGAGTTTGATCTGGATATCAAACCAACCAAGCTCATACGAGGAAGAGGTCTCTGCCAATTGATCACCAACAACATTCCAAGTGAAGTAGAAAATGAAGAAGCAAAGATTGAAGGCGTGCCTACGGTTCTCTTTGTTGCCACTACTGATGAGTGGTATTCTAACATTGCTCATTTTATGACATATGGTGAGTGTCCCGCTCATCTTTATTTTAAAGAGAAATGGAATGTTAAATTGAAAGCAGTGGGTTATGTTCTATGGGACAATGGTCTTTATAAGAGAAACTTGGACGGGGCATTTCTTCGTTGTGTTGATAAAGCTCAACAAGAAAGACTCTTAGAATCTTTCCAAAATTTGGCTTGTGGAGGACATTTCTCTGCACCAGTGATGGCACATAAAATTATACGAGCAAGGTATTATTGGCCCACACTATTACAAGATGCCTATAAATGGGTGCGTAGGTGTGAATTATGTCAGCAATTCATTGGAAAGCCTAAGCTGCCTGCTTTGCCTCTCAAGCCGGTAGTAATCGAGGAACCATTTCAGCAGTGGGGTATTGATTTCATTGGCGTGGTTAACCCATCTTCAAGTGTTAGGAATGATTATGTCCTCACTGCAATGGATTATTTTACTAAGTGGGTGGAGGCCATCCCAACCAAGCATGCTACGTCTGAAGTAGTGTGTAATTTTCTCAAAGAAAATATCATCTCTTGATTTGGGGTTCCGCTCAAAATTGTAACAAATAATGCAACCTATTTTTCCTCATATGAAATTACTCAATTTTTCTTTGGTTATGGGATTATCTTATCTCACACTTCAGATTATTTTCCTCAGGGAAATAGACAAGCAAAATCGAGTAACAAAAACTTGGTCAACATTATCAGGAAGTTGGTAGATGACAATCAGAGAACGTGGCACAAAGCATTGTATGATGCTTTGTGGGAAGATAGAATAACACCAAAAAGGGCTATAGGTATATCCCCTTTTTATCTTCTATATGGATTGAATGTAGAAATCTCTATCACCCTTGAACTACCATCACTCAGGCTAACTAAAGCAATCGAAGACTCAACCTTCGAAAACTCAGTCGACAAAAGAATCATGTGTCTAAATGAGATGAACGAGCATCGAACCATGGTAGTAGATCGGATCAAAGAGCATCAGAACTGGGTGAAGGCTCTTTTTGATAAGAAAGCTAAAGTTCGCAAATTCCAAGTTAAAGATCAAGTCTTGTTGTGGGACAAGAGGCGAGAACCAAAAGGGATGCATGGTAAATTCGATTCCCTGTGGAGGGGCCCATTCACCATTCGACAGCTTTGTGGTGAGGCTAGCTTCTTGTTGTAATACCGAGATGGAACACAATTTGCACTACCTCACAGTGGATAGCATCTAAAGTTGTTCAATCCTTGAAGCTTAGATGAGTCCATTTGTATATATGTACAGTTTTTATGTTTTGTCTGTTCTCTTTCTTTCATTTTTAGCTTGACTCCGTAGCCCAATGGCTTGGATGAAGGCACTTAGAGACTAGTTTCTACTCACGCTAATCAATTTGATCAACATAAGTTCCCCAATAGGAGCCAGTTGTTGTTTCTAAAATCATCTCAGCTTGTTTTTGAGAACAACTCCCTATGAAACTTGTCTGTTTCATCTTTTGTCTCTCTAAGTTTATTTTCGAGGTGGGTTTTTCTCGTTCTCATCTTGGTCTACCTAAAACTTCTAAAATTCATGAAACATGTCTTCCCAAAAAGTGAAGGCTGTTACGGTCTTGAAACATTTCAGGAACCAAGTCCCCTTTTCAGACTACCTCTTCTAAGAGTTAGTCTTTCCTTCCTTTCCCTACAGGGGCGGCAAGTTTTTCTGCCTCTGCATTTCCCTTGTTTTTGTGCAAGGGCAGAAAATTTTGCCACCCCTTCACTTTTCCTACAAGAGCAAAATTTTTTTCCACCCCTGCACTCTGGCATGCAAGGGCAGCAAATTTTTTTGCCCTTGCATAGATTTATCGAAACATGCAAGGGCGGCAAATTTTGCCACCCTTGTATGTCTCGATAACCATGTACAACATTTATGGCTGCATGCGGTAGGTTGTTGGGGTGGGTTTTTCACCCCATATAAGCCAATTTGAGCCTATCTTTCCTCATTGCTTCTTCCTCTCCTCCTGCCTCTTGCATCTGAGCGACCCAGCTAATGAGTCAAAGTGCATTTTAGCGGATTCAACCTCATGGCACATGTGGTTTCTCATGTAAGTCTTGTTTTTATCATTTCTTTTTGTCTTCTTTTCTCATTTTGCTTAGGGTTTTTGTTAGTTACTTTTGGTTTTGTTTGTTTTTCCTCTCCTCCTCACCGCTGGTAGATTTTCCCCCTCTTCCTGGCACACGGACTTTCCCCCTTCTCAGCTCTTAGCGTGCGCGGGTGGCAAAACTTGCCACCCGCACTAACCCTCTCGTACACGAGCGACGAAGTCAGCTACTCACGCACTTCTCTTATCCCACATGCATCAGCAGCAAAATTCACTGCCAAAGCATTTCTTTTTTGTAAGGGCAGTGAATTTCACCGCCCTTTCTTTTTATTTTTTCTTCTGACCCTCCTTGTAAGGGCAGTAAATTTCACTGCCCCTACAGGCCCTCCTCACAAGGGCAACGAATTTCACCACACTTACAATTTTCCTTCTCCAGTTTGTAAGGGCAGTGAAATTCAATGTTTATGCAGCCCATCTTTGCAAGGGTGGCAATTTTCACTGCCCTTACATTCTTTTATCCTGACATGCAGGGGCAGCAAATTTTGCCACCCGTGCATCCTTCCCTTAGATTTTTCTAACTCCCAAGAATTTTTTGAGTTGTCCTTTTCTTTCCCTTTCTTCCTCATTTTTCACTCTTTCTTCTAACCTAGCCTTTTTAAGTGACCTCCATGGTCATAATCACTCAGAATGCATTTTCCTCATTCATCATCTCTCTCTCCTAATTGCTATAATCATGACTGCAGTTCAATCAGTGAACTCTTGCACATCTACTCTTATCTGATCAAGATCATTCCCAATGACAGAAGCGTCTCCCAAGAAGGTGAAAATGATGAAATATAAGTATCAGGGCATCCTCCCCCTCACTTCTATTACCTCTAACATCGATGAGATCTGGGACACTGAGATCGGCCATGTGGACATGGCCGAATTCCTAACCCGCGTAAAGGTGACAAACCCCAGCACTAGGATGAAAAGGATCATCAAGAGCAATATACACCTAGTGGCTGCCTTTCTGGTAGCAACACATCATACTAAATTCATCCTCCAATGTGTGCACTTCTACAACAAAGAGACTAGGACTGTCTCAGACGCCATCGGCAACACGGTGATTTGGTTGGACCCCGAATTCATCGATAAAGTGTTCATGTGCCCTCCAGCCACTTAAGTAACTAAGATCAACTTCGTGGATGTGTAGGAGTATGATAAAGACCCTGAGAGGGCAAAGAAGGTCATGAACTATAAGTGGTTAAAGAGCCCCAGGACCAGCCTCTCTAGATGGCCAAAGAACTTTCTGAGAAGCGATTTCATCGAAGAAGTTGGTGACTTGATCACCCTTCTAAGCAGAGTACGGGGCTTCTCATCTTCTTCACAGTTCCATGAATGGATGTATCCATTCATCAAGATCATCCTCCAGGGCAAACAAGCCATCTTTTAGGGAGAGCAAATCAACAACACCCTCCATGAGTAGCTGACCAAGGTGCAAACCTCTCACAGATTCTACATGACTTCATACCTTGTGTACATAGCTACCACGATGCAAACTTTTCCAAGCTTGACCATGGAGGGGGATAGAAAGACAACCCCAGTACACTCATATTACCCATAGCTGACTCTACAAGGATCAACCCATCACTTCAGGAGACTAAATGATGCTTTCTTTGTTGTGTTTTTAAGTCTCTTCGACCCACAGCTTGAGCAGAAGAGAATATCAGAGAGGCCTAGATGGTGGTCAATGATTTTGACTGCATGTTCCTTTAGTTCTCCACCTTCTGCTATCTTTGGGTTGGATTCTACTAGGGCTACCCCTACATGCTCCCCAGGTTTCCTTCAGATAAGCTAGTGCTAATGGAACTTTGCCGATAACTGATTGTTGTGCATACCAAATAGATGCAGCTGAAGAGACCAAGTTTCAAGTTTCTAATTGATATTGGCAGGTATTCTATTGCAACATCAACCAAAGCCAAGGTCATGGAAATTGAAATGTAGATGGTTACTTTAAAACCATTTAAAAGATGAGAAAAATTTGACTATAGGGGAGTCAAGGAAAAGATCAAGAGGAAAACCCAATTCCATGAGCCAATGATCGAGGATATCTGGGTAGACCTGAGGATGGCTGAGGAGATTAAAAAAATGGACTATTACAGGTTGACACTAGAGCAGATTGAATATCTCAAGCTTGCAGAGATCCCCTCTAGTCTAATCGATGATGGAAACATCATCAATAGCAGGTATCTGGTAGAGAAGGTTGCTGGTTCCCCTCTCCCTCCAGTTTAGTGGTCTCAAAAGGAGCTGAGTTCTTTGAGAAAAAGATTTGAACCAATATTGGCTAACACTAATGATTGGTTAGCAGCCAAAGGAATCACCCTGAAGGAATTTATTACAAGATCAGAGGCTGAATACCAGGCATAATTGAGAAGGAAAGCAGAGAATAGAACTAAAAAAAAGGTGATGTCCCTTCTCCTTCTGGGCCCCACAAGCCTAGGATCATCTTTGTATCCAAGAAACCTAAGGCCACTGAAGAGCCTGTAGCAGCAACAAAAGGAACTGAGGAATGGAGCCCTCAACCACAAGCAGCTCAGCCCATGGAGAAAGATGATCAACCATCAGGGCAACCTAACACTCAGGGCAACCTAACACTAGGCTTCCACTCTCACAGGAACAAGCACAGTTGAGCAAGAGCGTATCTCCTTCTCCCCCTCAGTCTCTTGTGGTACCCTCTTCTCCCATCTCTCCTATCAGTGTTCCCTCCTCCAGAGCCACTTCTCCTTCTAGGGTCATATTTGGTGATCCTCAGGGCCCTTTTGGAAGTTCCCCTCACTCTTCTGGATCCATTCCAAGTCTATCATTTCCTTCCTTCAACTTGCTATCAAGCCTTGCACCCGATCTAGAATCATTAGTCGGTGCAGTTTCACCAGTTACTCTGACTATAACTACTGTCACCACTAGCAGTGTGGAAGCTGCTATAGTAACACCAGTAGAGACAACCATTACCACAATAGGTACTTCTTTCCTGCCTTGGATGTCTGCTTTTGTGCTGAAAATAAAGAAGATGGCCATCTCCCTAGATGAGTTTGACTTTGGAAAAATAGTGACAGTGAAAGCAAAGGCTCCTAAGAGGCCAAGAATCCTCTCCTCGAAGAAAAAGGACACAAATTTCTAGAAATTGCCAAGCCTCCACAATACGTGACCCTTGAGGGTTTCGAGATGAGCAACTATTCCATCTCTCATGTTGAACTTGGCAAAGTTACTCACGAAGGTGTGAAAAGCGATCTTCAGTCGGCTATGGACATCATGGTCCAAAAATTTGATAGAGAGAAGGAGATGAAGGATTATTACAAGGCCAAAGCAGAGCAGCTAATGGCAATAATAAAAAGGTTCACTCTTCTTTCTGAAGTAGCAACTCCAGAGGCCTTCTCCATGGATGACTCAGTCATTCAAAAAGTAGAAAAGACTTATTTGAAAGGAAAAGCCCTGGAGGACTATATTGAAAAGATGCACACTCAGGGAGTTTCTCTACTTACAGAAGTAGTAGAAAAGATAGGAAAAATGAGGAAGGTAAAAGCGGAACTAGATGACTTCATCTCCCTCATTTCTCAAGAGATCGATAGTTCAGGAAAAGATCTTAACAGATGAAAGGAAATGAAGGACCTCAAGAAAAGCACCTTAATATCTATTAGTGTCATCTCCAACAAAGAATCCTATGTTGAAATCAAGGAGTCACTAATCTTCAAGATTCAGGTACTCAAATATCTAATTGACAATCTCAAAGCTTTCAAGGAGGCTAGTGAAAAGAGTGACCTAAGCTTGCTGAATAAACTAGAAGAGTTGCCATGCAACCTGACCTCTAAGGACAATCAGTTCTTTTCGACAAAAGAAATGATACAAAATTTCAAGGAGATGGTTTGGAGAGATTTTGAAGAAAAATCCTTCTCAATGTCTACTATGGACAGCATTTTAGATGCTCAGTTAACTTTGGAGAATCTGAAATCCAGGTTAACTGGCCATGCTAAAGCCATCACAGCATTGAAGGATGCATTGATCAGAGCCAAAATCATCTTTAAGAACACAGTTGCGCTAGACAACATCAAAATTCAGGCATCCATCACAATGTTTGATGCACACATGAAGAAATTTGGCAGCAAGAACTGAATCTCTCTCCTTCTTTCTTCTTCTCTCCTTATGCACTTTTGTTTTGTGCAAAGTGTATGCAATTTTGAAAAATTATAATTACATGTAAATATTTCATAAAAATATGTGAAAGTCAAATATGAGTCATCTTTGACCAAGATATTTTATATATTTTATTATTTTCTATTTTTGAGGATTTTCTCCCTATATATAGTGGAGACCTCATTTGTAAAAGATCTTGGATAATAGAAAGCAAAACAACTCTGCTAAAATTGAAGCAATCTTTGAGACTTTGTGCTCATTTTTGTAACTCATATTTTATTAAATAAATGAGAAGCAGGTTCATTTCAAACTTTGTGTTGAGATTGTCTGTGTTGTTTAGGAAACAGTTCTTAAGTCCTTTTTCTTGATAATATCTTGTTTATCTAATTTAATAAGCAAAGTGGGTGTGTTAGTATTATCTGAGGGCATTTTTGGTAGGTAGAAGATAGACTTTGTGATGCTTTTATCTTTGAGTTTCAGTTATCTTTTGTAGTTTCAGGTGAAGACTTTGTGCTTCACTTCACTTTATGATTGTACTTTTTTTTGAATCGGTGAAGGAGACTATGTAAGACTTTGTGCTTGCATGAGTGTTCTTGTGAACTTCGTCACTTCAGGTGATTTTTATACTCCATGTTTGATACCATTCCTGAAAGAAGAGGAATGTTGTTGGCTGCAGATTAGGATTTCCCCTTTTTTGTTCTTTATACATTACTTCTAAAAAAAGAGAAGTAGATGCTGTGATACCACCCCATGTGTTATTTTTTGCTTAATTATATATGTATATCAAGCGTATAAATATTTAATAGGGAACCTCCCCTTGATGAGAGGAGAGATTTGTCCCTTGCTGATGCAATAAATTTGCACATCTGGCTGACTGATCTCCCTATGTTGTGGTGATAAGAACTATTTTGGTCATCAGTTAGCTGGCCGACAAAATATTCACCCAAAACAATAAATAGGACACCAAAACTAATGTCATAGATTATTAACACCACTCCATAGACAAATCCAGATATAGATCACTTAGTGTAGAAGATTATGGGATCATATTTTCCCTTCACACAACACACATGATCATAGTTCCTTTGTTTTACATAAGCCATAGTGATAATGAGTCTCCCATGAGACTCATCAGTTAGTATTATTCCTCCCTTCATGTACATATTTTCCTTCTCTCTTACTCCTTGTACATAGCTCATTTTCATGTTGATTTTACATAGGTTATATATAAAAAATAAAATAATAATAAAATATCTCAAAAATACAAAAACATTAAAATATTACTTGATAAACACAAAAATATAGATTGTATGCATTATTAGGTTTACATTTATTATATTTTCTAGACACTACATATGATAGCTATCTTAGTATAGATGGTTTTATCATACATAAATGCTTCACTTGTTCATATCAAGTGTTTGTAGATTATTTACAGGACTCAAATCCACTACCCTGATCTAGAATTGCTATTATCTACCTACTAGGGGCATATACACCTATACATGGGTCTTCACTTGACACATTCACCCGTTTGGGTGCACCCTATACATAGTTTCAATTCTTAGGTTCTATCTTTATGTACTCCACATCCTAGCTTTACCATTATTATATCTTGATATTGATCATGCTACTCTTTCTCATATTTTTTGTCAACTATTACTACTTTTAAATTAACATGTGTACATCTTAGCTTTTACATAGATTTTTATTGCATATTCATGCATACTTTCATTTCTAGATTTCCTAGTTTAGACTTGATTGCAACTTTATTCTTCTTCTATTCAAGGGAATTTGAATATGTCATTGTTCTTTGGCTCTATACCACTTATTTTCATACTATGTATGCTTTAGACATGTGCTCATGTCTTTATGTGTGTTTTTTTATTAATTATGTATACAAAAATTTTAACATGTACTTCTATGTGGCTCTAAGCTAACTTACTTGTTGATTGTGTATGTGGACATTTGAACATGTCCTTATATGTATTGTTTTCTTAGATTTAGTGACTTGTGCCCATGTCCTTTGTATTGTGGCCCCTTAGCCTACTTTGTGTTCCTCATGTGTTTTGTATGTATGATTTCTTTGTATGCATCATATACATGACACCTATCTTTACTTATTATACACAACAGTTTTTGATGCCATAAGGGACCTCATTAATCTACCCTTCTTACTTGGGTGTCATGATGGAGATCATGTGCCATCCCCCTTGGTAGCTACCCAATTTTTACTTAGATTTACTATTAAATACATTTTTATATTTATCTTGACACCCTTGTGAATGATATACATGACATATATCTTACATAACATACTTATGATCATATTATCTTACATTTCAATGTTATGTATGCACATTATATTAGATTAATACTCAATTATCATATATTCTCCAACCAACACATATTTTACAAAGGTTTTTATTTTGAGGACAATTCTTATACAATTTTAACAACTCTCCTCAAAATAAGTGGAATTCACAGGGGTTTATCATAGAGATCAGGATCTTATATTTCATTCACAGTATATTTTTTAGCACACAGGCTCAAATTATAGAAATTAGACTTAGGTAAACATAGTGGGAAAATAGTGACCCAAAAATTAGTATAGTTACACAAAAATTAGACTACAAGGACACTAACACCTAAATTTGGATACTAGCACCACATGGCACTACTATATAATACGTGGTATTAATATTTAGTAGACTCAATTTTATAAAAGCATTGACTGGCCATAAAAGTATAATAGGTACAATACATGTTTACACATATTCAATTATAGATTCATTAGTTATACTTAGTTTTGCTTAAATTCATACTATTTTAGCTCAAATCATATCAATTTACTTAGATTGGGGGTATTATGAATGGCATGACTATTCCCATAATTAGTTTAAATACCCAAGTATAATTTATTACAACTACTTATAGAATCCATATGCTTAGATATCAAATTTGGGGGCATGTACATGGCACATTATTTATATATGCTCACTTACACATCAATTGATAAAATGAAATGAAAAATTACATGTCATTATCTATGTTATATACATCCAACATCATATTCTAGGTTGTACACTAGTTTCGTGGCTTACTCCATCTATAGTGGTTGGTATTCTTGAGTGGCTCGAAGCTGCCTAATGTACTTGAGTGGCTCGAAGCTGCCTAATGTACTTGAGTGGTCATAGAGCTGACATACCCAATTATATATACCCATTTAGATAATTAATTTAATTTTAATAGTTTAGTTTCAAATGCATCTACTACACATGGGTGGGAAATTATGGATTCATATCCTACTTGAGTTCTTGAACCACCTAAATGAGAGTGTTAGACACACCATTAGTCCAATCCAATCTATTCATAAGTCATGATCCACCAAGAAGGGGTGGGAAATGATGGAGTCAAAACTGAATTGAGTTATTAATCCACCCACACATGAGAATCAATTTAGTCCAATTTATTCATATATTGATCACTATATACATGTACACATATGTTTTCACCAAGTTTATGCATTAGTTTGCATACCCAATGAGGTGTATTCATTAATTTCCTCTCTCTTATCCCTTTACTCAATTTTACTTCTTTACTTAGTTTAGTCTTTTAATTTTGATATCTATAGAGTAAAGACTAATTTACGCACATTTCACTTGGACTATACTTCACATACTCAGACCCAACTTCATTAGCTTTACCTCCTAGGTAAGTCTAGGTATGGTTTTTTTCCTTTATTCTAGTCATTTCACTTTAATGAATTTCTATTAAAAAGGGGAGGAAATATAATCACCCAAAAGTGTTATTTAAATGATAATAGTGCTACTTGATGCTATTGATCCCTAGCTTATGCCTAGACCTATCCTAGATATTATTATCACACTTATCCATTCTTTATATAGGCCAAAGGCATACATAGTCAGCCCTAAAGTATTCCTAAACCATCATTTATTAATATTGATCATTTTTTCCTAGTATTATGCTAGTTAGACACTAGTGCCACATGGCACTAGTGTCCTAAAAATGGTGCTAATGTCCTTTACCTTTATTTTACCCAAACATATATATTTTTAAAATTTGAACTTCCTAAGGTTGGCCTAGACCTCTTTTATCACCCACACAAGTATCAAAATAGTATTAATACATAAATTTTATCCCTCTAATCACTAGATGGAAATAAAATTCAAAATACACATTCAAACTCGAAACAAGTTGTGCACAATTAAGATTATCAATCCTTATTCTATCATACTTCTGCATACTACATCTATATTAGTCATAAGCTTATATTACCTATATTTATAATCTCAAGCACATTCAAGGCACTTAAAGTGATTATCATACTAGCTTAACTTGTAATTTCACTAGGATTTAGGTGGGGAGAACTACATCAGGGTTGATCCCTCCTCAAAGTATTGGTATGTAGGAAACTCTCTTTAAAATAGGGTGTTGAGGATGTCCAATCTACCCTACTAATAAACATACTTTTTAGATCATGCTAATTATATGCCCTAGATACATATAGGATTAGGGTTTTATCACTAAATAAATCATTATAAAACAAATATAAGGTTTTAAAACTCATACACACAAGAACATACCTTAGAGATCTAGACACAAGCACACCCAAAATCTTGAGACAATATCATGTAGAGCACACTACCACCAATATAGGGATACTACCAAAATATTAAAAATAATGATGCTACTTTAAAATTGTGTCATTACTATCTAGTAGGGATTCTAACATTGAGATCTAGTTTATGACACTCAAACTAGCTTCCACCTCAGTTTCTAGTACCTAGATCATCTATCTCAATTATTTTCTAGTTATGTTCTTACACTTTTTATTACTATTTTTGGAAAAGTCAAAGCTAGTCAATTATATAACAAATCAATGGTTGTATTTGTTGCTTATTATTTCCTTGATTTGGTCTACTAAGATCTTTAACAAACATAGGATTTTCCTTAGTAAGGTCCTAAAATGTTAAAATAGAAACATGCTAAAAATAATATTTGGTCACTTCCATCATATTTAGTCAATATTGATAGTTGATATTAACCATAAATAGAAGAAATGACCCAAGGCTTAAAAATAATCTAGGATGAAAGAATGGGGAAGATATCTATACATTATAGAAAATCGAGTTGAAGATAACATGAAAAATGTGTGACACAATCAAATACAACCAAAAAGATAATCAAAACACCAAGAAAGATGCACCACTAAATAATTAGTTCATAGTTTTAGATCTTTAGATGCAAAGTTTACTAAAAGTATTATGAAACAAAGATTTACCAAATATGTGTATCTACATTTCCACTCCTTTAATATATCATTTTAGTAGAATTATAAATACTATATAAAAGGTAAAAAGAAAATACAAACTTACATTGGTAATTATTAATTTAGACCTATTGTTTGTTACAATGTTCCATGATGTCCCAATGTTCCTATAAAATTATGATACATGTGTCTAGATATATTTCTTCCCAAATAAATACGTGTAGTTATAATGAAAAATAAAAAATATATTCAAAGAAGAATTACACCCATATATATGTCATATGGTATTGCTCATGGAATGTGTTCTCATTGTGTATATTAGAGATACTAATGATCAACAATTAACGCAATCATTCTGTAGAAGAAGAGGGGAGTTATAGTCTTGTTCAATTTTTGACTAGGAAAATGGACGAGCTTTCAAGCAATTATTTGAAGAATAGTGTTAAATATGTAATGTGGGAACCCCAAAATGGGTTCAAATAATAATGTGGTAATCATCATTTAACCTTAACACATTAATCAAAATGAATCAAACATTGCATATTACTTATAAATTAAATATATATATTTCAATCAAGTTTGATCAATGCATGATCTAAAGATAATGAATAGTATGCATGCCCCTATTATGACATTAGATTCAATTGTATAGTTTCACTCAAGTTTAATAAATATATAATAAATGAATGATTAAAATAAAATGAATAGTGTTCATACCCACATCATGATCTTAGATTTAATTATATAGTTTCACTCAGGTTCATTCAATATAGAATAAATACATGATTAAAAAACAATAAAAGTGTTTATGCACCCAACATGAATTAAAACCTTTTATCCAAGTGACCATGAAAAAGGGAAATTTGTGATGATTAAGCATAGGAAACCACTATAGTGAATGAGCGTTTAGATAAATACCATTTCAAAACCATTCCCACACCCAAAATAGGTGACCTTTGAGCCTCTCCCAAACCTTTTAGATGATTTTCATAAAAAATGTGCCATAGATCTTAATAGGAACATGGGTAATGATAAGGATGTGTAAATCAATCACTTTCTAGGCCTTTCTTCCAAGAAGAAGTCCTTGAGAAATTTAATGTCTCAATAATATTTTATAGGCTTCATCACCTTTTAAGTCTGTGATGATCCATTATACATTGAGGGTAATACATTAGAGTTTAATGTTAATAATCCAAAGCCTACCAACTCATTTAGGTTGATAATATAAATGGCCCAAGAGAATTTGTGAAATAATGATGGATTTCAGAGTTGTCTCAAAAAAGTACCTTAAGAGTTTTTGTAGCTTAGCATAAGAGGAATTAAAAGGATCCGAACATGAAGAGTAATAAATGTGAGTTGTAACTAGGACCTTAGAGCAAATTTGAAACTTTTATTCTAAATTTAAGGGTTTTATGATCCAGAAGGATATTTTTATTCAACCCTTTGAACCACATAATACCATAATTTAATGGGTGAGGCTTTAAATGCAAAGGGAATGTTAAGGAATTTGAATTGAACTCCTAGGAGAATATACTTCCATTGGTATCCCTCCAACCAAGGAGGTTTGGGAAAAAGGGATTAGAGATAGAATTGAGTCTTTGCTTTTGGGTGGAAGACTAAGAAGTAAGGTAAAAAGTGTGAAGGCATTCCATATAATTTTTAACATAATCCTCTTACTCCTAAAGGGTTAGAAAGGAGTCATCTAAAAAGTGCCCATTAATAAGTTGATGGTATGAATTGGGAGGTAAATACCCTTTACCAAACCCTTAGAATCATAATTATCCAAAATATAGCTAAAACCATTAGTAACCAACACATAAAGAGATGAAGTTAAAGGTAAACCCTACTTAATAGAGTGATTAATCTCAAATAACTAAGATTGAGTACCACTGATAGTGATATAGGAACTAACATCTCAATAAATCATATTGATAGCTTGCATAAACTTGGGGCCAAACCAAATAGATTAAAGCATTATTATAATGAAAGGCCACTAAATTCAATCCTATGCCTTCTCAAAATAAATATTGATAAATAAGGTCTTCTAACTAGAGTTCCTAACCCATTATATACCTTCCCAGATAATAATGACATTGTCCAAAATGTATTTATGTTGAATAAACCATTTTTTTCACTTATAATATTTAAGGGGAGAAGGTGTTTAATTATTATGGAAAGAGATTTATAAATAATTTTTTAAGACACTTTAAGAAGGTTGATAGGCCTTATGTTGGTAATAACTTCAAGATCCCCAGCCTTAGGAACAAACTTGATGTTACCTTGATTGATGAGAGAGCCAAAAGAGTTGGAAAAAATAAATTTATAATAGAATTTATGATCCAAAACTCAAAATATTTGTTTAAAATATAATTCAAGAAAAAATAAAAAAATAATTCAAATAATTCTATCTCTGATAAGAGATGTTTTATTGATCAAATTTGCAGACCCAAACATATGCTTATCTCTGAGAAGAGATGTCTAATTTCCATTTTGGGTTACATATTAGTTTATACATGTTTTTAAGGTATGGGGAGGATGTGGAAGGTCACAAATATTTGGGGAGATGAATTGGTTTGACTTCCATGATTTAAAACAATACAAAATTCGAGGAATTACTATTTTTAGAAACTTACTATTTTTAGACTGCACTACTAAAATTAAAATTTGGGACACTTCCATTGGGTTTTAAGGGGTAAAAATTCATCAATAAAATCTCCATGACATCTCATGACATTCTCCTAATTATTATCTTTCCAACGGTTCAAACGATGAGTCAATTGGAGCTACGGTGCAAAAGTTATGGCTCCCAGAAGTTTCGTCATCAATTGGGGTGGACCCATCACCCGAATTGTCATCTGAATTGTTGCCCGGATCAATTTATGAATATTAGGATCGATATTATCCCATTAGATTTGATATAACTCATAATAAAACTCATAAACTCTTGTATCTTTGTCATTGGCCATTTTCACAACAACTTCCTTAAGATCATTCAAGTTAAGAGGTCTATCACAACAAACTCTTTGTTACTTAGAGAATTTATATGGGACAACATCAAGGCATTGAGAGAGCATATATTCATGAGTAGGAGTGGAAGGATAAGCTAAAAATACACCATGATAATTATTTATAAAAAATTGTAGGATATTAGGTAATTTGGTAAATTTGGATGAAGCATATTTAATGACTTTAATTTTGTCACTAGATTCTCTAGACCGAAAGAGAGATTTTGTTTTTGTAACTTTATCTCCAAATTTTATCCAATGCATCCTAGCTTTGAGTTTTGCTCCTCTCACTTTGTATGCCTCTTTAATTCATAATTATGTCTCCAAAGGGATGCTTGAGCTTAAAGGTGAGTATTAAAAGGTGATGCCTTAAGCTCCTATAATACCTTAAGGTACTCATAGCTTATGGCATAATGAAGGCATTATAAAAATATAGCAACTTTATTAACATATATTCAAAGAAAACTAGTGGTGAAACTAATGGCATTGGCCCACCAAGCAATCCAATCAATATTCCTAGAGGATCTAGGAACTAGGTTCCAAAATTGAATAATTTGCCTAACAGTTCATTCATGTCTAAGATGACCAATATTGAGATAAAACTATGATTTATGGGATTTAACCTTAGTATTTTTCCTTTTAAAATTAAATTAGATAGGATGATGGTTTGATAAAATGGTGTTTGGGAGCATAGCTACTAACCTACAATCCATAGGCGTAAATAAAAAAGCTCTTATTCAATAAGCAAAACTTGATCAATATGCATATGTACTCTATCTTCTCCCTAAAAAAAATTAGACTAGGTGAGTTGTGGGGAATTTGATTCTCTCCTCTGGTGGTGGTTATGATCAAACAACTAGAGTTTGTTATGCATGTAAAACCACACCTCCCACTCTCCAACATACAATTGCATCGGAATATGTCCTTCTTTGTCTTCATGGGACTCAACCATTTTTAAGTCACCTCATAATATATAGTGTAAATCTAGAAGTGAATCAACTAACCATCTCTAGAACAAAGTGTGTTCCACCACATTATTGGATGCATATAGGTTAATAAGAGCAATAATGAAGTTATAAAAATAAAACATCCATATGACCCGATGGATGGGGTTTGAACTCCAATAAATAGTATTTTATGAAATATCAGGGAATAAAAGCGTGACAACACCATCATGACTAGCCTCATGATAGGTGGTCTAACATAAATCCCCAAACCAAATCATATGAGAAACAGACTAAAGGAGGAAGTAAAAATCTTGAATTCTTGCATGAAAAATAAATTCACATTAAATTATTTTTGACATCTGTTCTTGACCATATATTTACATGGTGGATTTGTAAGGCCTCAAAAACACTATGAATATAATAACATTGGAAAACATCAAGATTCTTATCATTTTCCTCTAAATGGTTTGAGAATTTAAACTAATTGAAGGTTACATCACTTAACAAAGCCTCTCCTATCTTGAAAACCTACCATTTATTTTGGACATACTCATTATCCATTATAGGTGAAGAAATACACAATCATTATAAAATATATTTTTAGTTAAAAGTAATGAGATTGAGCTCAAAATATGATATTGTCACCCTTGAAGGTAGTTTTGAAGAAGGAGCCATGCTAGTAGAGAATGGGGAAGAAACACAATTAACAACTACCTTAGGAGAGTAGGAAATATGAAGTGGCACCTTAATAAAAAAAAAGACATATTTTCATCAGAGACTAAAGAGTTAGGTCCACTTGTGGGTCAATACATAGTGGGTTGGGGTTTATAATTACCTTGACTTGAATTATTTTCTTATTAGTGATTGTGGTCTAGCCAAAAGGATTCCCATTTTTGGGTTTTGACTCAGACCCATTTTTGTCTTGAGGAATATGGAAAGTGGGGACCATTAAAGGGTATTTTAAAATCATATGATTCAAGTATTAGCACTTGAAACCAATGTTTGGTAGGTTAACATAAAGTACATGTTATGTGAATTAGTTATTTCCAATTTGAATCTCAATGAAATACTTGAGATATTTGGCTAGGTCAATCCCCACAAAAACCCTTTTCTGAGAATGGATTGCATAGAACATTTATTTTTCATGGTAGATGAAATGTCTTAGGTATTTAATGACCTGGTCAAAAAAATTCCATAAGGGGAGAGGCAAGCCAAGGAATTCTATCCACACCAAGATTTTGATCTTGGCTTGTTCAAAAACATAAAATGGTCCAATGAGAAAACACTACCAACATGTTATGAAATAAACTAGAGTCCATGATTAACAATATCTCTATAATGTTTGGGGTTAGTAAAACAAAATAGGAAATTTTAGACCATGGCCTTGCTAATGGTTATAGACCCACTAATTTAAGAGGCTCTCAGAAGGGACTCAACCTATAAAGTAAGCAACCAAAATGAAAACTCAAAATAGTTACAAGCCCTATCAAACTTAGGTAAATCAAGCACAATATCAAGTAAAGGAAAATCTAGGTCAGAACTAATACCTCATGGTAAACTTTCAAAATAAATTTCTATGCTTATTTTTTATGCCATTATTTCTCAGACTCCCATTAGCTATCCCTACATCAACTAATATAGAAATGGGGGTTACATCTATTTAATAAAGGGTTTGTAAAACTACCCAAAGGGTAGAGTGCCAACTCAACTCAACACAATAAATGCATAATTAAAATAGAATAAATCCTACCTAGATCTACTACTGATCAATGGTGCGATAGGTAGGGATGAAACCCTAAAATTTTATAGACATCTAGTGCTTCATATAGCTCCTGAATTATAAATAATGATCTTCTTATGTTGTATTTTTTTGTTATTTTCCTATTTATATTCCAATTATTTCTTCCTATTCATTTATTTTTCTAATGAATTTCATTTTTTTATTTTCAATCAAAATCCTAATGAATATGTTAATAGATTCACCATTTTTTATAACCATTTTTTATTTGATTTTTTTTCATATTTATTTAACTCTATGAAATAGATCAATCCAATATTTTTTCCCATTGAGGAATTTTTATTTAGTTTTATATTGATTTTTATCATTTTTTTATTTGGAAAAAATCAAACAATGATGATATATTTAGCCTAATCCTTAATGAAATATTTTTAAAATTTTTGTGATTATTCATGAGAAGTAATTCAAAAGTTATTGAGGAAGCACTTTTATTTGGTACATAATTTTATGATGATTATTATGATATATTTGAATTTATTAAGATTATAGATGAAGCTAATGTTTGGGTGTTCTATCAAAATGAAAAGAAATCTACAACAATCAAATTTTCATCATCTGTGGGTTATAATGAGATAAAAAATGATGCCACCCTTTATATATATTTTAAATGATGAAATAAGTCAAGAATATCATTGGTAAACCATACATATTCATTTTAAAATAACATTTCAACTTCCTTAGGTGACAATTCAAAAATTTAAGAAAATTAGGATCTCATGTCATACCATCTTTGCGCTCATCCCACCAATTGTTATATGAAGGGGTCTATACCGACTTTTGATATTATTTATATTCTTAAATATTATGAATATGGTTAAAAATATATATTTATTTTTAGAGTTACTCATGAGTCTCACACATGAAACCTTGAATTTACATGATTGGACTGTTCTGACAATAATCCTAACTTTTACGTACAAATGATTCATGAAAAGAGAGTATACCAAAAATATTTTTGGTGCATATGGTTTATACATATGAAGAGGGAATGATTATGTGACACCATCCCTCATATTAAAATCAAATATCTATTAAATTTTACCAATATATAAGAATTTTATGACAAAATATATAAGAATGTTGGAGTAATTAAATAAGGCTATTACATCGGATCCAATTTAGATGTTACCCCATAGGAGAGAGTAGGTTGTTTTTTTGAACCTAATAGAAATTAATTCATTTTTTTAGAAGGGATTGTGATCTAAACATAAAATCCAATAGATTTTACCATCAAGTTGGGTGTGTATGTCTATATTTATTACAAAAAATACCTAGTTTATTTAAAGAATCCTCATTCAAAATTCCATATCATGTAGAAGTTTTGTAATCTTCAACATATGTTTCCATTGGCCAAACATTTTTATTAGGTAATAAATTTTCATAGTCACAAAGAAATTATTGGTAGATGTCAAAAATTTATCGAGGATTTAAACTTACATCCAAATGAGGTGTTTCAAAAAAAAAAAAAGGTTCCTAATACTAACTGAAATCATTGATGGTATGATATTGTACTTATTTTATGCTATATTTCATTTTGTATTTCAATTTTTTTGATTTATGACTGAGTTTGATGTGATATTCATAGAAATAATTTTTTTAATGTTATGTGCATTATTTGATAGTGTAAGTTATGTTGATTTTTTTATTTTTAAATCTGTTAGAAGTTGGAGTCCAACTAGTTGGATTGGGGAAACATTCTTTTGTCACCTTTTCACTACTAGTGATGAAAATAAAATAGTTTTCTAGCTTCTTACAATGAAATGATGAAGATTGCATCACTAATAGAATAGTTACCTTTAAAAAATATAACATGAATACTACATTAAATTCACACCTTCAAGTATTGAAACCTCAAGGTTTGCATCCTCAAAATATTTACCTTTTATCAAACAAACTTTTCAACCACCATAATTATTGCAATATGATTTATAGTGAAAAATTTGTGTAAATACCCTATTTAGGTGAAATATTCATGGCTACATGTGAACTTATGGATATGAATTAAATGCCTCTAGGTATTTTTAAGCATAGTGAATTAATAGTGTTTAATATGGGAGGCTATGAAAATTTGAAGGATGAAATTTTATATACATAGCCAATGTTCCCTTATAGATTTCATATACCTTTAGGTTCCAATGATTAGACCCAAACACCTGACAAGTGGTATGTGGGGCCAACATTTAGATTTAGATATATTCATAGGAGTCTACATCTTTGTGTTATTATGTGATTTTATTGGGATGTGTACCAATGGGACCTAACATATAGTCATTACCGACTAGGAACGAGGAATGATGCCCCCATTTAGAGTTGTAATGAAAATATTTAACACTAAATAAATTCATACACAATGTTTTATTTTATCTTATTTTAAAAAATAAATGCAGATAATAATTTTTCATATTCCCATGTTAAGGTATTTAACTCATTATAATATTTTTTTATAAAATAATCTTTCAATCTCATTTTTATTAAATATAATGATTTGTTGACTTTGATTTGTATATAATATTGTTTTAATTTGTAGTTATTATTAATTCTATAAACAAGTTTGTTGATATTGATTTTGAAAGTATGTTCGTTAACATTGCAATAGAGGCAATTTATTTCAAACAAGATATTATTATAATTTCAAAAAACTCAGCTTTATGTAGACTAGAAATAGAGTATTATGCCATGCTTTCAAATATTGGTGTGCATAATCTCATTATTAAATACTTAAATTAAGTAACCCTAAATCAACATTGTGACAATGATCATGACCAACTACTAGAGAATATTTATGTATATACATATTTACAAAAAATATAATATTTTTAATATCAAATGTTTGTCATTCATGTTTCAATAGAATTGAATCAACCTCAAAATGGATCATAACATTAATAGGATTGTGTCCTTTATAAATCATTAAAATCAAGATAACATTAATATATCTAAATATCCCCCATCAGTTTTTGAATGATGCCCCTAATTTTTTAGTCTATTGACCTTATATTCCATCATGGTTTGCTTCATTTCTATGTGAATCGCTTATTACATGTTTGTGTGGAATATTTTTTGATAGTTTCATTTTTTGGAACTTTTCTCATACCTCTATTTATCTTGATTTTAAATTGTCAATTTTTATACCTAAGTGTTTCATTTGAAAAATAAAATTTGTCAAAATTAATGTTTGAATCATCTAAAGTGTTCAACATTTATGTTATTACTACTTCCATTTCATGACTTTGTTGTTCTTACTTTGCTATCTTTTTATTCTTTTATACAATATATCTTTCTAATCCATCTATATTTTGGTCTTTTTCTCTAACTAGTTCATCCCTACATATCATTGAGTCACAAATATTAAATTACACATATAATAATTTTTTTTTTCCAATTCATAATACTTGTTTTCACACATCTTCCTATATACAATATCATTAGCCATAAAATTTACACTTTCCTCTAACTTAGTTATTTTTGTTGTAGCTCAACATGTGTATTATCTAATCTAGCTTCCAAATTTTTGACATGAATTTTATTTTGTTGCGTATAATGAGAGTGAGAAGAATTTTATTATCCTTGTAATTTAATTGTGCTTGAAATTTGAGATTATTTTCATCCAATTCAATCGATATTTAGTGAATATTTCCTATCATAGTTTATTTTTATTCAATACATTTCCTAAGAGACAAGTTTTTTTAGTCCTCCAACTCCTTATTCACCCTAAAACCACTCAATATGCTTGGTTCTACTTTAAGATTTTGACTTGACCCTTCCCTCTTTTTTATTTTTTCATGATATATCAAAATATGCATGACACATGGGTGTATTATCTCCTCATAGCCACCAATTTTTCATTCCCTCATAATTCATTTCATGCCCCTATAAAAGTAGCATGCACACGTTACTTTCTAATTATTTTCTTTTAATATTACCTTGTACTATAAGAAAATTTGTATAAAACATACCAAAATTTTTATTTTGAAAAACATATATTCTTACCGTATTAATAGTTTCATGCCATGGAGAGTGTAGCTTTCCAATAAAATAGTCTGGAGTTCTGCTTCCTCCCTGGTATCAAACACCTCACAAAGTATCTAAATGAATTGATCTTTCCTATCCCTCTTAAAATTTATGCATATATTATCCTTGTCATTTGGTAATTTAAAGCTTCAAAAATGTTATCTAAAGACACTATAATGGTGACTCCTTCCATCTTTATCTTTTCCATATACAAAGTCTTGTTTTATAATAGGGATGTAGTTTTTTACAAAATGGTGAACCTCATTTTCATTAAAATAAAAAAAAATCATGAAAAAGTCATATAAATTAACCCTAATTAACACATCCTTCAACTCTTTAGTCCTATGAATCAATGTCCTACCATATTATTCCTTTATGATTGTAGGTAGCCTTATTTTCCTTTTCAAAGTGCTTATTTCATTCATCATATACACTACTTGGGAACTTTACTCCACCTATTTATTCTCCCCCCTCCTTCCCATTGATTATATTCTATGTAGAATAAAGGGTATGATTTCATGAGAATATATTTGATTTTTACCTGATAGCTCATTATTAATATTTATAGTATATTTTTATGATAAGTAAATTAATATGTAATTGACTTTAGACTATATTATAGAAGTACATTTTCTAATTTGTCCTTTAACAATTGGCTAATATTTAATTATGTATGATTCACCCAAGTACACTAAATACCTACTCAAACATATCATATAACATGTATTTTACTATTGTCAAATATATTTTTCACCAATAGGTGAATAAATTTTGTTTCTAGAGACATTCTAGTGGGTAAGAAACATACTTAAGTGAAAATTTATACTTATGTATTCACCTACATGTAAATAATATATGTATTAGCTAGTAGGATAATACATGTTATGATCTAATAATTTTGTATTATCCTGATCATAACATGTATTTACCTACTAGCTATTAGTATAAACATTAATTGGTAGGTGAATATATATTATGATTGAATAATTATGTATTTTCCTAAATAATTATATATTTTTTAATATTTCTCATGTGTGTTTAAGTCATAATTAATAATCAATTAAATTATGCCATAATTATTTAGTCATATTAAAAAAACACTTGAGCTTAGAAGGTCACCATCATTATTAAGGACTAAATAGTAAGGAAAAAAGGTATTATAACCATCGTTATGAATTTTATGCAGTAATAAATTGAATCATGTTGAAATGATGTCAATAAAAGGGTCTAAGGTTAGTTCTAGGAAATAAAATAATCAAATGAAGTCAGTTGGAGCTAAGGAAGAAAATATGAAAAATTCACTGGGCAAGAATATTATTGTCTCCACCCATCAAGAGCCTAAGAAGCTAATAATATCATAGAAATGGTAGGATTGTTATATGCTTCATACTTATGATTTAGATTGTAAGGACTAGAAGATAATTTTTTTAATTTGAGTTCTGACTACTATTGGGGTTGCCTAATTAATAAACATGTTAGTTTCATCCTTGATGATGACCAATTAAAGTTGATGGTGTAAAATTAGTTGAGATATCATGCCTTAGTAAATATGAAGGTACTACCTTAGAACATACCTCTCAGTTGTCTAATATGGTATTTGGTTTACCCAATAATGGAAACAAGGTTATGGAGGTCCATGTGAGTCCTACTATTAGGGATAATTTTAGGTTAAAATATTTTGTTGGTTTACTTGATGTAATTAGTAAATCCAAAGGGTATACTATTGAATGTTTACGAATTAAGATGGTAAAAGTAATTTTTAAATTTACACTTTATAAATTACTTTGTGAATGAAATGAATACATAAATTTCCATGTTGAGGTTTGTGTATGTTGATATAATTATGGAAGGGAAAACATTAAATTGGGCATGATATGTGTGTAAAATATTCATTCAACAATCACATAAAATGTATCACTAGGGGCATGAAATTTTTACTTATTTTCTTTATGCAATGATATTAAAATATTTACTTAAGTTTCTATTGATGGATATAAAAAACCCTACAACACCTTCAATATTTAAGGTAAAGGAGAATCTTGTATTCTTAAAAATAAAAAATTGAAAATAAATTTTGATGTAAGGAGTGTGAGAAGAGTAAATAAGAATATTTATGTTAATGTAGGGGATAAAGGTGAAATTTCACCTTCATACAAATCATTGATATGATGTAGGAATTTTTTTTTGAAAAGAAATAAAAATGTAGTTATAGAAGAGGTTTCTTTGGGTAATGAAGAGGAGGATTTTAAAAAGGAAAAAGAATAAAATGAAATATTTTCCCTTTCATGATGAATTAGATGTAGATTTTTCCACACATTTGGTAGATTCCTTGGGATAAGCAAAGGCTAAAACTATGAGTGGTGATGAAAATCCTTATCAAGACTTTTTAGATGATTTGGGTGGCTTTTCCTTTTTGATTTTCAAATGATGTAAATGTTCCTACCCAAACAATGGACATAAATTAAAGATAATATAATTTATGGAAAAGAGTGCCTCATGTATTAAGTGAATCTAAAGGGAAGAACCACATCATTTATTTGAGGATTAATGAATGGAATGATTTGGAGGAAGTAAAATCTATAATAATTGAAAAATAAACATTCATTAAATCTAATCATTAAAATGTAAATATTGATGTTAGCTATAGCCTATATATGTTGGAAACCTATGAAAAATAAATTGTGAACATTGATATAAGGCTGAAACATTCCATTCATGATTTGAAAATTGATAATGTGAAAGAAAAAAAATTAGTTTATTTTATTCACCTTGATTATGACATGAGTTTTGAGAAATTTAATCTCTAAAATATAGATATGAGGGGTGAAACATATACCAATAAGTGTTTACTATACCTGCTCTACTATGGAGTGATCACATTATGCTCATAGGAAAAAAAAAATGAATGAATCAATCATGTTTATATATAGTTTGTACATGGAATACATGGAATATAATAATTACTATACTATTATTTTTGATAATCTAAAAAATATTGAGAAGAAGAAACTTGATAAAAAGAAAGCATTGAAAAAGAAGGTTGTAGATAAATCTAATTTGATAGAAATAACTACTTCTAGTGTGACATATTAAAAGGGTTTGATGTAAAGTTGTTAACTTTAGTTTAAAATTTCATAGACACACTGGCATTACAAGAAGGAACCATGAAAAAAATGGATGATGTTAAATAGTGGAATAGAAACTATAATGTTAATACTACTATATTTAATCTTACACCAATTAATGCACATATGGATGATTTAATAAACTTTCAACATTAAAATGTGGGAATTCCTAGTATTATTAAATTTTTTATTCCATCTCATTCACATGGTTCTCATGATGTTAGTTTAAACCTATAGCATTATGACATATTTGGTTCAAAACTAACAATTGAAGTTGGTCAACAAGAGTAGAGTGAAATGAGAGTTGATAATGGAGTAAATTCAAATGAAAGTTAAGGGAGCAAAGTTGCAGGATGTGGTTCAAGGAAATGAGTATGTATTCCATGATAAATGTGATGTTTAAAACTTATGATGTTAATTTTTAAAATTATGTTTCATTTAATGAGACTGCTACTTAATTGTTGACTTATTATGTACTTGGATAGGTTTTATATGATGTACATATCTAGAGTTTATGTTAAACTTCATGTGATGAGAGTGATAATTACTTGTTAAATTATGATGTACTTATCCAGTATTTGTGTGATGTACTTGGCCAAGGTTTATGTTATATTTCATTTGATGAGAGTGTTACTTGTTAATTTATAATGTACCTAGCTAAGGTTTATGTGATGTAACTAGTTGAGGTTTATGTTATGCATAATTTGATGAAAGTGATACTTAGTTGTTAACTTATGATGTACCTGGCCAAGTTTTATGTAATGTACTTGGCTATAGTTTATGTTTTGTTTCATTTGATAATAATTCTACTTGTTAACTTGTGATGTACCTAGCCAAGATTTATGTGATGTACTTAGATATAGTTTATGTTATGTTTCATTTGATGAAAGTGCTACTTGTTAATTTTTAGTTATTAAATAATTACTTTAAATCAATTTTTTACATAGTACCTAGTTATTTTATGATGTTCCCTATTTAATAGTTTTATATTGTGTGGGTTTACTTATTAAAAGGCACTACATGTTCTATTGTTTATTAATGCGTTATATTTATATATTATGTTTTTTTTAAGTATGTTATTGAGTGATGAATATCATTTTATAAAAATTGGTATAAATAGATATTAAATCCTAATTATGAAAAACTAAAGCATAAAATCAAAATGTATAAAATAAACATAAATTTAGCATTTATAATTTGGAACTTAATAACTATATAAGTATGATAGAAAGGGAAAGAAAATATATAAATTAATTAGTTGGAAATAGAACATGTAGGAATGTGAATGTGATTATGAGACTAGATATATGGCTTTGAGAGGTGTCTTTGAATTGGGAATAAGCCTTTACATCCACCTAGGATAAGGTCATGCTATTTAGACTAGGTCACATCACGAAGGTCTCTGTAGAGTAATCCAACATTGAATTTTGGTTTTCCATCTATGTTAAAAAGGTTATGTTTGCCTTTACCTATGAGTTTTGTGTGCATGATCATATTTTTTTGATTCTTTATGGAAGATACTATATTCCTTAATTTAAATTTGGAACCCTAGCTCAATAGACCATGATGGGTAAATAAAAAAAATGGGAAAAATGGATTAGTGCTTAAATTTGTGCTTGGAATAAACACCCCATATGTTGAGAACTTCCCACATAAAAAAATAAAAATAGGCTTTAAATTTTTTTTAGATCTCCCATGCTATGGTGGTCTATGTGAAATACTAGTGTAATACTAGATTCTAGTACAATCCTAGTGGAATTATGCAATTAAAAAATGATTTGTGACATTTGAGGTATATGTAGACTTAGATTGGGGATACTGTGGATATTAAAACTTATATTTTAGAATAATATATGCTTTACTCTCAATGTGTATTTATATTTTCTAGTCTTTTTAAATCATGTGAGCAATGGGAAATATTTAGAAAATGTGGCTTTATAGTGATATTTTGGGAAACTCATCAAATAGGGATTATGAAACAGGAGGGATAAACCATTAAGTGAATTTTAATTTGACAAAGTAACCATTATTTGGTATAAGGAAGTGACCAATATAATCAAACACTATCGATGAGAAAGATAGTGCTAAAGGAGTAAAGACATCTAAACTAGAAGTGTGGATCAATTTGAAAGTGAGTTTATGTTTCTTATACTAGTGAATAGGAATATTCATAATCAAATTTTTTTTGGAGGTAAGGGTCATATGCATATATATAAAGTAATATAAGCTTAGAGCTGTGGACTTGGGCACAAGATAAGTGTGTAAAAGGATTTATCACAAGTGTATTGTTTTAGTAATAAATTTTAGTTTTGGTGACAACACATGAGTTCATTAATTATTATTACTCATCTTGAGTCATAATTTATCCAAAAATAAAGAGTCACATAATACATCTTAACCCCATATTGTAGTCATTATCTTGAACTATTCAATCTTACATCCAAATGCATTAATTAACACGAACTATTGATTTTTTCTCATAAATGTATGTATCATAAAAACATATTCATAAATAATAATCAATTTTCAATCAACACACAACATATAATGATTATATGTCACAATTCAACACACAATGATTCATCCCTAGCCTTGGCTGCATATTTTGTCTTTGTTATTTTTATTTTTTTAGTAGGTAAATAATAATTTATTTGATATTCCCTCCTTTCCATAATTTTTGAAACATGTAATAATTCAATTCCAACCATTGATTTTTGGCTACTATATTCCTCAGCCACATTCCCTATTTTAGTATCAGTGATATCAACAATAAATATGACTCCCTAAATGTATTTTATTTTGCCAATCTACTTGATATCTTTTTAAGGATGATACCAACATGATAAAATAAATTCATAATTAAAATAAAAAATAATAAAATTGACTAAAATGTTACTTCAAATAATAAACATCTTTACTAGCTTACCAATCAATTGCACATTTTGGAAAAATAGAATCTTTCGATGTTCCATATCCTCCTTGATTTTTCACATATTTCTAAAATGTAATGCTTCAAGATGGGCTCTTCACCAATTTTAATTATGGGAAGTTATATTATAAGATAGTTAGTTAATTTTTTTAGTGTACTCAATGGTTTCTGACATGTTTTTACCATGAATTAAAGACTTATTTCACTGCTTTAAATTCAACACTAGGGAAATGAGATGCCAAATCCATTACCCTATTCTTGTAATTTTTCCTAGGGTCTTCTTATATTCAAAACTAAGCTAGTTTTTAATGTTTTAAATAAATAATTTTATTTTCACCATAATTTAAAATATACCTTTTGATCTAATGAATAACTTAAATAATTGTGCTCTCATCTCATTGACTAGACATTTTATCATACTTTAACATGTTTCTATACTCCATAAGAGTGCCTATTCCGCTATAAAAGTTGGTATTTTTTTACCTCCATATGTTTATGCTCCATAACCTCATTCCTTAACAGACCTAATGTAAAGGGATGAATTGAATTTTTCATTTTTAAGGCATGCACTGATTGAACATGCATAAAAGGGACCATCTCCTCTCCTAGACATGAATAGCACAACCAAATACACTCAATGGGTAAGTTTACAATATTGTGAATGAAAACTAAATTTAATTCATGATGGTATATAAGATATACATTATAATAAATATAAAAACCATTAGTTTACATATGTTTCCTCATATTAAATTACTCTGGTAGCATCTCCTTTGGATGGTTATAGCTTCAACATGTGGAAATATCTATATCAATGCCACATTCTCACAAGATTTATGTAATTTTGTTCATTTATAGGGAATTTTATTATCTAGTTAAAAATAATAGAGAATGAGTTCCCAAATGAAGTCATTAATTGACACAAAAAAAACATTCCTACCAAAATTATTATAATTTTTTAAAACCTTTAAAATGCTTTCATGTTGAATGAGAATTCTATTATAAATAAAACCATATAATTTTCCATAGTTAAGATCCTTTTAGTCTCTAAATTTATAATGGTATGGTTTACCCAACCTACATAAAATCCTCATTTTTTAAATTTCATCGCCAATCATAATGAATTTATCTTCTCATGCTTCTTTGATTGATGTTTCTTGTCATAATCTTGTGTTATCTTTTGAAATTAATGAAAAATATTCAAAAAACTTCAAACTATAGCATGGTGAGCATAATAAAAAATGTTAGCAATCAACCCAAGAGTAAGTTCTGAATGAAATTCTATAATAAATAAATCAATGCCAAGTTACATGTTAGATATATATTTTTATTTTATGTAAAATCAAATGAATAGTGTGACATGCAAGGTACCTTTTAGTTATTGACTCTACTAACATTATATTTATTAATAAATATTAATTCACTACCACCTAATGATGAGTTGACATCTATAATACATTGGTCAAGATAATTTTCCCATCATTTTATTAGATCCCATTCAGGGTTTAGTTCCTTTTAGTCATGTAACGTATTGTGAATAAAATAAGATAAAATAATGAAAACACTTGGTAATGTAAAAATTATTTTAAAAAAATAGTATTCATTAACTTTCCTCGACCATGTTTAGTGTCATTGAGTACATCTTGGAAATAGTGTGGAAAATATCACCATAAATTATAACTTGCTTCTATGTAACCATGTGCATGTCTTTATTTAAGACTATGAACAAATGACAAAAATAATTTCCCATAACTAAAAATTTATTATTGCACACTAGACTTGTTTTGGCCACATAATCATGGTTTCATATAATTTCACATTGACAACCCTAACATCAAGCACATTAATACCATTTTGGTAGAGCAAACATAATATTTTCATTATTTATTTTAATCTTCAAGATCAATAGCATGGGATAAAACACATTTATACTTCTCCTTACCATCAAATTTATACAAGCTTATACAAGATGTCATACCATTATCTTGTATTGGCTCAAGTAATACCTCACACACTTAGTTTCCTATATTATAATGGACACAAGAATAAATACCAAGTTATAAAGAAACTTCATCAAGCCTTTGTTGACATGTTTTTTGGCACTTGCCAATATTATAGGCTCATCTCATGACTCACCTCTCTTGAAATAAGAGTCCAAAGAATCTATCGAAGGTTTATATCTACCTAGTATAGGCTGATTAATATTTAATCAGTGGCTTGTTCTGACCATTCCATTTCAAGGGGCCTTTGTTGGTTCACATATTCACTTATTCCAAACTTATAACTTCATTTTAACAAGTTTTGGGTATTTGAACAATGTAAAACATGGTGTTTTTTATTATTATTATTACAAATGGGTTTCATGTCATGTCATAAATAACAAGGTATGCATTCATTCACTCATTAAGCCATGAAATTTTAGGAAATAAAATAAATAAACTTGCATTTAAAACTTGTTGAATCATAAGTCAACATGTAGGGTTTAATTTAATGTGTTTATGGTATATTTTCTTGCTCATTAATTCCATTGATTAAATATTCAATAGTGCAATATCACAATGGAAAATATACCTTAGTAATCAAGATAAACATGAGAAGAAGATTGTATACAATCCCTATAATAATAAATGATTAAAAATAACAAAAGAAAAGGGAGATAAAAAGAAATAAAATCCTACAATGATGAGGGTAAATTAAAATTCAAGACCATGTGAACACCATAAACCAACTTTCAATCTAACCAACATATGCACAATCAAATCCTAAGCCAATGCAATCTTTTAAGGGAAGAAACTAATGAAATAATATCCACAACCACTGTATACATGTGTAAATTGAAGAGAAAACAATTCAAAACTTTATATTAATCAATAATCCATAGTTTTGATAATCAATTAGAGTTCATTACAATAATTCTCCCAAAATTTTACCAGTATAATTGTAGGAAAGAAGTTGAGGGAGAGAAAGTAAAATAAAAATGTAGGAAATTGAAATGGACAAGCTTCAAATCTCTTGTATGTAGAAGAAAAGACGACACTTGGAGAGTAAAAAAGTAACCATATATAGTAATTATTCATCTAAAAGGGAACCATTTTCCCTCCAAAATGCCCAACTACCACCATGAATATTTTAGCTACCTCTTTTTCCTTCTAAATTTTCCACTTCCACTATTAATAAGCCTACACATGACAAAAAAACAAGTTAAGACTTGTGATTAAAATAAATGAATAATAAATTGGCCACAAAAATTTGAATGGGTTTTAAAATAGGAAAAAATATGTAGAATTGAAGGCACCATTGCATTTGAGCTAGAACTAGCTTCCTGATGATGTAAATAGTTTAAAAAAATGACATCATATGCTCAAGATATGCATAGAAAACCATAAATTACTAAAAATGGCCTCTACAGACATATCCATAATTTTTGGGTCATCAAGATTATATTTAAGCATTGTTATTTATTTTTGAAAATTTTAATAACCTTAATTTTAATTCAAATTTTGAAGCCCAAATAACACTAGAGGCACCTTTTAAAACATCCTTAGACCCAATCAAATATCTTTCACCAGTTAGAACTATGTTTTAATTTTGAAATTTAACAAGAAAGGGGTTTGGGGCCCCCAAAACCTAATTGGGCTTGGGACCCCTAATTATGTCTCTAATATCCTTAATAAGAATTCAAGTTTTTGTTTAAGCATTGAAGTTAAAATAGTAATATAGAGGATCCTAGGATTCACCAATACCTACACAAGGATTGTTTCTTGGTTAGGTCTATGAGGAATGCCTAAGGATCCCTAAGAATTAGTTGGGGAAAATCCCCTCACTAACATTGAATTGCCTTTGACTTTTAGACATGACCTATTTAGGGTTTAAAACCCTAAATTAAACTAAATTAACATTTCTACCTTCATAAAGACCTAATCAAGATAAAAATCTCCATCAAAACAAGCTCATTGACTAACTTCTAACCCTAACCTAATCAAGAATTAAACCTCAATTAACACTATCCCCTCACCACAATTCTAATGAAGAGCTAGTTGAGCTTAAAATATTGACTAATAATAGACATGCCTTCTTATGAAACTTAGTGACCTAGTCAAGAATAAAATCCTAGATAAAACTAAAATCCCCCCCACTTATCAACCTAATACCAATTTAGACAAAAAAATCGAATTAACAATGAACCCAAAATAAAAAGAATTCTCATACCTATTTAGGATTTTAAATCCCAATTAGATCTAAAGCGTTAATAATTTTAAAATAGTGCAAAATGGCCTAAGAAAATACCAACTAAAACTAGCACAAGACAAAATGGGAAAATTAGACCAAATCAAGAAATTTGACAAGTTTTTCACCTAGAGAAGCAAGATTTAGAAAGATTTACAAGTACAAAATGGGGATCCAAGAGTCACTTCTAAGAGAAGATTAAACCATAGAACTTTCTCAAATGGTTTTGTTAAATAATATGTGGTAGGTTCTAGAAGTGGAAATGGCACATAACCTAAAATGATCTGCCATGGAAAAATGAGAGACTTGAGCTAGCTAAAGAATGACTGCACTAGAGACATGACTAGAGGGATAAGTGTCTTGAATATGCTTTTTCACTCAAAGAATAAAAAATGAAAATTATCTAAAAAATAAATGTAGATAGGATAGGGTAGGTATTAGAGGTTTGATAGGAATTAAAATTGAATTGACCCCCCAAAGTAGATGTATGGAGTTGAGAGAGTAGGCAAACAAGAATGTAAAATGAGCAGAAGTGTAGTGAAACTCCATTTTAGGGCCAAGTGTTATATATGAAACTTCATCATTCAAACTTGGTCCTCATAATGGGATAGGATTCAAGATCCTTAAGGATATACAAATTTAAATGACCTCCTAGAGTAGGATAAGATATATAGGAGAGCTAAGAGAGACAAGCTTCAAATGTAAATTAGAAGGTCAAAACTCCCCTTTTACATTGTGTAAAATACAAAGTTGAATATCACAGATGTGGTATTTAAAATGGTGATGGTTTTGAGTCCTAGTTCATCATGAAAATTGAGATAGATTGTAATTTATGGTTTTATGACCAATGAATCATGATCACTAGTAGGAGTGGAGTAAAAGGAAAAAAGGAGATTCCTTGATTATTATAAGAATTAGGACATGGTATGCAAGAAAAAATAAATGTCAAATCTATTGGGAAATGCTCATGAGTATTTTACAATGATAGAAATGTGTCTACAAACCTAGAATATTTGAATAAGATAATACATCAAACATGAATGGGTTTGAGAAAGAATAATACAGGAGTAGATAAAGGACCAAATCAGACATTCTCATTGATTAAGTGTGTTCAAATGAATTAATTTACCACTTCTTAGGACTTGGAAGGAATATCTACTATAGATCCAATCATTAGGATAGAGAATCCTACCTTGAGAATGATTTCCTAAACATTGCTCTACTACCAAAAATGTGTCCATATACCTAATGAAGTTGCCTCTAATCCCACTCAAGGACTTGATCTATTACCAACCAAGCCAAAAATATCATGGTGGAGTTGCTTGAATAACCTAGAAGTGTGTTTTTCAAATATTGAATTTTATTTATTTTTATTTTTTAACATCTCAATTATGGGTTGGGGACCCCTAAAATAAGAAAAAGGTAGGAATATAGTTTTTTTCCATAGATATTCATTTTAGTAGGTTCATCTAAGAAAAACCCAAAAAGCATTAAGATATGAATTTTGTGCTTGGTTTTGAGAGAATGTCTTCATTGATCATATAGTTTTATCAAAACTTAACCCAACTCAAATAAATTCAAAACATATATGATAGCTATACCTTTGAAAATAATTTAGAAACATAATCTAAAGTTGAAAACTACTCAGAGTAATTATGCATCAGAATATCATTCGAGTTACCTATGTACATGCATTCAGTTCATCAATTATTTTGACCAACAGGGGAACCTATAAGGAAAAACAAGTGGGCTAGGCCAAAAAGAGACAAGAAATGAGGTTGAACCAACAACCAAAAGTGGAAAAAGTAGGAAAATAAAAATGAACTAGCCATAAATTAGGAATGAAAACAAAAACAAAGTAGGAAAGGGAAGGAAAATATATTTACAATAACTTGCCAAGTTGATTTAGGCTTAGAAGTAGTGTTTTAGGAATTACACATTAATAAGAAATGGGGCATCCTCACAAGTGCAAATAATTATCACATAGGATTTCAAATATTTGGTGTGGACCCAAACACAAGGCATCAAACTTTTCATGCTACCCTTTTTTCTTTCAAGCTTTTTCCTAGAGAAAGTCTGGATCAAAGATCCAAAAGGCTTTCACTTTTTCTCACTTGTAAAACCAATGTTTGATGACCTTTTAGTGTTTATTAAAATATAATATGGTTGAATCATATTTTTAATCAAATTTTATTAAATTAATAAAGTGATCTTTTATCTTATTATTTATTTCTAGGTAGTCTCTCATGAACTATAATGTGGGAATTCTTAGGTTGACTGCAAAGATGGGGTACGATACGATATGGTGACATTTATAAGGCTAAATTAATTTTAATATTATTAAAACACAATGTAAACTTTAGATCATTTTTTTAGTCCGTAGGGTTCTTTGCTAAGATATTCTTAATTACACCCACTAAATTCTTATTAGTTGGTTCTGTTACCCCATTACCTTGTAGATAATAACTAGAAGAAAATTTTAGGATTACCTAGTTGTCTTAGGCCAATTTAGTAAATTGAAGAGATGATAAATTAGGACCATTATCACATATCAACATATTATTCATCCCAAACTTGATGATGATGCATTCTTATAGAAATTTGATGACCATGTTAGTTTTATTATTCTTACATGATTTAGCTTCCATTTGATGGATACAATAATCAATTGCTATAAGGACAAAATTGTGTCCTATGGAGGAATTAAAATTGATGTTACCAATAAAGTCTAATACCCATTTTGTGAATGGTCAAACCTCAATGATTGTTTTTAATGGCAGGTAGGGTTACATTCTCTATGCACAATAATTTGGTAGGTATGATAAATCTAGACATGAGCATGAACATCTTTAAAAACATGCATATAATAATACTCTACCATAAGTATATGATTTGATATATCATTCCCTAATCCATGAACAATTCCATATTTTCCATGAAAATTCTTTAATACTCCAATTGATTATTACTTGTTCAAGCATCTAAAATATACACCTTCATGATTTATTCTATATAACACACTTGGTTTTATCATGAATTTATTATTTTTTAGGCAAAAGGATCTCCTGAGTTGAATTTAGGTGTTTTGGACACTTATTATTGATCAAATAATAGATTACATCTTGATGCCAATAATCATTAGTAATTTCATGTATTGTGTACTATTGACAAACTATCTATGGGTCTACTTCAACCATGGCATCCTGAGTCTTTGACCTATTACAATATTCATTATCTATATCTCCATTCTTTGACAATGGTCATCCATTTTACCCTTGTCTCACCCAACTTATTTTGCATCAACATGGCCTTTAATACTAGGTCAAACACCATTACAAAGACTTTGATGCAAAGAATGTAGTGCCTAAACTTTTTAATGGCTTTAATCAAGGAAAAATCTTATTTATCTCTAGTTAAATACCTCAATTCAACATTATGGAGAGGATAACTCATGAATGAGATAGGTCTCTCATCTCTAAATTCTTTCTTTTGTGTTAAGACAACTACACTTGAGTATCTTAAGGTGAATGAATAGATTTAGAAGGGTTGCATATAGTTGAAACTGATTAACACTGATGTATTTACAATTTATTTATTGATCTAAGAAAAAATTTATTGTTATTTATCCATCCATTTAATCTTACCATCCTTATTTAACATATTATTTAGTGGTCAGACTATCTGTACAAAGCCCAAAATGAGCTTCTTGACAAAGTCAATCTTACTAAAGAATGACTTCAAATCTTTTCTATTACTAGGTAATGGAATATTTATAATTGTCTCTACTCTTTCTAGGTCTATGTAAATACCTCGTTTCAAGATGATGTGGCCCAAAAACTTACCCTCTATCACCCCAAATATTCACTTCTTCAAGGTTGGTGAGATTCCATGGTCTCAGAACCTCTACAAGACTACTCTTAAGTACTTGACATAATATTATCTATTCTTACAAAAATTAGTTAGATCATATATTTATATGACTATGAATTTAATGATGAGATCTTTGAATGCAATATCCATGGCATGTTGAAAGTGGCACTCATATTGATCAGAATAAGTGGCATCATTTTATATGTGAATGTACCCCAATTTATTGTAAATGTTATCTTAATATGATTCTCATAATTTATAAATACTTAGTTATACCTTAAGTACCCATCTATGAATGACATCATTTGAGATTCATTCACTATTTTTAATACTTCATCTATTAAAGGCAATAGTTAATTATCTTTTTCTAGGTTTTTTTAAAGTTGTAAAAGTCAACACACAACCTTATCTCTCTACTTTTTTTTAACTGACACTGAATTGGCCACCTAAGTGGAGTGCCTTATAGGGAGGATTATTGTTGTATGGAGTAATTTATGAACTTCTTTGATATCAGCAGTTCTAGAAGTGGGTTCATTGATCTTTGCTACTAGTTCAATGGTTTAAATCACAACTTAAGATGGATGGTATACATGAGAATATACATGTTGAACACATTTAAGTCCTTACAGCTCCATGTAATTAAATATGTGAATTATTTTAAGACTTGAACCAAATCTTATTTTTACTTTATATTATATGTCATGCCTAGAAACACATTATTTGATGCATTTGCATTACCTAGATTAAAATATTGGTGTAGAATATCTTTACTGAGGGATGATTTATCTTTATCACCCTGGTAATCCATGTAAAACAACCATTCTCATGAGACCATGCCCTTAGGTATACTATTTATTTTCATATTGATTACCCTTTCATCATTGATTTCAAGCTCTTCCCTATCATCTTCATTTATAATCTATGTGTCAAATACATCCATGTTTATGATGAAGTTGATGATATGATGATCATCACTAGATACCTAAAAGTTATTAATATTATTAGGAATGGAAGGATTAGAGACCAACTCCATGGATAACCTTATTAACTTGGAGTCAGCCATAGGTTCTGAAGTACTCAAAACTATAGCCAATGCATCTACCATATAATTTATTATATGAGGAAAAGTTTGAATATTGAATGAATTGAAATACTTTATTAAATTCTACACTCTACAATGGTATATTGATAAACACTTTTCATTATAAGCATACTAGCCTCTAGTTCAGAGTCACCTAGTACCTTAAGGTTCTTGACTTTCTTCTTTAGTGAAAACAAGAGATAGTGAACTAGTGCCTCATATTCATTCATGTTATTCATGCAACCAAATTGTAGGTGAAATGCAACCAAATGTGATTTTCCTCTAGGGTTGATAAGATCTACACCAACATCACACTTGATTTTAGATTTGGAAACATCAAATTTTAGAAGCTATAAATGGTTTTTAGTTGTATGTGTAGGATTATGATGAGTTGGTGTTGCTATAACATTGATTTATTCATTAGTTTTCTTAATGCCAAGTGGGCACACATCTTATTTTTTGGATGATAAGGACCTTCTCGACAAGTCTTTAGTGGCTAAAGTAAGTGCATGGCTATCCAATATAATGATAGTTTCATTACTGGGGCTGACAAATGCCTTGATTTTGTTTATATGAATTTCTTTTGGCTTGTTGATTTATAACTCAGCCATACCCATTTCTAACAATAACTTTTGACAACCTTATTTTTTAATTAGGTCAGTTGGTCTTACCTCTTCATATACTATGGTAGCATTAGGAAATGAAGATATTTTAGGTGCATATATGAAATTATCCTCACCAAGTTGATCTAGATTTTTGATTTACGCATTTTATTATATGAACATGTTAATGAATAAATTCTTATAATCTTCTACCTCTTCATCAATGGAATACACCTTGAGCTCTGATTCTTCATACAATATCTCATGTGTCTTGTTGTATTCTATTATCATGTGAGTCACCTTAGGCTCATATTCAACCCTAATTTGATTGGGTATGCCATGTCATGAGAGATACATATGAGAGAATTATATTGCCATATAATGTTTAATATTTCTAGACCAATGTATACTCAGAAGTATGTTGTAAGCATTGTGTATGCCATCTACTTGACTATCAATAAATTGTTATACCTTTAGATCATAGGTCAATTGCATATGGATGTGATTTAACTCACTTAAAACCTTGACCTCTAATTTTTCTAACTGAATAATATTTATTATTTGAATTTTTAGGTGTCAAACCTAACTACTATCCAATTGCATAAGGCATGAAATTTCTAGAAGCACTTGAATCCACCAAATAATTATGTAGGTTTTTTCCAAAAATATAGATTATTATAAGGAAAGGAGGAATTTCATTTTTTTCTTGTAAATTAATAACATGAGCATCAACTCTTCTATTAGTTTCCTTCATTTTAAGAGTAAATAATTATTTTAGAAACATGTCTTTCTGGTTTGGGATTTGAAATAATTCAAACATCATGATGTTGGCCTTAATTTTCTTTAGGTCATCCATAATATTATATCCATGTCTACTTGGCTCTACTATTTTGTCACTTTGTATAGGTGTAGAGTTGATCTTAAGTTGGTAAGATGTTGTAAGTCTTGTAGGTGGAAATAAATTGTTTCTTGAGTTATTGTTAGGTGAAACTTGAGTGTTATTCAGAGGAGTAGATGTAGTTAAAGGGGTTTGAAATTTACTCCCCAACTAGTAGTTATTTCCCCTTTAAATTTTTTTAAATACATGGACCTCATCTAGGTTATCTTCTAGATCAGTGGCACTTTTAAATGAAAACTCCTAAGTCTCCAAGGCTAGAGTTGTACTGGTATTTCCTCTACCTTGATTAGAGTTATTATTAGGTGTAGGAGCTAGTTCTAGGTTATCCATCTTTTTTTGGAAGATGGTTAAGGCACATATGAATTTTTCACATTCAATCTTAGTGTGGTCAATCATAGTGTGTATCATATAGCAGTGGGTAGTGCTAAATCTACCAAGTTTACTAGATTGGAATAATTATTATCATTTTTGTAGTTGTTATTATCTAGAGGGATTAATACATCTTTATTATTTGGCCTCATGTTCAATTATCTATTAGTTCTTTGGATAAACATGAAATTTTTAGTTGATGGATAGTTATTTGCATTTTGATTAGTATTTTACGACACTTACATATGAAACTTGACCATATCATTTGTCAACCTCTAAACCATTTGCTACAAATTGGCTAACTTAGGACTCACACTAGCATTTTATGGATTTCCCACTTGTGGTTGTCGGTTAGCCATAGGTGCATTATCATTTAGAAATGTAGGGATAATAGGGTGTGATTGATTATGATAATTGTTAATAGGCATATGTTTATTTATAAATGATAGAATAACCTATTGATTATTTATATAAGCAACATAACCGCTAATGGTAGGCATGAAAATAATGTTTTTATATGCAACATGAATAAGTTATTGATTATTTTCTTGAGGAAAACCATGATTGAGAGACATATAAGGTAGGTTATTAGGCATGTAATTAATGGGTGTTAGATTGTATACTAGATTTGGGCTTACATACAAATCACTTGGGATTGAATACATCAATTGTGTATTATGTTTAAAGGCATGGTTAATCATCAGGATCTGATTTTAAGCACCTAGCTATCCAAATGAAGGAAAATGAAAAATTATGTATCCTTATGGAACCATTTACTTGTTAATGCTGATAACTTTAATATATTCCAAGGATAAGGATAAGAGGGATGTTGGGGTTCTTTTGAGGAACATAGAGGTAATTGAATCCAAATCCATTAGGTATGTTTATATGGTTGTCACTTTTGTTTGAGTGCATAGGTTTTTCAACCTTTGATAAAGCTTATGGAAGTGTGCATTGAAAACACTCATAGGTTAATTTGGTTCCTTATAGGTAATAATAAGGTGATAATATAGGATAGATGGATCAATGAGAAACCTAGAATGGTTGATACTATGTGTAGAAAAATTCCCCTAGGGAGTAAGGAGGTAGGTGACAAGCCATGTCCTCATGTTGCACTTGTGTTCCAATCATGGCATATTTAAATGAATGAATATACTCCTCAATTATTTGAATCCCGTTGGGTGTATATTTGTGTAGAATTTATTAGGATTCTTGGAAAAATCATGGGTAGGAATTGGAACATTCACAAGACATCCACTTGTATTAAAACAAGCAAGATTAACCACCATTTATGGGTTTTTAAGGGTATTAAACGGGTTAAAAATAGATTTATAGTATTATGAGAGCTACTACTAAGTGTATTTTTTATTTATTTATTTTTCCTTTGTTCACCCTCAATTTTATATGCTCAATGAGTTATAATAACTTAAAATCAGCCCCTATAGACTTTGATCTTGTGGTAATCCATCTAACTTATAGTTTGTCTTGTCGACTACCCAAGCATGGGCAATGCTCCTAAGTATTCAAATTTAGAATTTTATACTATAATTTTAATTTTATGTTTATGGATAGGTTTATAAATAGGTTCATCCCTCTTTATAGTGACATTTCTATTAATATGTGTTTTAGCATGCACTAACATTATAGGTTCATCTCATAACTCACCTATATTGAAAGGAGAGTTTGGAGAATCTCCTTAAGGTTTATATCTACCTAGTCTAGGTGTAAGGATCTTAACTTAGTAGATCATCATGACCATTCCATTTCAATGGGCCTTTTTTGGTTCACCTATTCTAAAATTATAACTTTGTTTCAGTGGGTTTTGGGCACTTTAACAATGTAAAATGTTGTGCATTTGTTGTTTTATTCTAAATGGGTTTCATGTCACATTGATAATGATAATTTAAGCATTCATTAACTCACTAAGATATTAAAGTTTAGGAAATAAAATACACAAAATTGCATTTAAAACTTGCCCAATAATAAATCAAAATTTAGGGTTTCATTTAGTATGTTTATGGCTTATTTTTTTGTTCATTCATTCCATTGATTAAATATTCAACAATGTAATATTATAATGGAAATATACCTTATCAATCAAGATAAATGTGAGTATAAAAATGCATACAAACACTAGACTAACAATTGAATAAAAAATAACAAAATAAAAGGGAGAGAGAAAATAAAAGCCTATGATGATGAAGACAAATTCAAATTCAAGATTGTACAAACTCTAAAAACCATATTTTGATCTAACTATCATATGTGTAATTAATTCCAAATCAAATGCAAGCTTAAGAGGGGAGAAAATAAGGATAGGGTAGCCACAACCATTGTATACATGTGAAATTTTAATAAGAAACACTTACAAACTTTCTGTTATTCAATAATCCATTATTTTGATAATCAATCAGAGTTATTTATAATCATTCTCCCAAAAAAATTCCATCATAATAGTGAGAGAGGAGTTGAGAGAGAAAATAAAATAAAAATGTAAGAAATTTAAATGGGCAAGCTTCAAATATCTTGTGTAGTAGAAAAGCCAACCCTTAGAGAGTAAAAATACAACCATATATAGTAGTTAGTATTCTAAAGGGGAGCCATTTTCCATCTAAAATGGATAAATACCAATATGAATGTTTAAGCTACCTCTTTCTCCCTCTAAATGTGCCACTTTCATTTTTCATAAGCCTGCATAATACTAAAAAATAAGTTAAGACGTGAGATTAAAATAAATGAATAGTAAATTAGTCAAAAAATGTGAAAAATTATTAAACTAGGAAAAAACAATTAAAATTAAGGGTACCCTTGCATTTGGGTTAGACCCAGCTTCTTGGCAATGCAAACAATTTAAAAAATAAACATCAAAATCCCAAAATATGCATAAAAAGTAGAACAAATCTCAAAAATGGCCTCTACAAACCTATCCATGATTTCTTATCAAGCTTATATTTAAGTGTTATTTTTATTTTTTAAAATATTAATAACCCTAGCGCTAATCAAGATTTTGAATCCCAAATAGCACTAGGGGCACATTTAAAAACATCCTCAAATCTAATTAGGTCTTTTTCATTTGTTAGAACTATGTTTTAAATTTCAATTTTAGCAAGAAATGGTTTTAGGGCCCCTAAGAATTAATCAAGATTAGGACCCTTGATTATGTTTTTGAGCTCCTTATCAGGTATTCACTTTTTTTCTTGAGCTTTAAAACCTACATAGTACTGCATACGATCCCTTAGATTCACCAAGACCTACGTAGGGATTTTTCCTTGGTTAGATCTATGGGGAATGCCTAAGGTTCCCTAAGACCTAGTTGGGGAAATTCCCTAACTAACATTGAACTACCCCCAAACTCCTAGACATGACCTAGTTAGGGTCTAAAACCCTAAATTTAACTAAATTGATGTTTTGACCCACCTAAAGACCTAATTGGGATAAAAATCATGATCACAATGAGCCCATTGACTAACTCCCAACCTTGACCTAATCAAGAATTGAACCTAGATTAACACTAACCCCCTTATCATGATGCTAATGTAAACCTAATTGGTCCTAAAATATTGAACAAAACTAAAATATTCCCACTCATCAACCTAAGACCTATTCAACTAATTTTTTTAATTTACACTAAGCCCAAAACAAAAGGAATTCCTAAAACTATTTGAGCTTTTAAATCCCCTTATATCTAGGGATTTAACAATTTGAAAATAGTGAAAAATAGACTAATAAAATATTGAGTAAAATTGGCACAAAAAAAATGGGAAAAGTAAACCAAATCAATAAATTTGATAAGTTTTTCACCCAAAAAAAAAGATTTAACGAGATTATGTAAGTACAAAATGAGGATCCATGAGTCACTTTTGAGAGAAGGTCAAAAGATATAACTTGCTAAAATGAGCATAGTGAACAAGATGGGGAAGGTTATATAATATGAAATGGAACAAATCCAAAAATGGACCACTGATGTAAAATGAGAGACTTGAGCAAGCTAAATAATGCCTACACTAGAGTCTTGACAAGTGGTATAAGTGTCTCAAAAATGCATTTCCTCTAAAAGAGTAAAACATGAAGCTTATACATATGAGAGAAGAAGACATGGTGAGGTAGGTATAAAATGTAAAATAGGAATGGAAATTTAAGGGACCCCATGAAGTGGTTACAAGAAGTTGAGAGAGTAGGCATGCAATAATGCCAAGCAGGTAGAAGTGCAACAAAATTCCATTTCAAGGCCAAGTGTTATTTATGAAAATTCATCATTAAGACTTGGTAATAAAAATGGGATATTATTTGGGATCCTAAATGAAACATAAATTTATATGACCTCCTAGAGAAGGATAAAAGAGCTAGCAAAGCTAAGAGAACCAAGCTCCAAATGCAAATTGGGAGGTCAAAACTCCACTTTTATGCTAAGTGTAAAATACAAAGTTGACTCACATAGATATGGTATTTCTAATGATTATGGTTTAGATTCAATTTTTTTAATACAAACCAAGATATAAAACCAAGGAAATTTTTTGTCTTGATACCAATGAAACTTGAGTGCAAATGGGAGCATAGAAAACCAAAAAGGGAGGTTCCCTAATTCTTGGAATAATTAAGGTGTGTTGTGTAAGAAAAATACTCTTGATCCAGTTATTTTAACATATGAATCAACCATAAAATATGTATATGTATTTAGGTCCTTAAATTTAACACCCATTATATAAATTTTTGCTTAGTCCCATCCCATATTCATTTTCTCAGCTTATTTGGCCCACATATTCATCTCCTCATAAACCAAGGTTGTGTTGAACCCATGAAGCACTCCATGAGTATCAATGAATTTTAATTATGACAAGGTCTTATAGGATATGTTTTATTAAAAAAACATTGATAATAAGTGATGAGGCATAAGGTCATTATGGATCTCATCCATAACAATTGACCAAAGTGTTTTTATCAATTTACCAAAATACATAATCACATATGCCATTGTAAATATTTTATCAGAATTATTATATATTCAATATGAAATTTCACTAATAATTTCATTTTCATCTACATCATTCATTTTTTTCCCATAGAACCATGACCCTAACTACCTAAATAAGTATTTCCCCTCTATCATTTTATGATTATACCATCTTGGCCCTTTCTTTAGGTTCATCAATCCTTTTCCTTGATCATTCATTTTGTGACCTACTTTTTTATTTTTTATTTTATTTAACTACTTCAAGTACATTTTTTTCTTAACATTCAACATTATATTGACTACCTTTAATTTACACTAAAGGTTGAATAATTTTAGTAATCAGATTTTCATGACTAGCACATTGTGTATTATGAATTTTTTATATTTAAATGTGCATCAATTGTATATTTTTCCACATCTTGTGTAATAAAAGTTGAAAATTTAATTTATCGAGAGAAACATTCATGTTTGTAGTTTGATGACCTATCATATTTAATGGAATTTAATGACCTACTATGAAGGGAGTTTTATGGCCTACCATGTTGAATAGAGTTTAATTGCCTACCATTTTGAATTGATTTTTATATCCTACCATGAAGGAGTTTGATGTCCTACAATGAAGGGAGTTTGATGGCATACCATGTTGATGAATGGAGTTTTATGTCCTAACATCATGAAGGGAGTTTATGGCCCACCATGTTGAATGGATTTTAAGTGAAATTTACATTAATCATATTTAAAGGTTTCCTACCATGAGGGTGTTGAGAATCACTACCAACCATTATATTGGATTTTATTGATGATAGTAGAGTTATAAAAAAAATATCCAACTTTGTTTTGATCAAAATTATTTTCTTGGTGATGGTAAACATGAGAACCATGGGAAACATGAGTAATATAGGTAAAAATTATTATCCATCTAGGTTGTATGTATTATAGTTGAATATTTTTTGAGGGAATATGGGAATATGATCAAATTTGTCCTTAGGTATTCCTCTTTTTTGTAGAGGAATGTGTGATTCTTATTGGTTTGTATAATATTCCATTGTAGATAAAATAAAGAAAATAAATTAAATCCAACTGTAAGAGAACTTAAATAAAAATATATATGAATGACAAGGTGATTCAAAGGAAAAAAATAGAATATGAATGTACTTGTAATAGTTGACAAGGTAACATAAATTATAGTGAGTTTGTATTAGTTGACATGCAAACATAAAGATGGATTCATTGGTGTGTTTTTATTTTAGACAATCGATAAACACAAATTATAGTGTAATTATATTAGCCAATAATATAACATATATGATGGTGTAATTGTATTAACCGACTAGAAAATATAATTAAGAGTGTGTTTTTATTATCTTATCAGCAAACATAAATCATAATGTTCTTGCACTAGTTGACTGACTAACATAAATGATAACAAAAAATGTGTTTTTTGAAACTCATAACTAGAAAATAAAATGTGAAAGAACAAATATTTGGTAAGAGGGTTAAAAAAATTTACAAGTGAAGATATGATTATTTTTTGAAGTGAGGCATTTGATACATGTTAATAAGTGAGGGTTTTGAGTGAAGATATGCTACTTGTGCGAAGTGACTGATAAATAATAATGAAATTAAGATGAATATATTGTGCTTAAATAATAGATATGTAATTACTTTCCATATATTCAAATTGTTTTTTTGAGAGGACAATATCATGTATGCATCATATAATAACTGAGTAAGTATCAGGTATGTATCAAGAAAATATCATGTTAGTATCAAGAAAGTAATGAGTTAGTATCAAGTATCATCAGTGTATATCTAAAATATTGAAACATGTTCCACATTCCAATCCAATTTTTAATTTTAATGATTGATTACCAAGTGTTTGTTATGATATACAAAATTGACTCTTTTATAATAAGATTTTTAAGTAAAATTATAATTTTTCCAATTACTAAACTCAACCTTAACCCACCTTTAACCCAATATTAGTTGGTGAATTTAATATTTTATGTTTGAGTGGGGTTATTTAATTCAAAAAATGTAATATGTAAGATAATAAAATTTAATGAAATAAATGGATTCAACCAATAAAAAATGAATCATTTGAAAACAATGTTTTCAATAGGAGGGAAATTAATCTGGCTTGTTTGTTATGTGTCAAAACTAAAATGGTGAAGACATGGAATATGTTCATGACCCTATTTTATATGTAATATTCCTATAAATGTGTCCCAACCTAATATATCTATTAATATGTGGTTATTGTTCTTTAAGAATGGAGAGCATATTTTTTTACTCTATTTTTTATTCAATAATAAATGTTTTAATGATAATAGGTGTAAAACCTAATAGATATCAAAATGTTAAAGATATAAAATATTTAACAATTATATTTTTTGAAATTAAGTGATATGGAAATATACTATTTTTGTAAAACACTCAGAATAAATGTATTTAGCTCAATTTTTTTTTAATTGTTTATCTCAAATATATATAAAAATGGAAATCAACAAAAGATATGAATGTGTATGATCAGAATCAATCAATAATATAAAACTATTTATGGATAAGTACAAATTAGTTAGATTATAGTGCAATCCATTCAAGTTTGTTGAGTACAAACTTGTCCTAATTGAATATGATAAATGAATGACAAGAAAAGATGAAAAAGGATAAATTTGATAGTGACAGATCATAAGTAGAATATGAAAGTATTTTTGGACAAGACTGTTGTAAGTCTATGACAATTTAGGCCTCTCAAATTAATTAAATATGGGCTTGTCTGAGTTGATTGTGAACAAATATGGATATTTCACCTTATGAGCCTACACCTACTAAACAAGAAGAGATTAGATGATTCATATTGTGCCACATAGAATTCACTATTTTCCTTATTTTTTTTTTGAAATCTTAAGGGAACTTTGAAATCTTGAAACTTTCAAAAAAGAAAGGGGGAGCATAATGGGTTGAACTAACCCCAATTAACCTATTTATGATTGATAAATACCTATGTATCTAATACTCCAAGGAGGGAAATCAAACTCACATAGTTATCTCACCTAGAGTGACTATTAAATTGTGTTCCTTCATTTTGTGTATTTAGACATAAATATGGATTTGATACTTGATAATGATAGATATTTGTCATGCCCATTTTTTTTCTCAAAATATGAGCATGAAACGATCTTAATACAAACAAATAACCACAAGACATGAGTAAAAAAGAGGACTCACATCAATCATATACATGCACAATCAATGAAACTGTCAAAATACCATAATGGATTCATTCTAGATAATTAAGAGATCCATGGCTAAATACATTTAACCCAAGACACAAGAACATGTTCCTAAGTTCATGCCAAAGGTTACTATTCAATGAGATAGAGATGACCTTTAAATTTGAACTTGGTCATTAAAATGTAACCAGATCCACATGTCTACTTTAATGGGCTCTAAGGCCATGCTATCTTATCTTCATGATCCTAGGGAAATTTCTTACGACATGTAATCCTCTCAATTACCTTGTGATTTGACAAACTCTTAGCTTTTTACCTGAGACCCAAGACTATAGACTATTGAGATGATGCCACATGTAAACATCCTACTAATATACTAGCCCATAGGCTTTGCCATTTGTACATACTTATCCAAGATCATAGGTCACTAGGATGATTCAAAATGGTAATGTCTTGCTATATCATTGGCCCTAAGGTAAGTTTTCTATATGATCATCTCTGGGATCTTGGGTCACCAAGTTGATGCCACATGTTAATATCCTGCTAGCTCACTAGCCCAGATGCAAACTTCTTGTATGGTCATATTTAAGATCATATGTCATTAGGATTATGACACATGGAAACATCTCATTAGCCAACTATCCTAGCATTGACTATATAATAGACCAAGTTGACATCACTTTTGGGTTAGTGGGATGATAACAAGTGGGTTATTTTAAACCACTTCATAAAGAATTAGTGAAATCGACTGAGGTAAACTTCAAAACAAAGGGGATAAATTAAAAAATTATCTAATGAAAAAATCTATGAAGATAAGCCCAAGTAAAATATAGATAAGTCAAAGCACTACACAAGGTAGCTCGACTAAAGGCTAAGGCAAATGCTACACATGAAAAACTACATAGGGAACTCATCGAGTATCTAAGGAATATGTTGTAGAAGGTAACTTACCTAATTAAGGCATAGGATAAATTCCCAAAATAGTTAATTTTTATAAATTAACTAAGGCACAACCAAAATAAAACTTCAAGATGACTCCATGAATTTGGAGTTGAATGAGGTAATAAAATTCTTGCATTAAATTATATCAACCATAAGGTCTAGGCAAAGTATTTGTTATAGAGCCAATTCATTTGAGTTAAGTCTATATGACATAAATGGTAGACTCAACACTAAACCAATACTCTCATTGGTTTATTCAATAACTAAAAACTCAAGCATGATTTGCTCCAAGTAAAGGTTCTCTAATATTGGAAGGGTACTACATGGACCATTGAATTGATTGACTTATTCAAACTATACCTTCAATTGGTTAATGTCCCTTAGGCCCATCCATTTCATTAAAGCTAAGAGAAAAAACAAGAGATTTACTAACAAGTAAAACCTCAACATCAAAGGGATGTTCTAAAAGACCTTCTAAATCATTAATCCTTAGCAAGATTGACCTCAGTCAAACCTAAAGGCTTCATGCCTTGATGTAAATATAATAGTAGAGCAAATATTTATCTTATATCTTCTTATTATAAGTAGGTTTAGTTATCAAAAGGTTTTTATCAAGAAGGTGCCCAAACAAATAGTATTTCAACACTAAACCAATATTCTTATTGGTTTTTCTGAACATGAAAATAATCCAAGAGTCTCAAATTTTTATAGAAACTCAAAGTTTAAAAAAGAATCCACTCATAATGAAAACTATTTTAAAGGATCAACTAAATGATTTGACTAGTAAGGCCCAAGGCATGTTTCATTCTATTATATGGAAAAAGGGGTCAAACCCCATTAATTTGTGATGACGTAAAAGTAACTCATAAAATAAATATTATCATCACTTATTATTTCATTAATTCTCTACAAGGGAAAAAATAGTCAAACTAAAGGTTTCATACCTTCTTAGAATTATAATAGTAGACCCAAACTCTATTAACTCCTCTTCTTAAAAGGTTGGTCTAGTTATCAGAAATATTTCTAATAGGTATCATATTCATATTACTAAAAATTCCAAGGTTCCTATCAAAAGGAAAATATTAAACTAGAACATCAAAGTATAGTTCATTCGGCATGCTATATTTTTATTCCCAATAATAGTGTCATAGTTGTTTGTTTGGGTTCTACTCAATAAGATAAGTTTAATCCATTAAATCATATTACATATAGATCATAAGAAATATACAATACTTAAATGATAAGCTTATCATAACAAGATATAATTAAGAGAATAAATATGCCAAATTTATTAAAGGAAGATCCTTCCCAAGGTCTAGTAAACTAGTCATTCTTTATCAATACCTTCTTAGTTTAGCAAGGAGATTAAATAGAACTATAATATAAGTCTTTACCCAAAACTAGTTCATTATATAACATCTATCTTTCATAAAATTAATCCAAGTAGGATTGATGCTTAATAAAATTAATAATACATAAGATTTCATCAAATTGTTTACATAACAAGAGGCATATCTCTAGGATTGATTAAATAATGGAGGACCTATCATTCTTCAATGGTGATCCTTGTCCACTCCTAAGCATCTATTGGTCATAAGAAGGAAGGCTCATTATCCAACCTTTTTTCATCATTAAGATATTGCCCTAGACACACCTAAGCTTGAGACTCCCAACTCTGAGCATGTTTATATCACTTGGTAAAGGCAAGGGTAAATATATAAGATTGGGTATCTTAACATAAAGGAATGATCATTCACAACCTTTAATCATATTATCATTTCTTACACAAAAAGACTACAAGTCCCAGATACAAACCAAAATATCATTCAAGTGAATCTAAGCATTCAAAAATATAAAAATAATAGGAAAGTTCTTATGGTTATGAGGTAGGCATCTTGAGGGTCTAGGCCTAGTTATAGGCTTGGTCTGTAGGACTGTGTTTCTTGTGTATATGACCACTTGTGATGGCTTCCAATGGATATAGGTACTATTTATCCTATATTTTCATCCAAATTAATTATATACCTTGTGATCATAGGAATCCAAGAAGGTAGGTTAGTAATATGTTAGTTTAAGCAAAAAAACTCAAAGAAACACACTAACACTTACAAGCCTATATCTTAGGCATGGGCTTAGTAAAAAAAACAAATGAAAAGCATAACTAAAATTCAAAAGACACACAATCTTTTACCTTCCTTGGGACATAAAAATACATTGTTGAGTGGCTTGCTCAACTTGTGCATCAAAGAATCTTTGACAATGGAGGTCGTCGATCTTTCTCTCCTTAGTACCATGGTTTGTGTTATGGATTGGCTCAAGATTTTATAATTATAACCTTAATTTTAAACAAACAAGAATTATAAAATTGTATAAAAATAACTTTGAATTCATTTGTGCATGATAAATTTACACCAAAATAATTTAAAATTCAATAGGCAAGGCATTATATTTATAGCACATGGATTTAACCCCAACCCAATAAACATGGAATGCATTCAAACATAACATATGTGAGTTAAATAAAACCTCAGTAGATTTAATTGTTTTCAAGTAATTATTATTTTTAATTACTAGGGATGGGTTTCCAAAATAGATATTTTAGGATATTTCCGAAGAGCTTGACAACTCACAAAGGTCATGATGAAAGGATAGGATATTTGCATTTTTGAATTTCTTTTTTATGATAGTCATTAATTACACAAGGATAATTCAAATAGGCTCTTAATTTGGTTTATATTGTTAATTAATTTTAATTATCCAATTATATCTTTCAATATTTAATATTTATTCATATGCCCCACTAAATATGTCCATTAGCCAAATTGACTATTGTGATGGTGTAGGATGATTAGGGATGAATATGTGAGAGGTTATTTTTGCATATCATAAGATACTTGAATTAGGGATGACTCAATGAGATTATAAGTTTTGATTAATGATACACAATAAAATTTGGGGTGTTTTATGATTCTTAGGCTTAATTTGCAATGGTTGGTAGGAATCAATCTAAAGTTTAGTTGAAGGCTAACTATGGCCAATTTTAGGTGTCTACAATTTTCCCCTATTTTGGAAGGTATTGCAAGCTATAGGCATAGTAATGTCTTCTCAAAGAATAAAAGGTCTTTTATGCCTATGACCTCAAAGGTAATGGATGAATTGTAGGTTCTCCCTCAAGGGAGTGATAGGAAAATGGTTAGTGATCGATCCCTTAAAAGAAGGAAATGATGGGACTAAAAGGATGAAATGATGGTTTGAAAAAAGATTGATTTTCCTTATAGGTGGTTATAATCAGTGGCATGATGAGGATAAAATAATAATGAAAATAACTTATGGGTGAGTTAATCTAATCGAGAAAATGCTTACATGTATTGATTAAAAAAGTAATAATTTACCCAAAGGAAGTTGTAATTAGTAACAAAGGTTGAGACACTGATTTACCCAAAGGTGGTTATAATCAGTGATAATGGCATATGCCCTAGTTAGAGATGATGAGTCAAAATAATGATTTTATGATAGGTGGTTATAACCATTAAGATGACTGAGATTGAAAAATGATTGTTGATTGTGCTCTAGTAGGGTAGATTGGCAAGCATAACTTAAGGATATAGCCTATCATACATATTAAATATGAACATGTACAAATGTAGATATAATGGTATAATGACTAAAGAATCCATAAATAATTAGGCATATAAGGATGCACAAAGTGATGAAAGAGATGATAGAAGAATAATAATGATCAATGTGAATGATTTGGTTGTACCTACCAATGTAGAGATGTTTATCCTTATTAGTATTGATATAACTACAATGGTTAATGGGTTGACTTGATCAAGGAGGTTGGGAGGATTTTACAAGGTTACCAAGGAGAAACTTATATGGTTCCCTTATTTTTAAGACTTCTCGAGCTGATTTTTTCTATAACACATGACAATATGCATCATGATAGAATACCATGAGAACTTTGCCAAAATATGCATAAGGACCAACTCTTGATCTAATAAATAATTAAAAATAACACACCAATGATAAAAACCATGATGATAATGTTGATTTATGAATAAAATTGACTCAAGAATAATTTATAACGAATCACCCAATAAACACATATAGACTAAGTCGAGGCACAAGACAAAAAGCAAATAAGTAGGTAAGCAAATGAACAAACAAATAAGTAAATAAACACATAAAAAATGAAAGTAAAAGGAATGGAAATCATCCTAATAATGAAATTTCCCTAGTGGGGTAGATCAAGGATGACTAACTAGGCTTAGATAGGACAAATGTTTTTAGATTTTTAAATTTTAGAATGTTTTAAGAAGTTTTGGGTATCTTAACTTGCTATAGATTGATAAGATACCACTCATAAAATGGTAAGAGTGTTGTCTTAGGTTTATTGAAAAATGATGAGATAATATGGCAAAGGAGGGACTGAGTTGACCTCAACATGAATCGAGCATAGCCTACATAGTCCCATTAGGACATCAAGTCATAGTAGTTATGCCAACATAAAAGGTGGTGAGATCTAACCTGATAATAATAAATTTATCAAATTTAGGAAAATGTCTAGATAAATGAGAATAGTGATCGAAAGGTGATGCAGTAATGCATGGTAAAAGGTATTGTTCTTAATTTACACATAGGCAGTTATAATTAGGAAACAATAACATAGGTCTATGATACTAATTTACCTATAGGAGGTTATAATTAGTAACACAAGGTGGGATACTAATTTTCCCAAAGGTAATTATAATTAGTGGAACCAGTCAAACATAAAAATGAAAGATAACTTGCTAGATCCATTGTCACACTACTTTCATAAACTACCAATTAAACACAAAATTCTAAATTTTTTGAAACTAGAGCTGATTCCCCTCATGGAAGGTGTGAGAAGAATGAAAGGAACCAAGATCAAAAGTGTTGGGTAGGATGGCTAAAAATAGGCTTTGGTCTAATAGAGATGGCATGGTAGAATGGTATATAATATCACATTGTTTAGGATGATGATGGTGTGATAATTAGATATAATGGTAATAGGGTTTCCCTCGAGTGAGAAGGTAAGGTAAATTATAGGGTAGGAAACAATGGTAAGATAAATTTCAAACAAAATATGGCAAGGCAATACCAAAACAAATTTATGGTTTTTAGGTAAAGTATATGTTTTGATCTAGGTAAATGATTCTATTATTCTTATTGATGTGGAGATGCATGTCCTAATTAACATATGATAAAACTAGAATAATAAAATTATGGAAATTTATATCACACACCTATTTTGAATAGATGCTCCATCAATAACCTATTATAGATTTGGACACCAATAAAGTTGTTATGATCTCTGTTGGTCATTGATTCTCTTTTCTTCAAACATCGAGACAAGTTATCTTTATAACCTCTATAAATGAAAGTGTGAATAGGGATGGTAAATACAAATAAATAATGGATAATAGTCTAATTTGGTGATGTAAATGTGGATGATAATGGAGTGTATAATGGTTAGAAAATAAATGAAGATCAATATTTTTATGCACATGTAATGTTGTTGATTCTAGATTAGACATAACTTTAGAAGTGGAAGGCCAAATAATTTTGAATATGATCTTGATAGGACCACAAAATTCTTCTATTGTTTGGTTTTGTGAGTAACTAACATATGATTATGCTATATATTGGAATCTTTATTGATTTTATCATTGATAATGTATTCATCAAGTAGTTAAGAACTATTATACTTAGATATTGGTGCCTCAATGAGGTTTTCACAAATGGAGTTGTCTTGACTATCCTATAGCACCTCTAAAAAGGTTTCACTAACGAATGATTACTTTGGACTTTGATTTTCTTCTAATGCCTCAAACAAGGTTTCACTAAAAGGTGGTAAGTTTGAACTTTGATTGTCCCCTAGTGCCTTTGAAAAGGTTTCATTAGAAGATTTTTCTTCTTTTACATGAATGTGGTCTTTTCCTCCCTAATGTTCTACAATTGATATGTCACCATGGAAAATAAGGTGTGATTTTGTTGGTCCCAATCAATGCTTTTGGGAGGTGGAAGGGCAATAAAATGGCTAGGTTGGTTGGTGGAAATGGTATGTGGAATGGAAAGAGGCAACACAATCCTCATAGAATATACTAGAAGAAATTGTGTTGAATATAAAGTAATCATCCTCAAAAATTATGGAAGGATCACAAATATAATCAAATTAATCTATGAGGCATGATTAACCAATATTATAACAATTATGAACATATTCAAATTTTGAATCTAATTTTGACTTGAGGGAATCTGAATCTAATGTTGAGACTGACATTGATTATTATTCTAATGCTAAATATGATGTCAGTTCCAAAATATAAGCTAGCTTCAATGTTTATTCTTCATCTAGTATGGATGTTTCTATAATGATGTTTTATTGAATGTTTGGTATGGGACACGTAACATTTTGTGATGGAATAATAGGCTCCACAAAGACTAGTTTGTTAATGTGAGACTCCTATACAAGGGTAAAAAGATCAAGAGATAACTCCATAAAGACTAGGTTTTCAAATGGAGTCTCTTTAAACACAGTCATATGATCGAGATAATTATTCAACCAAAGGTGGTTATAATCATTATGAAGTGACTCAGTAAATACTGGCTTCTTAGAGTGAGACTTCTCAATAATAGGTATGGTACTAAAGGGTGATTCATCACAAGTTAACTTGTCAAATATTGTTGGTTCAACAAAAACATCATAGCTTGATTTGTTCTCTAGGCCTTGGTTTGAAATCAATTGCAAAATACCAGTTTTGAGTATATCTTGGTCTTTTAACGATTGGCTTAGTTGGATAGGTATTGATTGGCTTGGTTGGGGATTGACAATTTATATGGGTTTTATAAAGTGGGGAATAATTAGAAATGGATGAAGAATGGCCAAAAGTTAGATAATGATAGGCTTAACAAATGTTGGTTTATGGTCTAGGATAGTAACTATGACTTGTCAAGTTGTGATTGGACAACATCGTCGGGATAATGAGTTACCATACTTGGAATGGCTTAGAATGGTAATGGTAGGGAATTGTGGAGCTTGGTTTCTCACACAAGCATAAGGATGAGGTCATGGATTAAAAATGGTAGGGTATCATGGAGCTTGATTTCTATTATGATCCAAAGGATTAGGTCTTGGTATAGAAATGATAGGGTGTTGTGGAGCTTGGTTGCTCGCACAAGCCAAAGAATGAGGTCCTATTATAGAAATGATAGGGTATTTTGAAGCTTTGTTGCTCACATAAGCCAAATGATGAAGTCTTGGAATAGAAATGGTAGGTTATTTCAGATCTTGGTTACTCACATAAGCCAAAGGATGAGGTCCTAGAATAGAAATGATAGGGTGTTGTAAATCTTGGTTATTATCATGAGCCAAAGGATGAGGTCCAAGTATGGTAATCCTTGGATGTTATGGATTTTGATGGCTCATGTAGTCTAAAGGAGGGTTAATAGTATAGGTGGGAGATCAAACACCATGATATATGAGATGGTAAACATTATATGTTAATTGGCCCAAAGAATGTATCATCAAACATGATTATTGGCTTTATTTCCTAGATTGAGGATTGTAAGGAGGATATAGATATGTCTCACAAACCACTTATTCACCATAGGGGTATCTAAAAAAGTAAATTTGTGTGGACATTATATCATAACTTAGATTTTACATGACTCCACCATAAGTGTAGTGAGACATATCCACATCAATGATGAAAGCTCTACAAAAGACCTAGAGTTCTACAAACTCTAAAAGTCAATGTCCAAAGGATAAATGTTTTGAACTTGGTCTAACTTGGTCTAGGGGTGGATTTGTATCTATAAAATGGTCTATGTTAAAACTTGGTCTAAAATAGTCTAACATCATACATCAAATGTCTTAAACAAATGATCAAGTGGATGAATAAAAATTGACATGCCAAACTCTTAAGTTCAAAGTGTTTTAGACAATTCTAATCTAAGAAATCAAAAGTTGTTAGGTCTTTTGACCAAATGTGACATCAAAATCTAGGATCAAAATAAGCATGTGATAAGTCTTTTAGATAAATTTGACATATAAGCTAGACTTAAAACAAAGTGATATTTAATATAACAAATCTGAAACACTTTGGCATATAGTAGGCATTCAACATTGACATGAAAGTGATCAAATTGGCATAAGGCATGAAACAAAAGGCACTTGGAGGTATACTATTTTATCCTAAATAAAGGCATAAAAAATAGTTTTCAAAGTGGGTAAATAACTAACCTAAGTTACAAACCCAAAAGAGAAATATTGGTGTCTAGGCCCAATTTACATAAGGCATAAACATAAATCAATCAATGTTTATATTTAAAATTGTTAAATTTAATTGAAAACTCAACTTTGGAAAAATAGGTTTCTTTGTTCAAACTAAAAGATAGATGAAATTGAATGGCATAACTACACTATAAAAATATCTAAAAGGCACATGTGGCTTGGTTTTAAAAATAAAAACTTTGGACACAAGGTCAATAAGTCTATGAAATGATTTGAGTAGTGTAATGATGTTGTCTCACTCTAAAGATGTAATTTATGGTTGGTTTCAAGACTCACTCTAAATATTTAATTTATGGTTGGTTTCAAGGCTCCAAGGCACAAAAAATCTAAATGAATTGGGTAGCATAACATTACCCTTTTCAATCAATTGACACATATAGAAAGATTTATCAAAAGACTAAGGCAAAGGCATGTGATAAAAATGGTCAGTGTAATGCCTCCTCAAATAAAGGAGTTACATATAAACAAAACTCATTTTGACATGGCATAACAAAAAAAATATATAGATTCAACTCAAGACCATGTAATAAATCATAAAATTACATAAACACCCAAGTGCAATGTCCTAGATCCTAAAAATGAAAAGGTTGTATAGTACTATCAAATTCCATCTATATACATGGTTTTGAGAGGATTTTAAGTTTTAATCCAAAAATAAAAGTGCATGAATAAGTAGGGTTTTTACAACCCCTTCTCTTAATAGATTTTATGTTGACATGGAACTTTAGGCTACTTACCCTACATAATTAGTATTTTTGTGACCAGTGGGGTTGCTCTAAAACTATAGGTTTTACTCATCTAAATGGTCTTAAGTGTGGTTAAAACTAGAGATGAAATCATGTCAATTGAGCTGATAGTAGATAGATTACTATGTAAGGGTATATTAATTTACATAGTGATTCCATCTATGTATTTATTAATAGAATCCCCTAGTTAGCCAGACCTCACTCAGGTTTTTGTCACAATTAGAGAGGCTAGCCACTCAGTCCCCTAGTAATTGCATTATTTGTGCCCTAATTTATATACTCCATAGTGGAGTAGGGTTGGTATGATTTTGGGAGATGAAACCCTAGGTCAATGCAATCCTAAAGATCTCATGAGGAGGCAATGAATTCTTTCTCACAAGACAAATTGCATAAAAATAAAAGACTAGTGAAAAGAATTTAGGGTTATATATAGGTCACCCAAACCATAGGGATTTGAATAGAGCCTTAGAAATGTTCTTTTCACACCTTTAGATAACACAAAAATACAAATAAAGAGAAATTTTGGTCACCCTAGTTCCCTAAAGGGGATGAGGGGAGAACATATAAGTGTCAATCATTTTGTAAAAATAAACAACTTTGAAAGAACAAGCATAAAACAAAACACTCTTAAGCGTATGTAATCTAAGTGTGAGTGTTTATTTTCATTCACCAAAGAAAAATGTTTATGAAATTTATCCCCTTGGCATTTTTTTTGAAAGTGTGAAACAAAATAAAAATGATTTAAACAATAATATTCTTAAAACACCAATTTGAAATGTGAAAATTGCAAGTTAGAAGTGTTTTAAATGTCTCATTGTGGCCTTTGGGTCCTGCAAAAACTATTAGAGGGTTTTATAGATTTTTTAAAACATTTGTGCAAATTGAAAGTAACTAATAGCATATTATAAAAATTTAGGAGAAAAAACATGGTTTTAAAAAACATAAAAAATGGAGTCTAAATGAACCCAAATGAAGCTCTGAAAGATGGCCTATCAACCTATTATTCTACATAAAAATTGACATTAGTTCTGGGTGATGTACATTGAGACTGATGTCGATTATGGGTGATGAAAATAGAGGTCAAAAATAGTTTTGAGTGAATAAATGTTGGTCAAGTAGAATCAACATCAGTTTTTATATAACTGATATCAGTCTCTATGTAATCTGTGTATCACTAAAAAATAAAATATATGAAAAATAATGTTAAAACTTGGATTTTGAAGATTATCAAGCACTCAATATAAAAACTAAGAGCATCATTTTCATCTCCTTTCTATATTGGATGTTTGAAGGCCCCATCACGCATGTCATTTGTGATCTTAAAAATCCAATAAGGGAGGTTAGTAATATGTTAGTTTAAGAAACAAAAAATTGAAAATAAAAAACATTAACACTAAACTAAAACAAACACTTACAAGCCTAGATCTTAGTGGTGAGCTTAGAAATAAAACCAAATGAAAAGTACAACTAAAAATCAAAATACACATAATCTGTTACCTTCCTTGGGAGATCCAAATGCATTTTTGAGTGGCTTGTTCAGCATGTGCATCAAAGAGTCTTTGGTAATGGAGGTTGTAGCTCATTCTCTCCTTGGCACCATGGTTTATTTTATGGCTTAGATCAATATTTTAGCATTATAACCTTGATTTTAACAAAATGAAAATTATAACATTATATCAAAATATATTTTTAGTCATTTATGCATCATAACTTTATACTAAAATAGCTTAAAATTCAATAGGCAAGGCATTGTATTTATAGTAAATGGATTTAACCCCAACCCAAGGTGAGTCAAGGAGTTTAAACATGGAATGGGTTCAAACCTAACCTAGGTGAGCTAAATATAACACCATTAGAATTAATATTTTTTAGATAATTATGATTTTTAATTACTAGGCATGGCTCTCCAAAATAGATATTTAGGATATTTCCAAAGAGCTTGACAACTCACAAAGGTCGTGATGGAAGGCTAGGATATTTGCATTTTTGAATTTAATTTTTTATGATATTCATTAATTATACATGGATAATTCAACTAGGATATAAATTTAGTTTATCCTATTACTTAATTTTGATTAGTCATTTAGCTCTATAAAGATTTGATATTTGTTCATGTCCCCAACTTAATAGGTCCATAGGCCAAATTAACCCAATTTAATGTCATAAGATGATTAAGGATGAATATATTATTTCATATGATAAGATACCCCAATTAGGGATGCCTTAATGATATTTTGACCTTTTAAAAATAATGGACAATCAAATTTGGGACATTTAATGATTCTTAGGATTATTTGTAATGGTTGGTAGGAATCAATCTAAAGTCTAGTTGAAGGCCAGTTGTGGCTAGTTTTAGGTGTCTATAGTTTTCCCCTATTTGGGAAGATGTTTCAAGATATAAGAATAGTAAAATCTTATCAAATAATGAAAATTTCCTATATGCCTATAACTTTAATGGAAATAGATGAAATGTAGGTGCCCCCTCAAGGGAGTGGTTGGAAAAAGGGTTTGCAATCAGTCCCTTGAAAGAAGGAAATTATGGGACCAAATGGATGAAATGATGGGGTGAAAAACATGGATTTTCACATAGGTTATTATAATTAGTGGCATGATGAAGATAAAATAATAATGAAATTAACCTATGGGTGAGATTAATCTAATCGATAAAATGCTTGCATGTATTGATTAAAAAAGTATTGATTCACCCAAAGGTGTTTATAATTAGTAACAAAGGTTGAGATACTAATTTTACCAAAGACAATTATAGTTAATGATAATTGAATATTCCTAGTTAGGGATGATGAGTTAAAATAATGATTCATCCACATGTGATTATAATCATTGAGATGACTGAGATTGAAAAATGATTATTGATTTTTCCCTAGTAGGGTAGATTGGAAATCATAACTCAAGGATATAACCTATCATATAGATTAAAGATGAGCAAGCAAAATCTTAGATACAATGGTCTAATGACTAAAGAATCCAAAAATAACTAGTCATATGAGGATGTGTAAAGTGATGAAAGAGATGAATAGAAGAATAATAATGATTAATGTGAATGATTCGGTTGTCCATGCCAATGTAGAGATGATCATCCTTATTAACATTAATATAAATAGAATTGTTAATGGGTTGAATTAATCAAAGAGTTTGGGAGGATTTTCAAAGGTTACAAAGGAGAAACTTTTGTGGCTCTATTACTTGTAAGACTTCTTGAGATGATTATTGCTATAACACATGATAATATGCATCATGATAGAACACCATGATAGCTTTTATGAAATATGCATAAGGATTAAATTTCAATCCAATAAACAATTGAAAAAACTACACCAATGATAAAAACCATGATGGCAATACTGATGAATGAATATGTATGGACTCAAGAATAATGTGTAAGGAATCACCCAGAGAACACATATAGAATGAGTCAAGGCACAATACAAAAAGAAAACCAATAGGCAAGCAAACAAACAAATAACTAAGTAAATAAACACACAAAAAAATGAAAGTTAAATAAATATAAAGCATCCTAATAATGAATTTTCCCTAGTAGGGTAGATTAAGGATGACTACCTAAGATTAGATAGGACAAATGTTTTTGAATTTTAAAAATTTAAAATGTTTTTGGAAGTTTTAGGGTATCTTAACTCACTAGAGATTAACAAGATACCAATCACAAAATGGCAAGAGTGTTATCTTAGGTTTCTTGTAAAATAATGAGAGCATATGGTAAAGGAGGGATTGAAATGACCTCAACATGAATCAAGCATGGCCTACATATTCCCATTAGGACTTCAAGTCACAGTAGTTCCACAAACACAAATGGTGATGAGATTTGACCTAATAATAACAAGTTCTCAAATTTAGAAAAATGGCTAGACAAATGAGAATAGTAATGGCAAGGTGATATAGCAATACATAGTAAAAGGTGTTGTTTCTAATTTTCCCATTAGTAGTTATAATTAGGAAATAGTAGCATAATTCTATACTACTAATTTTTCCATAGGAAATTATAATTAGTAACACAAGGTAGGATACTGATTTTCCCATAGGCAATTATAATTAGTGTCATTAGTCAAATGTAAAAATGAAAGATAACTTGCTAGATCCACTATCACACTAATTTTATAGAATTCTATTTAAATAAAAAATTATAAAATTGTTGAAATTAGATCAAAATACCCTTGTAGAAGGTGTGATAAGAACTTAAGGAACCAAGATCAAAAGTGTTGGGTAGGATGGCTAAAAATAGGCTTTGGTCTAATCGAGATGGCATGGTAGAATGATATACGGTATAGAATTGTTTTGGATGATGATGGTATGATAATTGGATATAATGGTAATAGGTTTGACCCCAAGTAATAAGGTAAGGTAAATGGTAGGGTAGGAAATAATGGCAAGAAAAATGGAAAATGAAATATGGCAAGGTAAATGGCAAAGCAAAGGTATGGTTTTTGGGTAAAGTATATGTTTCTATCCAAGTAAATGATTTTTTTGTTCTTGATGATGTGGAGATACACATTCTGATTAGCATATGATAGAACTAGAATAATCAAATCATGGAAATTTTTAGCCCACACCTATTCTGAATAGTTGTTATATCAAGAACCTATTGCAAATTTGGACATCAATAAGGTTATTGTGATCTTCATTGGTCATTTATTCTATTTCCTTCAAACATTAAGACAAGGTATCTTTGTAGCCTAAATAAAGGAAAGTGTGGCCAATGATGGTAAATATAGATAAATAATGGATGATAGTCTAATTTGGTGATGTAAAGGTGGATGATAATGGAATGTATAATGGTTGGGAAATAATGAAGATCCAGATTTTCAAGCACACACAATGTTGTTGATTCTAGATTTGACATAACTTTGGATGTAGTGAGGACAAAAATTTTGAATATGTTCTTGATAGGACCACTAGATTATTCTATTTTTTAGGCCTAAGAGTATCTATCATTTGATTATGTTGTAGATTGGAAGTTGTATTGATTTTATCTTTGATAATGTCTTCATCAAGTAGTGAAGAACTATTGTGCTCAACTATTGGTGCCTCAATGAGGTTTTCACCAATGGAATTATCTTTATTGTCCCATAGTAACTCTAAGAAGGTTTTCTTAAGTAATGTTGACTTTTGATTTTGATTATCTTCTATCATTTTAAAAAAGTCTTCACTAGAAAGTACTGAGTTTGAACTTTGATTGTCCCCTAGCACCTCCAAAAATATTTCACTAGAAGATTGTTATTTTTCTACATGAATGTGGTCTTGGCCTCCTTGATGTTACAAAACTAATATGTCACCATGGATGTAGTTCAACAAGATGTGATTCTTTCAGTCCCAATTGACACTTGTGAGAGGTAGAATGGTAATAAAATGGCTAGGTTAGTGGTGGTAATGGCATGTGGAATGGTAATGGAATAGAAAGATGCAACACAATCCTCATAGAAGATACTAGGATAAATTGTGTTGAAGCTAAAGTAATCATCCTCAAAAATTGTGAAAGGATCAAAAATATATTCAAATTGATCTATGAGGCATAAGTAACTGATATTGTAACCATGAATGTAATCTTATTTTGAATATGATTCTAACTCAGGGGACTCTAAATCTAAAGATGAGACTACTGTTGATTCTTATTCTAATGATAAATATGATTTCATTTTAAAAATAGAACCTAACTTCAATGTTGATTATTCATCTAGCATGGATGTTGATATAATGATGTTTTATTGAATGTTTGTTATGAGATAATTATCGACCTATGATGGCATAATGGGATCCATATAGACTAATTTGTCAAAGTGAGATTCTACTACAAGTGGAAAAAGATTGAAAGACAACTCCATAAAGACTAGATTGTCAAAAGAAGGCTCCTAAGAAATAGGCATATGTTTAAGATATTGATTTGACCAAAGGTGGTTATAATCATTAATAAGTGACTCAACAAAGATTAGTTGTTAGAGTGAGACTCCTCGATAATAATCATGGTATCAAAGGGTGATTCATCACAAGTTGACTTGTCAAAAATGGTTGGTTTAACAAAAAAAATGTAGTTTGGTTGGTTCTCTTGGCCTTGGTTTCCAATCAATTACAAAATACTGGTTTTGAAAATATCTTGGTCTTTGAATGATTACTTTGGTTGGAGAGGTATTGATTGGCTCGATTGGGGCTAGATAATTGGCATGGGTTTTACAAAGTTGGGAATAGTTGGTAATGGATGAGTAATGACTAAAGGTTAGATAATGATAGGCTTAACAAAGGTTGGTTTATGGCCTAAGATAGTAACTGACCTATTAAGTTACTATTAGATAACTTTGTTGGGATAATGATTTACCATACATCGAATGGCATGGAATGGTAATGTTAAGGCATTATGGAGTTTGGTTTCTTACACAAGCTAAAATATGAGGTCCTAGAATAAAAATTGTAGGGCATTGTGGAGCTTGGTTGCTATCATGATCTAAAGGATGAAGTCCTGGTATATAAATGGCATCGCATTATGGAGATTGGTTACTCACACAAGCCAAAGGATGAGGTCATGGTATAGAAATGGTAAGGTATTTTAGAGCTTGGTTGCTCACATAAGACAAAGGATGTGGTCTTAGAATAGAAATGGTAGGACATTACAGAGATTAGTTCCTCACAAAATCCAAATGATGAGGTCCTAAAATATAAATGGTAGGGTATTGTAATGCTTAGTTATTATCATGAGCCAAAGGATGAGGTCTTAATATGGTAATAATTAGATGTTATGGAGCTTGATGGCTCATATAATCTGAATGAGTGTTAATGGTATAGGTGGGGGATTGGACACCATGGTTGGTGAGATGGTAAAAATCATTCATCAATTATCCCAAATAATGTACCATTGAATACAATGCTTGGATTTTTTCCCTATATTTAGGATTGTAAGAAGGATATGGATCCATCTCAAAAACCACTTATTCACCATAGGTATCTATAAAAAAGTCAATTTTTGTGACCATTATATCATAACTTGTATTTTACATGACTCCACCATAAGTGTACTAAGACATCCACATGAATGATGAAATATCCACAAAAGGTCTAGAGTTATACAAACTCTAAAAAATAATGTCCAAAGGATAATTAGTTCAAAATTGGTCTAAATTGGTCGAGGGGTGGAGATGTATCTTCAAAATGGTTATGTTAAAACTTAGTCAAAAAAAATCTAACATCATACATCAAACATCTAATGTCTTAAACAAATGGTTAAGTAGAATAAAAAATGGCATGCAAAACTCAAAGTTTAATGTGTTCCAAAAAAGTATAATTTAACAAAATAAAAGTTGATACATATTTTTTTCAAATAAAACATCAAAATCTAGGCTTAAAACAAGCATGTGCTAAGTATTTTGGATGAACACAACACAATCTATACTTGAAACAAGGTGAGATTTAATCTAACAAATCTGAAATACTTTGGCATAGACTAGTCATTCAAATTTAAACATGAACTTGGTTAAACTGGCATAAGGAATGAAATAAAAGGTAGTTTGAGGTAGATTATTTTCTCCCAAATAAAGGCAGAAATAATAGTTTTCAAAGTGGGTGAATTATTAACCTAAGTTACACAACCTAAAAGAGAAAGATTGGTGTCTATGCCCAATTTACACAAGGCATAAATAAAAATCAATCAATGTTTGGATTTTAAATTGTCAAAGTTAATTGAAAACTCAACTTAGGAAAATATGATTCTTTGATCAAACAATAATCTAGAAAAAATTGAATGGCATAACTACACTAGACAAAGATACAAAAGTCACATGTGGTTTGGTTTTAAAAATGGAAAATTTAGACAAGAGGATAATAAGTCTATGAAATGATTCGAACAACTTAATGATGTTATAAAACTATAAATATGTAATCAGTGATTTTTTTCAAGACTCCAAGTCATAAAAACTCAAAATGAATTGTGTAGTGTAACATTACCCTTTTCAATCAAGTGACACATACATAAAGATTTATCAAAAGACTAAGGCAAAGGCATGTGATAAAAATGGTCAGAATAACACCTCCTCAAAAAAGAGAGTGATAAATAGATATATTAGACATAATACCATGAAATAAAGGATAAAATTACATAAAAACACAAGTGTAATTTCATAGATCCTAAAATTGACAAGGTTACATAGTACTATCAAATTCTATCTATATACATGCTATTGAGAAGATTTTAAGTGTTAATCAAAAAATAAAAGTGCATGAATAATTAGGGTTTTTACACCCCCCTTATCTCAATATATTATATGGTTACAAGGAAATTAGGGCTACTCACCCTACATCAATAGTATTTCTATAGAAAGTGTGGTTGTTTTAAAACTATAGGTTTTCCACATCTAGATGGTCCAAAGTGTGGTTAACACTAAATATGCAATCATGTCAATTGAGTTCATACCATCTGATTTACTATGACAGGGTATATTAATTTACATAGTGATTTTATCTATATACTTCTTAGTGAAATCCCCCAGTTAACCAGACTTGACTCAGGTTTTTATTATGATTAGAGAGGCTAGCCACTCAGCCTCATAGCAATCACAATATCCATACCTTGATTTATATACCCAACAAAAAAAGGTTGATATGATTTTAGGAGATGAAACCATAGGTCAACACACCCATAAATAACTCATGAAGAGGTGATGAACTCCCATTCACAAGCAAAATTGCATAAAAATAAAAGACTAGTGAAAAGACTTTAGGGTCATGTTTGGGTCACCCAAACCATATGGATTTGAGGAGAGCCTTACTAACATTATTTTCACACCTTTAGACAAGGCACACATTCAAAGAAAGAGAAATTTTGATCACCCTATTTACATAAAGGGGATGAGGGAAGAGCATATATGCATCAATCATTTTGCAAAAATAAATGACTTTGAAAGAACAAACATAAAACTAGTCTAAGTGTGAGTGTTTATTTTAATTTACCAAAGAAAAATGTTTATGAAATTTGGCCCCTTGGCATTTTTTTTGAAATATTGAAAAAAATGAAAATGATTTAAACAAAAATATTATTAAAAAACCAATTTGAAATGTGATAATTACAAGTTAGAAGTGTTTTAAATGTCTCATTGGGCATTTGGGTCCTCCAAAAACTGTTAGAGGGTTTTATATATTTTGTGAAACATTTATGTAAATTGATAGCATATTTTAAATTTTTTGGATAAAACATGTGGTTTTACAAAAAACATAAAAAATGGAGTCTGGATGACCCCAAATGAAGCTCCAAAACATGGCCTATTAATCTATTATTCGGCATAGAGGCCAACATCAGTTTTGGGTGATACACATAGAGACCGATGTTGGTTTTGGGTGATGCACATAGAGGTCAATTTTGGTTCTGAGTGAATTTATTCTAGTTAGGTATAACTAACATCAGTTATGTTATAACTGATCTTGGTCTGTGTGTAATCTATGTATCACTAAAAAATATAATACATGAAAAATAATGTTAAAGCTTGGATTTTTAGGATTGTCAATCACTCAATAGGAAAAAAAAGAGCATCATTTTCATCTCTTTTATATATTAGATGCTTTAAGGTTCCACTAGGTGTGCCATTTATGATCATAAAAATTCAAAAAGGGATGTTAGTAATATGTTAGTTAAAGCAATAAAAACTCAAAGAAACACACTAACACTAACAATTACAAGCCTAGATCTTAGGGGTGAACTTAGTAACAGAACCAACTGAAAATAACAACTAAAATTCAAAATACACACAATCCTTTACCTTTCTTGGGAGATCCAAATGCATTTTTGAGTGGCTTATTTGGCTTGTGCACCAAATAGTCTTTGGTAATGGAGGTTGTATCTCATTCTCTCCTTGGCGCCATGGCTTGTTTTATGGCTTGGCTCAAGATGTTAGAATTATAACCTTGATTGTAATAAAATGGGAATTATAATGTTATATCAAAATAGATTTTAAGTCATTTTTACATGATAAATTTACACCAAAATAGATTAAAATTCAATAGGAAAGGCATTGTATCTATAAAAAATGGATTTAACCCCAACACAATGTGAGTCAAGGTGGAGTTTAAACATGAAATGAGTTCAAACCTAACCTAGGTGAGTTAAATGTAACCCCAATAGAGTTAGTAGTTTTCAAGTAATTATGATTTTCAATTACTAGGCATGCTTATCCAAAATATATATTTTAGGATATTTCTAAAGAGCTTGACAACTCACAAAGGTCATGATGAAAGGCTAGGATATTTTCATTTTTGAATTTCCTTTTTATGATATCCATTAATTTCACATGGATAATTAAAATAGGATCTTAATTTAGATTATCTTGTTAATTAATTATGATTATCCATTTAGCTCTTTCAAGATTCGATATTTGTTCATGTTCCCCACTTAATAGAGCCATAGGCCAAATTGACTATTGTGATGTCATAAGATGATTAGGGATGAATCCATCAGAGGTTATTGTTGCATATGATAGGATAATCCAATTATGGATGCCTTAATGAGATTTTTATATTTGAAAAATGATGCACAATAAAATTTAGGATATTTAATTATTCCTAATATTAATTTGCAATGGTTGGTAGGAATCAATCTAAAGTCTGGTTGAAGGCTAGTTGTGGTTAGTTTTAGGTGTCTATAATTATCCTTTATTTGGGAAGGTATTTCAATTTATAGGCATAGTAATTTATTCTAAAATAATAAAAAGGTCATGTATGCCTATGACTTCAATGCTAATGGATGAACTATAGGTGCCCCCTCGAGGGAGCGGTCATCAAAAGGGTCAGTGATATTTCCCTCAAAATAAGGAAATGATGAGACCAAAAGGATGAAAATATTGGGTAAAAAATAATAATTTTCCCATAGGTAGTTATAATTAGTGGCATGATTAGGATAAAATAAGAATGAAATAAACCTATGGGTGAGATTAATCTAATCAAGAAAATTCTTGCATCATTGATTAAAAAAGTACTAATTCTAGGAGATAAAACCATAGGTCAACACACCCCTAAATAACTCATGAAGAGGTTATGAAATCCCATTCACAAGAAACATTACATAGAAATAAAAGACTAGTGAAAATACTATAGGATCACATTTGGGTCAACCAAACCATATGGATTTGAGGAGAGCCTTAGTGACATTATTTCCACACCTTTTAACAAGTCACAAATTCAAAAAAAGAGCACTTTTGGTCACCCTAGTTACCTAAAGGGGATGAGGGGAAAGCATACATGCATCAATCATTTTGTAAAAATAAACAACTTTGAAAGAACAAGCATAAAACAAAACACTCTTAAGAGTATGTAATCTAAGTGTAAGTGTTTATTTTAATTTACCAAAGAGAAATGTTTATGAAATTTGCCCCCTTTGAATTTTTTGTTGAAATATTGAAAAAAAATTTATTTAAACAAAAATATTCTTAAAAAACCAATTTAAAATGTGAAAATTGTAAGTTAGAAGTGTTTTAAATATCTCCTTGTGGTCTTTGGGTCTTGCAAAAACTATTAGAGGTTTTTATATATTTTGTGAAACATTTATATAAATTGAAAGTAAACTAATAGCATATTTTAAAAAATTAAGATAGAACATGTGGTTCTAAAAAAAAACATAAAAAATGGAGTCTGGATGACCCCAAATGAAGCTCTAAAAGATAGCCTATTAACCTATTATTCTACACAGAGGCCGACATCAATTTTGGGTGATGTACATAGAGACCAACATTGGTTCAAGGTGATGCACATAGAATTTTATTTTGGTTTTGATTGATTGATTATAGTTAGGTAAAATTAACATCAATTCTATTATAGTCAATATTGGTCTCTGTGTTATATATTATCACTAAAAAATAGAATACATGAAAAACAATGTTAAATTATAGATTTTTACGATTGTCAATCACTCAATAAAAAAACAAAGAGCATAAATTTTATCTCTTTTTTACATTGGATGATTTAAGGTCCCATTGAGCATGCCATTTTTTATCATAAAAATCCAAGAAGGGATGTTAGTAATATGTTAGTTTAAGCAACAAAAAATCAAAGAAACACACTAACACTAATAGTTATAAGCCTAGATCTTAGGGGTGAGCTTAATAACAAAACCAAATGAAAAGCACAACTAGAATTCAAAAGACACACAATACTTTACCTTTCTTGGGAGCTCTAAAAGCATTTTTGAGTGGCTTATTTGGCTTGTACATCAAATAGTCTTGGTAATGGAGGTTGTAGCTCATTCTTTCCTTGGCACCATGGTTTATGTTATGGCTTGGCTCAAGATTTTAGCATTATAAACTTGATTTTAATAAAATGGTAATTATAAAATTGTATCAAAATAGATTTTAAGTCATTTGTACATGATAAATTTGCACCAAAATAGTTTAAATTTAATAGGCAAGGCATTATATTTATAAAAAATAGATTAACTCCAACCCAATGTGAGTCAAGGTGGAGTTTAAACATGCAATGGGTTCAAACCTAACCTAGGTGAGTCAAATATAACCCCAATAGAATTAATATTTGTCAAGTAATTATAATTTTCAATTACTAGGCATGGCTTTCCAAAATATGTATTTTAGGATATTTCCAAAGAGCTTGACAACTCACAAAGGTCACAATGAAAGGCTAGGATATTTACATTTTTGAATTTATTTTTATGATATCCATTAATTGCACATGGATAATTAAACTAGGATCTTAATTTAGATTATCTTTTTAATTAATTTTGATTAGCCATTTAGCTCTTTTAAGATTTGATATTTGTTCATGTGCCCCATTTAATAGGTCCATAGGCCAAATTGATTATTGTGATATCATAGGATGATTAGGGATGAATATATTGGAGGTTATTATTACATACAATAAGATATCTCAATTAGGGATGCCTTAATGAGATTTTGATCTTTGAAAAATGATGCACAATAAAATTTAGGATGTTTAGTGGTTCCTAAGCTTAATCTACAATGGTTGGTAGGAATCAATCTGAAGTCCAGTTGAAGACTTGTTGTGGCCAATTTTAGGTGTCTATAATTATCCTTTGTTTGAGAAGGAATTTAAATATATAGGCATAGTAACATCTTATTAGATAATGAAAAGGTCATGTATGCCTACAACTTCAATGATAATGGATGAACTATAGGTGCCCCCTCAAGGGAGTGGTCAAAAAAAGGGTCAATGATCTTTCCCTTGAAAGAAGGAAAAGATCGGACCAAAAGGATGAAATGATGGGGTGAAAAATAATAATTTTCCCATAGGTATTTATAATTAGTGGCATGATTAGGATAAAATAAGAATGAAATTAACCTATGGGTGAGATTAATCCAATCAAGAAAATGCTTGCATGCATTGATTGAAAAAGTACTAATTTTTTAAAAGGTGGTTGTAATCAGTAACAAAGTTTGAGACATTGATTTGCTCAAAGGGAGTTATAATAAGTGACTATGGCATACTCCCTAGTTAGGGATGATGAGTTAAAATAATGATTTGTCCATAGGTAGTTACAGTCATTAAGATCACTGAGATTGAAAAATGATTATTGATTGTGCCCTAGTAGAGTAGATTGGCAAGCATAACTCAAAGATATAATCTATCATACAAATTAAATATGAGAAAGCACAAATATAGATATGATGGTCTAATGAATAAAGAATACATAAACAACCAGGTATACGTGAATGCATAAAGTGATGAAAGAGATGAGTAGAAGAATAATAATGATTAGTGTGAATGATTTAATTGTACCTACCAATGTAGAGATGCTCATCCTCATTATCATTGATATACCTATAATGGTCAATGGGTTGACTTGATCATGGAGATCGAGAGGATTTTCCAAAGTTACCAAGGAGAAACTTCTATGTCTCCATTAATTTTAAGACTTATCTAGTTGATTTTTGCTATAACACATGATAATATGAATCATGATATAAGACCATGAGAATTTTTTAAAAATATACATAAGGACTGACTCTTTATCCAATAAATAATTGAAAAAAAATACACCAATGATAAAAATAATGATGATAATGTTGATAAATGAATATGAATGGACTCAATAATAATTTGTAAGGAATCACCCAATGAACACATATAGATTAAGTCGATGCACAATACAAAAATTAAATAAAAAGGCAAGCAAACAAATAAACAACTAAGAAAATAAACACATAAAAAATTGAAAGTAAAAGCAATAGAAAGCATCCTAATAATGAATTTGCCATAGTAGGGAATATCAAGGATAACTAACTAAGATTAGATAGGAAATTTTTTTTGGATGTTTTGTGGTATCTTAACTCACTAGAGATTGAAAAAATACCACTTACAAAATGAAAAGAGTGATGTCTTAGGTTGCTTTCAAAATGGTGAGAGCATATGGAAAATAAGGGACTAAGTTGACCTCAATGTGAATTGATCATGGCCTACATAGTCTCATTAGGATCTCAAGTCATAATAGTTTTGCCAACCCAAAGGTGGTGAGATCTGACCCAATAAAAATAAGTTCTCAAATTTAGGTAAATGGCTAGAAAAATGAGAATAATAATGTCAAGGTGATGCAACAATGCATGGTAAAATGTGGTGTTCCTAATTTTTCCATAGGTAGTTATAATTATAAAACAATAACATAGGTATGTGCTACTAATTTTCCCACAAGTGGTTATAATTAGTAACATAAGGCGGGATACTGATTTGATCATAGGTGGTTATAATTAGTGGCACCAATCAAATGTAAAAATTAAAGATAACTTACTAGATCCACTATCACACTAATTTCATAGACTATCATTTAAGCATAGAACTCTAAAATTGATGAACCTAGATCAAAATCCCCTCACAAAAGGTGCAAGAAGAATCAAAATAACCAAGATCAAAAGGGTTGGGTAGGATGGCTATAAATAGGCTTTGGTCTAATAGAGATGGCATGGTAGAATAGTATATGGTATGGAATTGTTTAGGATGATGATGGTATGATAATTTGATATAATGGTAATAAGGTTTCCCCCAAGTGAGAAGGTAAGGTAAATGGCAAGGTAGGAAATAATGGTAAGAGGAATGGAAAATGAAAGATGGAAATGTAAATGGAAAAGAAAAGGAATGGTTTTTGGGTAAAGCATATTTTTCTATATAGGAAAATGATTCTATTATTCTTGTTTATGTGGAGATGCACATCTTGATCAACATATGATGGAACTAGAATAATCAAATCATGGAAATTTCTAGCCCACACCTATTTTGAATAGCTACTCTATCAATAACATGTTGCAGATTTAGATGCCAATAAGGTGGTTGTGCTATTTTTTGGTCATTGATTATGTTTCTTTTAAACATCAATACAAGGTATATTTGTAGCCTCTATAAAGGAAAGTGTAGCCAAGGATGGTAAATATGGATAAATAATGGATGATAGTTTGATTTAGTGATGTAAAGTTGGATGATAATGGAATGTATAATGGTTGGTAAATAAATGAAGATCTAGACCTTTAGGCACATGCAATGTTGTTAATTCTAGATTTGACATAACTTTGGATGTGGAAGGGCCAAATACTTTTAAATATACTCTTGATAGGACCACCATATTCTTCTATTATTTGGGCCTGAGAGTAACTACCATTTGATTATGTTATAGATTGGAAGCTGTATTGATTTTATCTTTGATAATGTCTTCATCAAGTAGTGAATAAATATTGTGCTAAGCTATTGGTACCTTGATGAGGTTTTCACTAATAGATTTATCTTTATTCTCCCATAGATCTTCTAAGAATGTTTCTCTAAGAACATTGACTTTTAACTTTAATTATCTTCTAGCACCTCAAAAAAGTTTCACTAGAAGGTGCTAAGTTTGAACTTTGATTGTCCCCTAACACCTATAAAAAGGTTTCATTAGAATATTGTTCTTTTGCATGAATGTTATTTAGTCTCCTTGATTTTCTACAATTTATAAATCACCATGGATGTTGTTCAATAAGGTGTGATTCTATCGGTCCTAATTGACACTTGTGGGAGGTAAAAGGGTAATAAAATGGCTAGGTTGGTTGGTGACAATGGCATGTGGAATGTTAATGGAATGTAAAGATGCAAGATAATACTCATAGAATATACTAGGAGAACTTATGCTGAATTTGATGTAATCATCCCCAAAAACAATGTAAGGATCATAAATATATTCAAATTGATCCACGAAGCATGAGTAACCAATATTGTAACAACCATGAATGTATTCTAATTTTGAATCTAATTTTGACTCAAAGGACTTTGAATTCGATGTTGATATTGAAATTTATTTTTATTCTAATGCTAAATATGATGCCAATTCATAAATAAAACCTAAATTCAATGTTGATTCTTAATCTAGTGTAGATGCTGATATAATGATGTTTTATTGAATGTTTGGTATGGGACAAGTAATGGCTTATGATGGCATAATGGGCTCCACATAAACTAGTTTATCAAAGTGAGACTCCTCTATAAGGGGAAAATATTGAGATACAACTCCATAGAGACTTTCTTGTCAAAGGGAGGATCTTGAAAAATATCCATATGTTCAAGATAATGATTTTCCCAAAGGTGGTTATAATCATTAATAAGTGACTCAACAAAGATTGACTTGTTAGAGTGAGACTCCTTGATAATAGGTATGGTATCAAAGGGTGATCCATCACAAGTTAACTTGTAAAAAATGGTTAGTTCAACAAAAATATCATAGCTTGTTTGGTTTTCTTGGCCTTGGTTTGCAATCAACTACAAAATACCAATTTTGAATATATCTTGGTCTTCAAATAATTGGCTCAGTTGGAGAGGTATTGATTGGCTCAATTAGGGATAGACAATTGGTATGGGTTTTCTAAAGTTAGGAATAGTTGGAAATGGATGAATAATGGCCAAATTTTGGATAATGATAGGCTTAACAAAGGTTGGTTTATGGCCTAAGAAAGTAACTATGACCTGTCAAGTTATGACTGGATAACTTTATTGGGATAATGAGTTACCATACGTGGAATGGCCTAGAATGATAATGGTAGGGCATTATAGAGCTTGGTTTCTCACACAAGCCAAAGGATGAAGTTTTGGAATAGAAATTGTAGGGAAGTATGGATCTTAGTTTCTATCATCATCCAAAGGACAAGGTCTTGATATAGAAATGGTAGGGCATTGTTGAGCTTGATTGCTTGCACAAGATAAAGGATAAGGTCTTGGTATAGAAATGGTAAGGAATTATGGATCTTGGTTACTCACATAATCTAAAGGATAAGGTCTTGGAATAGAAATGGTAGGGCATTGTGGAGCTTGGTTGCTCACACAATCTAAAGGATGAGGTCTTTGAATAGAAATGATATGGAATTGTAAATCCTAGTTGTTGTCATGAGCCAAAGGATGAGGTCATAGTATGGTAATCCTTGGACATTATGGAGTTTGATGGCTCCTGAAATCCAAAGGAGGGTTAACAGTATAGGTGGGGGATCAAACACCATGATAGGTGAGATGGTGAAAATTGTATGTCAACTAGCCTAAATAATATATCACCAAACATGATACTTATTTTTGTTCCCTAGATTAAGGATTATAAGGAGGATATGGATCGATATCAAAAACCACTTCTTCACCATAGGGGTCTCTAAAAAAGTCAAATTGTGTAGCTATTTTATCATAAATTGGATTGTACATGAATGCACAATAAGTGTAGCAAAATAGATCCACATCAATGATGAAAGCTCCATAAAAGGTCTAGAGTTATACAAACTCCAAAAAACAATGTCCAAAGGACAAATGGTTTGAACTTGGTCTAAATTGGTCAAGGGATGGAGATGTATCTCCAAAATGGTCTCCACTAAAAATTGGTTTAAAACTATCTAACGTCATATGTCAAACATCAAATGTCTTAAACAAATGGTCAAGTGGATGGATAAAAATTAGCATGCCAAACTCTAAGTTTAAAGTGTTCTAAACAAGTCTAATATAAGAAAACAAAAGTTGCTAGGTATTTTAGCCAAAAACAACATCATAATATAGTCTCAAAACAAGCATGTGCTAAGTCTTTTGGCCAAATGTGACATAAAATCTAGACTTCAAACAAGGTGAGATTTAATCTAAAAAATATGAAACACTTTGGCATAGACTGGGCATTCAACTTTAAACATGAACCTGGACAAATTTTCATAAGGCATGAAACAAAAGGCACTTGGAGGTAGACTATTTTATCTTAAATAAAGACACAAACAATAATTTTCAGTGTGGGTAAAGAATTAACCTAAGTTACACAACCTAAAAGAAAAAGATTGGTGTTTAGGCCATATTTACACAAGGCATAAATAGAAATCAATCAAATTTTGTGTTTGAGATTGTCAAATTTATTTGAGAACTCAAAATATGAAAAATAGGCTCCTTTGATCAAACAATATAATAGATGAAAATGAATGGCATAACTAAAAGATCCAAATGGTACACATGGCTTCATTTCAAAAATAGAAACTTTGGACACAAGGCCAAAAACTTTATAAAGTGATTCAAGTAGCATAATGATGTTATCACACTCTAAAGATGTAATAAATGGTTGGTTTCAAGAATCTAAGGTTAAAAAACTTGAAATGAATTGGGAAACATAACATTACCCTTTTCAATCAAGTGACACATACACAAAGATTTGTCAAAAGACAAAGGCAAAGGAATGTGATAAAAATGGCCAGCATAATGCCTCATCAAATAAAAGAGTGGTGTATAAAAAAACTCATTTTGACAAGGAATAAAAAATAAAATAGATAGATTAGACTCAAGACTACACAATAAAAGATAAAATGACACAAACACCTAATTGTAATGTCCTAGATCCTAAATCTGACAAGGTTATATAGTACTATTGAATTTCATCTATATACGTGATCTTGAGAGGATTTTAAGTGTTAATCAAAAAATAATAATGCATGAATAAGTAGGGTTTTTAAATCCCCCTTCTCCTAAGAGATTTTATAATGACATGTAACTATGAGCTACTCACCTTGCATCAATAGTATTTCTGTGGCAAGTGGGGTTGTTATAAAACTATAGGTTTCACTCATCTAGATGGTCCCAAGTATGGTTAACACTAGAGATACAATCAGATCAATTGAGTTCATACCAAATAACTTACTATGTAAGGGTATATTACTTTTCATAGTGATTCCATCCATGTAATTATTAGTGGAATCCACTAGTTAGCCATACCTAACTTAGATTTTCATTACAATTGGAGAGGCTAGCCACTCAACCCCTTGGTAATCATAGTATTTATGCCCTAATTTATGTACCCCACCATAGAGTGGAGTTGGTCTAATGCTGAGAGATGAAAACCTATGTCAATTCACCCCTAAATAACTCATGAGGAGGCAATGAACTCTTTCTCACAAGCTAAATTGCATAAAAATAAAAATAAAAAAACTAGTAAAATGACTTTAGGGCCACATTTGGGTCACCTAAACCATATGGATTTGAGGAGAGCCTTAGAAACATTATTTAACACCTTTAGATAAGGGAAAAATGAAAATAAAGAGTGATTTTGGTCACCCTAGTTTCCTAAAGTGGATGAGAGAATATCATAAACATGTCAATCATTTTGCAAAAATAAACAACTTTGAAAGAACAAACATAAAAAAAACACTCTAAAGAGTATGTAATATAAGTGTGAGAGTTTATTTTAATTCACGAAAGCAAAATGCTTATGAAATTTTCCCCCTTAGAATTTTTTATTAAAATATTTAAACAAAATGAAAATGATTTAAACAAAATATTCTTGAAACACCAATTTGAAATGTGAAAATTACAAGTTAGAAGTGTTTTAAATGTCTCCTTATGCCCTTTGGGTCCTGCCAAAACTATTAGAGGTTTCTATAGATTTTGTGAAACATTTATGCAACTTGAAGGTAAAATAATAATATATTATAAAAATTTAGGAGAAAACATGTATTTAAAAAACATAAAAACTAGAGTCTAGATGACCCTAAATGAAGCTTGAAAAGATGGCCTATCAACTTGTTTTGCACAGAGACCAACATCAGTTTTGGGTGATGTACACAAAGACAGACATTTGTTCTAGGTGATGTACACATAGGTCAATGTAGGTTCTAAGTGAATTGATGCCTATCAGGTAGAATCAATGTCAGTTCTATTATAATCAATGTTAGTCTTTATGTAATCTATGTATCACTAAAAAATAAAATACGTGAAAAATAATTTTAAAACTTGGATTTTAAGATTATCAATCACTCAATAGAAAAACTAAGAGTAGAATTTTCATATCCTTAATACATTGGATGCTTTAAATTCCCACTATGCATGCCATTTGTGATCATAAGAATTAAATAAAGGAGGTTAGTAATATGTTAGTTTAAGAAATAAAATCTCAAAGAAACACACTAACACACAGTCCTTCATCTTCCTTGGGAGATCCAAATGCATTTTTGAGTGGCTTTCTTGGCTTGTGCATCAAAGAGTCTTTGGAAGTGGAGCTTGGAGCTCATTCTCTCCTTAACACCATGGCTTGTGTTATGGATTGGATCAATATTTTATCATTATAACCTTGATTTTAAAAAAATGGGCATTATAAAATTATATCAAAATAGATTTGAAGTCTTTTATGCATGATAATTTTGCACCAAAATAACTTAAAATTCAATAGGAAAGACATTATATTTATATCAAATGGATATAAACCCAACCCAAGGTGAGTCAAGATGGAGTCTAAACATGGAATTGGTTCAAACCTAACCTAGGTGAGTCTAATATAACCCCATTATAGTTAATAATTTTCAAGTAATTATGATTTTCAATTACAAGGTATGGCTCTCCAAAATAGATATTTTAGAATATTTCCAAAGAACTTGACAACTCACAAAGGTATGAAAGTCTAGGATATTTGATTTTTTGAATTACCTTTTTATGATATTTATTAATTTAACATGGATAATTCAAATAGGCTCTTAATTTGGTTTAGCTTGATAATTAATTTTGATTATCCATTTAGCTCTTTCAAGATTTGATATTTGTTCATGTGCCCCACTTAATATGTCCATGGGCCAAATTGACTATTGTGATGTTTTAGGATGATTAGGGATGAATCCATGAGAGGTTATTATTTTGTACAATAGGATAAACCAATTAGGGATGCCTCAATGATATTTTGAGCTTTGATGAATGATGTATAAGAAAATTTGAGATGTTTAGTAATTCCTAGGCTTAATTTGCAATGGTTGGTAGGAATCAATTTGAAGTCTAGTTGAACACCAATTGTAGCTAATTTTAGGTGTCTAAAAACCGCATACATAGTCATCCAAGGCTCTCTCATTTCATATTTATTCATTCATGTACTTTGCCTATAGTTTTGTCTTGACTAGGAGTGCCTTTGGTTTGAGAAAAAATATAACGTACATCCCTTATTTACTTGACCAAAATGATACTTTAGAGAGATTGATCATGAAATAGTCTAAAGGCTTGACCACCTATACAAAGATATCAACACTTAAAATCCCATAGAGTGTATTTTAGGCATGATAACTATGCGCATAATTTTATTTTGACCTGAGAGCCTTAAACTATGAATGTAGGTTAAGATCCTTAATTATTGAGAATAATTGGGAATGTACAATTACCATTGTGAGCATGGTTTCAACCTGACTATCCATATTTCACCATTTCCAACCTTTCACACCTAAACCATTCATTTTATAATACTAGTCTACAATCAAACTATAGCTGTCTTATTAATGAATGCAAAGGATTCTTGTAGATCCTTATTAGTACTTGAGTACTATGTTTCTCTCTCTTGGTTCCAAATTTAAGTCATTATGGCCATTCCATCTATGGGTGATCTATTTTATACTTTGATACCATGTTCACATGCCTTATTATCATTACACTATAGGTCACTCCCAGTTTTGTTATTCTTAGTCATATTAACATTGTGTATACTGAGTGTTTGAGGTCAAAACTTGTCTAAGTTAGAAACCATTACACCATCATCCTCTTGATTAAATAACCACCTTATTATGCCAAGACATTGTCTCTAGGATTAGTATACAAGAGAGAAACCATTAGACCTATCTAGACCTCAAGACACTTCATCATGGGATGACATAGTGTATGAGTAAAACCTCATTTAGGGTAGTTAAGGTAAAACTTCTCAATTACAACTCTTATCAACCTGGGAACATAGACCTATGTTTGACTATGTACAATGGATTCACCATTATCATAATTGTCTTCAATATGATTTCAAACCTGATTGAAGGTTTCAATTGAGCTCAAACACCTTCATTTTAACATTCCTTTGTCTCATTTGTATTGACTTTCAGACCATGTTTGAGACTATGTATAAGTATATATGATATAAGACTATGTATGTTGAATTGGTTTTCAAAAAAAATCTCTAACCCTTTAAATATCTTAGTCATACTATTTTCACTTGATAATCATCTAAAAACCTTGAAATCTTCTTTCTTCATCAACATGACTAATCAAGGCTTAGTTCCACTTGACTATAGGTGACAGACACAAGGAGATTTGACTGTGTGTGTATTTTGACTATATTCTAAGTCCTTCCTTGCCAAAATTGGTTTTATCAATGGTTAAATCATGTTTTTAATGATAAATTATATATTATGAATGTTTATAGGTTTGAAACTCATCAACACCTCTGTCTAATCATTCTCACACAGTCTTGTAAGTGACTATTATATGGCTTCTTGATTATGCTTATACCTTAGAACCTTCACTCCATCAATTATAATTTTGAGACTAAAACTTCAAAGGAGAAACTAATAACCATAAAATTATATATTTAACAAAACATATCACCTTTTTTTAAAGACCAATATAGGTACATAAGCTTTATAATTATGAAAATAATGTTTTATAGACCAATAGTTCTCATTTACAAGATAATAAGAGTGATCCTATCAACCTCTTCTCCATCACACATGCAAAATGAGTTGAATATAACATGAAAAAGAATAAAATTTCCTTAAATTCCATCTAAAATACTTGATTTGCATAGACCAATGCCATTAGATAGGAAAACTGAAGCCATTGGGGATGTATAGGTAGTTTGGAGTCACTAGCAATCTTAGTGATTATTCATGAAGCATAGACCATTAATATATAAACCATTGACATGAAATGGAAGCATAAATTGAATACTACCACCCACTAGGTTTACTCACTTTAACTTTATTCCTATCTTTACCAAGTGAAAATCAATTAAGCTTTTTGACTTATTTGAGGGAGTGATGAGAGAGAGAAGCCAATTTTTCCATTTTTAGACTTGTCAAATATATCTAAGCATGAAATTTAATTTTGAGGATCTTAAGAGACCTCTATAAAGTGGTCAAACATTCTATAACTATATACAATCTATACAACTTTCTTGTAACTCCATTATTTATAGTTTATCTTCTTGAATCTACATTGAACCTATAATTAGTCAACTTTAAAATGGTTTCTCTAACCATTTTTGACATGTTAGACATTGGATATCCTTTTAAAACACTTTTATTCTTATGAAAACTATACAATTTCATTAAATAACCCAAAAGGTGGCCTAAGATGACATAGGACCAACCTAGACAAATATGATCAAGGCAAAAACATATTATTTGACCTCATTAATGACCATGGAACTAATAAAAACCTAGGAGACCTTATGAAAATTTTGGATATATAAGGGGTTGACTTAATTTGACCTAGGGGAAAAATTAGTCAACATTTTGGTGATTTCCTAGGGGTAACAAGCCTATTATGCTAAAGACTAGTTTCTTTCTCCTATCCATTGGGCTAAGGAGTCACCTATACACTATACTTGACACTAAATTGCCTTTTAAAAGACCACAAATCACACCAAACTAATATAAAACAAACAAACAACATAATAAATAACACACACATATCCTATTATGTACAAGACCTCAAATACTTGAGGTGAAGAACAAATTCATCTTTGTTTCAACTAGGGTCAAAGATAATGCCTCTTGCATCATTATTTCTCCAAGAAAACATATCTTCATCTGATTCATACTTGTCAATAAACACTTACTAATGTAGATAGTCAAATGACCTACCATATTTGGATCTTTTTCTAACTACAAGTGTCTCACTTATAGATCTCATGAATACTACATCTATCCCTCCAAGAGTCTTGTTTGGATTTATAGCTTGCTTAAACTCTATCATGTTCAATTGACACCTCTCCAATTGAATATTGGGACTCATCAAAGTTGTCTCAACTTTACCTTCTTATATAACATGATGTACTTAGTATATAAAAACATCAATATTGTCTTCTTGTTACTCCATCATGTCTAAAAGTGATTCAACATTAGACTAAGGTTTGGACTACTCTTCAACCACACACATTTCTACCTTGGCTTCATTGGATTCCTTCATGACTATAGCCTTATTCTCAGTAGTTTGATACTCATTATCATGCTTGATAAGACACTATATTTATGTTTATAATATCCATCAATAACCTTACTATCAAATTCATTCTTCTTAACAAGGGGAGGTGACTTACTTAGGTATTCAAATTCTTGAACTATGGCATGGAAATATTGCCATATATCATTTTAATTTTCATGGTTTTCACATTCATGTAGTACTCCCTCTTAGGTAGGTAATATGGACTTGTATTATTAATTATCCCAATATACCATACTTTGAAAACCATCATCATCATCATGTATATGAATAAGGTAATTACCCTTAGTAACTTGTTGAAAATAAGTATCAATTCTTACCTTAGAATGTTCATCACCTTGATCATGGATGATGTATGTGCCAAGGTCTATTTGTTAAATGAATGTGTAAGGATCATGTCCATAAATTTAAAAACCATACTCATTTATGAAAATGTTAGAGATACCTTCAATTTTATAGGATGATCCATCATCCATAGCATGCTCTTCTTGATCATCAATGGTAAAATTTAGATTAGAGCTTACTTCCACATATGGATCAATATGAAATTTAGCAAATGGTTATGTTATGATAGCTAAATTTGAACCATACCTTATTTTTAAATCTAATAAATATCAATCAACTAAGAGATATACTCCTATCTTAGTTATGAAATCCCTTGATAGGCAAATAGCAAAATGAGTAAGTAAATCAACCACCACTATATCTTGAAGGATTGGAAAGCTTGGACAATCATGAAAGAAATCTCTCAAACCTTTGATGATCCCCAATAACTTATCTAGTGTCCAATAAAGGTTTTACACTCCCTTGCTTTATGGTTCATATTTTAATCCCAATTTATCTACTACAAGTTTGGACATAACTGAGGTACTTGCCCCACTATCCATAATATAATTATGAACAAGATTGTATCCCATAATGAGAGTGAGGTATAAGTGTGGGGGGTTTTCATATTTGGTAGAGGTTTCAAAAATGTGAGTAGGATCATTAGTGGGGGATACATTACCATGTCTTGAAGTTTGAAGACTGATGTTGACTTGGGACAACTTCTTTTGAAAAAGTTCATTTTGATCGGGCACTTAGAGTACTTCACAATGAGATATAAATGTTTTAACACTCTTTAATGAATCAATAATATTCAAAGAAAAAACACTCACCTTTTATTTCATTATTGAAGTCAAATAAATTCCTTGATCTTGAGGTAATGGAGCACTTAGAGTCACCTTTCCAACATTCTGATTTTGAAGAGGTATAAAAGTTGTAGGGATTGTCACACTTGCATTCACACATTGTGGCCTTGAAGAAATATTATTAGGATTTGTATCAAAACCATGAACATCTCCCAAATATTTACTCTTTGATCTTGTATTGGTGTTAAATAAGGTACCTTGGTTTAGGATAAATATGTCTTCCACTAGAAGTTTTGTCAAGCCCACTCTTTGAGGATGCCATCCTTCATTTGTTTCTACTTGCATGAAGTTCTCATATTCTATTGTAAATTGTGGAGTATGTCCTCCTTGATCTACCAAGGCTTTTCCTTCATATTCATTGGCCTCCATGTATTGTCCTTAAGGATTATATTATTCTCCTTGAACCAAGTTATTATGGACTGGAACCATAGCTCTTGTGTTGGGAATAGAGGTTGGATTATATGCATTAGGTGGCCTATGGAAGTTAGGTTGGCTTCGTAATCTCACTTGACCATATATTTTAGGTAGGAACATACTTGATTATGAAGGATAGGGATATGGGTCTTGGTTAACTCCATATTATAGATTTAGTTTCCTAATTTGAGCCTCTAAGGCTTTGACCTTGTCTCCCAATCAATGGTATCCTCTTATTTTGGGCAACTATAGACTTGTTGTTTGAACTTGGGGTTAGAGAAAGAATTGGAGAAGTAGAAGACATGTTAGTTATAATGAGCATAGATATTTTTGGAGGGAGTTTACCAGATTATATTAAACCATTCTTATCTCTGATGGCTATGCCATAAGATTTAAGAAAAGTGTATCTACCCATGGACTGAAACATGATGGCTATGTTATTCCCAATAACTCTAAAGTATGTAGGGAAAACAAATCTTTTAGGGGGGATCATGTGAGGGGAAATCCTATACTAAGTTTTTTGAAACCTCTCATTGAAGTCATGCATAGTTTATTTAAGTCCTCTTTGAATCACATTACACTGATGAATGAGTGATGTGTGATCACTTTTATCCTCAAACATTTGGGTCAATAACTCTCCAAACTCATACCAAGTGGTAATACATTCTCCTAGAAATTTCCTATACCAATCATGGGATTTTACCCTAAGAGACATGATAATTAAACTAACTTTAATATTGACTTCAATTACATTATGAAATTTACAAAAGTTATAAATGTCCCTAATATGTTTACTTGTGGTGATAGGACCTTCCCCATTGAAAGTGGTAACACTCTTTGTGGAATTAGGAGGGATATCATAATATGAATTGAGGTGTATAGGATTTTTAGTGTTAAATGTTGGGAAAACATGGTGCCTAGCCATGTTGTCCTCTAGTTCCTCTTCATTCTCTTGATCTTATTAGCTTGCAAAGTCTTCTTGCTCTTCAAATTCAAGATAGGCCAAGGATGTTGAACTTCAAGGGGAAGTTTAGGTTGAAGGAGATAGGATTATTACCTCTATTAGTAGTTAACCTAGTAAGGACCATGAAGTTTGAACAAAAGGAATTATAAAACTTGGTATACAACTAGATAATACCTTTAGTGGAGTTTCCAATTTTTGATTAGAACACATGTATGAAGTTGTGATGTTTTCTAGACCAACATTCACTTTGACAAGATGTATTTGAGATAATTGTCCCACTGGGAATGATAAAACTATTGTCACTCAATATTATACCCTAAATAGGTTTTTTAAGACTTCTCTAGATTGAGTGAAACATTTCATTACCTTTAGGCTTATGGAATTCCTATAGTAGAGGTAAACCTCTAGGTTTAAGGGCTAGCTCCCTAAAATAGCCTTTTATAACTTATCACCTACACTACTTACTTCCTTAAATGGAAAGGGATAGAAGCATAAAAATTAACCTATTTTATTAATGTGATACACCATATATATCTCCACTATGCTACCATACACTTACACTATGAAACATGACTAACAATACTAGTCCAAACATCCTAGATTGATCTAATATAATTGTTTCAAACATGCAGGTGATATGCATTATACTTTTCAAGGTGAGTGAACAAGAGGTCAAATTGTAGACATTAATGCCAATCCTTACACTTAGAGATAAATGATTAAACTAGATAGAATTCATGTGACCTATTAGAGGGAGAAATACTTGCACTAAACATGAAATAGGAAAGAGAACATAAGGATATATAGTTATCACTTGTCATTCCACTATTCACTTTTTCACACACTTAAAAAATAAAGCTATTAACTCAAAACTAGATTGGAAATATTTATTTCAAATGTAAATATAGTATTCAAACCAAAAAGGATTTTCTATATCAGATTTGGATTAGATATATATGCCAAAAAGGCTTGAATATATAGAGCATGGGAGAAGAGACAAAATAAGAGAAATGGGATGGTCATAAAGCCAATTGTCAAACTTTAAAAACTAGTTAAAAATAAAGAGAATAAAGTGAGAAATAGTTCATGAGGGAATTCTTGGAAAAATGTCCAACATAACATGACATATCCTTTAGGTTGGCATAGATACTCTTCATTGTCCTTCTTGAAAATATCTTGATGATGAAGACTTCACTTGATCACTCTCTAACATTCACTCATTAGTCTTCTAGGCCTAGACTTTCACATTTGTCACCTAAGTGACTTATATATTCTCAAGGAAATATATGGAAGAGGTGTTATATACCTATTTATAACCTATTTAATTTCCACTCCATCAAGAAAACCTTAAAATATCTAATATCATACCTCTCATCTTGGCACTAGGAAGTTACTTTGTTTTCTCAATGTCTATCCAAGATTGCAGATAATGAAAATATTAGGAGAGGATTTTATATGTTTCACTTGGGTGAGAAATGAGTATATTGAGTTATAATAAGTCCCTATACACCTCCCTAAATTTATATCATCTACCAATTCTCCTCTATACCTATAAAACACATCAAAACCTATAAGAAACTTAGATTTTAGTCTATCTATACAAGTGAAAGTATAAATAAAATGGATGTCATGGAGTTGGGTGAGTGATATATAGGTTAAATTCACTTTATTGAATAATTAGCTACTTTTAGGTACATATCCATTAATTTCTTCTCAATCAAGTTTGCATAAGGGTTTTGAGAGGGTTTTAAGTCTCTTAACTTGTTAACAAATATTCATAAAGGTTAGACATCCAACCCCTAAACCAATTCCATAAATCTTGATTTTATGACCCTCATAAACTACCCATAGATGCTTTAGGTATCATGCACATTGTTTTTATAAATATGAGCATTTGAAGATGGCTCATGAGCTCCTTATGGGTGTTCTAACTAGGAATAAGACCAAATTAGGCCACAATGATCAATTTAGGCTATTTACCTACAAAATGATGTATCTAACTAAGTATATAACCTCATATGAAGGATATCACATGATTTGGCGAGATCATATGGTCATGGAAGTGAATTTAGGCATCTTTAGGGTCTAGGCCTAGTTCTAGGCTTGGTTTGTAGGACTATGTTTCCTATGTATATGACCAATTGTGATGGATTATAATGGATTTAGGTACTATTCAACCCATGTTTTAATCAAAATAGAATTTAGACCTCATATCATAGTCATATAATTCTCTCTTATTTCATATTTCTTCATTCATGTACTTTGCCTATAGTTTTGTCTTAGCTAGGAGTTTCTCTAGTATAAAACAAAAAAGAGGGAACCTCCCTTATTTACCTAAAAAAAATAAGACTTTAGAGATATTTATTAGGTTATGATAACCTTATTTATAATTTCTTAAAGATTGATCACCTCTAAAAATCGCTCAATACTTCAAATCCCCTAGACTAGCTTTTAGGCCATATAATTGTGCATAGAATTTTGTTTGGGCCTAAAAACCTTAAACTATGACTATAGGTTAAGGTCATTAATTATTGAGAACACTTGGGAATGTTCCATTACCATTTTTATATTAGTTTTAACATGGCTATCCATCTTACACCACTACCAATATTTCACACCTACACCCTTCAATTGTTAAGACTAGTATGCAATCAGACTGTAGGTGTCTTATTAAGGAATGCAAAGGATTCCTATAGGTGCTCATTAGTACCTAAGTACTATGTTTCTCTCTCATAATTCCAATTTGAAGTAATTATGTACATTACATATATGGGTGATATTTTTTCTACTTTGATACCATGTTCTCATTCTATACTATTAGTACACTATAGGGCACTACAAGTTGTATTGCTTTTAGTCATATTAACACTGTGTTTACTGAGTGTTTTAGGTCCAAACTTGTCTAAGTTAGAAACCATTCCACCATCATAATATATTTATAAAACAACCATATTATTATTTTAAGACATTATCTATAAGCTTGGGATATAAGAGAGAAACCATTAGACCTATTTAGACCTTAAGACACTTCACCATGGGATGACATAGTGTATGAGAAAAACCTCATTCAGAGAAGTTATGGTAAAAATTCTCAATTGCAACTTTATAAACATGGGAACATGGACCTAAGTATAATTGTGTAAAATAACATAACCATTATCATAATGGTCTTGTCTAATCTTTCAAACCTAATTGAAGGTTTCAATTGAGCTCAAACACCTTTATCTCAACATTCCTATATCTCATTTGTATTGAATTTTAGACCATGTTTGAGACTATCAGTAGGTATATATGATATAAGAATATGTATGTTGAATTGGTTTTCACAACCAATATCTAACCCTTTAAATATCTTAGTCTTATTATTTTCACTTGATAATCCTCTAAAAACATTGAAACATTATTGCTTTATTAACATTACTAATCAAGGCTTAGTTCCACTTAACTGTAGGTGATAGTCACAAGGAGATATAAATGTGTGTGTATTATGAATGTATTCTAATTAATTACTTTAAAACATTGGGTATCTCAATGGTTAAACCATTTTTATGATGATACATGAGATATTATGAATGTTTAGAGGCTCCAAACTCATCAACACCTCTGCCAATCACTCTCACATAGTACTATAGGTGACTATTTCAAGGCTTCTCAATTGTGCTTGTACCTTAGAACCTTCACTCTATAAATAATAATTTTGAGACTATAAATTCAAAGGAGAAAATAATCACCATGAAATGAGAGATTGAACACAACATATCACCTTTGTTTTTAATACCAATACTTGAAGATAAGCTTTGTAATTGTGAAAACAATGTTCTATAGACCAATAATGCCCATTTATAACACAATGAGAGTGATCTTGTCAACCTATTCACCTTTACACATGCCAAATGAGTTGAACTAAAAACGAAAATGAGGAAAATGTCTTGAAAATCCATGTACAATACTTTATTTGTATAGACTAATGCCATTAGATAGGAAAACCAAATCCATTAGGGATACAAAGGCAGTTTAGAGTCACTAGCAGTCTTAGTAATTATTCATGAAGAAAAAACCATTAATATAGGAAAATATTTCCATGAAATGGAATCACAAATATACTAATACCACCCACTAAGTTTACTTGCTTGAAATATGCTCCTCCTGTCCATACCAAGTGGAAATTGGTTAACTTCCTTAACTTGTCCAAGGGAGTGATGAGAGAGAGAGAGGCCAATTTTTGACATTTTTTTACATGTCAAAGATATCTAAGAATGAAATTTAACTATGGGGATTTTAAGAGACCTCCCTATATTGGTCACATATTCTAGAACTATATACAAGCTATACAACCTGCTTGAAACACCCTTATTTATAGTTTATCTTCTTAAATCTACATTGAACCTAAAATTATTCAATTTCAAAAAGGTTTATATAACCATTTATGACATGTGGGAAATTGTGAATCCTTTTAAAAAACTTGTGTTCTAATGAAAATTATACAAGTTCATTAAATGACCCAAAAGGTGGCTTAAGATGATATATGACCAACCTAGATAAATATGATCAAGGCAAAAGCATATTATTTAACCTTATTAATGACCATGGAAATAATTCAAACCTAGGAGACCTTATGAAAATTTTGGATATATAAGGGGTTGACTTAATTTGACCTAGGGGTAAAATTAGTCAACATGAGGCATAATCATATAAAGTCGAAGATCCTCTCATATTAGCTAACCATGCTTTAACTATGAATCCTTCTCGAGTACCATCAGATGTAGGATGTAGTTTGATGTAGTCTTTTACTAAGTCTACATTCACAAACCTAGGAGGGCTTTCTAAGTATTGCCTCTCTTGTTTCTCATTATGGTGATGCAATTCACCTATATCACCCTCAAAATGGTGATGAAGAGGACACTTAGACCTATTTATTTCAACTAATATTTGATCATCCTAGGAATGTAGTGGAGAGTGTCTCTTTGCCTCATGTTTTAATATAGGAAATATCTCTTGTACAACATCTCTCATATGTTTCATGGCTAAGATGAGATGGGGTCTATTTTTATTTATTCCTAGCTAATTGGGAGGCTCATGAGCACCAATGAAATTATCACCATGATGTAATTGATGTCCTCCTCTCATTCTACATACCAATAGGTAAGACATCAAAACCAATGCATAAAAAAATAAGGATATAATAAACTTAAAATCCTAGATCTCCTAGTTTTGTAACTCAGGCTCTGATACCAATATGTCAAGCCCATTTTTTCTCAAAAGATAGGCACGACATAATCTTCCTAAAAATAAACAACCAAAAGACATGATAAAAATTAAGGACTCACATAAATCATATAAACATGCGAATGATCCTTATAACTATAATAATACCATAATGAATGCATGATAGATAATTAAGATATTCATAACTCAATACGTTTGGCCCAATACACAAGAACTCATGTTTTAGTTCACACTAAAGGTTACTATGTAGTGACATTGAAATGACCATTAAATTTGACCTTGGTTATTAAAATTCAATTATATCCATGTGGTTTATTTTGTGGGCTCCAATACTATTCTATCTCCCTTTTGGGCTCTTGAGGACTTTTTTTCCATATGGCATCTTCTCACTTAACTGTTGATTTGATAAACTTTTGAGTTTACACCTATAGCCCTAAGACTGCATAACACAGTGATGATGCCACATATAAATATCTTGTTATCCCATTATCTTGAAGTCTTCTCCCTTCATATTAACATTTTTAGGACCATAGGTTTCCAATATGATTCCACATGGAAACATCCTGCTCGCCTTTTGGCCTAGAGGCAAACTTTCTATACAATCATCTCTAAGATCATGGGTTATTGGGATGATGTAATATGGAAACATCTTGTTATCCCACTAGATCAAAATAAATCCTCCTATATTGTCATCTCTAGGATTATAGGTCATTGAGATGATGTCACATGGAAATAACTTGCTAGCCCATTGGCCTGGTGCTAACTTTACATTATACCAAGTTGATGTCACTCCTAGGTTAGCAAGATGATGATATGTGGATTAATCTAAACCAATTCTCAAAATTGTTTTGAAATTGACTAAGGAAAATTTAAAAATAAATGGGCCAAAAAAATTAATTGGATATATAAAAATTCCATAAAAATAATCCCAATAAAAATATGACTAAGTCAAATCACTACACAAGGTAACTCGAATAAAGGCTAAAGGCTAAGGCAAACACTATGATTGAAAAACTATGTAGGGAAATCATTTATTAACTAAGGAAATTAATATAGAAGGTAACTTGCCTAATTGACTAAGGCATGATTTGGTAAAAATGAAAGCCAGTGACAATTAAGGCATTTAAGAAATACCCAAAATAGTTGTTTTTATAAATCAACTAAGGCATAGCCAAAGGAAAACTTAGAGATGAATCCATGAATTTAGACTCAATTGAGGCAATGAAATGCTTACATTAACTTATATTGACTGCAAGGTCTAGCTAAAGTCTTTCTTCTTCAGATCTAGTTCATCTAAGCTAAGTCTACATTGCATAAATGATAGACTCAACACTAAACCAATACTCCCATTAGTTTAGTTAATAATTTAGAACTCAAGCATGCTTTGCTCCAATAAAAGGTTCTCTAAGATTAGAATTGTATTATATAGACCAAATAACTGACTAACTTATTCAAACTATAATTCTAATTAAGTAATGGCCTTTAGGCCCATCCACCATTAAATATGAGAGAACAAATAAGATATTTACTAAGTAAACCCTTAACATCATAAGTATGGTCTTCATGACCTTATTAAAACATTAATCCTTATAAGAGTGACCTTAGTTAAACCTAAAAGATTCATAGATTTATTTAAATACCATATAAGAGATAATATTTATCCTATCTTTTCTTATTAAAATCATGTTTGGTTATCAGAAGGTTTCTATCAAGCAGGTGCCCTAACAAATAACATTTCAATGATAAACCAATATTTAATTAAAACATGAAAAATAATACATACAAACAATGGATCTAGATATGAGATCAAGAACAAAGACATACATGAAACCAACACAAGATATACAGGGGAAAACCTTCAAGAGGTAAAAAAAATCACAAAGATTATTCATATTATGAGAAACTAACAAGTACCCAATATAGTCTTTCTTCCTCTCACTTATTCTCAATAAATCTTCACATAACTTGGAAATGTGTTCTCCACATTTCCTCATTTGTCTCAGCTCTCCTTTTTTGAATTTTTATTACAATATAAACTCTTTATTATATAGGCAAGGTAATCTGACCATTATAATGTGACATTTTCCAACTACCATATTAATGGGTCCAACCTCTCCAAAGGTCATTTCATATATTTTATTATTTATTTACACAAGGATAAATTCATTATAAATAATAAAATATATTATTATTTAACTAATGCAATTTAATTTATTAATGGTACATAAATAATACTACTTAACAATTAATTGTTATAATGCTCCCCCTTAATGCTAAGTGGGGATACATTCCATATTCACCTTTATAATAATGAATTTATACTCCATGAACCATCCACATGATGAGTTTTAGGAGGTAATAATTGAAGGAAACATCCTTCATCATGCCATAGTCACCTTTAAAAGAAATATTCTATGTAAACATAGTCACCCAAAGGTATTAACCTATTTAAATATAGATACCCAAAGTTATTATACTATGTAATCTCAATCACATAGTCATCTTTAAAGGAATTATACTATAAAACTATAGATACCCTAAGGTATTACACTATGTAACCACAATCACATAGTCACCTTTAAAGTAGTTACACTATACACCCATATATACCTAAAGGTTTTTCACTATGTCCTCATAGGCACATTTAAAGGAATTACACTATGTTACCTTAAACCACTTAGAGTGAGTTTAGGCTATCATGATCGTGAGACTACATCCCACAATGAGAGTACATCCCACATTATCTCATAAATAATCAATCAAGCATATTGGAGTCTTTTATAACATAAAGACCTCCATGCTATTATGTATGGGTATAATTTATACTTCCATATGAAGTTTATCACAATCACATAAAGTGATATATTACAATGCTTTACAATAAGAAGTATACAGAGATATAAGGAAACACATAAACCACACAACTTTTAAGAAATGACATTGTCATGCACACTCCCCCTTAATGACAACTTTGATAGGTCCAACATTGAATGAAATTTATTATGCTTTAGTTTTTTGGTGTTGCATTAGACTTTTCACCAAAGCTATAAAACTTTGACTATCACCAAGAAGGTTAGTACAATGAAAAAATTATATAGGATGTTCTTCTATCATCCTTCATAGCCATAAGGCTTCTTTAGCAACTTCCACAAGAAGTGATATAAGTGATAGCACCTACACCAAACAAAAACATATATATAGAAGTAGACTCATCATAGTATGGTTAGCATCACAATAACTAAATAAATTAGCATAATCAAAGGAAGAATAATATAAACCAAAGTTTACAATTCTTTTTATATACTAAAGTATTTGTTTTGCTAATTTCCAATGATCTAAGTATGGATCCTACATGAATCTGGAATAAATACCCACATCCTATGAAATATCTATCCTATGAATAGTTAGATCAATCAAATTTTCCAACAAGATGTTTGTAAATAAGGGTCAGCTTTAGCACACAAAGTTTTTTGATCAAGATTTAACATAAACTTCAATAGGAGTATATGTAATCTTGAAATCAATCATGAAAAATTTAACAAGTATGTTATGTGATGCACATACAATACATTAACTAATAATTTAATACTAAGTTAACCAAACATTATATATTTAATTAGGAATAATTCATATGATAATTTGAGTCATGAATATTTCTTCTTTCTTTTAAAGTTGACATTAAAAGTTTGTGTTTTATAATAAAATGATAAAAATAAGTTTATAAAGCAAAAATTTTAACATTTTATACTTTATTTTACAATAAAAACAAATATTATAGCAAATAAACACTACTAGCCACTTAGTTGACTGCAAAATATTTCAAAAAACACAAATAACCATAACAAGGGTGAAAGTCACAAGTGTCATAAAGATAACTTATACACTAAAATTCATATAAAGAGGCTTAAAATAAAATAAAATACCATTCTAATGCATTAAAAATGTGAAAAAACTGAAAGGTCTACTAGTCACACATCCATTTTTAATAAAAAATACAAGTCAAGTGTGTCAAAACTGTTGCAAACTTCACATGTAAGATTTTGCACAGTTAATAACCAAAAATTTTAATTATTTATTTTAAAACAAACAAATTAATTTTGATCAAAAAATGTATTGGGATTGGTACTTGATTTACAGACCTTGGATCTACAAGTTTTTTTTCCAAAAAATACTAGTCAACTTCCCTTTGTCCAATACAAGACTTCACATCCAAGATACATGATTTAAAAAGTGTTTAATTAATTTTGTTTTTTTTAAAATCAAAATATTAAATGTATGTAAAATAAATATTTCCTGACTTTATAAAGAAAAATAATTAAATGTTTTTCATTTTCTAGAAAAACCAAGTCAACACATAGGGGCCCACCATATGCTTGCATAGAAAATTAGCTATTTATTAAAATAAAGATTTAATAAATAATTTATTTCAAAACTATTATTAACCATTTAAAATTTCAGCAAACATTATTGGTGTACAATAATGAGCTTGGGGCATCACAAGAGATCAAGGAGGCTACAAGAGGCCAAATTAGGCTTTATAAAGCACAAAATCACCTCTAAATGGCCAAACTAAGAATTTGGCTCACTCAAAATTGGATTTTTTTGAAAAAAAACTAATGTTTTATACTAATATATCTGATTTGGCACCCATGATAGAGAGAAAAAAAACTAGAGCTTGAAAGGATGCTTCAAGTGACTCTCTAGAAGGCTCAGGCATGATTAATAATAGAGAAATCAATATTCAATGTCTGAAAGGGACAACAAAAGCTCAAGAACAAATATTTTTAGCTGATTTGTTTTCTTCATGGCTGTACATGGATGTACAATGGCATATTTATAGGTTGGGCTCTTAAAAAAACCAAATAAAGCTTCAAATAAACTCTGACAGAAGTTTATAGGGTTTAGGAAGGTTTTGGCAAGCTTTAAAAATTGAAAATCTAACCTTCAAACACTAAAAAATAGATGTATAGGCTCTAAAATATTTTTAAATTTTTTTGCTACCTCTCATAGGCTATATATGGACAATTAAGAGGAGAGAGAAAAAAAATAAATGAGCTATAGATGTCCAAATCAGATGAAGTAAAGGTCAAAAATGCATGGAAATGGCCAAACTAAGCTAATGGAGGGTTAAGAATTAATATTTTATGCCCAAAAAAAAATATATATATACTAATTTTTAGATTTCACATGCTAAAAAAATAGAGCTAAGAGGAGAGAGAGAAAAATGAAATTATTTAAAAAAAGCTTTAGATGCTCTAAGGAAGCTTAAAAAGACAATTTGACATATTTTTGATGGATTTAAATGCCAAAAAATAGTAAATAAATTTGAAATCAATTTTTATTACCATATCTTTAGGTAGAATATAGATCATACCATAGGTCGTGCAAGTCCTCTACAAGGTTTAAAAATGTCCCAAAAATGTCTCTAGTTGGTCAGATCTACCAATGAATGCTTGTGGTGTATAGATCATGAACTTGACAAAGAAAGGCTCAACAACACTCTTGTGAACATGCCACAGGATCTAAAAGTGGATTTTTGAGAAAAATCATCTTGAACATAGCCCAACAAGCTTGATCTACAACCTTGATGCTTGACTAAATATCAGTTAGCTCTGATACCATAATAAAACATGTAAAATAATACATACGAGTAATGGATCTAGAAATGAGATCAAGAGTAAAGGCATACATGAATTTAACATAAGATATATGTGGGAAAACCTCCAAGAGGTAAAAAAACCCACAAATATTATTTATATTATGAGAAACTAACAAGTACCCCATACAATATTTCTTCATCTCACTTCTTCTCAATCAATCTTCACATAACTTGGAAATGTGTTCTCCACATTTTTTAATTTGTCTCAACTCTCCTTTTTTCATTTTATCTTACAATATAAACTCTTTATTATATAGGCAAGGTAATCTGACCATTATAATGTGACATTTTCCAACCACCACATTAATAGGTCCAACTTTTCCAAAGGTCATTTAATATATTTTATTATTTATTTACATGAGGATAAATTCATGATAAATAATAAAATATATTATTATTTAACCAATGTAATTAATGTATTAAGGGTACATAAATAACACCACAACCATTAATTGTTCTAATAATATTTTCATTAGTTTAGCCAAACATGCAAACAATCCAATAGACTTGATTTTTCACTGAAACTCAAAGGTTAAAATAGAATTCACTCATAATGAAGATTGTTGTAAAGGCTCAACTAAATGATTCAACTAGTAAGGCCTAAGGCACATTTCATTTCATTATGAGGAAAAAAGGGTCAAACCCCATTAATTAGCTATGGATAAAAAACAAATCATACAAGAAAGATTATCATAACTTCTTATTTCATTAAATCTCTAAAAGGGAGACCTCTATTGACCTAAAGGTTTTATGCCTTGAAAATTATAATAGTAGAGCCAAGCTCTATTGAGTCCTTCTCTTATTAAGAGGTTGGTTTAGTTATCATAAATATTTCTAATATGAATCTTACTCATACTGCTAAACTTCCAAGGTTCTTATCACAAGGCAAATATTAAACTAGAACATCAAAGTTTAGTTCATTCAACATGATATATTTTTATTCCCAATAATAGTCTCATGGTTATTTATTTGGGTTCTATTCAATAATATAAGTCTAATACATTAAATCATATTACATATAGATCATAAGAAAGACATAATGCTTAAATGACAAGATTCTCATAAAAAGATATAATCAAGAGAATAAATTTGTCAAATATTTTCAAGGAGCCATAAAGGCTAAATACTTTTATACATATAAGATCTTTCCAAAGGTCTAGTAAACCAAGCATTCTTAATCAATCCCATATCCATTTAATAAGGAGATTTAATAGAATTATAATAGAAGTTTTTACCCATAACTAGGTCATTATACAACATTTTATCTTTCAGAAAATTAATCCAAGCAGGCTTATTGATTAACAACATTAATAATACACAAGATTTAATCCAATTATTTACATATTAGGAAGCACATCTCTAGGCCTGATTAAATAATGATGGACTAGTTAGTCTTCAACAATGCTCCTCAATCACTTTGAAGTATCTACTAGCCATAAGAAGGAAGGCTCACCACCCAACCTTTTTTCATCATTAATCTATAACTCTAGACACCCCCAAGATTTAAATTTCAAACTTCAAACATGTTTATATCACTTGATAAAGGCAAATGTGGATATCTAAGTTAAGGTATTTTAATAAAAGGGAATGACCTACACAACCCATAGTATTATTCTTGATTCTTACCCAAATATATTATAAATCCCAAATACAAAGAAATTAAGAATTCAACTTATCATTCAAGTGAAGATAAGCATTAAAAAATATAAAACTAGAAGGCAAGTTCTTATAACATAACAAGGTCTACTAAAATATTTGAGTAACAAGAGGATGTCTCACTTTATTTATTCCTACCAATGGTTATGGGAGAGTTGAACAACCCACCACCATGACTAACATAGGAAGACTTTAATTTATACCACTATGGCATCAAAGTAAGGGTCAAACAACATTCCACCCAACACAAGAGGAATTTGACACATTACTATCAAAACATTCATGAGAGGATAAACAACCTTCTATCATGCCCATCACATGAGGACTTTGTTATGATACCAACATGAATATATTAATCATATACCACCATCACTCAACATGATAACAACATATAAAAAATACACACAAGAAAGTAGAATTAATTTCATTCAACTAAGGAGGAACAACTTCTCCACGACCCTTAAATGGGAAAGCACTATGTGGTGGCCAATGCAAAACCATAGACAAGACAATAAAATAGGTAGAATAAAACAAGTTGTCTTATTCTCCTAAAATCAAAAAGAATAAATAGATAACATCATTACTCCATTCCAAAGAAATAGTATAAAACATAAGTTAATAGAAAACTTAACTATTAAATTCAAGGCCATCTATGTGTTATCCTTCAGTTGTCTATACTCAACTCTCCTAACTAGTTGTCCCTATTTATTTCTATATTATTCTTAGTGTCACTTATTTTAAATTAGCAAAAGTATTAAACTAAGGGAGTCTAACTTCTATTTATTAATGTCTCAAGATTAGCAAACCACTCTCTACTCACCAACCCGTGCCTCATTAAGAATCACTATTTTCATGTTTAATTAAGGCACATGACATCTCTTACAAGCATCTATGGTTGCTTCATAAATTCACTTACCTCTTTCCCCACTAAATTCTAGTCTAAATAAATCACTAGAAGATCTACTAATTAGCCACTACACATTCTAGATGTTGGAAACATGATTAAATGATCTAAAGATAATAAGTTTCACCAACCAATCTTAAAGGCTAGCTTCCTAAAATATACACTAAGTTAGGAAAGGTGATGAATGGTAACTCAGGCAACTGACTACTTAATAAAGGTCTAAAAAGGCTTAAAATTATTTTAGTAAATAAACCATTCTTGAAGTAGTCTCTTTCCTTTATTGGAATTTTTATTATTCCTAAACACTCAATGCACATATCAAATTCATCTAACCTAATATATAAAGATATAAAATTTATTCAAACAAGGCAATTTCAATCAATTAACCATAGCCAATCATTCATGGAATATCAACATCCACATAGATAATTTCATATGATTAAATACATAAGTAGTTACCATTTACTAAGCTTTGAAGTAATGATTCAACATGATCTAAGTCAATATATCTCATATAAATAATTGAATTTCATAAAGAGACACTGCATATTGAAATGTAACCATAATTATTTCATAAGTAAGAAATCAAGTAAGATTGACAAAAGGTATTTCTCATGGTTCCAAACACATGAAAATAATTCATAAATTCTTGCACCCCTTAGTTAGACATGACTTAACAACATAATTCAATAATCAAAACATATAAGTCATATTTTCATAGTCATATTTGTCAATGATAAATACTATGCAAAATGGGGCCTTACACTATTGACTTGATTTGAGATGCTTTAGACTTGGACCACGACTACTCCTTGTGAGTGATCTTGAATTTGGAAGGAGTAGGGTATATTTTATCAATGTGCAATAGTGTGTAAGCTAGAAACCAAGGGATAACAAGTGGGCATAATGAATGACATTTGATGTGTATTTATAACAATTTTTTTTGATAATCTCTTTTATCCAACATTATGACACATGTGGGAAGTCCAAAAACAATAATTTAAAATTTTGAAACTAGTCATTATTTAGTGCAGGATGTGGTCACTCTAGGTAGACCAGCCCACAATAATAGTCTAGTCCACCTAACTCAGACTTCCCCTAGAAAATTAAGGACAATTGTCATTAGCTAGAGAAAGTATGAGGGTAAGATAAAATAGTTTGAGAAATTTAATTGGAAAGTTATGTGTAATAATTATGGCCAACAAAGGGTCAAACTAACATATAGATAAATGGATTAGAGGGATGGCGAATAAGAGTCATGTATTTGGATGCAAGTCATGTGGTTTATGAGATGTTAAGAATTATATTTTTCAAGTAATTATGACCAAATTTAGGTATCTAAATTTACACCCTCTTTATTATACTAAATAAATTTATAGAGTAAAGGAGAAGTAATAAAACTTGAGTGTCTATAACACACTTTATCTTTGAGAGGATTATCAAATTATGCAGGGCACTCTAGTTTATAAAATCCTACAATAACACATGAAGTAGTCATTTGTCCATATTTTAAATTTTAAAAAGCTAAAACTCTAAAATTTGAAAATTAAAAAGAGAGCAAGGGATTCACTTTTATGGATATGAAATAGTGTTTATATATAACCTATAAAATATGGAGAGACATTCCCCCTTATAGAATAACTTAGAAATTTTGAACCAATGGTAAGTTGAGAGTAATCAAGTATTAGTTTTGAATAAATAATCAATCCATTTAGTTAGAAATATGGATGATTCCAACTTTTATGAATGGGAAAAAATACCTAGTGTATTAATCCAAAAAGGTGGATCCATGATGGGTTTGCTAGAAATGATGCCAAGGCCATTGAGATCTACTAGAATTGAATATACACCACCCATAAAAAAATATATAATCACACAATGGGATCATTAGAAGTAATTCCAAGGATAATGAGTGTTATTAGAATTGAATTTACAATAACTGTAACATATTCAAATCACACCACTATAGATAGATCTAGATTATTTGAGACTGTAACTTTAAACTTTGAAAATGTGTATGAACAAGTATCATACCTTTGTAACTATAATTATAAACTTTTAAATGTGCATTAACAATAATCATGTCTTTGTAATTATAAATTTGAAATTTATGAGCATAATAAAACATGATGCCCCTTAAATGTGTGCCAAATGATATAGAATGACATGCACTTATATGCTCAATTGTAATTGTATTTATAATCTATAACTTTGATCTTGTAATTATTTTTGCATATGCCCATGCATATTAATCCAAGTGTGTATGATTATACTTTGAGTCTTTAAAAACTGAGTACATATGCATGTCATATGCCCCTAAAATCTATATTTGAATCTTTAAAACCTATATTTTATATAATTTGATGTAAATTTACTTTGAATCTTTGAAATATGTATTCTATTACATAATCTAATTTTGAATTAATTTGAATTTTTAAAACTTTTACTTTGTCCTCAAATATAATTTTTATCTATTCATGGAGGATTGGATCTCTAAGACAATCCCACTATGATTACCACCTTTTTAGATGAGGGATGTAGCCTATAAGTTACTCATCTCTAAAGAAGAGAATTGTATCATGTGAGAAATATATAATCATGTAGAGAGTATGTCATTATATAAATGTAATTATCATTTAAGCATGTGTGAAACATATTTAATTTGAGTCATAAAAGTGCCTTGTCTAAATATATATAAACATGAGGCATGAAATAAAGGTAAGCATCTCTAGAGTATAATATATAGTAAAAGTGCATGATATGTATTAATGTGCTACTAGTCAAGCTTAATGACACAACAAACACAACACACAAGGTCATGTAATGTCACATAATAGGACCAAGGGATACATATAATGGACATGAATATATTACAACAAAAAATGGACATGTTCAAATGTCTCAAAAAACATAAGGCCAAAGGCCTCAAAAAATGGATATATTCAAATGTTATAAAATTAAAATTACATAAATAGGGCCAACAACCATAAGCAATGGACATGTTCAAATTTCACACACACAAGTAAACATTACACATATAGGGAAAATGGAAAAAAATGGTTTTGTTAAAAATGTCATCTAAGAAAATATTCCACACATAAGGCCAAGGGATATAAAAAATGGACATGAATATGTCACTATAATCCCATAAAAATGACACTTGAGTGATAAGAGTGATACATGAGACCACCCATCCCTAGCTTAGCCTTATACCTATCTTAGGGCCTATTTTTACACTTATTGAGCCTTCGTGTGGGCCACAAGAATCCTTAGACATCCTTAAATCAATCCCAAACTCTTATTTTGACATCTTGGCCCTTTTTCCCTTAGGTTCTACCACCTAAACACTAGCACCATAATAGGGACAGTAGAGCAACATGGCACTAGTGTCCCAATTTTGGTGTTGTTTTCCTTTTACTCATTTTAACACCAATAGATATCTTTTCAAATTTAAGACCATATATGGGTGGATTAGACCTATTTTAACACATGCACAAGTACCAAAATAATATATACATGAGTTTTATCCCTCTAACCACTAGATGGAAACTAGATTCAACTAACACATACAAGCTCATAACAAGTTGTGCACAATCAAGGTTATCAATCCCTATTATACCCTAATTATGCATACAACCATATACAATATTCTTGAGCTCATGTTACTTAAATTTCAAGTCTCAAGCACGTTAAAATTACTCAAGTTAACAATCATACTAGATTTAGTTTCACTTGTACCAATACTTAGGTGAGGAGAACCACATTAGGCTTGATCCCTCTTTGGAGTATTAGTATGTAGGCACTCTCATCACAATGGTGTGTTGAGGATGTACAACCTACCCCAATAATAATAAAATTTACTACTTGTATCAATTGGATGACTTAGCAACATAGAAGATTAGGTTTTGATCATAAAATTAGTTAAAATAGGTCATATATAAAGATCCAAAACTCATGCACATATGAATAGGCTTGACAAACCTAGACATAGTTACACCCAAAAGCTCAAAATAATTATACATGGAGGACACTACAACCAAAATAGGGACACTAGTGTTAAATGACACTACTGTCCAATTAGGGTGCTACTATCTAAGAGGGGTTTTGAGACATGGGTAATATTTATGACACTTGACTAGCCTCTATCTCGAAATTTCAAATTAATTCAATTCTATAAAAAATTAGTGGTTTTATTTATTATATATTTCTACCTTGATTTATTATACTCAGTTATTAAAAAACATTGGATTTATATTTCACTAAGTCCTAAAAGGTTAAAACATTTGGTGAAATCAACTTACTTTGAATATTGCATAAACCCTAGCCATATATAACTCTAGGGTTTACATTTACATCATTCTAGGACCCATTTTCAGATTTCAAATTCATACATATTCTGATTTTTATTTGATATAATCATGATAACAATGATAGAAGAAGTTTATCACTTTTTGATGCAAATTTTAATTCTTTCATTTATATGTTTGTTTCCTCTAATTGAAAATGAACTTAAAAAGACATAAACACATGTATACATGATGATTTATATCAATTGAAAAGGATGTCATGTTTCATTATTTCTATATCATGTTATTTATCTCTTGTGTGGAAGTCAATTAAGAAGCAAATCTTTAAACACATAGAGAATACCTTATATAAGATACCAAATTCATAAGTAAAATTAGTAGGTATCCTTTGTATGCCTTTTTTCTCTTTGGTTTGATTTGATTCCTTACCAATCACTACTAGAGATAAGGGAACATCAATGATCTCACTTATCTCTCCTCATCCATAACACACTACAATGGGACTTAGAGATCAACACAAAGAATTTAATATTGTTGAATAGTTGATAAACACACTAGCTAAGATCTCCATATTGGAATTACTTCAATAGGAAACAATTTTAAAAGATATTATTTTCAAACACTCAATCATACATCTCTACCTTGTGACACAAATATAACTTAATTTGAATCTATCATGAATCCTATCAAGGACATTGATTATGTTATATACTTTTCTAATGAGGATTTTCCATCATAGTCATTTATTGATTATAATTTACCACTCTTAAGTCAATCACACATCAATACCACCACTATTAAATGAGTTATAATAGAGAGTGGTTCAAGACTTAACATATATAACCTCATATTTTTACAGAATATGGGGGTTGATATAACATCTATTCAGAAGACATATAAGATTATCATAGGTTTTGATGACATTCCTAGACAAACATTGGGTTCTATTACATTGGATATCATAGTTGGGCCAAAAACCCTACTTACATAATTTTAGGTGATGCCTAATCATTTACACTACAACCTATTACCTGGGAGACCTTGGATACATGTCATGGAGGTCATGCCCTCTACCTTACACATATACATCAAGTTTTTACATGATAGATACTTATACACTTATCCAAAAAATAATAAACCATTTAGATATTGTAGAGTCACTGAGCCTACCACCCTGAATACATATACATATGGGACACCTAATATTCTTATAGACTCCCCACCTCAAAAGATTCCAATTAAGGAGATGCATACATTTGAGGTTGGGAAATCTAGCAAGACTATTTATACACCTATTATAGATCCTCCTAAAACATATTTACCTTCACTCATGATGGAGGATCACCCTCCCATAATACAACTATCTCCACCCAGGGTAGATGTTGGGATTCTCATGACATAATTACCATTACTTGTTAACTCAAAAGAAGTATACATCCATAACTCAGATATAGATTCCCATGCCACCATAGAGAATAATTAAACACCTATTGACATTGATGACTATTTATCTATATTTTGTTACATACCAGTGGGTGATGGAGAGTAAAAATATGATTCTAAGGCACTCATGCCTTTTTATACACTAGCATCACCACTAGTTCATAGTCTTATAGCTGTATGTCCACCTATTTAGTTATAGTTAGAGGTATATCATTTCATTCACTTGGTAAATATGGTTACATATATGGATTTGGACCCATTTATATGGATTTAGGAAAGTATTTCATAAGATAGACCACACCAGATTCTATAGATATTAATTGATAGAGGATTGATGGCATTACCCATAGTTTGTAAAAAATCTATTAGTAGATTATCATTGTAAGAAGGTAAACCCTTTTATTATTTTCATAGGCTTATAAGACATGATACAAATACATGCTTAGAACTATAACATAAGTTGAATAAGTTCAAGGTTCAAATAACTATTCATATTAAACAACCTCCACCTCCATAGGTACATGCACCATGACAAAATTGTCATGGACATAGATACTCATAGAATGATCGATTGACTATATAGATTTTTTTTACATACATATACATCCCCAATTTTATTATAGATGAGGATTTTGATCCTAATTTTTGCACTTTGGCATTTTTATAGCACATAGGCTATCAAGAAAATGAGCTAAAACATACCATATATTGTTAGGATTCTATAAGACATATCAGACTACTAGTTGCATGTGGTCCCAAGGTTGCCAACACATTATTATATATCATGAGTAGGGTAAGTCATGTATATGTTACACTTGGAAATACATGGTTATAGGTGATATATGCCATAGTTGATTTATCATAGATGTTTGACACTCAATCACAAGGGACACATGGTCTGCATTCTACACGATGACATAAATTATGACCATAGGTTTCATATAGATACTTTATGGTCTAATATGGTTTACCCTAGGACTACATGGGAGGTATATTAAATAATAGAGAAATACATTATTTAGATGCACACAATCTAGATTAACTCTAAGAATAAGGCTCCATTGATACATACATAATGGTATTATGTTTGTAATGATGAGAAATTATTTAAGTTTAGATAGATATAGTATCCAACATTAGATGACCTCCCACTTGATCTAAATTTTGATTATCCACATCCCATGGATATTCTCTTAGGTCTATAGATACTTTGGACTTCAGTTATACACTATTTCATTTATTTATAGCATTTATTTATACATACTTACCTTATTTATTGATCCTTGTATATAGATTCATTTTATGTTGCTTGTCCATAGATTATTTGATAAAATACAAAAATAATATAATATGTCAAAACACAAAAAGATTCAAATATTTACTCAAAAAACATAAAAAATATAGATTGTATGTATTGCCACATTTACAATTATTATATTTTATAGATACTACATATTCTATCTACCTTAGTACTACCAATTTTTATCATAAATAAATTCTTCACTTTTTCTTGTCGAGTGCTTGTAGATTGTTTACAAGACTCAAGTCCACTACACAATTCTAGGTTTTTTATTATCTAACCACTGGGGGTATATACATGAGTTATTCATGTGACACATTCATCCATAGAGGGGAAACCTATACATAGTTTTGATTACCAGGTTACATATTTATAAACTCTACATTATAGATTTAACATTTTTATATCTTGATATTGATGATGCTATAGTTACTCAAGTTTTTTATTGACTACTACTTTATATTCAGCTTATGTACATCTTATCTCTTACATATATTTTTATTACTTGTTCATATATACTTTTTCATAGTTTATATTTGATTGTATCTCTACTTTTATTTGATGTTATTTGAATATGCCATTACTCTATGGATCTTCACCACTTATTTTCACTATATGTATACTTTAGACATGTTCACATGTCCTTGTGTGTACCTTATTATATATGTATATGTAAATTTTAACATGTCCTCAATATGGATCTAATCCAAATTGATTATTATTTGTGTATATAGATATTTGATCATGTCCTTGTATGTCTTGATTTCTCATATTTAGTGGCATTTGCCCATGTCCCTTGTCTTGTGTTCCTTTGGACTAATTTCTATGTATCATGTGTGTTGTATTTATGATTTATTATATGCATTATGGACATGAAAATTATCTCTTGTTTTTTAGAAACTCTAGTTTTAGATGCCGTGAGGGACCTCATGCATCTCCCTTTCTTGCTTGGGTTTCATGATGGACATCATGCCCCATCTTGCTAGGTAGTTACTCAATTATTATGTAGATTTGTTATTAATTTACATTGTTATATTTATATTTATATCCTTAAAAATGATATATCTAAAATACATCAAAAATTACAAATTATGCTTAGATTATCTTAAATTTCAATGTTATGTATGCACATTATATTATATTATTATGGATATATCATATATGTTTTGGATAACACATATTTTGTAGATCTTTTTATTTTGAGGATAAATCTTGCATAGGTTCAACAAATCCCATCAAAAGAGGTGGAATTCATAGAAATTTATCATAGAGACCAAACTATATAGATGCATTTAGAGTATAATTTCCAGTAAACAAGCTCATAATACAAAAATCAAATTAGGAAAACATAGTGGGAAGTGGTGAGATAAAGATCAGTTTTAGTTGCATAGAAATCATAACAGTTAGACATTAGGACCCAAATTGGGAACTAGCACCACATGGAACTATTGTCCAAGATATGACACTACTGTCCAGTACCCTCAATTTGATAAAATTATAGATTAGATAAAAAGTATAATAGGTAAAATCCAGATTTGCATAGGTTAAGTTATAATTTACTAGTTTTGGCTCAATTTATCTCAAATTAATACCAGTTTAGCTTAGATTCATACTGATTTAATTAGATTTGTGGAATAATGTATGGCATGATCATTCTTATTTTATTTTAGATACTCATATATAAATTATTACAACTCATTCCAAAATCCATAGGCTTAGATATCAAATTTGGGGGCATATGTGTAGCACACTATTTTTTCATGCTCACTTATACACTAGTTGATCATATGAAATGAAAAAAATCCATGTCATTATTTATGATGTAAACATAAGACACCATGTTTCATGTTATGCACCAGATTCATGACTTAATCTATATATAGTTATTGACATTATCAAGTGGTCTAAAGTTGCTTTATATACCTGAGTGGTCATAGAGATAACAATTCCAGTTACATTCCATATTTTTAGTTTCAAATGAATATACTAAACATGACTATAAAATGATGGATTCATAGTCTACTTGATTTATTGAGACACCTATATGAGAGGGTTGGATACACCATCAATCCAATCCAAGCTATTCAGAGGTCTTGATCCACCAAGCAAGGGTGGGCAATCATGGAGTTAAAACTAGATTGAGTTACTAAGTCACCCACACATGGAGATTGAAAAATCCATAAACTTAGTCTAAGTTATTCATTGATTAATCACTATATACATGTAAACAGATAGGTTATCACCATGTTTATGCATTGGTTTACATAACCAATGAGGTGTATTCATTTTTTTCTCTCCATTATCCCTTTATGTAGTTTTATCTCTTTACTTAATTTTGTATTGTTACACAGTTTTGTCTTTGCTTTTGATATCTATTAAGTAAGGAATAATCTATGAACATTTCATTTATAAGACACATAATCGAGCATGCTTCACATATTCAAATCCATATTCATGGGCTTCACCTCTTAAGTAGGTCTAGATATGCTTATTTTTAGTTTATACTAGTCATTTCACTTTGTTTTCTTTCTAAAATAAAGGTGGGGGGAATGTAATTACCTAAAAATGACACTTGAGTGTTAAGAGCAATACTTGAGGCCACCCATCCCTAGCTTAGCCCTAGGTCTATCTAAGTGCATATTTTCAAACTTATTTAGACTTCATGTAGGCCACAGACATCCCTAAACATCCCTAAAATAGTCATAGACCCTAATTTTGAGATCTTGTCCCTTTGTGCCTCAGGTTATGCCACATAGACACTAGTGCCATAAAAGGGATAGTAGCACCACATGACACTAGTTTCCCAATTTTGGTGTTATTTTCCTTTCCTTTATTTTTCCACCAATGAATATATTTTTAAATCTAAGAACACCTCTTTTAACACTTTCACAAACACTAAAACTACACACACACACACACACACACACACACACACACACACACACACACACACACACACACACACACACACACACACACACACACACACACACACACACACACACACACACACACACACACACACACACACACAGACACAGACACAGACACACACACACACACACACACACACACACACATGAATTTTAGCCCTCTAACCACTAGATGGAAATTAAATGAAAATTACACATACAAAACTAGAACAAGTTTTGTATAATCAAGGTTATCAATCCCTATTCTACCCTAATTCTACATATAACCATCTATAACATTTCTAACCTCAGATTCTTTAGATTTATAGTCTCAAGAATATTCAAATTAGTCAAGTCAATAATAATATTAGCTTCAATTACACTTTCACTAGAAATTAGGTGGGAAGAATTACATCAAGATTGATCCCTCTTTGGAGTATTGGTATGTAGGCCACTCTCATCATAGTGGGGTGTTAAGGATGTCTAGTCCACCCCACCAATATCACACTTTAATACTTATATCAATCATATGGATTAGCAATATGGAGGATTAAGTTTTACTCATAAAACCAATCAAAATAGTTCATATATAGAGATCCAAAACTCATGCATGAATGATCAAGATTGATAGACCCAAACATAGGTGCACCCAAAAAATCAAAATTGTTTTGAATATATGACACTACTACCAAGATAGAGACACTAATGGCACATGATGTTATTATCCAATTAGGGTGATATTGTATAGGAGAGGTTTTTACATATGTATCTTATTTGAAATACTCAAACCAACCTCTGTATCAATTTACAACCTCAATATCTCCCATTTTAGTCATATTCTAGCTAAGTTCTTATTTATATTATTTATTTTTATTTTTAGAAAGGTCAAATTAAGTCAATTCTATAATAAATAAGTGGATACATTTATTTTATATTTCTACCCTAATTTACTATAATAAACTCTGTAACAACATTGGATTTACAATTCACTAAGTCCTAAAAGGTTAAAAAATTCAAAATACATAAGGGACATGTTTAAATGTTGCAAATAACATGGGGCTAAGGGCCTCAAGAAATGGATATGTTAAAATGTCACACATACTAAGAAAATATATTCAATAACTTTACACACAAGGGCCATAGGCCGCACACAATAATCAAGTGTTAGCAAAGGTTCCTAAAGTATCAGAACATGCTAAGGATGAGGATATCTATGCGATACTTCATGTGCATAGAATAATTTACCATTTAAAGATAATAATTTAGATGATAGAAACATAAGAAGCTCTAATTATCCTATGTTATTGAGGAATTAAGAACAACTAGTATTTCATAAACTAAAATAAGGCATTCATAATAGTTTAAATAGAAAGTATCCAAGACATTACACACAAGAACAAATGAAAGAAACATAATAAGTAATCACATAGGTAACCATAACCAGATAATCTCTATTTATCTCTTCTCAAAGAAGAACCCTCTTTTTCTTGTAAATAAAAGTATATATAGACATTTCCAGTCTATGAATGTTCATCTTCTTCTCATAATTATCACTAAAAGTGGATTCTCTTTATATTTTGGCCTATTAAATTTTTTGAAGATAAGATAAAATAGACTTATACAATGACAAAATGAGTTCATAACACATAAATATCAGATAAATTTCCTACCTAGCTTTATAATCCACATTATTCTACCAATACTTTCCTGGACTTAAATTGTTGTCTCATCTCGAGACAACATCACAGGGTCTCCATGAATGCATAAGTTATTAGGAACTAAAGAAATGGTTGGATCAATAAGATTTTTAGTAATCAATCAAGGCACTATTTTTAGTTTTCACCTATTACACACTACTTAGCTACCTTTTTAGGTTTTCAACTAAGTAGTATACCAACCTACCACCCTTTGTGGATTTTCAATAGGATGGCGTAACCAGGTGGCTATTGTTTATGGGTTTTAAACTAACCTACTCCCACTTATCTTACTAAGTCTTCCCTAATACAAAATGTTATACAAAAATATCAAAATTTATACTCTACATAGTATTTAACTTGAAAATGGTGACATATATGTAGATGAAGTTTAACTGAAGGAGTCCTTGGACTGGGACTGAGAAACCTTACATTTCCTAATGATCTACTAGATATTTGAAGGTGGCCTATATGCATGTTTATTGATAATATGTGTAATTAAGCTAGTGAAGGGAATTATATTCCTTTTATATGAATTTTAATCTAGCATCACATCTTGTATCAACCATAGTAGGGTACATAATGGAGCATGATAACCAATGATATGCTTGAGGTCTACATCATCAATTATGTTCAAGGTGGCCTTGGTGTTCATGAACCTTGTCTAAATCTCTCCACTAAATTATTCCATCTTATCGACATGTTGTTGAGCTTGGAAACTGATGAAGGAACTACACAATAATTGACTCTACTGATTCAGAAGGTTATCATGCACATTATCCCTAACATTTAGTGATTCTAGGAGTGCTCCATCCTTATCCTCCAGTTATAGTGTGGCTTAGCATGATTTATTTAGTGGTGTCAGTCTTTACAAAGTCTACATTGGAATTGGCTAAGGTGGTATCCAATTACTACTTCCAATCCATCAAGCTACATGTGACCTATTGAGATTGAAGTGTAGAGACATAGAGCATTCCTTGGTATTAATTGAGTAGAGTGATGAGTGTGGGAACCTTGGTCTAAACATCTTGACCCAATGTTCCAACTATGTGGATTTTATGTGCTACACACTAGTCCTTTATTAACTTAAAGACAATTCTCTTGAGTCTATGTTGGTTAGACATTACTTGGTCCTTGATTTCTCAAGTAACCAACTTGGGATAAGTATCCTAGATAAGTTTTGTATCTTCATGTAGCTAGGCATTTAACTCAATATTCTCAGCATTGGATTGATCAACCTCCTACTCTAGATAGATGGATTTCTATGTAAAGGACTCCTAGAATGCTATGACATCCTCTAACTACTTCTTTAATGGTAATCTGGAAACATTTAATGATGTTTCCTACTAAAGTGGGAATGCTACCAATGTTCCCAAGTAGATGAAGGATCAAGTTATGGCAAGGTCACAAGTGGAAGTGAGAATGTGATGCAATAAACACCCATAGTTGGAACATCCCATAGCTATACTCCTCCCAAAGACAAATCCATTTTATGCTCAATTATTACAACTATGATTATATCTTCTTCTTTCCCTAGCTATTCTAATCTACCTAGTTGTTATTTAGAGAAATATTATTACTACATCATAGCTTCTTATGTAGTATTTGGTTATTACATAGTGTCTTCATCCTATTTTCTCTTGGATTCCTCTGCTAATTTCTTATTAAGCTCTTCTTTTGCATCTTTATTTTTCTCCCATTCCTCCTCTTGTATCTTTTGTGCATGTTATTCTTCCTTTTTCTATTCTTCAAGCATAATAACCTTGTCTTGTTTGGCCTTAGCCTGTGCTTGTGCTGCTAGGCCAGTCTACACCTTGGTTGCATGTGCTTATTTTTCTTATACTTGATCATACTATTTCCATAGGGTTTCATCTTATTCTTCTTTGCATCTTCATCATCATATTGCTATGTAAGAGTGGCATCTTCCAAAGCCTCCTTTGCATGCACTATTATTTCATGTTATTGCTTATCTTCTTCTACCTTAGCCTTGGTAGTGATCACAACCTTTTTATTCTTTTTATCTTCATTGATATTATTTTGATCCACTTCTTGTGCCTAATTTGATGTATTAGTGTTTTATTATTCCTTATTTTCCTCCTTAATAGCCTTTCATCATTCACCCTCTACATCTTGGGCCTTTTGTGTGGCCTCATATTCTTCATCTTAATGATTTGCTTAATAAGCTTGTTGTTTTTGGGCTTGATATTTCTTGCACTTCTTTTCTTCTTGTTAGAATCATAGTTCTTCTATGCAATATACTTCTTCCCATGATGCCTATTGATGTTAATCTATAGGATGATCTGGCATGAGCTCTTTAAAATTCAAAGCTTTTTTAGAGAGTGGTGAATTAATCAAACAAAATATAAAGATAGAGACATATTCTTTCTTGCACCCTAAATTAACCATCTTATGTTAGTAAAGTTGAGGAAGGAGAAGGCTGCACTTACTCTACTTGGTTTCCCTACTAAATGTGCATTATTTTAAGTAGGATAAACCCTAGCCTCTTATAAATTTTTATGTCTATGCATTATAAGCTCTTAAAAACTTTTAGGCAGTGGTACAAATATATTAGTGACTACGTAAGTGGTAGAAGGTTGTTACTTAAAGAGGGTAACCATTCTCTAGTTTTGTTTAGCCTCTTTACACATAGTGTTGATAATAATAGATGTGGGGCATGGTTTTATTTCTACCCAAAGACTTGGAAGGACCTTATCATATACTTAAACTATTTTCACTACCTTATATAATAAGAAATCCTTCTCCTCATCCTTCTCATAAAATTTTCCTACCATATCTATGATCATCACCTGGTATAATTCCTACTCATCCATTCCCATATAAGGTAGGTTGTAGGAGCTTAAGATTTGGGTAACTTTGGGGTCATCTAACTAAGTTTATATAATCCTCATATTATACTTTAGAGGAGGTAATGGTGGTTTTTATTTGATAGATAACTTACACTTACCTTTATACTACTATAAGGTTTTGTCTTGTGGTTATGGCTATATTGAAGTGACTATTACACTAGGTTGGATGGCTTGGATAAGTGTGGAATTCCTAGATACATATGTGTTTTACTTAGCAACCTCAACCTATACCATGGATATGGTAATAAAATATGGCAATGAAGATGCCTTATAAAAATAATATGATAACAACATGTCATCCCAAGTACTACATGACATTTTACAACACCTATGGATGTGTATCAATTAAATTTAAACACTCCTCCCACCATGTCTTGAATTTTAATTCATGAGCTATGGCACCATGCTAAAGTGTCCAAATAAAGTTTAAAAATTGCTGCACTAGTTACTACCCAATGTCTGGGTACACCTCTCCTTCAGGGGACTTCTATTAGGTAAAACATAGTAGAAAGTTCAAGAATTGGTATTTAAAGGTCTACTTAGAATTCATGTAACACTTTTTAATATTTTTAAGAAGATCTAATACAAAATATTATGGTTAATTAAACTACTCATTGTGGTGGATCATGTGATGTGCAATGCCAACTACTCCTTAGGGATTTGCTTCATAGATTTAGTGGTCTGCCAGAATATATGATTTTACACTTGATTAAGATGTGCACTAGTTCATCCTAGATTTATTCAATTTAGATTCATCTGGACCCTTGGACATATAATTTTTTGAACTCTTAAAGGATAAGAATCATTCTATTCTTATAGGGAGTGAGGGAATTACCTTCTGTAGGCATGCCCAAAGCTCAGGCCATTACTTCAGTGTTGATGACTATAGTGGTATCAAGGCCAATGTAAATGAATCCATAATTTTAGTGGCCAAGTAGGATTTAAAAAATATCTCCCAAATCATAGAAGGGGGGCATGAAAATCAAGCACTCGACATTTATGTTTGGGAATTGATGTGGGGCTATAAGAGCAAGTGGTTACACAACATCTACTAGATCTAGATGGAAGAGTTTATCTTATACCACTATAAGATAATAAAATGGCTCTAGGTTATTATATTTGGTCTATCTAAGTGCAATATAAATGCCCATTGATTCCTTATAATCATTGGTTAAGTTTTAGATGAGCTATGAAAGATCCATGGTATCAAAATACTAAAATTGAGATTTTTTTTGCTTTTTACACAATAAAATTTGGTTTATCTATAGAAATTCAGCTTGTAAAATAGTTTCAATAATGAAAATGTTGACCTGGTTGGAAACCTTATGCCTTTATAAATTTTTTACTTATTGGTTTCCATGTAAATGTTGTGTTGAGTTGTCCCTTTCATATCAATGTGCATGCTGATGTGGAAAATGTTATTCGATCTAGAAATAAAGGTAGTTATTCATTGACAAATGTATTAAGATACACCATTATATTATTTTTTATCCATATTGGAGTACAAACTAATGATGTTGACCATCCATCAATTTGGTGAAGATTAGATCAATCGAACCTTGGTTCTAAAATTAACTATCTGGGATGACCATTAAATGGCTGAGATCTTGGTGGATGTGACTTGATCGTACATTTCTCAAACTTAATTTATTTATTTTAATTCTAAAATTAAAAATGATGTACTTAAATTCTTTTGTGCATGGGTGTCACATGATATACTTATTATCTTGGTTCTAAAATCTAGTGAAGCAGTCATCTACACACACACACACACACACACACACACACACACACACACACACACACACACACACACACACACACACACACACACACACACACACACACACACACACACACACACACACACACACACAAAAAAAAAAAAAAAAAAAGAAACACATAAGAAAAAATATAGAAATCAGAAATCCTAATCTACTCAATTATACTTAACACCAACTCATTTGGTAGAAAGAGATCAATTAAGATTATTGGTAGTAGGGCTTAAGCCTATAGGCATTCACCCACCCTAGAGAAATTATTCCCTATAGATCTCTCAAAATAGTAATTCCTTCTAGTGATATGTTGTATATAATATAAGGACCTTTCCACATGATTTGTAATTTGCCATGAAATGCTTTGAAGTGACTATCATATAACAAAAATATTTGATATTTGTGAAATTCCTTGTGTCATAGGTTCTTATTGTGTCATGATTTCTAGATTTACCTATAAACTTCTTGCATCCAAGATGATATATGTCAACACTCATCTATCCTATTCAATTCAAGAAGCTTGTTTGTGAGAGACTTATGATCCCCTAGTATCATAACCATTGAAATGTATAGACTAGGTACCAAGTATTCCATAGTCATTATTGTTTCAAGCCCTTAGACTAACTAAAATGGAGTAAACCCTATATCCATCTTATAGTGTGTTTGATAGGCCCAAAGTGTCATAGGAATGTGATCTTCCCAATCATCCCTCTTGACATCATAGATCATTTTCAACATCTTTCCCAACACTTTACTCGAACCCTCAACATGTCTATTAGCTTGTGTGTGGTACACAATACTTTTATGATGAGAAATTATGAATTCTTCAATAAGATCTTTGATAGTATTTTTTAGGAAGTGTGTCCCTCAATAACTAACAAGATTTATGAGTCATTAAAACCATATGATAATATTATCATAAAGGAACTTTGATATGTCCTTGGCCCCATAGCTAGGTATCATAGCATCTTTAACCCATTTGGTAAATTAATCATTAATAGTGATAATATATTGAACTTTGATGCATTTACTCAGGGGATTGATAGGTCCTACAAAATTGATGCCCCACTATTAAAAGAGTTGTTTAGATAACAAAGAATATAAGGGCATTTCATCATTTTGGAGTGGCTTACCCATTCATTAACATACATCATAATGCTATGCTAATCTATGGGTATCCTAAAAAAGGTTCAGCCACCATAATGCACTCTATAATAATTTTCATGCAGTAAATTTTCCAATAAAATAAACTCCATCTATTCCTTAGTGTGCTTCTTATAATAGCTATGGGCATTCATGTTCCAAAACTACCCTATGTAGTACATCATCCTTCCCCAAATGATACCAGAGCCCATTTATAATAGTATATGGATAATCTCTAGAGATAAATTACTTCTTATCTCTTTTTTGGTAGTGCACAAGGAATAACCCTTATTCTAGGAAATTAACAATTGCCTTAAAATTTTCAAGTATCATAGAAACTTGAAATAGATGGGAATCAAGAAATATTCTTATAGTTCTTCTAGTTATTCCCCATTTATGATGTGATTGTGATGATCTAGCCCAAAATTTTATCTACCTAGCTTGATGTTAATGCAAATTTGATATTCTTGAAAGAGCATCATCCATCTTGAAATGTGTCTTCTGAGCATAGGCTTATTAATAAGGTAGCATAGAGCTTGATGATTAATGAAAAAATCAAATGGTGTCACAAGAAGATAATGTCAAAAATTTTGTAGTGTAAAAACTATAGATAATGCTTCTCTTTCAATTATCATGCAATTATTTTATGTCAAACAACTTTTGACTTATAAAATGTATGGGGTGGTCTATTCCACCATCTCCTAGCTGTATAAGAACAATATTGACTACAATACCAGTAGCATCAACATGCACATGAAAAAGTCTTACTCCAATCTATAAAGATGATAATAGGTATAATGACCAATCACTACTTTAGTTATATGAAATTTTCTTAACACTCAAAAGTATAGACAAAATTTGTACCTTTTCATAAAAATACTTGAATGGGGATGAAATGGATGTATATCCATTAATAATATTTTGATAGTAACATGTGTATCCAAGAAAGGATCACACTTCTATGGAGCTGACTAGTGGATGCATATTAAGAATGACTATAATTTTGGCTTGGTCCACCAAAATCCCTTCACTACACACCACATGATGTAGAAGGACACCAAAAGGTGTAAAAAATAAATACTTTTCAAATTTAGGGTAATCCATAGATATTGATATCATTCTAGCATAGGTACAACTTAGACAAGTGTTCTTTACACAAAGAGAAGACTGTCTAATCATCTAGATATACTTCTAAGAAGTCATGAATGAAATTCTTAAAGGCAGTCACCATTGCTATAGAAAAAAATATAGGTGCATTCTTAAGGACAAAATGCAATACCTTGTATGAAAAGGATCCCCATTCTATGGATTTTTTTTAAAACTTTGTCTTATTTTGTGATGGGTATTTGATGATAGGCACTGAACCCATCCATGAAAGAGTAAACTTCATGACCTATAATAGATTCCAAAACTTCATCTATGAGGGGAATAAGAATTGGATCATTCACAAATGCATCATTAAATTTTTTATAGTCACCACATATTTGGATCTCCCCTATTTTCATAGGTTTCACTACTATGGGACTAACCCAATATGCCTTCTCTACCAGATAGATTATATCTATTTCCTGCATTATGTCTAGTTTAGCCTTCACTTTAAAATTCATATTTGGATTCAATTTGTATGACATTTTATTGATGGATCATACACACTCCTTAAGTTTTATATGTATTTCAGCTAGGGAAGGATCTACTCCTCTGACTTCTAAATTTTTTTATAGAAAATACATCTTGATAATCCCATAGGTGTTGCCTAGCTTCTGAAACTTTGAATTCAATCCAATAGTCACCTATATGTGCTAGTTTAGGAATTTCCTCACTGTCAATGTTTTCTACATGATTTTTAATTGGTTGTTGATAAATATTGAATTTTTACTCAACAATATATTCTTGCAACATTCTTTTCCCTTCCTACTCTAGAATCTATATGTTGTGCAAATTTTCTTCTTCAATGGGTTCTGTGACTATATCCTTTAATGGTTCTACTAGTCATTTAGGTTCAAATAAATCAGTCAGATAAATATCACCATCAATATCTAAATCTTCAATTTCTTCCTCTTCATCCTATATTTAGTGGCATGACTGTATAAGAGATTATTTTTACATCTTGGCAACTTTATAACTTTGTAATGTTATATTTAGATAATAGGTTACATTATTTTATGTAGTAGACTTTGTTGTGTTTCTTAAATCCTTTGTGTACCCATGGCATATGAACTAGATGATTCTTATCTTCAAACACAAAATTTTGTATGAAGTCACTCTACACCTGTGCCTAATGTTTTGTCTCCATCTTATGTTCTTAATGCATATACCAAGATAATGGTAAAGGGGCAAGTGTATAATGAAAGATATGAAACCAATACTTAGGTTTCACATGTTCTTAAATCCAAACCTCAACATATTTATGGATATGGATTTTAGGGCACTCACCTTCCTAAAAGTAAGGCCAATTTCTTCTGATGGCTTACAATACTTAAAATCTGCTAATCATAAGTTCACATGCATCATCCTAATCAAGTTGATCATTTCCATTAATTTTCCACCATATCATTGTAATTCCATTAAAATCATAATTCAAGGCACTAAACCAATTACTAATCTTAAACACATGAACTTGTAAGCACATAATGAATTGATTGGTTTACTTGGTTTAATAGTATGAATGAGGTTGTCTTTCCATGGTGAAGAATATTCACATAGGCCAAACTTTATGATTACCATGAGCTTAGTTGAGTAGATGCATATCTGAGTCTCCACTTATAAATGAATCTATTTCCCAAGGTAAGGTACCTTCTCTAGTCATCTCTATATAATCTTACATATGATCATATTATTGATAGAGAAAATAAACTTCTAAGTGAGTAGGGGATTTAATAGATAGGGATGCAAAATCCTCTATGACAAACTGAGGTACCAATGGATGAGTAACTACTATTTTGGACTTACATTATTCATGTCTTCAATTATAGAGAGAGTAAAGACTAAACTTGAGGTTTAGTGTACTCATACAAGAATTTGCAATTAGATGCATGCAGAGCTTTTAAATTCTCCTCAGAGTTGACCTTCATCCAACTAGTTTTTTGTGAAACTTAAGGAGAATTTTGTTTAGCTATAATTATGTAGGGTTTGTGTGCCTTATGTAAAGGCATGATTACAATCTTATCTCCCTGATGTGCCTCAAATTGATTTGGCACAATATTGATAGGCATCTAACCATTATATGCCCATTTGTTTCCAATAAATGCAGGGTAATGAGTTATTTATTCTCTTCATATCAATGAATTCAAAGTCACCTCATAGGCTTAATTTGAAAATTTAATTTCAGCATCTTCTAATCTACAAATGGGTTCAACTCTTTCATAGTTTGCTAAAATTAGAGTCACTAGGTTGTAACTTAGAACTAGCCATCTAATCACCACCCATCCAAACCTGGGGATCATGTTAATCATGCTACCAAAATCAAATATGACTTTTATAATTTCATATCCTATAACTTCAATGTCTATTTATGCATCTACATCCCATAACTTTTTTGTTTTTACATACCAAACAAGTTTTTCTATCTTTTTTTTGCCCTCATTGTACACACTCTAGTAAGTTATGTATCAAGTTTGTGATGTTCCAAGAAATGCCTTCATTATGAAATGTACTTATTAGCTTTAGTTAACATGTCAACATGGTAACAAATCCATCTTGGTGCATATTGTGCACAATTTTACCATACATTTGGGCATCTATTTCTACAAAATCTCCTTTAGTAGTATTTTAGTGTTGAATATTTTTTAATACACAACTTCATACAAGATCCCTTTTCTACAACTAGGTCTGGGTATTTATCATATTTCAATTTATATATTCCTTGGTTCTGAGGTACTTTGAGAGGATGCAATCCTCTCTCTATGTGTTAATGTCTTGTGATGCCATTTATAAATGCATCCTCCTTAGGCTGCACATTTACCATGTTAACATTCCTAAAAACCTTTTCCTTTCTTTTATTTTTACAAAATAGGATAATCTTCTATCTCATGTTGCTCATATACCATATAATATGTGAAGTAAGATTGTATTTAGTGATTCAAATGGAAATTGCGATTAAAACGATTATACTCCACATAAGTAACATTAATAAAGAAGGCATTGGTAATTATTTACTTTGCCACCCTGGTAACCCCCTCTATATCCAACCATAGATCCTCATCTATTTGATTGATAACTTAATTTATAACCTCCATATTTTTATGCTAAATTCTAGTGTTGATGATGCTGGGTATTATATCCAATACCAAATTATTGTTACAAAACTTGTAGAGACCAACTATGTTGATGTTGGTACATCATTATTAGATTCCAATGTGCCAAGTATTGGTTTTAGGGTGGTGGTGGTGTCCAACCTAGTGAATGAGGGTTCCATCTAGCCAAACCTTAAGGCTGGTACTATGGTGAAGTGGGAATCCATTACAAACCTACTTGGTTTGTATAACTCTTATCAACCTCTGGGCCTAGATTGTATGCTTCACTAAGGATAGTTATTATGAAGCAATGACAAATACATTCTTTGTGATATTTTTTGATCTCTTATAAATCCCTATAATTCTTTTCATCATAATTGTGTGATTTACAAAAAATTTAATATAGACTCTATGGGCTTTTAGCATACTATTGTAAGAGTTGACACAACATTGTTATGTGCCCTAGTACTCTAAAATTTTCACAAAACTTTGTCTTGATCTTAGGAAAATCATTTCTATGATGTCCATGTTTACCACTCTCCATGCACCATAGATTTAGCTTAGTTTTATATAATTCATGATATTATTCCATCCTCTTCATAAAATCTTACAATGTATTTTCAATCTGAGAAACCACTATGGGAGCTTCCCCGTAATCTTCAATTTATTTCATTCAAATAGTAGAAGCCCTAGCATCTGCCTTAATAACATATTGAGTATGTGGTATAGAAAACCTAATCCTAGAGTGTAGTCCTTCAACAAACCACATAGCTTTATCTTTATCTTATAAGGAAAACTCCACCTTATTCATAACATCTGAGAACTTGTGATCATAATCGTAGACTGAATCTCCTAAATTTTGCCTAATATCCTTTAGGTCTTGAATAGTCTGACTTGTACATTTCTTGATTTCAAATTCTATGATGAGACACTCCTTAAACTGCTATATATTTTCCTAATAAATATCTCTATAATATATAAATTCAAGTGATATTCCATTCAATGACCCTATTAATTATCAATTATTTATAACCTTATTGGTAATACCCTTAACTTTCCATATCATTTCAAATGTTAATAATTACTACTTAGGGTCTGCAAACCCATCATATGTCATTAGGTTAATAAATACTCCTAAATCACCCATATTATAAACTATTATCAAAGGGATCTACTATGAAGCTATTACAGTTAGATGTTGCATTCTATGTAATCTTACCTATGCACTATGAAAATTTTCCTATGTACTATGACAGTTAGTCTATGCACTTTGCTTTTCTTTATTTTTTATTTTTCTCTATTTGGTTTCAATGAATCTTACAGCCTTCAAATCCTTATGAATTGAGGTTTTTTCAATTTTATTACCCCAATGATGCATTTATTCTAAAAATGGACCTTCCCGTCTCTTGTATACCTATCCTTCTAGGTGAAAATTTTTACTAGAATATAACAAATTGGGCTATGAGGATATTTACTCTTACAGTGAATTGTTCTTTCATGTGACTTCTTATCTTTGCATGTTTGAACCTATGATTATTCTACAACTTTTTCCAACTTATTTGTTTAATAATTCATATCCTTATTTTAATAATACCCATTCTTATAGATTCACACTACATCTATCATCTAATTTATGTACCTCTATATTATGTTCATATTCATCTTCAAACATCTCTTGTTCCTCTCATTCTTTGGCACTCTTCCTTTCTACCAGCATTCATCTTCTTATTTCATCTCATATTTTTTAATCATTCATTATTTATCTCTTTATTATCATTCATCACAATTCCTACTCATTCTTCATCTATTTTAATACTACTCTTAAATATACTCATAGCTACTTGGGTATCTTTCTATTTAATCCATCTATTTTGTTGTCACAACTCATGTTCTAAATCTAGACTCTTATTTTGACTCTTCTTCCCTCATATCTCCATTTAGATTTAAGTTTAAGAATTATCTGGTCATCTAAAAATCATTCACTATCATGTTGCACACACCTCCATATGCTTGAAGTGACTACTCCATATTGGTTGGAGTAGGTACCATGGCCTTGTCCATAACCAACATCTTTATTAGGATAGGTAGTTGTTTAAAAAAAATCCCTTAAATTCCTCTCACAAAAAATTCCCTTGCATCTTTGAAAGCTATGTATCATTGCACTAAAAATTTATTTATATATCTATCTACTATAATAGCAACCCAATGATCTATTGTTATTGTCTATTTAGTTTTTAATCTCTGCAACCGATCTATTTTTTCTTTAGTCTACATTATAGTCTCTTTCATTCTTGGTTTAAATCAATAATATTCCAACAATTCTAACTGATAGATCTAGGAACTTGAGGTAATAATGAACAAATTACATTATGAGTAGATAATTTGATAAAATATTATAATGTATTGTATTCATTCAAGATTTTATTTACAAAACACATGAAAATATTTATAGACTTTTCATGGGTGGTTACAAGTTACGAGATACAACCAACATTTCCTGTGAACCAATAATAATTTAAAACAAAGTAATAACTAACTAAATATTAACTATACTAACTTTATATCATTAAAAATAATCCAAAAAACTCCCCCTTGATCCAAAGGGGTATAGAAATATTGAAGCAAAGAATTGAGTCATCTAAGTAGACTCTATCATAACTACAACTATTACACTATGCATCTTATACTGATCCACAACCTAATCATCCCTACACTAAAGTGGAACATGATCAAGAACTATCCAACTACATTGATACTCACATAGAATCCATTTAATTAGTGACTACCCTTTATACTATGTATGCCACATCTCAAATTGATGCCCAATAATGGCCAACATCTCCCATAGGCTTTTGCTCAACATTAACAATGCGAGTAACACAAATTTGACTCATACCACAACCACCAATGACTAATTGAAAGATAATATGCAATATCTTCTCCCCTTATTAGATGAGAGGTGAGAAGCCATGCAATAAATAAACCAAGTACAAACCACTAAAATACTCCATGACAAAGATCATATCAACACTAGATCTATGAAATCAAAGTACACAAGCCAAAAAATGCTACTGCATCAAATCCTAATCTTGAGCCTAGAAACTCATAGAAGATAGGTGTGTCGCTATCTTAGAATATATAGCCATCAACTACAGAGCAAGAAACTTCATAGTCATCCCATCCATCAGAAGAAGATGTAGAAGAAAAGCTAGAAGAGGAACAAGAAGAATGACTAGAGTGACTAGAGTGACCAGCAATGTTTTCTTCTACCTTTTATCAATGTCAAAAGGACCTCTTTATAGATGGGAACTCTATAAAAGGATGTCCTATGCCACCAAAATTATAGCATATTCTCTCATGTCTATTATAACTAGAAAAAGAATAGCCACATAAAGAAGAATGTTTGTGATTGTGCTTGTGTCCATGTGAATGTTTGTGGTGATGCTCATGCTTTAGATAACTAGAATGATGTATATGATTAGGAGAGCTTGAATGATCCCTATGTTTAGAATGATGCTTATGTCATGAAGAACCAAAATAATGATTGTGCTTAGAAGTGTGCCTTTGAGAGTGTGCCTATTTATCTTTGTGTCTTTTTTTGGGCTCATACAATGGATTTCCTATTTTGGAATAGTGTGCCTCCTTAGTAGATTTCTTCTTTGCAAATTATAACTCATGTTGAGTGAGAAAATCATAAATGGAATCAAAATTACATTTGTTAAGCTTATCACTAAGCTGTAACATTTCCAAAAAATTCCAATAGGTAGGGATAATACTATTTAAAATAATAGAAAAGAGTATTTCATCATCAATTTTCCCACCAGTAGTGCCATATTCATGTTTCAAATTCTTAATGCATGACACATATTCTAAAACATCTTCATCATCAGAGATTTTAGCCTTGATTAATTGCATAAAAAGGTTAATTTTCATTAATACTTCCCATTCCTAGATTTATCATAGGTATCAGAGCTTTCCATTCTTTCCAAGCTTAAAATTTGATGGCTTCTATGTGAATTATAACTTGAGCACTACAAGTTGATTTCAATAAAGCAAGGGCATGTTTGTCATGTTTATGAAATTTTGCAAGTTTTGTGGCTTTAGTGGGTAATGTTGGTTGCTTTTCAACTACTTCTCATAAGTCATTGAAAATTAATGTATTTTCTATGTTCATTGACCATTACTTATAATTTTTAGGAGTTAGGCATCCAGTGCTAGAAATGAGGCTCATAATTTTAGCCATGATGCAGAAAAAATGAAAAGTAAGGAATGCTATCAAGGTTTTGCCTTTCCCTTCAAAATAACTTCCATTTTACAAATGATCCTAGGAGTTGTGATGGACTTGCATTTTGAAGGTGTTGGTTTTGACTGAAAATGCATCTTGATACATCATTTAGAATACATTTTTTGAAAAAATCATAGAATAAAGCTTCAAAACATAAATTTGATCATTCCAATGTATCCAAAATGTTGAAAACCATGAAGATCACCTAGTCACATGACCACCTTTGCAGATGATAAGATGTACAACTAGTGTCACAAAAATTAGAATTTACACCCTCATGTCTTCATATGAATCAAAAAAGATTCTCAAAAGAGAATATTACTCAAAAAAATAGTTTTAAACTTTGGACCTCCTTGGTACAAATCTTTTCCCAAAATGAGCCCTTCCAAGTGCTCTATAAGCACTTACAAGTCTATAAAGATAGAAATTGCTATATAAACTTGAATTTTTGCACAATTACATTAAAAATTTTGGGTGAGTAAATTTAATTTTTTTCATGAAATTAATTTTCCATGTGAAAAAATCAAAACTTTCAAGCTTTATGTGGGACCCATCCAAACCCTAATATTTGACAAAGTATAATAAAAAACTTTGCCAAATGAAAAATTAAACTTTTCTCAGACTTCCAATGCCATATAGAAGCTCTTCAATGCCATGGCTATTGATAAATTTTTTGGAAATTGATGTTTGCTCCCCCAGACTATACAAGATTGTAAAAGGCCATATAAATGCATTTATGGATCAATTTAAGACTTTTAGAGAGGATTTTCATTGAGAAATCTAATTTTTGATAAAGTAGGATGTTATGGAGGCTGTAATTTTGTTTATGTGGGCCATATAAATAAATATTTTAGCTTGAAAAGCTTCTAGGAGATATTTGGGATTGATTTTTGGTCTTGAGGAATTCAAATTCAAATCCAAAACTTAGCAGATTAGATAAAAAATGGAAACCATTTCATCTATTTACAGGCATAGTCAGGGCAAAAAAAGTTGTACCACATTAGATTTTTGGCTAGACAACTCAATTTTGTAGCTTGTATACATCTTGAAAAAACTTCTTAGATGCCTTAGGAATTGAAATGCGATTTTCAAGAACTCAATTTTAGATCAAGAAACAAACAGATCAATTTCCATGAAAGTGGAAGACATATTATATACTCTTAGAGATTTATTGGTTCAAAAAGGCCATATAAACGGTTTTTTTAGCAATTTTTGGGGTTTGAAAATAATTACTAGATCATTTTAAAGCTTAAAAATTCAATATTGAAGGCTCATAATGGAGTTTGGATGCACTGCCAGGGAGTAGGCCATATAAAACTTCACACAAGCTATTTTCTCCAAAAAATTTACTATAAAACTATTTGAAAAATTAAATATTTTAATAATTTTTCAAATTTTCAACTTTAGACCAACCAAAGTTTTTTTGATGGGCATACCATTTCTAGAATTCCATATGAATGAATCTTTCACTCTACTTTATTTTCACCCCAAATTCACCATGTTCCAAAAACCATGCTCTGATACCACTGATAGATCTAGGAATGGGAGGTAATAATGAACAAATTACATTGCAATTAAATAATTTGACAAAATATTATAATGTGTTGTATTCATTCAGAATTTTATTTACAAAACACGTGAAAAGATTTATAAGCTTTTCATGGGTGGTTAAGGGTTACGAGATACAACCAACTTTTCTCATGAACCAACAATTGTTTAAAATAAAGTAAAAACTAACTAAATATTAACTATACTTACTTTAGATCATGAAAAATAATCCAATACTAACTAGTTAGTTAGTACTTTAGGCAACTCAAACCAGAAAATATCATAAATTTATCCATAAATATGCTCTTGAATGATCTCCTATATGGTAAGACCAGTCCTTTTTGATTATTTGTTTATGAAATTACATATCCTTTGGTCCAACCATATCTCAATATCTCTCTACCTTGGTAACCATCTTCACATAATTTCCTCCAAAAGGAGTTTCCACACTCATCGTACCATTATGAGTACAGGTTATTGAAGCATTATAACGTGATAAGGATGAGGATAGTTTTGAGATACTTCATGTGCATAGAATAGTTTATCATTTAAAGACAAGAATTTAGATGATAGAAACATAGGAAGCATTAATTATTTTGTGTTATTGAAGAATTAAGAATAACCGATATTACATAGATTGAAATATTGCATTCAGCATAATTTAAAAAAAAGTATCCAAGACATTACACACATTAATGTATGAAATAAACATAATAAGAAATCACATATGTAAACATAACTAGATGATATCTATTGACCTCTTCTCAAAATAGAACCCTCTTCTTCTTACAAATAAAAGTATATATACACATTTCTAGTCTATGACTATTCATCTTCTTCTCACACTTGGTTCTAAAAGTGGAGTCTCTTCATATTTTATCCTATTACAATTCATGAAGATAATATAAAATAGACTTATATAATGACAAAATGAGTGCATAACACACTAATATTAGACAAAAATCCTATGCATCTTTACAATTTGTGTTCTTATACCACTAACAATAAATGTATAGCCTATCATTAAAGAAAATTAAACATCATTGAATGATCATAAAATAAGTAAAAATTGGTCTACACTATCCATATGTATCTATCATATCATATAAAAGTAGCATATTCATGTATCAAAATGTAAAACATTATTAATTAATAAGGCACTTGTAATATATGTAGTTCAACATGTCATTTGAGATCATATATAGATATAACATGTAGAATTTAGATTACACTCATATACCCTGGTAAATTCATGTGTATTAGTGAAATAATATGCTATATACCAAAATATTTGATATATAACATATGTAAAGAAGTAAACTAGCAACTCATGCCATGCTCAAGTCTTGATTTTTTATTTTTTGTAAAATATTTGGATTTTTTTTTGTATTTTTGAGATATTTCATTTTTTCCATATTTTTGAGATTTTTTTTGTATTTATGAATATTTTTAAAAATAATATAGCCTATGATCCCATAAATTGGAGTACCATAATGTATGTTTGGTTCATAGAGGTGGTAGGTGAATTTCCATGGATGA